>CM066042.1:147454166-148672871 GCA_033557465.1 Ichthyophis bannanicus
TTTATTTACTTAGTAAAAAGGGAAGGGAGGTAAAATGTGAAAGGTGACGCCGCATCATGTGGGACAGCTTAATCCAGTACTTGTACTTGCCTTTATCCAACTGTAGGTACAGACACATCCTGATCTTTTTTAGTCATACAGGCAATGGGGCAAAATCCGGACTAGCTCAATTTGCTGTAATGTTAGCATCTGGTAGCACAAGAGGAGACTGGTGGCCCAGAGTAGCTCCTCCTAGTTTGGTGCAGCTCTGAAGAGGTGCAGACATCACTGTGAGATTCAAAAAGGATGAGAGATACAACTTGAATCTTTATTATATCTCATTTATTGTTTTTGTTTTCTTTGGTACATTATTTTAAACTTCTGAAAGTAAGGGCCTGATTCCGAGATGCTGGTTGTTTTCCCCGCACGTCCTGAGCAATAGGATGGGAAGAGCCGGCAGGGGCAGGTCAGGGCAGAGTGGGGTGGGCCAGCCCGGCAGGACATATAGAGCCAGTAAAGATCCTACATCCTGCGTGGTCCTTGGGGATGTGCTGCTTATTTCACCTAAGAGAATAAGCAGCAGCGACCTAGCCATCGTGGCTAGGGATCCCTCACCAGGGCCACTGCCACCCGATCCAGGCTCTGGCGGGTCAGCCATGGAACGGGCGGCGGGGAAGAGGAGGGTGTGAACTGTGGGAGTCGGGGGCACCTGCAGGGAGGATGTCATGCAGGTGAAGGAGACATGCCGGGTCATCCACGGGCCTGTTTCTGTGAATCCAGAATCGGGTCGTAATGGGCCTGTCTTCCATGGGAATGTCTGGATGTCCCCGTCTCTGAATCGGGATCTACGTGTATGAACTGTCCCAGCTCTAGCCAGCCAAACCCACCAGATGTTCGCTGACTTCCCACAGCTTCTTGGCAACCATATCATTGCGACCGTGACGCCTCACCACCTGCACCTTGCAGTCTGCAAAGAAATGCCCGCTGTACAGCTCAATTCCCTCCTGCACAGCGCAGTAAATCGAAGTTTGTGCCCCATTGATACAGTCACGGAAGAAGAGGTACAAAATGAGGTGCAGTATTGGTTTCAACCAGGGACTGAGGTTTCTGAGCACTTCAGTGTGCACAGGGCCTGCAGAGAGAGAAGGAGCAGGGTGAAACCCATGCATGCCGTTACATAGGACCCTAACTAGCATCTTAATCCACCTCAGCAAGCATCCTGGCCTTAATCTGAAGTTCCAGGTCAGTAAATGACTGTGTAAATGAACAGAGCAGATTAGAGTAAGGTGGAGAGGTTAGGCATGGAAAATCCGAAGTGGTAGAAGAGAAAAAATCAAATAGGTCTGCAGCATTCCAGTAGGTCAAGAAAAGGGGGAGAGAGAGAGAGAGAGAGATGTCTAGGCCTATTATCATTTTCAGTGTAGATTGAGCCTTTTGGGGATGAGGGCATATATATACAGTATCTGATTGTAAACTGCCTAGATTGCATTGTTTCGCAGACGGGCGGTATATAAAATGTTTCAAATACAAATGCATGAATATACTATATAGTATGATGTACATAGGCAATGCAACAGACTTGCTACTAGAGAAGATACCCAGGTGCCAGGACTATTCACTGTCTGCAGAGGAAGGCTGCTACTGTAATACAGGGAAAGCTACAGTCAGACTCCAAAGTACATTATTTCAGTATTTCTCACTGCATCACTTAAGAAGAATAGAATTTATTTCTCTAAGGTTTTTCAGACAATAAAGAGATACAATATCAGCAATAAAACAAAAGAAAGAAGAAATCTCAGAAGAAAATGTGGTGATTTAGGGCACCAGCAGAAATGTACCCCCAGCGGTTTCTCTCAACACCCCTCTTACTGCCACATTCAACTTCCATTGTAGTCACACAGAAGCAGAATTTCCTACAGTGTTAATCGCTCTAGAGCTGTATTTATTTGTTTGTATTTACTGATCACCCCTATCAACATAGCTTCCATACCTGGATGCACAGCATAACAGGTTACGTTGCTGCCCTCCAGCCTGTTAGCCAGTTCCCTAGCATGCAATACGTTTGCCAACTTGCTGTTAGAGTAAGCCTTGTAGTCTCGTATCCAGCCTCCTGGCAGCGGGTTCAGGTTCTCAAAGTCAATCTTGCCAGAGAGGTATGAATTGGAGGTAACAATGACAATGCGGCTTGGAGCACAGTGCTTCAGCCGCTCCAGAAGTAGCTGTGTCAGTAGGAAGTGGCCTAGGTGGTTGATACCAAACATTGGGTTATAGCCGTCAATGGTCACGTCACCTCTAAGGACACCTGAGTAGAAAACAGTGAGAGGAAACCACAGTAAACGACAGGAATTTGAGTGCCCTGGTTCTGGTAGGTGGAGCTAAATTGCACAGAGTGTAAGGTTTCTGGACCTGTTATGTGCACAACAGGCAAGTAAAGAAAGGAGAGAGGAGTGGCTCAGTGGTTGGGTCAGGTTGCCAGAGGGCTGGGGGTTCAATTCCCATGTAGGGACAAGTCACCTCAGGCCGGAGGGACTGGAGTCTCTAGTCTCATGGCCATTCCTTGTGGCCTTAGGCAAACCACTTAACCCTC
This sequence comes from Ichthyophis bannanicus, assembly GCA_033557465.1. Classification (NCBI taxonomy): domain Eukaryota; kingdom Metazoa; phylum Chordata; class Amphibia; order Gymnophiona; family Ichthyophiidae; genus Ichthyophis; species Ichthyophis bannanicus. The sequence continues at coordinate 147,456,733 of CM066042.1, forward strand.
CATTGCCTCAGGTACACTTAGATTGGGAGTCCTTCGGGGGACAAGGGAATAAAAATAGTGCCTGTTGGACTATATCTATAAACTGCTCTGATACTCACAGTAAAGTTCAGTATATCAAGTGCCTAAAACCATAAACCATAGGCAGAAGTAGTCAAAACGGATCACATTCTGTATTCCCCAGAAAGGGAAAGTAACACTGGCATACAATTCAGAGCAGGGTTCTCAACCTAGTCCTCGGGATATCCCCAATTATTTTTCATGAGATACATTTGCATAGTGGGGAGCGACTGGACTGGAGTTCCTCAAGGAACAACAATTAGCAGGTAAGTGTAATTTCTCTCTCCTTAGTTACATAGAACAGATAAACATCTTAGTTAACAGATAAGAGGGTTTCCATAACAGTTAACTTATTAATTACAAAATATGCATAATGGCCAGCTACTTTCATCAATGAACTATATACAATTAGGGTAGCTGTACCTGGTGGTATCTGTTTTAACTATATGCAGGTGTAAGTTCTGCTATTTGTGTGTTTGTCTCATTGGAGTCATGTCAGAGGGTAGGTCCAAAGTGGTCAGAGAATAAGTGGAAATCATTATAAGGAAATGATTAAAAAAATACAGGGTACTAAGTAGAAGAAAAGAGGGTGAGAATACAAAAGCAGTCTTGAAAAGGTGCAATGTCTTTACAGGACAGGGAAGAGGAGAAAGAGAAAAATGTCCAAAGTCGAGGAGTGTACAGTATTACAGGAAAAGACTGCCTCATCAGCAGATTGATAACACAGTGAATGAGAGGAGAGACAGTAGTGGAGAGGTCAATAACTTGAAGTTTCTTAAATATGCTGGTGGTGATTAGAGGGTAGTTAAGTGTGAAAGTTATCAGATGATGGTCAGAGAGGGGAAGAACTACTGATGTGCAAAAGAACGATAGAGCAGTTGGAGAAGGACAAGATCAAGGCCGTAGCCATGCTGGTAAAGCATAACTGGAGGATGAAGAGGATAAAGCAAAGAGTTTTGAGGCATAAGAGCCAGAGGTCATTGGCATGGATGTTGAAGTCCCCAGGAAAGAGGGAAGGGGAAGATGGTTCAAGAAAGAAGGAGAGCCAAGAGTCAAAGTTGGTGAGAAAGGATAAGGGGGGAGGGGAGGGTGGATAAATCACAGCTGTTCCAAGGAGGTAGTACGGTGGATAGCATGCACTAAAAAGGAAAATAAGAAATGAGACTGAGGTGGAAAGTAGTGTTGAAACCAACAGGAAGAGTAGAGAGGCAGCCCCACACCATTGCCATGACCAACTAACGAGATTTATGGGAGAAAAGGTGACCACCACGACAGAGTGAACCAGTTGACAGAGTTTACAAGGAAAAGCCAAATCTCAGTTAAAACAAGAAATAAAGAGTATGAAAGATAAAAAGGTCATGAATGTAGAGAGGTTTGTTGGAGATAGAGTGAACATTCCACAGGCAGGGCTGTCCCATCCACCAGGCATTTGCCTAGGACAACAACATTTGGAGAAGGAGCAGTCCAGTCTCCATGATTACCTTCCATCTCCCCCCTCCGCTCTGCTATCCACTGCCTGGCAAGTGGCTGGATGGAAGATGGAGTGGTTTGTGGTTGATTTGGGAATCAAAGAAAGCTGAGAGCAATATGCAGGTATTCTGAAATATCCCCAGCACCAACCCATGCACATTCATTATAGGTATTCCAAAAACCTGACTGGAGGAGTGTGTCCCAAGGACCGGTTTGAGATCCACCGAATTCTAGGACAGCTGGAACTGGGAGACTTACCCTCATCTTAGGCTGTGCTGCATGGAGTTCTCAATGGCTCAGGCCTGGTTGAGAGGTTTCTATGCCCCTCCTACAACCAACTGTTTGTTCCCAGTAATCCAGGATGGAACTGGCAATATGGCAACAGTTATTCTATTTTCAGGCTTTACTCTTACCTGCGTTATTGATAAGAATATCAAGTCTGGGCTCATACTCCAGGAACAATTTTGCAAATGCTCTGATGGAAGCCAGACTGGCCAGGTCAAGCTTCATGAACAGCACCTCTGTGTTCCCAGATTCCTGTGGAGCAGAGCTATACTCAGCCTCAGTGGGGATAAGATGTGCCGCAATACAGAGTAGGATAACATACAAAACAATAATTACCTCATTCAAAGCATTAAATGATATGGCTCCAACTACACTATGTAATTTAATATGCAAAGAAACACCTAAGACTACCCACAGAAAAGAACAATTAAAAGCATTAAATGATATGGCTCCAACTACACTATGTAATTTAATATGCAAAGAAACACCTAAGACTACCCACAGAAAAGAACAATTAAATAAACTAAAGATTCCGAAGGACTTCATAAAAGCACATAAATTAACCAACAATAGAGCCTTCTCTCATATAGCTCCTACTATCTGGAACTCCCTACCAGAGGATCTACGATCTCTAACAGAGATCATGGAATTCCGCAAAAAATTAAAAACGTATCTATTCACCAAACACTATAACACCATGGAAAACCTTACACTCAACTTAGATAAAGGCTAAACAAGTAACCGACAACATAAAGCACAACCCTTCCACATAAATAGACCTCACACATAGCGCAAATGAAAAGACCTTCCAATCTCTTATGCCCTAATACCTTCATCTTGTATATAGTTGTATCTGTTATAGAAACATAGAAACATAGAAATATGACGACAGAAAAAGACCACATGGCCTATCTAGTCTGTCCTTCCATAACAACTACAACAGTCCACTTTTTGCCTTTATAGAAACATAGAAATATGACGACAGAAAAGCCTTTATAGAAACATAGAAATATGACGACAGAAAATGTACTATATTATGTACGTTAACACCATTTTCTGTTAGTTAATTGTTTTAACTCAGTTCCAGTTAAATTTGTTTAATTTATGATACTTTAAGATGTTCTATGTATACCTAAGATGTTCTATGTAAAACAAATTTCGATTTGTTAATAGTTGTTATTTGTACACCGCAACTGATCTCTGGAAGATGCGGTATAAAAATGAATGTTAAATAAAAAAATAAATAAAATAAATATCAAAAAAATGGGAGGAGGCATTGGGATTAAAGTGGAGTGGCAAGATATTTTTAGCTATTTCTCAGTCATTTCCATTGGCCTTGGTAGAAAATGGATACACATTATGACGTACCTGACTCCCTTGAGGCTAGCTAAGATGTTTATGGATCCTAACCCATGATGTTGTAGGACCTGTGGTCAAGTTAATGACTTTTGCATATTCAGTAGGGTTGCCTAAGGGCAGTGACATAGCCAGGACTGATTATTTTTGGTAGGGCCTGGCATTAACATGAGTGGGCAAATGTTGACATTGCCTGAAGTTCTCCTCTCATTTGACTGTTCTTATGCTGACTAGGTAGGCCTGACATCAAGATGCAGGGACCATGATCCAACCAGGGCTACACCAATGTGCAAAGGTTCTGAGGAAAAAATATCTGGATTCTTTCAAGAAATGATGGACCAAGTCTTGAGGCCCGACCTTCAGTTATTTTTACTTAGTAGAGTCTCGGAGGGAATGGATGAAGAGATGGGAAAGTTGGCGTTAATGGGAATTGTATTACTAGAATGGAGTTGGCTTTGTATTGGAAACAGCCAACAATCCCAAGTATAGAGAACGAAATTCAACAGAGGGGATTTGTGCATAGGATGTATGAAATCACTGCATTTAAAAACCACACAGTTGATTCCTTTTATTATAACTGTACCAAAGCTAAGCAGGGATGGGACTGGTCAGTTCTTGGATGGGAGACCACCTTGTATAGGCTTACTGCACAGAACAACGGCCTGGCAATCTACTCCCGTTTACACCTTGCCAGGAAAGCCCAGGGGATGAGTTGCCAGGAGTCGGCATCAACTCAACGGCACACACCACTACCACCACATAAGAACTGGAGGCAGAAATACATGTATAGGGCATTGAGATAAATCACTGGTTAACCAATGGAAAAGGTTGATGCAATAGGAGTTGGGGAGTGGGAGGAGATAGAGGCTTACAGTCGGAAATTATTGTATATTTACTTTAGCAGAATGAAAAATAAATGTGAGCTTCCAGGATTTGTGATGTTTATGCTTCAGTAAAAATTAAACACAACATACTCAGCTACTGCCCTTCACCCACTAGTATGCTGCTAATGTCTCACACCAAGGGTCTCTTGCTAGCTTAGAAAGACACACTTGCCATAAAAGGGGGGGGGGGAAGGGGGGGGGAAGAGGGGGGCAAGATCTCCATCCAGCAGGTAATGCTCTCCCCAAAGGGGTGTGTTGTGTGTGTGTTTTCACTTTTGAGCCAATGCTGACTCCTGGCGACCCAGCCCCTGGCTTTTCTTGTCGAAGTGTGACTGGAAGTAGATTGCTGGGCCTTTCTTTTGCACAGTAAATCTACAGCACCTGGTATTCAGAGGTGGTCTCCCATCCAGGTACTAGCCAAGCCTGGGCGACTTAGCTTAGCTTCTGAGATCAACCAAAATCAGGTTCATTCAGGGTGGTGAAGTCATAGCCTCACCAAAGGTATCACCCGCCAAATTGCTTTCTCCAGCATTACTCCATAATGTCAGCACCTCAGTGCAATACCTTTCCTCATACTGATCTGCAGCGCCAGCAGCACTAGGAGGAAAGCACCTTCAGCGGTGCAGCATATCCCTTAATACTGATCTGCTGGAAGAACAACTCCGTCACTGGTGCAGTCCTTCCACTTGTATCAACCTGCACTGTCAGCACTGAAAAGAAGTCCACCTAGTACTATCTTACAATACTGGCACTGATTTTTGAAGCGAACAATAGATTTCTGAGCACTTATGTGAGCATGCAAGCAGGGCGTCAGGATTAAAGTTAGGGAATAAAGACAGACAGACCTTGCGGATATCAAAGGCTGCAGCTTCTGCTCTCTCTCTGTTGCGACAGGCAAGGATAATTCGGGCTCCACGTCGAGCAAGATCCAGTGCTGTCATCTTTCCAATCCCAGTGTTCGCACCTGCGGACATATCAACATATGAGAATCTGAATGTCACCACGCCCTTGAGGCAGGATTCTCCACCAAAAGAATCAAAATGCAGGAGTCCAAGCATCCCCAGGCTAAGAGACAAGGCGAGAATGCAGGGCTCCTGGGCAACCAAAGCATTGGGGCATAGAGTAAATGCCTATCTTGTTTCCCCTCCCTGTGTGTCTTGCGCTCAGCGATGTTTGAATTCAGGATGTTGAAGGCAGTTTCCTGTGTACAGAAGAAACTTGAAAATCTTCACTATGAGAACACATTTTAATTAATGGAAATATAATCAAAACCCAGATTCTGATCCAATCACACCCCTAGTGACTTTCCTTCAGTGTTGCAGTTTAAAAAGACTTAGCAGTCTCCCTGTTACTCTCTAGAACAACAGATAAGGCAGCAGATACATTCTTTACATCTCCGGTGTCCTAACAGCTGCTACAGAACCACACAGGGTCGTACTAAGGGCTGTACAAGTGGTGCGGCCGCATAGGGCACAAGCACAGAAAGGGGTGCTGACATCATCACAGGGCTTCCAGGAAGCTCAGAAAGAGAGAGTTATTGAACTTGGCTGAGTGGTGGGGGGCACCAGATTTGTTAGTCGCACAGGGTGCATTTCTAGCTTGCTACAATCCTGGAACCACATAAAATTTGGTCTCACCATACCTGTAATTAAAACAGTCTTCCCTTTCAGGCTGACCTTGCTCCTGCATTTGGGTCCTTTGATGACAATGAAATATATGAAGATATAGACTGCCAAAGCAAGAGCTGCTCCCAGCAGTATCCCTGGCATGGCAGCAAGTGCTGTAGACAAATCCTGGCACCGGGTGGCTCACTACTTTGACTTCCCTCTGTACTGGGGCAGCCTAAGGCAGCTAAGAACTTTTAACTAGCTGCTGCTCCCAGGTCTCTGCTCAGCTACCACAGCTGCACAGGGCCAACCTTCCTGTCTTGCAGTTTGTTAATATAATACTTAAAGAGCAGTCAACACTGCCATCTTCTGACCAGGCAGAGATCTGCATGCACAAGGGAATCTCAGCTCATGCTAAGAGGTGCTCATACTCTAACCACGTGTAAAGAGTGGAGGGTTACCCTCTGCAAATTAGTCATCCAAAATACCTTTTCAACTTATCTTTTCACCCAAATCTCAATTTTTTTTATTACATTTTGAATAAAATCATATATCTGCCCTATTTTATTTATTATTTATTTTATTAACAATTCTTATATACCGCACTATTAGACATCAGCGCGGTTTACATTGAACAGAAAACATCCGACAATTTACATATGTCTGGTCATTACATTTAACAGGAAGTATAACTTGGCGAAGTAGGGGAAACTAAATACAATGGTGGGTTATCTGATAAGGGATATCATGGTTAACTATATACAAAGGTGGTACAATAGTACATGGAACTGTTTGTTATTTACATTGTGAAGTTGGCCTGTTGCGAGGGTCTGTCTGTTTGGCCACTCCTGCTATTCGCCTGGTGGTTATATTCGGAGCTGTCATTGAGATATTTAAGGAAGAGGAAATGTTTCAGTGCCTTTCTGAACTGACTCAAATTGGGTACTGCTCTGATTTGTGCTGGTAAGGTGTTCCATAAAGTCGGGGCGCAGAGTCGGAAAGCTCTGTTGGCTGTTGATCTGGCGCATCTTGTGGTATCGTTTGGGATAGCTAGTGTGTTCATTTCTGCTGTTCTTCGTGGCCTGTTTGGTGCAAGTGGTTGTATGAGGTTGGAGAGAGAGGAAGAGGTGAGCCCCTTAGTTGTTTTGAATGTTAGCAGTAAGGTCTTGAAACTGACCCTTGCTTGAATGGGGAGCCAGTGTAGCTGTTTTAGGAGTGGTGTCACGTGGTCTCTCCTAGATGCCCCGAGGAGTACCCTCGCTGCACTATTCATGGCCAGTCGCAGGGGATTCAGGGTGGACCGGGGGAGTCCTTGTAGAATGGAGTTTGCGAAGTCGAAATGGGGAAGTATAAGGGCTTGATAAATGGTACGGAAATCATCCGGTTCAAGTAGCGTGCGTAGGTGTCTGAGGGATCTGATTTTAAAGTAGATTGCCTTGACTGTGTTGGCTATGTGGCTCTTCATGTCAAGGTTTTGGTCCAGTGTTACTCCAAGGTAACGTATTGCAGGTTTCACTTGGAGTTGGGCATCCTTTACGTTAATACAACTAGGAGAGGTGAAGTTGGTGTTCCTTGATACGAAAAGGACTTCCGTCTTTTTGTGTTGAATTCTCAGGTTTTGTGATAGGAGCCATTCTGATACGGCGTCAAAGCAGTTAGTCAGCGGTGTGAGATCTAGGCAATCCAATGATATTGGCATATATAGTAGCACATCGTCTGCATATATCATGTAACTTACATTAAAGGATTTGATGATGTCGCAGAGGGGTTGAATATATATATTAAACATCAATGCAGATAAGGAGGATCCTTGAGGTACACCTTGACTTTGTTGGAAAGGTTCGGATGTATCCCCGTCGACTCGGATATGCTGCCATCTATCGGACAGGTAAGATTTGCACCATTCGAGTGCTGTTCCGCAGATGCCTTTTTCCCTTAGCCGGCAGATGAGAATTTCGTGGCATACCGAGTCAAAGGCCGCTGCTATGTCTAGAAAGACAAGAGCAAAACCCTGGCGTATGTTATCCACACCTGAGATTATGTCGTTGAAGAGGGTTGTGAGCAGTGTTTCTACTCCATGTGACTCTCTGAAACCATGTTGGGCCGGATCCAGTGGGGCTGAGGTGTCTATATGGTCCTGTAATTGCCTGTGCACTATTTTCTCGATGATTTTTGCTAGCATAGGTATGCTAGATATGGGCCTATAAGATTCTACCTTCTGAGGATCGAGTTTGGTGTTCTTTAACAGCGGTCTTACAGAGGTCTGCTTGAGCGTAGTTGGGAAAGAGCCAGTGGTGAAGGAATGGTTTAAAATTTTTGCTATAATTGAGGATATGTCACATCGCAGGTCCTTTATCCAGTGTGCAGGGCAAGGGTCTGTGTGTGCAGTGGTTGTGTTTAGAGCTAGGATGGTATCTTCAATAGTTTTCTTTGAGGGAGTGGAGAAGGATGCCAGTGATACTGAGTAGTCTTGTTCATCAAGAGGGTCCGGTAATAATATTTTATTAGTCTTGCACATTTTAGATTGCATGTAAATTGCATAGTCCTGTGGATGGATTATGCTGTGGTGCTCCGGGGTTGGTTCTTTGGTAAGCGTTTTAACTAAGTTAAACAAGTCATGAGGTTTATTCAATGACCGTTTCAGGGTGTCTGTGTGGTATTGTCTGATTTTATCTGTGATGGCTTTACGATGCTCCGCCAGGTGTTGGATGTAAGCTGATTGGTCACTGCTGGTGCGTGACTTTCTCCATCGTTTTTCTAGCCTTCTTAGAATGGTTAGTGAGGCTTTTAAGTCGGCTGTGAACCATGGGGCTGTAGATCTCTTCTTTGGGGTCTTGTTCGTTGAAGGGCGGATAGCGATTGTGCTGAGTTTTCTGTTCCAGGAGGAGATCAACTCTTCTAGGCTTAGTGAGGTGTCATCAAAGAGTGTGCTCATTTCAGTGAGGATGCGTTCTCTGTTAAATGGTTGGAAACTTCTGGTAACTGAGTTAGCGGGCTTGCTTTTATCCGTTATTGTCTTGTGTGAACAGCTAGTGGTAGGCATCTGAAAGGTGATGAGTTTGTGGTCAGTCCATGGGACTGCAGTTATGGATAGCACGATGTTTTGTGGTTGATCCAAAATTAGCTGCGGTGCGAATTTGAGGTCGAGGATATTGCCTTTCTCGTGAGTAGGTTCTTGCACCATTTGCGTGTATCCTAGGCTATCTAGGGCATCTAGGAATGCTGTTGCTTGAGTGTCCTGTAACGATGGTAGGTTGATATCTCCTACAATCCAATTGGGTTTATTTGGACCCTGGGTGAAAGATGCCAGATTTATTATGGTCGTCTGGATCTCCTGATGGTGATCTATAGACCAGGTTTATGGAGCATATGTTGTTTGAGATTGATACTGTTTCTAGATGGTTGTTGCTGTTGGATTCATCTAGTTTAAACTGTAGGTCGGCTTTGGTGATGATAATTACTCCTCCGCCTTTTTTGTTCTGTCTGTGTCCGGTGAAGGCTGTAAAGTTAGGTGGGAGCAGCTGTTTGAGGATGATATTGTCTTCCGCTGAGAGCCATGTTTCGGTTACCATGAGAATGTCTAGTTTATGGGATATTATTATGTCCGTGATCACTGGCCACTTGTTTCGAAGTGAGCGGGCATTTATAAGTGCACACTTCATGCTACTAGGGTAGAAATTTTTAGTTTGTCTGGTTTTCGTGTTGTGTTGTAGTGGGACATGTAATAGGAGGTTGCGGTGCGGGAGGTTAGCCCCACGTGAGTTGTGATAGGGGTCTCCTGACCATTTTCTCTCACTAGATAGTACAATAGGAATGTGGTTTTGTGAGGTGGTGAGGGCCAGTATATTGGATGGTAGTGCTATAATAAGTAGGAAAAGGCATATTAGCCTGATGGTCATGTCTTCCATTTTAACCCTGAGAGGTAGGAGGTTTTTCGGGAGGCAAATCGAGGAGGTTTTTTGGCACGCTAGGGCTGACTGGATTTTAGCTAGTATATTGTGCAACCGTAAAACAGGCTCAGTGTGTCATACAATAACCCTTCTGGCAACATTCAACTTTTAGGTATGAATCAAGTGTATATACCTACACAGGATAAAGCTTAACAGGAAAAGAAAAGCAGATAATACTACTCTGGCTGGTAACCTGGTCCAACTATCCGTATTAAATTACTTTACATGTCATTAGATTAAGTTACATTACATAGTAGCTTAAAGATGGCAACTTTCCTGACCCGTTGTGATTTAGTGGGTTCACTTTTATGCACTGGGAGTGCTATCATTACTTGTGATATTGACTGGCAAGTTATTGGTTGAACTGGTCTAGTATACATACATGGCTGGCAAATTATAGGCTGAACTGGTCTAGCAATTGGCTGAGCTAGTCTAGCAAATCATTTGACTATGTACAAATAAAGGCCAATATGTAAATTTACAAACAGGGCTTCTTTATGGTAACATCATTGCTTATTTATTACCTCTCATATCATCTTTCCACAATTATGGCTACAAAAATTGTTAAGACTATAAAACTGGTACATACAATAAAATCCTTTAACAAATCAATGAAAAAACCATAACTGCGCTTTACACGTCTTCTGAAATACTAATACATCTCTAATCATTTTCAACTCTTAAAGATGGTTCTATCTAAGGGGGCTCAAACAACAAAAGGCTTGCATCATAGCCTCTTTAAGCTGGATCCACTAAACCCTTTGCGAGGAGCACAACATCCCAGAGATTACTGGGTAAAGCATGCTGATATATATATTGTGGAACTAACCCATGCACAATTTTAAAACCAACATACAAAAACAATCCTTTACTCAATCAGCAACCTGCCTATGCAAAGATTTTAATCCTGGTTGAATATGATCCCATGGCTTTAGTTTAATCATTAACTGTGGTATATGGTGATCTGCACCAGCAAATAATTTTCTTAACTTTTTTGTTTTTTTAATAACCCTGCATACAAGGAATTACAATAATTTAGCTGAGGCATCACAAATATGTGAACCAAAGCAAACAAATCTTCTCACCTCAAATATGGACGCATGCACCTGATATATTCCACAAATGAAATCAGCAAGCCTTAACCACTGCTTCAATATAGCCCTCCACAGACAGATGAGAATCCAACATCACTCCTAAAATCTTGACATCATCCTCTGGTTTCACTTCCAACCCCATTGCTTCAGTTTTAGATCACCAAGTCTGAACAGAAGGTGACAAAATAACAACAATTTCTGTTTTAGCCTTATTTTGCAACCACCCTCCCACCTTACCCAACTAGCTTTAAATTTTGTGTAATATTTTATTTACCTACCTGTATAGAAATGAGCAAAAATAGACAAATTACTGTTGGAAATAGGACCTGTGTCACATAGCAGATAGCTTACAACAGCTGTAAGGTTCATGAGAATATGGATTTCGAAGCATAACCTGTAAAGAAAGAATCTGAAAAACTTAAGAATGTTTGTAGAGTTCTGTATTGGGGTTTCCATGGTGAACTGCTCAATATAAAAGTAAATAGCAGTTGGGTGCCCATGTGAGCAGCAGTGATCATCACATAGTGTGTGGTATGAGATAAAAGCCAAGGTACAATCCAATCACATTTAGCTCAAAGTCCTAGACTTCAAAAACGATGACGTCAGTAAAATGGCCGAGTACCTGAAGGACGAGTTGGGAGGGGATAAGGGAAGTGGAATTGCAATGGGCTAAACTAAAGGAGACAATAAATGGTGCAAAAATACATATGTAATGAAAGTAAATAAAAACAAGAGGAAAAGGAAACCTATTTGGTTCTCCAAAGAAGTGGCTGCACAAATAAAGGCAAAAAAACACAGCTTTCACAAAATTCAGAAGCTCGCAAACAGAGGAACACAGAAAAGCATACAAGATCAATCTAAAAGAGAGAAAAGGAGAAATAAGGGTAGTAAAATCAAAGGCAGAAGAAAAGATAGCTAAAGATGTGAAGTGTGGTGACAAAACCTTTTCCAGGTACATTGGGGAGAGGAAGAAAATCAGAAGTGGAATTGCAGGCTCAAAAGTGCTGTGAACGGATTTGTGGAAAGTGACATTAAAAAGTGAAAATGCTAAACAAATACTTCTGCTCTGTTTTCAGTAGAGAAAATCCTGGAGAAGGACCACCTTTGACTTACAAATATACAAATGGGAATGGAGTAGATATCAGAGTGTGGTAGGCGAACATTCACAAAAGATGATATGTTAGAACAGCTTGTAAAACTGAACGTGGACAAGTCTATAGGACCAAATGAGATACATCCCAGGATACTGAAAGAGCTTAGAGAGGTTCTTGCAGGGCCTTTAAAGAAGGGCTGGTGGTACCTCGCCACAAAAGTTGTAATAGGGAAGAATTGTAAAACTACAGGCCAGTAAGCCTTACCTTGCTGGCAGGAAAAGTAATGGAGGCGCTCCTGAAAGAGCGAGTAGTGGACTTCCCCGAAACCAACAGGTTGCATGATCCGAGGCAACATGGTTTTACCAAAGGACGATCTTGCCAAACAAATCTGATTGAGTTCTTTGACTGGGTGACCAGAGAACTGGATCAAGGGCATGTGATGGATGTGATCTAACTAGATTTCAGCAAAGCCTTTGATACTGTTCCTCATAGGAGGCTTATCAATAAACTCAACATTTTAGGGTTGGGTCCCAAGATGGTGAACTGGATCAGAAATTGGTTGACTGGCAGACGAAAGAAGGTGACTGTAAACGGAACTCATTCGGATGAAAGGAAGGCGATTAGCGCTGCGCCCCAGGGTTCGGTCCTGCGACCGGTACTGTCCAATATATTTGTGAGTGATATTGCCAAAGGGCAGATGACACAAAAATTTGCAACAGAGTGGACTCCCCTGAGGGAGTGGAGAACATGAGGAAAGATCTACAAAAGCTGGGAGAATGGTCTACTGCTTGGCAATTAAGATTTAATGTGAAGAAATGCAGTGTCATGCAGTTGGGAAGCAGAAATCCAAAGGAATTGTATGTGTTAGGGGGGCAAGAGATTGATGTGCACGGACCAGGAGAAGGACCTCGGAATGATTGTTTCTGATGATCTCAAGGTGGTGAAACAGTGTGACAGGGCGGTGGCAAAAGCCAGAAGGATGCTGGGTTGCATACAGAGAGGAATTACCAGCAGAAAAGTAGAGGTACTAATGCCATTGTACAAGTCGCTGGTGAGGCCTCACTTGGAATATTGTGTTCAGTTTTACAGACCGTATCTCGCAAAGGCTATAAAAAGGCTGGAAGCGGTTCGGAAGAAGGCGGCCAAAATGATGTGGAGCCAGCATCAGAAAATGTATGAAAAGAGACTTGAAGACCTAAATATGTACACTGGAGGAGAGGAGGGACAGAGGAGATGTGATTCAGACCTTTAAATACTTAAAGAGTATTAATGGACAAACAAACTTCTTCCAAAGACAGGGAAGCTGTAAAACTAGAGGGTATAACATGAAGCTGCAAGTGGGTAAACTGAAAGGTAATGTCAGGAAATACTTTTTCACTGAAAGGGTGGTGGATGCTTGGAATGCCCTCCCGATGGAAGTGGTGGGGGCAAACACAGTGACAGAATTCAAAATGGCATGGGACAGACACAGTGGATCCCTTTATAGTAACAATATAAAATCAAAATAAGCATAACTATCTCGTATATTTGAGCAAAAAGGGGTGATCTACATGGAGCGGTGGGTACACCCCTAAACAAAGGCATGGATGGGGATGGGTGACCTGCACAGAATAGCAAGTGCACCTACTCTTGCCACCTTGCTGGGCAGACTATATGGACCATACTGGTCTTTATCTGCCATCATATACTATGTTACTAGGTCCCAGGCATCTCCTTTTCCAAATGCAACTGTTGAAAGAACAATGTGAAGAAGTAAGGAAGATAGGCATGCCTCCAGTGAGAAGGTCATGCCTGGTCTTTACATCATCCTCAGTAAAGACTGAAGCAAAGAATTCATTCAGTCTCTCCGTTATAGCCTTGTCCCCTCTTACTGCCCCTTTTATCCCTCTATCATCTAATGGTCCAACTGACTCTCTCACAGGTTTTTTTTGCTGCGAATGTACTTGAAAAAGTCTTTATTATGCGTTTTTGCTTCCACAGCAAGTTTCTTCTCAAATACTCTCTTTGCCTGCCTTGCATTTAACTTGCCAGTACTTGTGCTGTTTTCAGTTTTCATCATTTGGTTCTTTTTTCCATTTCCTGAAAGATGCTTTTTGGCAACAACAGCCTCTTTGACCTCACCTTTAAACCATGTTGGCAGTTTTTTGGACTTCCTTCCACTTTTCTTACAGTTGGTCTGGGCTTCCAAGATAGTATTTTTAAACAACACCCAAGCTTGATGTAACTCGTTAACCTTTGAAACTGCTCCTTTTAGTTTTTTCTTAACTATTTTCCTCATTTTATCATAGTCTCCCTTTCAAAGTTAAAAGGTAGTATTGTGGATTTCCTTACCATCCCTCCTCCATTAATTAAATCAAACGCGATTATGCTATGATCACTATTGCCAAGTGGCCCCAACACCCTTATCTCTTGCACCAGATCTGGTGTTCCACTAAGGACTAGGTCCAAAATGGCTTCCCCTCTGGTTGGTTCATGAACCAGCAGCTCCAAAAAGCAGTAATTTATTTTATCTAGAAAGCTTATCTGCCTAGCATGTCCTGCCATGACACTGACCCAGTCAATACCGGGGTAATTGAAATCACCCATTATTACCACCGTTATGTAACTTTTGTTAGCTTCCCTGATTTCTGAGCATGTCATCATCCATTTGTTCATTCTGGTCAGGCGGTCAATAGTGCACCCCCACTGCCATCGCCTTCCCCTTTTTATATGGAATTTCAATCCATACAGATTCTACAGCAAATTTTGTTTCCTGTAGAACTTTAATCCTTTGTGATATATAGTTTGTACCCAGGTATCACAGTGTCCCACTGGTTGTCCTCCTTCCACCATGTCTCTGAGATACCAATCATATCTAACTTCTCACTTAGTGCTATATATTCTAACTCTCCCATCTTCTTTTTCAGACTTCTAGCATTTGTATACAAGCATTTTAGAAACTGTATTTTATTCATATTAATCTGGTTATCAGTAGGCAGGGGTAATTTGGAATCTTTAAGCTCTGTCTGCTCTACACTCAAGGGCATTTGTACTAGTTTTTGTGTTTATTGGAACCTCTCTGTTGATGTGCCCTAACTTCATTTTTTTGGTAGTATCCTTCAAGGATACATTGTCGGCTCTCCCCTATTATCTAGTTTAAAAGCTGCTCTATCTCCTTTTTAAAGGTTAATGCCAGCAGCCTGGTTCCATCCTGGTTAAGGTGAAGCCCATCATTTCAGAAGAGCCCCTCCTTTCCCCAGAATGTTCCCCAGTTCCTAACAAATCCCAAACCCTCTTCCTTGCACCATTGTCTCATCCACGCATTGAGACTCCGGAGCTCTGCCTTCCTTTTGGGTCCTGCGCGTGGAACAGGAAGCATTTCGGAGAACACTACCCTGGAAGTTCTGGATTTCAACTTCCTACCTAAAAGCCTAAATTTAGCCTCCAGAACCTCCCTACCATATTTCCCTATGTCATTGGTACTGACATGTAACAAAACAGCAGACTCCTCCCCAGCACTATCTAAGACCTTGTCTAGGTGGCATGTGATGTCCGCTACCTTTGCACCAGGCATGTTACCAAACAATCCTCATGTCCACCAGCCACCCAGTTATCTACATGCCTAATGATCGAATCACCAACTATAACAGCTGTCCTAACCCTTTCCTCATGGGCACTTATCCCTGGAGAAAGTTCCTCGGTGCAAGAGAGTTTTACAACACCTGGAGGACAGGTCCTAGCTATAGGATCACTTCCTGCCACCAGGGTGATGCTCTCCTGTCACGTGACCTCTCTCCTCCATGGCAACAGGGATGCTGCCAGACTGGAGGTGGGACTTCAGGACTATATCCATGTAGGTTTTGTGTATGTACCTCTCTGTCTTCCTTATGTTTTCCAAGTCTGCTACCCTTGCCTCTAGAGATCGGACTCGTTCCCTGAGAGCAAAGAGCTCCTTACATCTTGTGCACACATAAGACCCCTCACCAACTGCGAGAAAATCATACATGTGACACTCAATGGAAAAGACTGGAAAGCCCCCCTCTCACTGCTGGACTGCTGTCTGCATCTTTGTTTTAAGGTTGTGTTTAGATATTTAAGTTCTTTACTTACTAAGGGTTGCTAGGGATACTTATGCTAATAAAACTATACCTAATACTTTAAATGTACTTTGTTCCCCTGAAATTTAATTAATCTCAGGTCCTTAATGTATGCTGATGAGAATAAACAGCTGCACCTGAGAGTGAATATGGCACCTCCTTTCCTTTAAGATGTTTAAGCACCTATAAAGCTACGATTGTCCCAGGGGTGGGTGGGTGTTGGGGAGGGAGGGAGGGAAAGAAGACCTACTAAAAGCTGGCTGCTACACAGTACGCTGTCCTGTGCTTTTAAGGTAATCTGTGACCCATCTACATCTCACCAGAAGTCTCTCTTCTGTGTTTTACATTTAAACTGAAACTCTTTGCTGCTACTAGGCCCTGACTGATTTAACAAATACACTGGGTTCAGAGATTAGTCAGCTTTAATCTAAAGAATTCATTTTTCTGCAAGATTTAGAAAAATTCCCAGAAGTAATATTTACAATTGCAGATCTCTCTCCAGAAGTAGCAGATCCCTTTTGTAGTCCTTCAAGCCACGTAGTCTCTCTTCCCAGGATGCAGACATACAGCAAAGGGAGTCAGTAAGTCATTACATACAAAATTATATTATAGAGTGGTAAATGAGTGGAATACAAGAATTATATTACATTGTAAAAATAACATATCACATTTGTTTATATCACCTCCCACCATCATATCTTAAAACACTCTTTGGACCAAATCCGCCATACAATAATCAAACCTCAATTAATATCCTGTATATAACTAATCCTAGCCCCTTCCAAATTCACCAACAAGATCTTCCTCAAATAGCATCCCTGTTCTGTCCTATGTCTCTTTATCTCTTCCAACCTCACTCTGCTCTACTTTCTCGCCATTACCCACTATGCACAATCTCCCCCCTCCCCAACCCATATCCAAAAGATATCTCAGTCCAACCAATCAGCCCCAAGTCAGTTATCGTCAACTATTTAAATGCACACTCCAGGTTCACACAAGGGGTCTTTTGATGTTGAGCCCACCTCCAAACTATTCTTGTAAGGGGAGGCGGCACTGAATGACAATTTCCCCAGGCAGGGGGCAGGGTCAGAGGTCTCAGCTACCATGGTCACCTGGGCAAATGCTGACTCTTCTGAACCCTAAGATAGGAACCAACTACCGGCCAGTGGAATATCAATCAATGTTCAAAATGTTAGCTTTGCTTTTTTGAGGCACACCAGATTATTGGTCCAGTCTATCTTTAAAAAAAAAATTGTTGGATATGTGCCCAAAGTTTAAGATTGTTGAATGAACAGTAAAAAAAAAGGGTGGGCTGTTTCAGTGATACAGGGAGTTAGATTTGCCCTGCTTGGATCTTTCAGAGCTGTGAACAGAGCAGAGATGATGCTCATAGCTCCTGCTGGGAAGGAGCAGTACTTACTGTGCAACAGTGACATCTAGTGGCCAAAGTGTGGACTCATGATTGCAGGATTCTGGGTAGAACCTTTGGTGCACAAGTTCTACCACAGCACTGTCACTATAATGCCTGAACTAATGCAATTTCGAAGATATAAAAAAATAGGAGGAAAATGTCTGGGCAATTGTAATGAAGGTTTATGGCACCAATCTCAGCTCTGTTTCTGAGTGAGCTGGAAGCCTAAAGGAGCAGGAGGAGACTAACAGGTTAAAAGAAAAGTCCTGGTTGCAGATTTCACAGTATTCTCATAGTATAGTGTAGCTTGTATGTGAAAGGGATTTTTCATCCAGTTGTGGTTTGAGGGTATCAGAATGTATATTAATTCCATAGATATAGTTTAACAGCATTGTTCCCCCTTCCCCCAAATGCTCCGGCGTGCTGGTGTTGAATTGGCCCTCCTCCCCATCACCAATATGACCTCCTTACCCCCTGAATCTAAGAAACTACACCTATTAGTTGCAGCTCTCTAAAGGACTGTTCTACATCCTCAGTAAAGCAGCCGTGCTACAAGCCTTAATGTTTCCTCTCTTCTCCTGTGTATCCTTCAAATTCCAATAAGTTTTACTGTTCCTTACATATTGTTTGGCTGCTTCACGCTCTCATGTATTCTGAGCTGGGCGCTGAATGGATCCTCCTCCTGAAGGACTACCCAAAGGGACTGCTACTGCTGGAGAGAGCTCTGCACTTGTAACTATATGCTTTTGAGAAATTCTCTACATGTTGGGGAAAATGGAAAACTTTGGCTTAAATGCTGATTAATCTGTGTAATTTAGAATCCAGTGTATTTGTTAATTCAGTCAGGGCCTAGTATCTGCAGATAGTTTTTAGTTTACATTTAAAACTCAGCAGGTCTAGTATTAGCAGATCGGAAAAAAAAGCAAGCCAATTTTATAGGTATACACATCAAGCATAACACCATGAAAACACCTTTTAGTAAATACATAATGAAAAGAAAGAATAATAAAAAAAAGAAAAGGTTTTCTAGCCCACATTAAGGGAGGACAATCACTTCTAACAAGCAGAAATAAACAAAAACTTACAGGACAATCCAAAACTAAACCACTGAACAAAGTTTAAAAAATTATATACCATGACACAGAACCTCTGTAAGACTCTGCTTGTTAGTCAAAAGATTTTCCAAATGAAGAGGGTCAGTAAACACATATTTAACCTTATTCAAAGTCATTAAACATTTACAAGGAAATTGCAAAAAGGAAGTCCCCGCTGCAGCCAAGACACGAGGTCTAAGCTGCAGGAAGGACTTCCTTTGCATCTGAGTTGACCTTGCTACAGCTGGGAAAACAGACACCTTATACCCAAAATACAGTAAAAACAATTTTAAGAAATAAACTCTCAAGATTTTAACCTTAACAACCATAGCAGATAAGGACAGGGTTAACGTTGCCCGGGCTGAGATCTCCTCATTAGGAGATTCCAAAAACGCAGTAAGATCCAAATCAGATTGTGTCTCAACATGGGCAATGTCATCATCACGTGTCACTAATCGAGTAGGCAGATAATAAAGATCAGAAACCCCAATAGACTCAAAATCAAAAATTAATAAAATCTCTTTGCAATATTTCCTAAAAAATATTAATGGAGACAGCAATCGCATTATAGGAAAATTAAGTTTGATCAATAAAACCAGATAAAGCATTGGTCTGAGAAACCACTTTCCAAATGTTAAATAAGGAAACATCAGCAGAAGAGGCCGAAGGTAATATACCTAAGGCCTCGGGCTTACCCGACTGAATAGGAGATAACAAAGAGCCAACACTGAGGCTGTGGGGGGGGGGGGGGGGGATGGGTGTCCCTCAGAAACCGCATTCATCGATGCAGTTACTGGGCCCACCGAGGGGATTACCTCCTCCCCACCCGCTCCATAGTTCAAAGGAGCAGGATTCAGAGGTGGTGTCCTATTGATGGAACTCAGGGAGACACCGGATAAAGACGCATTAACAGAGATAGACGTATCAAGCTACAGAAATTCTGACCCAAGCTTCAGGTCTTCCAACTCTCGCACATGCTGGTCCATTGGGCCAACATGACCCCAGTGTCGAAACTGCTGTCACAGAGTCTTTCTCCATCACCTTACACTTCCTCTTACCGCCCCCTCTAGGCATCCCCGGCGGCAAAATCAGAAGGGGCACATGCCCCCAGACCCCGAAATGGCACCGAAGGGGCACCAAAGAGGCGTTCCCCTTTGGTCGCATGCCCCTTCGGGCACGGGACCGTGGAACAGTTGTAGAAGTATAAATGCCAGAGAAACAGCTCCCCTTGATGACTCTGTAAATGGGGGAGGATCACAGAGCTTGCACTGACTGGCAGAATGAACTACTCCAACAGTCAGCCCCCACTTGCAGAGCAAAGTCCTCAGCAGATAGCTTTTAATTTAAATCAAACCAGAGTATATCTTAGCATAAAAAGAGGAATAGGAATAAATTGTTTTTAGAGACCTTTACAAAGAGGCCTTCCAGCAGGGTGGGCCTGTCCATTGTGCGATAATGTTGCTTGCACAGGGCCCTGCGCAAACAGCATTATTGCACAATGGATGGTTTTCAGAGGGAGCCGGCGAAGCCCGCCAGCTCCCTCTGCACAGCCGGTAGTGTGATGAGCCTTTTCTTCATGCTGGCAGCTGATTCTGTGAAGCAGCGAGTGCCGGGAAAGGTTAAAGGGCATGTGATGGTGGGCAGGGGGGGGGGAACCTGGACTGGAAATGGGCTGTGATGGTGGGGGGGGGGGGCTAGGACTGGAAATGGTCTGTAATGGGAGGGCTAGCATTGGAAATGGGCTGATGAAGAGCTGCAATAAGTATGGAAATGGGCTGATGGGGGAATAGGACTGGAAATGGGCTGATGGGGGCTGGAATAGGACTGGAAATCGAGGTTACTTACCTGTAACGGGAGTTCTCCGAGGACATCAGGATAAGTCAGCCACACCTGGTGACGTCAACCGACAGCGCCGTGGACGGAAGTACTCTCTCTAGCCCAGAAGGGGTTTTCCCTTCTGGGCTGGACCACCTCCCTCAGGCCCCACCCCTGGGACCGCCCCTAGCCGGCCACTATGTCCCAAGCTGAGTCAGTGAGTGCTAGGGGCATAGGTAGGCCCGGAGATGGGCCCCTGAAGGGGAGGAAAGGTGAGAGTGTGTGGCTGACTTATCCTGCTGTCCTTGGAGAACTCCCGTTACAGGTAAGTAACCTCGATTTCTCCAAGGACAAGCAGGATGAAGTCAGCCACATCTGGTGACTCCCTAGCAGAGAAGTGCTGAGGTGGAAGGGGCCCTCTCTGAACATAGGACGACACATGGTGTAGAACAGGTTTTATTTAGTCATAATTACGTGAGACAACAGTGCAATGAGCAACACGTGCAAAATACACATAACAACAGTGCAACGAACCAACATGTGCAAAAGTCAACATGCGCAAGATATGTGCCAATAAGTACAAGATATGTGCAAACAACAGCAGGAGCAAAAGTAACAGTCTGAGAACTCGGAATCAGAGGGCGCACCTGCCCTAGGGCGAGTTCAGTGATTCTTGCGTAGCTTGGCTCCGAGACTGAGGCGCGTGGGCCGCCGCAAGAACTGCTTGGCCGAGTGCCTGGTTGGCCTGTAGGTTGAGGCAATAGTGTCTCTGGAATGTCTGCATGGAGGACCAAGTAGCCACCCTGCAGATGTCCGCTATAGGGACCGAACGTAGGTTGGCCATAGTGGTGGCTAGCGCCCTCAGGTGGTGGGTGTTGACTGTCGGTGCGTCCTCCACGCCTGCTTGGTCTAGGCAGAAGGAGATGCACGAGGAGATCCAGAGGGACAGGGTGTGCTTGGTGACAGGGCGCCCGGGCTTGTTCGGGTCATAGGAGACGAAGAGCTGTGTGCCGTGCCTCAGTGTAGCAGTCCTGAGGAGGTAGAGTCGCAGTGCCCTGACGCAGTCTAGCGTGTGGAGCCGCTTCTCTTCTGGCGAGGAGTGGGGCTCTGGGCAGAAGGTAGGAAGTTCGATTGTCTAGTTGATATGGAAGGCCGATGCTACCTTCGGCACAAACTTCGGGTGAGTCCGGAGGGAGGCGCGGTCGTTGGAAATTTGCGTATACGGTGGGTGCGTTACCAGGGCTTGTAGCTCGCTGATGCGCCTGGCCAAGGTGATGGCAATAAGAAACAAAGTCTTCCAGGAGACGAACTTTGCGCCTGCTGACTGCATGGTTTCAAAGGGGGGCAACGTGAGCTGATTGAGGACAGCGTTGAGGTCCCAGTGAGGCAAAGGTTCCCTGACTGGGGGGTGTAGGTTTGCCAGGCCCTTCATGAAACGTGTTACCAAGGGCAGTTGTGCGATTGAGCTGTCCCCGAGGCGGTCGTGGAGGGCCGTGATGGCCGCCAGGTGCACCCAGATGGACTGGGGCTGTAGACCCTTCTGCGATAGTGAGGCCAGGTATTGAAGAATTCTCGGCGCTGGGGACGAGAAGGGGTCCAGACCCTGGGAGGAGCACCAGGAAGTGAAGCGCCGCCACTTGAGGCCATATGATTTTCTCGTTGTGGGGTGGCGTGCAGCGAGGACCACTTCCTCCACCTCCTGAGGCAGACAGAAGAGAAACAAGGCTACCCGCTCAGCCGCCAGGCTGTCAAAGCCAGCGCCTGCAGGTTGGGGTGGAGGGTGTGCCCGTCTTCTTGGGAGAGCAGGGGAAGCCGCCGGGGAGGGTGTATTGATAGTCGCTTCAGGAGCGGGAACCACCCTTGGCGTGGCCAGTGTGGAGCCACCAGAATTGCCTGAGCCCTGTCGGAGATGAGGCACTGTATTGCCATGGAGATCAGGGGAATGGGGGGGGGGGGGAAGGCATACACTAGTGACCACTCCCCCCATGACATATCAAATGCATCTGCTGTATGGCTGAGGGCGGATGGGCGCTTTGAGCAGAAGGTTTTGCACTTTGTGTTCTGCTCCGTCATGAAGAGGTCGACCTCCGGTTGGCCCCAGTCCCTGAAGAGGGCCCGGGTAATGCTTGGCTTGAGGGACCACTCGTGTGGGTTGAGCTGGTGGCTGAGCCTGTCCGCTAGGTCATTCTCCACCCCTGGTAGGTAAGAGGCCCGGAGGAAGCAGTGTTTGGAGATTGCGAAGGCCCAAATTTGGAGAGCTTCGCTGCAGAGAATGCGGGACCCTGTCCCCCCCTGTTTGTTCATGTAGAACATGGCCACTTGATTGTCCGTCCGGATCAGGGTGGTCTTCATGTTGAGCAGGTCTTGGAAGGCCTCCAGGGCATAGCGAATGGTCCTGAGTTCCAACAAATTGATGTGGTGTTGCTTCTCCTGTGCAGACTAGGCGCCCTGTGTCCGTAGGTGTAGGCAGTGTGCCCCCCAGCCTACTGGGGAGGCGTCGGTGGTGATGATCAACTGATGTGCTGGTTGGGAGAGGGGCCTCCCCTGAGAGAGGTTCCTCTCGTGGATCCACCATTGTATGGAAGCGAAGACAGTTGCGGACATCCAATGGTGGATGAGGAGTGGAGGAGTGGCCTAGTGGTTGGGGCAAGGTACTTCAGGCCGGAAGGTCGGGGGTTCAAATCCCACTAGAGGACAGCAACCTTGGGCCGGAAGGACTGGGGTTTCTAGTCCCATAGGTGCTCCTTGTGGTCTTGGGCAAGCCACTTAACCCTCCATAGCCCATGTTCCCTGTAAAATAGTTATCTCCAAGTTATAATGCCCTGTTCAATGTAATTTCAGTTTGTTCAATGTAAACCGCACTGATGCAGAATAGCGCGGTATATAAGAGAATGTAAATAAATAAATAAATAAATCGGGATGGCTGTGCTCAATGGCTGGTTGTGTTGGGACCAATGTGCTCGCAGGTGCCATTGGAGATGGCGCATTTGGAGCTTTGCCAGAGGAACTGTCTGTGTGGCGGCTACCATGTGACCCAGGAGGCGGAGCAGCCTCCGAGCGGTGGAGGTCTTCCTTGCTTGTACGCGGAGTGCCAGCTCCTTGATGGATTCCTTTCGCAGCTGGGGAAGGAAGGCCCTCGATTTGGTGGTGTCTATGAGTGCCCCTATGAACTCCAGCCGTTGTGAAGGGCGCAGGTGGGATTTTTGATAGTTCACAAGGAAGCCCAGAGCTGACAGTAGGGCAATGGTGTTGCGGGTCGCTCTCACGGCTTCCTTGAAGGAGGGGGCTGAGATGAGCCAATCGTCCAGGTACGGGAAAAGCACAGTTACTTACCTGTAACAGGTGATCTCTGGGAACAGCAGGAATACGTCTTCACATATGGGTATCGTCGGTATGGATGGAGCCTGCGTGGGAACGCTCCCCAGCGTCCGAAAGGAAAGCTTTTGGGAGCATCCCACAGCGCCTGCGCGCTGCCTTCCCGCCTTTCCTAACCGCCTCTCTCCAGTTCGAGTTTTAAAGCTGAGACAAAGAGAGAGAGAGGAAAGGAAAGATAGAGAGATACAACTCCTAGGGGAGGTGGGTGGGTTGTGAAGACTTATTCCTGCTGTTCCCAGAGATCACCTGTTACAGGTAAGTAACTGTGCTATCTCCAGGAACAAGCAGGAATGAGTCTTCACATATGGGGACTCCCCAGCTAGAGATGCCTGGGAGATCACCCAGGTTGTGAGTCCCTGGGAAGGGCTCTACCTCCACCTATGAATCTCAGGCATCCAGTCAGGGATGGAGGGTAGGAGTTGATTAGGTATGGAACAGGTGTTTGAGAACAGCCTGACCAAACAAGGCATCCCGGCGGGAGTCCTTGTCCAAGCAGTAATGGGCTGTAAAGGTATGAACCGAGGCCCAGGTGGCCGCTTGACAGATTTGGTCGATGGACACAGAGTTTAGATGAGCCATAGAGGCTGCCATGGCTCTCACATTGTGAGCTGTGACATGGCCCTCCAGAGAAAGGTTCTTACTCTGGTAGGCGAAAGAAATACACTGAGCAATCCAATTGGACAGAGTTCTCTTAGAGACTGGAAGTCCTAAATGAGAGGGATCAAAAGCAACAAAAAGTTGAGAGGACTTTCTATGTTGCTGTGTCCTTTGTAAGTAGAAAGCAAGTGCTCTTTTACAATCCAGGGTATGAAGATTCCTCTCTGCACTTGATGCGTGAGGTCCTGGAAAAAAGACAGGTAAATACACCTCCTGGTTCAGATGAAAAGGTGAGACCACTTTAGGCATAAAGTGTGGATTTGTTCTGAGAACTACCTTGTCATGATGGAACCTTGTATAAGGAGGATTAGCCACTAAGGCTTGCAACTCACTGATACGGCGAGCTGAGGTGACTGCAATGAGAAAAATAACCTTCCAGGAAAGGAATTTCAAGAAGGTAGTGGCTAAGGGTTCAAAGGGTGGCTTCATAAGCTGGCCAAGAACCAGATTCAAGTCCCATGCCACTGGAGGTGGCCTAATGGGAGGTTTAGTCAAAAGAAGGCCTCTCATGAATCTTGCTATCAGCGGATGAGAGGAAATAGGATGTCCATTGACAGGCTTAAGGGATGCTGCAATAGCACTCAAATGGACTCTTACTGAATTCGTTTTAAGGCCTGCATGGGATAAATGCAGCAAATACTCTAGTAAAGAATTCAGAGGTATTGCAAGAGGGTTAAGACCCTTCTCTGCACACCAAATGGTAAACCTTTTCCATTTAAAAGCATAGGAACGTCTGGTGGAAAGCTTTCTGGAAGCATGAAGGATATCCTTCACTTGCTGAGAAAGGTGTAAATCCTGAAGGTCTAAGCCTTCAGCAACCAGGCCCTGAGATGAAGAGACTGGGGATTTGGGTGTCACAACGTTCCCTCTTCTTGGGAGAGGAGATCTGGAGCAGACCCAAAGTCCAGGGAGGGAGCTTGAGAGAGATGCAGAAGTAGAGGGTACCACACTTGGCGTGGCCAACGTGGTGCTATGAGGATCATATACCCCCTGTCTCTCTGAAGCTTGAACAGTGTCTTGGGAATGAGGGGAATAGGTGGAAAGGCATAGAGGAAGCCTTGCCCCCAATGAAGGAGGAAGGCATCCCTGGCCTGAACTCCCTGACACGGAATCCTGGAACAGAACCGGGGAAGTTTGGCATTCCACGGACTTGCAAACAGGTCTATGTCTGGGGTTCCCCAAATTCGAAAGATCTTGGCTATCTGGTCCCCTTGGAGGGACCATTCGTGTGGAAGCAGAACTCGACTGAGTCTGTCTGCCCAAGAGTTTTGAACCCCTGGAAGATATACTGCCATGAGATGGATTTGATGCTCTCTGGCGAAGGCCCACAATCTCAGAGCTTCGTTGCAAAGCGACAGAGAGCCAGTCCCCCCCTGCTTGTTCACGTAGAACATGGCTACTTGGTTGTCCGTGTGGATGAGGACTGTCTTGTAGCTGAGCAGGGTGCGGAAGACTCAGAGCCAGGAAGATTGCTCTGAGCTCTAAGAGGTTGATATGTAGAGATGCCTTGGGTGGAGAGATCTTGTAGATGAGCTCCCCAACCCTTTGGAGAGGCATCTGTTGTAAGGGTTGCTTGGGGTAATACCTGTTGAAAGGGGGACCCCCCCAGCAACAGATTTTGAGTGGACTTCCACCAATGGAGCGAGGAAAAGAGGCGACTGCAGGTCGCTATTTTGTCTGACAGGCACCCTGATGCCTGGGTCCATTGGGTGGATAGAGTACATTGAGCCGCTCTCATGTGAAGGCGAGCATAAGGAACCACATGCACAGTGGATGCCATGTGGCCTAACAGATGTAACATCTCTCGAGCAGTTGAATGGGATTTTAACTGAATCTGTGAGGCTAACTGCACCAAGCGTAGGCAACGGGCCTGGGGGAGATAGGCCCTTGCAGTTGTGATATCCAGCAAGGCCCCTATGAACTCTAGAGATTGAGTAGGGGTGAGATGGGATTTTGGAATGTTTATTACCAGTCCCAGATACTGAAGAACACGCCTTGTGCAGGCCAGGGAAGCCTGGGCCTCTGACTGGGATGGAGCTCGGATGAGCCAGTCGTCCAGATATGGGAATACGAATATCCCTAGAGTGCGTAGAAATGCAGCTACTATTGCCATGCATTTGGTGAACACTCTTGGTGCAGAGGCCAGACCGAAAGGAAGCACTTTGTAGTGGTGGTGCTTTCCTTGGTAAAGGAACCGAAGGAACCTTCTGTGTGTTGGATGGATGAGGACATGGGTGTACGCATCCTTGAGATCTAGAGAACAAAGCCAGTCCTGACTCTGGAGGTATGGAAGGAGAGTTCCGAGAGAAGTCATCTTGAATTTCTCCTTGCATAGAAACTTGTTCAATTCTCTGAGATCTAAAATGGGTCTGTAGCCCCCTGTTTTCTTTGGAATGAGAAAATAGGGGGAGTAGAACCCTGAGCCCTGTTGAAGAAGGGGTACTTCTTCTATTGCCCCTTGGGCAAGAAGGGTGGCAATCTCTTGACCTAGAAGGTTGAGGAGAGATGTTGGAGAATTGAACTGTTTCACTATAGTGTGAGGAGGAAGGTTTAAGAAGTGAAGCTTGTACCCGTCTCTTATGATAGAGAGGGTCCATTGCTCTGCTGTGATTTGTTCCCATCTGGGAGCAAAATGAGCTAACCTTCCTGGGATGGTGACAGGCTCAGGATGTTCTAGAGCCAGAAAGGCTAAGTTCTCTAGTGGTAAGTCAAAGGCCCTGAGGAGGCTGAGGCTGTTGGGCCGTAGCAGTCCTCGCAGCCTTAGGCTTGGCCTGTTTTGGTTGTTGTTGCCTCTTTGTAGCAAAACGACCTGCAGAAGAGGCCTGACCATAAACAGAAGAATATTTCCCTTTTTTGGGAAAAATCCTTTTTTGAACAATCTCTTTTTAAAGGAGCAGAAGTAGACTTTGAAAGTCTATCTAAAGCAGAATTTTCAGCATCCATCTGGTTGGCCTTTGCTTGCCAATCTTTGCCAAACAGGTTTTCACCTGTACAAGGAAGGTTACCTAGTCCATCCTGAACCCAGGATTCCAAATCAGAGGCTTGTAACCAAGCAACTCTGCGTGCACCTATGGCAATAGCCGAGGCTCTGCTGGCACCTTCAAAAGAGTCAAAGGCTGCACGGTTGGAAAACTTGGAAATATCCTGGGCATGTTTAAGCCAGGTGAGAAACTCTTCCCTTTTATTTTCTGACATAAAAGGAGATAAGGTTTGCAGATGATCTGTAACTTCCTTTAGAAACATCCCCATATAGAGACTATAGGAGTTGATTCTGGCTACAAGCATACTGGCCTGGAAAATTCTCCTGCCAAAGGCATCTAAGGTTCTGCATTCTCTTCCTGGAGGAGTAGAAGAGTGCCTCTTTGTACTCTTGATCTTTTTCATAGCAGACTCCACCACAATGGAGTGGTGAGGAAGCTGAGTCTTATGAAAACCAGGACAAGGAGGAACACGATACATGGTGTCCAACTTACGAGAATGAGGGGAGGTGGTAAGAGGAGTCTCCCATATGCCCAACATGTGATCATAGAGAATCTCATGTATTGGTAAAGTGGCTGCCTCTTTGGGAGCCTTAGGATATTGTAAAATATCTAATTTTTTTGCTCTAGGCTCTGTCTCAGAGGCCACTGAGATGGAAAGGCCCCTGGCCACCTCCCTGATAAAGTATTGAAAAGACAAGTCCTCTGGAGGAGACATTCTCCTTTTTGGAGAAGAGGGTTCCTGAGGATGGATCCCCGATGCTTCGATAGAGGCCTTTGATTCATCAGAGTCCTCAGAGGAATCGAAGTATCGCCTGTCTGGATGCTCTCACAGAGCCCGATACGCATACTGGGGGGTATCGACATCGGGAGTACTCGGTACCGGATCAGTACCGATGGGCATCACAGGATAGTGTACCGCTGCCGTCGACGTCGATGTCGATGCAATCGGTACCGGCAGCGGAACCGGTATCGGGTCCGGTACCGGAATCGGTATCGACAACGGAGTTTGTTGCGGTACCGAAGGCGTCGCAGCTTGTATGAATGCCGTGATGGCACGCTGCATGGACAGAATATTCTGATCCATCGACGCCACCAATGTCTAGATGTCGGTACCAGTGTGAACCGCCGGTACCCCAGAACATTGTAACAGGTGATCGGTCGAGGCCGAGCCATTGATGTCAACCTGTGACCCCATAGATAAAGCTTTGGAAGCCGGAGCCTCCCTCTGGGGTAATTTTGCCGGTGTGGGTTCCTCGAGAGCAAGCCCGGGGGCATCTCGATACTTTGAGGGAGATGTACTCTTCGAGGACCGGCCAGATTTAAGTTTGGTTACCTGAGATCCATGGGAGGAAGAAGCAGCCCTGGAAGACGTCGATGCCACAGAAGCTGCATCAGAGGGAAACAGGGTACTGAGCTTGGCTGCTCGATTCTGTAAACCTCTTTTAGACATCATGGAACAGGACTCACAGTCCACGATGGAATGGTCAGGACCTAAACATTTAAGACACCAGTCATGGGTGTCGGTGACAGAAATAGTGCCACTGCACTTCGTGCACTTTTTGAACCCGGAGGCGGGCTTTTCCATGTGGAAAAATTTTCTGCAGGCCTAAGGCCACAGAAAGAAAAAATGCACTGAAGTAGAAAAGAGTAGTTTTTTTGTTTTTTTAAGAAGAAAGAAAGAAAAAACCGGCAGTACCGGTCCAGAGTCGAGAAGGCAGACACGCGACTAAAGAAATAAAAGAAAAAATAAGAAATTCTTCAGCGGTGACAGGAAACACAACCTGCTGGCTCCGCGGAAAAAGAAGAACTGGAGAGAGGTGGTTAGGAAAGGCGGGAAGGCAGCGCGCAGGCACTGTGGGATGCTCCCAAAAGCTTTCCTTTTGGACGCTGGGGAGCGTTCCCGCGCAGGCTCCGTCGGTACCAACGATACCCATATGTGAAGACTCATTCCTGCTTGTTCCTGGAGATAGGCAGATTCCCTGCTTGCGTAGGTGGGCTGCCACGACTGCCACGCATTTCGTGAATACTCGTGGTGCCGGGGACAAGCCAAATGAAAGGACTTTGTACTGGAAGTGTCTTCCCATGGCCCGAAAGCGCAGGTAACTGTCTGAAGTCCGGGTATATTGGGACATGCGTGTATGCCTCCAGAAGATCCAGGGATGTCAGCCATTCAATGGGTTGGATAAGGGGAAGGATGGAACCCAGGGAGTGCATCCTGAATTTCTCTTTGGCAATGAATACGTTGAGCGCCCGGAGGTCGAGTATGGGGCGCGTGCCACCCGATTTTTTAGGGATCAGGAAGTACCTGGAGTAGAAGCCAGAGCGCTGTTCCGTTGTCAGGACAGGCTCGATAGCCTTGGAGGAAAGAAGGGCCTGAATCTCCTCTGCCAGGGGAGAAGAACAGGTCCCGGAGGACTTGCAGGAGGGAAGTCCAGATTGCTTCGGAGGCGAGACAAACTTCATGCGGTACCCTTCTTTGATGATACGGAGCACCCATTTGTCTGAGGTCACGGACTGCCAGGCTGGAAGGAACATGGCCAGATGTCCCCCCGTGGGGGGCTTGGCAAAGGCATGGTTGTCAAAAGGGCTGGCTGGATTTCCCTGTCCCGGGCTGGGAGGACTTTTGCTGCTTCCTATCCCTTTGGCGAGGTTTCTTCCAGTAGGAGTGCTGCGGTGGTTGCATCTTGTACCGGGGTTGCCACTTTTGGTAAGCGTTGTATTGACGCCTGGAGCCCAAGAAGGAGTGGGGCCTTTGATGGTACGAGCTTTTGTGACTGATGTGTTCCAGGCCTTCATCCGATAGGGTTTTTAGCGTTGAGCAGTGGTCTTTCAGTGCGTTGACGGTTTCAGTGACTTTGTCGCCAAAGAGGGATTCCCCGGTGCAGGGAGCATCGGCGATGTGGTCGTAGGTATCTTCCCGCAGGCCTGAAGCCTTGAGCCATGCTAGGCGGTGGGCAGAGATGGAGGATGCGGCCATGCGGGCCGCTGCATCAAAGGCGTCAAAAGCAGCCCGCACCTGATGCTTTGTGCACTCCTGCAGGTCTAGAATGGCGGCCGCCTGCAGCTCTTGGGCGATGGAGGCCGTCTTTAGCTTCTCCAGGAGGGCGTCTTGGTAAAGGGTAGCTGGTGAGCCGAAATCCTGGCCCACAGCATGGCCCCTTGGAAAACCTTTTTGCCCATGTCATCTAGCAATCTCAGCTCCTTGCCCGGGGGAAAGTTGGTGTGGTTGCGGGTGGATTTCGATTGTTTAAGGGCCAATTCCACCACGATGGAGTGGTGAGGAAGCTGTGGCTTGTCAAAACCCGGTGAGGCTTGAACCTGGTACTTGGCATCCAGCTTTCGAGACACCGGAGGGCCAGAAGCGGGGTTCTTCCAGAGAGTAATGAGGTTCTCGTGTAGCAGTGGGTAGATAGGAATGGTAGCCACAGACTTTGGGGCTTCCAGAAATTTTCGTGCTGCTTGTGTCTCTGGGCG
Source organism: Ichthyophis bannanicus (assembly GCA_033557465.1). NCBI lineage: Eukaryota > Metazoa > Chordata > Amphibia > Gymnophiona > Ichthyophiidae > Ichthyophis > Ichthyophis bannanicus. Next base: position 147,487,413 of record CM066042.1, read on the forward strand.
TTGATCCGTGACGTCACCCGAGATATGTAAGTTTAGTGTGCAGGCAATCTTTATTTTATTTATTTTATTTATTTAACAATTATTTCTATACCGCTCTTTCACAAGTATCAAGTGCGGTTTACAATGAACATTATGTTATATGGTATGGGTAGTATCATACCAAGTCATTTTACATAGAACATAGAACAGGTGAACTAGGTACAGGTAACAGTATAATCTTCTGGAGGAACTTGGTGTAGGTAAGATCCTCTTGGACAGAGGGGGGGGGGGTTCTGCCCCCGAGTTTAAGGTCTCTATGTCCACTGCAGGGGTGGAAGTTTCAGGAGACACCGGGGAAGGAGAGTCCCGGGGATCCAGGGGTCTGGGAACTGCCGCCTCCTCTCCGTTGGTAGCAATACCGCTGACTGAGGGCTGAGGAAGCACGCAGGTCTGAGGGAGGCTGTGAGAGGAAGTCTCTGGCTCTGGAGCAACTGTTGTAGAGGCTTGCCACTGCTGTAGAAGGTTGGAGAGGAAGGAAGCAAAGTCCTTTCTATTCCCCTCAGTTAGAGTGTGTCCTCCGGTTCCTGGGGAGTCTGTCCTTGGGGGTCCACGGGGGTCTCGGGAGAGGGGTCCAGGTTGTAAAGGTGTTGAATCGCCGTGGGGGAGGCGTACCTGTAGCCGTTGGAGGCAGAAGAGGAGCTGGATCTCCGTTGACGGTGGTGGCTTCTGGCAGTGCGGTGGTAGCGTCTGCAGCTACTGTCGTCGCTGCTGCTGCTGCGTTGTCTCCTGCTCCATTTGCGATAGCACAATGATGTCTCTCGGCGCTGATCGGGACCTGTGCCCGCGCCGGCTTCTTCGGCGCGGTGAGATGCTCCTCCTGCTCTGATGCCCACGCCGGCGTTGATCCTCAGCGCCGAGGAGGGAGGAGCCAGGCCTGGAAGTGACGTCTTCAAAGATGGCCGCCCCCATGCTGGCCATGCGGGGGGAGCTCCAGAACGCTGCGGAGGCCACCGGTCGCCCCGGGGGGGCTCAGGATTGGAGTAGAGGGCTCCGGAGCGCTGCGGCTGTGGACGGAGGCCCGAACAGGCACGTCCGAGGCCGGGGAGGGAGCTGGAGTTGCGGTGGATGTCGGAGCACCAGAGGGGCCCGCGACAGGAGCAGAAGAATTGGGGAGAGCCGGAGAGGGAGGAAAGAGTTCGCAGAGCAGTTTCCTGCGGCTTTTCCTAGCTCTTGGAGACATTTTGGAGCAGTGAAAGCAGTCTTCTACCTTGTGGGATGTGCCCAGGCAGCGGATGCAGCAGGAATGTGAGTCCGTGACATTCATTTTGCGCAAGCACCGGGGGCACTTTTTGAACCCGGGCTTGGGCATGGTTTAGAGGATCCAATTCTTGAAAAAGCAATAAAATAAAATAAAAAAAGATGAGAGAGTCGAGATCCGTCTTGCTGGCAAGGCGGAAGAAGTGAAAGTGAAAGTGGCCAGCTAGGGGCGGTCCCGTGGGTAGGGCCTGAGGGAGGTGGTCCAGCCCAGAAGGGAAAACCCCTTCTGGGCTAGAGAGAGTACTTCCGTCCATGGCGCCGTCGGTTGACGTCACCAGTTGTGGCTGACTTCATCCTGCTCGTCCTTGGAGAAATGGGCTATTGGGAGCTGGAATAGGGCTGGAAATGGGCTGATGAGGGAACTTGGAGTGGAAATGGGCTGATGGGGGGCTGGAATGGAACTGGAAAAGAGCATATGGGGGGGGCTAGGACTGGAAATGGGCTGATGAGGAGCTGGAATAGGACTGGAAATGGGCTGATGGGGGAGCTTGGTCTGCAAATGGGTGATGGGCTGGAATAGGAATGGAAAGGGCTGATGGGTGAATAGGACTGGAAATGGGCTGATGGGGGCTGGAACTGGACTGGAAACGGGCTGATGGGAGTTGGAATAGGGCTGGAAATGGGGGGCTAGGATTGGAAATTGGCTGATGGGGGAGCTTGGAGTGGAAATGGGCAGATGGGGGGGCTGGAATGGAACTGGAAAAGAGCATATGGAGAGCTAGGACTAGAAATGGGCCGATGTGGGGGCTTGGGAGAATGGGACTAGAAGGGAGCGGATGCTGGGTGGGTCTAGAACTATAAGGGAGCTGATTTTGGAGGAGGACTAGAAGGGGATGGGGATGGGGATGGGGAATGAGAATGGAGAGGGGAAAAGATATTTTCTGTGGGAGGGAAGAAAGGTCTACGATGGGCTGGGTATTGGGAAAGTAAGTGGGGATTGAGAATGGAAGGGTGAAATTTGAGTGGATGATAAAGGAATAAGGAAAGAAATGGGGGAAAGAGCAAAAGGGGAAAGATAAGTATGTTAAAGCAGATGTAGAGAGAGAATGGAAAAAATCTAAAAGAGGACAAATGGATAGCTCACAGAAGACACAAAGAAACTAGGAGAAAGTGACTGGAGCAATTGCAACTGAAAAATAAAATGCCCAAACAGAAGGTAGAAAAATACTTTTTATTTTGAATTTATTAACTAGAATATGTCAGGTCTGGGAAGTGTGTATTGCTAACATCTTTGCATTTTTGTTTAGTGCAAGAGGAAATTTATTTATAGTTTTATTTCTCCAGTGTTCATCTCATGTTTGGCTTTTGGGGTTCCCAGTTTAACTATCATCTTCCTATTTCTAAATTGTGATCCCTTGTTCTTTGTGTGGTGAAGGTCTATGTTCTGCATGTGTAACCAAGCTGAGGTATTCTGTTCATATAGTTTCTATTTGACAGTCCCACTTGTTCTCTTTCTCCCAGTGAGATGTATTGGTATTCTCTGAGATATACTGGTTTAATACCTGCAGTTTTCCCTTTTGATAGGTAGGGTTTGGTGCTTTGTGAGTTCTGGTAGTGCTGTTATGATATGGTGGGTTTCCTATGTTCTCTAAATGGGCAGTGTTTATAATACTTCCTAATGGGCCTGATGGTTGTCCCTGCAATACAGTAATGTAGAAATCTGTTAGTCTTTCTTTATCCAGACACTCATTCAGGGGCGGCCCAAGGGGGGTGCGGGGCCATGTGCGGAGACTCGGTGCGGGGCCTCATTTGCATAAGTGGCCTTATTTGCATAAATATTTGCATAATGCTAACATTCATTAAGAGACATGTTTACTAAAAGTTAGTGTGTGTATGGATAAAGACAGACTAAAAGATTTCTACATTACTATAATCCAGTGCCAACCGCCAGGCACATTAGGAACTACTACAAACACTGCCCATTTAGAACCCATAGCAAACCCGCCGTATCCTAACAGCACTACCAGGACTCACAAAGCACCATACCCTACCTATCAAAAGGCAACACTGCAAATATTAAACCAATACATTTCAGAGAATAACAATACATGACCTACTGGGGAAAGAGAACAAGTGGCAATGTCAAATAGGAATTACATAAACAGAATACCTCAGCTCAGTTACACATGCAGAACATAGACCATCACCAAACAAGGAATCACAATTTAGAAACAGGAAGGCAATAATTAAACTGGGAACCCCAAAAGCCAAACTTGGAATGTACAACAGCACTGTAGAAATAAAACTATAAATTAATTTCCTCTTGTACCAAACAAAGCGCAGACGTTAATGATGCACATTTCCCAGAGCTTTCATATTCCAGTTAATAAATTAAAAATAAAGAGATATCTTTCTACCTTTTGTGCATTTTTTTTCAGTTGCAATTGCTCCAGCCACTTTCTTCTGGTTTCTTCATGTTTTCTGCTAACTCTCCATCATCTGCTGTCCATTTGTCCTTTCTTCTCTCTTCTAGTTTTTTTTCCATTCTCTCTCTCTACATCTGCTTTAACATACTAATCTTTCTCCTTTTGCTCTTTCCTCATTCCTATTTCATCCACTCAAATTTTACCCCTCCATCCTCAATCCCCACTTACTCTCCCAATACCCGGCTAAGTGTCGATTTTTTATCCCTCCCACACAAAATATTTTTCCCCTCTCCATTTTACTCTCCCAGCCCCATCCCATTCTAATCCTCCCCCAACATCAGCTCCCTTCTAGTTCCGGCCTCACCCAGCATCCATTCCCTTCTAGTCCCTGCATCAGCCCATTTCCAGTCCTAGCCCCCCATCAGCCCATTTCCAGTCCTAGCAACCCCCCAACCTAATACCAGTCCTAGCCCCCCCCATCAACCCACTTCCAGTCCTAACCCCCCATCAGCCCACTTCCAGTCCTAACCCCCCCATCAGCCCACAGCCCATTACCAGTCCTAACCCCATCAGCCCACCTCAAGTCCTAACCCCTCCCCATCAGCCCATTTCCAGTCAGCCCCCCATAGCCCATTATCAGTCCTAACCCCCACATAGCCCATTACCAGTCCTAACCCCCCATCAGCCCACAGCCCATTACCAGTCCTAACCCCATCAGCCCACCTCCAGTGTTAACCCCCCCATCAGCCCATTTCCAGTCCTAGCCCCCCCATAGCCCATTACCAGTCCTAACCCCCCCCAACAGCCCACAGCCCATTACCAGTCCTAACCCCATCAGCCCACCTCCAGTCTTAATCCCCCCAGCCCATTTCCAGTCCTAGCAACCCCCCCAACCCATTACCAGTCCTAGCCCCCCATAGCCCACTCCCAGTCCTAATCCCACCAGCCCATTACCAGTCCTAACCCCATCAGCCCACCTCCAGTGTTAACCCCCCATCAGCCCATTTCCAGTCCTAGCCCCCCCATAGCCCATTACCAGTCCTAACCCCCCAACAGCCCACAGCCCATTACCAGTCCTAACTCCATCAGCCCACCTCCAGTCTTAATCCCCCAGCCCCTTTCCAGTCCTAGCAACCCCCCCAACCCATTACCAGTCCTAGCCCCCATAGCCCACTCCCAGTCCTAATCCCACCAGCCAATTTCCAGTCCTAATCCCCATCACCCAATTTTCAGTTTAAGCCCCCCATACCCCATTACCAGTCCTAACCTCCCCATCAGCCCACTCCCAGTCCTAATCCCACCAGCCCATTTCCAGTCCTAATCCCCCATCACCCAATTTTTAGTTTAAGCCCCCCCATAGCCCATTACCAGTCCTAACCTCCCCATCAACCCACTTTCAGTCCTAATCCCATCAGCCCATCACCACTCCTAACCCCCCCAGCCCCCCCATAGCCCATCACCACTCCTAACCCCCCCCAGCCCCCCCATAGCCCATCACCACTCCTAGCCCTCCCCAGCCCTCCCATAGCCCATCACCACTCCTAATCCCCCCCAGCCCATCACCACTCCTAATCCCCCCCCAGCCCAGCCCAGCCCAACCCAGCCCAGGGAAAATTTTTTAAAAAAAGAAGCTGTCTTCTCCGGCTGCCGGGGCCACCGCGTCAGAATCGAGTGTGCCGCGGGGCCCCCCCTGCCCAGCAGAGCCTGCCCTCCCCTTTATCACCTCTGTCTTTGCAGCTTCAGTCAAACGCGCCAGCTTTCAGAGCGCGAAAGGACTAGTTTCCCTTTCGCAGCTCTGTTAAGCCTGCGGGGGCTGATGGGAACTTCCCATCAGCCCCCGCGGGCTTAACAGAGCAGCGAGGGAGAAACTCTCCTCTCGCGCTCTGAAAGCCGGCGCGTTTGACTGAAGCTGCGAAGACAGAGGTGATAAAGGGGAGGGCAGGCTTTGCTGGGCAGGGGGGGCCCCGCGGCACACTCGATTCTGCGGCGGCGGCCCTGGCAGCCGGAGAAGACAACTTTTTTTTTCTTTTTAAAATTTTACTTTAGGATCAGAATGTTTTTTGCGCGGGGCCCTGTGCAAAAAACATTCTCGCTCAATGGACGGGCCGGCCCTGCACTCATTAAGAAGCATGTTTACTAAATGAGGCCCCGCAATTAATCTCCGCATATGGCCCCACACATCCCTTGGGCTGCTCCTGCCTTCCAGATAGGGAGCAAGAGATCTGTGAAATTGTTTCAAACAGGTGTTAAAGCCAAATGACTGATCAAAGGGGAAATTTGAAAGGCTCACTCCATCAAAGCAATGGCTCTGTGAATCTTCCAGGAAATTGTTAACAGATTGCCTTAGAAGCACAGGTCTGGGACCTGTGTAGCAAGCCAGCCTTTACTAGGTGTTAATTCACTCCATCCCACCTCAACTCCCAACCCCTCCCCCTCCCTGACATAATCTTAGCTTTATAGTCTCTTAGACCTATTAAAGAGTGAGGAGTATTCAAAATTCACTTTCAGGTGCAGCTGGTTATCCTCACCAGGAATAGATTAATTAAGACCCTGAAATTGATTAATCTTGAGGTGAAGAAAGTCCCTTAAATTTATTTGGTATAGTTGTGTCAGTTCAAGTATCCCTAGTAACTTCAAACAAACTTAAATAACTAAACAAAACCTTAAAACTAAGATGCAGGCAGCAGTCCAGCAGAGAGATGGAGGCAATCCAGTCTTTTGCTTTGAGTGTCACATGTACGATTTTCTCCCAGTTGGTGAAGGGTCATACATCTGCACTAGGTGCAAGGAGCTCTTTGCCCTTAGAGAATGAGTGCTATCTTTGGAGGCTAGAGTAGCAGACTTGGAGGACATAAAGAAGCCAGAGAGGTACATTGATGAGACCTGCAGGGACGTAGTACTGAAGTCCCACCTCCAGTCTGGCAGCCTCTCAGATGCCATGGAGGAAAGAGGTCATGTGAAAGGAGAGCATCACCCTGGTGTGGCAGAATGTGATCCTGTAGCTAGGACCTGTCCACCAGGAAATGTAAGACCCTCTCACACCGAGGAGGTTTCTTCAGTTCCATGTACCCATGAGGGAAGGGTTAGGACGGCCGTTATAGTTGGTGATTTGATCATTTGGCATGTAGATAGCTGGCAGAATTCCGGAGTCTCAATGTGTGCATGAGATGATGGTGCAAAGAAGAAGGTTTCAAATTTGTTAGGAACTGGGCAACATTCTGGGGAAAGGAGGGGCTCTTTCGAAGGGAGGGGCTCCACCTTAACCGGAATGGAACCAGGCTGCTGGCATTAACCTTTAAAAAGGAGCTAGAGAGAAGTGATGTCACTGACCGAGATGGCCGCCTGAACGCTGAGCTCTCATCGGGATGGCGGGAATTATAGCGAGCAATAACACACCGGATTCTCCAACATAAGCAGTGAAGGTGGAAAGCACTACGGCACATATAAGCATGTCAGTGAGGAAGAAATTAGAGCACTATCGATCCCCATATGCGAATAAACCACAGCAGCAGGGGGCGGAGAGGGGTGAGCAGGCCGATATGGAGACATATGAGGAACCGGAGCATGCTGAGGAACAATGCACACGGGGCGATTTATGGCGATGGTGTAAAGAGATAAAAAGAGAAGTTATAGCGATCAAAACTGATATGAAGGAGGTGATGGCTGAGTTCCGTGGAGACTTAAAGGGCCCTGGAACAGTGAGTAGAGCACCTCGAGGCACACATGGAGGAGGCAGAAATGGCGGTACAGACAACGCAGGAAAAGTTACAAGCGTGGCAGAGGGAGCAAGAAAACCTGCGGGATATGATTGAGGACCTCGAGAATCATTCTCAGCGCAGCAACATTAGAATTCATGGGGTCTCTGAGGAGGAGCAATTTAAACAGGCAAGCCAGGTAGTAAAGGACATTTGTCTGGACCTGTTGAAAGAGGGTGAACAGGAGGCTGAGTTGGGCAAGCCCGAAATAGCGTTTGAGAGAGACATTGTAGCTTGCTTTTCTAGTTACCAACAGAAAAAAGAGATGAGAGCAGCAGCAAAAAAAAGGCAAGATGGTATGAAGAAATTATGCGATTGAGATTTATCAGGAGCTGGCACCGTCTACACTGCAGAGATGCCGAGCGATGCGGCTCGTGACGTTGTATTTAAAGCAGGAGCAGCTTAAATATAAATGGCTCTTTCCTTTTGGTCTACAATTTGAAGTGCAGGGGTTGGTGAAGCGAGCAAGGACAGTAACAGAGGCATGCGCTTTGCTTGGGAAAGCTATTGCGCCTGATCTCCCTTCTCTCCAGTCTAGCCCTCAGGGATTGCATGGAGATCGAGTAGCTCAGCCAGAGCGTTTGAAGTGGCAACGCATTCTGGAATAGGGCCAGCATCTGCGACGCCTTTCTGAAGGACTTCAACAGCGGGGAGAGGACAAGCCCAGTACGTCTGCATCAATATCTTGACTTTTTGGAGAAGACGACAAGATAGAGTTCTTGCTCATTAATGTTTGAGAAGCTGTTAGTATCATGGGGAGGGAGTGGAGGGAAGGAGATGTGATTTATGAGAATATTGGCCCCTCTTTCCTCTGTAGAGATGGGATGGTATCTATGATACAGTAATAGTGGGAATTGGCTTACATTTACAGGTAAAGCATCATTGAAGATGTGACAGAAGTTATGTTCCCTAAAGTTCAGTAAAGTCCTTAGTATTGTGAAGAGGGAATGGAGAGGCGAGAGAGTGATCTTCCAAGAATTTGGGGCCCTCCATTCCCACTGTATAGATGATTTGGTACCTATGAAATTTGATAATGGTGGGCTATATGTTATATGTTCATACCTGCAATTAAAGATTATAATTGCTGTTTGGGTAATGGGTATTGGGGGAGAGAAAGATATTGGGAGACCTGGGGCTATAGAAAGGAGTCCCGGGAGGTGAGTCAGGTCCTCAAGTATAGGAGGTGCAGAAAAGGAGTTCTGCAGGGCAATGAGACTTGGGAAGGGGTGGAGGGGAAGGAGAGGGGGGAGGGCTCAAGGGAGAAGGGAAGGGGGGAGGAGTAAGGGTTCTGATAGTGGATATGGGGAGAGGTGGGAGGGACGGTTTGGGAAATGGTAGCTCTTAGGGTTGGGAGTTCGGGGGCTGACATAAATCTCTATTTCGGGACATGCAGCGCTGGCAATGGCAGGTGATCTTTTTGCAGGAAACACACTTGTTCCTGAAGGATGAACAGTTGCTTCAACATGGGGCATACAGCCAATAGTTTTTTAATGCGGAAGGAAAATATAAGGTGGCAGGAGTGGCAATTATGATTAGGGGTGATGTGCCCTTCCAATTAGGAGGGGTGGTGAAGGGTTTTATGGGTCGAGTTTTATTAGTCTGGGGGGGAACTACAAGGCCAGCAAATTACCTTTTTAAATGTGTATGGCCCTAGTGACTCCAAAGCTGCGTTTTGGGAGCAGTTGGTAGCGTGGCTGGAGAATAAGGTCCATGGGGCATTATTGGTGGGAGGGGATATTAATGAAGTGCTTGATCCCGGGAAGGATAGGACACGGGCCTAGAAAATGGGGAGAAAGGAGGGAGGCGGCAACTTAGGGAAATGATGAATCGATATGGACTATATGATTTATGGTGCCAAAAACATCCTCAGGAGAGAGATTATACATATTACTCATCGGTACATAGGAGTTACAGCCGCATAGATTATTTGCTAGGGGATTCAAGCTGGTTACAATCAGTCAACCCGCTGAGGATTGAACCTATTACCTGGACGGATCATGGCCCACTTTGGGCAGAATTTGCGGGGATCATAGACAGGGAAGGGTGCACATTTTGGCACCTTAATGAAAGTTTGTTGCAAGATAAAGTGGTGATACAAAACTTAGAAGAAGCTGTAGCAGAGTACCTGCAATTTAATGATTCTGCGGAGGTATCTATGGGTATATTATGGGATGGGCTGAAGGCAGTCATTAGGGGGAAATTGCTTCAAAGGGCAGCGTGCAAAACAAGGGAAAGACAAGAGAAGGACGATCGATTGCTGAGTAGCAATAAGGAATTAGAGCAGCTTCATAAGGCGCAGGAGGGGAAGAAACTTCGGGCCAAATTTGAGCAAGTATGCACGCAGCTAGCTGTGCAGCAGTTGGAAACAGTACACTATCAGCTGCCTTGGGTGAATCAACACTATTATGAATTTAATAATAAAGCGAGTACGCCGCTAGCTAGGAAGTTGAAAGACTAAGAGCGGTGGTCTACTGTAGTGAAAATCAAGGGTCCAGGGGACCAGCTTCTGTTTAGGCCTAAAGAAATTTGAGCGCAATTTGTACAATATTATCAGGATTTATATAAAAGTGACAGCCTAGGTTTGGGGCAGCAACAGAGGAATATTTGGAAGGGAGGGGGGACTTAAACTATATTACGGAGAGGGATAGGAAAACATTAGATCAAGCTATCAGTTTAGAGGAGATTATGAAGGTTATCAAGGGACTACCTCCTCGTAAGTCCCCTAGTCTTGATGTACTCCTGGCGAGTTTTTATCAACGTATGGTTGCCTCATTGGTGCAGGTGTTACAGCGGTTGTTTAATGGGGTTCAGGAGGGGATCCCATTGGCACTTTCTATGCAACAGGTGAGAATTTCGGTTTTAGCAAAGCTAGGTAAAGATCCTGCGCTATGTGGATCTTATTGGCCTATCTCCCTTTTAAATATGGATGGGAAAATTTTGGCGAAAATATTGGAGAACTGGCTAGGGGGGTATACTTCCAGGACTGGTGCAGTCTGACCAGACTGGCTTTAATAAGGGCCAGCATGCGGGTGACAATATTAGACGAACCATCCAGGCGATCTGGGCAGCAAAAAAAGGAAAGCAGGATATGTTGCTCCTCGCCATCGATGCTGAGAAAGCATATGATAGGGAGGAGTGGAGCTTCCTGTTTGTGGTGTTGAAGAAAGTTGGGATAGGACCTGGGCTGATGGCATGGATAAAGGCGCTATATGTGAGTCCGGAAACTACAGTAAAAATTAACGGACGTTATTCACAGTTTTTCCGCCTGGGGAGGGCAACGAGGCAGGGGTGCCCCTTATCACCTCTCTTATTCACCTTGGTCATGGAACCTTTGGCTGAAAGGATACAACGTAATCTCAATGCCATGGGGCTGCAGATTGGCCCAGAACATAAACTGGCTTTATTTGCTGATGATATTTTGCTGTTTGTGACTCATCCACTGTTGGCTCTGCCGGTGTTTCTTAGTGGGTTAAAAAAATTTGGGATAGTATCAGGGTTTAAAATTAATTGGGCCAAAACTGACATATAGAGCCCACTTCAAAATCAGCCTTGTACATCCCGGGTCACAGACTGCACACTGCCTGCCACTGTTCCCTCTAAGCTGTGCGCGTATGCGCGCGCACACACCTCGCCGAGTGAGCGCACATACTTTACAACAGAGCGCACAAAAATTACGGTTCTGATTCTGATAGAAAACAACACAGATGTTCTTAAAATTGAAAAGTTGTTGTGTATTTATGGTTTTCACAAGTTCTACAATATTTTCTAGTGCAATCAATGTGGTGTACATACTGTATTCTGACGTGTAGTCAAATTTTAAAGTATATAACTCCGAGTGTTATGTGGTGCACAAAAATTTAACCTTCCTTCAAAAGCTGCACAGCTGATATTTTAAGCGCACACAGCCTACAGAAAATTAGAGGGAACATTGCTGCCCGCCCTAACTTCACCTGCGCAATGCACCCTCCCAAGCCTCCCCATACAAACTCCTTGACAGGGCCAGCAGGGGGGCAAATAGTGGGAATGGATGTCCCAACGGGATGTCCATCCTGCTACTCACGGGATAGAACAGACTCCATAGCATCCTTCTGGCTTTTGTCATTGTTACATAGCTGTTCGACTACCTTAAGGTCAAATCCCATTCTTTTGTGTGCAAACATCACCCACAGTGCTATACAGTCAGTGATGAACATGGGAAAGGTTTCACTGGACACTGCAACGATGGAAAAGTGGTATCAGGGCAACTGGAACCCATCAGTGCTGGCCACTATTGTTGGATACTGAGACAAGAAGCATCAAATACCGAGTATAGATGAAAATCAAGAGCAAAACATGTTTAGCTCAGGTAAATTAGTGCAAAATGTCCACATCATTGTGCGATTAAACATGCTAAATTCATTCAAAATTTAATTTCTTGTTTCTCCAAATTTCTACATGATATGTCAATCTGAAATTATATTTGTGTTCAGCTTGAAGCTGTCTATCATAATCACCAAAGGTTTTTCAGGAAGAAAATCTTTTGAACGAATTTGTTGTCCTGTGAAGGATTAGCATGTATTTTGTCATAGAGCAGGAGCTAATAAAAATGAGGACATAGGAAAAGAAGCTGTCTGTCCCAAAACAAATGAGGTGCAGAGAATGCAATTGCCTAGCAAAACAGCTAGAGGGAGCAGGCATGCACTTACAGAGGCTGAGTGGACACACCTAGCTAATCAGCAGCACCTGAGAACTAGCCCGGGAAGCTCAAAGGCAGAGGACCTTTATAAGCGAGAGGCTGGAGACAGAAGGCAGAGCAGCACCGGAGAGCAGAGCAGCACCGGAGAGCAGAGCACTGCTGAGAAAAGGAGCAGTGGAACCAGGACTAGTGGCACAGCTGCAGGAACTGGAAGAGAACCAGAGTTCCCAGAGAAAGACAGACGGAGGAGAGTCAGTCCTGTGGAAGTCGTGGTAGCCAGAAACTCCAGAAGTAAAGAGCTAAGAAGCAGGAAGCTAGGCTTGGAGAGAGGCCTACGCTTGCCAGAAAGCCCGGAGACCAGATTGAAAGGTACCAGAAGCTTTCAAGAGAAAGATTGCAGGAGAGACTGGGTCCTAAGGGAAATACCTGAGGATGACACTTCCAGCTATGCCTATTACAGGAAACCAAGGTATGATGATTCTTTATTCATGAAGAAAGGCTCAGCTGCTAGAAGCCCTTATAAAACAGATGCCCAGTTTAAAAGAAGAGAAAGCAGGCCAGAGTTTCACCAGCCAAGATATAGAGGCAATAAAACAGGCCATGCTCATTTAAGAACCTTAGAACAACTGTATGGAAAACAAGGGAACAGAAATAGGGACTGGCCAGTGATAACAGCCAGAGAAAGCCCCAGCTCAGAAGAAGAAAATAGTGATTTAGAACCGATGCAAGTGGAGCTTATAGACCCTATTTCCTCATCTCAGGAGGAATTGATGGATTGTTCCATGTGTGTTGTGGGTGATTTGGAATCACTGCTGGAACTGTGAGCCCTACAAATATTACCTTAAGAAGTTTTCATATTTGAGCTGAATGAAAGAAGAATGTTCAGACATGTAATTTACTCCAATGTTGAAAGAATCCTTGGTTAATTTCCTTTCTACAACTGTGAAGATTATAACAGTTTACCTTGTACCTTGACTTTGGTTTATGCCTGAAAAGAAGGACTTTCTTTAATTTTTGTAGCCCAACAAATCTTTTTGTGAAAAGGGAAATAAAAGCCTTATTCTCCCTCCATTTGGCTTACATGACTTATCTGCACCAGGAGCAGGACTACATAGACCAGGCTGCACCTGGCCTTAAAAAACCCTCCTCTCCTAAAATTAACTATATGCCCAACCTCCCTGTTCAGCCACCGGCCACCAGGGGGAGGTTGGCGACAATTTAAACAGGAATAGTTCTTTATGTTTTAAATAGTCCTAGGACAAAGGGAAATTCTACATTTACTTGTAGTAGATCTAAAACTAACTTAAGTTTTTTTTCAGTAGATGCACAATTAAGTTGTGAAATTTGTTTCCAGAGATGGTGATTTAAAATGAAAAACTCTGGAATAAGTTTTTGGAGGAAAGATCCATTATTAATCAAATAGACTTGAAGATCACTTGCTCTTGCTTCTGGGAGTCAACAGCAGGGAACAAATCTCCCCAGAAGGATTTCTCAAACGGATTGACCACTGTCACAGATATGATGCTGGGTTCAATAGAGCATTGGTTAGACCGAACATGGCATTTATGTCCTTACCTCTACCCTATCCTGCCTTTATTGAGGCACGCTGTATCTTTCCCAAACATGTTTAAGGTCTGACATCATTTTGGTTGTCACCTTCACCAATAGACTATTCCAAACATCTACTGCCCTGTCACTTAAGAAATATTTAGTTTTGCTTTTTTTCTCTGAAGCCTCTGGCTTCCAACTTCATATCATGACCCCTTATCATTGAATTTCACCTTCCCAAGCTATATTAAAGCCTTCCAAATATTTAAAGGTCTTGTTATCTGTAGCAAGAGTTTGCAAATTCCGCAACAATCCATTTTATTCATGTATTACATTCACAGCCTGCCTATCGTTAATTACTAAGGGAAAGGGAGCTGCTCTTGAGAAGAGAGGGGGCATACTGAATAAGGAAACAGATATGGGGGAAGGGGGTATAGAGAGTGTATCTCAGGCAGGATGGGCAGATGGCCCTAAATGGGAAAGGAAGGAGGAAGAAAGAGGCATGACGCTAGGATCTGTAGAGGGAGGAATGACCCTTCACTTAAATCCCTGAATCTCTTTACTCCCCCCCCCACTCTTCACACCTGCCACCTCCAATCACCACATACACTCTACAATGACACCTGCAATCCTCGTTCCCTGTCCTCCACCTCAAATCTCTTCACTCACTATACACACCTTCCCTCATCCCTGTAGATCCCGTCATTTTCTTCCCACATCCCCCTTCTATTCCTTCTCCTCCCTCTCTCCACACGTTTTCAGTTATTTTCTCCCCTCATACTCCCTCCCTGTCCCCTCTTTATTCACCAGCTCATTCTCTACTCTTCAGGCACCCCCACATTGTCAGAGTCACTTTCTTTTCTCACTTCCTCCATCACTGCTGCCACCGCCATGATCCCTTTCCTGTTGCTATGACTGACCTTACCCCTACAGTTCAGGCCTGAGCTGGAGAGAAAAAGGATGCAGCCTGATGCATTGTGCTGCCGCTATCCTCCTCCAAGGCCCTACATAATATGTGAGGATTGTGGTGGAGGAGAGAGGTGGAAACAGTGAAGAGCTGCCTTCAGTGCAGCTACCTACCACTACATCATTTACTATGCTACCACTGTATTTTCAGCATGGCCCAGTCTACTGTAGCAGCTAATTCTATCGCCCTTGCCTCAGTTATGGAATCATGTAGACTGGAGGCCTGTTTACAGCTCTCTGTGGAATTTATATTGCAGGCTTTGATTTTTTGTAGCACCTTTTTTCTGAACCATTTCTATCTTGTCAATGTTTATATGAACTACCAAAACTGACCACTCAAGGTGGAATCTCAGAAAGCTTTTCAAGGGTAATATTACCTCCTTTTTCTGACTGGTGAGACCTCTACTTACGCACCTAGGTATACGGTTAGCTTTCTCTGACACTATTATATGGTTCAGTTACCAGTTTCCAAACCCTTTATCGTTCTTCTTCTGTTTGGTTTCTTTTTGTCCACGTCCCCTTTCAGTTTTTCCACTCTTTTTGACATACCGCCTATGTCATAGATACGTGTATCATCTGCAAATAAGCATATTTTTCCTCAAGTTTCTCACTAAAGTTGCTAATAAAGATATCAAAAAGGAACTGAGTCCTGGGATAACCTGACTCATTCTGTCTACACCAGAGTGGATTCTGTTTACCCACCACTTGCCCTGTCCTGTCAGGCAACCAGGCCTTCATCCGATTTACAGCTTGCTGGCCTCCTTCCTTCCCATCTAGCTTGTCTACCAGTCTTCTTTGTGGAACAGTGTTAAAAGCCATACTGAAGTCCATGTATGCAATGTCTATTTTACACACAAAGAAGTACAACGAGTTGCTAAGTCAACTTCAAAATCCTTTCTGTGTTGGAAGATAGACTCAATTACGTTTATTTACTTAGTAAAAAGGGAAGGGAGGTAAAATGTGAAAGGTGACGCCGCATCATGTGGGACAGCTTAATCCAGTACTTGTACTTGCCTTTATCCAACTGTAGGTACAGACACATCCTGATCTTTTTTAGTCATACAGGCAATGGGGCAAAATCCGGACTAGCTCAATTTGCTGTAATGTTAACATCTGGTAGCACAAGAGGAGACTGGTGGCCCAGAGTAGCTCCTCCTAGTTTGGTGCAGCTCTGAAGAGGTGCAGACATCACTGTGAGATTCCAAAAGGATGAGAGATACAACTTGAATGTTTATTATATCTCATTTATTGTTTTTGTTTTCTTTGGTACATTATTTTAAACTTCTGAAATGCTGATTGCTTTCCCCACACGTCCTGAGCAGTAGGATGGGAAGAGCCGGCAGGGGCAGGGTCGGGGTAGAGGGGGTGTGGGCCAGCCCGGCAGGATGTATAGGGCCAATTCAGTTCACGGCCCTGTACATCCTTCAGGGTCCTTGGGGATGTGCTGCTTATTACACTTCAGAGATGGAATAAGCAGCACCGAACCAGCGATCGCGGTTAGGGATCCCTCACCAGGGCTGGGTGCAGGGGGGACCCTGCTACCTGATGCAGGCCCTGGCTGGCCAGCCATGGATCGGGCAGCAGGGCATAGGGAGGCCTAAACTGGGAGCTGGAGGTGCCTGTAGGGAGGATGTCATGCAGGTAAACGAGACATGCCGGACCATCCACGGGCCCGTTTCTGTGAATCCAGAATCGGGTCCTAATGGGCCTGTCTTCCCTGGGAATGTCTGGATGTCCCCGTCTCTGAATCGGGATCTACGTGTATGAACTGTCCCAGCTCTAGCCAGCCAAACCCACCAGATGTTCGCTGACTTCCCACAGCTTCTTGGCAACCATATCATTGCGACCGTGACGCCTCACCACCTGCACCTTGCAGTCTGCAAAGAAATGCCCGCTGTACAGCTCAATTCCCTCCTGCACAGCGCAGTAAATCGAAGTTTGTGCCCCACTGATACAGTCACGGAAGAAGAGGTACAAAATGAGGTGCAGTATTGGTTTCAACCAGGGACTGAGGTTTCTGAGCACTTCAGTGTGCACAGGGCCTGCAGAGAGAGAAGGAGCAGGGTGAAACCCATGCATGCCGTTACATAGGACCCTAACTAGCATCTTAATCCACCTCAGCAAGCATCCTGGCCTTAATCTGAAGTTCCAGGTCAGTAAATGACTGTGTAAATGAACAGAGCAGATTAGAGTAAGGTGGAGAGGCTAGGCATGGAAAATCCGTAGTGGTAGGACAGAGGGCAAACTCGAGAGAGAGAGAGAGAGAGAGAGAGGTCTAGACCTATCATCATTTTCAGTGTAGACATCGAGTCCTTTGGGGACGAGGGAATACATGCAGCACCTGATTGTAAACCGCCTAGATTGCATTGTTTCGCAGACAGGCGGTATATAAAATGGTTCAAATACAAATGCATGAATATACTATATAGTATGATGTACATAGGCAATGCAACAGACTTGCTACTAGAGAAGATACCCAGGTGCCAAGACTATCCACTGTCTGCAGAGGAAGGCTGCTACTGTAATACAGGGAAAGCTAGTCAGACTCCAAAGTACATTATTTCAGTATTTCTCACTGCATCACTTAAGAAGAATATAATTTATTTTTCCAGGGGTTTTCAGACAATAAAGAGATACAATATCAGTAATAAAGCAAAAGCAGAGATGTACCCCCAGCAGTTTCTCTCAACACCCCTTTTACTGCCACATTCAACTTCCATTGTAGTCACACAGAAGCAGAATTTGCTGCAGTGTTAATCACTCTAGAGCTGTATTTATTTGTTTGTATTTACTGATCACCCCTATCAACATAGCTTCCATACCTGGGTGCATAGCATAACAAGTTACGTTGCTGCCCTCCAGCCTGTTAGCCAATTCCCTAGCATGCAATACGTTTGCCAACTTGCTGTTAGAGTAAGCCTTGTAGTCCCGTATCCAGCCTCCTGGCAGCGGGTTTAGGTTCTCAAAGTCAATCTTGCCAGAGCGGTAGGAAATGGAAGCAACAATGACAATGCGGCTTGGAGCACAGTGCTTCAGCCGCTCCAGAAGTAGCTGTGTCAGTAGGAAGTGGCCTAGGTGGTTGATACCAAACATTGGGTTATAGCCATCAATGGTCACGTCACCTCTATAGATACCTGAGTAGAAAACAGTGAGAGGAAACCACAGTAAACGACAGGAATTTGAGTGCCCTGATTCTGGTAGGTGGAGCTAAATTGCACAGAGTGTAAGGCTTCTGGACCTGTTATGTGCACAACAGGCAAGTAAAGAAAGGAGAGAGGAGTGGCTCAGAGGTTGGGACTGGTTGACTCAGGGCAGAGGGCTGGGGGTTCAATTCCCATGTAGGGACAAGTAACCTCAGGCTGGAGGGACTGGAGTCTCTAGTCCCATGGCCACTCCTTGTCACCTTAGGCAAACCACTCAACCCTCCATTGACTCAGGTACACTTAGATTGTGAGCCCTTCAGGGGACAAGGGAATAAAAATAGTGCCTGTTGGAATACATCTATAAACTGTTCTGATACACACAGTAAAGTTCAGTATATCAAGTGCCTAAAACCATAAACCATAAGCAGAAGTAGTCAAAACGGATCACATTCTGTATTCCCCAGAAAGGGAAAGTAACACTGGCATACAATTCAGAGCAGGTTTCTCAACTTAGTCCTTGGGACAGACGCAGTCAGCCTGATGTTCAGGATATCCACAATAATTTTTATGAGATAGACTTGCATATTGGGGAGCGACTGGACTGGAGTTCCTCAAGGAACAACAATTAGCAGGTAAGTGTAATTTCTCCTCAGATACATAGAACAAATAAACATCTTACTTAACAGATAAGAGGGTTTCCATAATAATTACTTATTAATTGTATAATATGCATAAAGGCCAGCTACTTTCATCAATGAACTATATACAATTAGGATAGCTATACTTGGCGATATGTGCTTTAACTATATGCAGGTGTAGGTTCTGTCATATGTGTGTTTGTCTCATTGGAGTCATGTCAGAGGGTAGGTCCAAAGTGGTCAGAGAATAAGTGGAAATCATTATAAGGAAATGATTAAAAAAATACAAGGTACAAAGTAGGAGAAAAGAGGGTCAGAATACAAAAGCAGTCTTGAAAAGGTGCAATGTCTTACAGGACAGGGAAGAGGAGAAACAGTAGTGGAGAGGTCAATAACTTGAAGTTTCTTAAATATATTGGTGGTGATTAGAAGGTAGTTTAGTGTGAAAGTTATCAGATGATGGTCAGAGAGGGGAAGAACTACTGATGTGTTAAAGATCAATGGAGCAGTTGGAGGACAAGATGAAGGCTATAGCCATGCTGGTAAAGCATAACTGGAGGATGAAGAGGTTAAAGCAAAGAGTTTTGAGGCATAAAAGCCAGAGGTCATAGGCATGGATGTTAAATTCCCCAGGAAAGAGGGAAGGGGAATATGGTTCAAGAAAGAAGGAGAGCCAATAGTCAAAGTTGGTGAGAAAGGATAAGAGGGACTTCTCGGGGATACGCTGTGCAATGACTTCTGGCTCTTATGCCTCAAAACTCTTTGCTTTAACATCTTCATCCTCCAGTTATGCTTTACCAGCATGGCTACGGCCTTGATCTTGTCCTTCTCCAACTGCTCTATAGATCTTTAACATATCAGTAGTTCTTCCCCTCTCTGACCATCATCTGATAACTTTCACACTACTACCGCTAATCACCACCAACATAAATGACAGCTATCCCAAAGAGGTAGTACAGTGGATAGCATGCATTAAAAAGGAAGCAAATGAGATTGAGGTGAAGGTAGTGTTGAAACCTACAGGAAGAATTGAGTGGCAGCCCAACACCATTCCCATGACCAGCTGACGAGATGTATGGAAGAAAAGGTAACCACCACGACAGAGTGAACCAGTTGAAGCAGAGTTTACATGGGAAAGCCAAATCTCAGTTAAAACAAGACATACAGAGTATGAAAGATAAAAAGGTTGAGAAGTTTGTTGGAGATAGAGTGAACATTCCACAGGCAGGACTGTCCCGTCCACTAGGCAGTTGCCTAGGACAACAACATTTGGGAAAAGGGCAGTCCGCTCTCCATGGTTGTCTTCCATCTCCCCTCTCTCCCCATGCTACCCAAACAGCAGGAATCAACAAGCACTGAAAGCGTCTGCAGTGCGTGCAGGCTGAGTTATAACAGACTGGGCAGCAGAGAGATTAGCCGCAGAGGAACTGATTCTTGCTACTTAGTCAATCTTAAGGACGTGGGCAGATAATGGAGGAAGGGGGAAGATACCTAGCAATGGTCACTGAGGAGGAGTAGCCTATGATGACCATGCTGCTCTGCATTGGCTTCCCAGACCTAGTAGCCATTCACTTGGTGCTCTGGCTAAGAACATCACCAATGGGGCAGTGGCTCTGCTGCCTGAGTGTTTCAGGCTGGACCAGGGGTACAAACACATGGACAACTGCCTAGGGGTAAAGACTCAAAGGGGTAATGAGAGCAGCGTCTGTAGCAGGGACTTCCTTTGACCCCCCCTATCCCTCTACAATAAGGCGATGGATACTTGAAGTAAACACATTAGTGGCAGGCAGGCAGAGTACTGAGGGAGGGGGTGAGAGGAGAGAGATGCATACAGGGAGGAGGGGCAAAGAAGAACTGCTAGCCATCTGCGAAGGGGAGAAGAGGAGAAGCTGGACACCTTAGAGGTAGGGAAGGGACAATATTGGACTACGGGAAGTAAGACCTTGAGCTAACCCCGGGGGAGGGGGCGGGGAGGAAAGGGGGCACTTATGGATGAATGTTTGCCTAGCGCTTCAAGTGCCCTTGGGCCAGCCCTGTCCACAGATAGCATGAGAAAAGGGAAGGAGGAAGGAGATGTGTAGGAATAAGATGGAAGGTACTGTGTGTGTGGCCTTGGAAGGTCAGGATTGGGACAGATATCTCCACAGTCAAGAGGCGGAGAAGCAGGAGAATACAAAGAGGAGGTATGACAGTGATAAGGATAAAGTGTTCTCAGGAAGAATGGAGATGGCTGAATGAAAGGAAGAAAACGTTGACTCTCCTGGTCAAGGGGAAGGCGATGGCGGTGGGGGTGTACTATCGACCGCCTGGCCAGAATGAACAAATGGATGATGAAATGCTCAAAGAAATCAAGGAAGCTAACAAACGTTACAGCGCGGTAATAATAATGGGCGATTTCAATTACCCCGGTATCGACTGGGTCAGTGTCACGGCAGTACGTGCTAGGGAGATAAAGTTCCTAGATGACATAAATGACTGCTTCTTGGAGCAGCTGGTCCATGAACCAACAAGAGTGGAAGCCATATTAGACCTAGTCCTTAGTGGAACACCAGATCTAGTGCAAGAGATAAGGGTGTTGGGGCCACTTGGCAATAGTGATCATAGCATTATCGCCTTTGATTTAATTAGTGGAGGAGGGATAGTAAGGAAATCCACAGTACTACCTTTTAACTTTCAAAGTGAGACTATGATAAAATGCGGAAAATAGTTAAGAAAAAACTAAAAGGAGCAGTTGTAAAGGTTAAAGACTTACATCAAGCTTGGGTGTTGTTTAAAAATACTATCTTGGAAGCCCAGACCAGCTGTATTCCACGCTTTAAGAAAAGTGGAAGGAAGTCCAAAAAACTGCCAGCATGGTTTAAAGGTGAGGTCAGAGAGGCTGTTGTTGCCAAGAAAGCATCTTTCAGGAAATGGAAAAAAGAGCCAAACGATGAAACCTGGAAACAGCACAAGCACTGGCAGGTCAAATGCAAGGCATTGATAAAGAAGGCAAAGATAGAATTTGAGAAGAAGCTTGCTGCGGAAGCAAAAACGCAAAATAACGATTTTTTCAAGTACATTCATAGCAAAAAACCTGTGAGAGAGTCAGTTGAACCATTAGATGATAGAGGAATTAAAGGGGCACTAAGAGGCGACAAGGTGATAGCGGAGAGACTGAATGAATTCTTTGCTTCGGTCTTTACTGAGGAAGATGTAGGGATGTTACCCATGACTGAAGTGGTATTTAAAGGTGCGGAAGAATTGCAGGAAATATCGATACATCGGGAAGATGTATTACAACTATTAGATAAACTGAAGAGTAGCAAATCACCTGGGCCAGATGGTATACATCCAAGGGTGTTAAAGGAACTGAAATATGAGATTGCAGACCTGCTATTAGTAATCTGTGAACTATCATTAAAATCATCTCTAATACCTGAAGATTGGCGGATCGTCAATGTAACACCAATTTTTAAAAAGGGTTTGAGGGGTGATCCGGGAAACTACAGACTGGTGAGCCTCACGTCAGCACCGGGAAAAATGGTAGAAACCATCATAAAGAATACAATTACTCAGCATGTAGATAGTCATGGCCTAATGGGAGACAGCCAACATGGCTTTAGACAAGGAAGATCTTGTCTTACTAATCTGTTATGTTTCTTTGAAAGTGTGAATAAACAGGTGGACAAAGGTGAGTCGGTTGATATAGTGTATCTGGACTTTCAGAAAGCCTTTGATAAGTCCCTCATCAGAGACTTTTCGCAAAACTAAAGAGTCATGGGATAGGGGGCAGTGTACTACTGTGGATCAGGAACTGGTTAAAAGATAGAAAGCAGAGGGTTGGGCTAAATGGCCAATTTTCCCAATGGAGAAAGGTGAATAGTGGTGTACCCCAGGGATCTGTGCTGGGTCCGCTGCTTTTTGACATATTCATAAATGACCTGGAAAGTGGAATATCGAGTGAGGTTATCAAATTTGCAGATGACACAAAACTATTTAAAGTTGTTAAAACCCAAGAGGATTGTGGAAAATTGCAAGAGGATCTTGATAAATTGGAAGACTGGGCATCAAAATGGCAGATGAAATTTAATGTGGACAAGTGCAAAGTTATGCACCTAGGGAAGAACAACCCAAACGGTTACACGATGCAAGGTTCCACATTAGGAACCACCACCCAGGAAAAAGATTTAGGCGTCATTGTGGATAACATGTTAAAACCCTTGGCCCAGTGTGCAGTGGCAGCCAAGAGAGCAAATAGAATGCTAGGTATCATAAGGAAAGGAATGGAAAATAAAACAAAAGATATTATAATGCCTCTATACCGTTCCATGGTGAGACCACACCTTGAATACTGTGTGCAATTCTGGTCGCCGTATCTTAAAAAGGATATAGCGTTATTAGAAAAGGTTCAGAGAAGAGCCACCAAAATGGTAAAGGGGATGGAAGGATACTCCTATGAAGAAAGGCTAAAAAGGTTAGGGCTCTTTAACCTGGAAAAGAGACGGCTGAGGGGAGATATGATAGAAGTCTATAAATTAATGAACGGAGTGGAACGGGTAAACGTAGATCGACTGTTTACGTTATCAGAATATAGGAAGACTAGGGGACATGCAATGAAGCTACATGGTAAACTATTTAAGACTAATAAAAGAAAATATTTTTTCACTCAACATGTAATCAAACTCTGGAATTTTGTTACCGGAGGATGTAGTAAATGCTGTTAGTGTAGCTGGGTTTAAAAAAGGTTTGGACAAGTTCCTGGAGGAAAGGTCCATAAACCATTATTAAGAAGGACCCAGGATATCAATGCTTGACCTAGTATAAGCATTGCAGAACCTGTGTCTTTTGGGGAAACTGCTAGGTATGTATGACCTAGATTGGCCACTGTTGGAAACAGAATACTGGGCTTGATGGACCTTGGTCTGACCCAGTATGGCATATCTTATGTTCTTATGTTCAAGAGCAAAGGACAGGGTAGAAGACAAAATAGGTGACTGTGATTGTGGAGGTTTGTGGTGGTTTGAAGTAAGACTGGGATAGTTAAAATCAAGTGTATTGGAGCTATAGGAAATAGAAAGAGAAGGAGAGGAAAATACAAACTTGAGATGATAGCATGGCATGCACCTTCTGCTTGGGGTAGCAGTAGCGGAAACCTGACTGGGGCATGGTGGATCTGGGAGGAATATGCAGGGTTGCTACATCCTTCTCAGTGCCTGGCAAGTGGCTGGATGAAAGATGGAGTGGTTTGTGGTTGATCTGGAAGTCAAAGGAAGTTGAGAGCAATATGCAGATATTCTGAAATATCCCCAGCACCAAACCATGCATATTCATTATACATATTCTAAAATCCTGACTGGAGGAGTGTGTCCCAAGGACGGGTTTGAGATCCACCGAATTCTAGGACAGCTGGAACTGGGAGACTTACCCTCATCTTAGGCTGTGCTGCATGGAGTTCTCAATGGCTCAGGCCTGGTTGAGAGGTTTCTATGCCCCTCCTACAACCAACTGTTTGTTCCCAGTAATCCAGGATGGAACTGGCAATATGGCAACAGTTATTCTATTTTCAGGCTTTACTCTTACCTGCGTTATTGATAAGAATATCAAGTCTGGGCTCATACTCCAGGAACAATTTTGCAAATGCTCTGATGGAAGCCAGACTGGCCAGGTCAAGCTTCATGAACAGCACCTCTGTGTTCCCAGATTCCTGTGGAGCAGAGCTATACTCAGCCTCAGTGGGGATAAGATGTGCCGCATATCAAAAAAATGGGAGGAGGCATTGGGATTAAAGTGGAGTGGCAAGATATTTTTAGCTATTTCTCAGTCATTTCCATTGGCCTTGGTAGAAAATGGATACACATTATGACGTACCTGACTCCCTTGAGGCTAGCTAAGATGTTTATGGATCCTAACCCATGATGTTGTAGGACCTGTGGTCAAGTTAATGACTTTTGCATATTCAGTAGGGTTGCCTAAGGGCAATGACATAGCCAGGACTGATTTTTTTTGGTAAGGCCTGGCATTAACATGAGTGGGCAAATGTTGACATTGCCTGAAGTTCTCCTCTCATTTGACTGTTCTTATGCCGACTAGGTAGGCCTGACATCAAGGTGCAGGGACCATGATCCAACCAGGGCTACACCAATGTGCAAAGGTTCTGAGGAAAAAATATCTGGATTCTTTCAAGAAATGATGGACCAAGTCTTGAGGCCCGACCTTCAATTATTTTTACTTAGTAGAGTCTCGGAGGGAATGGATGAAGAGATGGGAAAGTTGGCGTTAATGGGAATTGTATTACTAGAATGGAGTTGGCTTTGTATTGGAAACAGCCAACAATCCCAAGTATAGAGAACGAAATTCAACAGAGGGGATTTGTGCATAGGATGTATGAAATCACTGCATATAAAAACCACAGAGTGGATTCCTTTTATTATAACTGTACCGAAGCTAAGTAGGGATGGGACTGGTCAGTTCTTGGATGGGAGACCACCTTGTATAGGCTTACTGCACAGAAGAACGGGCTGGCAATCTACTCCCGTTTGCACCTTGCCAGGAAAGCCCATGGGATGAGTTGCCAGGAGTCGGCATCAACTCAACGGCACACACCACTACCACCACATGAGAACTGGAGGCAGAAATGCATGTTTAGGGCATTGAGATAAATCACTGGTTAACCAATGGAAAAGAATGATGCAATAGGAGTTGGAGAGGGGGGAGGGGATAGAGGCTTACAGTTGGAAATTAATGTATATTTACTTTAGCAGAATAAAAAATTAAATGCGAGCTTCCAGAATTTGTCATGTTTATGCTTCAGGAAAAATTAAACTAAACACAACATATTCAGCTACTGCCCTTCACCTACTAGTATGCTGCTAATGTCTCACCAAGGGTCTCTTGCTAGCTTAGAAAGACACACTTGCCATAAAAGGGGGAGGGGGGAGCAGGGAGGCAAGATCTCCCTCTAGTAGATAATGCTCTCTCCAAAGAGGTGATTGGTGACCCAGCCCCTGGTTTTCTTGTCCACCTAGTACTCTCTTACAATACTGGCACTGATTTTTGAAACGAGCAATTTCTGGGCACTTGTGTGAGCATGCAAGCAGGGCGTCAGGATTAAAGTTAAGGAATAAAGACAGACAGACCTTGCGGATATCAAAGGCTGCAGCTTCTGCTCTCTCTCTGTTGCGACAGGCAAGGATAATTCGGGCTCCACGTCGAGCAAGATCCAGTGCTGTCATCTTTCCAATCCCAGTGTTCACACCTGCAGACATATCAATTTTTATGACAATCTGAATGTCACCACGCCCTTGAGGCAGGATTCTCCACCAAAAGAATCAAAATGCAGGAGTCCAAGCATCCCCAGGCTAAGAGACAAGGCGAGAATGCAGGGCTCCTGGGCAACCAAAGCATTGGGGCATAGAGTAAATGCCTATCTTGTTTCCCCTCCCTGTGTGTCTTGCGCTCAGCGATGTTTGAATTCAGGATGTTGAAGGCAGTTTCCTGTGTACAGAAGAAACTTGAAAATCTTCACTATGACAACACGTTTTTATTCATGGAAATATAATCAAAACCCAGATTCTGATCCAATCACACCCCTAGTGACTTTCCTTCAGGCTCCCTGTTACCCTCTAAAACAACAGATAAGGCAGTAGATACATTCTTTACATCTCCGGTGTACTAACAGCTGCTACAGAACCACACAGGGTCGTACTAAGGGCTGTGCAAGTGGTGCGGCCGCATAGGGCACAAGCACAGAAAGGGGTGCTGACATCATCACAGGGCTTCCAGGAAGCTCAGAAAGAGAGAGTTATTGAACTTGGCTGAGTGGTGGGGGGCACCAGATTTGTTAGTGGCACAGGGTGCATTTCTAGCTTGCTACAATCCTGGAACCACATAAAATTTGGTCTCACCATACCTGTAATTAAAACAGTCTTCCCTTTCAGGCTGACCTTGCTCCTGCATTTGGGTCCTTTGATGAAAATGAAATATATGAAGATATAGACTGCCAAAGCAAGAGCTGCTCCCAGCAGTATCCCTGGCATGGCAGCAAGTGCTGTAGACAAATCCTGGCACCGGGTGGCTCACTGCTTTGACTTCCCTCTGTACTGGGGCAGCCTAAGGCAGCTAAGTGCATTTAACTAGCTGCTGCTTCCAGGTCTCTGCTCAGCTCAGGGCCAAGGCCAACCTTTCCTGTCTCGGAGTTTGTTAATATAATACTTAAAGAGCAGTCAACACTGCCATCTTCTGACCAGGCAGAGATCTGCATGCACAAGGGAATCTCAGCTCATGCTAAGAGGTGCTGATACTCTAACCACGTGTAAAGAGTGGAGGGTTACCCTCTGCAAATTATTCATAAAAAATACCTTTTCATCTTATCTTTTCACCCAAATCTCAATTTTTTTTATTACTTTTTGAATAAAATCATATATCTGCCATATGTTTATTTTATTTATTTATTTATTACAGTTTCTTATATACCGCGCTATTTAGAATCAGCGCGGTTTACATCATAACAAAACGACCATAACGACAAACTGTCAGGTTTTACATTGAACAGGAGTACAAACTTGGATAACTGGGTTAACTATATACAAACTTAATTATATACAAACTTGGATAACTGGGTTAACTATATACATAAACTATCTACACTGCAGTGTAAGGGCATTTCTAGATTGGGTCATTTCTTGGAGGGGATATCTAGTTCAGTTGCTGTCTGGGAAATATGTGTTCACTTGAATATGTACAAACAAAGGCCAATAGGTAAATTTACAAACAGGGCTTCTTTATAGTAACGTCATTGCTTATTTATTACCTCTCATATATCATCTTTCCACAATTATGGCTACAAAAATGGTTAAGACTATAAAACTAGTACATACAATAAAATCCTTTAACAAATGAATGAAAAAACCATAACTGTGCTTTACACTTCTTCTGAAATACTAATACATCTCTAATCATTTTCAAATCTTAAAGATGGTTCTATCTATGGGGGCTCAAACCAGAAAAGGCTTGCATCATAGCCTCTTTCAGCTGGATCCGGAAAACCCTTTGCGAGGAGCACAACATCCCAGAGATTACTGGGTAAAGCATGCTGATATATATATTGTGGAACTAACCCATGCACAATTTTAAAACCAACATACAAAAACAATCCTTTACTCAATCAGCAACCTGCCTATGCAAAGATTTTAATCCTGGTTGAATATGATCCTATGGCTTTAATTCAATCATTAACTGCAACAACAGTAATTTTCTTAAGGTTTTTTTTTTTGTTTAGATAACCCTGCAATACAAGGAATTACAATAATTTAGCTGAGACATCACAAATGTGAACCACAGCAAACAAATCTTCTCACCCCAAATATGGACGCATGCACCTGATATTCCACAAATATCAGCAAGCCTTAACCACTGCTTCAATATAGCCCTCCACAGACAGATGAAAATCCAACTTCACTCCGAAAATCTTGACATCATCCTTTGACTTCACTTCTAACCCCATCGCTTTCATTTTAGAACACCAAGTCCAAACAGAGAGTGACAGAACAACAAAAATTTCTCTTTTAGCATTATTTTGCAACCACCCTCCCACCCTACACTAACATGTATTCAGCTTAGCAATCCTCTCGCCTTGATATCCACTAACTCAGAAGAAATCTGTACATTGTCTGCATACTTACAGTAGAAAAACTCTAAGCCATGCATGCTCTAAGTCTCCTTTCCCCAAATCATGCATCCTTTCCAAACAGATCCAGTGATCAACAGTACCAAAAGTAGCTATAAGGTAAGATCCAAGGTAACAATCATTCCATCCCAACTCTTACCTAAAAATCTATGCATGTGATCCACTAAGATAACCAAGGCCAACATTGTACCAGAGCCAAACCTATACCAAATCTTCCCTACTGCTAGCACCCACAAACCTCTAAAAATATCACTAATTTAAATAAAACCACTTTTTCAATTTTCTTACCAAACAGTAACAAAGACATTGGTCTAAAACATCACCTCCAACTCGCCCCAAGATTTTCCTTCCTAATCAGACACACTACTGCTGTCTTCATTATTCATGGAAAACATCCTTCCATCAGGAATATGTTAACAATAGTTCTTAAGGAAAGAGCAAGCATTTCCTTTGCTTCACACTATACCTGCTGGAATTATTTCCATAGGATAGTCCTTTGTGTTTAGCTCACTTAACACCACCAACATTCCTTCCTCAGAGAGAGGGAGACAAAACTAGACCAAACCTCTTCAGTCCTATCTTCTTTACACATCTAACAGACATTAGAGTAATTGAGGGAGGATTGCTAAATTACCCCCCTGGAGCCCTGTAAATGATCATCAATATCATAGACCCTTTCCCCTGTAACTGCTGCATCACCACCTCTTGAACCTTAAAAGAATCACACTCAAGTCTGCTGGATAGACCTCATTGACAGTCTTTCTTTATCTTTATCTTTATTAAAACATTTGATAAACCGCTGCGGCCTAGGCATAGAGCGGTGTACAATAAAAGGTCCACACTGCAAATCATAGAAAAGAACGCCATAAAATGATAGGAAAGCAAAGCACACAGCACACAGCAGTAAAACCAAGTAACTAAAATAAAATAGATAAAACTAAATACAAAACAAGAAAGGACAGGGCAAACAGCACAAAACAAGAAACCAACTACAAATTCAGGGGGGGGGGGTACTGGCGAGGAGGTCAAAAGCCTGTGTGAACAGATGGGTCACTTTCATCACTAAAGTATGTCAATTTTGGAGATGTCAATTTTAAAAACACTAGTAAAAAAATGTTAAAATTTAATGTGGCAAATCAACAACTAGCTTTAAATTTTGTGTATTATTTTATTTACACACCTGTATAGAAATTAGCAAAAACAGACAAATTACTGTTGGAAATAGGACCTGTGTCACATAGCAGATGGTTTACAACATCTCTAAGGTTCATGAGAATATGGATTTCCAAGCATTACCTGTAAAGAAAGAATCTGAAAAACTTAAGAATGATTGTAGAGTTCTGTGTTGGGGTTTAGATGGTGAAATGCTTAATATAAATAGCAGTTGGGTGCCCATGTGAGCAGCAGCGATCATTACATAGTGTGGTATGAGATAAAAGCCAAGGTACAATCCAATCACATTTAGCTCAAAGTCCTAGACTTCAAAAACGATGACGTCAGTAAAATGGCCGAGCACCTGAAGGACGAGTTGGTAGGGTGGGAGGGGATAAGGGAAGTGGAATTGCAATGGGCTAAACCAGTGGTTCTCAACCTTTTTTGTACTGTGACCCCTTTTACCATTGGTCAACTTGTGGTGACCCCCAATGATAAAATCAAATGCGTCTCTCTTCCCTTACCGTTAATGCATTATCGCTGTAATCATTTGTTGAATTATTAATATATTATAGGCCTTTGCAATATGTTTTTATTTATAAAATTTACTTATTTAAACCACAATTAATCACAAGTAACAATATTTGATTTCAAAATTATGATGATTTTGTAGTCAAATCACTAATATGAAATAAAATTATTTTTTTCTACCTTTGTTGTCTGACCAATTTATTCTCTGATCATGCTGGTCCCAATCTGAGGCTTCTGCTTTCCTGTCTTCTCTTAGCTCTCTTTCTGTGGTCTATGGTCCATCTGCCATTTCTTATCTCTTCTTTCGTTTTCTTCACTTCTTTCCATCCGCCTATTTCCAGTCCCAGTAACCCTCCCCAGTATTAGCCCCTTTCCAGTCCTCACTCTCAGTACCTTCCAATGTCAACTTGCATTCCCATGACTGCCACTGGTGTCCATTCCCTTCTAGTCCCCCTCCTTCCCCACTGAGCAGTCCCTTCTGGTACAAATACCATGGCAGCCCCTCTCAGATCCACTCTCTTCCAGTTCCATTCTCCCATCCCCTCGTATCAGCCCATTTGTAGCCTTAGCCCCCAGTTTTCTTCCAGGGCCAGCAGCTCTATCCTCCCCTCCCCACAATCAGCCCATTCCCAGTCGAAGCCCCCCAATCAGCTCGCTTCCAGTGTTAGTCCCCCCTCAACCCCATTACCAGTGCTAGCCTACCCTAATCAGCCCAATACCAGTCCTACCCCCCCATCAGCTCATTACCAGTCCTAGCCTCCCCTAATCAGCTCATTTCCAGTGCTAGTTCCTCCTCAACTCCACTACCAGTGCTAGGCTCTCCTAATCAGCCCATTTCCAGTCCTAACCTCCCCGATCAACTCATTTCCAGTGCTAGCCCCCCATCAGTCCATTATCAGTCCTACCCCCCTATCAGCACATTACCAGTCCCAACCCCCCTTGATCAGTCCATTCCCAATCCTAGCCTTCCCTAATCAACCCATTACCAGTCTTAGCCCCCCCATCTGCCCATTATAATCCTAACCCACACTGTCTCTCCCCAGCATTTTTTGACCGTCTGTACAGTATGTCCCTGTCTTTTCCCTTTGTCTATGTCAGCCCCCTCCCTCCATCCATCCCCCCTCCCTCCATCAATGTTAGCCACCTCTCCCTCCCTCCCTCCATGTCAGCCCTCCCCCCTCTCTCCATGTCAGCCCCCCTCTCTCCATGTCAGCCCTCCCTCCCTCCATGAAAGCCCCCCTCTGTCCATGTCAGCCCCCTCCCTCCATCAAAATCAGCCCCCTCCTCCCCTCCCCTCCCCTCCCTTCCCTCCCCTCCCCTCCCTTCCCGCCCCTCCCTCCATTCATGTCAGCCCCCCTGTCCATGTCAGACCACTCCCTCCCGCCCTCCATCCATCCCTCCATGTCAGCCCCGTTGCAGGTTCCCTGCCCCCTCCTCCCCTCTCCCTGTCTGCCTGCTGCTGCCATGCTGTTCTTCTACAGCCGCGGCTCCCTGTCTCTTAGGGAACCGCGGCTATACCTGTAAAACTGTTGCGGAGCCTTCCCGTCTCTTGACGGGCTCCGTGCAGCATTGTCCCGCCTCCAAAGGAAATGGTAAACAACTTCCTTTAGAGGCGGGACAATGCTGCACGGAGCCCGTCAAGAGACAGGAAGGCTCCGCAACGGTTTTACTGGCACAGCCACGGTTCCCTAAGAGGCAGGGAGCCGCAGCTGCATTAGAAGGGACTGGGAGGCGGTGAGTTTGCCGCTGCCGAGAAGCGGACTCGGCAGCGGCAGCAACTTGGGTACTTTTTTTTTTTTTTTACGGTGGAATGAGGTGAGGCGAGGCGACTCCCAGGTTGAGAACCGCTGGGCTAAATTAAAAGAGACAATAAAAAGTGCAAAAATGCATACGTAATGAAAGTAAATAAAAACAAGAGGAAAAGGAAACCTATTTGGTTCTCCAAAAAAGTGACTGCACAAATAAAGGCAAAAAACACAGCTTTAACAAAATTCAGAAGCTCACAAACAGAGGAACACAGAAAAGCATACAAGATCAATCTAAAAGAGAGAAAAAGAGAAATAAGGATAGCAAAATCAAAGGTAGAAGAAAATATGGCTAAAGATGTGAAGTGTGGCCACAACTTTTTTTTTAGGTATATTCGGGAGAGGAAGAAAATCAGAGGTGGAATTGCAGGACTCAATAGCGTTGTGAATGGAATCGTGAAAAGTGACATTGAAAAAGCAAAAATGCTAAACAAATACGTCTGCTCTGTTTTCACTAGAGAAAATCCTGGAGAAGGACCACCTTTGACTTTCAAATATACAAATGGGAATGGAGTAGATATCAAAGCATTCATAAAAGATGATATGTTAGAATAGCTTGTAAAACTGAAAGTGGACAAGTCTATGGGGCCAAATGAGATACATCCCAGGATACTGAAAGAGCTTAGAGAGGTTCTTGCAGGGCTTTAAAGAAGGGCTGGTGGTACCTCGCCACACAAAAGTTGTAATAGGGAAGAATTGTCAAACTAAAGGCCAGTAAGCCTTACCTGCTGGCGGGAAAAGTAATGGAGGCGCTCCTGAAAGAGCGAGTAGTGGATTTCCCCGAAACCAACAGGTTGCACGATCCGAGGCAACATGGTTTTACCAAAGGACGATCTTGCCAAACAAATCTGATTAAGTTCTTTGACTGGGTGACCAGAGAACTGGATCAAGAGCATGCGATGGATGTGATCTAACTAGATTTCAGCAAAGCCTTTGATACTGTTCCTCATAGGAGGCTTATCAACAAGCTCAACATTGTGGGGTTGGGTCCCAAGATGGTGAACTGGATCAGAAATTGGTTGGCTGACAGACAACAGAAGGTGACTGTAAACAGAACTCACCCTGATGAAAGGAAGGTGATTAGCACTCTGCCCCAGGGTTCGGTCCTGGGACCGGTACTGTTCAATATATTCGTGAGTGATATTGCCGAAGGGCTGAATCGAAAAGTCTGTCTTTTTGCAGATGACACAAAAATTTCCAACAGAGTGGACTCCCCTGAGGAAGTAGAGAACATGAGGAAAGATCTACAAAAGCTGGAAGAATGGTCTACTGCTTGGCAGTTAAGATTTAATGTGAATAAATGCAGTGTCATGCAGTTGGGAAGCAGAAATCCAAAGGAATTGTATGTGACAGGGGGCAAGAGATTGGTGTGCATGGGACCAGGAGAAGGACCTCGGAGTGATTGTTTCTGATGATCTCAAGGTGGTGAAACAGTGTGACAGGCAGTGGTAAAAGCCAGAAGGATGCTGCGTTGCATAAAGAGAGGAATTACCAGCAGAAAAGAAGAGGTACTAATGCCATTGTACAAGTTGCTGGTGAGGTCTCACTTGGAATATTGTGTTCAGTTTTACAGACCGTATCTCGCGAATGGATATAAAAAGACTGGAAGTGGTTCAGAAGGCAGCCAAAATGATTTGGAGCCAGCGTCAGATGATGTATGAAAAGAGACTTGAAGACCTAAATATGTACACTCTGGAGGAGAGAAGGGAGAGATGTGATTCAGACCTTTAAATACTTAGAGTACTAATGGAAAAACAAACTTCTTCCAAAGACAGGGAAGCTGTAAAACTAGAGGGTATAACATGAAGCTGCAAGTGGGTAAACTGAAAGGCAATGTCAGGAAATACTTTTTCACTGAAAGGGTGGTGGATGCTTCGAATGCCCTCCTGATGGAAGTGGTGGGGGCAAACACAGTGACAGGATTCAAAAAGGCATGGGACAGACACAGTGGATCCCTTTATAGTAACAAGATAAAATCAAAATAAGCATAACTATCTCGTATATTTGAGCAAATAAGGGTGACCTACATGGAGCGGTGGGTACACCCCTAAACAAAGGCATGGATGGGGAGAGGTGACCTGCACAGAGTGGGAAGTGCAGCTACTCTTGCCACCTTGCTGGGCAGACTATATGGACCATACTGGTCTTTATCTGCCATCATATACTATGTTACTAGGTTCCAGGCATCTCCTTTTCCAAATGCAACTGTTGAAAGAACAATGTGAAGAAGTAAGGAAGATAGTCATGCCTCCAGTGAGAAGGTCAGCTTGGCATGGTAACAGCGAGTTTGTTCTGCAAGCTATGTTGTGCAGTAAAGAGGAACAGGAGAGAGGAGATGCAGAGGAGAGGATATTGAAGATCAGAGGTTTAAGATGAGAGGACTTGGCTTGGAGATAGCAGTGTGGGACCCAGGAAAACGCCATCCATCAACACTGAGGCAACAACACTCGCCCAATTGCTTGACTGGAGCTCCGGAGTCTCTGAGCCTCCTCTTACCTGTACCCTGACAACAGCAGTGACCAAGGCATTTCCTGAGCAAGCCAATCTTGGTTCTAGACTCACCATCACACACCCAGTCCATAGGGGTGTAAAAATGACAACTGAGGTTGCTGGTCATGTGTATAATAAGGAGAGGAGGGGACATTATGTTGGTGATCAGATGGCCAGCAGGGAGTTCATGAGCCAAAACAGATGCCAAGAAGATATAGCTTCTTTGCTAAATTTTGTTAAATAACATTAAATTAACTGCATAAATGACATTTTAAAAACAATTATGTGGCTAAAGGGGTTGTACGTTTAAGTAAATATTACTTAATTTCCACATATTTGAACTGTGATTTGATGTAGGTAAGACTCACTCTAAGCAGTTTCTGAAGATAGCTTTAGATTTAGCATGCAAAACTGCATAATTTGGTCACTAGTAGTTTGTAAAAATAAAAATTTACCCCTAAAATTGACACGCCCTATTTCATTATCCACATTCATCCTCGTTTCTGTCAAACAACACATCCAACAGCCCTCTGTAATAAATGATTACTTTTTACACACAATAACAGACTCCTCAGTGAAGTGAAGGGTTACTTTAATTACATTCTTGCAAGAAAGGGTGAATGCTTGATGCTTGACTAAGCTTTCACAATTATGCTCTGTTTCACGGTTCTTTTATAGTACACTATGTCCTCTCCCTGTTCCAGCATGTCTATAACTCATTGGTTAATACTTCCGCACCTGTGACAGGCTACATGTTACTAACCACGTAGTCTCTCCTTCCAGGATGCAGACATACAACAAAGGGAGTCAGAAAGTCATTACATACTACACTATGTCCTCTCCCCCTTCCAGCATGTCTATAACTCATTGGTTAATACTGTCTCACTCCACTTCTTTGTACTTCTGCACCTGTGGCAGGCTATGTATTACTAGCCATGTAGTCTCACTTCCCAGGATGCAGACATACAGCAAAGGAAGTCAGAAAGTCATTACATACAAAATGAGAGGAATACAAGAATTATATTACATTGTAAAAATAACATATCACATTTGTTTATATCAAACCCCTCCCTCTTCCTTTTTAGAGTTTTCTTGTTACTTTTTACATTTACTCTACAGTTCCATAGGAAGCTTCTAATTTACATAACATCCTTCCTGACTATCTCTTCTCCTTTATTGTCCATTAATAACATTGCACCTTTGTGCACTGGAGATGATACAATCATTTGCTTAGTGCTTGCCGTTTCTATCAATCTTCGAGTTAGCCCTCCTATACACGGTACTGTGCAACACCCCACCGTAATTAATACTCCAGTTACAAGTAACAGAGGTAAATATTGGTTAATACTTGTCTCACTCCATTTCTTTGTATTTCCTCACCTGTGATAGGCTATGTGTCACTAGCCACATAAGAACATAAGATATGCCATACTGGGTCAGACCAAGGTCCATCAAGCCCAGTATCCTGTTTCCAACAGTGGCCAATCTAGGTCATAAGTACCTAGCAGTTTCCCTAAAAGACACAGGTTCCTCAATGTTTGTATTGAGTCAAGCAGTGATATCCCGGGTCCCTTTTAATAATTTATTTATTTATTTATTTAAAGGGTATTTATATCCCACCTTATCCTTCAATCAAAAATGGTTTATGGAGCTTTCCTCCAGGAACATGTCCAAACGTTTTTTAAACCCAGCTACACTAACAGCTCTTAGTACATCCTCCGGTAACAATTTCCAGAGTTTGATTACATGTTGAGTGAAAAAAATATTTTCTCTTATTAGTTTTAAATAGGTTACCCTGTAGCTTCATTGCATGTCCCCTAGCCTTTTTTATATTCTGATGACATAAAAAATTGATCTACGTTTACCCGTTCCACTCCATTCATTAATTTATAGACCTCTATCATATCTCCCCTCAATCATCTCTTTTCCAGGTTGAAGAGCCCTAACCTTTTTAGCCTCTCTTCACAGGAGTATCCTTCCATTCCCTTTGCCATTTTGGTGGCTCTTCTCTGTACCTTTTCTAATAACGCTATACAGTATCCTTTTTAAGATACAGCGACCAAAATAGCACACAATATTCAAGGTGTGGTCGCACCATGGAACGATACAGAGGCATTATAATGCCCTTTGTTTTATTTTCCATTCCTTTCCTTATGATACCTAGCATTCTATTTGCTCTGTTGGCCGCCGCTGCATACTTGGCGGAGGGTTTTAACATGTTATCCACGATGATGCCTAAATCTTTTTCCTGAGTGGTGGTTCCCAATGTGGAACCTTACATCGTGTAACCATAGTTTGGGTTGTTCTTTCCTAGGTGCATAACTTTGCACTTGTCCACATTAAATTTCATCTGCCATTGGATGCCCAGTCTATCAAGATCCTCTTGCAATTTTGCACAATCCTCTTGGGTTTTAACAACTTTAAATAGTTTTGTGTCATCTGCAAATTTGAAAACCTCACTCGTTATTCCCTTTTCCAGGTCATTTATGAATATGTCAAAAAGCAGCAGACTCAGCACAGATCCCTGGGGTACTGCACTATTCACCTTTTTCCATTGGGAAAAATGGCCATTTAGCCCTACCCTCTGCTTTCTATCTTTTAACCAGTTCCTAATCCACGATAGTACATCAACTCCTATCCCATGACTTTTTAGTTTTGCCAAAAGTCTCTGATGAGGGACCTTGTCAAAGGCTTTCTGAAAGTCTAGATACTGTCGCGTCCACCCCTTATATAGGCGGCTGCCTAGTGGGAGTGGGCAGACCACATATTTCTTTCTATCCCTTTAAGTGCTGTTCCCTTGTAGTTGTGGCACAGATGAGTCAGCAAGGAATAGGGTTAACAATAAGTTTTATTGTTATTGTTGCACAATGGTTCACCTATCATCCCAATAACAGAAATAAAGGATGCTTCTCCAAAGCAAAGTCTCTTTAACTGAAACAGGATTATTCAGCTTCTAAACATACAGGCATGTTCCTTTCACAGCACTGTCTTCCAGCTTCTTCCTGATATAAACCTTTACTGCTTTCTCCTTCAGCAATGAAAATGCTTCTTTAAAACACCTAAAGCAGTAATGCTCTTTCCTTCCAGCTTTTGCCTAATTGGCCTGGCTTTTACACTCCAGCAGTTCTCTGCCTCTTCCCGTGTAAAATCCTCCTGGCCCAATGTCAGGCTTCTTCCAGCACTTACAATTAGTATTACAGTTCATAGATTTTACCCTCTCTGGCAAAATGCACAATCAGTTTCCATATCAGAATCCTCACTAGCAACACCAGCTTCTTCCAACTGCATGGGCTCTCCTTCTGAATCTGATATGCTTTCTTTCAATACAGGCTTCCCTTGAACAGGCTTCCACTGCTCTAATAAAGCCTTTAACTGTTTCAAACGGGACTCTTCTTTAGTCTGAGCTGTGGGGGAGTAACTTAAAACACCAGACTCCTTGAGTACTGCCTTAGATTCCAAAGGGCTCACCTTTTTCCTGGCCTTCCGTACCCTTTCTGGCAAACTTACAGGCAACCTCTTGTCCCCAGACTGCTTCCTCTGCTCCCGGCTGTTCTCCTGCTCAACAGGGTCTGACTCTGACTCCTGTCTCCAGAGCTTCCAATCAGCCACTTGCTCATATACAGCTGTGCTTCTCTCTGAACTAGAGCTACTCACACGTTGCCTGCAATCCGAGTATCTGTGCAGCCTTTCCCTTGGAACTTTGCTCCTGCTTAAACTCTCATCTCGGTTCCTCTCACAGGTCCCCTCAGAACACTTTTCAGGGTCTCTTCCAGAACTCTTACAGCTCCTTGCTGCCGACGTTCTTTCTGACCTTCCTGTTCCTGTCCTTCCTCCTCTCTCTCTAACTGTTTCCTCGTGGCTAAATGTTTGGGGCTGTCCTATGGGCTTTGACTCCGCCCCCTTCTTCTTATGTCAGCTCCCTTGGTTGTCATGGAGCTGAAGTGTGGCTCCCTCTCTTGCTTTCAGAGCACAGGGTTTTTTTTCATTAGTAGAAGGTTTAACCCTTTCTCTCCCTGCACTGCTCTTAGCTGCAGGGGAAAAAGAGTGATTTCTGCTCCTTTCACTAGCGTTTAACCCAGCTACGCCATCACAATACACTATATCAACCGACTCACCTTTGTCTACCTGTTTATACACACCTTCAAAAAAAACATAACAGATTAGTAAGGCAAGATCTTCCTTGTCTAAAGCCATGATGGCTGTGTCCCATTAAGCCATGACTATCTATATGCTGAGTAATTTTGTTCTTTATGATGGTTTCTACCATTTTTCCCAGTACTGAGGTCAGCCTCACCAGTCTGTAGTTTCCTTGATCACCCCTGGAACCCTTTTTAAAAATTGGCGTTACATTGGCAATCCTCCAATCTTCAGGTATTACAGATCATTTTACTAATAGCAGGTCTGCAATCTCATATATCAGTTCTTTCAACACTCTTGGATGTATACCGTCCGGTCCAAGTAATTTGCTACTTTTCAGTTTATCAAATAGTTGTAAAACATCTTCCCAGTGTAGCAATATTTCTTTGAATTCTTCTGCAGCATCACCTTTAAATACGACGTCAGTCATAGGTAACATCCCTACATCTTCCTCAGTAAAGACTGAAGCAAATAATTAATTCAGTCTCTCCGCTAGAGCCTTGTACCCTCTTACTGCCCCTTTTACCCCTCTATCATCTAATGGTCCAACTGACTCTCTGACAGGTTTTTTTTGCTGCGAATGTACTTGAAAAAGTCTTTATTATGCGTTTTTGCTTCCACAGCAAGTTTCTTCTCAAATTCTCTCTTTGTCTGCTTTATCAATGCCTTGCATTTAACTTGCCAGTACTTGTGCTGTTTCCAGTTTTCATCATGTGGTTCTTTTTTCCATTTCATGAAAGATGCCTTTTGGCAACAGCCTCTGACCTCACCTTTAAACTATGCTTTAATCTTTGCAACTGCTCCTTTTAGTTTTTTCTTAACTATTTTCCTCATTTTATCAGTCTCCCTTTCAAAAGTTAAAAGGTAGTACTGTGGATTTCCTTACCATCCCTCCTCCATTAATTAAATCAAATGCGATCATGCCATGATCATTATTGCCAAGTGGCCCCAACACCCTTATCTCTTGCACCAGATCTGGTGTTCCACTAAGACTAGGTCCAAAATGGCTTCCCCTGTGGTTGGTTCATGAACGAGCTGCTCCAAGAAGCAGTCATTTATTTTATCTAGAAAGTTTATCTCCCTAGCATGTCCTGCCATGACACTGACCCAGTCAATACCGGGGTAATTGAAATCACCCATTATTATTACCGTTCTGTAACTTTTGTTAGCTTCCCTGATTTCTTTGAGCATTTCATCATCCATTTGTTCATTCTGGCCAGGCGGTCATAGTACACCCCAACTGCCATCGCCTTCCCCTTTTTACATGGAATTTCAATCCACGGAGATTCTACAGCAAATTTTGTTTCCTGTAGAACTTTAATCCTTTGTGAGTCAATGCCCTCTCTAAGATAAAGTGCAACCCCTCCACCAATTTGATCAGCTCTGTCATTACGATATAGTTTGTAACCAGGAATCACAGTGTCCCACTGGTTGTCCTCCTTCCACCATGTCTATTGAGATACCAATCATATCTAACTTCTCATTTAGTGCTATATATTCTAATTCTCCCATCTTCTTTTTTAGACTTCTAGCATTTGCATACAAGCATTTTAGAGACTGTATTTTATTCATATTAATCTGGTTATCGGTAGGCAGGGGTAATTTGGGATCTTTAAGCTCTGTGCTATTTTTGTCTTTATTGGAGCCTCTCTGTTGATGTGCCCTAACTTCATTTTTTTGGTAGCATCCTTCAAGGATACATTGTTCCGAACCATGCGCTCTTGGGTGACTGTCAGCTCTCCCCTATTATCTAGTTTAAAAGCTGCTCTATCTCCTTTTTAAAGGTTAATGCCATCAGCCTGGTTCCATCCTGGTTAAGGTGAAGCCCATCCCTTCGGAAGAGCCCCTCCTTTCCCCAGAATGTTCCCCAGTTCCTAACAAATCTAAAACCCTCATCCTTTCACCATTGTCTCATCCACGCATTGAGACTCCGGAGCTCTGCCTGCCTTTTGGGTCCTGCGCGTGGAATGGGAAGCATTTCGGAGACAGCTACCCTGATAATTCTGGATTTCAGCTTCCTACCTAAAAGCCTAAATTTAGCCTCCAGAACCTCCCTACCACATTTCCCTATGTCATTGGTACCGACATGTACCAAGACAGCAGACTCCTCCCCAGCACTATCTAAGACCTTGTCTAGGTGGCGCGCGAGGTCCGCTATCTTTGCACCAGGCAGGCATGTTACCAAGCGACCCTCACGTCCACCACCCACCCAGCTATCTACATGCCTAATGATCGAATCACCAACTATAATGACTGTCCTAATCCTTTCCTCATGGGCACTTGGCCCTGGAGAAACATCCTTGGTGCGATAGGGTTTTACATCACCTGGAGGACAGGTCCTAGCTTTAGGATCACTTCCTGCCACACCAGGGTGATGCTTTCCTGTCACATGACCTCTCTCCTCCATGTCTACAGGGATGCTACCAGACTGGAGGTGAGATTTCAGGACTATATCCCCGTAGGTCTCGTCTTAGTACCTCTCTGTATTCCTTATGCTTTCCAAGTCAACTACCCTTGCCTCCAGAGATCAGACTCGTTCCCTGAGAGCAAAGATTTCCTTGCAGCATCTTGTGCACACATAAGACCCCTCACCAACTGGGAGAAAATCATACATGTGACACTCAATGCAAAAGACTGGAAAACCCCTCTCTTGCTGCTGGACTGCTGTCTGCATCTTCGTTTTAAGGTTGTGTTTAGATATTTAAGTTCTTTACTTACTAAGGTTTGTTCTAGATACTTATACTAATAAACCTATACCTAATACGTAAACCTATACCACGTTGTTCACCTGAAATACAATTAATATCAGGTCCTTAATGTATGCTGATGAGAATAAACAGCTGCACCTGAGAGTGAATATGGCACCTCCTTTCCTTTAAGAGGTTTAAGCACCTATAAAGCTATGATTGTTCCAGGGATGGGTAGGTGTTGAGGAGGGAGGGAGGGAAGGAAAGAAGACCTATTAAAAGCTGGCTGCTACACAGTACCCTGTCCTGTGCTTCTAAGGTAATCTGTGACCAATCTACATCTCACCAGAAGTCTCTTGTCTGTGTTTTAAATTTAAACTGAAACTCTTTGTTGCTACTAGGCCCTGACTGATTTAACAAAAACACTGGGTTCCAGATTAATCAGCTTTAATCTAAAGAATTCATTTTTCTGCAAGATTTAGAAAAATTCCCATTAGTAATATTTACAATTGCAGATCTCTCTCCATAAGTACCAGATGCCTTTTGTAGTCCTTCAAGCCACATAGTCTTTTTTCCCAGGATGCAGACATACAGCAAAGGGAGTCAAAGTCATTACATACAAAATTATATTATAGAGTGGTAAATGAGTGGAATACAAGAATTATATTGTGGCAGGCTATGGCCTATAATAGTCTGCAAATGTGAAAGGCCTGTAAGTTAGGCCCTGATTCCAACCCCCATCTCAGTAAAGAACCAAAGTCTGTAAAAGTTTGAGGAAAACTGTTTCAACTGCTTAATAAGAAGTTTTCATGAATGCATAAATCTTTCATTATTCTCTTGTGCTGTGAAAATAAAAATGTTTCAATACTTGCATTCCTAGAGCTAGAAACGACCTTGCAGTAGAGAAGTATCCAAACCTAGAAACTGCACTATTGTTAGAACAGTCCAAGAGGAGGGAGCTGGGTGCTAGGCCCAGGAGGGATCTCTGATTGGACAGGTGCAGGGGGCGTTGGGACCAATAGAAAGTTTGCATGTATCAAACTGAAAAGAAATGTATAAATGAATATGTCTCTGTAAGAACTTTGCTCAGTCCTTTTTGAAGCTTTGACTAACTGGGCCTTACGCACAATAAATTGGCTTGGACCCTGTAAATTGACTCCTGAATTTATTCATTGTCTGCACTTCGCTGCTTCATATTCTTGGTGCGTTAGCCGGGAATGTGCGGATAGTGAATGGTGGTCAAGCGAATATTCCATGCAATTCGCCTCCAGGTTTGGCCCGGTCGGGACCGTGTCTGTCCGACCGCAGGGGAAACCTCAGGCGCCGCCAATCCCTTTGTATTGGAGAGGGTTCCGCCTTGCCTTGGCGGGCCACTGGGTCCGCCGGCCAACACCTTCGAACCTGAGGGGAGTCCAGGATCCAACCCAAGAACTGGTTTGGTATCGGGAACCAGATCCGGTGAGTAGACATTTTCTTGTTTAAAAGTCAGTGAAGCCTGGGGAAAAGTCTTGCATGTGTGCGCGAGACTGATTTGGTATAGACTAACTGGGAAAATCTCGCATGAGTGCGCGAGACATCTCGCATGAGTACGCGAGACAAGAGAGCCTGATCACCTCTCATAAGGGCGGTCTTAGTACGCTCCGCATAAGGGTTAGCGGAAGCGGAAGCCACCGATCCTGTGGTTGGGAATAGTCAGTCAGAAAACCTTGGGCATTTTGAAAAATGATTTATTGTGATAGTATGATTGTTTGTGTGATTGAGAGGTCTTGAGACAGACCGAACGAGAGCAGACTCCTGAGTAGCGCAGTTCCTGGCCGGGCGACCGCGCCCAGGTCGCGAAAAGGAGGAAGCGTGTGGCGTTTGTTCCCCTCAGTGTTTTGTGGGCTGTACGGACCCCTTACCTACAGGCATACTACCTACCCTTACTGTTTGTTGTCTTGTAAGTCATTACGTGTATGCCATTATGATTATGGGAGGGACGGAGTCCATGCAAACTCCGCTGGAATGTATGATCATGAATTTCCGTAAAGGATTTTCAGGAGACTACAGCATAAAAATGTCTCTGTCTAGATTAAAAATGTTATGTGATAGGGAGTGGCCTGTGCTAGCTACTTCATGGCCCCGTGGGGGCACCTTTGATGTAGAAATAGTTTCTCATGTTCATCAGCTTGTACAAAAAGTGCACCCTGACCAGTTCCCCTACATAGATTCCTGGTTGGGTGTTTGCGAAAGGCAGCCCCTCTTGGGTAAAGCGCTGCTATGAGGAACAATGTAGAATATTAGTAGCAACCACTAGAGGGACCCAGAAGGTTGAGGAGAGGAAGCCGCCTGTGTATTCCGCCTCAGAGTCCCCAGAAATCCTGGCACGGTCATCCCAGTACCCACACAGGTTAGTTTCCCCAGCTCCGCTACCTGAAGCGGAACCTGATGAGGTACCTCAGCAATTACCGTTGCAGCAGCAAAAGAAGCCCATTTCCCCGAGTGATAGCCCCGAGTCCTGCCCAAGTACATCGGGGAAACCAGGATCCTCAGACGATATAGAAAGCGGAGGCTCTCCTGCCAGTTCAGGGTCACCAACCAAGGAAGCTTATACCTGAGAGCCATATGATTTAAGAAGTGTAACCCCGAAGGAGGAGGAGAAAGCAGGGCGCCTAATGCCATTGCGTCAAGTGCCTGGTAAACCTATCCAAAATGAACAGGGCCAGATGGCACCAGGACCAACCAGTCTAGTTTATGTACCTTTTTCCACTACTGATTTATTAAACTGGAAAACGCATTATGCATCCTATACAGCAAAACCCCAGGAATTGACAGAATTAATGTCTAGTATAATGCAAACTCATCAGCCTACCTGGGCTGATTGTCGCCAGCTCCTGTCCAGTCTCTTTACTACTGAGGAGCGAGCGCGGATTGTACAAGCAGCCATCCGCTGGTTAGAAGAGAATCCCGTAGAAGGGGGGGATCTGAATCTCCCACAAGCAGCCGCCGCAGCTTTCCCGAATGAAGATCCTAGATGGGATCCGAATAATGACAGGGGGGCAGCAGCCCTAACGCGATTTCGCCAGGCCTTGCTGCAGGGTCTGAAGAAGGGAGGCCAGAGGGCAATGAATATCGGGAAGGTATCTGAAGTTATCCAGGGTCCAGATGAGAGCCCAGCGGCCTTTTATGAGCGATTGTCTGAAGCCTATAGACTATATACCCCATACGATCCCGCCGCTCAGGAGAATTTGCGCATGGTAAATGCAGCCTTTGTCAGTCAGTCCCAGAGAGACATAAAACGAAAATTGCAGAAACTAGATGGATTTGCGGGTATGAATACAGCACAGTTAATGGAAGTCGCTCAGAAAGTATTTGTGAATCGTGAAAATGAACGTGACAGAGAAAGTGAACGAAAGATGAAGAAGAAAGCAGATCTTCTTGCTGCCGCTTTAGTTGAACGACTTGGAGGAGGTTTTCCTAACCAAAGGACCAGAGAACATGGAAGAGGCCGCGGAAAAAGCAGGCCTCCATTGGGTGCAAATCAGTGCGCCCATTGCAGAGAAGAAGGACATTGGAGAAATGAATGCCTGCATCTTGACTCCACCCCCAGGAGGGGAGGAGGGAGCCCCTGGAGAACAGGAGGCCGATTTCAAAGTCGTGGAGGAATGAACCGAGCACAGTTCCAGCACGAGAGAGAAGAAGCCATTGAGGGAGTGGCAGTAGCAACGGGCTATAACATGGATAAAGACTAGGCCAGACCGGGCTCCAAGTTCACCCTGGGTCCCCAGGAGACTATGGTCAGTTTGAAAGTAGGAGACCAATATATGGACTTTATGGTGGATACAGGAGCAGCACATTCCGTGGTGGCAAAGCCAAGTGGCTCCTCTTTCCTCTCGATCTGTCACCATTGCTGGGGCCACTGGGAACAGGGCCACCAAGCCATTCCTGCAGAACCGTATGTGTGAACTAGAGGGACAGAAGATAACGCACCAGTTCTTGTATATGCCTGA
The DNA here is from genome assembly GCA_033557465.1 of Ichthyophis bannanicus. Classification (NCBI taxonomy): domain Eukaryota; kingdom Metazoa; phylum Chordata; class Amphibia; order Gymnophiona; family Ichthyophiidae; genus Ichthyophis; species Ichthyophis bannanicus. The sequence continues at coordinate 147,532,255 of CM066042.1, forward strand.
GTGCCCTATTCCACTTCTGGGCCGAGATATGCTTGCAAAACTTCAGGCACAAATATCCTTTGCTGAAGGGGGAGAAATGAAAATGACTGTGAACCCAAAGCCTGCTGGATTGATGGTGCTAACTGTTCCCCGAGAAGAAGAGTGGCGGTTCTATAGTACACCTCCAGTTAAGTCAACCAGTTCCTGTAAACCCACCAACTTCATAACCCCGCCTGAAGTATGGGCAGAAGATAATCCACCTGGCCTAGCGAAGAACATAGCCCCTGTCATTGTCACCCTCAAGCCAGGAGCGGAACCAGTGCATATGAAGCAGTATCCTCTTCCCCGACCAGCCATTGAAGGAATCCACTGCCATCTGATGAAACTGTTGAAGTATGGACTTCTCAAGGAGTGCCAGTCACCTTGGAACACCCCTCTTCTCCCAGTTAAGAAACCTGGGACAGGGGATTACTGCCCAGTACAAGATCTGAGGCGGGTAAATGATGCAGTTGAAACTATACACCCAGTAGTACCAAATCCTTATACTCTCTTGGGACTGATCCCCGCTGAGGCTACTCATTTCACTGTCCTGGACCTGAAAGATGCCTTTTTCTGCGTACGCCTAGCCCCCACCAGTCAACTTTTGTTCGCTTTTGAATGGCAAGACCCCACAACAGGAAGGCGGGGCCAACTCACCTGGACTCGATTACCTCAAGGATTCAAAAATTCACCCACTCTCTTCAGTGCTGCCCTGAATCAAGATCTTTCAAGTTACTCAGTGAGCCCAGGACAAAGGGTTCTCCTTCAATATGTGGATGACCTGCTCATAGCCACCAATTCAGAAAGTGAATGTCTACAAGCCACTAGTGAACTTCTGTACCTTTTGAATGAGGCTGGATACAAAGTCTCACGAGCCAAGGCGCAACTATGTAAAACTGAAGTTAAATATCTAGGGCTCCAGTTGTCCAGTGGAATTCGACGCTTGGGACCTGAATGCAAAGAAGCTGTATGCAGTATTCCCACTCCAACCACCAGGAGGCAAGTAAGAGCCTTCCTGGGGGCTGCAGGATACTGTCACATATGGATCCCCAATTTTGCGCTGCTAGCAAAACCATTGTATCAAGTTACCAAAGGAATGGAAAAGTCTCCACTGGAGTGGGGACCTGAACAGGATGCAGCATTCCGATCTCTGAAAAACGCTCTGTTGTCATCACCAGCTCTGGGTCTCCCAGATGTCCAGAAGCCTTTCCATCTCTATGTCTATGAGTCACAAGGAAATGCGTTGGGGGTGCTGACTCAATCTCTTGGATCTTGGCAACGGCCAGTAGCCTACTTGTCAAAACAGCTGGATGTGGTAGCAAGAGGTTGGCCCCCTTGTTTGAGAGCTGTTGCAGCAACAGCCCTTTTGGTGAGCGAAGCAGACAAGCTCACTCTGGGACAGAATCTTCAAGTGACTGTGCCCCATTCTGTCCTCACCCTCATGGAACACAAAGGAAGTTTCTGGCTAACGAATTCACGAATGTTAAAATATCAGAGCATGTTGTGCGAAAACCCCCAGATACAGTTAAAAGTTAGTCAAGCTCTGAATCCTGCTACATTGTTCCCAATTGGTCCTGGGCCCCCTGATCATGACTGTTTAGAAACTATGGACACTGTATTTTCAAGTCGCCCAGATTTAACTGATGTTCCTTTGGAGGATCCTGAACAGACTTTCTTTGTGGATGGAAGCAGTCTTGTCATCAATGGACATCGTTGTGCTGGATATGCAGTGGTGACCCTTGATCTGGTAGTTGAGTCCTCAGCTTTGGCCCCAGGAACTTCAGCGCAGAAGGCTGAACCGATAGCTCTCACTAGAGCACTGACATTAGGAGACAGATTCCGTTTAAATGTGTACACAGATTCCAAGTATGCCTTTACCACTTTACACGCACATGGAGCCTTGTATAAAGAGCGAGGGTTGATCACCTCAGGAGGCAAGTCCATTAGGTATGGGCCCGAGATATTGATATTATTAGATGCTGTATGGGCCCCTAAGCAAGTTGCAGTCATGCACTGTTGAGGTCATCAGACAGGAGCAGGAGAAGTTACCCGAGGGAACAGGTTTGCTGATGCCACTGCCCGAAAAGCAGCCACAACTTGACGAGTTGTGACCCAAGACACTTCAGTGCAAGCAGCTTTATTCCCCGTGCCCCTTAGCTCATGGGCTCTCCGATACACTACAAAAGAGTTGGAATACTTCTGTGAAAAGGAGGGAGGGGTCCTAACAAAAGGTTGGATAGTGCTGCCACCTCCAGAGGGTAGCTCACCTCCAGGTCCTACAGTCATTCCTGAAGCATTAGGGCCAGCTTTTGTTCATGCTTTTCATCAAGCCACACATTATGGAAAAACAGCCATGGAAAGAGCCCTAAGACCCCATTTTTGCATCTCACTACTAGGACCCCTGTCTACTTCAGTGGCACAGCAGTGTGTGACATGTGCCAAGAACAATGCTAGGCAAGGTCCTGTTCCACCCCCAAGAGTTCAGTCAGTAGGGGTGGCCCCCATGAGTGATATTCAAGTAGATTTTACTGAAATGCCACGAGCAAACGGATATCACTACCTGTTAGTTCTAGTTTGCACATTTTCTGGGTGGGTAAAAGCCTGTCCCACCCGAACAGAGAAGGCTCGAGAAGTCACAAAAATACTGCTCCATGAGATTATTCCTCAATTTGGAATACCATTGACTATAGGGTCAGACAATGGACCCTCATTTGTGTCCTAAGTGACTCAGTTAGCTCGAGCTCTACAGATACAATGGAAGCTGCACACTGCCTATAGACCCCAGAGTTCAGGGAAGGTAGAACGCATGAATAGAACCCTGAAATCTCAGTTGACCAAGCTTTGTCAAGAAACACACCTAAAGTGGCTCCAGGATCTCCCTATAGCCCTTCTTAGGATACGTTCTGCCCCAACCAAGTCTTTGGGAGTTTCCCCTTTTGAAATTTTGTATGGGCGACCTCCACCTATTGTACAGGGAATTAAAGGAGATATGAAACAAATAGGATCTGAAATAACTAGACAAGAACTATTGGCTTTAGGTTCTGTTTTGCAGAGTCTTCATGCCTGGGTGCAAGATGGATTGCCCATCAACCTAACAGAATCTCTGCATCCCTTCAAGCCAGGAGTGTCAGTGTGGATCAAAGAGTGGAGAAAGACCCCGCTGGTACCGCATTGGAAGGGACCTTATGTTGTCATCTTGTCAACCCCAACTGCAGTAAAAGTCGCAGAATTCGAACCCTAGCTCCATCACAGTAGAGTGAAGCCGGCAGCTGCTCCTGAACCTGGTCAATGGACCTCAGTAAATGACCCTGAGACTCCATTGCGACTCACACTGCGGAGACAACCAACATTGTAAGAATCTTCAGAATCTACAATCCCACCCCTGTCATGCAAGAGTGGCAGTCGAAGCAGAGAAGAAGAAAAGACTCTACAAGCTCAACGTACCCAATATTCCAGTTGACCTCCAAAGACTGTAATCACAATGTTCTTGCACTATTGCCTTGTGGGAGTGGTGGTCCTGGGATTCCTGGAAAAGACTTTTGCCCTACCCCCTTGTGCAGCTTGCATAACTACCACCCGAACTGGACAGAAGGTCACTCAGACTTTACTTTATCATTCCTACTATACTTGCACTGGTATAGTCAGCCGGTGTATCTATAATGGCACAGAGTTAAATATCTGTACAAAGGGGAAGAGTAAGACTTGTTACAACCCCCGGCAGAACCCCTCTTATTATGTACTTGAGATACGATGGAATGAGGAGGATGGAGCCCTCATAAATGCCACACGACAGCTTCCTGATCCCACGAAGCATGTTACCCTGAGTTTTGATGCTTGTGAGGTGATCAACAGAAATGTCTATCACAAGTGTGGATATTGGGAGCATGCCTACTTCTATGATGATAAATATATGTGTCCTGAAGGAGCATATGGATGGGGAAAGTTTACTGGGAAATCTTCCCCAACCGTCTACAGTACATCATCCAAAGATGCTTACTACTGTCCCAAGTGGGAATGCGTGTATTATGCTACCTGGCCTGGTGCACCTATGGGACGAGATGGAGATAATCGAGTAGCAATCTTGGAGAAATTATCATTACCAGAACCTAAGAAATGTAAGAAAGGTGCCTGTAATCCAGTGCAACTCATCATATTTAACCCTAGTTAGTGGAAGCAGGGGTACAGATTTGGGTTACGGATAGCAGGAGGCGGCATAGATCCTGGAACTTTTATACATATACAGCTGAATACTAAAACTCATGCATCTGCACCTTAACGAATACATCACTCTTTCTATGAAGCCATGAAGGCTGAGTTTGAGATTCCTCATGCCTCCCAAAACTTGTTCATTGAGCTCGCCGGGGCAGTAGCATCTAGTCTCCACATTTCGGACTGCCTCTTCTGTGGAGGGACTAATGGCCCTGGGAGGCACAAGAAGTGAACTATTCTATGCCTTATAATCAGACTGATTTACATCAGACTACTAGTGAGTGGGTACTGGCACACCCCATTGTTGGTAATTTGTTTTGCTCGTTTTGGACCACAGTTTGCTATGGAAGTTGGACAGCTGGTCTGTCTCAACCAGAAGTTCTACAACAGTACCACTAAGAAGACGTCCTGGTGGTCAGGAGTCAATGCTTCAGAGCCCTCCAACCCCTTAGTTCGTTTCCCTAATCTTGCCAGCATCTGGACTAATCTAGCAGCTTATAATGCCTGGCAAGCACCACCTGGATTGTACTGGATTTGTGGAACCCGAGCATATGCTAGGCTTCCTCACCATTGGGGAGGGGCATGTGCCTTGGGAACTATACGACCTTCCTTCTTCCTGTTGCCTACATCCCATGGAGAACAACTGGGTTTTCCCATGTACAGGAGTCGACAGAAAGGAGAAGTTTTGAAAATAGGCCAATGGGACAAATGGAAGGAGGAGGAGTGGCCACCTGAGAGAATCATTTCATACTATGGACCTGCTACTTGGGAGCAAGATGGTACATGGGGATATCGTACTCCTGTGTATATGATAAATCATATTATACGCTTGCAAGCTGTTGCTTAAATAATAACCAATAAAACCAGTAAAGCACTAACTCTTTTAGCTAAGCAGAGTACACAAATGCGTACAGCTATTTATCAGAATCGTTTAGCTCTAGATTATTTGTTAGCAGCTGAGGGTGGAGTGTGTGGAAAATTGAATTTAACCAACTGTTTGCAGATTGATAATAATGGACATGTTGTTGAAGATATAGCTACTCAAATGCACACACAAGCTTATGTGCCTGTTCAGACCTGGCATGGCCTGAAGCTTGATGGGTGGTTTGGTTCAGCATTCTCATGGTTAGGGGGTATGAAGACCCTTGTGTTAATTGTATTACTCATATTGGCTGCATGCTTGTTTCTCCCATGTCTCCTACCCCTTTGCTTACACGTGATAACCTCAGTTATTGATAGCACTGTAGAACGGAAGGCAGCTACGAAAATATTGGCTATGTGGCAATATTCCCCCATATCCCAAGATGATGCTGTTACACAAGTTTAATATGTGATTTAATTCTCACCCTTTCTCACTAGCGGGTGAGAATAATCAAAGGGGGGAATGTGGTAGGCTATGGCCTATAATAGTCTGCAAATGTGAAAGGCCTGTAAGTTAGGCCCTGATTCCAACCCCCATCTCAGTAAAGAACCAAAGTCTGTAAAAGTTTGAGGAAAACTGTTTCAACTGCTTAATAAGAAGTTTTCATGAATGCATAAATCTTTCATTATTCTCTTGTGCTGTGAAAATAAAAATGTTTCAATACTTGCATTCCTAGAGCTAGAAACGACCTTGCAGTAGAGAAGTATCCAAACCTAAAAACTGCACCATTGTTAGAACAGTCCAAGAGGAGGGAGCTGGGTGCTAGGCCCAGGAGGGATCTCTGATTGGACAAGTGCAGGGGGCATTGGGACCAATAGAAAGTTTGCATGTATCAAACTGAAAAGAAATGTATAAATGAATGTCTCTGTAAGAACTTTGCTCAGTCCTTTTTGAAGCTTTGACTAACTGGGCCTTGTGCACAATAAATTGGCTTGGACCCTGTAAATTGACTCCTGGATTTATTCATTGTCTACACTTCGCTGCTTAAATATTACATTGTAAAAATAACATATCACATTTGTTTATATCATCTCCCACCATCATATCTTAAAACACTCTTTGGACCAAATGTAGCGGCAGAGCGCAAACAATCCAATAATACCAGGAGTCTATTCAAAAGGTCCAAATCATTTATTGTGCACAAGACTCAAGCAGAATCACATTCAAAATGGCTGAGCCATGGTTTCTAGCAAAACAACAACTTTTATACCTTTCTTCTCCATTCTGAGCATAGGCAAACTTTTCATTGGTCCCGGTGTAGCGGCAGAGCGCAAACAATCCAATAATACCAGGAGTCTGTTCAGAAGGTCCAAATCATTTATTGTGCACAAGACTCAAGCAGAATCACATTCAAAATGGCTGAGCAATGGTTTCTAGCAAAACAACAACTTTTATACCTTTCTTCTCCATTCTGTACATAGGCAAACTTCTCATTGGTCCCGGTAACCCTTCATACTCCATCTATTGGTCCCGGTACCACTGCGTAGTCATCCAATGAGGACCTTGGTCTGGGCTCAGCACCTGGTTGCCCCCCTTACAGTCCCCATTACAATGGACAGTTCTTAGACTCTTGATACAATTCTCCTCCAAGGTCACTTAGCTAACTAGAACATGTGGGAAAGCAGGGCACTGTAACCCTTCTCTCAGCAGAATTAATTAGTTCACAAAAGTTTTCACACTCTTATCCGTACCAATTAAAGTTGTTTTTCTGTCTTTTGTAAGTTTTGATTCTGCTTAGCTATGCTTGGTTATGCTTAGTTAAGTTTCGATTCTATGGAAGCAGCATTCGGGGGGGGGGGTTTCACTCCTCTGGGCCTAGCCACAGGCTTTACTTACAGGTCAAGCTACTTAGGCCTGTCTGTTTAGTTCAAGCAGCGTGGATCATAGGCCTTTGCCTACCACACCAGTAACCCCTCTCACCCCATCTATTGGTCCCGGTACCGTTACGTAGCTATCCAATGAGGACCTTTGTCTGGGCTTAGCACCTGTTTCCCCCCCTTACAGCCCTCATTACAATGGTCAGTTCTTAGACTCTTGATACATTTCTCCTCCAAGGTCACTAGCTGACTAGTACATGTGGGAAAGCAGGGCACTGTAACCTTTCTTTCAGCAGAGTTAATTAATTCCATAGAAGCTTCTCACATTCTTATCAGTACCAATTAAAACAGTTTTTCTATTTCCCCTAAGTTTCGATTCTGCTTAGCTATGCTTGGTTATGCTTAGTTAAGTTTCGATTCTATGGTAGCAGCATTCAGGGGGGTTTTCATTCCTCTGGGCCTAACCACAGGCTTCATTTACAGGTCAAGCTGCTTAGGCCTGTCTGTTTAGTTCAAGCAGCATGGATCATAGGCCTTCGCCTACCACACAAATCCACCATACATTAATCAAACCTCAATTAATATCCTGTATAAACTAATCCTAGCCCCTTCCAACTTCACCAACACGTTCTTCCTCAAATAGCATCCCTGTTCTGTCCTATGTCTCTTTATCTCTTCCAACCTCACTCTGCTCTACTTTCTCACCATTTCCCACACACTACAGGCTCACACAAGGGGTCTTTTGATGTTGAGCCCACCTCCAAACTATTCTTGTAAGGGGAGGCGGCACTGAATGACAATATTCCCCCGGAGTGGGCAGGGTCAGAGGTCTCAGCTAACATGGTCTCCTAGGCAAATGCTGACTCTTCTGAACCCTAAGATAGGAACCAATTACCGTCCGGTAGAATAGCAATCAATGTTCAAAATGCTGGCTTTAATTTTTGAGGCACAACAGGTTATTGGTCCAGTCTAGCTTTAAAAAAATTGTTGGATATGTGCCCAAAGTTTAAGATTGTTGAATGAACAGTAAAAAAAGGGGTGGGCTGTTTCAGTGATACAGGGAGTTAGATTTGCTCAGCTTGGATCTTTCAGAGCTGTGAACAAAGCAGAGATGATGCTCATAGCTCCTGCTGGAAAGGAGCAGTACTTGCTGTGCAACAGTGACATCTGGTGACCAAAGTGTGGGCTCATTATTACAGGATATAGGTAGAACCTTGGTGCACAAGGCCTACCCCGGGTCTGTCACTGCAAAGCCTGAACTAACAATTTCGAAAGTATAAAAAAATAGGAGGAAAATTGTCTGGGTAATTGTAATGAAGGTTTATAGTACCAATCTCAGCTCTGGTTCTGATTGAGCTGGAAGCCTAAAGGAGCAGGAGGAGACTACAAGGTTAAACAAATGTCCTGGTTCCAGATTTGGCAGTATTCTCAAAGTATTGAGCTAATCAGTGTAGCTTGAATGTGAAAGGGATTTTTCATCCAGGTGTGGTTTGAGGGTATCGGAATGTATATAGAAACGTGACGACAGAAAAAGACCACATGGCCTATCTAGTCTGTCCTTCCATATCAACCATTACAACAGTCCCCTTTTTTCCTTTAGAGATTCTCTGTGTTTGTCCCATGCTTCTTTGAATTCAGATTCTGTCCTCATCTCTACCATCTCCACTGGGAGACTATCCCATGGATCCACCACTCCTTCCATAAAGAAATATTTCTGTATACCACTCCTGAATCTATCCCCTTTCACCCTCATCCCATGTCCCCTCTTGGCAGAGATGGCTTTCCTCCTGTGCATTTATGCCACAGAGGTATTTAAATGTCTCAATCATATCACCTCTCTTCCGCCTTTCCTCTAAGGTGTACATATTAAGTTCCTTATGTCTGTCCCCATATGCTTTATAATGAAGACCACTAACCATTTTAGTAGCCACCCTCTGTACTGACTAGGGTTGCCAACTTTTTCACCGAGAAAAACCCGACACCTGTGGCTCGCCATGCTCCACCCATTCTCCGCCCCTAGTCCCACCCCACCCCTGCCCTGCCCCCAGCCCCACCCACAAAAATTACCGAGGATTCAGTCACACACCCCCTCAGTGTTGGTTCTCACACCCCCCCCTCCCCTCAGTGCTGGTTCACTCACTCACCTCCCCCTGCTGACTCACTCACCCCCCTCCCCTGCTGGTTCACTCACTCACCCCCCCTCCCCTGCTGGTTCACTCACCCACCCCCCTGTCACTCACTCACCCCCTCCCCTGCTGGTTCACTCACACCACCCCCCCCCCCTCCACTGCTGGTTCACTCACCCACCCCCCTGTCACTTACTCACCCCTCCTGCTGACTCACTCACTCACCCCCCTCCCCTGCTGGTTCACTCACACCACCATCTCCCCCCCCTTGCTGGTTCACTCACACCACCCTCCCCTTGCTGGGTCACTCACACCATCACCCCCCCCCCGCGCTGGTTCACTCACACCATCACCCCCCCCGTGCTGGTTCACTCACACCATCACCCCCCCCCCCCTGCCCAAGCCGCTGCTTCTGCTTTGTACAGAGCAGCGGCTGCAATACACTTACTTTAAAAAGTAAAGACAACCTGTGAGGAGCCCGCCCCCATGACATCACTTCCTCGGGCTCTGCGATGACCGGAGGGCTCCTTACACAGTTTATCTTTAGTTTTCAATGTAAGTGTATTGCAGCCGCTGCTCTGTACAAAGCAGAAGCAGCGGCTGCACCGCTATGGGGAATCGCGTTCGCGCCGCAGACTTCGGCACAAAAGCCGGTTTTTTGCTCTGGCCGCTCCCGATCTTGCAGCCAGAGCAAAAAACCGGCTTTTCAATGGCCGGTTTTACATCTGTGCCGGCAGCCGGCCTGGCCATGGAAAAACCGGCCAGGCCGGCTGAAAACCAGCCGGTTGGCAACCCTAGTACTGACTCCATCCTGTTTATATCCTTTTTAAGGTGCGGTCTCCAGAATTGCACACAATACTCCAAATGAGGTCATACCAAAGACTTATATAGAGGCACTATCACCTCCTTTCTTCTGCTGGCCATTCTTCTCCCTGTGCACCCAAGCATCCTTCTAGCTTTTGTAGTCGCCTTTTCTACCTGTTTAGCTAATTTACGATCATCAGAAACAATCACGCCTAGGTCCCACTTTAGTGGACAAAAGTACTTCACCCCCTATACTATATTGCTCCTTGGAATGCTGCAGCCCAAATGCATGACCTTAAGAACATAAGATATGCCATACTGGGTCAGACCAAGGTCCATCAAGCCCAGTATCCTGTTTCCAAAAGTGGCCAATCTAGGTCATACGTACCTAGCAGTTTCCCCAAAAGACACAGGTTTCACAATGCTTGTATTGGGTCAAGCATTGATATCCTGGTTCCCTTTTTTTTTTTTTGAATTTAAGTCTTTTTATTAAAGTTTCAACCAGAACACTCTACATATCCAATATATACATATCCTCACAATATACATCTATAACGTTAAGCCCCCAAAGAGAAACATATATACTTCCCTTCCCCCCCCCACTCCTCCCCCCCTAACCCGAACTCCCCCCCACCTCCCCTCCCTCCGGACAAAGCCCCCGCCACAGCTCCCCCCATCTTACTTCAAATTTACCCCCTTGTCCTTTCCTCGCTGCTGTTAATCTCTCCATTAACAGAATATGATGCAAGCGCCCTTCAAACTCTCCCAATCCCGGCGTGTCTTTACGCTTCCAGGCCGCTGCCACAGCACAGCGCGCTGCACAGAGGCATGCTACTACCCCTCGCCCCTTCCCCCTGCCCGTAGCCCCCCCCCATGACAACAGGAACAAACCCAGGGACATCTCAAGTTCCCCCCCTAGTCTAGCCCGGATCCAGTCCCGTATCTGAATCCAGAATGTATGAATTTTTGGGCATTCCCACCAAATATGCCAAAAGGACCCTATCCCCCCACATTCCCGCCAACATGCGGCAGAAACTCCTGGGTACATCTTATGCAATCTCTCAGGTGTGTAGTACCACCGCATCAGAATTTTATAACTATTTTCCCGTATGCGGCTCGAGAGAGGGGTCTTCTTAAACTGATCCCATATCCCCTTCCAATCCACTTCCTCGAGTTGCACCCCAAGATCCCTCTCCCAGTCCAGCATGTATTTAAACTTGGTGCCCCCCACCTTACCCAACCCTTTATACAGAGCAGAGATCAACCCCCTAGTATTCCCCATCCCTACCCAAACAGCCTCCACCTCTGTCAATTCTGCCACCAGGTCCCCCTTACCCTTCCGCCCCCGAATGAAAGACTGAGCCTGAATAAAAGCATATCAGTCCACCTCTTGAAGCCCATAACTCTCCCGCACCTCCCCAAACTTCATCAGCTCATCCCCGTCCATCAGCTGGAAAAAGCACTCCAGCCCCAGACGGGACCAGCCATCAAAAACTCCCCCTTCCCACCCCGGGCGGAACGCCTTATCCTCCCTCCATGGAGCTGCCAGAGAGAACCGCTTCCCACCTCCTATACAGCCTTGCGCCCTGACCTCATCCCACACTGCTACCACCTGCCTCATAGCTGGGGATCCTACCCCTAATTCCCGCCTATCCTTCCCTTTCACCCATAACCACGCCGCCAACCTCCCCCCCTTCACATACTCCTTCTCAACTCTAACACCCATTTTAACCCCTCCCTTCTCCCTCCAATCCATAACATGCTGCAACTGCGCCACTCTGTAATAATCCCGGAAATTGGGGACCCCCAAACCCCCCTCCCGTTTACCCGCATATAACACTTCCCTCGCTATTCTCGGGGGTTTACGTTTCCAGATGTATTGAAACACCTTCCGCTGTAGTACCCGAAGCACCTTATCTGGGACCCGTACAGGTAAGACCTGAAAAAAGTACAATATTCGGGGCAAAATATTCATCTTCACCCCAGCGATCCTACCAAGCCAGGATACCTCCGCATTCATCCAGCAATCCAAGTCTCGGTACAATTCCCCAAACACCTTGGGATAATTCACCCAGTATAAATCCTCATACCGCCCTGGGATCTGAACCCCCAAATACCCCAGCGACTTCGAGACCCATCGAAACGGGAACTCGTTCTTCAAGCGTTGTTCCACCCCTCTGGGGACCGAGATATTTAATACCTCCATCTTTTCGACATTCATCTTAAAGCCCGCCACCCCCCCCATAACCCTCCACCTCCTCCATAATACCTACCAAACTTCCCACCGGATGACGAATATACAATAAAATATCATCCGCATATAAGGATATCTTATGTTCTACTCCTCCCGCACAGATCCCCCCTATCCTCTCATTGACCCGGATCCGTTGAGCCAGGGGTTCGACCGCAAGAGCGAACAACAACGGGGAGAGGGGGCATCCCTGCCTTGTCCCTCTTTCCAGTTCGAAGTCCGCCGAGTAACTGCCATTAACCTTCACCCGAGCCCTCGGCCCTCTATATAATCCCTCCACCCACCGTAGGAAGTTCGGCCCACACCCTATCTTCCTTAACACCTGCCAAACAAAGTCCCAGTGCACCCGATCGAATGCCTTTTCGGCATCAATGTACATCAGAATACACTCCACTCCCCTCGTTCTCGCGATTTCAATTACCTCTATGGTCCTCTTAATATTATCCCCTGTTTGCCGCCCCAGAATAAACCCTGTCTGATCTTCCCGCACCAAACCAGGGAGCCATGGAGCCAGCCAATCTGCCAAAGCCTTTGCTAATATCTTGACATCCACATTAAGCAGAGAGATCGGTCTGTAAGATCCACATTCCAGAGGGTCCTTCCCGGGTTTCAGCAAGATCGAGATCCCTGCCGTTAACATTTCAGGAATCAGCTCCCCTTCATTCAAGAGCATCCCATTAAATACTCTCAGCAAAATCCCCCTCACCTCTCCCCAAAACTGCTTGTAAAATACCCCTGGAAGCCCATCCAATCCTGGCGATTTACCCCCCTGTAACCCCCTCACCACCTTACCAACCTCCTCCTCAGTCAATGCCCCCTCCAATCCTTCCCGTGCTTCTTCCCCAGGCGAGGCAGCTCCACACCCGCCAAATATGAATGAATATGCTCGGCCTCCACCCCTTCCTGCCGCCGATACAGTTCCCGGTAGAATTGCTCAAATCTCTGCCTAACCGCCTGCTCTTCCCATAACACCCCCCCATCCCGTCCCCTAATTTGATAGATCATGGAGGCCCCCATCCGTTTCTTCAACTTACGGGCTAACAAACGCCCCGCTTTATCCCCAAATTCATAATATAACTGCTGAACACGCTGCAGGTCAAACGCTATCTTGTCGACCTGCATAGCCTGTAGTTCCCCGCGAACCCGCTCCAAATTTTTCCGGGCTCTCCCCGATCCCACTTCTTGAAACACTCTTTCGGCCTCCTTCACTTCAGCCTTCAGCCCTTCTTCCCGGCGCCCCCGTTCCTTTTTCAACCGCGCACCCCAATGTAGAAACCGCCCTCGGATATAGGCCTTCAGCCCCCCCACACCATGACATCTCGTACCTGCCCTGTATCATTCAGAGCTAGATATTCCCGTATCGCCCCCTTAATATCCGCCACCACCACCTCATTTTTCAAAAGGCTCTCATTCAGGCGCCAGAACCGGGTACCCAGTTGTCGCCTACTACCCACCCCTATCACCACCGCACTATGATCGGACCACACAATCGGGACGATCTCAGCCTCAAGCACCGCCACCAACCATTCCTCACTCATCATGATCATATCGATCCTACTCCAACAATTATGTGGTGCGGAGAAGAAAGTATATTCTCTGCCCAAAGGATGGCGTTTACGCCACACGTCTACTAAATTATGCTGTGCCATTAACTGTTTAAGCCCTTTCCTATTGGACCCCCTCCCCTCCCACCCTCTGGGGTTCCTATCGCACCCATCTTGTAGCGTGCTGTTAAAGTCTCCCCCCAACACAACCTTTCCCAGGGATTCCCGGTCCAACAATCTCCTAGTGGAGGCCCAAAAGATCCCTTGGGCTCCATTAGGGGCATACACTGATACAATAGTAATCTCCTCCAACCCCCACCTCCCATTAATCCCCACCACTCTCCCCTCCGCATCCTTAAGCCAATTCCTCACCTGTATCCCTACCCCCCGTTGCAGCAAAATTGCCACCCCCCGCTTCCGTCCCCCCCCCTGGAGCACAAGAAAAAAATTGCTCTGGATACCCGGAGTGCTTTAATCTGTATATCTCACTTCCCCGGAGATGTGTTTCTTGCACCAAAATCACATCCCACCTATTATCCTTAATTTCTCTAAAGAGTTGCCGCCTCTTCTGTGGAGAGTTCAACCCCTTCACATTGAGAGATCCAATTCGTAGCATCCCCCTACGTCACTCCCAACTCCACCCCGCCTTTCCCATACAGCAGTGGCCTCATCCCCACCCCCTCCCCCCCAAACCCCCCCTCCTTCCCCCCCTCTCCCCTCCCCGGACCTCCCCCCATCCCAAACAAACTTCCGTGTGAGTCATGTCTTATCCCGACTCCCTCCCTTAGTGTCATCCCTGGCCCTTCCTTCCACCCCTTCCCCCACATCCACCCCATCAACCAACCCATAGCACAGGCAACCCACCTCCCCCAATTTACAACACCCATCATACATCAAATCTCACAGGAATAGCCCAAAACAGTCATTTCACCAACCACCCTCCTGCAATGTTCAAGTGGGTGCTACAAGACCCCCTTCAGACACCTCCTGGGAAAGTCTTTTGAGCCGCTTCCCTTTTTCACAGACTCGCCTCCACTGCGATGTTCTCTGCTCCTTTCCACGTTCCTCCCTGGGCGCCCCTCCAGCTGCAGGCTTGGGAAGATGTTCACACCCTAGCTCTGTCAATACCTTCCAGGCCTCCTCTGCTCCTTTGACTCTCCGGGAGACTCCGTTAACAGTGAGCAGCAGGCCAAAGGGGAATAACCAACGATATCGCAGTCCCTTCCCCCGCAAGTACGCGGTAACTTCTTTCAGTCCCCGTCGCTGCTCCAGCGTCCCCGAAGATAGATCATTATAAATCTCCACCTCGCAGGAATCCCATGCAATGCGGCCATACTTCCTGGCCAGGCTTAGGATTTTTTCTTTTTGGGGAAAGCTGCTCATGCAGGCAATCACGTCTCTGACTTGCGTCCCCCGCCGGGGGCCGAGGCTGCGGTGCGCTCTTTCCACTCCCACCATTGCCACAGGCTCATCTTCCCTTTCCGCCAATCTCAAGACATGTTGGCAAAGCTGTTGTACCGTTTTAACACAGTCTTTGTAACTGTCCGTTTCAGGAATACCTTTAAATCGCAGGTTATTCCGTCGTGCCCTGTCCTCCATTTCCTCCAGTTTTTCTTGCATCTCGTCTTGCCTCTCACGCTGGCGGTGCTGTTCCCCTTCCACCTCGCGCAGAGCTCCTGCCATAGTCTCCACCGCTTCCACACGGTGCCCCACGCTATTCAGTTCTTGGCGGAGTGAATGCAATTCCTCCTTCAAATCTCTTCGCAGCTCTTTAATGTCACCCCGAAGGTCTCTCTTGAACGCTGCCAGCCACCCTTTCAGATCCGCTCCATCGGATTGCAGCTCAGGCCCGCTGCTATCATCGCCTGAACTCCCGCCACCGCCACTCTCTTCACCCGCCTCAGGATTCTGCAGGCCGTTCTCTTCACGCCGCGCGTACGTGGATTTAAACCCCTCCAATTTCTTACGGGCTGCTAGCACACCCCCGGGGGTATCCTTTCCCACAATTTTCGTGCCTGGGATATCGCTCATGATCACCTTTAGTCGGGAATCAGACGGAGCTCGGTTACCTCACGGCCATCCGCTCCGTGACATCACCGGAAGTCCATCATCCTGGGTCCCTTTTTAATAATGGTTTGTGGACCTTTCCTCCAGGAACTTGTCCAAACCTTTTTTAAACCCAGCTACACTAACAGCCTTTGCTACATTCTCCGGTAACAAATTCCAGAGTTTGATTACACGTTGAGTGAAAAAATATTTTCTCTTATTAGTCTTAAATAGTTTACCCTGTAGCTTCATTGCATGTCCCCTAGTCTTTCTACATTCTGATAATGTAAACAATTGATCTACATTTATCCATTCCACTCCGTTCATTAATTTATAGACTTCTATCATATCTCCCCTCAGCTGTCTCTTTACCAGGTTAAAGAGCCCTAACCTTTTTAGCCTTTCTTCATAGAGGTATCCTTCCATCCCTTTACCGTTTTGGTGGCTTTTCTCTGAACTTTTTCTAATAACGCTATATCCTTTTAAAGATACGGCGACCAGAATTGCACACAATATTCAAGGTGCGGTCACACCATGGAACAATACAGAGGCATTATAATATCCTTTGTTTTATTTTCCATTCCTTTCCTTATGACACCTAGCATTCTATTTGCTCTCTTGGCCACCGCTGCACACTGGGCGGAGGGTTTTAACATGTTATCCACAATGACGCCTAAATCTTTTTTCTGGGTGGTGGTTCCTAATGTGGAACCTTGCATCGTGTAACCATAGTTTGGGTTGTTCTTCCCTAGGTGCATAACTTTGCACTTGTCCACATTAAATTTCATCTGTTATTTTGATGCCCAGTCTTCCAATTTATCGAGATCCTCTTGCAATTTTCCACAATCCTCATGGGTTTTACAACTTTAAATAGTTTTGAGGTGGAATCCAGACAGAGTTGAGAGTTGGAAGGGTTAATGAGAACTGAAATGGTTACTGAAATATCCTTACCCCCCTCCTTGCTTCGCTGTATGAAAAGAATACACCCCCCTGGTGAAGACACATGCTCATTCCTCCCAGTTTCCTTTGTTCTTCTGTGCCTTCTCTACTTTGATGGAGATAACACTGCACCAAATATTCTACAATCGGCAATGTAATGCGGTAAAATTTAACGTATCATGAGGAGATGCTTTGATGAACTGATAAAACGTCTATATAGTATCGATGAGCCCTGTAGACAGGGCTCAGACTTTGAAAGTGATTTCTCTGAGCCTATGCTGGCATATTAAACGGCTTGTTTTCCTAAAGAGACTCCTGGGTATTTTTTTCCTTGCTCGTTTAGCTGCTACATTTGGTTCCCTGACTGGGAAGGAGGGAACGGGAAAGAAAAAGGCTTATCTTTATTGCCTCTAGATTCAGACCGGTTGGAGCCGGGAATTGGCGAACACCTGAGGAAATATCAGGCGCCCCCGGACCACTTGTTCTGGAGAGTATTGCCTCTGTTTTAGCTGGAGCCGCTGGCTCCTTCTGGCCAACACCTACTAACTCTTGTGGAGTTCAGGAACCAACCCATTGGTCTCCAGAAGACATCCGAGTAGGGTAAGTGAAAAAGGAGGGGTCTGTTTCTGTATCTGCAGTTCAGGAAAAATCTGTCCTTCCTGCGGGAAGAAGGGGAGCCTGATCACCTCCCGAGGGATGCCTTAGTAGCCCGAGATTGGGTGAAACCGTGCTCCTCATAGTCAGACGGTTTTCTGGGACCGGGAGGGTGTCTGAGTGCTGGTGGGTGATTGATTTATGTGTTAGGAGCAAGCAGAGGCTTGTGGAACGAGAGCAGACTCCTGAGTAGCGCAGCTCCTGGCCGGGCAACCGCACTCAGGTCACGAAAAAGAGGAAGCGATTGATTGTTGGTCACCCTTCTTGTGTCTAGGGCAGCAGGACCCCTCACCGGCTGCCCGAATCCCTTTCCCTTGATGTTCATTTGTTCTGTGTTTTCAGGGACTGGGATATTTTAATGACAGGGATTCTGTTGTTCCGAGATGGGTGGATCAGAGTCAAGGCATAGCCCCCTAGAGTGTATGGTAAAACATTTTCGGAAAGGATTCTCTGCAAACTACAGGGTTCGTATGACTCCATCCCTGTTAAAGAAATATTGTCAGAATGAGTGGCCGAGTTTTAATACTGATTGGCCCCCGGAAGGAACCTTTGATTATAATCTAGTTAGTAGAGTGCACCACGTGATGGTGACTAATCATCCTGAACAATTCCCTGATATTGATTCCTGGCTGGATGTATGTCGGCAGAGACCCCAATGGGTACAGAAATGCCATAAGGAGCAATGTCGCATATTCCTGTCCCGTAGTCCACAGGAAATGCAGCCTAAAGTAAAACCAAAACCACCAGTTTTAGTACAGGAGCCAGAGACAGAAGAACTCCCTCCCCCTTATGTTCTCAGGCCAATCCCTGTGATTCCAGCTTGGTCATCAGGCTCAGCAGGGACTCCGGCTAGGATGGATACAACCTCTCCCCCACCCCACGACTGATATTCTCTCTGATAGTCAAAGGAGCAGTGAGGCAGGAGTGCCATTTTCAGATACAGACCCCCCAGCACTCCAGAAAGTTCATGGAGTCCCGGATCTGAAGGAGGTCAGTCCCAGTTGAGTACCCCTCCTCCCCAGTACTGGAGCCTTACGACCTCAGGAGAGACCACCACACACTACATGCTAGCAAGCAGATTCCAGAAGTTAGTCTCCACCTACCCCTCCAAGAGACTCAAAGACCGGCTGCCTTTAATGCCCAGGGACAGCTCATCGAAGGCCCTTGGACATTTGTGTATGTACCCTTTTCCACCACCGACTTGTTGAACTGGAAAACTCATTATCTTTCATATATTCATAAACCTCAAGCTATGATAGATTTGTTTTCATCTATCAGTCAAATCCACTTGGGCAGACTGCCGTCAGCTTCTTTTAACCTTACTCAGTACAGAAGAGAGATTCCGGGTGACTAGGTCAGCAATGAAATGGTTGGAAGAGAACCCTCCAGGTGAACAGGATCCCCGGCAATCAGCTCTGAGAGACCTTCCTGACCTAGAACCTAACTGGGATGCATACCTTGAGGCAGGCCGCACTGCCATAAGTCGATATCATCGGGCTCTCCTCGAAGGCCTTAAAAAGGGGGGCCAGAAAGCAATGAATGTGGGAAAAATATCTGAGGTCCTGCAAACCCCCGATGAGAGCCCTGGCCAGTTTTATGAAAGACTCTGTGAATCTTTCCGTGTCTATACTCCATTCGACCCAGAAGCACCTGAAAACCAGTGAATGGTGAATGCAACGTTCATAGGGCAGTCACAGGGGGACATTCGAAGAAAAACTTCAGAAGCTTGAGGATTTTGCTGGAATGAATATAACCCAGCTAATGGAAGTTGCTATGAAAGTATTTGTAAACAGAGATCAGGAGATGGAGCGTGAGTGTGAACGAAAGATGAAAAAGAAAAGCTGATATGTTAGCAGCAGCACTAGTCGAGAAAGGACAAGGACAGTCAACGTGGGAACCGAGGGGCCGAGGCCAGGGTAGAGGAACCTGGAGAGGATCACTGGAGTGAGGACCATTGGAACGAGATCAATGTGCCTATTGCAGAGAAATGGGCCACTGGAAAAAACGAACGTCCCATTCGTGTCAGGCAATATTCCCTGCCCCAAAGAGCTGTATAAGACCTGCGGAGGGTCAATGAAGCTGTTGTTACCATTCATCCTGTTGTGCCAAACCCTTACAATTTACTGAGTTTGATTCCTGCACAAGCCACCTGCTTTACAGTGTTCTATTCCTGAGCCATAAAAATCGCAGGCAGTTGAGAGGCTTCTTAGGTGCTGCCGATTTTTGTTGAATCTGGATTCCCAACTTTGCAGTGTTGGCAAAGCCCCTATATGCTGCTACAACAGGGGGAGAACGAGAACCTTTCAACTGGGGTCCGGACCAAAAGAAGGCCTTTCAGGATATGAAGAAGGCCTTGCTATCAGCACCCAGCCTAGGACTGCCCGACATGGAAAAACCATTCCATCTGTACGTCCATGAAGAGAGGGGAATGGCAGTTGGTGTCCTCACTCAGAGCCTAGGCTCCTGGCAACAACCGGTGGCTTATTTGTCCAAACAGCTGGATCCAGTAGCGAGGAGTTGGCCTTCTTGCCTTTGCACAGTAGCAGTGACAGCTCATCTGGCGAGGCTGATAAACTGTCCCTTGGGCAAGAACTGTATGTTAAAGTGCCGCATGCAGTACTGACGCTGATGGAGTACAAAGGCAATTATTGGTTTACCAATGAGTGGATGACAAAGTACCAAAGCATGCTGTGTGTGAATCCTCGGGTTCACTTGGAGACAGTGAAAACACTCAATCCTGCCAATCTACTCACTGTAGCACCTGGGTTACCTGAACATGATTGTATCCAGGTTATGGATGAAGTGTATTCAAGCCACTCAGATATGAAGGATGTATCGCTAGCCTCTCCTGATGTTCAGTATTTTTACCGATGGCAACAGTTTCGTGGAAGATGGACAACGGAAGGCTGGATATGCTGTGGTCACTCCTGGGGTTGTTGTCGAGGCTGAGCCCTTACCCCTGGGAACTTCTGCCCAGAAAGCTGAACTCATTGCCCTTACTCGAGCCCTCTAGCTAGCTTCAGGTCTGAAGGCAAACATTTTCACTGATTCTAAGTATGCATTCACTACACTCCATGCCCATGGGGCCCTCTATAGAGAAAAGGGACTCAAATTCGAGCAGGACATCTATAAAGCATGGGAGGGAGACTTTGGAGTTACTAGAGTCTGTGTGGGCACCAAAGGCGGTGGCTGTTGTTCACTGCAAGGCACACCAGCGAGGAGACACTCTGGTCATCCAGTGTAACTGCAGGGCAGATAGGGAGGCCAAGTTAGCAGCCTGGCAAGGAACAGTCCCAGTAGGTGTTCAAGCTCCCCTGTTTCCAATTCCTATGTCAGAGTGGGACCCTCGTTATACTAAGGAGATGGATTTTTTCACTCAGGAAGGGGCTACTCTCACCACTGCTGGGTGGTTGCGGTTACTGGGAGAGCCAACCCGATATGTTATCCCTGAGAGCCTAGCACCAGCTTTTGTCCGGCAATTCCATGAGACCACCCACTTAGGCAAGACCTCCATGCAAACCATTCTAGTCTTAATTTTATGTCCCACATCTGTCTGCCTTGACGGCAGCTGCAGCACGTCGCTGTCTCCAATGTGCCGGGAATAACCCCTGCCAAGGGCCTCTACCCCCCCTGCCCCCCCGTTTCTATACAGGTGGTTGGTGCTGCCCCTATGGAGAATATTGTAGTTGATTTCACTGAGTTACCCCGAGTAAGGGGTTATCGATATCTGCTGGTGATAGTGTGTACATTTTCAGGATGGGTTGATGCCTACCCATGTAGAACAGAGACAGACCGAGAGGTTACCAGGGCCCTACTGAGATTATTCCAAGATTTGGCCTACCCCTTACTATAGGGTCAGATAATGGCCCTGCATTTGTTGCTAAGTGCCTTCAGGACCTTTCTAAGGCCCTCCAGATCACCTGGAAACGTCATACCGCTTACCGCCCACAGAGTTCAGGAAAAGTGTAAAGAATGAACCAAACCCTGAAGCTCCAATTGTCCAAACTCTGTCAGGAAGCTCATCTTAAGTGGGATAAGGCCTTACCAATAGCCCTTCTCCGTGTCTGGTCCTCTCCGACTCGTACCCGGGGAATATCCCCTGATGAAGTACTGTATGGTCGACCACCACCCATTGTTCAGGGCCTTAAGGGAGACCTAGAGCAGATAGGTAATGAACTTACGAGACACAACCTACTGGCATTGGGATCTGTTTTTCAGTCTTTGAGCCGGTGGATACAAGAGTGACTGCCTATCTCTTTGTCAGAGCTGCTCCATCCCCACCAGCCAGGAGTTCATGTGTGGATTAAGGAATGGAAACGTACACCACTGTGCCCTACCTGGAGAGGTCCTTATATGGTCCTACTGGCCACACCAACTGCAGTCAAGGTCGCAGAGGTTACCCCGTGAATTCGCCATACCCATCTCAAGAAAGCTGCTCCTGACCTGGATGATAAGTGGATGATGCAAAAACATTCTCAGGATCTCTTACGACTCACACTGCAGAGGACCAGGGAATTGGCAGATGACAGGGCCCTGCTCTAGCCACACACCAGAAGCTGGCTAGTCTACGCACAGCTGAAGCTTGAGGAGTCTTCAGATACTGCTAAGGGATCATATAAGGACAAAGATGTAGTGCAACACCAGCTCCATGGTCAACATGCGCCTGCTTATGCTGACTTTTGTTCTGGCATTCGTGTGGGGCCTTCCCTTGTTGGCCTTGGCCTCAGGAACTACAAACACGGCAATATTACTTGCTCAGACTGCTTTGAATACTTCAGACTTTTGGGTATGCAGCAGCTCGTTGCAGGCTGGAGCCTTCTTATCAACATGCCTTATTGCTGTACCTACTAATCTGTGTGAAATGCAGATTTTTACTGTACTAAATAATTCAAACTGCAAATTGCCAATTTTTCCTTGCAGGTTGTCTCCACGCTTAGAACC
The DNA here is from genome assembly GCA_033557465.1 of Ichthyophis bannanicus. NCBI lineage: Eukaryota > Metazoa > Chordata > Amphibia > Gymnophiona > Ichthyophiidae > Ichthyophis > Ichthyophis bannanicus. The sequence goes on from CM066042.1 coordinate 147,554,526, forward strand.
ACAGATTAGTTGTATTTACAAAAATAAAGGAAAGGGGTTTTTAATTTGTCTAACACTGTACTATCTTGCAAGTTCGTTATGAAGGTCTCTTATGCTCACTCAGAAATGCATTTTCCCTTAGGTTGGTTTTTGTTATGTGGTAAAACTGCTTATACTTATGTTCCCAGGTGGAGCAGCAAACTGCTACCCATGTAATGGCAGTATGCAACTACAAATCCCTTCTACAGTCAGATCTAGTAATATGAGAAAAATGCCTTAGGCTTCCTTCATTCTAAGAAAACGTTTTCTTTAAAAAGGGGGGAATGAGGTGGAATCCAGATAGAGTTGAGAGCTGGAAGGGTTACTGAGAACTGAAAGGGTTACTGAAACATCCTTGCTTCGCTGTGTGAAAATGATACACTCCCTGGTGATGACACACTCATGTGTGTAATATGGTGTTTCTAGATGCAAAAATTTAGTGTTTTATGAGTACTGATCTACATGAATTACAATTCCTGAAGGTTTCCTCTCGGGAACTGTGGTGGCACAACTTTGACGAGTACAATTAATTTCTCAAGGATAACGGTTCTCACACGAGTTTTTTGGTTTAAATCCAAATACCTCCACGATCACCAGTATTACTATAGAAGTATCTTACATGTTAGCACACCCCTCGATGTGCGTAAAATACATGTGTGCTCCTACAAAGTTACTTCCCCCCTGGGGAAGGCATTTGCCAAAACGCATTGGGGTATACGAATAAAGGCATCTTGTGATCATCATTCAACTCTTGCTCCTTGTGTTTTCCTGATTGGTTCAGCAAGAGTGACCTGCTCTTCCTTGTGTTGGGCTAATGTCCATCTATACAGAAAGAACTTTTGATTCCAGTTGGCAGTAGTGTTATTAAAAAATAAATATGCATGATTGTGATTTATTAAATTATGCTTAATATTATTTTACAGTGTTCCTGGATTTGACAAGTGTGATAGAGGGGGAGAAAAAGCTCAAAATGGTTAACTATTTATTTATTTGTGTTTGTATGGAAAATAATTTTAACGTGTGTGCATATCCTGGTTAAAAGAGAAGTTGTATGTTGAATGCAAATAGGACCTTTTAGATCTGTTAGAGCTTCTTATATCTGTAGAATAAGAATCTCTAGAGTACATATTTTAAATGATGTGAATGATTGGGAAGATCTTCAATGTGTGATAGCATTTTGATGTGTTTAGATATAAGATAATTTGTATGAATTTGCATAATATAACAAAGACTAAGAAACATTATAAAGGTGTTTAAAGGAAATGCAGATACAAGTGAAAACTGAACTGCGTGTCAAAGTGAAAGCAAGTTTATTTGATTAAAGAAAAAACAAGTAAAAAGAACGAAGATTAAAAAAGAAAGGTATACAGTGAATTCAGTCTGGAGGTGCAGATTATCATGTGCATATATGTGACAATATTGTCATGAAGATTTAATGTTTGTTTTCAATTCATGATTTCTGATTAGTAATATTGATTTTGGTTATTTTTATTTCTTATTTTGCAAGAAATGTAGTAAGTTACATGTAATATTAGAGAAAAATTGTTAAGTAGGGATTTGGCTTTTACAAGTCACATATAATGCATGATACAATTTCATTTTAACAAATGAGTTAAATAATTAAACCAAAGTGGCAAATGTGTGCTACTATGTTTTCTTTTTATTTTAGTAGAAAATCCTGATAAACATCACATCCATTAAAATGTAAGAGAATGCTAATGTCTGTCTCCAACTATTTTAAGCTACCTGCAAGAGTCTATTGGATTTTAAATTTTCATGTTGTGTGTTTCAGTTTATTATGAAATCACAAACACCAAGACTGATTAACTAAATTAGTATCACTGACTGAGGTAGATTCAAGATATAAATAAATTTACCCTGTGTAATAGATTAAGAACATAAGAAAATAAGATATGCCATCCTGGGTCAGACCATTGTCCATCAAGCCCAGTTTCCAAAAGTAGCCAATCTAGGTCACAAGTACCTAGCAGTTTCCCCAGAAGACAACTGTTCCACAATGCAAGACAAGAAATGTCTGTTTACCATCAGCGCCAGTGGGCTCAACTTTAACAGAGCCATGGGAAAGAAGGGAAATGCTCTCCCTTTGCAGCTCTGCAAAGCTGAGCTGGCGTCAGTAAAACAATGGCAAGATTCTTTCCCGGGGCGTCTTGGACTGCAAATCAGCTGAGAAGGTCTGGGGCTGGGGGGTAGCACTGGAAATAGTAATGGGCTTGAGGAAGGGTGCTAGAACTGGAAATGGGCTGATGGAGGGGCTAGAACTAGATATGGGCTGATCAGGTGGGGTTAGCACTGAAAATGGGCTTTCACTGGAAATAGCTGATTGGGGGGCTGGGACAGGAAACGGGCTGATTACGTGGGCTAGGACTGGAAATGGACTTATTAGGGAGGGGGTTAGGACTGGTAATGGGCTGGGACTGGAAATAGACTGATGGGGGGGCTAGGACAAGAAATGGGCTGATTGGGGGGGCTAGGACTGGAAATGGACTTATCAGGGGGTTAGGACTGTAATGGGCTGATTGGGGGGGGGCTAGAACTGGAAATGAGCTGATCAGGTGGGGTTAGGACCGGAAATGGGCTACTACTGGAAATAGGCTGATTGGGGGGGGGGGGGCTAGGAGTGGAAATTGACTTATTGGGGGTTAGGACATAATGGGCTGATGGGGGGGGCTAGCACTGGAAATGAGCTAGTACTGGTAATGGGCTGATTGGGGGGCTAGGACTGGAGTGGGCTGATAAGGGGGATAGGACTGGAAATAGGCTGATAGGGGGGGGCTAGGAAATGAAATGGGCTGATGGGGGGGGGCTAGGACTGGAAATGAGCTGATCAGGTGGGGTTAGACCAGAAATGGGCTACTACTGGAAATAGGCTGATATGGGGGGTGGGGCTAGGATAGGAAATGGGCTGAGTGGGGTGCTAGGACTGGAAATTGACTTATGGGGGGGTTAGGACATAATGGGCTGATGGGGGGGCTAGCACTGGAAATGAGCTAGGACTGGTAATGGGCTGATTGGGGGGCTAGGACTGGAGTGGGCTGATTGGGGGGCTAGGACTGGAGTGGGCTGATAAGGGGGATAGGACTGGAAATAGGCTGATAGGGGGGGCTAGGAAATGAAATGGGCTGATGGGGGGGGGCTAGGACTGGAAATGAGCTGATCAGGTGGGGTTAGACCAGAAATGGGCTACTACTGGAAATAGGCTGATATGGGGGGTGGGGCTAGGATAGGAAATGGGCTGAGTGGGGTGCTAGGACTGGAAATTGACTTATGGGGGTTTAGGACATAATGGGCTGATGGGGGGCTAGCACTGGAAATGAGCTAGGACTGGTAATGGGCTGATTGGGGGGCTAGGACTGGAGTGGGCTGATAAGGGGGATAGGACTGGAAATAGGCTGAATGGGGGGGGGGCTAGGAAATGAAATGGGCTGATTGGGGAGGGCTAGGACTGGAAATGGACTTATCGGGGGGTTAGGACGGTAATGAGCTGATTGGGGGCTAACTGGAAATGAGCTAGGACTGGTGATGGGCTGATTGTGGGGGCTAGGACTGGAGTGGGCTGATAAGGGGGATAGGACTGAAAATGGGCTAGGGCTGGAAATGGGCAGATGGGGGAGGGGAAGAGAGTGCTGCTGGCCCTGGAAGAAAACTAGGGACTAGGGCTACAAATGGGCTGATGCGGGGAGGATGGAAGAATAGGACTGGAAGGGAGCGGATACTGAGAGAGTCTGCCAGGGAAAGGAGGGGGTAGGAAGGGAACTGACACAGGGGGGAGGTGAGGGCAAGACGTGAGCTGACACGGGGGAAGGAGCTGATATGGGGGGGGGAAGGAGAAGGCTGGAAGGGAGCTGACACCTGGGGATGTACTGAAGGGGGGACTGGAAGGGAGCTGACACTTGGGGATGGGAGTGGTAGGTGGCTGGGTAATGGAGAGGAGGCTGGAAGGGAACTGACATGTGGGGATGGCACTGGAAGAGGGACTGGCAGAGAGTAGGGTGACTAGGGGGGTGGCACTGAGAGTGGATGTGAGCTGATACCTGTGATGGTATTTGAACTAGAAGGGGCTAGACAGTAGGGAAGGAGGGGGACTGGAAGGGAATGGACACCAGAGGCAGGCCTGGGAATGCAAGGTGGTTGACATTAGAAAGTACTGGGAGGGGAAGACTGGAAAGGGGGTTGATATGGGGGAGGGTTACTGGGACTAGAAATAGGCTGATGGAAGGAAGTGAAGAAAACAAAAGAAGAGATAAGAAATAGCAGACATACTATAGACCACAGAAAGAGCTAAGAGAAGACAGGAAAGCAGAAACCTCAGATCAGGACCAGCATGATCAGACAATAAAATGGTCAGACAACAAAAGAAGAAAAATAATTTTATTTTGTTTTAGAGATTGGACTTTGTGCTATCTTTATATTTCACACAGTATGGGGGAACTGCATCTCTTATTTATCTGATGTTGCACTGTATGCAGAGTACGGTTTCTTGGGGTTTCAGTTTAAATTTTGTCTACATATTGTTATTTTTACTTTAGATTGTAGTCACTTATTCTGTACTTGATGAGGGTCTGGGTACTGAATGTGTGACTGAGGCCAAGTGTTCTGTTAACATGGAGTTTGTACATAAAGATCTATACTGTAGTAATTTGACTTGTTCAGCTTTCCAAATAGGTGCATGGATATTCCAGGGCCCACTGTAGTATTTATAGTGACACTTTTTTTGGAATGGCTCCTTATGTGAGTTTTGGAAGTTGGTGCTGATATGGTATAGTATGGTAGATTTGCTCTACAGATACTCAGTGACTTCATTGTAGGGTTTGTATTAGTTCACAATATGCCTGGTACTGCAGCATGTTTGTTGCTGGTGTTGTTTTTAGTGAGATGATCAGAATCAGATTTTTTTTTCTAAGATATTGAGTTCTGTGGGTGAATGTCCTGAGTCTGCTCTGCACCCAATGTTGAAGGGGGTTCTGTGGAAGCAAAATATATGTTCAAAAAGAAAAAAAACATAAGTTTATTAAAACAAAATAAAAATAATTTAGTTTTATAAACTGTGCTGTGGTTCTCGCTCTTTTAGTTCCTTGGTGTGCAAACATCTTGCATTTCCTCCATATAATCTAATCAGCTGTTTAGTTTGGTTCAGTCCCTGATTGGAGTTTTGAAAAAGCCCTGCCCCCTTCTACAGGTGGGGGGGGGGGGGCACCGTCTCATCCTTCGCCTCAGGCAACAGATTATCTTGAGCTGCCCCTAGTCTTTCTACATTTTGATGGCATAAACAATCGATCTACATTTACCTGTTCCACTCCATTCATTAATTTATAGATCTCTATCATTATTCCCCTCAGCAGTCTGTTTTCCAGGTTGAAAAGAGAAGAGCAGTGCTTTTTACAGTGCTCTGCTAAAGAAGTGGATATTGCCTCCTGTGACACCTTGCTGTGAGTTCTAGCTGTTTATTAATTATTGATTGTTTGTCTGTTTATTTAATTATTTATTGTTTGTCTTAGTGGTGTGCTAGTTCAGCCTTCTCAGTTATAACTTACCTTGCCTCTCTCAACTAACTGGGCTTTGTGTGGTACCCCCCTCCCCCCTGCTGAGGGTTCAGGACAGGGTACCTTGTAACTGCCCTCTTTAATAGGACTTATCTCCCTCCCTACCCAACACCCACCCACCCCTGGGGTAATTGTAGTTTTATAGGTACTTGCACATCATTGAGGAAAGGGGCTGCTCTCAGGTGCAGCTCGTTATCCAAATCAGTCATACACAGAGGACCTTAGATTAATTACTTAAGCTTCAGGTACACAAGGTGTATTAGGGGTATTAGATACACTTTTATTGGTATAAGCATCTACACCAATCCTTATTATATACAGAATTTAAAAGACCTAAACACAAGCTTTAAACTAAGATGCAGACAGAAGTCCAGCAACGAGATGGGGGTTCTCCGGTCTTTTGCATTGAGTGTCACATGTATGATTTTCTCCCAGTTGGTGAGAGGTCTTACGTATGCACTAAGTGCAAAGAACTCTTTGCTCTCAGGGAACGAGTCCGTTCTCTACAGGCTAGAGTAGCAGACCTGGAAGACGTAAGAAAGACAGAGAAGTACATGGATGAGACCTACAGGGATACAGTCCTGAAGTCCCACCTCCAGTCTGGCAGCATCCCTGTTGCCATGGAGGAGAGGGGTCACGTGACAGGAGAGCATCACCCTGGTGTGGCAGGAAGTGATCCTGTAACTAGGACCTGTCCTCCAGGTGATGTAAAACCCTCTCGCACCGAGGACGTTTCTCCAGGGCCATGTCCCCACGAGGGGAGGGTCAGGACAGCTGTTATAGTTGGTGATTCAATCATTAGGAATGTAGATAGCTGGGTGGCTGGTGGACGTGAGGATCGCCTGGTAACATGCCTGCCTGGTGCGAAGGTAGCGGACCTCACGCACCGCCTAGATAGGATCATAGATAGTGCTGGGGAGGAGTCTGCTGTCTTGGTACATGTTGGTATCAATGACATAGGAAAATGTGGTAGGGAAGTTCTGGAGGCTAAATTTAAGCTTTTAGGTAGGAAGTTGAAATCCAGAACTTCCAGGATAGCGTTCTCCGAAATGCTTCCTGTTCCACGTGCAGGACCCAAAAGACAGACAGAGCTCCAGAGTCTCAATGCGTGGATGAGACAATGGTGCAAGGATGAGGGTTTTGGATTTGTTAGGAACTGGGGAACATTCTGGGGAAAGGGGGGGCTCTTCCGAAGGGATGGGCGTCACCTTAATCAGGATGGGACCAGACTGCTGGCATTAACCTTTAAAAAGAGATAGAGAAGCTTTTAAACTAGAAAATAGGGGAAAGCCGACAGTCACCCAGGAGTGCATGGTTCGGACGAAGGTATCCTTGAAGGATACTACCAAAAGCAGTGAGGTTCCAAAAGGGAGTATAGTAGCCCAAATGCCCTTGAGTAAGGAGCAGACAGAGCATAAAGATTCCAAATTACCCCTGCCTACCAATAGCCAGATTAATATGAATAAAATACAGTCTCTAAAATGCTTGTATGCCAATGCTAGAAGTCTAAACAATAAGATGGGAGAGTTAGAATATATAGCACTAAATGAGAGGTTAGATATGATTGCCCTCTCAGAGACATGGTGGAAGGAGGATAACCAGTGGGACACTGTGATACCTGGATACAAACTTAACCAGGGCTCCACACATCAAACAGGGAACTGTACTTGAGCACAGTAGGTTGCTGAACTCTGTAACCTCTTCAGGTTCAGGAACTGCTAACACCTCATCAGGAAGTTAGTGGGCCTGTTTCCTGAGTGCAATTGAAGCCTGCATAAAAAGGCTGCTTTGCCCTGCCCTTTTGAGGCTTTCTTAACCAGGGCTCCACACATCAAACAGGGAACTGTACTTGAGCACAGTAGGTTGCTGAACTCTGTAACCTCTTCAGGTTCAGGAACTGCTAACACCTCATCAGGAGTTAGTGGGCCTGTTTCCTGAGTGCAATTGAAGCCTGCATAAAAAGGCTGCTTTGCCCTGCCCTTTTGAGGCTTTCTTAACCAGGGCTCCACACATCAAACAGTAAGTAAGGATTTGAGGGTTTCTTTGTTTGTTTTTTTTTGTTACATTGCTAGCTCTCTGACTGGGAGCTCTTAAAAGGGTTTTGTGTATATTTTTTAAAGCAAGGTTATTTCATTTTTGCTGTTTTAGGGGAACTGTACTTGAGCACAGTAGGTTGCTGAACTCTGTAACCTCTTCAGGTTAAGGAACTGCTAACACCTCATCAGGAGTTAGTGGGCCTGTTTCCTGAGTGCAATTGAAGCCTGCATAAAAAGGCTGCTTTGCCCTGCCCTTTTGAGGCTTTCTTAACCAGGGCTCCACACATCAAACAGTAAGTAAGGATTTGAGGGTTTCTTTGTTTGGTTTTTTTGTTACATTGCTAGCTCTCTGACTGGGAGCTCTTAAAAGGGTTTTGTGTATATTTTTTAAAGCAAGGTTATTTCATTTTTGCTGTTTTAGGGGAACTGTACTTGAGCACAGTAGGTTGCTGAACTCTGTAACCTCCTCAGGTTCAGGAACTGCTAACACCTCATCAGGTGTTAGTTCCCTCCCTACCCACCCCGACTCCCACCCACCCCTAGTGAGCAGTCTTGCTTTATAGGGCACCTCCCCCTTTAACACATCACAGTGAATTGGACCAGCACATTTTGAATATAATTAAAGAGATTTAACTGCTTTTTCTCTGAAAGGACAGCTGCGAAACCAGCTGGTACTTGGTAGATCTCTCTCTCTTTTGCTTTAACAGATACCTAAGCTCCACAAACAGAACAATGGCTGGGAAAAATCGTATTGCTAAAGCTGTTGCCCCCGTTACAGCTTCTGCCTCGGTCCAGACAGAGGTCCTATTGCCAGTTGAAGAACCGGTTCCATGTGCAGGATGCCTGCATGCTGAAGCTCTGAGGAAACAAGTGGAGGAACTCAGAGAGGAGGTGGCGAGGCTGAGGAGCATTCAAGACAGTGAGAAGTACATTGATGAGATGCTGCTTGCAGCAACCAGGCTCTCCAGCACAGGAGAAGATGGGTGCCAACAGAATGTCGATGGTTGGACAACAGTCACCAGAGCCTGCAAAATCACCAATCCAACTTCTCCAGCCCTTGAATTGAAGAACCATTATGCAGCCCTGGAAGTGGAGGAGGTGAAAGCATCCCTGGAAAGGGAAGAACCAGAGTTCAAGTACCCCATAGTTGCGGAATCAGTGACCAGAAGGAAACGAAGGGTAGTGGTGGTTGGAGACTCTCTTCTGAGGGGTACTGAGGCGTCCATCTGCCGACCAGACTTGATGTCCAGAGAGGTATGCTGTCTGCCTGGTGCCAAGATCCAAAATGTTACAGAGAGTTTGCCGAGACTCATCAAGCCCACTGACTATTACCCAATGTTGCTAATCCATGTTGGAACAAATGATACTGCCAGGTATACCTCGGAACGTATCAAAAGTGACTTCATGGCTCTGGGACAGAGGGTGAAGCAGGTAGGTGCACAGGTGGTGTTCTCTTCAATCCTCCCTGTTGAGGGTAAAGGCCAAGGCAGAGAGGCTCGCATCCTGGAGATTAATGCATGGCTGCGTGGATGGTGTCTTCGAGAGCGTTTTGGTTTCCTAGACCTTGGGATGCTGTTCCAAGGGTTGCAGAGCAGAGATGGCATCCATCTGTCCAAGAAAGGTCAACACATCTTTGGTAGTAGACTGGCTAATCTACTGAAGAGGGCTTTAAACTAGATTCGTTGGGGATGGGTGAAGAAAGCCCCCAGGTAAGTGAAAGCCCCCAGGTAAGTGATACATTAAATACCTTTATGGAAATGGGTAACAGGGGTAACATATGGAAAGCAGTGTGTATTAATGCCCGTAGCATGGGAAATAAGATCTCTGAAGTTGAAGTTTTGGTGGGAGTGGCTGACTTAGATTTAGTGGCAGTTACAGAAACATGGTTCACAGAAAACCATGACTGGGATGTAACTATACCTGGCTATACTTTATTCAGAAAGGACAGGGTAGGAAGAAGGGGAGGAGGAGTAGCACTATATGTAAAAACTACTATTAAAGCTTTGGAATTACAGAGCTTAAAAGGGAGAGAGGAGGCATTGTGGGTTAAACTAGAAAGAGGGAAAGAAAAATCTATTTGCATTGGTGTGATATACAGACCTCCCTCACAAGAGGAAGAGGTAGACAGAGAGTTAATTGAAGACATACGCAGCATTGCTAGGAAAGGGGAAGTGCTACTGCTAGGAGATTTCAATATGCCAGATGTTGATTGGCACATTCCTGCTGCAGTATCATCTAGGAGTAAGGAGATCCTGGATTCTCTACAGGGAGAACTATTCAGGCAATTGGTAACAGACCCCACACGTGAAGGGGCCATACTGGACTTGGTGCTTACCAATGGTGAAAGTGTTTCTGATGTTGTAGTGGGAGATCATTTTGCATCCAGTGATCACCAGATGGTGTGGTTCAGTATTAGGACTAGGGCTGTTAGAATCCATTCCAAGGTGAAGATCTTAGACTTTAGGAAGACTAACTTTGCGAAGATGGGCCAATACCTCAGGGAGTCGTTAGTGGGATGGGAACAGCTGGGGGATGTAGAACAGCAGTGGACAAAACTGAAAGGGGGTATTTTAAAGGCAACCAACCTTTTTGTTAAAATGGTAAATAAAGGCAAAAGGAACAGGAGACCGCTATGGTTTTCGAAGGAAGTAGCTGAAAAAGTGAAGAAAAAGAGGGAGGCCTTCATGAAATACAAGAGATCACAGAGAGAGGAAGACAGGCATCTGTATTTGGAAAAACTTAGAGAAGCTAGCAAAGTAGTCAAGAAGGCAAAGATTCAAAAGGAGGAGGAAATAGCCAATGCAATAAAATGGGGGGATAAGACATTTTTCAGATATATTAGTGAGAAGAGGAAGGGCAAAAGTGGTATTGTCAGACTCAAGGGTACAGGGGGGGAATATGTAGAAGCTGATAAGGATAAAGCGGAATTGCTTAACAAATATTTTTGTTCTGTGTTCACAGATGAAGAACCAGGAGCAGGACCTCAGAAAACACCCACAAATAAGAACAGAAGCGAGGGACATCTTGAACAATTTTCAGAAGACTGTGTTCGTGAGAAACTAGCTCAACTTAAAGAAGACAAAGCGATGGGACCGGATGGGATACACCCTAGAATACTGAGGGAACTTGGGGACGTTCTAGCAACTCCACTGACTGACCTTTTCAATGCCTCGTCGGAGTCGGGAGTGGTGCCAAAGGACTGGAGAGAGGCTCATGTGGTGCCTTTACACAAAAGCGGAAGTAAGGATGTGGCTGAAAACTACAGGCCGGTTAGTTTAACTTCAGTGGTGAGTAAATTAATGGAAACGCTGTTGAAAGAGAAAATAGTGAGGTTTCTGGAGTCCAGCGGATTACAGGATCCGAGGCAGCATGGATTCACCAGAGGCAGGTCTTGTCAGACAAATCTGATTGATTTCTTTGACTGGGTGACCAGGGAGTTGGACCGAGGGAGAGCTCTAGATGTGGTGTATTTAGATTTCAGTAAAGCCTTTGACACTGTTCCTCACAGGCGACTTATAAACAAACTGAGCACCCTAGGGATGGACCCTAAAGTTACTGCTTGGGTTAGAAATTGGTTGGGTGGGAGGCGACAAAGAGTACAAGTAAATGGAGCTCACTCTGAGGATGTTACCAGTGGTGTGCCCCAGGGATCTGTCCTTGGTCCGATTCTTTTTAACATCTTTGTTAGTGATATAGTGGAAGGGCTGTCGGGTAAGGTTTGCCTCTTTGCGGATGATACCAAAATCTGCAATAAAGTAGACACCCAGGAAGGTGTAGATAACATGAGGAGGGATCTGGCTAAGCTTGAAGAATGGTCTAGAATTTGGCAACTGGGATTTAATGCTAAAAAATGTAAGGTCATGCATTTGGGCTGCAGCAATCCAAGGGAGCAATACAGTATAGGAGGTGAAGTACTTTTGTCCACTAAAGAAGAGCGGGACCTAGGCGTAGTTGTGTCCGATGATCTTAAAGTAGCTAAACAGGTAGAAAAGGCGACGGCAAAAGCTAGAAGGATGCTTGGGTGCATACGGAGAGGAATGGCTAGCAGAAAAAAGGAGGTGATAATGCCTCTGTATAAGTCTTTGGTGCGACCTCATTTGGAGTATGGTGTGCAATTCTGGAGACCGCACCTTCAAAAGGTTGTGAACAGGATGGAGTCGGTGCAGAGGGTTGCTACTAAGATGATTAGTGGTCTTCATTATAAAGCATATGAGGACAGACTTAAGGATCTTAATATGTACACCTTAGAGGAAAGGCGGGATAGAGGTGATATGATTGAGATGTTTAAATACCTCCGTGGCATAAATGTTCAGGGAGAGAGCCTCTTTCAATTGAAAGCAAGTTCTGCGACGAGGGGACATGGGATGAGGGTGAAGGGAGATAGATTCAGGAGTGATATGCGGAAATATTTCTTTACGGAAAGAGTAGTGGATCCGTGGAATAGTCTCCCAGTGGAGGTGGTAGAGATGAGGACAGTAACTGAATTCAAGAAAGCATGGGACCAACACAGAGGATCTCTAAAGGTAAAAAGTGGACTGTTGTAGTTGTTATGGAAGGACAGACTAGATGGGCCTTGTGGTCTTTTTCTGTCATCATGTTTCTATGTTTCTATGTTTATATCGTAATGATAGAGCTGATCAAATTGGTGGAGGGGTTGCGCTCTATGTTAGAGAGGGCATTGAGTCAGAAAGGATTAAAGTTTTGCAGGGAACAACATTTGCTGTAGAATCTCTATGGATTGAAATTTCATTTATGCAGGGGAAGGTGATGGCAGTGGGAGTATACTATCGACCACCTGGCCAGAATGAACAAATGAATGATGAAATGCTCAAAGAAATCAAGGAAGCTAACAAAAGTCACAACAGAGTAGTAATAATGGGTGATTTCAATTACCCCGGTATCGACTGGGTCAGTGTCACAGCAGGACAAGCTAAAGAGAGAAAGTTTCTAGATGGAATAAATGACTGCTTCTTGGAGCAGCTGGTTCATGAACCGACCAGAGGGGAAGCCATACTGGACCTAGTCCTTAGTGGAACGCCAGATCTGGTGCAAGAAATAAGGGTGTTGGGACCACTTGGCAATAGTGATCATAGTATGATCATGTTTGATTTAATTAGTGGAGGAAAGATAGTAAAGGCATCCACAGTACTACCTTTTAACTTTCAAAAGGGAGACTATGATAGAATGAGGAATATAGTTAGGAAAAAACTAAAAGGAGCGGTTCCAAAGGTTAAAGACTTACAGCAAGCTTGGGTGTTATTTAAAAATACTATCCTCGAAGCCCAGACCAGCTGTATTCCACGCATTAAGTGGAAGAAAGTCCAAAAAACTGCCAGCATGGTTTAAAGGTGAGGTCAGAGAGGCTGTTGCTGCCAAAAAAGCAACCTTCAGGAAATGGAAAAAAGAGCCAAATGATGAAAACTGGAAACAGCACAAGCACTGGCAAGTTAAATGCAAAGCATTGATAAGGCAGGCAAAACGGGAATTTGAGAAGAAACTTGCTACGGAAGCAAAAACATGAAATAAAGACTTTTTCAATTACATTCGTAGCAAAAGGCCTGTGAGAGAGTCAACTGGACCATTAGATGATAGAGGGGTAAAAGGGGCAGTAAGAGGAAACAAGGCTATAGCAGAGAGACTGAATGAATTCTTTGTTTTGGTCTTTACTGAGGAAGATGTAGGGATGTTACCCAAGACTGAAGTGGTATTTAAAGGTGATACTGCAGAGGAATTGAGAGAAATATCGCTACACCGGGAAGATATATTACAACTATTTGATAAACTGCATAGTAGCAAATCACCTGGACCGGATGGTATACATCCCAGAGTGTTGAAAGAACTGAAATATGAGATTGCAGACCTGCTATTGGTAATCTGTGAACTTTCATTAAAATCATCTGTAATACCTGAAGATTGGAGGGTCGCCAACGTAACACCAAGGGTTCCAGGGGTGACCCAGGAAATTACAGACCGGTTAGCCTGACGTCAGTACCAGGGAAAATGGTAGAAACCATCATAAAGAACAAAATTACGCAGCATGTAGATAGTCATGGCCTAATGGGAGACAGCCAACATGGCTTTAGACAAGGAAGATCTTGTCTTACTAATCTGATATGTTTTTTTGAAGGTGTGCATAAACAGGTAGACAAAGGTGAGTCGGTTGATATAGTGTATCTGGACTTTCAGAAAGCTTTTGACAAAGTCCCCCATCAGAGACTTTTGGCGAAGCTAAAAAGTCATGGGATAGGAGGCAGTGTACTATTGTGGATCGGGAACTGGTTAAAAGATAGAAAGCAGAGGGTAGGGCTAAATGGCCAATATTCCCAATGGAAAAAGGTGAATAGTGGAGTACCCCAGGGATCTGTACTTGGTCCGCTGCTTTTTGACATATTCATAAATGACCTGGAAAAGGGAATAACTAGTGAGGTTATCAAATTTGCAGATGACACAAAACTGTTTAAAGTTGTTAAAACCCAAGAGGATTGTGGAAAACTGCAGGAGGATCTGGATAAATTGGAAGACTGGGCATCCAAATGGCAGATGAAATTTAATGTGGACAAGTGCAAAGTTATGCACCTAGGAAAGAACAACCCACACTATAGTTACACGATGCAAGGCTCCACATTAGAAACCACCACCCAGGAAAAAGATTTAGGAGTCATTGTGGATAACATGTTAAAACCCTCCGCCCAGTGTGCAGCGGCGGCCAAGAAAGCAAATAGAATGCTAGGTATCATAAGGAAAGGGATGGAGAACAAAACAAAGGATATTATAATGCCTCTGTATTGCTCCATGGTACGACCGCACCTTGAATATTGTGTGCAATTCTGGTCACCGTATCTTAAAAAGGACATAGCGTTATTAGAAAAAGTACAGAGAAGAGCCACCAAATTGGTGAAGGGGATGGAAGGCTACTCCTATGAAGAGAGGCTAAGAAGGTTAGGGCTCTTTAGCCTGGAGAAGAGACGGCTGAGGGGAGATATGATAGAGGTCTATAAATTAATGAATGGAGTGGAACGGATAAACGTGGATCAATTGTTTACGCTATCAGAGTATAGAAAGACTAGGGGACATGTAATGAAGCTACAGGGTAAACTATTTAAGACAAATAAGAGAAAATATTTTTTCACTCAACGTGTAATCAAACTCTGGAATTTGTTACCGGAGGATGTAGTAAGGGCTGTTAGTATAGCTGGGTTTAAAATAGGTTTGGACAAGTTCCTGGAGGAAAGGTCCATAAACCACTATTAAAAAGGGACCCAGGATATCAATGCTTGACCCAGTACAAGCATTGTGGAACCTATGTCTTTTGGGGATATTGCTAGGTACTGTGATAAGGAAGCTTATCATATAGCTCAGGAAGGAGCTATAGAAAAGGTGAAGTGACTTTGAACAAGCAACCTGTCAGTTCTGGTAGAAATAAGAAAACAGAATTTTCCCATAAAAGACTACCAGTCCCAGAATGCACTAGGTTTCCAACAGCCATTAGAGGAGCTGAAGTGGGGAAACGTGTGTTCAATCAGGAGGGCTATGAGGTAATCCCTAAGCACTCATCTCAAAGGGCAGGGCCTGATTCAGCACAGCTGCGCTGTGTTGGGGTGGAGCACTCATCTAGGCAGAATAAAGGTAGAGTTTATTCTACAGAGAACCATCCTCATCATCTTCATGATCAGCTTGGATATCCTCAGTTTCATCTGGAGGATCATCAGAAGCAGAAGCCAAACCGGACGGACAGAGAGGGCAAGAAACCCTTTGGAAGAAAGAAGAGAAAAACTGTTCTTTTCAGGTTAACTTCTTATATCTTCACACATAGATTCAGAAGTGATTCCCTCAGAGCTCACAAGCAATTAGGTAAGGCTCAATTGCTAGCAGTTACCCAGCTGAAACCCCTTAGCTGGCTTGCTTTCTACTGCGTGGCTAAAAATCCTACTCAGGAGCTTTTCTGAGCAGATTAAAGAACAAGTTTGTATTTCTTTGTGATGGCTGCTGTACTTTGTAACAGAAAATTACCAAAGGAGTTTAGACAGAGAGCAGTCCATGTAAACACATTCTTCATCTGCAACGTCTCCCCCTTCTTCAACAATCATGGGCTCAATATCATGGATTGGCACAGATGAATTTCTCAATGGAGCACTTTCAGGAGAATACTTGTTTCCCTGCTGTCTTTCAAGGTGATAGCTAGGGCATAGATCAGTGTTCATACCTGAGCTTCCATTGCTGTTAGAGTTCCTCTCTATATAGCCTGGCCAGTATGTAGTCCAGTTCTTATGTCCAGCCTTCCAATCCAGATCCCTGGACACTGGATCTCTCTTCACATACCTTCTGGCACGGGTCTTAGGGTCCATTCCACGTGCAGCCGTCTCCCTCACAGGTACCGTCTGGAGATTCCTAGCTCTGCAGCACCATTCCTCTGGCTTTCCCCAGTCCAATGGTGTATGCTGGCCCTTGGAATGCCTCCCAGTATACGTACTGCTCCGGTTTCCTCTAGACCTCCCAAAGGCTTTTCTCTTCTTTCTTCCAAAGGGTTTCTTGCCCTCTCTGTCCGTCCGGTTTGGCTTCTGCTTCTGATGATCCTCCAGATGAAACTGAGGATATCCAAGCTGATCATGAAGATGATGAGGATGATTCTCTGTAGAATAAACTCTACCTTTATTCTGCCTAGATGAGTGCTCCACCCCAACACAGCGCAGCTGTGCTGAATCAGGCCCTGCCCTTTGAGATGAGTGCTTAGGGATTACCTCATAGCCCTCCTGATTGAACACACGTTTCCCCACTTCAGCTCCTCTAATGGCTGTTGGAAACCTGGTGCATTCTGGGACTGGTAGTCTTTTATGGGAAAATTCTGTTTTCTTATTTCTACCAGAACTGACAGGTTGCTTGTTCAGAGTCACTTCACCTTTTCTATAGCTCCTTCCTGAGCTATGATAAGCTTCCTTATCACATACCCCCCTGCTTAAGTTATTACAGACTGGTTTAACTGGTGAAACCTCTTCTCTACAGTCCGTAATACCTATGAGTGTGTTTTCTTTTTGAAGCTCACTTACTTCCTGACTGGCTTCAGGGTCATTATTATTTACAGGCCTCTCCTTCCAAGACTTAAGTACATTAATATGGTAGGTCTGCCTACGCCCTCTTGCATTTTCTACCATATAAGACACTGGGCTCACTTGTTTAACAACCTTCCATGGCCCTTTCCACTGTACTTCAAATTTTGGGGCCGTACCTGCTACTTGAACCAAAACCTTTTCACCAATGCTTAATTGGCGGCTTTTGGCCTTCCTATCATACCACCCTTTCTGGCGCACTTGACTGTCCTGCAGGTTCCTCTCAGCAACCTGCGAGGTCCTTTCCAAACGTGCTCTCAAGTCACGTAGAAACTGTGGCACCTCCTGACTTCCTGGTTCAGGATCAATCCACTGTTCCCTCAAAATATCTAACAAACCCCGTGGAGCCCTACCATACATCAATTCATAGGGAGTTACACCTAGGGATACCTGAATTCTTTCCCTGCAGGCATATAAGGCAAAGGGCAATAACATATCCCATTCTTTTACCTCTCCTGCTAACCCCCTTCTCAACATTTGTTTGAGAGTTTGGTTGAATCTCTCCACCAAACCGTTTGATTGTGGATGGTAGGCTGAGGTTTTCACGTGATGAATGCCAAAGGCATCCCAGACCTGGGCCAAATATTTGGATACAAAATTGGACCCTCTGTCAGTCAACACCTCTCTTGGAAATCCCACTTCACAAAACAATTTTACTAGCTCTAAAGCTATTGTTTTTGCAGAAACATTCCTCAATGGTATGGCCCAGGGAAACCTTGTTGCCTGATCTACCATAACTAGGATGTATTGGAAACCTCGGGGCGTTTTGACTAATGGGCCTACAATATCCATGGCAATGCGACCAATTGGGTCTGTGATAATTGGCATGGGAATCAAAGGCACCACCGGTGGGTGAGCCGCTGTAACTCGCTGACACACTGGACATGCAGCACAAAACTGGGCAGTTTCTTTGAAAATACCTGGCCAGTAAAAACGCATAAGTATTTGATCCAGCGTTCCTTGCATCCCTTTATGACCTCCAACTGGATGATCATGTGCTAATCTAAGTACTAGCCCTTTGAAAGTTGTGGGTACCACCAATTGTTTACGTATGGTCCCATTCCTGGGGTCCTGACTCTCTCTATATAATATGTCATTATCTAGTCTGAATCTGGGCAACTCCTCCCTGACCTCATGAGCATACTTAAAAGCTTGGGTAAGAGCTTGATCAGCTCGCTGCTCTTGTGGAAGGAAACTTTGCCACTAACTCAGCTGGCACCCAGGGTAAACTTTGACCAGCTAACATCTCAGCCCTACCCTGTGCTCTGCAAAGTCTCTCACGCCTCTTTTGTGCTTTCAACTTTCTTACTTTACCAGATGATGGAGTTATTAAATCATCATGAGAGGGTAAGTCTCCTAATAACTCTGCCTGCTCCCCCTCCTCCTTCTGCTGGCTCTCTACCTTAGCCTGCGAGCGGGTGGATACAAGGCCCCTCTTATTCCCTATAGTTTGGCCTTCTGGAAGCTTAACCATCTTTGTAGCTAGGGACTGAGGACTTCCAAAGAAAGGCCCGGGAGCTATTTCCATTATTCCTTCTCCCTCCTTCTTTCCTAGCCCTTCCACTAGACCCTGCTTAAATCTTGGCCAGTCCTTTCCTAGAACCAAATCAAAGGGTAGCCTAGGCACCACTGCTAACAGGACTTCCTCTTGTTCCCCCAGGCACTTAACCTTTAGCCTATAGGTGGGATATGATGTTGCAGCACCATGAATGCATCTGTTGTGAACTTGGCTTTCAGGGGTTCTAGGCACAAATCCTTCTTGGGCATCTATCCTCTTCCAAAGCCTTTTTGACAACATACTCTGGTCTGCCCGAGTCTAACAAAGCATTTGTGGTAATTCCTTGCACATCAACCATCAAAAGAAATCCTTCTTTGGGCTGTTTTAAATCCACACCCATTAAGCTAGTGTGTGTCTGGCATCCTTTTTCTAAATGTCCCCATTTTCCACATTTGAAACATTTCTTTCTACTCCACTGTGTCATCTGGTTTGATACAGTACATTCATTTTCAGAAACATTTTTAATTATTTTCTTTTCTGATACAGCACATCTTGCCTCAGCACCAATCTTCAAAGGGCCACCCATTCTATGGCAAGCCTGCGTGGCTTCCAAGAATCTCTCTGCTAGCATGGTTGCCTCTCCAAGATTTTGGCAATTTTGCTGTATAAGGAAAGTGTGCAAATCTTTAGGCACCACAGACAAATTGTTCAAGCATAATAATGTCTAATAACATTTCTACCGTCTTTTGCTCAGGCTCCAACCATTTTACAGCTAATCCTCTGATTCTCTGACTCAGAGCCCTGCGTGTTTCACCCACTCTCAATGTAGTAGCTCTAAACATTCGCCTATACTCTGAAATAGACAACCCTAGGCGATCTCTAATAGCAGCCTTTACATCCTTATAATTCAAAGCCTGGGCTGCTGGCATTGCTCTATAAGCTGCAAGCGCCTCTCCAGTTAATGAGGCTGCCAGCCTTACTGCCCACTGGGTCTCTGGCCATGCTAATGCTTGTGCCACTCTTTCAAAAGACTCTAGAAAATCATCAACATTATCATCTGGAGTTAGCTTCCCAAAACTAAATGCCCCAATTCCTTGATTGAGTCCCACACTGTCCACATGTGGTGTACCAATATTTACTGCTGGTCTTGCATCTGTTCCACTTTGGTTCTGCAGCTTAACTAGGGCTTGCACCAGATCAAGCACTGGCTTCTGCTGGTCCATTAAGGCTTTCATAGCAGTGTCCTGAGCTTGCTGTGCTAGCTCCTGTTGCCTGCTAAACTGGGCTGCCATCCAATCAGCTAGTTCCCTTGGATCCATCTTGATCCCTGCAAGAAACAAAGAAAAAAAACCCAAAGTGCACCACCTTCCAAACAGGTGGGTTTTTTTTTCTACTTTTTTTTTTCCAATTACCCCTGTGCCTTACTCCCATCCACCACTAGACATGCCCAGGTACTTATTACCTTGTGCCAGTGATGAATCCAGCTCTGCACAGGGTCTTTTCCTCCTGGGACAGCTACCTGGAACATCCACTTCTCCTCCAAAGTACAGTTGAGGGAAAATCTTTTTTTCCAGCTTTAAACTTGAACTTTAGTTGTAATCCTCAGCAAGCAAATCCCTTTGCGCAAAAGCAATCCGAAAAACTACGCCATTTGTCAGACGGCTGCCTGGGTGAGAATGTTCAGTCTTGGCAAGTGCATATATCTATATGATTTGCAAGGGATTGTGGGCAATGCAGTTCATTCACACCAGACACAGCTGCTCACAATAATTAGTTGTGCTTTAGGGTAAAGCCAATAAGATATTTATTTATGGGGTTATTTCTCCCAACACAGATATGCTTGGTAGCACATAAATCAGGTTACTTGCTTTCAGTGTTAAACTTGGAAAAACAAAAATCAGGAAAACAGCATTTGAACTTGTCAGGCAATCAAAGCAAAAGAATAAAGACCTGGTTGGTAACAAACTGGTCATTTCTGTAGGCTTTAGCTAATATTTTCTTAGCAGTGTATCAAACAACAAACAATATCCACAAAGAAGAGAAAAACTGTTCTTTTCAGGTTAACTTCTTATATCTTCCCACATAGATTCAGAAGTGATTCCCTCAGAGCTCACAAGCAATTAGGTAAGGCTCAATTGCTAGCAGTTACCCAGCTGAAACCCCTTAGCTGGCTTGCTTTGTACTGCGTGGCTAAAAATCCTACTCAGGAGCTTTTCTGAGCAGATTAAAGAACAAGTTTGTATTTCTTTGTGATGGTTGCTGTACTTTGTAACAGAAAATTACCAAAGGAGTTTAGACAGAGAGCAGTCCATGTAAACACATTCTTCATCTGCAACGTCTCCCCCTTCTTCAACAATCATGGGCTCAATATCATGGATTGGCACAGATGACTTTCTCAATGGAGCACTTTCAGGAGAATACTTGTTTCCCTGCTGTCTTTCAAGGTGATAGCTAGGGCATAGATCAGTGTTCATACCTGAGCTTCCATTGCTGTTAGAGTTCCTCTCTATATAGCCTGGCCAGTATGTAGTCCAGTTCTTATGTCCAGCCTTCCAATCCAGATCCCTGGACACTGGATCTCTCTTCACATACCTTCTGGCACGGGTCTTAAGGTCCCTTCCACGTGCAACCGTCTCCCTCACAGGTACCGTCTGGAGATTCCTAACTCTGCAGCACCATTCCTCTGGCTTTCCCCAGTCCAATGGTGTATGCTGGCCCTTGGAATGCCTCCCAGTATACGTACTGCTCCGGTTTCCTCTAGACCTCCCAAAGGCTTTTCTCTTCTTTCTTCCAAAGGGTTTCTTGCCCTCTCTGTCCGTCCGGTTTGTCTTCTGCTTCTGATGATCCTCCAGATGAA
The DNA here is from genome assembly GCA_033557465.1 of Ichthyophis bannanicus. Lineage (NCBI taxonomy): Eukaryota > Metazoa > Chordata > Amphibia > Gymnophiona > Ichthyophiidae > Ichthyophis > Ichthyophis bannanicus. Next base: position 147,575,600 of record CM066042.1, read on the forward strand.
ACTGAGGATATCCAAGCTGATCATGAAGATGAGGATGATTCTCTGTAGAATAAACTCTACCTTTATTCTGCCTAGACGAGTGCTCCACCCCAACACAGCGCAGCTGTGCTGAATCAGGCCCTGCCCTTTGAGATGAGTGCTTAGGGATTACCTCATAGCCCTCCTGATTGAACACACATTTCCCCACTTCAGCTCCTCTAATGGCTGTTGGAAACCTGGTGCATTCTGGGACTGGTAGTCTTTTATGGGAAAATTCTGTTTTCTTATTTCTACCAGAACTGACAGGTTGCTTGTTCAGAGTCACTTCACCTTTTCTATAGCTCCTTCCTGAGCTATGATAAGATTCCTTATCACAGTACGTATAACCTAGATTGGCCACTGTTGGAAACAGGATACTGGGCTTGATGGACCTCGGTCTGACCCAGTATGGCATGTCTTATGTTCTTAAGCCCTAACCTTCTAAGTCTCTCCTCATAGGTGAATCCTTCCATCCCCCTTTGCCATGTTGGTGGTTCTTCTCTGTACCTTTTCTAATTCCACTATACTGTATCCTTTTTAAGATATGGCAAGCAGAATTGCACACAATATTCAAGGTGCGTTCGCACCATGGACCAATACAGAAGCATTACAATATCCTTTGTCTTATTCTCCATTCATTTCCTTATGATTCCTAGCATTTTATTTGTCTTTTTGGTTGCTGCTGCACACTGTGCAAAGTGTTTCAACGTATTATCCACGATGATGCCTAAATCTTTTTCTTGGATGGTGGATCCTAATGTGGAACCTTGCATTATGTAACCATAGGTTGGATTGTTCTTTCCTAGGTGAATAACTTTGCACTTGTCCACATTAAATTTCATTTGCCATTTGAACGTCCAATCTTCCAATTTATTAAGGTCCTCTTGTAATTTTTCACAATACTCTTGGGTTTAAAGAAATTTGAATAATTTTGTCTCATCTGCAAATTTGATTACTTCACTCATTATTCCCATTTCCAGGTCATTTACAACTATGTTAAAAAGCAGCAGACTCAGCACAGATTCTTGGGGAACTGCAATTTCACCTTTCTCCATTGGGAAAATTGGTCATTTAGCCCTACCCTCTGCTTTCTATCTTTTAACCAGATCCTGATCCACAATAGTACACTGCCTCCTATCCCATGACTTTTTAAATTCACCCAAGAGTCACTTATGAAGGACCTTGTCAAAGGCTTTCTGAAGACCCAGATACACTACATCGACCGACCCACCTTTGTCATAAGAATATGAGATATGCCATACTGGGTCAGACCAAGGTCCATCAAGCCCAGTATCTTTTAATAATGGTTGATGGACCTTTCCTCCAGGAACTTGTCCAAACCTTTTTTAAACCTGGTTACATTAACAGCTTTAACTACATCCTCCAGTAACAAATTCCAGAGTTTAATTTGCAATGAGTGAAAAAATATTTTCTCTTATTAGTCTTAAATAGAAACATAGAAAAATGACGACAGAAAAGACAACATGGCCTATCTTGTCTGTCCTTGCATATCAACAAATACAAAAGTCCCCTCTTTTCCTTTAGAGATCCTCTGTGTTTCTCCCATGCTTTTTTGAATTCAGATACTGTACAGAGTAGTTACTCACCTGTAACAGGTGTTCTCCAGGAGCAGCAGGAATCAGTCCTCACACATGGGTGACGTCGGTGCCGGCAGATCATTTCCCCAGCTTTCACAGAAAGCCTTTGGGACTGCCAGCACGCATGCGCGGTCCCCTTCCCGCCCAAGGGTGCCATCTTGCTCAGTCTGATGACATAGCTAAAAGACAGCAAAAAATAAAATAAATGATATGACTGCAACTCCAAGGGGAGGAGGGAGGGTTGTGAGGACTGATTCCTGCTGCTACTGGAGAACACCTGTTACAGGTGAGTAACTACTCTTTCTCCAGGACCAAGCAGGAAGTCAGTCCTCACATATGGGACTCCCCAGCTTTAGGCTACCGGGGACCCAAAGCTGAAAAAATATGCTCCCTCTAGAGCCTCAGCATGTATGAAAAGAACCTTCTCTGAGAATGCCCCCGAACGGTAGCCCAACACTAGGGCCGGAGGGTAGGAGTTGCCTATACCTCAAAGAGATTACGGAGTACCGCCTGTCCGAAAGCACTGTCCCTGCAGGACTCTCTCTCGAGGCAGTAGTGGGCCGCAAAAGTCTGGCTTGACGACCAAATAGCAGCCCGGCAGATGTCTACCAACAGAACAGAGCGGAGATGAGCCACTGATGCAGCCTTCACCCTGACACGGTGAGCCGTGACTCGACCCTGCAACGAGAGGCCGGCTGCCCCACACGCCCAGGCGATACAGTCTGCTACCCAAATGGACAGGGTACGCTTGGAGACAGGTAACCCCAACTTATTAGGATCAAAAGAGATGAAGAGCTGAACAGTCCTTCTGTGCCCCCACGTATGGTCAAGGTAGAAGGACAACGCCCTCCTACATTCCAGGGTATGCAAGACCATCTCAGCCCGGCTGGCATGCGGCCTGGGAAAGAAAGTCGGAAGAACCACCTCCTGGTTGAGGTGGAAAGAGGAGACCACCTTAGGAAGGAACTTAGGGTGCGTCCGTAAGACTATTCTGTTCCGATAGAACCTAGTGTATGGTGCATCTGACACCAAGGCTTGAAGCTCGCTCACTCGCCTTGCTGAGGTAAGAGCTACCAAAAACAACGCTTTCCAGGAGAGAAAATGCAAAGGACAAGTAGCCATAGGCTCAAATGGTGGGCAAGTAAGTTGTTGCAAGACTACATTCAAATCCCACTCTGGGGCAGGTGGACGAACTGGAGGCTTAAGCAGAAGGAGGCCTCTGAGGAAGCAAGCCACTAAAGGGTGACTTGAGAGAGACTGACCCTCCACCGGTGAATGGTGCGCTGAGAGAGCACTGAGATGGACCCTAACCGAGTTGGATTTGAGGCCTAGGTTGGACAGGTGAAGCAAATATTGCAGCACCAATGGTACCAGGCATGAGAAAGGATCCTCCTTGTGTTGAGCACACCAGGTGGAGAACCTACGCCACTTAAGGGCATAAGACCTCTGAGTGGACTGCCTCCTAGAGGCCAAGACCACGTCCTCCACTTCCCTAGGCAGCAGTAAGGGTGCTAGAACTACCCTTTCAGCAGCCAGGCCATCAGATTGAGGGACTGGAGTTGGGGTGTAAGAGAGAGATCTCCTGAGACAGGAGATCGGATTGCATCCCCAGAGGAAGAGGAGTGTCCACCGCTAGTTGCAAAAGAAGTGGGAACCAGGGTTGCCTTGGCCACCAGGATCACCGAGGCCTTGTCCCGGATCACTTTGAACAGTGTCTTGGACACTAGAGGCGTGGGAGGAAACGCATATAGGAGGCCTGTAGACCATGGAATGAGAAAGGCATCCGCTACTACTCAGAGGATGCGGTTGCCTGGAGCAGAAACAGGGCAGTTGACGGTTCAGTGGACTGGCAAAGAGATCTATGGTGAGAAGACCCCAACTTAGGAAGATCTGTTGAACCACCAGAGGATTCAACTGCCATTCGTGTGGCTGGAGAATCCTGCTCAATCTGTCTGCCAGGTAATTCTCTTGACCAGGGAGATAGACCGTCTTGAGAAGTATGCCATGATTGACTGCCCAGGAGCACAGGTCCTGTGCCTCCTGACAGAGGTCGGGACCCTGTGCCCCCCTGTTTGTTCACATAGAACATGGCAACTTGATTGTCCGTCTGCACTAAGATGGACTGGCGAGAGAGGACATGAGAGGAAGTCCGGAGGGCTAGGCGGATTGCCCTGAGCTCTAGGAAACTGATCTGCTGTGCGGACTCCCAAGGGGACCAGAGGCCCTAGGTGCATGCTCCTTGGCAATGTGCACCCCAACCTTGGAGAGAAGCATCGGTTGTCAGCACTTGAGAATGTTGAGGTGCTTGAAAAGGCACCCCTTTGAGCAGATTTGGAAGATGAAGCCACCACTGTAGAGAAGAAGCTAGTAGCTTGGACACCCTCACTTTGTCCGTCAGGTTTCCCGTGGCCTGCAGCCACTGAGTTCTGAGGTCACACTGAGCTGGCATTTGGAGTTACATGGACTGTGGATGCCATGTGGCCTAAGAGCCTCAGGAATTGTCTGGCGGAGACCAGAGAATTGCTGTGGAATTGGCTGGCCAATTCCATCAGTCTGTGGGCCCTGTCCACTGGCAAAAAAGCCTTTGCTTGAAGGGTGTCCAGTCTTGCTCCTATGAACTCCATATTCTATGAGGGGTGCAAAGCGGACTTTGCGAAGTTTATGACAAACCCCAGATGCTGGAGAAGAGCGACAGTGCGGAGGGTGGCCTGATTGGTCTCCTGTGGAGACTGATCCCTGATGAGCCAGTCGTCCAGGTATGGAAAGACAAAGAGTCCTTGAACGCTGAGATAGGCCGCCACCACCGACAGGCATTTGGTGAAAACCCTGGGGGCAGAAGTTAGGCCAAAAGGGAGTACCCTGTACTGGTAATGGTTTCCTCTGACTACAAATCGGAGATATTGTCTGTGGTCTGGATGAATAAGGATGTGAGTATAAGCATCCTTTAGGTCTAAGGAGCAAAGCCAATCTTCCTGCTGGAGGTAGGGCAGCAGGATTCCAAGGGTAAGCATCTTGAACTTTTCCCTCTTCAGGAACTTGTTGAGATTTCGCAAGTCTAGGATGGGCCTGAGGCCTCCTGTTCTTTTTGGTACTAGAAAGTACCTGGAATAGAAGCCTTGACCTCTCAGGTGGTGAGGCACCGATTCCACCACCTGTTCCTTCAGAAGACTTGCTAACTCCTGCAAGAGTAAGTCCCTGTGCAGAGGGAGTCTTGGAGGCTCCCCTGGAAAGTAGGAGGGAGGTACCTTGTGGAAGTGGAGGAGATAGCCCCTCTGGACTATGCTTAGCACCCAGTTATCCCTTGTTACGGCTGACCACCTGTGGGCATACAGGGTCAGCCGGCCTCCTGTGCTGGGAGGGGCCAGCTGAGGAGGAGAGGCTAAGCCACTGGAGTCAAAACCCCGCTCCCTGCTGTGCAGGAGCTGAAGCTGGTGGCTTGGGGGTTTTCTGCCTATGGGGCCCATGTCCCTGGCCCCTTGGCCTGCTGACCCTGCTGGGGAGCTGTGGAGGCCTGAAAGTGAGGGTATGATTTGTAGGCAGATGACTTCCTCGGGTAAAAGGTATTTTTTCCCCGAGCCCTCCTTCTTCTGAGAAGGGGCAGAGGTTTTCCTGGACAGCCTTGTCCGGGTGAGAGTCTCGGACTCGAGTTCCGCAGCCTTTTCAGCCATGGGCTTGCCAAAGAGCTTTTCACCTCGGCAGAGGACATCGACCAACTTGTCCTGCACCCATGGCTCGAGGTCCGATGACTGTAGCCAAGCCTGACGGCATGCACCGATGCCGGCCATGGCTACACGGGCTGAAGCCTCGAAGCCATCATAGGCTGCTCGAGAGATAAACTTCGAGCACTCTCGGATCCCCGATGACAGGGCCTTGAACCTCTGCAAAGGTTCCTCGGAGAGACCAGCAGAGAACCCGGCAATCTCCTTTGCCAGGTCTCGAAGGTACATGCCCATGCACAGCTGGTAGGTCTGGACACGGCAATAAAGCATAGAGCCCTGGAAGCACTTTCTACCGAGGGCATCCAGGATCCAGGTTCTGGGCCTCCTAGCCGGGAGGCACCGAGGAGTGCATCTTCTGACTCTTCAGACAATGCATGGCCAATTCCACAACCATGGAGTGGTGCGGTAGCTGTGCCTTTTGGAACCCGGGGCTCTTGCGGACTCGATAGATGGAATCGACCCGCTTGCTCAGAACTGGCATCGAGGCCAGCGCCTCCCACATGCAGAAGAGCAACCGTTCCAGCATCGGAGGAACCGGTACAGTAAAGGCCTCCTTGGGAGGAGAGTCATACTGCAGGGCCTCGAGCTCCTTGGCTCGAGGCTCCTCCTCGGGGTCTGCAGGGAAGGCCAAGGCCTTGGCCATGTCCCGCACAAAATCCGAGAACCAGGTGTCCTCCAGGGGGGACCGTCTCCGAGGTTCGGACACCGGTGAGTCCGAAGGGAAACACCGGGTCCGAAAGGTGTCCGGGGACTCCTCATCTTCCATTTCCCAGCCCAACCCCTCGGAGGAGGAATCGAGCGGCTCCGGTCAGGCAGGCACTGATGCCATCCGCCCCGACGCCGAGGGTACCGGTGTCGATGACCTTGGTCCCATACGGGAGGCCGAGGGAGACCTTGGCCGAGGATCGACTCGAGAGCACATGGACTCAAGGATCGGCTCGGCCTCCGGGGTCGACTTGGATGTCGATGTCCCGGTGGTCGGCACAGATGCACCGGTGAGACCGGCGATCAGTGCCTGCTGCTGTTCCATGAAGGCAGCCAAGCTGCTCTCCAAGGCCGTCAACCTGAGTCCGAGCTCCGGAGACTCAGCAGCCCCCGACGTCGGCTCCCCCGGAGGAGAGTCCACGAGGACTACAGCACTCATGTGACTCGGGGACTCCGGCTCCACATGAGGTTGTTTTGCAGGCCTCTCTGACTCCAAAGACCCGGGACGGCAGTTGGGGCTATGCGACCTGGCCATCGAGGAGCCAAGTGCGTCCACCGACGCCGCCCTCGCGGGTTTCTTCTTCCTGCAATGCTCCTGCGAGGGAGACCCCCTCTCAGAGGATCCCCGGCGATGCTCAGGATCGGAATCCCGAGACGTCGAGGCCTCTGACGAAGTCGGGCCCGGCCAGAGGCGGAGTCAGAGAAGATTCTTTCCTTCTGGTGCTGCCGACTCCTCAACGCCTTCGAGGACATTTTCCCACACGGACCACAGATCATCGGGTCATGATCGGGTCCAAGGCAGCGGAAACAGCAGTCATGTGTGTCGGTGAGAGACAGAAGTTTCTTACACCGATCACACTTTTTAAACCCGCTGGCAGCCATCGGGGGAAAAAGGGCCCCTGCGAGGTCAAAAGACAGGGCTGCCAGTGAAAAATAGAAAAATGGCGTGAACGCTAGTCACGAAGGACAAAAACAGAAAAAAGAAATCCGGGCTCGATACCGGTGTACCGGCCTGAGGCGGGAAGGGGAAACCGGCGTCGAACCGAGAAAAAACATGAAAAATCAACTTTTTTCATGGGTGAACACGAACCACGTCCGTCGGCCTCCGCGGAAAAAAGACGACTGAGCAAGATAGCACCCTTGGGCGGGAAGGGGACAGCGCATGCGTGCTGGCAGTCCCAAAGGCTTTCTGTGAAAGCTGGGGAAATGCTCCGCATGGGGACTCCGTCGGCGCCGACGTCACCCATATGTGAGGACTGACTTTCTGCTTGGTCCTGGAGAATCATCTCTACCACCTCCACTGGGAGTCTATTCCACGGATCCACCACTCTTTCCATAAAGAAATATTTCTGCATATCACTCCTGAATTTATCCCCTTTCACTCTGATCCCATGTCCCCTCATAGCAGAGCTTGCTTTCAATCGAAAGAGGCTCTCCCCCTGTGCATTTATGCCACAAAGGAATTTAAACGTCTCAATCATATCACCTCTATTCCGCCTTTCCTCTAAGATATACATATTAAGATCCTTAAGTCTGTCCTCATATGCTTTATAACAAAGACCATTAACCATTTTAGTAGCCACCCTCTGTACTGACTCCATCCTGTTTATATCCTTTTGAAGGTGCGGTCTCCAGAATTGCCCACAATACTCCAAATGAGGTCGCACAAAGACTTATACAGAGGCACTATCACCTCATTTTTTCTGCTAGCCATTCCTCTCTCTATGCACCCAAGCATCCTTCTAGCTTTTGCTGTTGCCTTTTCTACCTGTTTAGCTACTTTAAGATCATCAGACAACCACACCGAGGTTCCGCTCTTCTTTAGTGGACAAAAGTACTTCACTCCCTATACTATATTGCTCCCTTGGATTGCTGCAGCCCAAATGTATGACCTTGCATTTTTTTTTTAACATTAAATCCCAGCTGCCAAATTCTAGACCATTCTTCAAGCTTAGCTAGATCCCTCCTCATGTTATCTACACCTTCCTGGGTGTCTACTCTATTGCAGATTTTTGTTATCATCCGCAAAGAGGCAAACCTTACCCGACAGCCCTTCCTCTATATCACTATCAAAGATTTTAAAAAGAATCGGACCAGGGACAGATGCCTAGGGCACACCACTGGTAACTTCCTTCTCCTCAGAGTGAACTTCATTTACTTGTACCCTTTGTCACCTCCCACTCAACTAATTTCTAACCCAAGCAGTAACTTTAGGGTCCATACCTAGGGTGCTCAGTTTGTTTATAAGTCGCCTTTGAGGAACAGTGTCAAAGGCTTTACTGAAATCTAAATACACCACATCTAGGGCTCTTCCTTGGTCCAACTCCCTGGTCACCCAGTCAAAGAAAGCAATCAGATTTTTCTGACAAGACCTGCCTCTGGTGAATCCATGCTGCCTCGGATCCTGTAATCAGCTGGACTCCAGAAACTATTTTCTCTTTCAGCAGTGTTTCCAATAATTTACTCACCACCGAAGTTAATGTGGACAAATGCAAAGTTATGCACCTAGGAAAAAACAACCCAAACTATGGTTACACAATTCAAGGTTCCACATTGGGAACCACCACCCAGGAAAAAGATTTAGGCGTCATCGTGGCTAACATGTTAAAACCCTCCACCCAGTGTGCAGCAGCGGCCAAGAGAGCAAATAGAATGCTAGGCATCATAAGGAAACGAATGGAAAATAAAACAAAGGATATTATAATGCCTCTGTATTGTTCCATGGTGCGATCACACCTTCAATATCGTGTGCAATTCTGGTCACTGTATCTTAAAAAGGATACAGCGTTATTAGAAAAAGTACAGAGAAGAGCCACCAAAATAGTAAAGGGGATGGAAGGATACTCCTATGAAGAGAGGCTAAAAAGGTTAGGGCTCTTCAACCTAGAAAAGAGACAGCTGAGGGGAGATATGATAGAGGTCTATAAATTAATGAATGGCGTGGAATGGGTAAACGTAGATCGACTGTTTATATCATCAGAATATAAAAAGACTAGAGGACATGCAATAAAGCTACTGGAGGTAATAAAAGTTAGGTAAATGAAGTTCTATGCTGAAATAGAGGACTGGAGAAAATCTCATGTGATCTCTTTACAGAAAAGCAGAAGGATGAGGTTGAGAACTACAGGCCAGTTAGTCTGACCTCTGTGGTGAGTAAATTAATGGAAACACTACTAAAAAAGAGGATATTGAGGTTTCTGGAGTCCCATGGCTTGCAAGATCTGAGGCAGTATAGTTTTACTAGGGGCAGGTCTGGTCAGCGACCAACGACCAGCACACGACAACTAATACGGTAAGTGTATTCAGGTAAAGCCTGGGCAAAAAAGCATGGGACAAACACAGAGGATCTTTAAAGGTAAAAAGGGGACTGTTGTAGTTGTTATGGAAGGACAGACTAAATAGGCCGTGTGGTCTTTTTCTGTCATCATATTTCTATGTTTCAAATGGATATCACACGGTATGTAACAGACTTCTAAGGGGTGTTGGGGCGGGGGCAGGAATGGGTGATTCTGAGAGGCAGGAGACCAGGTATGACGCTGGGCCTGTAGTGTCTCGTCGTGAGGCACAGGCGGCAGCCCCCTGGGGTACCCACAAACTATTGGCACAAAAACAAGCACCCCCAATACACCCGCAGGCAAGATTCCCACAGGCAGGGAAAAAAGACAGGCAAAGGATCAGCAGTGGCGGCAAGCCCTTGGCAGACGATCTGCCGGCACGAGCTCTCCCCTAGTGACGGGGCAAGCTGCTGGAGAGATGGAGCCAAGTGAGGCTGGCGATCTACCTCTGAGCCCATCGCGATCTACCTGTTGGACATGCCTATTACAGAGAAACATACATCAGGTCTTAGTTATCAGTTGGATGTGTGTGGAGGAGAGAAAGGTGTCAAAGATGACCTCAGGGTTGCAGGCTGAGGAAATAGGGAGTAGAAGTGTGTTATCCACAGAGATTGAGAAAGGGGGAAGGTGGGAAAATCAAAATCACTGAACTTTCTTTTTGTAAAATGGAAGATGGCTGTCCTGGCAGAAGATTCATCTGCCATTGTGAACAAAAATGAAGTAGAGGTTGGTGGCTTTTTAGCAGAAACATGGACTCGTAGATGTTATTGAGTACAGTCCCTGTGCTGAGGAGGTAATAAAAGTTTTGCAGGCAAATGAAGTTCTATGCTGAAATACAGGACTGGAGAAAATCTCATGTGGTCTCTTTACACAAAAGCAGAAGGATGAGGTTGAGAACTACAGGCCAGTTAATCTGACCTCTGTGGTGAGTAAATTAATGGAAACATTGCTAAAACAGAGGATATTGATGTTTCTGGAGTCCCATGGCTTGCAGGATATGAGGCAGTATAGTTTTACTAGGGGCAGGTCTGGTCAGACAAATCTTATTGATTTCTTTGACTGGGCGACCAGAGTTGGCCAAGGGAGAGCCCTAGATGTGGTTTTCTTAGATTTCAGTAAAGCTTTTGACATCATTCCACACAGAAACTTAGAAATAAATTGAGCATCCTAGGAACAGACCTTAAGTGACTGATGGGTTAAAAATTGGTTGAGTGGGAGGCAGCAAAGAGTGCAGTTAAATGGAGCTTACTCTGAGAAGGATGTAACCAGTGCTGTGCCACAGGGATCTGTCCTTGGTTCGTTTCTTTTTAACATGTCTATTTATTTATTTATTAATAAATACATTTTTAACATGTTTGTTAGTGATACTGCAGAAGGGCTGAGGGTAAGGTTTGTCTCTTTGCAGATGATATCAAATATGTTATAGAGTCGACACCCAAAAAGGAATAGAAAGCATGAGAAAGGATCTCCCTAAGCTTGAAGGATAGTCAAGGATTTGACAGTTGAGATTTCTCGCTAAAAAAATGCAGGAAGCGGTACAGTATAAGGGGTGAAATAATTCTGTCCGCAAAAGAAGAGCAGGACCTGGGCATAATTATTTCTGAGGACCTTTTCTGAGCAGGTAGAAAAGACGATGGTGTAAACCAGAAGGATGCTTGGGTGCATAGTGAATGGAATGGCCAGCAAGGAGATGTTAGTGCCTCTGTATAAATCTTTGGTAAGGCCTCATTTGGAGTATTGCATGCAATTCTGGAGACCACATCCTCAAAAGGATATAAACAGAATGGAGTCTGTGCAGAGGGTGGCTATCAAAATGGTCAGTGGACTTAGTCATAAGGTATATGGGGACCACTGTTCCCTCTAAGCTGTGCGCGTGCACACACCTCGCCGAGTGAGCGCACATACTTTACAACAGAGCGCACAAAAATTACAGTTCTGATTCTGATAGAGAACAACACAGACGTTCTTAAAATTGAAAAGTTGTTGTGTACTTATGGTTTTCACAAGTTCTACAATATTTTCTAGTGCAATCAATGTGGTGTACATATTGTATTCTGACGTGTAGTCAAATTTTAAAGTATATAACTCCGAGTGTCGTTATGTGGCGCACAAAAATTTAACCTTCCTTCAAAAGCTGCACAGCTGATATTTTATGCACACAGCCTACAGAAAATTAGAGGGAACATTGATGGGGACAGATTTAAAGATCGCAATATGCATAGGCAGGAGAGAGGGGATATGATAGAGGCATAAATACACAGTAGGAGAGCCTCTTTTGATTGAAAGAAAGCTCTGTAATGAGGGGGCATAGGATGAAGATGAAAGGGGATAGACTCAGAAGTAATTTATTTAGTAATGCTTATATACTGCTTTTCATCGGGTCAAAACGGTGTACATACAGATACAGTATATATTTCCCTTGTCCCCAAAGGGCTCACAATCTAAGTTTTGTACCTGAGGTGATGGAAGATTAAGTGGCTGGCCCAAGGCCACAAGGGACACCTGTGGGACCGAGGTTGCTGTCCTCCAGCAGGATTCAAACGCCTGGCCTGTGGCAACTTGCCTCAATCACTAGGCAACTCCTCCCTCCAGTAAGATGCAAAAATATTTTTTTATGGAAAGTGGTAGCTGCATGGAATAGTCTTCCCATCGAGGTAGTATAGACTAGGATAGTAAATGAATTCAAGAAAGCATAGGATAAACACAGACGATCTCTAAAAGAAAAAAAGGACTATAGTAAGCACGGAAGGGCAAACTGGATAGGCTATATGATCTTTTACTGCCAGCATGTTTCTATGTACAGTAAATATCCTTAATGGAGGCCCATAATCTACATCAATTCTTGTGAACTCTAGCACTGAAGGTAGCACAGGACCTTGCTCTGTACCAGCATGACAGTGGATTTCTGCACTAGGGGAGGGGATAAGCAAGTTTCTTTTTCTGTGCTGTGCTTGGATGATAGTTGCAGCAGTCTTTAGAAAAGCTTTGGCACATTGCTCTTGTGCAACCAGTGGACCTGCACTGACCTAACTCTGCATGGATGGCTGAGAAGCTTCAATCAAAACATGTCTACTCTGAAGTGGTATAGCACACTCCTATTTAAAAAACCAAAGCAGACAGGCTCTCTAGGCTACGATGTGAGGGAATGGAAGCAACATCGAATGAAGACTACCTACTGAACCATGCAGTGGTAACTGACTTCTAAACCAAAGACTTTTTCTTCATTTTTGGGAGCCATTCTACCACCTTGTAAGAGGTGCCATGTCCTAGCCTTCAGTGACAAATCAGTAAGCACACTCACTCAGCCTCTATGGGTACTCAGTCTCCCCACTTCCTGATTACAAAGGAAGCACATTATAGGGGCAAGAGCAGCCAAAAAGATAGGAAGCACAGGTTTAACATGCCCTCAACCCTGCTGACCTGTCACTTGTTGCCCCGCTGCTTACAATACTCTACCACAAAAAAAAGCATAGTTGCTTACTTGTAATGTAGGTTCTCCTAAGATGACAGGGGTATGCAGACACACTGGAGAGCGAGCAAACATCATCATTGAGGGGTGGAGGGGCATGCCAATCAACAAGGAGAGGGATCTGGACAGAGGAGATTCCTAGATAGGTCCATCTCATTGAAGGGGTGTGTGTGTGGGGGGGGGGGGGGAGCTCTGGATGGCAGGCCTTGAGAGGTGGAGGTGGGGTCTGTCTGAGCTGTCTCTGCAGGGTGAAAGCACCACCCTGCACAAACCTCCTCAGGAAGGAGATGAAAGAGGTGTTGGGCTGCGAGCCCTTTGGATGGTGGCGGGTGTCATTCCAGCAATAGGGTAGGCAAAGCCAACTGTAGGGAGGGACATAGAGGATGGGGTCCTAGGAGATTTTCTCAGGGGAATTTCTCTAAATGGGTTAGTTTACCACAACAATGATCACACATTAACCACTGCCACAAGAGATACTAAAAGCTATTCCTCACTCAAAATAAATCCCTAATTAACATTCATTAGAAAATCTTTTAATCTATCTTACTTTTTCTTAACCTATGGTATAGAAAAAATAAAAAACAATTATTACTAGTGAACCCAATCAATATCAAATCAATCTACAATCAAGGGAGAAAAAGACCTCAGTGCAGCCGGTACTCCCTCCATGCGGCAAACTTAATCATCATAGGGGAATTGTCAAAATATGATAGATTAAAAGATTTTCTAAGTTTTGATGAGTGTTAATTAGGGATTTATTTTTAGTTTACCACATACCATGACATTCATGAACCTCACTTCTAAGCCAGGGGATGTGGAACATGATCTGTCTCTCAAATTTACTGCTACTACTCCACGTAGTACTTGCATCTTGCAAAGAGAGCCTCCTATAGTAGCTTCTGTGCTTACTTTGAAGTGAAACTGAGCTTCCTTTCTTCCCTCTATGGTCTACCTGTGAGTATTTTGCTCTACAATTGCCTTTGCTCACAGGCCCTGGTTTTAACTCAGGTCTTTGGTCAGGTCGCCAGGGGTGAAAGGGGGAGTCTGGCGGGGAAGGAGTAAAGCAACTCTGTGATTTGTGACTCATTACTGACACTGGGAGGATGTCTGCAACTACTTTAGAAGGTACGCCCGACTGGCCTGATTGGGGGGTGGGGATGGGGTAGAACACCATAGCCATGAGGGAGGTTAGGCTGCTGGAGTGGAGCTCACTGTGGCTCCTGGTCTTTGCAGTATTTTTTTCTTCTTTTTTACTTTAATGCTGCTGTGATGCCACCATCATCAGGGTTTCCCCCAAAGGCTGACTCTGTTTTAGTTTTGTGATGCGAGGCTGGAGAGGGAAGAGCCATGGCTAGCCTAGCTACAGTCAAGAGAAATTGATTTCAGAAAGCGGGAAAGGCAAGGGAGGAAGGCTGGTGCATGCTCAGAAGTCCAAACGACTTCCCTGAGCTACAGAAGAGCTCAGCCCACTGGCTCTGTCAAGGATAGCAACAGAAAAGTGTGCCTGCATGCCCCTGCTTGTCTGTGGAGAAAGAGAGAAACAAAGAGAGGGACAGAGAAAGGAATCAAAGGAGAACAGGTCAAATGAAGAAACAACAGACAGAAAAAGGAGATCAGAACCTAAGAGAAAGCAAGGGGAAGGATATAGAAGAACCCAAAGTCTGGAAGAAATGAAGACCCTAGTAGATGGGCAAGAATTTGGGGGTGGGGGTGAGGGTAGAGAGGACGCAGAAGCGTGAAAAGATAGAGACAAACCTGGAGAAAAGTCCCATCCATCTTCCTGAAGGGTAAAGGAAGTAACAATAGGGAGTGAGAAACAGGGAGATAATACAGCCCATCTGCAGCCTCCTTCATAAAATCCTAGATATGCCAACATCATGTTTTTCATGTATGGCCACAGACAACAGGGAACCAACTGCAAGGAACACACAACCTGCAATGTCCAAGAAACAGCAAAGAACATAACATAAGAATATAAGATATGCCATACTGGGTCAGACCAAGGTCCATCAAGCCCAGTATTCTGTTTCCAACAGTGGCCAATCTAGGTCACATGTACCTAGCAGTTTCCCCAAGAGACACAAGTTCCACAATGCTTGTACTGGGTCAAGCACCGATATCTTCGGTCACTTCTTAATAATGGTTTATGGACCTTTCCTCCAGGAACTTGTCCAAACCTTTTTTAAACCCAGCTACACTAACAGCCTTTACTACATCCTCCGGTAACAAATTCCAGAGTTTGATTACACATTGAGTGAAAAAATATTTTCTTTTATTAGTCTTAAATAGTTTACCCTGTAGCTTCATTGCATGTCCCCTAGTCTTTCTATATTCTGATAAGGTAAACAATCGATCTACGTTTACCCGTTCCACTCCGTTCATTAATTTATAGACTTCTATCATATCTCCCCTCAGCCGTCTCTTTTCCAGGTTAAAGAGCCCTAACTTTTTTAGCCTTTCTTCATAGGAGTATCCTTCCATCCCCTTTACCATTTTGGTGGCTCTTCTCTGTACCTTTTCTAAAATCGCTATATCCTTTTTAAGATACGGCGACCAGAATTGCACACAATATTCAAGGTGCGGTCTTCACCATGGAACGATATAGAGGCATTATAATATCTTTTGTTTTATTTTCCATTCCTTTCCTTATCATACCTAGCATTCTATTTGCTCTTTTGGCCGCCGCTGCACACTGGGCCGAGAGTTTTAACATGGTATCCACAATGACGCCTAAATCTTTTTCCTGGGTGGTGGTTCCTAATGTGGAACCTTGCATCGTGTAACCATATTTTGGGTTGTTCTTCCCTAGGTGCATAACCTTGCACTTGTCCACATTAAATTTCATCTGCCATTTTGATGCCCAGTCTTCCAATTTATCAAGATCCTCTTGCAATTTTTCACAATCCTCTTGGGTTTTAAAAACTTTAAATAGTTTTGTCTCATCTGCAAATTTGATAACCTCACTCGTTATTCCACTTTCCAGGTCATTTATGAATATGTCAAAAAGCAGCGGACCCAGCACAGATCCCTGGGGTACACCACTATTCACCTTTCTCCATTGGGAAAATTGGCCATTTAGCCCTACCCTCTGCTTTCTATCTTTTAACCAGTTCCTGATCCACAATAGTACACTGCCTCGTATCCCATGACTCTTTAGTTTTGCCAAAAGTCTCTGATGAGGGACCTTGTCAAAGGCTTTCTGAAAGTCCAGATACACAATATCAACCGACTCACCTTTGTCCACCTGTTTATTCACTCCTTCAAAAAAACATAACAGATTAGTAAGACAAGATCTTCCTTGTCTAAAGCCATGTTGGCTGTCTCCCATTAGGTTGTGACTATCTACATGCTGAGTAATTTTATTCTTTATGATGGTTTCTACCATTTTTCCCGGTACTGACGTCAGGCTCACCGGTCTGTAGTTTCCCGGATCACCCCTGGAACCCTTTTTAAAAATTGGTGTTACTTTGGCGATCCTCCAGTTTTCAGGTATTAGAGATGATTTTAATGATAGTTCACAGATTACTGATAGCAGGTCTGCAATCTCATATTGCAGTTCTTTCAACACCCTTGGATGTATACAATCCGGCCCAGGTGATTTGCTACTCTTCAGTTTATCTAATAGTTGTAAGACATCTTCCCGATGTATCTGTATTTCCTTCAATTCTTCCGCACCTTTAAATACCACTTCAGTCATGGGTAACATCCCTACATCTTCCTCAGTAAAGACCGAAGCAAAGAATTCATTCAGTCTCTCCTCTATCGCCTTGTCGCCTCTTAGTGCTCCTTTAACCCCTTTATCATCTAATGGACCAACTGACTCTCTCACAGGTTTTTTGCTACGAATGTACTTGAAAAGGTCTTTATTTCGCGTTTTTGCTTCCGCAGCAAGCTTCTTCTCAAATTCTCTCTTTGCCTGCCTTATCAATGCCTTGCATTTGACTTGCCAGTGCTTGTGCTGTTTCCAGGTTTCGTCGTTTGGCTCTTTTTTTCATTTCCTGAAAGATGCTTTTTTGGCAACAACAGCCTGTCTGACCTCACCTTTAAACCATGCTGGCAGTTTTTTGGACTTCCTTCCACTTTTCTTAAAGCGTGGAATACAGCTGGTCTGGGCTTCCAAGATAGTATTTTTCAACAACACCCAAGCTTGATGTACGTCTTTAACCTTCGCAACTGCTCCTTTTAGTTTTTTCTTAACTGTTTTCCTCATTTTATCATAGTCTCCCTTTCGAAAGTTAAAAGGTAGTACTGTGGATTTCCTTACTATCCCTCCTCCACTAATTAAATCAAAGGCGATCATGCTATGATCACTATTGCCAAGTGGCCCCAACACCCTTATCTCTTGCACTAGATCTGGTGTTCCACTAAGGACTAGGTCTAATATGGCTTCCCCTCTGGTTGGTTCATGAACCAGCTGCTCCAAGAAGCAGTCATTTATTTCATCTAGGAACTTTATCTCCCTAGCATGTCCTGATGTGACACTGACCCAGTCGATACCGGGGTAATTGAAATCACCCATTAATATTACTGCGCTGTAACTTTTGTTAGCTTCCTTGATTTCTTTGAGCATTTCATCATCCATTTGGTCATTCTGGCCAGGTGCTCGATAATACACCTCCACTGCCATCGCCTTCCCCCTTTTATATGGAATTTCAATCCATATAGATTCTACAGCAGATTTTGTTTCCTGCAAAACTTTAATCCTTTCTGAGTCAACGCCCTCTCTAACATAGAGCGCAACCCCTCCACCAATTTGATCAGCTCTATCATTACGATATAGTTTGTACCCAGGTATTACAGTGTCCCACTGGTTGTCCTCCTTCCACCATGTCTCTGATATTCCAATCATATCTAACCTTTCATTTAGTGCTATATATTCTAACTCTCCCATCTTATTCTTTAGACTTCTAGCATTTGCATACAAGCATTTTAGAGAATGTATTTTATTCATGTTAATTTGGCTATTGTTAGACATGGGTAAATTGGGATCTTTAAGCTCTGTCTGCTCCATACTTGAGGGCATTTGGGCTACTTTACTCTTTTGTGGAACCTCTCTGCTTTTGGTAGTATCCTTCAAGGATACATTCTTCTGAACCATCCGCTCTTGGGCGACTGTCGGCTTTCCCCTAATATCTAGTTTAAAAGCTGCTCTATCTCCTTTTTAAAGGTTAATGCCAGCAGCCTGGTTCCATCCCGGTTAAGGTGAAGCCCATCCCTTCGGAAGAGCCCCTCCTTTCCCCAGAATGTTCCCCAGTTCCTAACAAATCCAAAACCCTCATCTCTGCACCATTGTCTCATCCACGCATTGAGACTCCGGAGCTCTGCCTGCCTTTTGGGTCCTGCGCGTGGAACAGGAAGCATTTCGGAGAATGCTACCATGGAAGTTCTGGATTTCAACTTCCTACCTAAAAGCCTAAATTTTGCCTCCAGAACCTCCCTACCACATTTTCCTATGTCATTGGTACCGACATGTACCAAGATAGCAGACTCCTCCCCAGCACTATCTAAGAACTTATCTAGGTGGCGCATGAGGTCCGCTACCTTCGCACCAGGCAGGCATGTTACCAGGCGATCCTCACGTCCACCAGCCACCCAGCTATCTACATGCCTAATGATCCAATCACCAACTATAACGGCTGTCCTAACCCTTCCCTCATGGGCACATGGCCCTAGAGAAACTTCCTCAGTGCGAGAGGGTTTTACATCACCTGGAGGACAGGTCCTAGTTACAGGATCACTTCCTGCCACACCAGGGTGATGCTCTCCTGTCACGTGACCTCTCTCCTCCATGGCAACAGGGGTGCTGCCAGACTGGAGGTGGGACTTCAGGACTATATCCCTGTAGGTCTTGTCTATGTACCTCTCTGTCTGTCTTATGTTTTCCAAGTCTGCTACTTTAGCCTCTATAGAACGGACTTGTTCCCTGAGAGAAAAGAGCTCCTTGCACCTAGTGCACATGTAAGAGCTCTCACCAACTGGGAGAAAATCATACATGTGACACTCAATGCAAAAGACTGGAAAGCCCCCATCCCACTGCTGGACTGCTGTCTGCATCTTAGTTTCAAGTTTGTGTCTAGATCTTTAAGTTCTTACTTACTAGGGGTTGCTATGGGTATTTATACCAATAAAACTGTACCTAATACGTTTAATATACCTTGTTCACCTGAAGCTTAATTAATCTCAGGTCCTTAGTGTATGACTGATTTGGGTAATGAGCTTCACCTGAAAGCACCTCCTGTCTTTTAAGATGTGTAAGTACCTATAAAGCTATGATTATCCCAGGGGAGGGTGGGTGTGGCGAGGGAGGGGGGGAAATAACACTTATTAAAAGAGGGCTGCTACACAGTACCCTGTCTTGTGCTGCTGAGGTAAGCTAAATTCTGATTTGATTTAAATTATAGCTCTTAGCTGCTGCTAGGCTCTAAGAATTGTAGTTAGAGTAGTAGTTAGAGTAGTAGTTAGAGTTAAGAATTGTACATAGTTTCCCCCAGTTACTTCCAAGTTGATCTCCCTGTTTATTGTAAATACAACTCAAAGTTCCTTGTGTTGTATAGTTGATGTTAAATGTAAACCGCTCTGATCTAAAATAGAGCGGTATAGAAGAACTGTTAAATAAATAAATAAATAAATAAATAACTTCTTATGAAATTTAAACTACAAGCTCTCTGCTGGGTCCTAAATTTAACCAGAAAGCTCTCTTCTGTGTGTTAAATTTAAACTAAAAGTACTTTGCTGTTACTTGGCCCTGAGTGACTATTAAATTTAAACTACAAGCTCTCTGCTGGGTAAGCGTAGTTACTCACCTGTAACAGGTGTTCTCCAGGAGCAGCAGGAATCAGTCCTCACATATGGGTGACGTCGGCGCCGACGGAGCCCTCGCGGAGCAATTTTCCCCAGCTTTCAAAGAAAGCCTTTGGGAATTGCAGCGCGCATGCGCGGTCCCCTTCCCGTCCAAGGGTGCCATCTTAGCCAGTCAGATGACATAGCTAAAAGACAGCGTAAAAATGTGCAAAAAAACTAAAGCAGATAATCGCAACTCCAAGGGGAGGAGGGAGGGTTGTGAGGACTGATTCCTGCTGCTCCTGGAGAACACCTGTTACAGGTGAGTAACTACGCTTTCTCCAGGACCAAGCAGGAAGTCAGTCCTCACATATGGGACTCCCAAGCTTAAGGCTACCGGAGACCCTAAGCACAAAAATGAGCTCCCTCTAGCTCAGCAGTACAGAAGGAAGGAATCTTCGCTGAATTATTACCCACCGGTAGCCCCCATCCGGGATGGAGGGTAGGAGTTGCTCAAACCTCGAAGAGATTTCGGAGAACTGCCTGTCCGAAAGCACTGTCCCTGCGGGACTCCCTCTCGAGGCAGTAATGGACCGTAAAAGTCTGGCTCGAAGACCAAGTAGCGGCCCGGCAGATGTCTGCCAACGGAACAGAGCGGAGGTAAGCCACTGACGTAGCCTTCGCCCGAACACAATGAACCGTGACTCGACTTTTTAAGGAGAGTCCGGCTGCCCCATAAGCCCAAGCGATACAGTCAGCAACCCATATGGACAGAGTACGCTTGGAAACCGGGAGCCCCAATTTATTGGGGTCAAAAGATACAAAAAGCTGAGCAGCTTTACGGTGCTCCCGCGTACGGTCAAGGTAGAAGTTCAATGCCCTTCTACAGTCCAGGGTATGCAGGACCATTTCAGCTCGGCTGGAGTGTGGCCTGGGAAAGAAGGTCGGAAGTACCACCTTCTGATTGATGTGAAAAGGGGAGACCACTTTTGGAAGAAATTTTGGGTGAGTCCGTAGGACTACCCTATTCTTGTAGAACCGAGTGTAAGGGGGATCAGACACGAGGGCCTGCAATTCACTTACGCGTCTAGCGGAAGTGAGGGCTATCAGGAACAAGGTTTTCCAAGATAGAAAACGTAGAGAACAGGTAGCCATAGGTTCAAAAGGCGGACAGGTGATCCGCTGTAAAACCACATTTAGATCCCAGTCAGGTGCTGGCGGGCGCAGAGGTGGTTTGAGTAAAAGGAGACCTCGGAGAAACCGCGCCACGAGAGGGTCGCTGGAAAGAGGTCTGCCGTCCACCGGCACATGATGTGCTGAGAGAGCACTGAGGTGAACTTTGACGGAGTTGGACTTAAGTCCCAGATTAGAGAGGTAGAGCAAGTACTGCAAGATCACCGACACCGAGCAGGAGAAGGGATCCTGAGACTGCTGGGCACACCAAGCGGAAAAGCGACGCCATTTAAGGGCGTAGCATTTGCGGGTAGAAGGTCGCCGGGAAGCTAGGACGACCTCTTCCACCTCTGCCGGCAATAGAAGGGGAGCGAGGACTACCCTTTCAGCAGCCAGGCCATCAGATGTAGAGATCTGAGGTTGGGGTGTAGCAGGGACCCCTGATCCTGCGTTAGGAGATCTGGTTGAAACCCCAGAGGGAACGGATCCTCCACCGCTAATTGCAGCAGGAGTGGAAACCACGGCTGTCTGGGCCAGCGAGGAGCTATCAGGATCATGGAAGCTTTGCCTCGGAGAACCTTGAAAAGAGTTCGGGAGACTAGCGGTATGGGAGGAAAGGCATACAGAAGGCTTTCCGACCATGAGAGCAGAAAAGCATCCGCCGCTACTCGAAGGGGATGCGGCTGCCGAGAGCAGAAGCGAGGAAGTTGCCGGTTGAGAGGACTGGCAAAGAGATCCATCGTGGGGAGGCCCCACTTCAGAAAAAGTTTCTGAACTACCAAGGGATCCAGGCGCCACTCGTGCGGCTGGAGGATTCTGCTGAGTTTGTCCGCCAGGCAATTCTCTTGGCCTGGGAGATAAACTGCCTTGAGAAGAATGCCGTGGCTGATGGCCCAAGAACAGAGCTTCTGTGCTTCCCGACAGAGAAGGAAGGAGCCCGTGCCTCCCTGTTTGTTCACGTAGAACATGGCAACTTGATTGTCCGTCTGGACAAGGACGGACTGGTGAGAAGTCAGGTGGGAGAAAGCCTTGAGAGCCAGACGGATTGCTCTGAGCTCCAGGAAGTTGATCTGTTGCGCAGACTCCCACGTGGTCCAGAGACCTTGAGTACATGCCCCTTGGCAATGCGCTCCCCATCCTAGGAGAGAAGCATCGGTTGTCAGCACTTGAGCCGGCGGAGGAGACTGAAAAGGCATTCCGAGCACCAGGTTCGGCCAATGAAGCCACCACTGTAGAGAAGAGGCCAGCGGGCCGGAGATGCGCACTAAGTCGGCTAGGCCACCCGAGGCCTGTTGCCACTGCTTGCGAAGGCACCACTGAGCAGGCCGCATATTCAGGCGGGCATTGGGGGTCACGTGGACGGTGGAAGCCATATGGCCGAGTAGTCTCAGGAAGCGCCTGGCGGAGACCAGGGACTGGCTGCGAAAACGGCCGGCTAGGTCCATGAGCCGTTGAGCCCTGTCGAGAGGCAGGAAAGCTCGTGCCTGAAGAGTGTGCAATCTTGCGCCAATGAACTCGAGATCTTGTGAGGGGAGCAAAGTGGACTTTGCGAAGTTTACGACAAAGCCCAAGTATTGCAGAAGAGTCACGGTGCGGTGTGTGGCTTGCGTGACTTCTGGAGAGGACAATGCTCTGATGAGCCAGTCGTCCAGGTACGGAAAGACATAGAGGCCGTGAAGCCGGAGATAAGCCGCCACCACCGCGAGACATTTTGTGAAGACTCGTGGTGCGGAGGATAGGCCAAAGGGCAGTACTCTGTACTGGTAATGATTTCCTGCCACCACAAACCTTAGGTATTGGCGGTGGCTTGGGTGGATGAGGATGTGCGTGTAGGCATCCTTTAGATCCAAGGAGCATAGCCAATCTCCCTGCTGGAGGTAGGGCAGAAGGATTCCAAGGGTAAGCATCTTGAACTTCTCCCTGACGAGGAACTTGTTGAGGTTGCGCAAGTCCAGGATGGGTCTGAGGCCTCCCGTTCTTTTTGGTATTAGGAAATACCTG
Organism: Ichthyophis bannanicus; assembly: GCA_033557465.1. NCBI lineage: Eukaryota > Metazoa > Chordata > Amphibia > Gymnophiona > Ichthyophiidae > Ichthyophis > Ichthyophis bannanicus. Next base: position 147,598,398 of record CM066042.1, read on the forward strand.
GAATAGAAGCCTTGACCCCGCAGGTGGTGGGGCACCGGTTCCACAGCCTGTTCCTGAAGAAGACTTGCTAACTCCTGAAGGAGTAAGTCCCTGTGCAGAGGGAGTCGTGGAGGTTCTCCCGGGAAATAGGAGGGAGGGATCTGGTGGAAGTGGAGAAGATAGCCTTCTCTCACCACTTGAAGCACCCAGGCATCTGAGGTGACGTTGGACCACCTGTGGGCAAAGTGAACCAGCCGGCCTCCTGTGCTGGGAGGAACCAGCTGAGGGGGAGAGGCTATGCTGATGAAGTCAAAAACCCCCACCCTGCTGAGCAGGGGCCGGTGGTGCAGGCTTGGGGGCTTGCTGCCTACGGGACCCGTTACCCCGTCCCTTGGCCTGCTGACCCTGTTGGGGAGCCGCGGGGGCCTGATATTGAGGGTAGTGTTTATAGGCAGCCGCCTTTCTCGGGTAAAAGGACTTCTTTCCCGAGCCCTTCTTCTTCTGGGAAGGGGCAGAGGTCTTCCTAGAAAGCCTAGTTCTGGTGAGAGTCTCCGTCTCGATTTGGGCAGCCTTTTCAGCCATGGGCTTGCCCAAGAGGTTCTCACCTCGGCAGGGGACATCGACCAACTTGTCCTGCACCCAGGGTTCAAGGTCAGACGACTGAAGCCAAGCCTGTCGGCGGGCACCGATGCCGGCTGCGGCCACTCGTGCCGATGCTTCAAAGCCATCATAGGCTGCTCGAGACATAAATTTGGAGCATTCTCGAATACCAGTTGTCAAAGCTAGGAACCTCCGCAAAGGTTCCTCGGACAGCCCAGCGGAGAATCCGGCTATCTCTTTAGCCAGGTCTCTGAGATACATGCCCATGTAGAGCTGGTAGGTCTGGAACCCGACAAGCAAGCATAGAGCCCTGGAAACACTTCTTACCTAGGCCATCCAGGTTGCGGGCCTCCCTGCCAGGAGGCACCGAGGAGTGCATCTTCTGGCTCTTAAGCCTATGCATGGCCGATTCCACCACCATGGAATGGTGCGGTAGCTGTGCTTTTTGGAAGCCAGGGCTCTTGCGGACTCGATAAATGGAATTGACCCGCTTGCTTAACACCGGCGACGATGCCGGACTCTCCCACATGCGGAAGAGTAGTCGTTCCAGCATGGGAGGAACCGGTACAGTAAAGTGCTCCCTGGCGGGAGAGTCGTACTGAAGGGCATCGAGCTCTTCGGCTCGGGGCTCCTCCTCGGGATCCGCCGGGAAGGCCAAAGCCTTGGCCATATCCCTGACGAAATCCGAGAACCGGGCGTCCTCCGGAGGGGACTGTTTCCGAGGTTCGGACTCAGGCGAGTCCGAGGGGACACACCGAGTCCGAAAGGAATCAGGTGACTCTTCCTCTTCAGACTCCCAGGCCGACTCCGAGGAGGAATTGGTGGGGTCGGTCCGGGCGGGCGGAGGAGTCGGCGTCGACGACCTCGGTCCCGAACGGGAGGCCGAGGGTGACCTCGACCGAGGATCGACTCGAGCCCGCATGGACTCGAGGATCGGCTCGGTCTCCGGGGTCGACTTAGACGTCGACGTCCCGGCGGTCGGGGCAGAGGCTCCAGCGAGGCTAGCGATCAGTGCCCGCTGCTGGTCCATGAAGGCAGAGAGTCTGCTCTCCAAGGCCGTCAACCTGAGTCCGACCTCAGGTGACCCAGCAGCCCCCGACTCGGGCCCCGACGGTGTCGGGCCCGACGTCGGACCCCTCCTGAGGCGAGTCCAGGAGGACTACAGGACTTACCCGAGCAGGCAACTCCGACTCCAGACGAGGTCGCTTCGGCAGATGCTCCTTCTCCAAAGACCCGGGACGGCTATCGGGGCTATGTGACCTGGCCCTCGCGGAACCAGGAGCGTCCGCCGACGCCGCCCTCGCGGGTTTTACCTTCCGACGATGGTCCCCGGGGGGAGAACCCCTGTCAGAGGAACTCCGGCGATGGTCAGAGCTGGAACCTCTGGACGCCGAGGCCTCCGACGAGGTCCGGGTACGGCCGGGGTCAGCGAAGATTCGTTCCCGCTGATGCCGCCGACTCCTTAACGCTTTGGAGGACATTTTGCTGCAGGCCCCACAGATCAGTTCCTCGTGATCCGGGCCAAGGCAGCGGAGGCAATTATCATGTGTGTCAGTGAGTGACATATTTCTGTCACACTGAACACACCGCTTGAAACCACTGGCAGCCATCGGGGGAAAAAGGGCCCCTGCAAGGTCAAAGGACCGGGCTGCCAGTGAAAAACCGAAAACGAAACTGACAGAAAATCAGAAAAACCGAAAAATAACAGAAGGACTCGCAACGGCGTTGCGAGTCCGGGCAGGAAAAGGATCGGCGTCGAACCGATAGAGAAAAAAGAGATTAAACACGAAAAAATCAACTTTTTCAGCGGGGACAAGACGGGCACGTCTGAAGGGCTCCGCGGAAAAAAGAAGACTGGCTAAGATGGCACCCTTGGGCGGGAAGGGGACCGCGCATGCGCGCTGCAATTCCCAAAGGCTTTCTTTGAAAGCTGGGGAAAATTGCTCCGCGAGGGCTCCGTCGGCGCCGACGTCACCCATATGTGAGGACTGACTTCCTGCTTGGTCCTGGAGAATGAAATGTAACCAGAAAGCTCTCCTCTGTGTTTTAAATTCAAACTTTAATTGCTGCTACTAGGCCCCAACTGATCCAACAAAAAACAGTGGGTTCACAGATTAAGTAGCTTTAATACAAAGAATTATTTTTAGAAAATTACCAGAAGTATATACTCACAGTTGCAGATTTCTCTCCAGAAGTAACAGTCCCCCCTTTCTAGTCCTTCCCCCTTTTTCACAAAGGATGATGACACCACAGAGACAAAGCTTGGGAAGAGGTGACTAACTTGACCCAGAGGAGCATTAGGGAGGACATGCATGACACATCCTTCCTGGATTACTGTAGAGCTAAAATGATACCTAGGGGCCTAAGAATGAACAAAGCCCCGGTCTGTTCCAAGACGATAAGAAATTTGTCTGCAATTGGAACGCCGTATTGAACAAATATTCTCTGGATTCAATGATTCTTTTGATTCGTACCGCTAAGAAACAGTTCGAACAATTGAAAAAAAAAATAGAGGTAGACTCTAAATTGGATGCCTTGAAAGATAAGGATAATAGGTCTGATGCATTACTTTTGGACTATAATAGGAATAGAGAAAAATATAAGAAAGAGATTAAGGAGAACAAATTAATTAAATATAGGAGAGATTAGGATGATTACAAACAGGGTAATGTTTACCCCTGGAATGAGAGAAAGAATTGTGACTCAGACACTGAGTAATAGAAGTTTCTTCAGGAGGAGAAATTTTTCCAACAAAGACAGTTCTGATGAGAAAGAGGATATGGAGATTAACCCTGTTAAAATGCATAGTAGGAGCCAGTTTGAAGACCCTATAGATTCCTCTGCCCCTTTCTTCAGTTCAGCAAGACCTAATCCTGCCCAGGATTTTAATATGGACAGTCTCTGGAAGGGAAGGGGGAAGGATTACCTATGCCCACAATCCAAAACCCTGGAGTTTCGCAGAACCAGTTTTCAACCCAGGTTCCAGGGGATGGGGCAAGGGCAGACAACAGCAGGAGACCAGGAGGGTCTCCTACTGAGAATGAGTGGCAATGTCAATCTTTCAGATGTTTCACTTTCATTTGTTGAGCTGGAGGTTCTCAATAAGGGCCTTTCGTTTGTTCCTACTCCCCAGTATGACCCGTTTGACACTAGGGTTGATTTTTTTCAAATTTATTAGAAAACTTAAGATTAATAATTTTTTGCTAATAGTGGAGGGACCACTGGAGATTCCTCCATGATACACAGGACGTCTAAATGGATTTCCCCTCCGAATACAAATCCGGCCATAGACGTCTTTGAGAAATCTGTCCTGCGGATTGGGGCCCTTGAGGGGACACATCATCCTGAATATTTTAATATCACCAAAGAACAGAGGATAGTTATTGATTCTCTCTGGTCTAATAAGACTGTAATTAAACCAACGAACAAAGGGGGAGCTTTAGTCATGGTGAATTGGTCTGATTATACATAAGAAATGTTAAGACAATCGCATGATACTACCTTTTTACATACATTTAGATGGTGATCCAACTATTGCTTTGAAATGCAGTATAGACTCCATTGTTCAGATGGGTCTCGCGGCAGGTTTCCTGACTAAGGAGTATGATTTGTACCTACCTCATTTATGTACTCCCTAAAATACATAAATCTTCAGAGTGCCCACCAGGTTGTCCCATAATTTCAGCCATAGGATCACTTTTTGAACCCATTTCTCAGTTTTTGGACATTCTTTTGAGAAGGTTTATGACACTGGTTCCATCTTATACCAGGGATTTTGCTGATGATATACAGATATTACAAGAATTTGATGGGTATCATGAGGATCTAATTTTAGTTACTCTTGATATTTCCTCACTGCATACTAATACCCCCCAGAGAGATGCCATTTCAATTGTGGAGCAGACACTTTTGGAGCATACATTTCAATTGTGGAGTATACAGAATAGAAGGATCCCCAAATGTTTCCTAAAGCAACTGGCTGTGCTAGCCCTTACTGAATTTTGGGGGTGGGGTTGTGGTTTGTTCTACAAACAAAACAAAGGGGTGGCCATGGGCTCTTCAATGGCACCTGATGTCGCTAATTTATATGTGGCACAATTTGAATCCCTTTTTGACAAAGCATCCTTTTCAAGGGAATGTGAAACATGCTCTTTTGATATGGGACAGAGATCAGGATAGTTTGCAATGGTTTTTTTTAGTTGGCTTAACACTCAACAGTAACTTACAATTTCAGGTGCAGTCAAGTAAGCAAGAGATCCCTTATCTGGATATCACAATTAGAAAAGGTGGGGACAACTTTATTACAGATCTATATTGCAAACTCACAGATCACAACCATTTCTTACATTATGAGAACTTTCACAATAGCTCTCTCAAAGACAACCTTCCGATTAGTCAGTTCTTACTTAGAAAACATTTCCTACCTTTGCCTCACAAGACGTTATCACATATAAGAATAATCCCAGTTTATCCAGTCTTCTCGCCCCATCTGCCTTGCCTGTTCCACTTTAAGTGTGGACAATGTTCAGTCTGTGTGCATGTTATTGTTACAAAACATTGGTTTGTTCATCCACAGACACAAGCAAAGTTTCGCTTCACCAGTTTTACAAACTGCAGCACACAATATGTGATTTATGCAATCATTTGCCCTTGCCAGTTGATCTATATTGTTAAGACCAAACGGAGTATAAGGGTCCACATTGTGGAACACCACATTTGCCTGAAACATGGCCTCCAACAGGAACCCTTGGTCATGCACTGGAAGGAAAAGGCACACACTTTGGGGGACCTGAGGTTCCTTGTATTAAAAGACGTTCATCTACATGTTCAGCATGGTGGAGACCTGGAGACAACGTTACTTTGGCTGGAGCAGAGACTAATCTTCCAAATGAATACCATGCATCCCCACAGGTTGAATCAATAAGTTGATTATTCTATTTTTCTCTATTCCCCCTTTGGTGGCAAACTTGCACGCCGTCCCGATGGTGGACATCTGCTGGGCTGCCACCTGGTCTTCATTACATACCTTCGCAGCCCATTACTGCCTGGAAAGAGAGTCCCGACAGGACTGTGCCTTTGGTCTGGCTGTGCTCTGTAACCTTTGCGGGATCTAGTCAACTCCTACCCTCTGACCCTCTGTGTTCAGGCTACCGGAGTGCTGGTGCATCGGACACAGGGGTCCTACTGTGGTCTGTGGACACAGACCAAATTGTTGTTGCTTGTGGCTCCCCTCAGGGGAGTCCTGTTTTTCTGCTATGGGTTTTCAGCAGCCTATAGCTGCAGAGTCCCATATGTGAGGGCTGACTTCCTGCTTGTTACCGGTGAAAGCATAGTTACTCACCTGTAACAGGTGGTCTCTGGGGACAGCAGGAATCGGTCCTCACATATGGATGATGTTGGCAACGACGGAGCCTTCACGGAAGCATCCCCCCAGCTTTCAAAGAAAGCTTTTAGGAGATGCCACCACACATGTGTGGTCTCCTTCCTGCCCAAGGTGCCATCTTTCTCAGTCAGACGACATAGCTAAAAGACAGCAAAAGAACAGAGAAGAAGCAACTCCAAGGGGAGGAGGGAAGGTTGTGAGGACCGATTCCTGCTGTCCCCAGAGAACACCTGTTAAAGGTGAGTAACTACGCTTTCACCGGTAACAAGCAGGAAGTCAGTCCTCACATATGGGACTCTGCAGCTATAGGCTGCTGAAAACCCATAGCAGAAAAACAGGACTCCCCTGAGGGGAGCCACAAGCAACAACAATTTGGTCTGTGTCCACAGACCACAGTAGGACCCCTGTGTCCGATGCGCCAGCACTCCGGTAGCCTGAACACAGAGGGTCAGAGGGTAGGAGTTGACTAGGCCCCGCAAAGGTTACAGAGCACAGCCAGACCAAAGGCACAGTCCTGTCGGGACTCTCTTTCCAGGCAGTAATGGGCTGCGAAGGTATGTAATGAAGACCAGGTGGCGGCCCAGCAGATGTCCACCATCGGGACGGCGTGCAAGTTTGCCACCGAAGCCGCCATGGCCATGACACGGTGCGCTGTGATGTGGCCCTCCAGCGGGAGTCTCGCCTGCTGATAAGTGAGGGTGATACAACCTAGGTGGACAGCGTACACTTAGTCACCGCCTCCCCCCAGCCTATTGGGTTTGTAGGAGATAAACAGCTGAGAAGCCTTGCAGTGGCTCTGAATGTGTTGCATATAGAAGGACAAGGCCCTCTTTCAGTCCAAGGTGTGAAGGACCATCTCTGCCTGACTGGAATGAGGTCTTGGAAAGAAGGTAGGGAGCACCACTTCCTGGTTGAGATGGAAGGGTGACACTTCCTTCAGAAGGAATTTGGGATGCGTGCGAAGCACCACTCTGTTCTTGTAGAACCTGGTATAAGGCGTCTCTGCCACAAGGGCTTGGAGCTCACTGACCCTGCGAGCAGAAGTGAGCGCAACCAGGAAAACCACCTTCCAAGAGAGGTAGCGAAGGTGGCAGGTGGCCAGAGGCTCGAAGGGCGGAAGAGTGAGCTGCCCGAACACCACATTGAGGTCCCATTCAGTTGCAAGGACAAACTGGGGGCTTTGATAGGAGAAGGCCCCTAAGACAACGGGTCACCTGCGGTTGGACTGAGAGGGGCTTACCATCCACTGGATGGTGGTGCGTAGCCAGGGCACTAAGATGCATCCAAATGGAGTTAGAATTGAGCCCGGACTGAGGCAGGTGAAGAAGGTACTGTAATACCAGAGGCACCGGGCAAAAGAAAGGGTCAGCCCTTGCTGGACACACAAAGAGGAGAATCTACGCCACTTGAGGGCGTAAGTCTTCCTAGTGGAGGCTTTGCGAGAGGTCAGCAGAATGTTCTCCACATCAACCAGGAGATTGAGAGGGGCCAGAGCAACTCTCTCAGCAGCCATGCTGTCAGCGAGAGGGACCAGAGGTTGGGGTGCAGGAGAGAGCAGCCCTCCTGGGATAGAAGACTTGGGTTGGTTCCCAGGGGGATAGGGACCTCCGCTGCCAGCCTCAGGAGCAGTGGAAACCATGGCTGCATGGGCCACCGAGGAGGTATCAGGATGAGTGAGGCCTTGTTGAGGAGCACCCTGAACAGGGTCATGGCGATCAGTGGCATCGGAGGGAAGGCGTACATGAGGCCCTCCACCAGGCGTCGGAGGGAAGGAGTACATGAGGCCCTCCCACCAATGAGACCAGGAACATGTCCGCTGCCACCCTGGAGGGGTGGGCCTGCTGGGAGCAAAAGTGGGAGAACTGAAAGTTGTCTGGACTGGCATACAGGTCTATCACGGGCTCCCCCCAAAGACGGAAAATCTGACTGGCTACCCTGGGGTCCAGCTGCCACTTGGGCAGCTGGAGAACCCTGCTGAGCTTGTCGGCCAGCAGGTTGTCCTGGCCTGGCAGGTACACTGCCCACAGGAGGATTCTCTGATGGTGTACAAGCAGAGGACCAGTGCCTCCTGATAAAGGGTATGGAACCCTGTGCCCCCTGTTTGTTCACATAGATCACCACCACCTGGTTGTCCCGTCTGGACAAGCACTGGCTGGTGACGTAGGTGGTGACTTAGGGCAAGGTGAATGGCCCGGAGCTCCAGGAGATTGATCTGCTGGGTGGCTCTTGTCTGATGACCAATTGTCCTGAGTGCAGAGATCTCCGCAGCGGGCTCCCCAGCCGAACAGAGAGGCATCCGTGGTGAGGACACTTGAGTGACTTGGGGCCTGAAGAGGCATGCCCACTTCGAGATGCCGGGGTGATTGCCACCAGTCCAGGGATTCTGCCAGATGGCAGGTCACCGAGACTTGGTCCTGGAGACTACTGGTAGCCCGAGACCACTGATCCCGGAGACACTACTACGCTGTCCTCATGTGAAGGCGAGCATCCGGAGTGACGTGGACTGTTGAGGCCATGTGCCCAAGGAAGCGCAGAAGTCGGGTTGGCACCGAGGGCGGTGCTGTACGTCCCGAGCAAGGGACCGGAGCCAATCTGCTTGGTTCTTGGGCAGGAAAGCCTGCGACTGGAGGTGTCGAGCTTTGCTCCAATGAACTCCAGGCACTGTGTGGGGAGGAGGTGAGACTTGGGATAGTTTATGACAAAGCCCAAGTGTTGCAGAACCTGGATGGTGCAAGCGGTGGCCTGCTGTGCCTTCCCTTATGAGCCAGTCGTCCAGGTAGGGAAAGATGAAGATCCTCTGGAGCCGGAGGAAGGCGGCCACAACTGCCAGGCATTTTGTGAAAACTCTTGGGGCAGAGGCTAGGCCAAAGGGGAGCACCCTGTATTGAAAGTGCCTGTCCTCCATTACGAACCGCAAATATTTGCCTGTGGTTGGGGTGGATAAAGATGTGGGTATAAGCATCCTTGAGGTCTAAGGAGCATAGCCAGTCTTCCTGGTGGAGGTATGGCAGCAATGTTCCAGGAATTTGTTGAGGTTGCGCAGGTCGAGGATAGGCCTCTGTCACAAGGAAGTATCTGGAGTAGAACCCCCTTGCTCTTGAGGTGGTGGGGCATCGGTTACACCGCTCTGTCCTCACGAAGGCCTGCCAACTCCTTCAGAAGGTGGTCCCGGTGGAGGGGAGACCTGAGGGGCTCTCCCGGGAAGTAAGTGGGAGGTGTATGAGTCAGGTGGAGGTGGTAACCCTCCCTGACTACCCTCAATGCCCAGGAATCGGTAGTGATGGTCACCCACCTCTGGGCATAGAAGGCCAGACATCCCCCTGAGGGACGTTGATCTCCTTGGGGTAGAAAGGCTATGCTCAAGGAGTAAGAAACTCCTCCCTGGCTGGGCCGGGGCCAGGGCCAGAGCCTGGGGTTATGGAGCTTTCTGCTTACGCAGGCCATGTCCATGTCCCTTGGCCTGCTGACCCTGTTGGGGAGCTGGGGAGGCCTGATAGGGTGGGTAGTTTCGGTAAGCAGCTCCCTTCCTCGGGTAAAAGGGCTTTTTATCCAAGACCTTCTGTCAGGGAGGAGCAGTGGTCTTCTTGGCGAGCCTGGTCCTCGTCATGAACTCTATCTCCAGCTCAGTAGCCTTGTCGGTCATGGGTTTGCCAAAGAGGTTCTCCCCTTAGCATGGGACATCAACCAGTTTTTCCTGAACCCGCTTCTCGTGATCGGATGACTGAAGCCAAGCTTGGAGGTATGCACTGATGCCTGCCACGGCTACTCAAGATGCCGATTCAAACTAGTCATAGGCCACTCAAGACAAATTTGGAGCACTCATGGACAGCCTTGGCCAGGCTCTTGAAGCGCTGCAAGGGTTCCCTCGGAGAGGCCAGCCAAGAACCCAGCAAGTTTCTTCACCAGGTCTCTCAGGTACATGCCCATGTACAGCTGGTAGGTTGGATGCGGCAGAGGAGCATCGAGCCCTGGTAGCACTTTCTGCCGAGGGCGTCTAAGGTGCGGATCTCCCTGACAGGGGGCACCGAGGAGTGAGTCTTCTGGCTTTTCAGCCAAAGCATGGCCAACTCCACCACAATGGAATTATGCGGCATGTTATCCACAATGACGCCTAAATCCTCTTCCTGGGGGTGGTTCCTAATGTGTAACCATCGTTTGGGTTGTTCTTCCCTAGGTATATAACTTTGCACTTGTCCACATTAAATTTCATCTGCCATTTTGATGCACAGTCTTCCAATTTATCAGGATCTCCTTGCAATTTTCCAAAATCCTCATGGGTTAACAACTTTAAATAGTTTTGTGTCATCTGCAAATTTGATAACCTCACTCGTTATTCTCTTTTCCAGGTCATTTATGAATATGTAAAAAAGCAGCGGACCCTGCACAGATCCCTGGGGTACACCACTATTCACCTTTCTCCATTGGGAAAATTGGCCATTTAGCCCTACCCTCTGCTTTCTATCGTTTAACCAGTTCCTGATCCACAATAGTACACTGCCTCCTATCCCATGACTCTTTAGTTTTGACAAAAACTTTTGATGAGGGGACCTTGTCAAAGGCTTTCTGAAAGTCCAAATACACTATATCAACCGACTCACCTTTGTCTACCTGTTTATTCACACCTTCAAAAAAACATAACAGATTAGTAAGACAAGATCTTCCTTGTCTAAAGCCATGTTGGCTGTCTCCCATTAAGCCATGACTATCTACATGTTAAGTAATTTTGTTCTTTATGAAGGTTTCTATCATTTTTCACGGTACTGACCTCAGGCTCACCGGTCTGTAGTTTCCCGGATCACCCCTGGAACCATTTTTAAAAATTGGCGTTATGTTGGCGATCCTCCAATCTTCAGGTATTACAGATGATTTTAATGATAGTTCACAGATTACTAATAGCAGGTCTGCAATCTCATATTTCAGTTCTTTCAACGCCCTTGGATGTATACCATCCGGTCCAGGTGATTTGCTACTCTTCAGTTTATCAAATAGTTGTAATACATCTTCCCGATGTATCAATATTTCCTTCAATTCTTCCGCACCTTTAAATACCACTTCAGTCATGGGTAACATCCCTACATCTTCCTCAGTAAAGACCGAAGCAAATAATTCATTCAGTCTCTCTGCTATCACCTTGTTGCCTCTTAGTGCCCCCTTTAACCCCTCTATCATCTAATGGACTCACAGGTTTTTTGCTACAAATGTACTTGAAAAAGCCTTTATTACGCGTTTTTGCTTCTGTAGCAAGCTTCTTCTCAAATTCTCCCTTTGCCTGCCTTATCAATGCTTTGCATTAACTTGCCAGTGCATGTGCTGTTTCCAGTTTTCATCATTTGGCTCTTTTTTCCATTTCCTGAAAGATGTTTTTTTGGCAACAGCCGCCTCTCTGACCTCACCTTTAAACCATGCTGGCAGTTTTTGGACTTCCATCCACTTTTCTTAAAGCATGGAATACAGCTGGTCTGGGCTTCCAAGATCGTATTTTTAAAGAACACCCAAGCTTGATGTAAGTCTTTAACCTTTGCAACTGCTCCTTTTAGTTTTTTCTTAACTATTTTCCTCATTTTACCATAGTCTCCCTTTCGAAAGTTAAAAGGTAGTACTGTGGATTTCCTTACCATTCCTCCTCCACTAATTAAATCAAAACACGATCATGTTATGATCACTATTGCCAAGAGGCCCCAACACCCTTATCTCTTGCACCAGGATCTGGTGTTCCACTAAGGACTAGGTCCAATATGGCTTCCCCTCTGGTCGGTTCATGAACCAGCTGCTCCAAGAAGCAGTCATTTTATTTCATCTAGGAACTTTATCTCCCTAGCATGTCCTGCCGTGACACTGACCCAGTCGATACCAGGGTAATTGAAATCACCCATTATTATTACTATGCAGTAACTTTTGTTAGCTTCCTTGATTTCTTTGAGCAGTTCATCATCCATTTGTTTATTCTGGCCAGGCGGTCGATAGTACACCCCCACTGCCATCACCTTCCCCTTTTTACATGGAATTTCAATCCATAGAGATTCTACAGCAAATTTTGTTTCCTGCAAAACCTTAATCCTTTCTGACTCAATGCCCTCTCTAACAGAGTGCAACCCCTCCACCAGTTTGATCAGCTCTATCATTACGATATAGTTTGTACCCAGGTATCACAGTGTCCCACTGGTAGTCCTCCTTCCACCATGTCTTTGAGATTCCAAGCATATCTAACCTCTCATTTAGTGCTATATATTCTAACTCTCCCATCTAATTTTTTAGACTTCTAGCATTTGCATACAAGCATTTTAGAGACTGTAGTTTATTCATATTAATCTGGCTATTGGTAGGCATGGGTAATTTGGAATCTTTAAGCTCTGTCTGCTCCATACTCGAGGGCATTTGGGCTAGTTTACTCTTTTTTTGGAACCTCTCTGCTTTTGGTAGTATCCTTCAAGGATACATTCTTCCGAACCATGCGCTCTTGGGCGACTGTCGGCTTTCCCCTATTATATAGTTTAAAAGCTGCTCTATCTCCTTTTTAAAGGTTAATGCCAGCAGCCTGGTTCCATCCCGGTTAAGGTGAAGCCCATCCCTTCTGAAGAGCCCCTCCTTTCCCCAGAATGTTCCCCAGTTCCTAACAAATCCAAAACCCTCAACCTTGCACCATTGTCTCATTCACGCATTGAGACTCCGGAGCTCTGCCTGCCTTTCGGGTCATGCGTGTGCAACGGGAAACATTTCGGAGAAAGCTACCCTGGAAGTTCTGGATTTCAACTTCCTACCTAAAAGCCTAAATTTAGCCTCCAGAACCTCCCTATCACATTTTTCTATGTCATTGGTACCGACATGTACCAAGACAGCAGAGTCCTCCCCAGCACTATCTAAGACCTTATCTAGGTGGCACAAACAAAAGAAACAGCAATAATCCAACCAACAGTCCAGACCCATTCGTCAAAAGTCAATCTGCCACTAGTCCTTTCACATTGCTTTCTCCAGCTGCATTGCCGAGCTCCAAACGCACTATCATTGAGGATTCTGTCACAAGCTCTGCAGGGGAGCATTCGGGGCACTCCTGTAGTCGATCCACCAAACTGCCGTTCCTTCTATCCCATGGAGAATCGCTGGGGTTACCATCGGACCGCTCGTCTGAGCAACAGATAAGATCAAGCCTGCCCCTCAATTCCTCCAGAAGCTGCTGAACGTCCTCCAGCGAGGTAAAGAACCGTCTTTTCCCACATACCAATGCTGTCAGCCAGGCAGGGAACCAAATACTGGCGCATAGACCAGCCTTCAGGAGCACATCCCAATATTGGAGCAGGGATTTATGCAGTCTCCGCATTCACATCTGGGAATACTAATATCTTCCAGTTTTTATATCTCACAGTCTTGGACTTACAAGCTTCCAGGATTACGTGTTCTCTCTCTTGATGCTACAAAAGACGAACTATCAGGGCCCTTGGCCAATTCCCAGAGCCTGGACGGGGATGCGTTTCCCTATGTGCCCTGTCTATTTCATAGCAGGGAGAAGCAATTTGGGTGGGAAAACACGAGTCCAACAGGACCTTTACGAAACCCCACACATCCGGAAGCTCCACTCTCTCAGGCACTCCAAAAATTCGTATACTCTGCCGACAGTCTCTATTCTCTCAATCTTCCGCCTTCTCCTCAAGCCATCTCACTGTCTTTTGGAGCTTTACCAACATCTTTGCATGCTGTGTTCCGCGATCTTCTGCTGCGCTTACCCGATCCTCCACCTCAGTGACCAGTGTCAAATCACTCAATAAAGCTGGCTGTGACTGCAGAGATGATCTCTGCCTTCGAGGCATGAATTTCTTGCAGTAAAAGGGCCATATTATCAGCACCATCCGAATCAGAGCCACCATTGCTCAGGGGGTCCTCCTCCGCATTTGCCATGCCACCTCTCTCGGCTTCTGACAATGCGTTTTTTTGCTTTATCAGCATACAGTTCTCTGATTGCCTTTTCCAAATGGGTGCATGTGGCCTTCCGCATAGTGCGGACACTTGCGGACGGGCCGTCGATGAAGGGATAGCCTCAAAAATACTGGTTTATAATGCAATGGCCCAGAGCAGAGTAAATTCCCCTCAGTCTACATCCGCATCGGAACCAGAAGCTCCCTTTTCCCTTTTAGTATTATTTTTATTCAATTTTATTCCTCCTCTTGTTTTTATTCCCTTTTCCCGCTCTCCCCCTATGACTAACATATCTATAGATGTCTATTGTTTTAATCATATGTAATGTTTATTAATGGTCATTTTAACATTTGATCATAACTGGTATTATTGGCTACACTTCTTTTTGTATATATACACAGATGCATATTCTTTATGTTTTATCTTTTGATACATTTTACTCATGTGGTGGCCTTTGTTTTTTAATTATTTATATTGTGCTTGTCTTATGTTATTTTATTATTTTACATGAGGTCTAAAGCCCCCGAGGAAGACTGATGCTGTAACACATGTAGGGTTGACCTTGTTCCTTCCATGGTGTGTGGTAAGTCCTGATTCATTGCTGCTTCTACATAGACAAACTGTACATCAGGACTTAAGAATTTCTTTAAAAATATATAGTTACCCTACTCCTTGCTAATAACTGAATTGCTCACTGCCATACTCCATATCCCGATACTCATGTCACCTATAGGCCCAGCTATAGCCTAAACATACCCTCAAACATCACAAAATGCCCAGTTCATTGCTGAAAAGCACAGTAATGCTGGGCTAGGAGAGGGTGGTGGCTGGGTGTTTCTTTAAAATCCTCTGGCCATCTGGACTTAAAAAAAAACAAAACTCCACAACAAAAAAACCCCAAACTTAAAGCTCCCCGTAGCAGCGGTCCTACCCAAAATCCAGTGGTCAAGCAAACAGAAAATTCCCAGGATAGCATAATCAAAGCAGTCTAACTCTTGTATCCTGGGGAGCTTAAATAATTTCAATACCAATAAATAACTGTAATCCACTTAGAATTACAGATTTGTTGAATGTAAAATTGTTTTAAATGAAAGAAATAAATCCTTAAGTCTTCATATAAGGCAACATTTTACTTACTGATAATTTCTGTTCCTGGAATCCTGCTAGACCAGTCCAGGCGGCCAGGGCTGTGCCCAAGGTGTTGGCACTTTTGGCAAACCTTAAGCTTCTCCCCCCCCCCCACCTGTCACAATCTATTGTTTAGCTTTGTATGCACTGTTCTTTATTGACCCCCCCCCCCAGGAGCTGATTGGGCCAGCACTGCTAGGACCATCCCTGTCACAGGAATTGTATGCTGATTTGGTGCAGTCTGTACTTGCAAATTTGTGCTTTGTGGTAGTTGCAGGTTGTGCTCATAGATCAGCTGTATATAGTTTAGTTTGGTTCTGTTTACAATATATATATGCCAGATATTCTGATTTTCTAGCATTTTGGGAGAGTATTTGCTAGTAAGTTATTAGGGATATCCACAATATGCTTTTGTTAAGAAAATACTGGAGGGTGGCCCTAGCTGTACCAGCCTTAGTACCAGAGATGTCATCACTGGAAGTTTCTAGTCTTTCTCCATCTCTATCATCTGCTGGCAGAGGGTCATAACCCACTTGCCTGGACTTGACTAGCAGGAGTCCAGGAAAGGAAACTATTGTTAAGTAAAATTTCACCTTCCAGATCGCCTGCTAGACCAGTCCAGATAAGTGGGAAGTACCAAAGCTACTCCCATAATCAGGAGGGACGAAACAGCTGCTATAAAAACCCTGGAGCCAAAGGTGGAATCTGTCCTAGCCTGGAGATCTATGCGGTAATGAGGCATTACAACCATGTTGCCACCTGACAGATGTCAATCAGGGAAACCAGAGAGGACTCTAGCCAGGAAGTCACTTGCACCTGGGTGGAGTGAGCCCTAAGTCCCTCTGGAACAGGCTTACCACCCAACAGATATGTAGAGGCAATAGCCTCTCTAATCCAGTACACCAACGTGGATTTGGAAGCCCCATGCCCCTTATGTGGCCCGACATAGGACAAGCAGCCCACTGTACAACTGAAAGAACTTAGTCACTTTTTAGTATCAAAGCATAACTCAGTCCATGTCCACAAAAATAAGGTTCTTATCCTCACTGATGCACTGCTCCAACAAAAAGGACAGAAGCAAAATCATTTGGTTAACATGGAAGACCGATACCACCTTGGGTAAGGATGACAGAAATGGCCGCAAGACGACCTCCTCGGAAGAAATAGTCAAGTAAAAGTCCCAGCAAGAAAGAGCCTGAAACTCAGAAATGCAGCATATCAAAGTGATAGCCCACCAATAAGACAGTCGGCAGGAAAAGATCCTTGAGCATGGTTCACGTGAAGAACCAACACAAGTGGGAGACCGGAGGATACAAATGAGTCACATCGCAAAGGAAGTGAGAAAAGTCTACGAGAGACAAGCAAGTGGCCTGTCACCGGATCTCAAAAGCAGGAAAGGGTATACTCAAGGAATTCAAAGCAAGGCCCTTCTCTAACTTATCCTGGAGGAACCCTGCTCACCACAGCGAAATGCAATGCTGTTGACATTATTTAAAGCTACACTAAATGTTGACATGCACCCAAAAAGTAGCTCTACACCCAGCCTTCAACAGAGTGGAGATCACCACTGAAGAGTAATGCTTACATTCTAAATGGTGCCTCTCAAGGACCAAGCCACAAACGAGAAGAGAGCTGGATCATCCATCAGGATGAGCCCTTATTGAAGCAGATCCTTGCAGCTACCCAAGGTACTATGGGGAAGTTCACCAGGTCAGGTCAGCATACCAGTGTCAATCCTGCACCACCATGATTACCACTCCCAGATGATCCTATAGTCAAAGGACTTGCCTGATCAGGGCCCACAGTGGAAACACACAGGAAAGCTGTTGGAGGCCACAGCTACCATCAGAGCACTGATGCTCTGGGAGCTGATCTCCCTCCAATAGCTGAAAAACCACGGCATCTTGGCAATGGAACGCGTCATCAGATGGAAGGCTAGCTGGTGATACCTGCCCAGATGTGATGGAAAATCCATGGAGTGGGCTCCCACGACCTGGGATTGAGAACACAGCAGCTGAGAAACTCTTCTGCAACATTCTCCACCCCTGTAATGTGCTGGGCTAAAAGAGCTTACAGATGATACTTGGCTCAAAGAAACAGGAAACTCATCTCCAGTGCAACCCCTGCACTCTTGGTCCCTCCTAGCTGACTGACCTAAGCCGGGCACTGTCTGAAAACACCAGAATTGCTTGGACGTGAAGCAAGTTTAGGAAGCTCCTTAGCGCCAACAGAATCACCAGTGCTTTAAGATGGTTGAATACCCACCAACCCTGTACTGTGTGACACAAACAGTGCCCCCCCCAGCCCAACAGGCTGGCATCTGTTGTTACCACCACCCAGGATGGCTTTATTTCAAATTTGTTTTTATTGTTTCCCAAACAAATATAAAAATTATACAGTCCACATCAAACTGAGCCATTAACAATAATCTCTAGCCAGCCATATAAAAGAAAAATACACAGTTACGAGCCAGAAGGCTATTGTATAAAACAACAAGTCAGACCGCCACCCGTTCCGCACCAAAATCTGTCTAACCAGGAAATCAACAGGTGACAATAACAGGTCTTTCTATAGCCTTTCGAAGGCTCGCCCCCCCACCCCCCAACATCAATCGCAAGGATGGGTCTGCATAATGACAGTAGACTAGCAAAAACAAACAGTCTATAAGGAATAACAAACTGTACAAAAACTTTTCCCCTCCCCCCTGCCCACCCTCCCCCACCCCTCAAGCAAGCCCTAATGCCCGTGACCTGGAAACCCCACATTGCCAAGCCTAATCCCAGGGGAGAAATTCTACCACATCCAACTCTACACCCATGTACTTTGCACACGTCCGCAGCAGGGGAATTTATCTAAACATTCAACACTGCGCTACGTTCCTGAGCAGTTAAAGTGTTTATGAGCGGTAGCCAAAGCTCAAGAAACTGCTCCCACTGTTTCCCCCCTAACTGCTTCGCCGTGAGCTTTTCCATATACATCAAGTTTATCATTGATTTTTCCCAACTCACAAGCTGTGGGGGGAAGCACTCAAGCCAGTTACTCAATATGACTTTCTTTACTAGAAGGAGACCTCTATCGAGCAAAGCTCTGGGGTAAGATGGGATCAGAGGCAGAGTCCCCTCCCAGCAATGAAACAGACACACCTCCCACTGCATGGGGACCCCCAACCCCAGCCAATCCCCCAGCCTATCAGTCACTTGCTGCCATAGGCACTGAACCCTGGGGCAGACCCAAAACTTGTGAAACAGAGTCCCCTCGTCCTGCTGGCACCAACCACACACAGAGGTAGCTCGCAAGCCTACTTTATACGCCCATTGATCACTGGTGTACGCTCTCCAGAGAAATTTGTACTGCATCTCCTGCAAGTACATCCACAGGGCACCCCTGGGAATCCGCTCAAAAGCAGACCACAAGATCTCCACTGTCAGCCCTTGCAAGCCATCCCTAGCCCAGCGTTGGACCAGGATCTTAAGATAGTCAGAATCTACCAGCGGGCAGAGCAGCTGCTTTCTCTCATCCCAGTCCAGCAGGTCTTTCTCCACCCATCCCCCAATCAGTTTCCTCGGGTCCTTTGTGATCAATAGAGTAGGGACCCTCCTTCGCAGCTGATCCACATAGTGGCGAAGTTGGAGGTATCCATAAAAGTCCCTGGGTGCCAATCTATAAGTATTGCTCAAGTTCTGGAAACTCTCCAAGACACCTCCCTCTGTTCTACCCAAATCCCCCAAACATACTAGCCCCTTCTGCTGCCAAACATGGAAAAGCGTAAAATCAGCGAAGCCCGGCAAGAAATCCGGGTTCCCCACCAATGGCAGCAAGAGAGAGCAGGTCGAATCCCAGCCGACCCTCCCACAAAGCTCTCGCCAAGCCAGATATGCACTGTCCCCCCTATCCCCCAGGCCACGCTTACGCACAGTGTGAAGTAAGTACAAACTGTGACAGGGTGAGGAAATTTCCCGCAATTGCTGAACTGGGGCACACCCACCCTCCACAATTAACAAACCCCAAATATGTCGAGCCAGGTATCTGAGATTATAGTTCCTCAGCGAGGGGGAGTTCCATCCCCCCTTCCTCCCTCCTTCGCCTCAAGGCCCTTAGCGGGATTCGGGGACGGCGCCCCCCCCAGAGGAACCCAGTCAAATATCTATCAAACATTCTCCAGGCCCTCGCAAGAATCCAAATCGGCAATAATCGCAACATATATAACCACCGGGGGAGTTCTACCATAGAAAATAGGGCAATTCTGCCTCTCAGAGACAACGGAAATGCTCGCCAACGCTGAAACGTTAGCCGTGCCCTTTCTAGCATGCCCCCCACGTTCGCATGATAAAGCCTATCCGGGCACGCAGGCAGCTGTATTCCCAGGTACCTGATAGAACCCTCCGCCCACGCAAGGGGAAAAACTCCACGCCAGACAGGTTGCACTCTCCCTCCAACATCCAAGGCCATAGACTTGGACATATTAATCTTTAGCCCCGAAAAGCTGCCATATTCCTGAATGAGTAGCAGCACCCTCTGCAATGATTCCTGCGGTTCAGTCAGACAGAGAAGCATGTCATCAGCAAAAGCACTGAGTTTCATCTCCTCTCCTCCCATCTTAATCCCCGCCACTTGGGCCTCCTGTTGAATAGCCCGCAATAGCGGTTCCAACGCAAGCACAAATAAAAGTGGAGAGAGTGGGCAGCCCTGCCGCGTACCCCTTTCCAAAGTAAATGACTCTGAGAAGACCCCATTCACTCCGACTCTCGCCGCAGGGAGTTGATATAGGACCCGGACCCATTGGGCAAACTCCCCTCGAATCCCAAAACCACCCAAAGCATCCCACAGATAGGCCCAGGCGACCCTATCAAACGCCTTTTCAGCGTCCAGACTGACCAATAATAATGGCGAATGCTTCGCAATGCAATGCTCCATTCCTAAAAGCAACTTAGCAATGTTCTTAGTTGCGTCCCTCCCCACAACAAAACCTACTTGCCTCTCATCTATCAAAGATGGTAATATGGGATTCAGCCGCTTTGCCAGTATCGAGGCCAAAATCTTAACGTCATTGTTAATAAGTGAGATAGGCCGATATGACGCAGAATCTAGTGGGTCTTTCCCCGGCTTCGGGATTACGGTAATATTTGCACAACGCATGTCTCTGGGGAAGCCGCCCACCTGCAGAGCCTCCGCATACATAGCTAACATACTAGGGGCTAATCTAGGGGACAATATCTTATAGTACTCTGCTCCGAAACAATCGGGGCCCGGGGCCTTATGCGATTTCCCTCTCTGGATGGCATCCTGGATTTCCTTCCCCGTCAGAGGGGCATTGAGCCTCTGCAGCTCCCCCTCAGATAGCTGAGGTAGCGTCACCCTATCCATGAACGCTCTACTTTGAGTATTATCGCGTTCCTCCTCCGTATATAAACGGGCATAGAAGCTCCGAAAAAGTTCTGCAATGTGCTGCGGCTGGTGCTGCAGTTTCCCCTCCGCATATTTAAGGACAGGGACAAAACGTGCTCCACCTGGGTCGCGAACCAACTTCGCTAAAAGCCTCCCGG
Organism: Ichthyophis bannanicus; assembly: GCA_033557465.1. NCBI lineage: Eukaryota > Metazoa > Chordata > Amphibia > Gymnophiona > Ichthyophiidae > Ichthyophis > Ichthyophis bannanicus. The sequence goes on from CM066042.1 coordinate 147,618,939, forward strand.
ACCGATTACCATATCTATACAATTTATGCTGATAATATTGCAAAGACATCTTAGCTCTTCTCTGAAGAAGCTCATTAAGGGCCAACTGGGCCTTAGCATAATCCTGCTGAAGTATCCTGGCTCCCTGTCCACTCAGATTACTAAGTTTATACTGTAGAGTCTGAAGGTTACGCTCCAAAACCAAGATGCTGTGATCCAAATGTCTGCGCCTTTTAGCAGTATAGGCAATAATCACCCCCCTCATAACTGCTTTACTAGCTTCCCAGAATATAAGGGGTGGACAGTCAGGAGTGTCATTAAAAAGGACATACTCATCCCAGTGCTTCTCCAAGAAACTGCGAAAGTCTTTATCCTCCCATAGGTAGGCCGGAAAGCGCCAGCCCGCCCTACCTACCCCTTGGCATTCCCAGGTCATCCAAACCATACCATGGTCAGATATTGCTATGGGTTCTATACCCGTCTGATCCACCTTGGAAATCCCTTGTTCACTCACCAGGATATAGTCGAGCCATGACCAGGTGAGGTGGGCTCTCGACTGATGGGTGTAGACATGGTCTCCCGGGTGCAGGGTACGCCACACATCCAGCAAACCCTCCCATTCTACACAGGTATCCCACCCCTTTTTTGGACCAGGCCCCACCCCCGCTTGTCGCCGATTTATCCAGATGGGGGTCATGGGGGCAGTTAAAGTCCCCAGCCAATGCCAATTTTCCTTCCCCCACTTTCTTCACAAGGCCCAACAGGAGCTTAAAGAAGGCATGATTGTAGACATTGGGGGCATAGATGTTACCTATCCATATCTCATCATTATACAATTTAGCCTGAAGGAAGACATAGCGCCCCTTCGGGTCAGATTCAACCTTCTTCACTTCAAATGGGATATCCTTTTTCACCAGCACCACCACTCCCGCCGTTTTCCCCCCAGAGGAAGCCCCATACATGCTCGCCACCCAGTCCTTCACCAGCTTTTTGTGTTCTTGATCACTAAGATGAGTCTCCTGGAGCAATGCTATATGCGCCCCTTTTCTTTTCAATGCTTGCAAAATTTTAGTGCGTTTAACAGGGGAGCTTATTCCACCTACATTCCAGGAGATTAACTTAACACTCTGGTTATTTAATCTTAGGGCTAAGGCCTTTTACTGCAAGACTGTTCCTATTTACTCCAGAAACCGCCCAGCCTCGGCCCCAGAGGAAGACTCTCCCCTCGTCCCTATCCAACCATGAGGTCCAAAATTTCCCGGGCACCTTTCCCTTGTCTATTCTTAATCCCTCCCCACCCCCTCTCCCCTCACCCTCCCCTCCCCTGCCCCCCCTCTCCCCAGCAGCAATATCACACACACACACACACACTAAAGAAACATACAACACCCCAAACAGCTCTCAACAACCAACACATTCAACATCCAGCACTCTCCCTTCCCCCCCCCCGGGATATCCCGGCCAACTACTTTGTCCTGCCGGAGCAAAAAATGCAATGTGTGCCTTCGAGTCAGTCCTGACTCCTGGCGACCCAGAAGCTCCTGGGTTTTCTTGGCTGTGTCACCGGAAGTAGATTGCCAGGCCTTTCTTCCGAGGCAATGGAGGGTTAAGTGACTTGCCCAAGGCCACAAGGAGTGCTAGTGGGAATCGAACCCTGGTTGCTTGGTTACCAAGCCAGTGTTCTAACCACTAGGCTACTCCTCCACTCCACACCCCAAGTCGCCCCAAACAGGAGCTAGATCACTGTCCACACCTCCGGGCCACTCGATGCCGCATTAGTGGAGGCTGTTCCTGAGACAATCAATCTTTTTTGTCAGTCCCACATGTCCTCAGCTCAGGCGGTCCAGGGCCACAGCATGCCCGCCGCTACGCAACCAAAAACAGTATCTAGTTATCCCCAGACGTGGGTTTGGTCAAGAGGGAAGCCACCAGGGTCCGTGCCGCAACTGCCTGCTCAAAGGAATGAGACTTGCCGTTGTGAAAAATTTTCAGCGTAGCCGGATAGCTTAGCGCAAAGCGAATGCCGCCACGTGCAAGGTCACTGCAGAGAGATGAGAACTCCTTTCTCTTAGCTGCAACCATCGAAGAATAATCTTGAAACATTAGGACTGGAGCATTATCTAGCTTTAAGTCTCTCCGCTTCCTATAAGCTTGTAGAAGGAGGGTTTTATGTTGGAAATTCAAAATCCTGGCCAGCACTGGTCGCGGCCGCTCTCTGCCCTCCGTCCGCTGGCCTAGCCTGTGGGCCCTTTCCACTTTGATATGCCCAATCAAGTTGTCCAGGCCCAGCTCCTTCGGCAACCATGTTTCAAACAAATCAAATAATTGATTGTCCAACCGAGATTCGGGCACACCGACCAGCCTGAGATTGTTCCTCCGGGACTGATTTTCCAAATCGTCCACTTTAAGCATCAGCGCCTCAAGTTGTTCCTGGTGCTTCTGATTAGCTCGCTCTAGCGTGAGCTCGCCTTCCTCCAACACATTCACACGCTGCTCCATTTCCTCAATTCTCCGTGTCTGTTCTGTGAATGCTTCACCCATAACCTCCAACTTTTGCATTATGGTATCAAATTTGGGCTCCAGTAATCGAACTACTTCTTGCGCCATCTCCTCGGGGGCTGTTTCACCGTTGTCCTTTTCCGGGGATCCAGGCCCAGTGCCCCCTTTCATGCCAGTCGCCATTTTGTTTTCTCGGGAAGTGGCAGGCTTTTCTCTCCTCGCAGCTGCCTTCATCGCACCCCGGCTGATGTCTGTCCTATCTCCAATGATGCCCCAGACACTCCGACAGCCTCCAGCAAAGTTTTTCCACGTTTCTCTGACTTTCGCCTCCGGTACAATCAAAGGTTTTCCGAGCGGCCCGGGAGCGTGGCAAGGAGCACCCTACCCGCTCATGTGCTCACGTGATCTCCAGGATGGCTTTAAATGGCATTCCCCTCAGCACTTTCTTGGAGCATGACCACCAGTGGAGACTGTTTTGTACCCATAATGGAAGAGGAAGAAGAATGTTGTAGTACTGCGAGCAAGGAGACCACCAAGCCAGCAATGCCCTCTGAAGTGGGAGCATGTAAACCACAGCCCAGGGAACTAGGTCTAACGTGGCTTCTATACAGCCCAGGAGCTGAAAATATCCCAAGCCCTGGGAGATCAGCAACTCTGAAAGGCTATGAGCTGACTAATTTTCTTCTTGTCTCCTCAGTGAGGAAAACTTTCCAAGCTCAGATGTCGAACCTCATCTCACGAACTCCAAGGACCGGGTGGAGACTAGCAACGCTTGTTGCAGTTCACTACCCAGCCGAAGCTCTCCAAAAAACTGTACTACCCTGGACACTGATCTGAGAGACTCAGTCTTCAAAGCAGAGATGCACACAAATGCCATCCTTCCAAAGAGCTACAGCTGCCGCCACCATTACTTTTGAGGTCTTGGGGGCAGTTGCCAAGCTGAAGGGTAAGGCACAAAACTAAAAATGGTCGCTCAAAACACCAAAGCAGAGAAAACATCGCTAATCCTCTGATGGGAATATGCAAGTAAGCTTTGGTGAAGTCTAGAGAAGTGAAAAACTCCTCCTTCCACATTGCCTATATGACCAACTTCAGCGTCTTCAAAGAAAGCAGGGCCACACTCAAACAGGCATTGATCCTTTTTAGATTGAGAATAGGACAGAAGGAGCAGTCTTTCTTTGGAACCATGAAATAGATGGAATACCTTCCCTTCCCTCTTTTAGGAGGGATGGCACTAATAGCCCACCTCTACAGAGTTGACCGCACTGCCGCCCTTTTGGACAGAGACCATGAAGGCATCTCTGATGGGTTTGTGCACTCCAGCACATAGTCCTGTTGCAAGATATTGAGAACCCAGTGATCCAATGCAATTTGGGCCCTCTCCTGCTAAAAAGAATCAGAGGTGGCCCCCCACCCGTGGCACCCCATAAACCCCCTGCCCCTCACTGGGATGGACAAAAGGCAGCAGGCTTTTGGAGGAAGAAGGTATCCCTGGATTTACAGACCCTATCAAAGGGCTGCAATTTTGCATACATCTTTGAAAAGGACAAACTGCTTCCCTGGCGAATACTGCCCGGAGTCTCAAAAACGACAGCGAGAAGAAACGGAAGAAGAGCAGCACCTGGAGGGAATCCTGGGCTTGTCTTACAGCAAACACTGCAGCTTCACCTCACCCAAGTCCTTCACCAGCTTCTCAAGGTCCTTCCTAAAAGTGAGCTTGCTTTTGAACAAGGGCTTGGATAGCCTAGCCTTAGAAGCAGCATCAGCTGTTCCAGTATCAGAGCTAGAGCCAACTTTGAGCAACTGTAGCAGCTGCAGCCTAAGTGGCTAAGGGTAGGAGATCGTACATTGCATAACTGACTCCAGACAGGCAGAGACAGAATTCTCAGGCAAGAGCTGAATTCACCGCAGAAGGCTGTGAGCTGCCAGGCCCTCACAGACCAAATTCTGCAGATTAAGAGAAGAGGCCGAGAACACTGTTTTCAAGAGACTGTCAACCTTCTTGCCCTGTTGGTCATGGAGGGCTGCTCTATCCTCCACTGGAAAGAGTAGTTACTCATCTGTAACAGGTGTTCTCCAGGAGCAGCAGGAATCAGTCCTCACATATGGGTGACGTCGGCGCCGACGGAGCATTTTCCCAGCTTTCAAGGAAAGCCTTTGGGAATGCAGCACGCTTGCACGGTCCCCTTCCCGCCCAAGGCTGCCATCTTGCTCAGTCTGATGACAGCTAAAAGACAGCGAAAAACAAAATGAAGGATATGACTGCAACTCCAGGGAAGGAGGGAGGGTTGTGAGGACTGATTCCTGCTGTTCCTGGAGAACACCTGTTACAGGTGGGTAACTACTGTTTCTCCAGGATCAAGCAGGAAGTCAGTCCTCACATATGGGACTCCCCAGCTCTAGGCTACCGGGAACCCCAAGCTGAAAAAATGGCTCCCTTTCAAGAGCCTCAGCATTCGTGATAAGAATATCCTCTGAGAATGCCCCCAAACGGTAGCCCAACACAAGGGCCGGAGGATAGGAGTTGCCTAAACCTCAAAGAGATTACGGAGTACCGCCTGTCCGAAAGCACTGTCCCTTCGGGACTCTCTCTTGAGGCAGTAAGGTGCTGCAAAAGTCTGGCTTAAAGACCAAGTTGCGGCCTGGCAGATGTCTGCCAACGGAACAGAACGGAGATGAGCTACTGACACGGCTTTCGCCTTGACACGGTGGGCCGTGACTCGACCCTGCAAGGGGAGGTCGGCTGCCTTGTACGCCCAGGCAATACACTCTGCTACCCAAGTGGACAACGTACGCTTGGAGACAGGTAACCCCATCTTATTAGGGTCAAAGGAGACGAAGAGCTGAATAGCCCTTCGATGCCCCTGCGTACGTTCTATGTAAAAAGACAATGCCCTCTTACAGTCCAGGGTATGCAAGACTGTTTCAGCCCAGCTGGTATGCGGCCTGGGAAAAAAGGTCAGAACCACCACCTCCTGGTTGAGGTGGAAAGAGGAGACCACTTTTGGAAGGAACTTGGGATGGGTCCATAGGACCACTGTGATACCGCAAGCCCTCTGATGCAAGAAAGGAAACTTTTAAATCTTGAAAAAAACAGGATTTGCCTGCAATTACGAGAAGGGACACATAGAGGGAGCAGGAGAACAAACCTGAAAGTGGAAGAACCACACCTCTATGGGCAGGACTCAGAAGCAGCTGCTCTGGATTTAAGTAGGAACAGAGCACTGCAAGAGAAAGAGCCAAGAGGGAGAGAGCCAAGAGAGAGAGAGCCAAGAGAGAGAGAGAGCCGAGAGAGCCAAGAGAGGCAAAGGTGCCAGGAAGGCAGTCAAGAGAGCCAGAAAGGCAACAGAGAAACCCCGAAGGGAAGAACCCAGAGGAGAAGCACAGGAGGAGGCAAGGAGCTTGGCAGAGACCTTCATGGGGAGAACAGGAGGCAGTGCCAAGGGAAGCTCCAGAGGCCAGACTCAGAGACCGAGGTGAGGTCACTGACAAACCCAGCAGAGCTAAAGGAAAGGAAGCTACTGGGAGAGCAGGCCTAGAGAAAGGCCATACACAACTTCAAGGGGCAGTATCACGGACTGCAGCTAAGGAAGGAAGTGCTTATCCCTCCGGTTGGAGAAGAAACCTTCAAGAGAAAAAAGGTACTTTTAAAAGCTTTTACAAAAGTAACTTGAAAGATAAAGGAAAAGTTCATAGCCTTGAGAGAAAGGATATACCTGGAGCACAAAACTCTCAGACTAGGCCTCAAGCCTTTTTCAAGAAGCCTAGAGAGGAACAAAGGGCTAGTTTTTATCTGGACAATAAGGACTGTTTTAAACCAGATATAACTGATAAGTTTTACAGGAAAAAGTTTAATGTTGCCAGAGAATGGAAGGAGCAAACTTTTAGTCCTGAAACGACAGCAAGCCCAGGGAGATATACTAGACCTAAAAGCCGACGCCCCAAACTCCCAAGCCAGCACTGGGATACAGTATGGCATGCTTTTAGGAAACCAGGTTTTAATATCCAAGAGATCTCAGAGACCTCAGTTTCAGATCCCATAGACATGGAATGGCTGCCAGGGGAATCTGAGAGCACTGAAGATATAGAACCAATGGAATGTGACTTTTGCACAAGAAGATATCTTTGAGCAAAAGGCAAACAAATCTAATGTGTGCAAACTGTACTGGAAAGTTTATGCTTTAAGTTGGTGAAGGAACCATGTTATTTTGAGTGTTTTGCTGACTCACGTTTTGATGCAACTGAATTTATGTTCTGTTACTCATTACCTCATATTTTGAACTTCTTCATGCAAAAAGGGGAAATAAAAGCCTTTTTGTACCCTACACTTGGCAAGAGTTACTTTTTAGGTTGTTGACCCTGAGGCTGACAATGTGACCTGCTATCCCATTGACCCTCACAACAGATCAACCCTGAACCCTTTAATTCTTATGCGCTCCCCAGCCCCTGTGGAACCACTACGCCGCCACTAGAGGGGGCTGCGGGGGACACCACCCTATTCCTATAGAACCATGTGTACGGTCTATCAGAAACCAGAGCTTGTAGTTCACTCACACGTCTGGCCGAGGTAAGAGCCACCAGGAAGAACGCTTTCCAAGAGAGGAAGCGCAAATGGCAAGTAGCCATTGGCTCAAATGGTGGACGAGTAAGTTGCTGCAAGACCACGTTCAAATCCCACTCAGTCACCGGTGGACGAACCGGAAGCTTGAGTAGAAGCAGACCTCTGAGAAATCGGGACACCAAGGGGTGAACCGACAGAGGCTGTCCTTCCACCAGTGAGTGGTGCACTGACAAAGCACTGAGGTGGACCCGAACAGAGTTAGACTTAAGGCCTAGGTCTGACAGGTGAAGTAGATACTGCAGTACTACTGGCACAAGGCAAGAGAAAGGATCTTCATTGCACTGAGCACACCATACCGTAAACCTCTGCCACTTGACGGCATAGGACTTTCTGGTGGACTGCCTTCTAGAGGCCAAGACCACCTCCTCAACTTCCTTAGGTAGAAGTAAGGGAGCTAGCACTATCCTTTCAGCAGCCAGGCCATCAAATTGAGGGACCTGAGATTGGGGTGCAGATGGGAACCTTGCTCCTGAGACAGGAGATCATGTTGCAATCCCAGAGGAAACGGAGTTTCCACCGTCAACTGCAGCAGAAGTGGAAACCATGGCTGCCTCGGCCATCTGGGGGCTACCAGAATCACTAAGGCCTTGTCCCGGAGGATCTTGAACAGAGTTCGGGCCACCAGGGGCATGGGAGGAAACGCATACAGGAGGCCCGTAGACCAAGAGATCAGAAAAGCATCTGCTGCCATCCACAGGGGATGCGGCTGTCTGGAGCAGAACCTGGGCAGCTGACGGTTCAGTGGACTGGCAAAGAGATCGATGGATGGAAGTCCCCAGCGGAGGAAGATCTGCTGGACCACAAGTGCATTCAACTGTCATTCGTGAGGCTGGAGAATCCTGCTTAGCTTGTTTGCCAGGAAATTCTCCTGACCAGGTAGGTAAACTGCTTTGAGAAAGATACCTGTTTGACCGCAAAGGAGCAGAGATCCCGTGCCTCCTGACATAGGAGCCTGGATCCCGTGCCCTCTTGTTTGTTCACGTAGAACATTGCCACTTGATTGTCCATCTGAACTAGGACAGACTGGTGAAAGAGGGCATGAGAAAATGTTTGTAGAGCTAAGCAGATTGCTCGCAGCTCCAAAAGATTGATTTGCTGCGTGGCCTCCTGAGGAGACCACAGGTCTTGAGTGCACATGCCCTGGCAATGTGCACCCCAGTCTTTTAAGGAAGCATAGGTCGTCAGCACCCTTGCGTGTGTTGGAGCCTGAAAAGGTATCCTCTTGAGAAGGTTTGGGAGATATAGCCACCACTGTAAGGAGTCCAAAAGTGGTTTGGACACCTCTACTCTGTCTCGGAGGTCGTCTGTGGCCTGCGTCCACTGAGCTCCGAGGCACCACTGAACACCCGCATGTGTAGACGGGCATTCAGAGTCACATGTACAGTGGATGCCATGTGGCCCAGGAGCCGCAGGTAGCGCCTGGCGGAAACATGAGAACTGCTTTGGAACTGGTTGGCCAAATCCATCAGTCTGTGGGCCCTTTCCTCGGGCAAGTAGGCTCTTGCCTGAAGGGTGTCTAATCTTGCCCCTATAAATTCTAGGTTCTGAGAAGGGAGCAAAGTGGACTTTGCGTAGTTTATGACAAAGCCCAGATGCTGAAGAAGAGAGACAGTACGAAGAGTGGCTTGTCGGGCCTCCTGGAGAGGCTGGTCCCTGATGAGCCAGTCGTCCAGGTATGGGAAGACAAAAATTCCCTGATTCCTGAGATAAGCCGCCACCACCGGCATTTGGTGAAAACCCTGGGGGCAGAGGTTAGGCCAAAGGGAAGTACCCTGTACTGAAAATGGTTTCCTCCCACCACAAATCTGAGATATTGTCTGTGGTCTGGATGAATGAGGATGTGAGTATAAGCATCCTTTAGGTCTAAGGAGCATAGCTAGTCTCCCTGCTGGAGGTAGGACAGCAGTATCCCAAGGGTAAGCATCTTGAACTTTTCCCTCTCCAGAAACTTGTTTAGGTTTTGCAAGTCTAGGATAGGCCGGAGGCCTCCTGTCCTTTTTGGTACCAGGAAGTACCTGGAGTAGAAGCCTTGCCCTTCCAGGTGGTGAGGCACCGGTTCCACCGCCTGTTCCTTTAGAAGACTTGCCAACTCCTGGAGGAGGAGGTTCCTGTGTAGAGGGAGTCTTGGAGGCTCCCCTGGAAAGTAGGAGGGGGTAGCTGGTGGAAGTGGAGTATGTAGCCCTTTTGGACTATGCTCAGTACCCAGGTATCCCCTGTGATGGCTGGCCACCTGTAGGCGTACAGGGTCAGCCGACCTCCTGTGCTGAGTGGAGCCACCGGCGGAGAAAAGGCTATGCTGTGGGAGTCAAAACCGCACTCCTTGCTGTGCAGGAGTCGGATCTGGCGGCTTGGGGGTTTTTCTGCCTAGGGGGGCCCATGCCCCTGCCCATTGGCCTGCTGGCCCTGTTGTGGAGCTGGAGAGGCCTGATATTGAGGGTAGGATTGGTAGGCAGCACCCTTCCTCGGGAAAAAGGGCTTCTTTCCCGAGCTCTTCTTTTTTTGAGAAGGGGCAGAAGTCTTTCTGGACAGCCTTGTCCTGGTGAGAGTCTCAGTCTCGATTTCTGCAGCCTTTTCAGTCATGGGCTTACCGAATAGGTTGTCACCTTGGCACGGGACATCGACCAGCGTGTCCTGCATCCATGACTCCAGGTCCGATGACTGTAGCTAGGCCTGACGCCATGCACCGATGCCAGCCGCAACTACCCGGGCCGAAGCCTCAAAGCCATCATAGGCTGCTCGAGAGATAAACTTTGAGTACTCTCGGATCCCTGTCGACAAGGCCTTGAACCTCTGCAAGGGTTCCTCGGAGAGGCCAGCTGAGAACCCGGCAATCTCCTTTGCCAGGTCACTTAGGTACATGCCCCTTTTGTGCTCCCTGGTGGGAGACCCCCTCTCAGAGGAACCACGACGGCGCTCGGGGTCAGACTCCTGAGATGTCAAGGCCTCTGACGAAGTCTGGGCCCAACTGGACGTGGACTCTGAAAAAATTATTTCACGTTGATGCTGACGGCTCCAAAGTGCCTTCGACGACATTTTGCCGCACGGGCCACAGACCAGCGGGTCATGGTTGGGCCCGAGGCAGCAGTCATGTGTGTCAGTGAGAGATAAGTTTCTTGAACCAATCACATTTTTTGAACCCGCTGGCAGCCATCGGGGGAAAAAGGGCCCCTGCAAGGTCAAAAGACCGGTCTGCCAGTGAAAACAACAAAAAAGGCGCGAACGCTAGTCATGAAGGGCAAAAAACGAAAAAATAAATTCCGGACTCGATACCGGTGTACCGAGCCCAGGCGGGAAGGGGAACCGGCGTCAAACTGGATAAGAAAAAAGCAAAAATCGCAGAAAAAATCTACTTTTCCCAGGTGACACGAACTCACGTCTGTTGGGCTCCGCGGAAAAAGAAAGACTGAGAAAGATAGCACCCTTGGGCGGGAAGGGGACCACGCATGTGCGCTGCATTCCCAAAGGCTTTCCTTGAAAGCTGGGGAAATGCTCCGCACGAGGGCTCCGTTGGCGCCGTCACCCATATGTGAGGACTGACTTCCTGCTTGGTCCTGGAGAATTGTGAGGTGCTTCATAACTGTCATCACTAAGGCATCCACCTTGAGAAACTGAAGCCACCTGTTCAAGTCCCTAAGGGGCCTTCATAGATCTTGTCAACAGCCTGATACTCCTATTCCATGCAAAACATCCTTTGCAAACTCCGATGGAAATGGAGAGGCTCCAGTGGGCTTCCTAACGCCCACAGCTTGTTCTTTTCCTCCTCTGGTAGACTAGCTATTTGGAGGGAAGATGTCAGCTGTGTGAATCAAGGTGGGAAGTACATCCCTGCGAAACAAGCAGCTATTCAAGGTATCATCTTCTTTCTCCGGGAGAGGGGGGGGGGGCCCCCAACTCCCCCTCTTCCCAGCTAGAAATGCTTCCTAAACTGCACTCGAGAGAGTCCCCATTTTGATCCTCCTCCAGAACCTCCTGATATCCAAGGGACTGCAAGAAAGATGACCTAGGAAATTTCAGGTTGTTGTCAGGTGCTTTCATGACGACCCTGTGGCCTTAGTGGAACCCTAGGAGATAGAACACTCTGCCATCAGCTGATTATAAGGCTGAAAGAGGTCCTCTCAGGAGCCCCTCTCCCATTAAATGGGCCATGCGTGCTGAAATGTTTTAAAATACTACAGAAGGCGGCTCTGCAGTTCACTGAGCACTAACTCCCCCCCCGCCCCCAAAGGACAGGCCTCCAGAAGTAGGACTAGAGGTGGCCAGGATTCATACTACCTGACAAAATGATGGCCATTCCCACCACTGCAGGAGGCGTGGGCGAATGAAAAATAGCAAGGCCGAGTCCCCTCCCCGATGTTAGAGGAGGGCAGCTGGAAAGCTCTTCAGCCCACTGCCCCAAGGTCTCCCCAGAGTCAGAAGGCAGGATACATATATACTGTCCATCAAATATAGCTGATGCTTACTACAGCTTAGGCAGCATCGTGAGTGAGCCGGCATTAGGCCATGACCTGTCGCATGCACCGCAGTTCAAATCAGGCATTCTTGGTTCCCCAGCCTCTCTGGGCTGCTAGTGCCACTACCACAGCAGAAAGACCATCAACTGCAGCACCTTTACGGCTCACTAATATGGTCTATGGGCCCCCACCCTGATGGCAGAGAGAAACAGCAGCATAAACAGGCCCACTGTTGGTTGTTTCTCTTTTTTTTTTTTACTTTAAACTTTAAAATAAAGGAAAATTATGAGCACTAAGGAAAGGGATTATGCTAAGAATAGGCCACCCCAGGCTCAACTGGTCTGGACAAGAAGCCAACTCTCCCACTAGTAGCAAGAAACTCCAGATTGGTTCAACTGGAAGGCACCCCCTTAAGATGGCTGCCCAGGAACCCAAACGTCCAGCAACCATCATCCACTGAAGACAGAGAAATACTGGAGGGTACCCCTAGCTACACTAGCCTTAGTACTAGAGATATTGTCACTGTAATCTTTCAGTCTTTCACTGTCTCCATCATCTGCTGGCAAGGGGACATAAAGCACAGTTACTTACCTGTAACAGGTGATCTCTGGGAACAGCAGGAATAAGTCTTCACATATGGGTATCGTCGGTACCGACGGAGCCTGCGCGGGAACGCTCCCCAGCGTCCAGAAAGAAAGCTTTTGGGAGCATCCCACAGCGCCTGCGCGCTGCCTTCCCGCCTTTCCTTCCCGCCTCTCTCCAGTTCGAGTTTTAAGCTGAGACAAAGAGAGAGAGAGAGGAAAGGAAAGATAGATAGAGAGATACAACTCCTAGGGGAGGTGGGTGTGTTGTGAAGACTTATTCCTGCTGTTCCCAGAGATCACCTGTTACAGGTAAGTAACTGTGCTATCTCCAGGAACAAGCAGGAATGAGTCTTCACATATGGGGACTCCCCAGCTAGAGATGCCAGGAAGATCTCAAAGGTTGTGAGTCCCTGAGAAGGGCTCTACCTCCCCCCATGGATCTCGGGCATCCAACCAGGGATGGGGGGGTAGGAGTTGATTAGGTATGGAACAGGTGTTTGAGAACAGCCTGACCAAACAAGGCATCCCGGCGGGAGTCCTTGTACAAGCAGTAATGGGCTGTAAAGGTATGAATCGAGGCCCAGGTGGCCGCTCGACAGATTTGGTCGATGGACACAGAGTTTAGATGAGCCATAGAGGCTGCCATGGCCCTCACATTGTGAGCTGTGACATGGCCCTCCAGAGAAAGGTTCTTACTCTGGTAGGCGAAAGAAATACACTGAGCAATCCAATTAGACAGAGTTCTCTTAGAGACTGGAAGTCCTAAATGAGAGGGATCAAAAGCAACAAATAGTTGAGAGGACTTTCTATGTTGCTGTGTCCTTTGTAAGTAAAAAGCAAGTGCTCTTTTACAATCCAGGGTATGAAGATTCCTCTCTGCACTTGATGCATGAAGTCCTGGAAAAAAGACAGGTAAATACACCTCCTGGTTCAGATGAAAAGGTGAGACCACTTTAGGCATAAAGTGTGGATTAGTCCTGAGGACTACCTTGTCATGATGGAACCTTGTATAAGGAGGATTAGCCACCAAGGCTTGAAGCTCACTGATACGGCGAGCTGAGGTGACTGCAATGAGAAAAATAACCTTCCAGGAAAGGAATTTCAAGGAGGTAGTGGCTAAGGGTTCAAAGGGTGGCTTCATAAGCTGGCCAAGAACCAAATTCAAATCCCATGCCAATGGAGGTAGTCTAATGGGAGGTTTAGTTAAAAGAAGGCCTCTCATGAATCTTGCAATAAGAGGATGAGAGGAAATAGGCTGTCCATTGAGAGGCTTAAGGGATGCTGCAATAGCACTCAAATGGACTCTTACTGAATTCGTTTTAAGGCCTGCATGGGATAAATGCAGCAAATACTCTAGTAAAGAATTCAGAGGTATTGCAAGAGGGTTAAGACCCTTCTCTGCACACCAAACGGTAAACCTTTTCCATTTAAAAGCATCGGAACGTCTAGTGGAAGGCTTTCTGGAAGCATGAAGGATATCTTTCACATGCTGAGAAAGATGTAAATCTTGAAGGTCTAGGCCTTCAGCAACCAGGCCCTGAGATGGAGACTGGGGATTTGGGTGCCACAACGTTCCCTCCTCCTGGGACAGGAGGTCTGGAGCAGATCCCAAGTCCAGGGAGGGAGCTTGAGAGAGATGCAGAAGTAGAGGGTACCACACTTGGCGTGGCCAACGTGGTGCTATGAGGATCATAGACCCCTTATCTCTCTGAAGCTTGAACAGTGTCTTGGAAATTAGGGGAATGGGTGGAAAGGCATAGATGAAGTCTTGCCCCCAATGGAGGAGGAAGGCATCCCTGGCCTGAATTCCCTGACACGGAATCCTGGAACAGAACCGGGGAAGTTTGGCATTCCACGGACTTGCAAACAGGTCTATGTCCGGGGTTCCCCAAATTCGAAAGATCCTGGCTATCTGGTCCCCATGGAGGGACCATTCGTGTGGAAGCAGAACTCGACTGAGTCTGTCTGCCCAAGAGTTTTGAACCCCTGGAAGATACACTGCCATGAGATGAATTTGATGCTCTCTGGTGAAGGCCCACATTCTCAAAGCTTCGTTGCAAAGCGACAGAGAGCCAGTCCCGCCCTGCTTGTTCATGTAGAACATGGCTACTTGGTTGTCCGTGTGGATGAGGACTGCCTTGTAGCTGAGCAGGGTGTTGAAGACTCAGAGCTAGAATAATTGCTCTGAGCTCCAAGAGGTTGATATGTAGAGATGTCTCCTGTGGAGACCAGATGCCCTGGTTGGAGAGATCTTGTAGATGAGCTCCCCAACCCCTTGGAGAGGCATCTGTTGTAAGGGTTGCTTGGGGTAGCAACTGTTGAAAGGGGGACCCCAGCAACAGATTCGGAGTGGACTTCCACCACTGGAGAGACCAAAAGAGGCGACTGGAGGTTGCTATTTTGTCTGACAGGCACCCTGATGCCTGGGTCCATTGGGTGGACAGTCCACCTAGCTGCTCGCATGTGAAGGCGAGCGTAAGGAACCACATGCACGGTGGATGCCATGTGGCCTAACAGTTGTAACATCTCTCGAGCAGTTAAATGGGACTTTAAATGAACTTGTGAGGCTAACTGCACCAATCGTAGGCAACGGGCTTGGGGAAGATAGGCCCTTGCAGTTTTGGTATCCAGCAAGGCCCCTATGAACTCTAATGACTGAGTAGGGGTGAGATGTGATTTTGGGATGTTTATTACAAGTCCCAGATATTGAAGAACACGCCTTGTACAGGCTAGGGAAGCCTGGGCCTCTGTCTGGATGGAGCTCGGATGAGCCAGTCGTCCAGATATGGGAATACAAATATTCCTAGAGTGCGTAGAAATGCAGCTACTACTGCCATGCATTTTGTGAACACTCTTGGAGCAGAGGCCAGACCAAAAGGAAGCACTCTGTATTGGTAGTGCTTTCCTTGATAAAGGAACCGAAGGAACCTTCTGTGTGTTGGATGGATGAGGACATGGGTGTACGCATCCTTGAGATCTAGAGAACAAAGCCAATCCTGACTCTGAAGGTATGGAAGGAGAGCACCGAGAGAAATCATCTTGAATTTCTCCTTGCATAGAAACTTGCTCAATTCTCTGAGATTTAATATGGGTCTGTAACCCCCTGTTTTCTTTGGGATAAGAAAATAGGGGGAGTAGAACCCTGAACCCTGTTGAAGAAGGGGTACTTCTTCTATTGCCCTTTGGGCAAGAAGGGTAGCAATCTCCTGACCCAGAAGGTCGAGGAGAGATGTTGGAGAATTGAACTGTCTCACCATGGTGTGATGAGGAAGGTTTAAGAAATGAAGCTTGTACCCCTCCCTTATGATGGAGAGGGTCCATTGCTCTGCTGTGATTTGTTCCCATCTGGGAGCAAAGTGAGCTAACCTTCCTGGAATGGTGAGAGGCTCTGGTTCTTCTAGAGCCAGAAAGGCTAAGTTCTCTAGTTGTAAGTCAAAGGCCCTGAGGAGGCTGAGGCTGTTGGGCCGTAGCAGTCCTTGCAGCCTTAGGCTTGGCTTGTTTAGGTTGTTGCTGACGCTTTGCAGCAAAACGACCTGCAGAAGATGCCTGGTGACCATAACCAGGATAATATTTCCCTTTTTGGGAAAGAAAGCCTTTTTGAATAACCTTTTTCTAACAGGAGCAGAAGTAGACTTTGAAAGTCTATCTAAGGCAGAATTCTCAGCATCCATCTGAGTGGCCTTTGCTTGCCAATCCTTGCCAAAAAGGTTTTCACCTGTACAAGGAAGATTTCCTAATCCATCCTGGACCCAGGGTTCCAAATCAGAAGCTTGTAACCAAGCAAATCTGCGTGCACCTATGGCAATAGCCGAGGCTCTGCTGGCACACTCAAAAGAGTCAAAGGCTGCACGGTTTGAAAATTTGGAAACATCCTTGGCATGTTTAAGCCAGGTGAGAAACTCCTCCCTTTTATCTTCTGAGATAAAAGGAGATAAAGTTTGCAGATGATCTGTAACTTCCTTTAGAAACATCCCCATACAGAGACTATAGGAGTTGATTCTGGCAGTAAGCATATTGGCCTGGAAAATTCTCCAGCCAAAAGCATCCAAGGTTCTACATTCTCTTCCTGGAGGATTAGATGAGTGTCTTTTTGCACTCTTTATCTTCTTCATAGCAGACTCCACCACAATAGAGTGGTGAGGAAGCTGAGTCTTATGAAAGCCAGGACAAGGAGGAACATGGTACATGGTGTCCAACCTGCGAGAATGAGGGGAGGTAGTGTAAAATATCCAATTTCTTGGCTCTAGGCTCTGGTTCAGGGGCCACTGAAATAGAGGGGCCCCTGGCCACTTCCCTAATGAAGTCTTGAAAAGACAAATCTTCTGGAGGAGACATTCTCCTTTTTGGAGAAGAGGGCTCCTGAGGAAGGAGTACCGATGCTTCGACAGAAGCCTCTGATTCATCAGAGTCTTCGGAGGAATCGAAGTATCGCCTGTCTGGATGCTCTTGCAGAGCCCGATACGCGTACCGAGTGGTATCGACATCGGGAGTGATCGGTACGATTCGGTACCGATGGGCATCACAGAACAGGGTACCGCTGCAGTCGACACCGAAGCCGATGCAATTGGTACCAGCACCGGAACCGATATCGGTGCCGGAACCGGTACCGACAACGGAGTTTGTTGCGGTACCGGAGGCATCGCAGCTTGTATGAATGCCGTAATGGCACGCTGCATGGTCAGAATATTCTGATCCATCGACGCAACCAATGTCTGGATGTCAGTACCAGTGGAAACCACCGGTACCCCATTACATGGCAACAGGTGATCGGTCGAGGCCACGCCATCGATGTCAACCTGTGACCCCATAAAAGAAGCTTTGGAAGCCGGAGCTTCCCGCCGGGGTAATTTTGCCGGTGCAGGATCCTCGAGAGCAAGCCCGGAGGCATCTCGATACTTAGAGGGAGATCTACCCTTCGAGGACCGGCTGGACTTATGTTTGGTTACCTGAGATTCATGGGAGGAAGAAGCAGCCCTGGAAGATGTCGATGCCACCGAAGCTGCATCAGAGGGAAACAGGGTACTGAGCTTGGCCGCTCGATTCTGTCGACCTCTTTTAGACATCATGGAACAGGACTCACAATCGGTGATGGAGTGGTCAGGACCCAAACATTTTAGACACCAGTCATGGGTGTCAGTGATAGAAAATGTACCGCTGCACTTCATGCACTTTTTAAACCCGGAAGCGGGCTTTTCCATGAGGAAAATTTTTCTAGGCCTAAGGCCCAAAAGGAAAAATTGCACAGAAGTGGGAAATGGTATTTTTTTTTTAAAAGAAGAAAGAAGAAAAGACCGGCGGTACCGGTCCGGCGTCGAAGGCAGACGCGCGACCAAAGAAATAAAGAAAAATAAAGAACTTCTTCAGCGGTGACAGGAACACGACCTGCTGGCTCCACGGAAAAGAAGAACTGGAGAGAGGCGGTTAGGAAAGGCGGGAAGGCAGCGTGCAGGCGCTGTGGGATGCTCCCAAAAGCTTTCTTTCTGGACGCTGGGGAGCGTTCCCGTGCAGGCTCCGTCGGTACCGACGATACCCATATGTGAAGACTCATTCCTGCTTGTTCCTGGAGATCTCATTTATCTGGACTGGTAGTGTTTGGGTAGCAGAACAAAGGAGAACAGTAAAACCCACAGTTACCATCTCCCTTTCTAGCCAGTGATAGGAAAAAGGATGGGGTGCTGTAGCAACACTTAGAGGCCAAAATTTCTCTAAAAATCCAATTCTTTACTATGCAGTCCCTAAGCATTCCTGTGCCTAAATGTAGACTAGAAGCTGAGGAAGGGACATGAGATACCTGTAAAGGAAACAATTGGTTTTACCTGCTAGTTTTGTCTCCTACCAGATCAGTCCAGATGCATGAGTTTTATCCCTCTACTAACAGATGGAGACAGAAAGAAAACGTATAGATCCTACCCTATATAGGGCACTGTGCAGCCGCCCCTCAGTATTTCCATAATCAAACAAATAAACCTCATCTGGATTCCCTTCCAGAGTAGGGAAGTGCCCAACATCCCATCTGAATTCATCCCCCCTACAACTGAGGGATTACCCAGGAGAAAGCCAACCACCATTAACACATCCAGAAAACCTGTCAATGTAAAATACTACACTAACCAAAATACACACTACAGGTGTGAACCAGAACTGGTCTGGCAGAACTCAAGGGAAGAAAATTAGTAGACAAGACCACATTTTTCCTTATTGTCCTACAAGACCAGTCCAGATACTTGAGATGAAAAAAAAATCACTCCTTACTTTGGAGAGAACCAGCAAGGATAGCTTTTAACATGCCTGCCGCGAAGGCAGTGTCTTTCCTCACCAGACATCAAAACAGTAGCGCTTTGTAAAAGAACATAAGCATGACCATATAGTCACACTGCAAATTTTAGTGGAAGAAAGAGTACAGCTCTGTCCAAGCAAATCAACTGGGCTCTGGCTGAATGAATATAAGCTCAAATGAGCAATTGTAGCTTTGTTGCCGCCCCCCTCCCCCTTCAGTTCCTCAAACAGCACAAGCAAATAATCAGAGCTTAAGAAATTATTTGTCATAGCAGGACTGTGAACATCTAAAAAGGTGCAGAACCCAAAGATTTTCCTCACAATCCTCTCTTCAGGATGGCAGCAGGGAGACCATTTAATTTGACATGCAAGGATGAAACCACTTTGGCAAAAGGATGGCACAATGCATAGGAAGACTCCTACCACCATAAAACGAAGGAAAGTTTCCATACAGGAAAGTGTTTGAATCTCTGAAATCCATCTCACTAAGCCAACAGCCAAACACCTCCTTGAGAGTCATTGTCCTTCAGTGAGACCCAAACAGTTCGAAGGGAGGCGAAGATGACTGCAGGACCAACATTAAAGGTCCCATGCTGAGGCTACCTGCTGCCAAGGAGGGCCAGAAATACATTACCCCTTCAAAAACTGCCTAAAGCTGAAAGCACTGAGTGCCTGATGATGTCCCCAGACAGCAAACCAGCAGTCGAGTCTTCCTTCAGCACTACTGCAAAAAGAACAAAATATAGCAAATCAGAGCCTGAAATGGAGACACACCTCTTCCCTGCACCAGGCCTTGAACTCCCTCCAAACTCTGATATATGCTAGGGAGATACATCTCTTAGAAACACGATGGCAGAAAAAGACCAAATGGCCTATCTAGTCTGCCCTTCCATATCAACTACTACAATAGTCCCCTCTTTTCCCTTCAAGATCCTCTGTATTTGTCCCATGCTTTTTTGAATTCAGATACTGTCCTCATCTCTATCACCTCTACTGGGACACTATTCCATGTATCTACCACTCTTTCTGTAAAGAAATATTTCTGCATATTACTCCTGAGTCTATGCCCTTTCAGCCTCATCCTATGTCCCCTCGTAACAGAGCTTGCTTTCAATCGAAAGAGGCTCTACTCCTATGCATTTAGGCCATGTAGATAATTAAACATCACTATCATATCACCGCTATCCTACCTTTCCTCTAAAGTATACATGTTAAGATCCTTAAGTCTGTCCTCATATGCTTTATAACGAAGACCACCAACCATTTTAGTAGCCACTGCACCAACTCCAAACTGTTTATATCCTTTTGAAGGTGTGGTCTCCAGAACTGCACACAATACTCCAAATGAGGTCGCAGCAAAGACCTATACAGTGGCACTATTACCTCCTTTTTTCTGCTGGACATTCCTCTCCCTTTGCACCCAAGCATCCTTCTAGCTTTTGCGGTCGCCTCTTCTACCTGTTTAGCTATTTGAAGATCATCAGACACAATTATGCCCAGGTGGACTTCCCCTTACACTGTACTGCTCCTTTGGATTTTTGCAGCCCAAATGCATGACCCTGCATTTTTTAGCACTGAATCTCGGCTGTCAAATTCTAGACCATTCTTCAAGCTTAGCTAGATCTTCCTCATGTTATCTACTCCTTCCTGGGTATCATCCGCAAAGAAGCAAACTTTACCCAACAGCCTTCTGCAATATCACTAACAAAGATGTTAAAAAGAATCTGACCAAGGACAGATCCCTGTTGCACACCACTGGTAATGTCCCTCTCCTCAGAGTGTGCTCCATTTACCTGTACCCTTAGTTGCCTCCCCCTCAACCAATTTCTAACCCAATCAGTAACTTTAGGGTCCATCCCTGGGGTGCTCAGTTTGTTAATAAGTCGCCTGTGCGGAACGGTATGAAAGGCTTTACTGAAATCCAAGTACACCACATCTAGGGCTCTCCCTGCTTCTGGTGAATCCACGCTGCCTCTGATTCTGTAATCCACTGGACTCCAGAAACCTCACTATTTTTTCTCTGAGCCGCGTTTCCAATAATTTACTCACCAAAGAGGTTAGACTAACAAGCCTGTAGTTTTCAACCACATCCTTACTTCTGCTTTAGTGTAAAGGGATCACATGTGCCTCTCTCCAGTCCTCTGGCATCACTCCCAACTCCATACAGCACAGTTACTTACCTGTAACAGGTGATCTCTGGGAACAGCAGGAATAAGTCTTCACATATGGGTACGTCGGTACCGACGGAGTCTGCGCGGGAACGCTTCCCAGCGTCCAATCAGAGCTTTTGGAAGCATCCCAGCACGCCTGCGTGCTGCCTTCCCCAACTGCCTCTCCTCAGTTAAGTTTTAAAGCTGAGACAAGAGAGAGAGAGAGGAAAGGAAAGATAGATAGAGATACAACTCCTGGGGAGGTGGGAGGGTTGTGAAGACTTATTCCTGCTGTTCCCAGAGATCACCTGTTACAGGTAAGTAACTGTGCTATCTCCAGGAACAAGCAGGAATGAGTCTTCACATATGGGGACTCCCAAGCTGAGATGCCTGGAGTCCAGCATGTCATAGGCTGGACCATGCTATCTCCCAGAACACCAGGCATCCTGAGGATGGAGAGTAGGAGTTGAAAAAAGAAGGATGCTGTGGAACAGCTAACTTAGCATAGGACTGCAGAGGAGTAGTCCATGTGTGGATGATGATGGTCATCAATAATATTACAAAGGATATTGCAATATGGACCTCCACTGACAGGATTACACAGAAGTATGGAGGTTCATGGATCTACTGGAAAACCTAGTAGAGGAACCTTGAAGAGGACCTCACTGTAAGTGGAGGTAATAATCCTGTAGGAAAAACAGTGGAGGTCAGAATCTTGAAAGGTAACAGGTAACCTCAGTAAGGAAACTGGGGTAGTCCAAAAAACAGTGGCCCTTCAGCGGAAGGCTTTATGACAAAAACCCTAGCTCTTTTGGTGGCAGTGAGTCACTCTTAGGAGCAAAAAGAGAAGGCTAAGCGATTTGGACAAACAGGCACAGTGCTTGTGGGGAGAAAGGGTGTGGGAACTCCTTGTACCCCAAAAAGAGAGGACAAATGCCTGAGGCGTTAAGCCTGTGATTAACTGAAGATCCACAATGCCTCTCCTAACTGGGGTAAGCTAGGAGAGATATTGGCACGGAGAGCTTCAGAGGTAACTAAATCGTTAGGTTATGGTATAAAAATTGTTGACTACCACAGGAGTGGTTGAGTGTGTAGAACCCCAAACCTGCTAGATAGCATAGGTATGGGTAAAGCCCCACTGCCAGAATCATATAGCTATATGAGGATAGACAGTGAGATAGATAAGTATGTGGATACATATCTATCTATAATAAAATATCTCAACAGATGCAAGTATATAGACAGATAGATAGATAGATAGATAGACAGACATATAAGAATATATCTATAGTGAGATATGGCAGGGCATAAAATACACACAAAAAATAAATATGAATATGTAGGCCTACCTATGGGTGTCTGCAATTAAACAGACAGAGATATGCCTACAGTACAGTGATCACAGAGGATATGTGGAGAGGAAAGATTCATCTAATAACAAGGAGGTGGAACCTACTTGAGAAGACATATAGAGAATCTATTCCCCCTGGTCATGATCTGCAAGAATGCTAGTTAGTGAAAAATAACCAGGACTGTTACGTGAAAAACAAAGGATAATATCCATGTGCAGCCAGCAAGTCCCGAGTCTCCCAGGACTCTAGCATGGTAAGTAGACAGAAGACGCCTAGAGATGAGATACCATGTTGACCTGCTTAAGGGTAAAGGTATCATGCGTTCTTACCATGAGGACGAGCATATCCCCGATTGGGAATACTATGGACCAAAGCAGGGAACTGGCAACTCCTTGAGCTTTCACGTAAGAGAGGGCCTATGTCCTTTATATCAAAAAAGGAGATAGTAAAAGAAGGGAGAACCTTCTAGTCATGGGAGACATGACTGAAAAGCCTTTTCTAACCAGCTAGGATAGCTGTTGGAGAAAAAAAAAAACCATGCTCTCTAGCAAGGGCCCATAGTGGAAAGCTTCTCTGTAGATTGCAGAGAGCATGATGCAGGAGAATGAGGAGATAGAACTGGCTGTTAGAGAGCCAGTATCTCTGCCAACTATGCTGCCAAACCCAGGAAATGAAGATGGCAGAATAGAAGACAATTTAGAAAGCTTGTAGTGAGATGATCTCCCAGAGAGATGAAGCACTGACTTGGAGCCACTACTAAGACTAGACAGAATGTTAGTGGAGGACAAGCTGGTTGTTTGTGGACAAGAACCAGTGGTCCAAACATTAAAGCTCCTGTATAGGCAGCTGCTAGCAAGACAGCAGAAAGAATCTTACTGTTCAAAAACAGAAAGAACAGAACAGGAGTAGGAAACTCTGGACATGTCTGATAAGCTGCCCCAAAGCAAGATTGAGCAGAGGAGGTAACTCAGAGAGGAAAACTCCGCATTGGAAAGTGAGAAAAGATAAAGCCTCCCAGTAAGTAATTCCCTCTTACAGGGGAAAAACTTGGTAAGAGGGTGAAGAGAATGGAGCTGAAGAAGACTTACGAAGTAGGAAGTCTATAGAAAGGAAAAACATGCTGGCACAGGAACTATCATTTGATAGTGGTTAGACCTCTTTCCCTAGCAGGACAAAGAGGAGAAACCTGTGACCTACAGGCATGAATATCCTGACAGCTCATAGAGATATAGAAAAAATGGATATCTTTTGGAAAGGGATCCATATGTAGGGGGTTAGAATGAAACGGTGGATTGCCTCCATTGAGAAGAAGCAACTGTAGATGCTAACCCCAAGAGTCACAAGCATCTGATGATAATTGATCAGAAACCCTGCAGATGCTGGGTTTGCTGAGCCTGGTGAGAGGTTGGATTCTTCAGACCAGGACGATGCCTCCCCTGTTGGGGAACATCTGTATGATGGGCAAGTGATGAATAAAACCTTCTCCTGTGGGAAGAAAGTTTGGTAGGAGATTTCCTACCTAGTGGGACAGAAGAAGTTGTAGAACAAACCTTAGGAACAGGTAAATCAGTGGATAACTGAGTAACCTGACGTAAAGACTCCTTGTTGAAAAGATTTTCTCCAGTGCAAGGAGTATGTCCCAGACGTCGTTGTGCCCATTTGTCCAAGTCTGAAGATTGGAGCCAGGCTCTACGACGTGCCCCTATAGCTATAGCAGAAGTTCTGCTAACAGACTCAAAAAAGTCTAGGGAAGCATGAGAAAGAAACCAAGAAATATTCTGGAGATGCTTAAGCAGTGAAGAATAGTCTTTACTCCTAGAATCTGGAAGGAAAGGAGTCAAAAGATGTAACTGATTTGTGACCTCCTCAAGAGAAAGACTCATAAAAAATATATGAGAGAATTCTTGCAGAAAGCATAGATGTCTGGAAGGTTTGACGTCCAAAGGCATCTAGTGTCTTAGACTCACGACCTGGCGGATAAGAAGAGTGCTTTTTCGTACTCTTTACCCGCCTCATTGCTGATTCCACTACTATGGAATGATGAGGAAGTTGAGGCTTTTGAAACCCTGGAGAGGGGGGCACCTGATATAAAAGATCAGTTGCCCTGGGAGGTGGGGGTACCCTTAAAGGTGTTTCCCACATTCCTAGGAGATCCTGCAAGGAATGATGCAAAGGAAGCATTATGTTGTCCTTTGCTTTGGCAGAAAGAGAGCCTTGTGCAGGATCATGTCCTGGAATAGGAATGGCAAGAGATCTTGCTATATCCAGGAGGAAACTCTGAAAAGAGGGATCCCAAACAGGAAGTTCCCCTGGACAGGGTAGATCTAAAGAACTAGCCTGAGCATCCACAGAGTTATCCAAATATATAGGAATAGAAGATCCTGCAGAGTGCAGTGTGGAATGCTTAAAAGGTGGTTGCTGGTACTGGCTGTCAGGAGCAGCCCCCATCCTTACCACATCGTCCATGCCAGGTATCGACTCCAAGCTTGGTATAGAATGGAGTGATCCTGTTGAAAAAAGCATGGCAGGAATTGGCGACGATGCTACTGTGGGTACCGGTACCGATGCCGATACCGGTACCGATGTCGGAGTTGAACCCGACAAAGACATCGGAGCAGTCATCGGTGACAGTTCAATCGGTAACGAGGTAACCGAAAACCTCCGGCCGCTATCCTCGGTACTGAAGCACTGGTATCGATCGGTGTCGGCACCATAATCTATTGGTACCCAGTCTTCTAGACTAGAGATTGATTCCAAACTCGGCATCGAGGGCAAAGAGCCTGATAAGCGAAGCATGGAAGGCACCGACCATGAAGGTTATAAGGACATCGGTACCAACCTCGGTACCGTGTCTGATACCAGTGAAGGAAGGGCAACCAGTGGCAACTCAATCGGCGTCGGGGAAACCGAGAGTTGTGGATCGGAATCATCGGAACCGAGCCTTCGGTACCGTTGAGAGCAGGTACCAAGGCGAGTCGGTACCCAGTCCTCCAGACTGGAGATCGATTCCAGACTCGGCATCGAAGGAAGCGAGGCTTTCGATGCACATCTGGAGGATACCGACGTCGGTTGGAGTATCGGTGTTGGTACCGATAATGGAAAGTCAAACTGGAGGGTATCCACTGGTCCCAAAGGTACCGAGGACGCCAGATGACGATCCCTGGTGAGGAGTGTTTCATCCAACACCAGTGCCGATGCCGGGGTATCGGTACCGCTCGAAGCGGATGCCACCACCGTACACGGCTTAGGTATGTTCTGTGGGGGGTGAACCCCAGGAACAACCTGAAACCCCTTATAGGCTTTGGAGACCAAAGACTCCCGCTGGGGTTTTGAAGCCAGTGGGCCCTTGAGGGCAAGGCCGGAGCCGTCTGCATGCTGCGCATGAGACCTACCACTCGAGGACTGGCTAGTCTTAACAGACTGTTTGTGGGTTACCTGATCCTGTGTGGACGAAGAAGGGGATGGTGCCCCGAAGTTGGAGGGCCGTGTATCGAGGGAACCTCGATGATGAAAACCTCTTCTTACGAAACTGTTGTCAGGACCCAAGCAGGTTAGACACCGACTTCGAGGGTCTAAAAATAAAGTTGTACCGCCACAGTCTGAACATTTCTTGGAGAAAGTGTCTGCGGTTCCATGAAGGAAAAAGAAGAGGCCTAAAAGTCCTAAGAGACCGTGGGACACTATGAAGAAAAAATATCCCGTGGAAAAGGAAAATTTTACAAGAAAAGAGAAGAAAACACCGGCGGTACCGGTGGCGTTGGGAAGACAGCCGCGACCACAAGAAAAATAAAAAATAAAAACAAGAATTTTCTGCGGTGACAGGACGACGTCCTGCCGGCTCTGCAGAAAAACGAAAACTGAGGAGAGGCAGTTGGGAAAGGCGGGAAGGCAGCACGCAGGCGTGCTGGGATGTTTCCAAAAGCTCTGATTGGACGCTGGGAAGCGTTCCCACGCAGACTCCGTCGGTACCGACGTACCCATATGTGAAGACTCATTCCTGCTTGTTCCTGGAGATTTACCATACTACTGCAGGAATACTTGCCATACTACGACAGGAATTGCCTCAGCTGAGTAGCCTTTTCACTTCAACAGGATGCTCTCAGGTCCAAACTCTAAGACAGAAGGAAGCCAGGTTGTTGAGCCTTACTGGCCCATGAGGCAAGCTCAGGCCCTCTTCCACTTAGAGTCTGATCAAGCCCCCATATCAAGGCAGCCTGGACCAGTTGGAAACTACTAAGATCACCAGAAGCAAATGCACCACAATCCGCTGCAGCAGTAATCCTAGAAGCAGCCATTGGGGAAGCATATATAGGACTCCTGGCTCATCATTGGTCGTCTGTAGAACATCTAACCTAATGGACCTCCGTTCTGTCCACCTCCTAAAGACACAGTGAGCTTTTGCATTACCAGCCTGCCTCGATGACAGAAAAAGACTTCTGACAGCTCTTACTCCCCAGGATCCAGAGTGATGGTGCAGAACATCCACTTGCACATTTTTTTTTCACCCCAGCAATATGGGTCACTGAAAGGGTCTAAAGCTGAATCTCTATTCACTGAAATTGACTGGCTTCCTGCACCATCGGAGTGCTTGTGGTGTTCCTTTTGTCAGATAACATGCCAACACTGTAGCAATGCCAGATTGTCTGTGGACCAAGGGACATGCATGCTTGCAGCACTCTGAATTGTCCTCATCTTCAGCCAATTTAAATCAGCCACCTAGCCTCTGTTGCAGATCACAGTCCCTGTGCTGAGGCTCTGGCAATGTGCTCCCCCCCCTCCCTCCATCTGGGAAGACCAACGTCTGTAGTGACAATTTAGTGCAAAACCTCCAGATCCATTCCCTTAGACAGGTCCTGCAAGTTCAGTCACCATGCTAGATTAGGCTTACTATAGTCAAGCCAGGGCCAGTCTTATTCCTCTGTTTTTGTACTGACTAGCACTTCAAAAGAAATTTCTGCAGGGGACCGATATGAGCCTGGGACCATAGGACCAAGTCAGGAGCCATACACTTCAATACCTGCAGGTAGTCCCAAGCTCGGGGTGCTCTTCCTCACTAAGAGAGCCCAAACCTGTCTATCGTCAAAAAATGTTTCCCCCTTTTGGTATCTAACCAGGCTCCAAGATACATCACAGACACCTACTTGCTCAGATTATTCAGAATACTACTGGCCTTATTGTTAACTGGGACAAAAATAAATATGCACATTTCCCAAAGTTTACAGTGGCTACATTGGTTACCTGTCGTGTGGAAGATTAAGTTTAATGTGAAGAAATACATTTTCAAAGTGTTTATGTAACATGTTACTCTTCCAATTTCTGTGCCATCAGATTTCTATAAGCCTGTATGTCAATTTGAGGTCCCAGGCAGGGCTTGGGGCCTTTACTCCTCTCTAGATTGCCCCCAAAGTGTAGTTATTCACCTGTAACAGGTGTTCTCCGGGGACAGCAGGAATTAGTTCTCACATATGGGTAACGTCAGCGCCGACAGAGCCCAAACAAAAGCATCCCCCCAGCTTTCAAAGAAAGCCTTTGGGAGATGTCTTGGTCTCCTTCCCACCCAAGGGTGCCATCTTGCTCAGTCAGATGACATAGCTAAAAGACAGCAAAAAATAAAATAAAAGATGGTAAAGGAGCAATTCCAAGGGGAGGAGGGAGGGTTGTGAGGACAGATTCCTGCTGTCCCTGGAGAACACCTGTTACAGGTGGGTAACTATGCTTTCTCCAGAAACAAGCAGGAAGTCAGTCCTCACATATGGGACTCCCCAGCTAAAGGCTACCAAAAGCCCATAGTGAAAAACAGTCACCTTCAAGGGGAGGCATGAGCAGCAGCAATTGAGTCTGTAGCTACAGATTCCAGTAGGACCCTTGTATCTGATGGAAACAAGCACTCCTGTAGCCTGAACACAGAAGGGTCGGAAGGTAGGAGTTGCCTAGACCCTGAAAAGATTACAGAGCACAGTCTGGCTGAAGACAGTGTCCTGTTGGGACTCCCTTTCCAGGCAGTAATGGGTTGCAAAGGTATGGACTGAAGACCAGGTGGCTGCCCGGCAGAGGTCCACCATTATGATGGAGCGCAGGTTTGCCACCTAGACTGCCATGGCCCTGACACAGTGCGCAGTGACTCTGCCTTCCAGCAGGAGCCCCGCCTGCTCATAGGCGAGGGCGATACAGTCCGCCACCCAGGTAGACAGTGTACGTTTGGTCACTGTCTCCCCCAGTATACTGGGTTCATACAAGATGAAAAGCTGAGCATCTGCGGTGGCCCCGAGTTCATTGGATGAGAAGGACAAGGCCCTCTTACAGACTAGGATGTGAAGGACCGTCTCCGCCCTACTGGTGTGAGGTCTTGGGATGAAGGTGGGGCGTACCATCTCCTTGTTGAAGCAGAAGGACGATACCACCTTCGGAAGGAATTTAGTGTGTGTGTGTGGAGCATCATCCTGTTCTTGTAGAACCTGGTATACAGTGCCTCCACCACTAAGGCCGGAAGCTCCCTAACCCTGCGAGCGGAGGTGAGCGCAACCAGGAACACCATTTTCTATGAGAGGTATTGAAGGTGGCAGGTAGCCAGAAGCTCAAAAGGCAGGTGAGTGAGCTGCCTCAATATCACATGAGGTCCCACTCTGTCGCCGGAGGGTGAACTGGCGGCTTCGATAACAGCAGACTCCTTAGGAAGCGGATCACCAGCGACTGGACCGAGAGGGGTTTGCCATCCACTGGGTGGTGGTGCACCGCCAGAGCACTGAGATGCATCCTGATAGAGTTTGATTTAAGTCCAGATTACGAGAGGTGGAGAAGGTACTGTAGCACGAGCCCCATCGGGCAGGAGAACGGGTCAGTCCGTGCTCTGCACACCAAGATGAAAACCTGCACCATTTGAAAGCTTACGCTTTCCTAGTGGAAGCCTTTCGAGAGGCCAGCAGGATCTCCTCTATCTCACCCAAGAGGTTGAAAGGGGCTAGGTCACCCTTTCAGCAGCCATGCTGTCAGCGACAGGGCCCCAAGTTGGAGTGCAGAAGAGAGCTCCCCTCCTGGGACAGGAGACCTGGAGAGTTCCCCAATGGGATGGGGATCTCCACTGAAAGCCGAAAGAGTAGCGGGAACCATGGCTGCCTGGGCCATCGAGGGGCTATCAGGATGAGCGAGGCAATTCGCGGAGGGTCTTGAACAATATCTTGGAAATTATTGGTGTGGGTGGGAAGGCATACATGAGGCCTTCCAACCACGAGATGAGGAACGTGTCCACTGCCACCCTGGAGAGGTGGGCCTGCTGGAAGCAGAAGAGGGGCAACTGGTAGTTTTTCGGGTTGGCGAACAGGTCTATCTCGGGTTCCCCACCGAGCTGAAAGAGCCAGTCAGCCACACTGGGGTCCAGTTGCCACTCGTGCGCCTGGAGGACCTGCTCAATCTGTCAGCCAGTGAGTTGTTCTGGCCTGGCAGGTATACTGCCCGCAGGAGTATATCCAGCCAGACTGCGTTGAAGCAGAGGGCCTCTGTCTCTTGGCAGAGGGCACAAGACCCCGTGCCCCCGTTTGTTCACAGAACATTGCCACCTGGACCAACACCAGCAGGTGACGTAGGCGGTGGCAAAAGGCTCGGAGGACTAAGTATATTGCCCGTAGCTCCAGGAGGTTGATCTGTTGGTTGCTCTCGTCCTGCGACCAGCTACCCTGGGTGCGGAGATCTTCGCAGTATCCCTCCCAGCCAAGCAGGGAGGCGTCTATAGTGAGGATCCTTAAGGGGCTCGGGGCTTGAAAGGGCATCCCGACTTGAGGTATTTGGTAGTCTGCCACCAGGTCAGGGAGTCCGCCAACTGGCAGGTCACAGACTGTCCCAGAGGCGTCCTGTTGCCTGTGTCCACTAGTCCCAAAGGCACCACTGCACAGCCCTTATGTAGAGGTGGCTATCTGGGGTAACATGGACTGTGGAGGCCATGTGCCCGAGGAGGCGCAGGAGGAGCCGAGCGAGTACTGAGGGACAGTGCTGTATATTCTGGGACAGGGCCCTGAAATGGTTGGCTCGGTCTCTGGGCAGGAAGGCCTTTGACTGGAGGGTGTCCAGTCTTGTTCCTATGAACTCCAGACACTGTGTCGGGAGGAGGTGGGACTTGGGGTACATAATCACAACCCCAAGTGTTGCAGGTCCTGGATGGTGCGTGCTGCACCTCTGAGGCCGTACCTCCTTTTATGAGCCAGTCGTCCAGGTAGGGGAAGACAAAAACCCTGTGGAGGTGGCTAGGACTGCCAGGCATTTTATGAAGACCCTTGGGGCGGAGGCCAAGCCAAAAGGGCAGCACCCTGTATTGGAAGTGCCCCCCCCCCCCCCACCATGAATTGCAGGAACTGCCTGTGGTTGAGGTGAATGAGGATGTGGGTATAAGCATCCTTCAGATCCAAGGAGCATAGCCAATCTTCCTGCTGGAGGTAAGGCAGCAATGTTCCAAGGGAGAGCATCTTGAACTTCTCCCTCACCAGGAACTTGTTCAGGTTGCGCAGGTTGAGGATGGGCCTTAGGCCTCCTGTCCTTTTTGGCATGAGGAAGTACCTGGAGTAGAACCCCTTGCCCGTGAGATGGTGGGGTACAGGTTATACCGCTTTGTCCTCGAGAAGACCTGCAAACTCCTTCAGTAGGTGGTCTCGGTGAAAGGAAGACCTGAGGGGCTCTCCCGGAAAGTAAGGGGTAGGTGTCAGAGTCAGATGCAGGAGGTAGCCTTCCCTTACCACCCAAAGTGCCCAGGAATCAGTGGTGATAGTTAACCACCTTTGGGCGTAATGAATCAGACGTCCCCCTATGGGCTGCTGACCTCCTTGGGGTGGAGAGGCTATGCCCCAGGAGTCAAAAGCTCCTGCCTGGCTAGGTTGGGGCCGATGCCTGGGGTTTGGGAGCTTTCTGCTTATGAGGGCCATGCCCATGTCCCTTGGCCTGCTGACCCTGCTGGGGAGCCAGAGAGGCCTGAAAAGGTGGGTAGTTTCTGTAAGCAGCCCCTTTCCTCAGGAAGAAGGGCTTTTTACCTGAGCCCTCCCGTCAGGGAGGAGCAGCGGTCTTTTTAGAGAGCCTGGTCCTCGTCATGAACTCAGTCTCCAGCTCAGCAGCCTTGTTAATCATGGGCTTGCCAAACAGGTTCTCTCCTTGGCATGGGATATCGACCAATTTGTCTTGAATCCATTGCTCGAGATCAGACGACTGTAGCCAAGCCTGGCGTTGGGCGCCAATGCCTGCCACCGCTACTCGAGCCACCAACTCAAGGCCATCATAGGCTGCCCGAGACAAACTTGGAGCACTCACGGACGGCCTTCGTTAGGTTCTTGAACCGCTGCAGGGGTTCCTCGGACAGACCAGCCAAGAACCTGGCAATTTCCTTCGTCGGGTCTCTAAAGTACATACCCATGTACAGCTTGTAGGCCTGGATGTGGCCAATGAGCATCGAGCCCTGGTAACATTTTCTGCCGAGGGCATCCAAGGTGTATGCCTCCCTGTTGGGAGGCACCGAGGAGTGCATTTTCTGACTCTTCAGTTGACGCATGGCCGACTCCACCACCATGGACTTGTGTGGCAGCTGTGATTTCTGGAAGCCCAGTATCCGGCAGACTTGATACATTTAGTCGAGCCGCTTGCTCACCACCGGCACCAATGCTGGTGTCTCCCACATACAGAGCATTAGCCATTCCAGGATGGGAGGGATGGGCACCGTAAGCGATTCCCTCAGAGGGGCCTCATACTGGAGGATTTCTAGCTCCTCCGCCCGAGGGTCCTTCTCCGATTCCATCGGGAATTCTAGGGCCTTAGACATGTCCCTGACAAAGTCAAGGAACGCCATGTCCTCCAGCAGGGTCCGCCACCAGAACTCTGAAATGGGAAAGCCCGAGGGGATGTCGTGATGGCGACGGGTGTTGGGCAACTCCTCGTCCTCTGTCTTCTCCCACTCGGAGTAGTCTGTCGAGGACTCAATGGAAGGATGGTCCGCAGGCCCCGGGGGTGACCCCAGCCAGAGGCCCTCAAAGGCCCCGCGGCTGGTGCCGAACGCACTGGCTGGGGACGATCATGGCCCTGTCGAGCAGGAACCGGATAGAGACCTCAGCCGAGGATCGACTTTGAGGCCAAAGGGTCTTGAGAATCGGCTTGGCCTCCAGGACGTCTTCAACGTCGAGGGCCTGGTGGTTGGGGCAGAGGAACCGGTTGTACCAGAGAGCAGTGCATGCTGCTGGTCCATGAAGGCAGACAAACTGCACTCCAGGGCCACCATTCTGGACTCTAGGCCAGAAAGCTCTGCAGCCATTGGCATGGGCACTAAAGGAATTGGGCCAGATGCTGGTTCCCCCGAAGGGGAATCCTCGATTAAGATGGTGTCTGGTGACAGAGGCTGGTCCGAGATCAAGTCCTTTTGAGGGACCTTTGCAGGCCGCTTCCTCTACGATCCCTTAGACGAGCATCTCAGACTGCGGGGCCTAGCTCAGGATGTACCCAGCCTATCAGGTCCGTCGCCTTTGAGGTAGTCTTCTTCTTGGGTTCCTCGAGGGAAACCCCCTCTCCGAAGAATGACAGCACTGCTTGGATTGCGTAGAGCCGCCCCAAGATGCCGTGGCTTCAGATGAGGCCCTGGCCTTCGGAGATACCGGGGACTTGGGGAGAAACTTATTGTGCTGCTGCTGGCGTCTCTTGAGGGCCTTGTTGGATATCTTTTTGCAGAGACTGCATATGCTATGGGATCACGGTCCGGCCCAAGACAGCAAAGGCAGCAGTCGTGTGTGTTGGTCAAAGGCATAATTTTGGCACACCGATCACATTGGTAGCTATGGGGGAAAAAGGTACCCTAGTGAGGTCGACGACCCACTGAGCTGCCAGTTGTAAAAAGGCGCGAAGACACCAAAGAAGAAAAAACTACAAAAAGGACCTAAACAATGCTGAGACAGCGAGGTTGGGTGGCAGGAAGAGAACCGGAGGAGAGTATGAAACTCAGGCTGAAAAATCAACATTTTATTTATTTTATTTATTTATTTAACGTTCTTATATACCGCACTTTTATCATCAGCGCGGTTTACAGTAAACATAAAATACTCACCGATAGCAACAGGCTGTCGTGAGTTTACATATAACAGGACAAACCAGACAGATGTCTGAAGGGCTCTGCGGAAAAAAGGAGACTGAGCAAGATGGCACCCTTGGGTGGGAAGGGAACCACGCATGCGTGGTGGCATCTCCCAAAGGCTTTCTTTGAAAGCTGAGGGGATGCTTCCGCAAGGGCTCCATCAGTGCTGACATCACCCATATGAGGACTGACATCCTGCTTGTTCCCAGAGAATTTCTTAATTCTAAGATTTTTGACAGATTCTTCTCATTTTTCGGGCCCTAAGACTAAAATTCAGTTGCCAGAAAGTTCTTAGGTTGCAGACAGTTTTGTTAGAGTTGTGCAAGAAGCTTAAAGCTCATTATTTTAAAGCATATTCTCAAATGTATGTGATTTTAATTTTGTCTGTAAATGTATAAAATAACATTTTACTTACCAGATCATGTTCTTTCCTTGAGTCCTGTTAAACCAGGCCAGACAAGTGGGTTGTGTCCCCCTACCAGCAGATGTGGAGACAGAACAATCCAGAGACTTATGACATCATCACATCATTATCAGTCTGTGCTTCTAGAGGCACAATCCAGTATTCGTATGCAAGATATGGTAAGGAATTTCTAACCTCACACAACCTCAGTGAAGCTAACGTTCAACAGAACAGGAAGCACAACTATATACAGAATCAGCTTCCACAGAAGGCTTATCAGAAGGTTATGAGCCTGCAGGGCCAACTACCAAGAATTCAGCAGACCAATACAGGTTCCAGCATTCAAGGAAAATACTTATCTGGTAAGTAAAATGTCATCTTCCATATCATCCTGCTAGACCAGTCCAGACAAATGGGACATACGAAAACTACTCCTCTGCTAGACAGGAAGAAGAAATAGCAGCTTTTAAGACTTCTCAGCCAAAGGCCATGTCCACCTGAACATGGACATCCAAGCAGTAATACCTAACAAAAGTGAAGAATGATGCCCATGTCATTCGACAAATGTCTGAGGGAGCGACCGAGCTGCGCCCCACCCCACCCACCCACTAGGATGCTTGCAGCTGAGTGGAATGCACACGCAAACCTTCCAGTACCAGATGGTTCTGCAGCAGATATGCTGAGGCAGTGGCCTCCTTGAACCAGCACTCCAAGGTAGAGTTAGCCGCTGCGTCAGCCTTACATGGACCTGCAAACAGCACAAATAGATGGTCTGACAAGAAAAAAAATGAATAACTTTCAAGTACTGGAGAAGCACTCTCCAGATATCCACCATCCATCCTTGTCCTTCCCATGGAATTGCTCCTTAGAAAGTAGGGAAGACAAACTGCTTGATTCACATGGAAGGAAGATACCATCTTGGGCAAAAAGGAAGGAACGGACCGAATGCACACAGCACCCTCTGTGAAGGATAAGAAAAGATCCCTGCATGGGATGGAGAACCTACGCCACTTGAAGGCATAAGATTTTCTAGTGGAGTGCCTCCTAGAGGCCAAGACCACCTCCTCCACCTCCCTAGGTAGCAGTAAGGGAGCTAGAACTACCCTTTCAGCATCCAGGCCATCAAGTTGAGGGACTGGAGGTTGGGGTGCAAGAGAGATCCCTGATCCTGAGACAGGAGATCGGGTTGCACCCCCAGAGGGAGTGGAGTGTCCACAGCCAACTGCAGAAGGAGTGGAAACCACGGCTGCCTCGGCTATCTGGGGGCTACCAGGATCACCGAGGCCTTGTCCTGAATTATTTTGAAAAGAGTCTGAGCCACTAGAGGCGTGGGAGGAAACGCATATAGTAGGCTGGTAGACCAAGAGATTAGAAACACATCTGCTGCTATTCTCAGAGGATGCGGTTATCTGGAGCAGAACCTGGGTAGTTGACGGTTGAGTGGAATGGCAAAGAGATCGATGGTCGGAAGACCCCACCTGAGGAAGCTCTGCTGGACCACCAGAGGATTCAACTGCCATTCGTGTGGCTGCAGAATCCTGCTCAACCTGTCTGCCAGGTAATTCTCTTGGCTGGGCAGATAACCTGCCTTGAGAAGCATGCCCTGTTTGACTGCCCATGAGCACAGGGCTTGAGCCTCCTGACACAGAAGTCGGGACCCTGTGCCTCGTTTGTTCACGTAGAACATGGCGACTTGATTGTCTGTCTGAACCAGAACAGACTGGTGAGAGAGGACATGAAAGTTTGGAGAGCCAAACGGATAGCTCTCAGCTCCAAGAGGTTGATCTGCTGTGCGGCCTCCCAAAGAGACCAGAGGCCTTGGGTGCAGGCGCTCTGCCAATGTGCACCCCAACCTTGAAGAGAAACATCTGTTGTCAGCACTTGTGTTTGTGGCGGTGGCTGAAAAGGCACGCCTTGCACTAGATTCGGGAGATGCAGCCACCATTGCAGGGAGGCCGCCAGTCATTTGGACACCCTTACTTTGTCTCCCAAGTGTCCTGTGGCTTGCAGCCACTGAGTTCTGAGGCTCCACTGAGCAGGCCGCATGTGCAGATGGGCATTTGGAGTAACATGGACCGTGGATGCCATGTGGCCTAATAGTCTCAGGAATTGCCTGGCGGAAACCAGAGAAATGCTGTGGAACTGTCTGGCCAAATCCATCAGTCTGTGGGCCCTGTCTACAGGCAGATAAGCCTTTGCCTGAAGGGTATCCAGTCTTGCTCCTATGAACTCTGTGTTCTGTGAGGGGTGCAAAGTGGACTTTGCGAAGTTTATGACAAACCCCAGATGCTGTAGAAGGGAGACAGTGTGGAGGGTGGCCTGTCTGGTTTCCTGTGGAGACTGACCTCTGATGAGCCAGTCATCCAAGTATGGAAAGACGTCCAAGTATGGAAAGACAAAGATGCCCTGGTTTCTGAGATAGGCCGCCACCACTGCCAGGCATTTGGTGAAAACCCTGGGGGCGGAGGTTAGGCCAAAAGGCAGTACCCTGTACTGATAATGATGCCCTCCCACTACAAATCTGAGATATTGTCTGTGGTCTGGATGAATAAGGATGTGAGTGTAAGCATCCTTTAGGTCTAAGGAGCAAAGCCAATCTCCCTGCTGGAGGTAGGGCAGCAGGATTCCAAGGGTAAGCATCTTGAACTTTTCCCTCACCAGGAACTTGTTGAGATTTCTCAAGTCAAGGATGGGCCTGAGGTCTCCTGTCCTTTTTGGTACTAGATAGTGCCTGGAGTAGAAGCCTTGCCCTCTCAGGTGGTGGGGCACTAGTTTCACCGCCTGCTCCTGTAAAAGACTTGCCAACTCCTGAAGGAGGAGGTTTCTGTGCAGAGGGAGTCTTGGAGGCTCCCCTGGAAAGTAGGAGGGGGGTAACTGGTTGAAGTGGAGCAAATAGCCCTTCTGGACTATGCTGAGCACCCAGGAATCCCCTGTTATGGCTGACCACCTGTGGGCATACAGGGTCAGCCAGCCTCCTGTGCTGAGATGGGCCAGCTGAGGAGGAGAGGCTATGCCACTGGAGTCAAAACCCCGCTCCCTGCTGTGCAGGAGCCGGAGCTGGTGGCTTGGGGGTTTTCTGCCTACAGGGTCCATGTCCCTGCCCCTTGGCCTGCTGACCCTGTTGGGGAGCTGTGGAGGCCTGGTACTGAGGGTAAGTTTTGTAGGCAGATGACTTCCTCAGGTAAAAGGCCTTTTTTCCCGAGCCCTTCTTCTTTTGAGAAGGGGCAGAGGTCTTCCTGGACAGCCTTGTCCTGGTGAGAGTCTCAGACTAGAGTTCTGCAGCCTTTTCAGCCATGGGCTTGCCAAAGAGGTTTTCACCTTGGCAGGGGACATCGACCAACTTGTCCTGCACCCATGGCCCGAGGTCTGATGACTGTAGCCAGGCCTGATGGCGTGCACCGATGCTGGCCTTGGCTACTCGGGCCGAAGCCTCGAGGCCATCATAAGCTGCTCGAGACAAACTTCAAGCATTCTCGAATCCCAGTTGACAAGGCTGTGAACCTCTGCAAAGGTTCCTCGGAGAGACCAGCAGAGAACCCGGCAATCTCCTTTGCCAGGTCTCGAAGGTACATGCCCATGTACAGCTGGTAAGTCTGGACACGGCAAGCAAGCATAGAGCCCTGGAAGCACTTTCTACCGAGGGCATCCAGGTTCCGGGCCTCCCGGCCGGGGGGCACCAAGGAGTGAATCTTCTGACTCTTCAGACGATAATTGGCCGATTCCACAACCATGGAGTGGTGCGGTAGCTGTGCCTTCTGGAACCCAGGGCTCTTGCGGACTCGATAGATGGAATTGACCCGCTTGCTAAGAACCGGCGTCGAGGCCGGTGCCTCCCACATGCGGAACAGCAACCGTTCCAGCATCGGAGGAACCGGCACAGTAAAGGCCTCCTTGGGGGGAGAGTCATACTGCAGGGCCTCGAGCTCCTCGGCTCAAGGCTCCTCCTCGGGGTCCGCGGGGAAGGCCAAAGCCTTGGCCATGTCCCTCACGAAATCCGAGAACTGGGTAGCCTCCGGAGGGGACCTTCTCCGAGGTTCAGACTCCGGTGAGTCCGAGGGGATGCACCGGGTCCGAAAAGTGTCCGGGGACCCCTCCGAGGAGTCGACCGATGCCATCCGCCCCGACGCTGAGGGCACCAGTGTCGACGACCTTGGTCCCGCACGGGAGATCGAGGGTGACCTCGGCCGATGATAGACTCGAGATCTCATGGACTCGAGGATCGGCTCGGCCTCCAGGGTCGACTTGGACGTTGAGGTCCTGGTGGTCGGGGCAGATGCACCGGTGAGACCGGTGATCAGTACCCGCTGCTGTTCTATGAAGGCAGCCAAACTGCTCTCCAAGGCTGTCAAACTGAGTCCAAGCTCAGGAGACCCAGCAGCCTCCGACTCGGGACCCGACGGCATCGGGCCCGACGTTGGCTCCCCCGGAGGAGAGTCCACGAGGACTACAGTACCCACGTGACCCGGGGCCTCCGTCTCTACACGAGGTTGTTTAGCAGGCCTCTCCGACTCCAAAGACCCGGGACGGCGGTCGGGGCTGTGCGACCTGGCCGAGGAGCCAGGAGCGTCCACCGACGCTGCCCTCGTGGGTTTCTTCTTCCTGTGGTGCTCCCACGAAGGAGACCCCCTCTCAGAGGAGCCCCGATGACGCTTGGGGTTAGATTCCTGAGACGTCGAGGCCTCTGACGAGGTCCGGGCTCGGCCGGATGTGGAATCAGAGAAGATCCTTTTGCGTTGATGCTGCTGGCTCCTCAATGCTTTGGAGGACATTTTGCCACACGGGACACAGACCAGCGGGTCATGGTCGGGCCCGAGGCACCGGAGGCAGCAGTTGTGTGTGTCGGTGAGAGACATCAGTTTCTTACACCGATCACACTTTTTAAACCCGCTGGCAGCCACCGGGGGAAAAAGAGCCCTTGCAAGGTCAAAAGACTAGGCTGCCAGGGAAAAATGAAAAAAATGGTGCGAACGCGGAAAAAAGAAGACTGAGCAAAGATGGCACCCTTGGGCGGGAAGGGGACCGCGCATGCGTACTGCATTCCCAAGGGCTTTCTTTGAAAGCTGGGGAAATGCTCCGCATGAGGGCTCCATCGGCGCCGACGTTACCCATATGTGAGGACTGACTTCCTGCTTGGTCCTGGAGAATGAGGACTCCGTATTACAGCCTACCAAAAACCGAGGAGAATGCGATAAGCCCAACAGGGAAAACAATTCATCTGCTTAATGGCAACAGGCCGCAACTCAAGATACAAAATCTATGTACAACAAGGGTGAATCTCTTTACCTTTATTTTTTTTTTTTGGTAGTCTGGACAGAATAGAATGAGCCTAGGGGGGATGGAGTTGGAGTCTAATCCCGATTCTAGAGTACAGATTGGCCGAAGTTGCTGTCATATCAGGAAGTTCCGTCCAGACAATAGTGAGATGTGAATATGTGAACAAAAGACCACGATGCAGCCTTGCAGATCTCTTCCATGGAGACCGAGTGCAAGTTGGCCACCGACGCAGTTGTGACACTGACACTGTGAGCGGTGGCATGACAATCAAGGCTCAGGCCTGCCTAGGCATATGTGAAAGAGATGCAGTCTGCTAGCTAAATTTAAAGAGCTTTTGGAAATGGCAGCTTCTAGTATGCTGGGGGTCAAAAGAAACAATGTGTCACCTCTCAATAGCCATACCATAAGCATGAAGGAAGCCAG
This sequence comes from Ichthyophis bannanicus, assembly GCA_033557465.1. Lineage (NCBI taxonomy): Eukaryota > Metazoa > Chordata > Amphibia > Gymnophiona > Ichthyophiidae > Ichthyophis > Ichthyophis bannanicus. The sequence goes on from CM066042.1 coordinate 147,658,037, forward strand.
GTTATCCAGAAGAACCAGCCCTTGACAGAGCTCCCAGGTCAGGGGCAAAGAGGAGGTTCCTGCGGGAGTTGCATCAGTCCCTTAACCACGACTTCTGTGGCAAATCTGGCACCACCAGGCTAACCCAGCCCAGATGCCGCTCTATGCGTCAAAGCACACATCCCATGAGTAGCCACGGAGGAAAAACATACAGCAGGCAGTACTTTGGCCAGGACTGAACTAGGGCGTTGATTTCTTTGAAACCTGCTCCCCTGCGGCAACTAAAGAATCTGCATGTTTTGGCATTGGATCGGGTCACCATCAGGTCCATCTCAGAATGGTCCCAGAGGCACAGAATTTGCTGAAATGCAACCTGACTCAGTTTTCACTCCATGTGATAGAGTGTGGCAACTGAGGAAGTCCACCCCCACATTGTCGATTGCGGGGATGTGTTGAGAACAGGAGGGCCACTCAAGCACTCTTCATGCTTCCCTTGACGAATTATATGCCACTACATGTCATTGCCCGAGTACACCCAGACTACTCTGCTCTTGACTAGGATCCAGAAGTGCAAAAAGGGCTAGACGAATCGGCCCTTGCTTCGAGACGCTTGATGGGCCATGCTGATTCCCAGCTGCTCCAACAGCCCTGAGCTGTCCGGTTCTCACAATGGACTCCCCGGTCAAACAGGCTTGTATTTGTCGAGAGAAGCCACAAGTGATCATCCAGCTGCATACCCTTTTCCTCAGATGCTGTGGCTGTTGCTACTATTGCAGGCTGGACATCACCTCTGGCTGGAGGAGAAACTTGATCTCAAACTCCCGAGAGCTTAGAGACCACAAAATCAGCAAGGACCTCTGAAGCAGACTCATATGGTCTTGCACCCTTGGCACCATCTCAATCATTGCTGTTATCAAGTCAAGAAGTTATAGATAATCCCAAACCCTGGGAGCCTGCAGAGACTGGAAAGCTGCCAGTTAGGCCAACAACTTTTTGACTCTCTTTGGGCAGGAAGGCTGCTTATCCAAGTGTCGAAATGTGCTCCCAGGTAGTCCAGCGATTGGGAAGACGCCAAATGGCTTGTTTCTCGATTGATCACCCAGCCAAGATTTTCCTTAAAGTGCACCACACGGGTCAAAACAATAGACGATTCGACTGTGACCTGGCCCAGATGAGCCAATCGTCCAGATATGGGTGAACACAGATCCCCTTGGCACCTTAGTGCAGCAGCTGCCACCACCATCATTTGATAATGTCCTTGGGGCACTGGAGAGGCCAAAGAGAAGAGCGGCAAGCTAAAAATGAGTGTCCAGCATGGCAAAAACAGGCAAAATGCTGTTGATCCTTTCAGATAGGGGTGTGGAAATAAGCTTCAGCCAAATCCAGAGACGCAAAGAACTCCCCATGATGTACCGCCTGAATCACTGACCATGGGGTCTCCATATGGAAGTGTAGGTTGCTCAGTTGAGCATAGACTCCTCTGAGGTCGAGGATTGACCAAAAAAAACCCCATCTTTCTTTAGCACCACGAAGTAGATGGAGTATCAGCCCTTACCCTGCTCAGCAGAGGGAACTACTGTAAGAACACCACTTGCAGATGGAGCAACATTCTGTGATCTGAACGGCAATTCTCTTGACAGCCAAATCACATGGGGGAGACGATGAAGGCATCCAGGATGGGCTCTCTGTATTCCAAAAACATAGCCGTGCTGAATGGTGTCCAGCACCCACTGATCCTTGGTGACCCAGGTCTACTCCTGGTAGCAAAGTCGCAGAATCAGCCTGGAATGGACCCCAGTCCATCAGCATGCTGAACGGGAAGTGGCACTTCTGGAGATGGTAGAATCCCAGGGCCTATGAGCCTCACATAAGGACAGAGTCTGCAACAGATAACCAGAAGAGAAGGAGGGCGGCTTTCCGAATCAGTACCTACGAGAGTCCCGGGATCCCCAGGAGTCCAAGTAGTGTGAATGAAGAAAAGAAGGGGCATATGGCGAGGACGAAGACACCCCAATATACTTCACAGACCTCTTTGTCCTATCTTTTGGGAAGTGATGAGGTTTGGATGCACCCAAATCAATAATCAACTTCTCCAAGTCAGCCCCCCCAAAAATAACTTCTCTTTAAAGGTTAGCTGGGTCAACCGGGACCTTGAAGGACATATCCGCTGCCCGATGGTGGTCATATCCAATGTCACGTCACCATCGACAGGGAAATGTCCTCAGTCGCCAAGTGGCTGAAATCATACATAGCATCTGACAAAGGCTGTTGCCAACTCCAAGAGGGGTGTAATATCCTCTGGGGCGAGGGACTGAAAACAGTGGGCTCGAGTCGTCAGGCCCACACACACAGTCAACTGGAAAATAGCAGTGGCAGCTGCAAATTGATTTTTCATGAGAGCTCATCTTACAATCTAGGGTGTCTTAAGGCTGTTCCACTCTCCACCGGGATGGTGGTCTGCTTTGTGACCACTGTGACCTGTGCGTCCGCTCTGTATCCTGAATCATGTGGTGCAATCCTCCTCTGGTAGGTCAAAACCTTTTACACACCCTCAGCCCCTTTACTGGATCATGCTTATGATAGACTTACAAAATCCTTGCAAGAGGGGATGGATTTATGGCCCTTGTTCTGCCACTGGAGGGCTGGTCAAATGCAGAGCGGATAACATTTGAGCAAGCAGTGTTACCAGTTCCATCCTTCCTGAACAGGCAGATACCATCAGATTTGTCGTGATCTTCTGGAGAATATACCTCTTCCTCCAAGTTGGAATCATAACAATGTAAGAAATGACCTACTGGATCAGACCAAGGTCCATCAAGCCAAGAATCCTGGTTTCCAACAGTGGCCAATCCAGGTCACAAGTAACTGTCAGGTTCCCAAAAGGTACACAGGTTCCACAATACTTGTCCCGGGGTAAACAGTGGATTTCCCATTGTATGCAACTATATCTCATGAATATTCATTAGGGACATCCTGAAAACCAGGTTGGATTGTGGTGCGCCAGGACTGGAGTAGGCCACCCCTGCCCTAAGCTTTTAAAAACTTTCCTCATAGGGGGATCCGTCCGTTCCCTTTAACGTTTTGGTGGCTCTTCTCTGTACCTTTTCTAATTCTGCTTGCTTTCTTTCTTTGCTTTTATATACCGCACTATTTCAAAATCAGCACAGTTTACATAAAACATGAACAATAGAACTGTTTTACATAGAACAGATATAACCTTTTTAAGATATGGCAACCAGAATTGCATACAATATTCAAAGTGCTGTCACACCATGGAAAGATAGGGAGGCATTATATCATCCTTGGGTTTATTCACCATTCTTTTCCTTATGATCCCTAGCATTCTATTTGCTTTCTTGGCTGCCGCTGCACACTGGACCAAGGGTTTCAACGTATTATCCACAATGACACCAACATCATTTTCCTGGGTAGTGGTTCCTAATGTGGAACCTTACATCGGGTAACTAATTTAGGTTATTCTTTCATAGGTGCATAACTTTGTACTTGTCTACATTAAATTTAATCTGCCATTTGAACGTCCAGTCTTCAAATTTATCAAGGTCCTCTTGCAAATTTTTACAATCCTCTTGCATTTGAACAACTGAATAATTTTGTGTCACCTGCAAATTTGATCACCTCATTTGCTATTCCCATTTCCAAGTCATTTATGAAAGTTAAAAAGCATAAAGCCGAGCACAAATCCTTGGGATACTCCACTATTCACCTTTGTCCATTGAGAAAATTGGCCAGCTAGCCCTTCCCTCTGCTTTCTTTTAACCAGTTACTGATCCACAATAGCAAACTGCCTCCATTCCCATGACTTTTTAATTTTGCCAAGAGTCTCTCATGAGGGACCTTGTCAAAGGCTTTCTGAAAATCCAAATATACTATATCAACCGGCTCACCTTGGTCTACCTGTTTATTCACAGTTTTAAAAAAATATAAACTATTAGTGAGACAAGACTTTCCTTAGCTAAACTCATGTTTGCTTTCTCCCATTAAACCATGGCTATCTACATATTCAGCAATTTTATTCTTTATAATGGTTTGTACCATTTTGCCTAGTACTGATGTCCGGCTCACTGGTCTGTAGTTTCCTGGATCATCCCTGGAATCATTTTAAAAAATTGGCATTACATTAGCTAATCTTCAGGTGCTACCATTGATTTTAATGATAGTTCACAGATTACTAATAGTAGGTTCTGCAATCTCATGTCTCACTTCTTTCAACACACTCTGATGTATACCATCCGATCCAGGTGATTTGCTACTCTTCAGTTTATCAAATACTGTACTTGTAAAGCATAGTTACTTACCTGTAACAGGTGATCTCTGGGAACAGCAGGAATTTAGTCCTCACATATGGGTATAGTCGGTACCGACGAAGCCTGCGCGGGAACGCTCCCCAGCGTCCAATTAGAAAGCTTTTGGGAGCATCCCACAGCGCCTGCGTGCTGCCTTCCGCCTTTCCCAACTGCCTCTCTCCAGTTGAGTTTTAAAGCCGAGACAAAGAGAGAGAGAGGGAAAGGAAAGAGATAGAGAGATACAACTCCTAGGGGAAGTGGGTGGGTTGTGAGGACTCAATTCCTGCTGTTACCGGAGATCATCTGTTACAGGTGCATAACTATGCTATCTCCAGGAACAAGCAGGAATGTAGTCATCACATATGGGGACGCCCTAGCTTTAGGTGCCAGGGAGAGATCCCAGAAGTTGTGTGTCCCTGAACAGGGCTCCACTTTCCCCAATGGATCTCTGACATCCTACCAGGGATGGCGGGTAGGAGTTGATTAGGTATGGAACAGGTGCTGGAGAACAGCCTGACCAAACAAGGCATTCCGGCGGGAGTCCTTGTCCAAGCAGTAATGGGCTGTGAAGGTATGAACCGAGGCCCAAGTGGTTGCTCGACAGATGTCGTCGATAGACACAGAGTGCAGATGAGCCATTGAGGCTGCCATGGCCCTCCAGAGAAAGGTTCTTACTCTGATAGGCGAAGGAAATACACTGAGCAATCCAGTTAGACAGTGTTCTCTTGGAGACTGGAAGTCCCAAATGAGAAGGATCAAAAGCAACAAAGAGTTGAGGACTTTCTATGTTGCTGTGTTCTTTGTAAGTAAAAGGCTAAAGCTCTTTTACAGTCCAAGGTATGAAGATTCCTCTCTGCATTTGATGCATGAGGCCTTGGAAAAAACACAGGTAGGCAGACCGCTTGGTTTAGATGAAAAGGCAAGACCACCTTTGGCATAAAGTGTGGATGAGTCCTAAGGACTACCTTGTCATGGTGGAACCTTGTATAAGGTAGATCAGCTACTAGCGCTTGCAACTCACTAATGCAGCATGCTGATGTGATTGCAATGAGAAAGATAACCTTCCAAGAAAGGAATTTCAAGGAGGTAGTAGCTAAAGGTTCAAAAGGGTGGCTTCATGAGCTGCCCAAGAACCAGGTTTAAGTCCCATGCCACCGGTGGTGGCCTAATGGGAGGCTTAGCTAGAAGAAGGCCTCTCATAAAATGAGAGGAAATAGACTGTCCATTTAGAGGCTTAAAGGAAGCTGCAATAGCACTCAAATGGACTCTTACTGAGTTAGTCTTAAGTCCTGCATTGGATAAATGAAGGAGATACTCCAGCAATGATTCCAGAGGTATCGCAAGGGGGTTAAGACCCTTCTGCAAACACCATATGGTAAACTATTTCCACTTAAAAGCATAAGAGCGTCTTGTGGAAGGTTTCCTGGAAGCAAAAAGAATATCTTTTACTTGCTGAGGAAGATTAAGATCTTGGAGATCTAGGCCTTCAGCAACCAAGCCCTGAGATGCCGAGACTGGGGATTGGGATGCCATAACATTCCGTCCTCCTGAGATAGGAGATCTGGAGCAGACCCTAACTCCAGGGAGGGAGCTTGAGAGAGATGTAGAAGCAGAGGGTACCACACTTGCTGTGGCCAATGTGGAGCTATGAGAATCATATGGCCTCTGTCTCTCTGAAGCTTGAACAGGGTTTTGGGAATTAGGGGAATAGGTGGAAAGGCATACAGGAAGTCTTGACCCCAATGAAGGAGGAAAGCATCCCTGGCCTGAGCCTTCTGAGCTGGAATTCTGGAACACAACCGGGGAAGTTTGGCATTCAACGGACTTGCAAAGAGGTCTATGTCCAGGGTTCCCCAAATTTGAAAAATCTTGGTTACCTGGTCTGCATGCAGAGACCATTCGTGTTGAAGCAGAACTCGACTGAGTCTGTCTGCCCAAGAGTTTTGTATGCCTGGAAGATACACTGCCAGGAGATGAATCTTATGCTCTCTGGCGAGGGCCCATAGTCGCAAAGCTTTGTTGCAAAAGCGACAGAGCCTGTTCCCCTCTGCTTGTTCACATAGAACATGGCTACTTGATTGTCCGTATGAATGAGGACTGTCTTGCAGCTGAGCAGAGTGTGGAACACTTGCAGAGCAAGGAAGATTGCTCTGAGCTCCAAGAGATTGATATGTAGATGACTCTCCTGTGGAGACCAGGTGCCTTGGGTGGAGAGGTCTTGCAGATGAGCTCCCCAACCCATTGGAGAAGCATCTGTTGTGAGAGTTGCTTGGGGTAAGGGTTGTTGAAAAGGGGACCCCAGCAACAGGCTTTGAGTGGACTTCCACCACTGGAGGGACAAAATAAGGCGACTTGTGTTTGCTATTTTGTCTGACAGGCATCCTGATGCCTGGGTCCATTGGGTGGATAAAGTCCACTGAGCTGCCCTCATATGGAGGCGAGCATAGGGAACCACATGCACAGTAGATGCCATGTGGCCTAGTAGTTGTAACATTTCTCGAGCAGTTAGATGAGGCTTTAGCACTGCTTGAGGAGCTAACTGCACCATGCGAAGGCAACGGGCCTGGGGGAAATAGGCCCTTGCCTTTCTGGTATCCAGCAAAGCTCCTATGAACTCTAAAGACTGAGTGGGAGTTAGAATGGATTTTGGGATGTTTATTACCAGCCCTAAATACTGAAGGATATGCATTGTGCAGGATAGAGAAGTCCTGGCCTCTGACTCTGTTGGGGCTCGAATGAGCCAGTCGTCTAAGTAGGGGAAGACGAATATCCCTAGAGTGCGGAGAAATGCTGCTACTACAGCCATGCATTTCGCCAACACCCTTGGTGCTGAGGCCAGGCCAAAAGGAAGCACCCTGTATTGGTAGTGCTTTCCTTGAAAAAGGAACCAAAGGAACCTTCTGTGGGTTGGATGGATGAAGACACGGGTGTACGCATCCTGGAGATCTAGAGAACGAAGCCAATCCTGACTCTGAAGGTATGGCAGCAGAGATCCGAGAGAAATCATCTTGAATTTCTCCTTGACAAGGAATTTGTTCAATTCTCTGAGGTCTAAGATAGGTCTGTAACCCCCTGTTTTCTTTGGGATAAGGAAATAAGGGGAATAGAACCCTGTACCCTGCTGATGAATGGGTACTTCTTCTATTGCCCCTTGGGCAAGAAGGATAGCGACCTCCTGACCTAACAGGTTGATGAGAGAGGTCGGAGAATTGAACTGCTTTACTACTGTGTGAGGGGGCATGCTTGAAAAATGAAGCTTGTACCCCCCTCCTTTATGATGGAGAGTGTCCAATGCTCTGCTGTTATCTGCCCCCATCTGGGGGCAAAATGACATAACCTTCCTGGAATGGTGGAAGGCTCTGGTCCCCCGAGAGCCAGGAAGGCTAAGTTCTCTAGCTGAAAGTCAAAGGCCCTGTGGAGGCTGAGACTGCTGGCCTGGCTGAGGCTTAGCAGTCTTTGCTTTCTTCTGTTTGGGTGGTTGCTGACCTTTCCTGGCAAGCTGACCTGCAGAACGTCCCTGCTGAACATAAGCAGGATAATATTTTCTCTTTTTAGAAAAGAATGGTTTCTTGAACAATTTCTTTCTAGCAGGATCAGCTGTGGACTTGGATAACCTATCCAAAGTGGAGTTGTCAGCATCCATCTAATTGGCCTTTTCCTGCCAATCTTTACCAAACAGGTTCTCACCAGTACAAGGGATATTTCCCAATTTGTCTTGTACCCAGAGCTCTAGATCAGATGCCTGGAGCCAAGCAATTCTATGTGCACCTATGGCAATAGCCGAGGTTCTGCTTATGCACTCAAAGCAGTCAAAGGCTGCACGGTTGGCAAATTTAGAAACATCTTGGGCATGTTTGACCAAAGTGAGAAAATCCTGTCTTCTATCCTCAGGAAGAATAAGACAAAGCTTCTAAATCATCTGTGACCTCCTTCAGGAACCTTCCCATGTAGAGACTATAGGAACTGATCCTGGCAGAAAGCATGGAAGCTTGGAAGACCCGACGTCCAAAAGCATCCAGGGTTCTGCACTCACGTCCTGGAGGATTAGAGGCATGCCTGCTTGCACTCTTGATCCTTCTCATAGCTGATTCCACTACAATAGAGTGGTGAGGAAGCTGAGTCTTTTGGAAACCAGGACAAGGAGGGACGCGATACATAGTATCCAGTCTGCGAGAATGAGGAGAGGTGGTAAGAGGTGTCTCCCACATCCTTAACATGAGATCATATAAAATCTCATGAATGGGCAAGGTAGCTGCCTCCTTAGGAGTTTTGGGATATTGTAGAATTTCCAACTCCTTGGCCCTTGGCTCTGTTTCAGGGGCCACAGTAATGGACAGGCCCCGAGCCACCTCCCTGATAAAATCCTGGAAGGAAATATCCTCTGGAGGAGACATCCTGCGCTTAGGGGAGGAGGGCTCCTCTGGGAGAAGCATTCCTGCATCGACAGAACTGTCAGAAACCTCAGATTCTTCTGAGGACTTGAAGTACCGTCTGTCTGGATGCTCTTGAAGAGCCCGATATCCGTACCGACCAAAGTCGGTACCGGGAGTAACCGGTACTGGGGTATCGGTACCGGAGGGCATCGGATGACTGGGTACTGGCAAAGCAGACACCGATGCCTATGCTATCAGTATCGGTACTGATGCTGGGGGCGGTACCGGTCGAATTGTCTGTCGCGGTTCCGAGGGTGTCGATGCCGCAAGGAGAGCCGCCAGACTGCGCTCAATAGCCAGGACTCTCTGGTCTATCGACGCTGCCAATGCCTGGATGTGGGTACCGGAGGAGACCGCCGGTACCCCAAAGTATGGCACCAGTAGTTCTGCCGAGGTCGAGGCCTCGAGAACATCCTGGAGCACCGATAATGCTTTGGAAGCCGAAGCCTCCCGCCGGGGCAATTTTGCCGGTGCAGAATCCTCAAGGGCAACGCCAGAGGCATCTTGATGCTTAGAAGGAGATCTACCCTTTGAGGACTGGCTGGACTTATGTTTAGTTACCTGTGATCCACGGGAGGAAGCAGCAGCCCTGGAAGATGTCGATGCCAACGAAGCTGCATCAGAGGGAAACAGGGTACTGAGCTTAGCAGCTCGGTTCTGCCGACCTCTTTTAGACATCATGGCGCAGGACCTAAACATTTTAGACACCATTCATGGGTGTCGGTGACGGAAATGGTACCACCACACTTGGTGCACTTTTTGAAACCTGAGGCAGGTTTCTCCATTGTAAGGAAATGTTTTTGGGCCTTAAGGCCCAAAAAGGCGCGTACACCTGAAGAAAAAAGAAAAAAAGTTGAATATATATATATATATATTTTTTTAAAGACAGAAATAAGAAGAAAAAAATGGCGATACCGGTAAAGCGTCGAGGAAGGCAGACGCGACCACCAAAAAGAAAGAAATAAAAAAAGAATTCTTCTGCGGTGACAGGAACGACCACCAGCTGGCTCCGCGGAAAAAGAAGAACTGGAGAGAGGCAGTTGGGAAAGGCAGGAAGGCAGCACGCAGGCGCTGTGGGATGCTCCCAAAAGCTTTCTAATTGGACGCTGGGGAGCGTTCCCGCGCAGGCTCCGTCGGTACCGACAATACCCATATGTGATGACTACATTCCTGCTTGTTCCTGGAGATTAGCGCTTCCCAGTTTATCGATATTTCTTTCAATTCTTCCAATATATAACCTTTAAATAGCGTTTCTGGCATGGGTAACTTCCCTCCATCTTCTTCAGTAAAGACCGAAGCAAAGAATTCATTCAGTCTCTCCACTATGGCCTTGTCCTCCCTTAGCGCCCCTTTTACCTCTCTATCATCCAATGGTCCAAATGACACTCAAGTTGTTTGCTACAAATGTATTTGAAAGTTTTTATTATGCGCTTTTGCTTCCACAGCAAGCTTTTTTTCAAATTCTCTTTTTGCCCGTCTTATCAGTGCCTTGCATCGAACTTGCTTATGTTTCCCATTTTCGTCATTTGGCTCCTTTTCCCATTTCCTGAAAGATGCCTTTTTGGCTACAACAGCCTCTCTGACTTCACCTTTAAACCATGCTGGCAGTTTTTTGGCCTTCCTTCCAATTTTCTTAAAGCATGGAATACATCTGGTCTGGGCTTCCAAGATCGTATTTTTAAATACCCATACTTGATGTAAATCTTTAACCTTTGCAGCTGCTCCTTTTCGTTTTTTCTTAACTATTTTACTCAGTTTATCATAGTCTCTCTTTTGAAAAGTTAAAAGGTAGTACTGTAGATTTTTTGCCATCCTGCTTCCATTATTAAATCAAATACGTTCATGCCATGATTACTACTGCCAAGTGGCTTCAACACCCTTATCTCTTGCACCTGTGTTCCACTAAGGACTGGGTCCAAAACAGCTTCCCTTCTTGTTGGTTCATGAACCAGCTGTTCCAAGAAACAGTTATTTATTCCATTTAGAAACTATCTCCATAGCATGTTCTGCAGTGACACTGACCCAGTTGATACAGAGGCAAGTGACATCACCCTTTATTATTCTGTTGTAACTTTTGTTAGCTTCCCTGATTTCTCTTAGCATTTCATCATCCATTTGTTCATTCTGGCCAGGCGGTCGGTAGTACACCCTCACTGCCATCACCTTCCCCTTTTTACATGGAATTTCTATCCATAGAGATTCTACAGTGTATTTTGTTTCATTCAAAACTTTAATCCTATGTGACTCAATGCCCCCTCTAACAGAGTGCAATCCCTCTACCAATTTGATCTACCCTATCATTGAGATATAGTTTGTACCCAGGTATCAATGTCCCATTGGTTGTCCTTCTTCCACCAGGTCTTTGAGATGCCAATCATATCTAATCTTTCATTTAGTGCTCTATATTCTAGCTCTCTTATTCTTATTCTTCAGATTTTTAGCATTTGTATACAGGCATTTTAGAAGTTGTATTTTATTCATATTAATATGGTTATCAGTTGATAGGGGTAATTTGGAATCTTTCAGCTCTGTACTTTAGGGTATCTAGGGTTACTTTTATCTTTACTGGAACCTCTGTCGGTGTGTCCTAACTTCCCTCTTTTGCTAGCATCCTTCAAGGATACATCCTTCCGAACCATGCACTTTTGGGAGACTGTCGGCTTTCCCCTATTATCTAGTTTAAAAGTTGCTCTCTCCTTTTTTAAAGGTTAATGCCAGCATCCTAGTTCCATTCTGGATAAGGTGGAGCCCATCCCTTTGGAAAAGCCCCTCCCTTCCTCAGAATGTTGCCCATTTCCTAACGAATACAAAGCCCTCTTCTTTGCACCATCTCATCCATGCATTGAGACTCTGGAAGTTCTAGATTTCAACTTCCTACTTAAAAGCCTAAAATTGGCCTCCAGAACCTCCCTCTTATACTTTCCTATGTCATTGGTACCGACATGTACCAAGACAGCAGACTCCTCCCCAACACTAACCAAAACTATGTCTAGGTGGTGTGTGAGGTTAGCTACCTTTGCACTAGGCAGACATGTTACCAGGTGATCCTTACATCCACTGGCCACTCAGTACATGCCTAATGATTGAATCTCCAACTATAACAGCCGCCCTAGTCCGTCCCTCTATGCTGGAAATGAAAGAAAGAAATGAAAGACAAAGAAGAAATGATGTTGCATTTATAATAAAGAAGAAACTTGCAAGAACTGTAATGAAATACAATGCAGTCAGCGAACGCTTAATCTCTATTCGTCTACGAGGAATGCCTATCAACACAACTATAATTCAAGTATAGTCCCCAACAACAGCTGCAGAAGAGAATGAAATTGAAGAGTTCTATGAACAAGTACAAGCTGAAATTGACAGAACATGCAAACAGGATATCCTGATAGTCATGGGTGACTGGAACGCAAAAGTTGGCAACAAAGAAGGCAAAGTAGTTGGAAAATATGGACTTGGCAACAGAAATGAAACTGGAGAAAGACTGATAGAATTCTGCAAGACCAACGACCTATTCATCTCAAACACCTTCTTCCATCGACACAAGCGGCGACTGTACACATGGACTTCACCCAATGGATTGTATAAAAATCAAATTGACTACATCTGTGGAAGTCAACGATGGAAAAGTTCTATAACATCAACAAAGACAAAACCTGGAGCTGACTGTGGTACAGATCATCAACTACTAGTATGCAAACTCAAGCTAAAGTTGAAAAAGAGCAAACCACTCATGAATGCAGTAAAATATGACCTTGAGAATATACCACTGGAATTTAAAGACTGCCTGCAAAATCGATTTGCTGCTTTAGATACAAATGACAGAGCTCCAGAAGAGTTATGGAATGACATCAAGAAGGCTGTGTTGGAAGAAAGCGAGAAGTCTCTACAAAAGGTGAAAAAGCAAAAACGGCCAAAATGGATGACGGAAGAAACTCTGAAAATTGCCCAGAAACGCAGAGAAGCTAAAGCCAGAGGAGAAAGAAAGACAATAACAGAACTCAGAGATTTCCAACATGCAGCAAGACAGGACAAGGAAAAGTACTACAAAGACACATGCAAGGAAATAGAAGCAGAAACTATTAGAGGAAGAACAAGATCAGCTTTCCTAAAGCTACGAGAGTTAAAGAAAAAGTTCCAGCCTCGAAATGGAATGTTACAAGATGCCCAAGGTTCTATGTTGAATGATGCTGAGAAGATCAAGAAAAGGTGGAAGGAATATACAGAGTTTTTATATGATAAAGATCAAGTGGACCAACAGCCGTTTCAACCTGTACCTTATGATCGGGAACCATTGGTGATGAAAGAAGAAGTTGAAGCAGCATTGAAAGCCTTATCAAAGAACAAAGCACCAGGCATTGATAGCATTCCCATAGAAGTATTACAGAAATCTGATGCAGCTGTTACCGTACTTACAAGGCTCTGCCAAGAAATATGGAAGACAAAATCATGGCCAACTGACTGGAAAAGATCTGTGTTTATACCAATACTAAAGAAAGGTGATCCAACTGACTGTGGAAATTATCGCACAATTGCTCTGATCCCACATGCCAGCAAGATTCTACTGAAGATTATTCAAAAGAGACTACAACCATACCTGGAACAAGAACTACCTGAAGTACAAGCAGGGTTCAGGAAAGGGCGAGGAACGAGACATATCATTGAGGATGTGAGATGGATCCTTGAAAAGACTAAAGAATACCAAAAGGATATCTATTTGTGTTTTATCGACTATAGCAAGGCTTTTGACTGTGTAAACCATGAGAAACTGGGCCACATTAAGAAGCATGGGTATACCAGAACACCCGATCGTTCTCTTGCACAATCTGTACACTGATGAAGAAGCAACAGTTTGAATGGAACAAGGAGAAACAGAATGGTTTAAAATAAGCAAAGGTGTAAGACAAGGCTGTATACTTTCCCCCTACCTGTTTAATTTATATGCAGAGCAAATCAGAGAAGCAGGATTGTATGAAGACAGAGGTGTGAAGATTGGTGGAAGACTCATCAACAACCTTCGCTATGCTGATGATACCACATTACTAGCTGAAAGTGAAGATGATCTGAAACATTTGCTTCTCACAGTCAAAGAACATAGTCTCAAAATGGGCCTGTACCTTAATGTAAAGAAGACAAAGATCATGACAACTGGCATAATCAACAGGTTCATCGTTGGAGAAGAAATTGAAATCGTGAACAACTTTAACCTACTTGGATCAACTATCAATAAAGAAGCAACAAGCAGTCAAGAAATCAGATAATGCATTGCTCTTGGCAGAATGGCTATGAAAGACCTAGATAAGATTCTCAAGAGCAGAGATGTCTCTCTCCATACAAAGATTCGACTTGTTCAAGCCATGGCATTTTCAATAACATCATATGGATGTGAAAGCTGGACAGTGAAAAAGATAGATAGGACAAAAATTGATGCCTTTGAATTATGGTGCTGGCGGCGAATACTGTGTATACCATGGACTGCCCAAAGAACAAACCAGTGGGTACTAGAGGAGATCAAACCTAAGCTTTCTTTAGAAGCTCAGATGACAAGACTTCGCCTTTCATACTTTGGACACATCATGCGAAGAGAGAGATCATTAGAGAAAGACATCATGCTTGGCAAGATAGAAGGTCAATGCAAAAGAGGAAGGCCAGCAATGAGATGGATCGAGACAATAACAGCAGCTACGGGTACCAGTCTGTCAACAATGAGCCGCCTGACTCAAGACCGAACACAATTTAGGATAGCTATCCAGAGGGTCGCCATGAGTCGACTCCGACTCGACGGCACTTAACAACCCTCCGTCCCTCATGGGCACATAGTGCTGGAGAAACCTCCTTGCTGCAAGAGGGTTTTACATCACTTGGAGGACAGGTCCAAGCTAAGGATACTTCCAACCAAGGTTATGCTCTCCTTTCACACAACCTCTCTCCTCCATGGCAACTGAAAGGCTGCCAGACTGGAGGTGGGACGTCAGTACTACATCCCTGTAGGTCTGGTCTATATATCTCTCTGTCTTCCTTATATCCTCCAAGTCTGCCACTCTAACCTCCAGAGATCAGACTCGTTCCTTGAGGGAAAGAGCTCCTTGTACCTGGGCAACATGTAAGACCCCTCACCAACTGGGGAGGAAATCGTACATGACACTCAATGCAGAAGACTGGATAGCCCCCATCTTGCTGCTGGACTGCTGTCTGCATCTTAGTTTTAAGGTTTTGTTTAGCTGTTCAAGTTGTCTAAAGTTGGTAGGGATACTTGTACTGATACAATTATACCTAATAAGTTTGAGGGACTTACTTCACATCAAAATTAATCAATCTATTCCCAGCGAGGATAACTAGTTGAACCTGAAAGTGAATTTGACTACCTGCTCTGCTTTAATAGGTTTAAGAGCCTATAAAGCTTAAGATTATGCCTGTGGTGGGTGGGAGGGAAAGAAGACTTTTTAAAAGCTAGCTTGCTTGCTTGCTACACAGTGCCCTAACCTGTGCTTTTAAGGTAATCTAATTTCCTGGGTGATTCACACAGCCCTTAATTTGATAGAGAGTGCCTTTCAAATTGCCCCTTTGAACTGTCACTTGGCTTTGTTGTTGTTAAGTACCATCATGGCTGTCTCGACTCATGGCGTCCCTCTGGATAGTTGACCTAAACTGTATTCAGTCATCAGTCAGGTAACTCATTATTGATAGAGTGGCACTCATAGTTGCTGTTATTGTATCGATCCATCTCATTGCCGGCCTTCCTCTTTTGCATTGACCTATCTTGCTAAGCAATATGGCTTCAACACCTATTTAGTGTAGTTACTCACCTGTGCCAGATGTTCTCCAGGGACAGCAGGAATCAATCCTCATATGGGCGACGCAGCACCGATGGAGCCCGCACAGAGCATTTCCCCAGCTTTCAAAAGAAAACCTTTGGGAAGGCTACCACACATGCATGGTCCCCTTCCTGCCCAAGGGTGCCATCTTGTTCAGTCACATAACATAGCTTAGGCAAAAGAGAAAAGAAGGTAAAGGAGGAAACTCCAAGGGGAGGAGGGAGAGTTGTGAGGATCGATTCCTGCTGTCCCTGGAGAATACCCTTTTCAGGTGAGTAACTACAGGAACAAGCAGGAAGTCAGTCCTCACCTATGGGACTCCCTAGCTCCAGACTGCCGGGGACTGGACCACTACAAAATGAAATATCCCACAATCTGTGACAAATGTCAATCTATAACATAAAAAAGTCCCTGAAACAGTCCCAGAAATGGTATCTACCAATGCTTTTGTCAGACACCACCGAGGGAGGATTAGAGTTTAACTGATCCACACCAGACTGGTGAAGTCCATTTTATTCTCATTAAAGTTCTTTGGATCAGTTAAAATCTAATCCTCCCTCGGTGGTGTCTGACAAAAACATTGGTAGATATCATTTCTGGGACTGCTTCGGGGACTGAACCACAGCAGCATCAACGGCGACCTCAAGAAAGCCACCTTCCATGAAAGGTATGTCAGGTGGCAGGTGCCCAAGGGCTCGAATGGTGGCCTGGTGAGCTGTGAGAGCACCACAATGAGGTCCCATTCTGCTGCTGGAGGGTGGAGAGGGGGCTTGGATAGTGGGAGGCCCCTGAGGAACCTGGAGACCAAAGGCTGGACCGAGGGGTTTCCCCTCTATAGGGTGATGGTTAGCTGCTATGGCGCTGAGATGCACCCTCACCGAATTAGACTTCACGCCAGAGTGTGAGAAGTGCAGTAAGTACTGCAGCACAAGCTTTACCCGACAGGAGAATGGATTCTTATTCATTTCTGCACACCAGACTGAGAATCTCCTCCACTTGAAGGCGTAAGCCCTTGTGGTGGATGGCTTCTGTGAGGCCAGGAGGATCTCCTTGATCTCACCTCGGAGGTTGAAAGGGGCCAATGCTACCCTTTTAGCAGACATGCTGTCAGCGTTAGGCACCCCAGCTTGGGGTGCAGCAAGGAACCTCCTCCTAAGACAGAAGGCCCGGGTCCCGGCCCAGTGGCATTGGGATTGCCACTGACAAGGAGAGGAGCAGGGGAAACCAGGGCTGCCTGGGATCAATCAGGATTACTGAAGTGTGCTCGCTCTGGATCTTGAACAGACACTTGGCTATAAGAGGGGTCAGCGGGAATGCATAAAGCAGGCCCTGTGACCAGGAGATTAGGGGAGAGCAAAAGTTTGGCAGGTGCAAGTTGTCTGGGGAAGCGAACAGGTACAGCCAGGGTCTGTCCCAGAGGTGGAAAAGCCTCTGGGTCCATCCTGGGGTTTAGATGCCACTCGTGTGGCCGAAGGACCCTGCTGAGGTTATCCACCAGGCAGTTGTCCTGACCCAGTAAGTACACCACCCTCAGGAACATATGGCTACGCACTGCAAAGGAGTGGAGGGCTACTGCTTCCTGAGAGAGTATGAGTCCGTGCCCCCTTGCTTGTTCACAAAGAACATGGCAACCTGATTGCCTGTTTGTATGAAGACCAAGAGGTTACTCAGGAGGTGGCAGAAGGCCTGAAGAGCCAGGAAGATGGCCCTAAGCTCGAGAAGGTTGATTTGCAGGAGGGATTCCTCCAGGGACCAGGTGCCCTGTGTGCACTAGCCCTCACAGGTTGCTCCCCAGCTCACAAGGCAGGTATCTGTTGTCAAGACCCTTTGAGGAGTCGGTGCCTGGAAGGGCATCCCTGCCCTGAGGTGATGCTGGGACTGCCACCAGGAGATAGAGGCTGCCAGCCAGTGGGTGACATTCACCCAGTCCCTCAGCCTGCCTGTGGCCTGAATCCACTGGGAACTGAGGCACCACTGGGCTGCCTGCATGTGCAGGCAAGCCAGAGGTGTAACATGAACCGTTGAGGCCATTTGGCCTAACAGGCGGAGGAGCAGGTGAGCTGGCACAGACCTGCAGCCCTGTACCTCCTTTTCCAGCTGCATCAGGTGGTGGGCTCTGCCCACAGGGAGAAGGCCCTGACCCACAGAGTGTCCAGCTGGGCCCCTATGAATTCCAGGTCTTGAACCAGGGAGAGGCTGGGCTTGAGGTAGTTGATGAACCCCAAATGCTGCAAGGTGCAGACAGTGAACCTTGTGGCCCTATTGGTCTCGAGGTGCATGCTGCCTCTGATGAGCCAGTCATCCAGGTAAGAGAAGATGTGGGCCCCTTGGAGGCACACATAGGCAGCAATGACTGCCAGGCATTTTGTAAAGACCCTTGGAGAGGAAGAGAGGCCGAATGGTAGCACCCTGTACTGGTAGTGCTGTCCCCCCCCAACAAATCTCAAGTAATGCCTGTGGGAGGGGTGGATCAGGATGCGAGATTCAAGAAGCAGAGCCAGTCTCCCTGGTGGAGGTAGGGCAGCAGTGTCCCAGGGGAGAGCATCTTGAACTTCTCCCTTGTTCAAGTTGTGCAGGTCCAGAATGGGCCGGAGGCCCCCTGATCTTTTTGGGACAAGGAAATACCTTGAGTAGAACCCCTGTACCCAGAGGTGTCACGGTACAGGTTCCACAGCCCTGTCCCTGAGCAAGCCTGCGAGTTCTGTGGCAAGGCCTGGTGGAGGAGAGGCTGTGATGGCTCTCCTAGGAAGAAGTCTGGAGGGTTTGCTGTAGATGGAGGAAGTGCCCCCTCCCTCACCATCTGCAGGACCCACTGGTCTGTAGTGATGCTGGCACATCTGTGGGCAAAAGAGGCCAGTCGACACCCCTGTGGGCTGAGTTGGGACTCCCAGGGGAACTGATGCCTGGGACTTGGGAGCTTTGGGCTTCCTGGGCCCGTGTCCCTGGCTATTCGGTTGTGAGGCTGCCCCCAGTAAGGCTGGTAGTGGCCGGTCTGGGGGTAGCCCTTTTTCCTCAGGAAAAAGGGCTTTTTCCCCCCCGAGGATTTTTTCCTGAGGAGGGTTGAGGTCTTTTTGGACAGCCTCTGCCAGATCACTACCTCAGCCTCAATTTCCAGAGCCTTATCAGACATCAGTTTCCCAAACAGGTTCTCACCGTTGCAGGGGACATCCAGAAGCTTTTCCTGTACCCCCACTGCTCCAGGTCCGAGGTCTGTAACCATGCCTGGTGCCAGGCACCGATGCCGGTGGCTGCTACTCTGGCTGCAGACTCAAACCCACTGTAGGGCCTTGGGAGAGTAATTTGGAACAGTCCCGGATGCCTGCCACTAGGGAATGGAACCTTTGCAGAGGTTCTCCGGCGAGGCCCGCAGAGAATCCCGCAAGCTCCTGTATCAGGTCCTTTAGGTACATCCTTATATATAACTCGTATGCCTGTAATTGGCACCTGAGCATGGTGCTCTGGTAGCACTTGCATCCCATAGCGTCGAGGGCCCGAGCTTCCCTGCTGGGGGGGAACTGAGGAGTAGGTCTTTTGACTCTTCAATTTTTGCATGGAGGATTCTACCACCATCGAGTTGTGGGCAAGCTGTGGCTTATGGAACCTGGGGCCCTTCCGGACGCAGTAGATAGCGTCCAAGTGCCAAATGACCAGTGGCACAGAGGCTGTGGACGCGCACATCCTGAGGAGCAGCCTTTCAAGAATGGGTGGAACTGGCAACGTGAATGTCTCCTTGGAAAGGACTCATATTGTAGGATCTCGAGCTCCTCAGTGCATGAGTCCTCCTCCGACTCCGCCTGGATCGAGAAAGCCCAGGCCATGTCACGAACAAAGTTGTGAAAGGCCACAGGCGGGGAGTAGCGTGGAGGCTCCAGGGAGGACGGCTCGGAGGGGATGTCCCGATGTCGAGATGGCTCCGGTGGGGCCTCTCGGACTCTTGGGGCATCGAGGAGTCAGACCCGGGGGCAGCTCCAAGGAATCGCCCCCAGGAAGGACCTGGGGGTTGGACTCCTAGAAACTCGCTGGGGAGGACCAGATCCCCGAGAAGCATGATCGAGACCTCAATGGACAATGAGAACTTACCCAAGGCTGGTGGCACTGTGTGCCAAGCTCAACACCTGAATGCTCCCTTGAGATCAGGGGGGCCCGGTGTCAGGGATAATGATGCTGGGGGGCCCCAACATCAATGCCCGCTGCAAGGCCAAGATGGAGGAGAGGTTCTGCTCGATGGCTGCCACGCAGGACTCGAGGCCCAATGGCTGTGCAGCTCCCAGCATGGACACTGAGGGCCTCTGGTCCGATGCCGGCACTCCAGAGAGAGTGCATCCTCGAGGACGACTATAGGCTCATGGGTCCTGGCACGGTATCTGCCGGCCAAGGACTCTTGTCTCGAGACTTTCTGAGGGTGCTGCTTGGAGTTGCCCGAGTCCCAGCGAGGGGACCTCGAGAAAAAAGGAGAGAGCCGAGACCGGCACCAAAGGCACCATCTCAAGACAGGAAGGAGACTGGTGCTGCACCAGAGGAAGAGAGATTTTGGCGCTTTTTGCGAGGAAGTAGAGGACTATGTTTGTTGGGCTCTGTGGAAAAAAGGAGACTGAGCAAGATGACACCCTTGGGTGGGAAGGGTACCACGCATGCATGGTAGCATTCCCAAAGGCTTTCTTTTGAAAGCTGGGGAAATGCTCCGCAAGGGCTCCGTTGGTGCCAACGTCACTCATATGTGAGGACTGACTTCCTGCTCGTTCCTGGAAAAAACAAACAATTTCACAGATCTTCTGTCCCCTAACCAGAAGGCCTCTTTGTCAAGGTCTCTAGAAACAATTTCTTTCTAGTCAAATAATATTTATGTTATTTTTCCTCCTATGCTAAGTTATACTCTAATTTGATTTAAATTAAAAGCCCTCTGCTGCTACTGGTTGAGATTTTAATTTAGAAGCCCTCTGCTACTGAGTTAGCAAATACACTGCATTCTAAAGTACACAGATTTATCAGTTTTAACCCAAAGAATTCCCTTTTCCTCAAGATTTAGAGAATTTCCCAGAAGTAAATACTTTTAAGTGCAAATTTCTTTCTGGCAGAAGCAGTCCCTTTTGGTAGTCTGCTCGAAATGTGGGAACTGGACTCCAGTTGATCCAAATCCCAATCTCTGCCAAGATCATTTAGAAGGCAGTGCCCAAGCCGGGCTTCAACTTGCCTTCTGCCCCGCTTCTGAGTGAGTGGAAAGAGATCAAGAGAACCCAGAGGCTCAAGGGTCTGAGCTGCCACGACAGAAAGACTACTACTACTACTGATCATTTGTATAGCACTACAAAATGTACACAGCGCTGCACAGACATGTAAGGGACAGTCCCTGCTCATCAGAGCTTACAATCTAGTCAAGACAGACAATACAGAAGGTGTAGACAGGGATAAAACAAGGGGGAATGGTAAAGAAACAAGGAGATCAGGCGAGTCAAGATCAAAAAGCAGCAGCGAAGAGATGAGTTTTCAGCCTGGATTTGAAAAGGGTCAGAGAAGGTGTCTGGCTTACAGACACAGGTAGTTTGTTCCAGGCGTAAGGTGCAGCCAGGTGAAAGGAACGAAGCCTGGAGTTAGCAATAGAAGAGAAGGGCACAGATAGAAGCAATTTGCCAGAAGAGCGGAGTTCCCGAGTGATAAGAGAAGAAAGGTAGTGAGGAACTGCAGAGTGAATACACTTATAGGTCAGCAGGAGAAATTTGAAATGAATGCGGAAACGAATAGGGAGCCAATGAAGTGACCTGAGAAGAGGGGTAATATGGGCATGACGAGGCTGGCGGAAGATTAGCCACGCAGCGGAGTGTTGAACAGATTGAAGGGCAGAGATGATTCAAAGGGAGACCAGCAAGATGGGAGGTAATTAAGGAGTGGATAAGTGTCTTAGTAGTGTGTTCAGAAAGGAATGGGCGGATTTTGTTAAAGTGTTAAAATCACATACAATTACACAGTACCCAACCAATAAGCTCTTCTTAACTCTAACCAACAGTATTTATTTTTAATTTTATTTATTTAGTGTCTCTTCTATAGCGCGCTCTTTAAAATCAGTGCAGTTTACATACAACAGTAACTTATACAGTGCAGTTGAGGCTGCACTGTATTTACAATGAAACAGGTGCTGTAACTTGGACATAACTAGGGTAACTATATACAAGTTGGTAAACCAAGTCATAGGTCCAAAGTGAGGACTATATTTGGTTAGAGACTATTTACAATAAGGATACTGTACATACTAATCTAATAAATAGACCAAAATCCACCACTCTCAATCACACCATTACAAAGACTTAGTAGCAGGAACATTCTGCTCAAACAGCCCCAACTATCAGAAGAGCCGCACCCATCCACATGTGCAGTTTAAAAAGACCCAACAGACAATCACAATTGCTTACCTTAGACAAGCACATGCAGAGACCATCTAGGCAGCTTTCAAAGGGAGCCCTTCACAAGCCTCTTTTTTGTCCTGGCAAGGACTTAGGGGCATGTTTACTAAATATTAATGGGGATTAAGTGCCACTGCGTCCAGACAAAGCTTGCTGCAGTAATGAAAAACATTCTGGGGAGGACAACCCAGAGCTCCCTGCTAGGCTTAAGAAAGCCAGCCTCAGGGGAGAAACAGGCTCATGGCACATTCAAATAATGCAATGCACTATGTGCTAAGGCCACGCAAACAGTACTAGCATACACTAAAAACGTGCAGACAATAGTGTGCACTAGGGCCATGTGGGTAAGATATCATGTGCTACAGATGTGCACCAGGAGAGGCACATAACAGGAAGCACAATGAACATGTGTAGTTTATCAAGGCGGGAAACACAGACGCCACACCAACCTGACTTATGCCCCACTAACAGACAAGGTCAGGAGCCTCCACCAAAGAAGTCAAATAGGCAGAGATGATCTTGGTACTCACCCCCCCGAGGAGACCGAAGGCAGGTAAACTGTGCTTGGCTCAGTGCTACTCCCCTGTTGCCAGATCTGCAGTCACATACGTACCTCCAAAAAATCTTCTTAAATTTTGGGGGGAGAGCAGGAAGGGAAGGAGACTTTCAAGAATCCTTTTCAAACTCCTTTTCCAATCATCTGGCTGCCCAACAGGTCCTTAACAAGGATGCAGAGCTGAACCAATTCCCCTCCTCTTTATGGCATCCAAAAAAAAATCAGCTGTTTTAAGGGCATCTCTAGTATAGCCTCCTATTATCATGCTCCAGTGAGAGTGTCACCCACAAGGGTGGTCGTTCAAGAGCCAAATTAATTGCTCCTGCTTCAAACTTACTTTGTTCAGATTTCATCATAGCTGAAAAAGTTGCATCAATCATCTGCTGGAGACAGAGACATCACTGAAATGTGAGAGATTTTAGGTATCTGATTGTTGTGCCATTTTATCCCCAACCTATTGTATTTGTCTGTACAATATTTATAAATTCTGATCCCAAAGGGTTACTGTAAACCGTTTTGATGTTTATTGGTCTGAATGGCAGTATACCAAATCTTGTAAACATACTGGATTGTGCGCCTAGAGGCACAGGCTGATAATGGCATGATGTCATAAGCAGCCTCTAGAATGTTTCTGACCCCCCCCCCCCACCTAAGCTGTCTCTAGAGGCAATAAGGGAGGTATAGGGAATCCATGTGGTTGCGTACAGACAAAATGGAAGCCATTCCTTTGCTTAGCTGCAAGGGTGCTGGCTCAGGTTGCCCTGCCACTGAAAGCATTGATCCCCGGTCTGCATTTGCTTCAGCCAACTTTCTCCCCATCAACCTTACCACAAGTCCGGCACAGCCCAGCATGCCCCATGGCCTCTACAGTGTGCCTGCCATGGTCAAAACATGGTCTGCACCACTCCCAAAATACTCTAGGTGCTGCTGCACCAGCCACTGCCATTCTCAGCCTCCCTGACACAGTGCCTCCAACCCCACCTATCAACTCCTCACCTTGCTAGGATTCCCACGTTCAGACTTTTTTTTCTATACCAATTTTAACCCTCCTATATAGACAGGCCCATGCCACCAGGCAGCTGCTCATCTCTCTGGGAAATAGGGGAGCCAGCAAAATGGGGAAACCTGCGGCACCACTGGGCAGGGAGAGGGATCCAGACTCTTTTGGATATCACCTAGAGAGACAAAGGGGGTACCTGGCCGAAGCACAGGGGACCTTCCACTCTGATATTTCTTTACTGGTCAATCCCAGTTCTCCAACTAGACCCCTGTTATTCCACAAAACCTCAGACTGAAATGCACGTTCACCCATCTACTATCTGCTGGAGACAGATTACTGAGAAGTTGCAGACTGCATAGTATCCTACAGAGAGCAGAGTCTACAAAGTGACATTCTACTTACCAATTAATGCCCTTTCCTTGAGTCCTGCTAGACCAACCAAGACAAGTGGGTCATGTTCCCCTACCAGCAGATTGGTGGCGACAAAGAACCAATGAAAAGCCAAGGTTCAGTGACATCACTCCCATGCCTCTATTTGCCTCAGTCACCAGAGGTCTCTTCAGTATTCATCCCAAAACATATGGGAGAAACATGGCAAGACTCACACAACCTTGAGTGATCAACAGTAGAGAACTATGTACAGGAAAGCATAAACAGAAGGCTCTTAGTAGACGATGAACCTGCAGTGCCAAGTATAAAAATAACAGACCAAAAGGTACCGCAGCAGAACAGAGCAATACAGTTTCAGAAGCGGGCCAGCAGGACTCAAGGAACGTACATTAACTGGTAAATAGAATGTTGCCTTCCATATCGTCCTGCTAGACCAGTCCAGACAAGTGGGATGTACAAAAGCTACAACGCCAATGGGCAGAGAGAAGACTCAGCAGTTCGCAAAACCCTTGAGCCAAAGGCTGTTTGTCCTCGCATGGGTATCCAAGCAGTAAATGCTTGACAAAAGTGGAAGCGATGCCCACTGTGCTGCCTGATAAATGCCTGCAGGGGCTACCGAGTTCTGCTCCACCCATAAGGCGGCTTATGCTCAGGTAGAATGGGCATACAAACTCTCCGTAACCGGCCAGTTCCACAATAGATACACCAATACAATGGCCTTCTTAATCCAGTGCCCCGAAAGGCAACTTAGCGGCCGCATCATTCTTACGCAGGCCAGCAAACAATACAAAAGGATGGTTGAGCATACAAAAAGAATTCTTAACCTCCAAGTACCAGAGAAGCACCCTGTGGATATCAAGAAAGCATAGTTACTCACCAGTAACAGATGTTCTCCAGGGACAACAGGAATCAGTCCTCACATATGGGTGACTTTGGCACCAATGGAGCCCTGGGGAAGCATCTCCCTAGCTTTCAAAGAAAGCCTTTGGAAGTTGCCACCACGCATGCATGGTCCCCTTTCTGCCCAAGGGTGCCATCTTACTCAGTAAGATGACATAGCTAGAGCCAACAAAAGAAGATGGCAAAAATTGTACAGCAAATCCAAGGGGAGGAGGAAGGGTTGTGAGTGCTGATTCTTGCTCTCCCTGGAAAACACCTGTTACAGGTAACTACGCTTTCTCCAGGAACAAGCAGGAAGTCAGTCCTCACATATGGGACTCCCTAGCTACAGGCTACCGAGAACCTGCAGAAAAACACGGCCTAGTCATGAGCAGCCACAAGAGAGTCTGAGGAAAGACTTTAAAGGGCCCCAGTGTCCAGGGAGAACCATCGCTTCGGTAGTCTGAACAAGAAGGATCGGAGAGCAGGAGATGCCTAAACCCCAAACAGATTACGGAGTACGCTTGGCTGAAGGCACTGTCCTGTCGGGACTCCCTCTCCAGGCAGTAGTGAGCTGCAAAGGTGTGAACTGAGGATCAGGTGGCAGCCCAGAAGCTGTTTGCCATACGATCAGAGCGTAGGCTTGCAACAGAGGTCGCCACAGCCCTGACATCGTGTACTGTGACCTGGCGCTCCAATGAGAGCCCAGCCTTATTGTGGGTGAAGGTGATGCAGTCTACCACCCAGGTGGACAGAGTCTGTTTGGTAACAGCCTCCCCAGTTGATTGGAGTAGTCGGAAACGAAAAGCTGAGAGGCTTTGCGGTGGCCCTGAGTATGTTGCAGGTAGAAGGACAGGGCTCTCTTACAGTCCAGAGTATGGAGAATGGCTGCCGCCTTGTCTAAGTGGGGCTGTGAAAGAAGGTGGAGCAACATCTTCTGGTTGAGGTGGAAGACGGATACCACTTTCGGAAGGACTTTAGGGTGGGTACAAAGCACAATCCTATTCTTGTAGAATCTGGTGTAAGTTGGCTTGGCCACCAGGGCCTGAAGCTCGCTGACTGTGGGCAGAGGTGAACGCCACCAGGAAGACGACGTTCCAGGAGAGAGAATGCAAATGGCAGGTAGCCAGAGGTTCAAAAGGCAGCTTAGTGAGCTGCGTCAGAACCCCTTTGAGGTCCCATTCCATTGAGGGGGGGGGGGGGTGGGCGGATGGGAGACTTAGAGTGCAGAAGGCCCTGCATAAATCAGGTAATGAGGGGCTGTGCAAAGAGGTTTGCCCTCTATGGAATGATGGTGCGCCAAGAGCATGATCAGATGCACTCTGATGGAGTTGGACTTGAGTCTGGTTTGCAAAAGGTAAAACAAGTACTGCAGCACCGTGTGCACCTGACAAGAAAACGGGTTGACCCGTTGCTCCACAAACCAAACTGAGATCTTGCGCCACTTGAAGATGTAGACACCTCATGAAGTTCTTACGAGAGGCCAAGACTTCCTTCACCTCCCTTGGGAGGTTGAAAGGTGCTAAGGCTACCTGTTCAGCAGCCATGCTGTTAGCAACAGGAACCCCAGGTTGGGGTGAAGGAGAAAGCCTTCCTCCTAGGTCAGTAGCCCTACATCAGGCAGAGCAACAGGGGAAACCAAGGCTGCCTGGGCCACCGTG
Organism: Ichthyophis bannanicus; assembly: GCA_033557465.1. NCBI lineage: Eukaryota > Metazoa > Chordata > Amphibia > Gymnophiona > Ichthyophiidae > Ichthyophis > Ichthyophis bannanicus. The sequence goes on from CM066042.1 coordinate 147,684,446, forward strand.
GGGCCACCAGGATCATAGAGGCCTTGTCCCGCAGGACCTTGATGAGGGTCTGAGTGATTAGTGGCATAGGAGGGAAGGCATACAGAAGGCCCTCCGACGACAAGATGAGGAAGGCATCCGCTGCTCTCCGGGATGGATAGAGATGGGGGCAGCAAAGCATTGGTTGGGCTGGCGAAGAGATCCAGACTCAGGGTGCCCCAGAGTCGGAACAGATGCTGCGCCACCCTGGGGTCTAGTTGCCATTCGTTCAGCTGGAGGACTGTGCTTAGCCGGTCCGCTAGGGCATTGTCTCAGCCGGGAAAGTATACCACCCTGAGGCGCATTCCCTGACCGATCATGTACGAGTTAAGGGTTTCTGCCCCCGCTTGTTCAGGTAGAACACTGCGACCTGGTTGTTCATTTGGACTAGCACCGATTGGTGCTGCAGGTAGTGGTGGAAGGCCATGATCGCTAGAAAAACAGCCTTGAACTCTAGCAGGTTGATCTGTTGCTGGCTCTCTGCTAGGGACCAGTTGCTCTGCGCATGCAGTTCCTCGCAGTGGACACCCCAGGCCAGTAGGGACACGACTGCAGTGAGGACCCTTTGGAGGTTTGGGGGTTGGAAGGGCATGCCCTTCTGCAAGTGCTATGTGCTCTTCCATTAATCGAGTGACTCTGCTAGTTGACGGGATACTGAGACCTTGTCCCTGAGTCTGCACGTGGCTTGTGACCACTTTGAGCAGAGGCACCACTGAGCTGCCTGAATGTGGGGGTGGGCGTTGGGGACCACACAGACTGTGGATGCCATGTGGCCTAGTAGACAGAGCATGGACCGCACAGACACTGCGCAATGGCGCTGCACCTCAGTGGCCAGGGCCCTGAGGTGATCCGCCCAGTCCAGGGGGAGGAAGGCCATGGCCTGGAAAGTGTCCAGACGAGCTCCTATGAATTCCAGATTCTGTGTTGAAGTGAGGTGAGATTTGGGGTGGTTTATCACGAAACCCCAAATGCTGCAGGATCTTGATGGTTCAGGCCATGGCCTGTTGCACCTCGGTGGCCATGTCCCCTTTCACAAGCCAATCATCCAGGATGGGAAGACAAAAGCCTGTTGGAGACAGAGGTAGGCGGCCCCACTGCCAGGCATTTGATAAGACTCTTGGTGCGGAGGTTAGTACCCTTACTGGTCGCCCCTGACCATGAACCTCAGGTTGCTGTAACTGATATGCTTGTATTCAGCAACCCAGCATTGAGCCCTGGTAGCATTTGCACCCAAGGGCATTGAGGGCACAGGACTCTCTTTCCGGGGGCATGGAAGAGTGGGTCTTCGGGCTTTTCTGCTGGAACATGGTCAACTCCATCACCACAGAGGTGTGAGGAAGCTGTGCCTTCCGGAAGCCAGGGCCCCACTGGTCCCGGTACATGGTGTCTAGGCATCGGCTAACTATCGGCACTGACACCGGTGTCTCCCACATCCAAAGGAGTTGCCTCCCGAGGATGACGGGGAGAGGGACCTTCAGGGCCTCCTTAGGTGGAGTCTCATACTTGACGATTTCAAGCTCCTCTGACTCCATGGTGAGAGACAAGGCCTTCACCATGTCCCGGACAAACTCAAGGAGCAAGGTGTCCTTGGGAGACGATTGGCACCTCGATGCCAGGGGAGATGGATCAGAGAGGAGATCGCGGTGTTTATGCATCTCTGAGGAAGCCTCACCCTGGCACTCCTAGTCTGTCGAGGACTCGAGGCCTGACTGCTCCTGAGGTGTTGGGCTCAGATTGGGTCTTCGGTCAGAGCGACAAGCGCTTGCTAGGGAGGATCTTGCTCCCGAGGAATGGAAGCAGAATTGAGATCCTTGCTGAGGATCGGCTCGGCAGCCCGGGGAGTCCTCAACATAGAGGTGGTCCCTGCGGGGTCTGCTTGAGCACCAGCTGAACCGGGCATCGACACTTGCTGCGAAGCAAGGAAGGCAGTGACACTGCATTCCAACACCATCATCCTGGCTTCCCATTCAGGAGCTGCAGCCTTCGACGTGGACATTGGGGTGACCGGATACAGCGTCAGTGAGGAGAGGGATTCTTAGACGGGACAGACCTCGGAGGTACGTGATCTGTCGCTGGTGCCACGGCATCTGTTCTGGACACCTCTGCTGGCCACTCCTGCTCTGACTTCCCGGATATCCTCCAGGGACTGTGGGACCTTACATGGACTTGCCGTGTAGTGTAGTTACTCAACTGTATCAGGTGTTCTCCAGGGACAGCAGGAATCGGTCCTCACTTATGGGTGACGTTGGCACTGACTGAGCCCGCGCGGAGCAATTCCCCAGCTTTCAAAGAAAGCCTTTGGGATTGCTGCCACGCATGCGTGGTCCTCTTCCCACCCAAGGGTGCCATCTTCCTCAGTCAGGTCCATAGCTAGAGCCTTACTAAGCGGATGGCAAGGGAAGGATTAAAAATAGCAAGGGGAGGTGGGAGGGTAGTGAGGACTGATTCCTATTGTCCCCGGAGAACACCTGTTACAGGTAACTACGCTTTCTCCAGGAACAAGAAGGAAGTCAGTTCCTCACTTATGGGACTCCCCAGCTACAGGCTACCGAAACCTGTAAGCAAAGCGCCTCTGCGAAGCCATGAGCAGAAGCCGACGATCCGAAGGGAGCTCGAGTCCTCAGGGGCCAAGCTCCGGTAGCCACAGAAGAATGTTTGGAGGGCAAGAGTTGCTTATATCCCGAACAGATTACAGAGTACAGCTTGGCCAAAGGCGCTGGCCTGGGGGGACTCCTTCTCCAGGCAGTAATGTGAAGTGAAGGTATTCGCTGAAGACCAGGTCGCAGCCCGGCAGATGTCTGTCAGAGGCACTGAGCACAACGAAGCCACCGATATTGCCTTGGCATGGACGCCATGCGTGGTGACTCGTCGATCCAGCGGGGCCCCAGCCTTCGCCTGGGCAAAGGCGATGCAGTCTGCCACCCAGATGGAGAGAGTGCGCTTGGTGACTGCAAGCCCCAGATGGTTGGGATCATAGGCGATGAAGAGCTGGTCGGACTTGCAATGACCCTGGGAGCGCTGCAGGTAGAAGGCGAGAGCCCTCTTGCAGTCAAGGGTATGCAGTACCGCCGACGCCCGGTCGGCGTGAGGTCTCGGGAAGAAAGTCGGTAAGACTATCTCTTGGTTGAGATGGAAACCTGAGACAACTTTCCCTAGGAACTTGGGGTGAGAGTGAAGGACCACCCTGTTCCTGTAAAACCTGGTATAGGGGGTCCTCGGCCATGAGGGCTTGAAGTTCGCTGAGGAGAAGGGAGGGGGAAGTCTGTCCAGATGGAGACTGTGACCGTCCGGACGACCTGGAGGACCCAGATGTCCGATGTGAAGGCCTCCCATTCGAGGGCGAAAAGGGACAGACATCCTCCTACCCGCAGTAGCGCCGTCAGGGGACGAGAGGCTATGCATGTGGCATCAAAACCCCGGAGCTGGCTGGGTTGGCACTGGTGGTTGGGTCTTGGGCCCCTTAGGTTTACAGTGGCCCTGAGCTCCACCCTTGCCTTGGCCACTGGGCATCGGCTCTGTGGCGGGCAGATAGGGTGGGTATACCCGGTAAGGAAACCTCTTCCTCTGAAAGAAGGGCTTCTGGCTGTGCTGTTTCTTCTGAGGAAGAGACAAGGTTTTCAGAGAGAGAAAGGTACCGGTTACAAATTCAGTCTTGATCTCGGCTGCCTTCTCCTCTATGGGCTTGCCAAACAAGTTGTTCGCCGAGGCAGGGAACATCCAAGGGTTTCTCCGGGACCCACTGTTCCAAGTCTGAGGACTGGAGCCATGCTTGACGTCGGGCTCCGATGCCAGCTGCTGCCACATGGGCTCAAGACTCAAACCTGTCATACAAGGCATGAGAAAGGTATTTCGAGCAGTCCGTGTCTGATCTCAGAAGGGTTTGAAATCTGAGAAGGTGGTCACCTTCAAAGCCCGCAGCGAAACCGCCGAGCTCTTTAGCGAGGTCGCGAAGGAACATCCCCATATATAATTGGTATGCCTGGATGCGGCGTGCCAGCATGGATCCCTGGTAGCCTTACGCTCGAGTGCATCGGATTCCCTGCCAGGCGGAACCGAAGAATGCAACTTCGGGCTCTTCTGTTTCCACATTGCGGATTCCACTACCATGGAGGTATGAGGAAGCTGGGTCTTTCGAAACCCAGGGCCACGCTGGACTCTGTACATGGCATCAAGTCTTTTACTGATGATAGGGACTGAGGTGGGTGCTTCCCACATACGGAGGAGCAGCCAGGTCAGGATGGACAGTGCAAATATAATTAAAACTCACTCAACCTTCACCATACGAAAACGCAAACTTTTTAAAGATTTTTTAAGACTATTTTATAAATTCCCAAAGGTCTCAGACAAATAACAGCACTTAAAACTTGGACCCAAATTATGAGTCCTAATCCTGTGCTTATTGACATCAACGACCTTCTCAGTGGGATTAACTGGTGATATTAATTTGTTTTTAGTGAGAACTCCACTTCATTCATTTCTTCAAACTTATCTAAAAGTACTCAGCTTCATTGACCTTATGTGCCTTTAGATTAGTCACTCGTGTTTTCACAATTTGGAAGCACCATTGTTATTAAAAAAAACGGTTCTGTGACCAAAGTTCTTATGCTGCCACTCGAGTACTTAACTTTCCTTTTCTTCTTGAGGTGCTCTCTCACACTTTCTCATGTGTCCCAACGCCTGAATTTGAGGCGCCCATGCGTTTCACTATAGTTCGTTTCTTCAGGGGATTACCAACTTCCACCATTACACTGTGAGTTGATGCTGCACACGTATGCAACAGCCGAACTCTTACTCAACCTTCAAATCCGTACTTTCTCTTTCCAGCTGAAAAACGCCGCTTCTTACAGTAATCACTCGGAAGAGAGACTGTATTTACATTGGGTCAGGATGGACGGCACAGGGACCATGAGAGACTCCCTTGGAGGAGACTCCTATTACAAAATGTCGAGTTCCTCTGCCCTTGGCTCTTCCTCGGTCTGCGTGGGCAGATTGAGGGCCCAAGCCATATTCCACACACATACCAAGAAAGAGGTATCTTTGGGGGGTGATCGTCTTCGCGAAGCGGGCGGGGACGGGTCAGAAGGAAGGTCACGATGGGTACGGGTTTCAGGGGACGTGTCCCCATCCAATTCCCAGCTGAGAGGTCTGAGAAGGACTCGGAGTCGGGCTGATCCCCATGTCCGGTGGCCGAGGCCCGTCTGGAGCCAGAGGCACTGCACTCTGGAAGACCTCACCCCCAAGGAACGGGACAGAGAGCAAGACCGGTGCCGAGGACCCTCGCAAGACCAATGGCTCTTGGGGTTTTCCAAGGCAGATTTCAGGACCACAGTAGAGGGACTCTCGGTCCCGGGGCATGAGTCAGCCTTGCTGGACAACAGCGTCTGCTGGGCAACTAGGAAAGCAGAAATGCTGCGCTCTAGTGCTAGCATACGGGACTCCCACTCAGGAGGGGTTACCTGGTCTGGCATGGAGGAGGAGAGGGAGGTCCTCATCAGGACGACCGCTCAGGAGACTGGGGGCAGTCGCCGGAGGCCTCCGTGTCTGTATGAGGTACCTTTCGAGGCTGCTCCTTGTCAGATCCTCAGGAATGCCAGGGAGGGCTAAAGGAACAAGCGCGAGGCTGCTCACGCTTATCCGGAGCCCCTGACAGCGTCTTCGAGGTACTCTAATTTTTTCGCCATTCTACCTCCGGCGAACCCTGCTCAGTGATGCCTTGGACACCGAGTCACTGTGGGGGACCCCACAAGAGGAGGATCGGTGGAGCGGGGCACCACAGAGAACTCCAGTGCTGACCTACGGAAAATGTCATCTGACTTCTGCTTATGGCTTTGTAAAGCCTTAGCAGACATTTTCTTGCAAAGCGAACAGAGCTCCGGGTTGTGGTCAGCCCACAGGCACTGCGCACACAAGTGTCGTGGGTGTCTGTGAGCGACATGTTTTTGGAGCATGTGTCACATTTTTTGAAGCTGGTGGCCATGGGGGCGAAAAGAGCCTCTGTGAGGTTGAAAACTCTTGAGGCTAGTGGATAGAAAAATGGCGCAAAAGGACCCCTAATACGAAAAAACTGGAGGGAAAAATAGGGATCCCCTGGCCCACAACCAAAGCGGGGGTAGCGGGGGTGTCGGGGAGGACCGGTGCAACCAGAAAAAAGGCCAAAAGACCTAAGTAGTAAAGCTTTTTCTGAGGGACGAGGATGTGCATCTGAAGGGCTCCATGGAAAAAGGGAGACTGAGCAAGATGGCACCCTTGGACGTGAAGAGGCCACCACATGCGTGGCAGCAATCCCAAAGGCTTTCTTTGAAAGCTGGGGAATTGCTCTGTGCGGGCTCAGTCAGTGCTGACGTCACCCATAAGTGAGGACTGACTTCCTGCTTGTTCCTGGAGAAATGTCCGATTCCCAGGACGAGGTCCTTGAGGATTTCTTATTCTTGCATTCCTGCTCTGGAGAACCCTTGTCGGAGTGTCCACGGACCCTATCGGGTGCCACAGGGGCTTTATGCAACTCCAAGGATCCGTGCTAGGTTACCGGGGCTAAATCTGACCTGTGGAAGATGTGGTCCGGCTTCTGCCAACGACTTTGGATGGCCTAAGCAGACACTTTTTTGCACAGGGCGCAAACCTCTGGGTCATGGTTGGCAGCTAGACATCAGAGGCACCAGTTGTGTATATCAATTAGAGACATGTTCTTTGCGCACCCATCACACTTTTTGAACCCACTGGCCATTGGGGCAAAAAGGACCCTGTGAGGCTGAAGACCCATGACGCGGCCAGCAGTTAGAAAAGGCACGAAACAGAACTGGAGAAAAACCCCTAAAAATAGTAACGAGACTCAAAGGCGACAGGGCTCAAAGGCAGGAAAAGGACCGGTGCTAACCAGAGAAGGAAATGCACAAAAATCAACTTTTTTCTGGGGGACGAACACCGACGTTTATAGGGCTCTGTGGAAAAAGGGAGACTGAGTAAGATGGCACTCTTGGGCAGGAAGGGGACCACACATGCGTGGTGGCATCTCCCAAAGGCTTTCTTTGAAAGCTGGGGAGATGCTTCCAAGGTGCTCCGTCGGCACCGATGTCACCCATATGTGAGGGCCGACTTCCTGCTTGTTTCTGGAAAAGACGAAAATTCTTATCCTTCCCCTGACACTGCTCCTTAGAGAAACAGGGCAGGCATAAGAACATAAGATATGCCATACTGGGTCAGACCAAGGTCCATCAAGCCCAGTATCCTGTTTCCAACAGTGGCCAATCTAGGTCACAAGTACCTAGCAGTTTCTCAAAAGACAGGTTCTACATTGCTTGTATTGGGGCAAGCAGTGGATATTCTGGGTCTACTTTAATAATGGTTTTATGGCCCTTTCCTCCAGGAACTTGTCCAAACCTTTTTTAAATCCGGTCACACTCACACCTTTTACTACATCCTCCAGTAGCAAATTACAGAGTTTGATTACATGTTGAGTGAAAAATATTTTCTCTTATTAGTCTTAAATAGGTTACCCTGTAGCTTCATTGCATATAGCATAGTTACTCACCTGTAACAGGTGATTTCCGGGAACAGCAGGAATTGTCTTCACATATGGGTATCGTCGGTACCGACAGAGCCTGTGTGGGAACGCTCCCCAGCATCCAATTAGAAAGCCTTTGGGAGCATCCCACAGTGCCTGCGTGCTGCCTTCCCCAACTGCCTCTCTCCAGTTGAGTTTAAAGCTGAGACAAAGAGAGAGAGAGGGAAAGAGAGAGAGAGAGGGAAAGAGAAAGAGAGATACAACTCCTAGGGGAGGTGGGGGGGTTGTGAAGACTAAATTCCTGCTGTTCCCGGAGATCATCTGTTACAGGTGAGTAACTATGCTAACTCCAGGAACAAGCAGGAATGTAGTATTCACATATGGGGACTCCCTAGCTTTAGATGCCAGGGAGAGACCCCATAAGTTGTGTGTCCCTGGGACAGGGCTCCACTTCCCCCCATGGATCTCTGGCATCCAACCAGGGATGGCGGGTAGGAGTTGATTAGGTATGGAACAGGTGTTGAAGAATAGCCTGACCAAACAAGGCATCCCGGCGGGAGTCCTTGTCCAAGCAGTAATGGGCTGTGGAGGTATGAACCGAGGCCCAAGTGGCTGCTCGACAGATGTTGTTGATAGACACAGAGTGCTGATGAGCCATTGAAGCTGCCATGGTTCTCACGTTGTGAGCTGTGAAATGGCCCTCCAGAGGAAGGTTCTTACTCTGATAGGCAAAGGAAATACACTGTGCAATCCAGTTGGACAGTGTTTTATTGGAGACTGGAAGTCCCAAATGAGAAGGATCAAAAGCAACAAAGAGTTGGGAGGACTTTCTATGTTGCTGTGTTCTTTGCAAGTAAAAGGCTAAAGCTCTTTTACAGTCCAAAGTATGAAGATTCCTTTCTGCATTTGATGCATGAGGTCTTGGAAAGAACGCAGGCAGGTAGACTGCTTGGTTAAGATGAAAAGGTAAGACCACCTTTGGCATAAAGTGTGGATGAGTCCTAAGGACTACCTTGTCATGATGGAACCTTGTATAAGGTGGATTAGCTACTAGCGCTTGCAACTCACTAATGCGGCGTGCTGATGTGATTGCAATGAGAAAGATAACCTTCCAAGAAAGGAATTTTAAGGAGGTGGTAGCTAAAGGTTCGAAAGGTGGCTTCATGAGCTGACCAAGAACCAGGTTTAAGTCCCATGCCACTGGTGGTGGCCTAATGGGAGGTTTAGTTAGAAGAAGGCCTCTCATAAATCTTGCTATAAGAGGATGGGAGGAAATAGGTTGTCCATTTAGAGGCTTGAAAGAAGCTGCAATAGCACTCAAATGGACTCTTACTGAGTTAGTCTTAAGTCCTGCATTGGATAAATGAAGGAGATACTCAAGTAATGATTCCAGAGGTATCGCCAGGGGGTTAAGACCCTTCTGCGAACACCATATGGTAAACCTCTTCCACTTGAAAGCAGAAAAGCGTCTAGTGGAAGGTTTTCTGAAAGCATAAAGGACATCCTTTTCTTGCTGAGGAAGGTTAAGATCATGAAGATCTAGGCCTTCAACAACCAAGCTCTGAGATGCGGAGACTGGGGATTAGAATGCCATAACCTTCCATCCTCCTGTGACAGGAGATCTGGAGCAGACCCTAAGTCCAGGGAGGGGGCTTGAGAGAGATGTAGAAGCAGAGGGTACCACACTTGCCGTGGCCAATGTGGAGCTATGAGAATCATCCGCCCTCTGTCTTTCTGAAGCTTGAACAGGGGTTTTGGGATTTAGGGGAATGGGTGGAAAGGCATAAAAGGAAGTCTTGACCCCAGTGAAGGAGGAAGGCATCCCTGACCTGAGAACCCTGAGCCGGAATTCTGGAACAGAACCAGGGAAGTCTGGCATTCAACGGACTTGCAAAGAGGTCTATGTTCGGGGTTCCCCAAATTTGAAAAATCTTGGCCACCTGGTCTGCATGTAGAGACCATTCGTGTGGAAGCAGAACTCGACCGAGTCTGTCTGCCCAAGAGTTTTGTATGCCTGGAAGATAAACTGCCAGGAGGTGAATCTGATGCTCTCTGGTGAGGGCCCATAGTCGCAAAGCGACAGAGAGCCTGTTCCCCCCTGCTTGTTCACGTGGAACATGGCTACCTGATTGTCCGTATGAATGAGGACTGTCTTGTAGCTGAGCAGGGTATGGAACACTCGAAGAGCAAGGAAGATTGCTCTGAGCTCTAAGAGATTGATATGTAGATGAATCTCCTGTGGAGTCCAGGTGCCTTGGGTGGAGAGGTCTTGCAGATGAGCTCCCCAACCCATTGGTGAAGCATCTGTTGTGAGAGTTGCCTGGGGTAAGGGTTGTTGAAAAGGGGACCCCAGCAACAGGTTCTGAGTAGACTGCCACCATTGGAGAGACAAAATGAGATGATTTGTGTTTGTTATTTTGTCTGACAGGCACCCTGATGCCTGGGTCCATTGAGTGGATAATGTCCACTGGGCTGCTCTCATAAGGAGGCGAGCATAAGGGACCACATGCATTGTAGATGCCATGTGGCCTAGTAGTTGTAACATTTCTCGGGCAGTGAGCTGAGGTTTTAGCACTGCTTGAGAAGCTAACTGCACCATGCGGAGGCAACGGGCCTGGGGAAGATAGGCCCTCGCTTTTCTGGTATCCAGAAAAGCTCCTATGAACTCTAGAGACTGAGTGGGAGTTAGACTGGATTTTGGGATGTTTATGACCAGACCCAAATACTGAAGGATACGCATTGTGCAAGATAGGGAAGTCCTGGCCTCTGACGGGGCTCGAATGAGCCAGTCGTCTAAGTAGGGGAAGACAAATATCCCTAGAGTATGGAGAAATGCTGCTACCACAGCCATGCATTTCATGAACACTTGGTGCTGAGGCCAGGCCAAAAGGAAGCACCCTGTATTGGTAGTGCTTTCCTTGAAAAAGGAACCAAAGTAACTTTCTGTGGGTTGGATGGATGAGAACATGAGTGTACGCATCCTTGAGATCTAGAGAACAAAGCCAATCCTGACTCTGAAGGTATGGCAGCAGAGTTCCCAGAGAAATCATCTTGAATTTCTCTTTGAACAGGAATTTGTTCAATTCTCTGAGGTCCAAAATAGGTCTGTATCCCCCTGTTTTCTTTGGGATTAGGAAATACGGGGAGTAAAACCCTGTACCCTGTTGATGAATGGATACTTCTTCTATTGCCCCTTGGACAAGAAGCATAGTGACCTCTTGATCTAACAGGTTGATAAGAGAGGTCTAAGAATTGAACTGTCTTACCATTGTGTGAGGGGGCATGCACAGAAAGTGAAGCTTGTACCCCTCTTTTATAATGGAGAGTGTCCAATGTTCTGCTGTTATCTGCCCCCATCTGTGGGCAAAGTGACATAACCTTCCTGGAATGGTGGAAGGTTCTGGACCATTGAGGACCAGGAAGGCTAAGTTCTCTAGATGACAGTCAAAGGCCTTATGGAGGCTGAGACGGTTGAGGCTTGGCAGTCTCTGCTTTCCTGTGTTTAGGTGGTTGCTGACCCTTTCGGACAAGCTGACCTGCAGAACATCCCTGTTGGGAATAAGAGGGATAAAACCTCTTCTTTTTCAAGAAGAAAGGCTTCTTGAAAGATTTCTTTCTGGCAAGATCAGCTGTGCCTTTGGATAGCCTATCCAAAGTAGAGTTGTCAGCATCCATCTCATTGGCTTTTTCTTGCCAATACTTGCCGAATAGATTCTCACCTGTACAAGGGATATTTCCCAGTTTGTCCTGCACCCAGAGCTCCAAATGGATGCCTGGAGCCAGGCAATTCTTCGTGCACCTATAGCAATGGCAGAGGTTCTGCTTATGCACTCAAAACAGTCAAAAGCTGCACGATTGACAAACTTTGAAACATCCTGGGCATGTTTAACCAGTGTGAGAAAATCCTGCCTTTTGTCCTCAGGAAGAAGAGGGCTCAAAACCTCTAAATCTCCTGTGACCTCTTTAAGGAACATTCCCATATATAAAATATAGGAACTGATCCTGGCAGAAAGCATGGAAGCCTGGAAGGTACGACGTCCAAAGGCATCCAAGGTTCTACACTCACGTCATGGAGGATTAGAGGCATGCCTCTTTGCACTCCTGATCCTTCTCATAGCTGACTCCACAACAATGGAGTGGTGGGGAAGCTGAGTTTTTTGGAAGCCAGGACAAGGAGGGACTCGATACACAGTATCCAGTCTGCGAGAGTGAGGAGAGGTGGTAAGAGGTGTCTCCCACATTCTCAACATGAGATCATGTAAAATCTCATGGATAGGCAAGGTAGCCGCCTCCTTAGGAGCCTTGGGATATTGTAAAATCTCCAACTCCTTAGCTCTGGGCTCTGTTTCAGGAGTCACAGTAATGGACAACCCACGAGCCACCTCCCTGATGAAATCTTGAAAGGAAATATCTTCTGGAGGAGACATCCTACGTTTAGGAGAGGAAGGCTCCTCCGGGAGAAGTATCCCGGTACCGAAAGAGCTGTCAGAATCCTCAGAGTCCTCCGAGGATTCGAAGTACCGTCTGTCCGGATGCTCTAGAAGAGCCTGATACCCGTACCGACCGAAGTCGGTACCAGGGGTAATTGGTACCGGTGTATTGCCACCAGAAGGCATCGCATGACTGGGTGCCGGCAAAGCAGATACCGATGTCGATGCTATCGGTACCGGTACTGACACCGGTACCAGCATCAGTGCCGGTACCGATTGAACTGTTTGACATGGTTCCGAGGGCGTCGATGCCGCAAGGAGAGCCACCAGACTGCATTCAATAGCCAGGAACCTCTGGTCTATCGACACTGCCGATGCCTGGGTGTCGATACCAGACGCAACCGGTACCCCAGAGCATGGCACCAGTAGTTCTGCCGAGGTCAAGGCCTCAAGAACATCCTTGGAGCCCCGATAATGCTTTGGAAGCCGAAGCCTCCCGCAGGGACAATTTTGCCAGTATGGAACCCTCAAGGGCAACGCCAGAGGCATCTCGATGCTTAGGAGGAGATCTACCCTTTGAGGACAAGCTAGACTTAGGTTTAGTTACCTGAGATCCATGGGAGGAAGACGAAGCCCTGGAAGACGTCGATGCCACCGAAGCTGCATCGGAAGGAAAAAGGGCACTGAGCTTGGCAGCTCGGTTCAGTCGACCCCTTTTGGACATCATGGCACAAGCCATGCACTCGGAGATGGAGTGGTCAGGACCTAAACATTTAAGACACCACTCGTGGGTGTCGGTGACAGAGATGGTACCGCCACACTTGGTGCATTTTTTAAAACCCGAGGCGGGTTTCTCCATAGTGGAGGAAATTTTGGGCCTAAGGCCCAAAATGGCGCGCACCTGGAAAGAAAAGTTTGAAAAAAGGATTATTATTAATAATATTTTTTTGAAAAGAAAGAAAGAAGAACCGGCGGTACCGGTATAGCGTCGGGGAAGGCAGACGCGACCACAAAAAAATAAAGAATAAGGAAACAATTTTCTGTGGTGACAGGAACACGACCTGCTGGCTCCGCGGAAAACAAAGAACTGGAGAGAGGCAGTTGGGAAAGACGGGAAGGCAGCACGCAGGCGCTGTGGGATGCTCCCAAAAGCTTCCTAATTGGACGCTGGGGAGCGTTCCCGCGCAGGCTCCGTCAGTACCGACGATACCCATATGTGAAGACTACATTCCTGCTTGTTCCTGGAGATTAGATGATTTTAATGATAGTTCACAGATTACTAATAGTAGGTCTGCAATTTCATATTTCAGTTCTTTCAACACCCTTGAATGTATACCATCCGGTCCAGGTGATTTGCTACTCTTCATTTTATCAAATAGTTGTAATACATCTTCCCGGTGTATCGGTATTTCTTTCAATTCTTCCGTAGCATTCTCCTTTAAATACCATTTCAGTCATGGGTAACATTCCTATATCTTCCTCAGTAAAGACCGAAGCAAAGAATTCATTCAGTACCTCCGCTATGGCTTTGTCCCCTCTTAGTGCCCCTGTTACCCCTCTATCATCTAATGATCCAACTGATTCTCTCACAGATTTTTTGCTATGAATGTACTTGAAAAAGTCTTTATTATGCATTTTTGTTTCCATAGCAAGCGTCTTCTCAAATTATTTCTTTGCCTGCCTTATCAATGCCTTGCATCTAATTTGCCAGTGCTTCTGCAGTTTCCGGTTTTTGTCATTTGGCTCATTTTTCCATTTCCTGAAAGATGTTTTTTTGGCAACACCTCACCTTTAAGCCATGCTGGCAGTTTTTTGGACTTCCTTCCACTTTTCTTAAAGCGTGGAATACAAGGGATTCCAAGATAGTATTTTTAAACACCCAAGCTTCATTAAATCTTTAACCTTCGCAACTGCTCCTTTTAGTTTTTTCTTAACTCTTTTCCTCATTTTATCACAGTCTCCCTTTTGAAAGTTAAAAGGTAGTAATGTTGATTTTCTTACCGTCCTTCCTTCATTTATTAAATCAAACGCGATCATGCTATGATCACTATTGCCAAGTGGCCCCAACATCCTTATCTCTTGCACCAGATCTTGTGTTCCACTAGCAAGGGTTTTCAACCCAGTCCTCGGGGAACCCTAGGCCAGTCAGGTTTTCAGGATTCCCAGAATGAATATGCATGAGAAAGATTTGCATACAATGAAGGCAGAACATGCAAATCTATCTTATACATATTCATTGTGGGAAACCTGAAAACCCGACTGGCCTAGGGTTCCCCGAGGACTGGGTTGAAAACCTATGCACTAAGGACTAGGTCCAAAATTTATTTATTTATTTATTTATTTTAGTTTCTTATATACCGCACTTTTTGAGATCAGCGCGGTTCACAGGGAACAATAACAAAACCAGAACAACAGGCTGTTCGGTATTACATATAACAGGGGTGACAACTTGGTTCAAACTGGGAGAACTATATACATGGAATATGTAGTCTGTTAACTAGATAACATAATCGAACTATGTACATGATTTAGCATGGTTGTTGGGCGAGAATGAAGCAGATTTGGAGGACATAAGGAAGAGAGTAAGAGAACAAGAAAAAAATTGGAAGGATAAGTGGTGGGACTGTTAAGCTATGTTTTATGTGGGGTAGTATTTGGTGAATAGGATGAATTTAATGGCCTTTCTGAATTGGGTTAAGTCGGCTATGGCACGGATGTCGGAAGGGAGAGAGTTCCAGCATTTTGGTGCGCAAAACAAGAAAGCTCTGTTCGCTGTAGATAGATTGCATGTTATTATGGCCTTTGGTACTGCTAAGGAGTTTAGTGCTGCCTGTCTTCTAATTCTGTTTGATGGAACTAATTGGATGAGCTCAGAAAGTGAGTTTGAGGATATACCCTTGATGGCCTTGAATGTAAGAATCAGGGTTTTGAATATTAGCCTTCCATGTATGGGGAGCCAATGGAGCTGTTTGAGAATAGGAGTGATATGTTCACTTTTGGAAACTCCTTGAAGAATCCTTGCAGCAGTATTCATCGCGAGCTGTAATGGGCTCAAGGTGGATTGTGGGAGCCCTTGAAGAATTGAGTTGGCGAAGTCAAAATGTGGTAAGATTAATGCTTGGTAAATGGTTCTGAAGTCTTCTGGGTCAAGTAGGGAACGAAGGTGCTTGAGCGTGCGTATCTTGAAGTACACAGCTTTTACGATATTGTTTATGTGTGGTATCATGTTGAGCCGATGGTTGGTTCATGAACCAGCTGCTCCAAGAAGCAGTCATTTATTTCCTTATGATACCTAGCATTCTATTTTCTCTCTTGGCCGCAGAATCAGGAGCCCCCAACAAGGACAATGACGAGGTCAAGCCTTGGTACTCACCCCCTGAGAGCCCCAGGCAGAGGATCTGTGCCAGGCTCAGCTCTACTCCCCTTGAACCTGTTTCTCTGGCTTGGCAGCACTGCATTTTAAGGTGCCTGGCAGGCAGATTCCTCTGAGAACCTTCTGCAATCTTCGAGAGAGAGCAGGGGATACAGAAGAGGAGGGAGGGGGATGATGAGTTTGTGAGAAGCTGCTGAATTCTTCCATCCTTCCAATTTTCCAGATGCTCAACAGGTTCTTATCCAGGGTAAGAGCATGGAGCTGAACCAATTTCCCCTTCTCCTATGGCTACCGTGAAGACTGCAGCCTAGTGGAATCTCCCACGTTGCACTCTAGTGAGTGAGTCACCCACAAAGTGATCAGTCACGAGCCTTATCATCAAATATTTTCCTTTCAATTCTTCAGCCTTTCTTCAGAGAGGAGAAAATCCGTCCACCATCTGCTGGAGACAAAAATATTGAAGGGATCTCTGGTGGCCGAGGCAAATAGAGGCATGGGAGTGATGTCGGTGAAACCTGGGCTTTTCAATGGTTCTTTGTCTCCACTAATCTGCTGGTAGGGGAACACAGACCACTTATCTGGACTGGTCTAGCAGAACGATATGGAAGCTCTTATTCCGTCTCAATCTGCTGGCAGGGGGCAAAATCCATGCATCTAGACTAGTCTGTTGGGCCAATAAGAAAGTGCTACACATATGCATGTAGAGTATAGCCATACTTGTGTTTGAAGCTGGGTTTCACAATCCTCATCCCAATGTGCAAATTAGAAAGCCAAAAAAGAATCCAGGACTCAAAACCCCAGACCTGCATGCAGCTTCCTCAGAATAGGGGAGAAGCTGATGAGATTCCCAGCTGTCCACACTAAATTTTATTACTGCATAGCTCTTACAGCATCTGGTACAGCTACTGCACACAGCAGAGCATACCTCAGGCATGTTACTCCAACTACTCAACCTCCCTCCCCACTCACAGAAATGTTACAGGTGACATGCACTAGACTGCACAGCCCTGACAGTTGTTTCACCTAAACATAAAAATAAAATCAGTTCAAAACCCAGGAGAAAAAGTCAGAGAAACCAAATGGAATTTGTTTGTCTTTTTATATACAGAATACAGGAAAAGTTTTCTGTAAAATCTAAAACAATACAATTAGTATTTACACTGAAACTAGCTTAACTTCCTGGGAAGATGTGGGAATATCATAATTATAATAAAAAATAAAAGAAGGGACAAACAAGTTTACGACAAAACGCTTTGTTACAACAGACGACTCAACCACATGTAGCACTGTACAAATTCATAAAAAAAATAAAGAGGAAAGAAGCGGTGGAAAAGGCCACATGGGCCATATCTGTACATGGATTCCACTGCTTCCACATGGAGAACACAAGGATTCTCAGCAGCAGATACCTGCTGACAGCCAACTGTTGTGCAATCCCAGCCAGAGGATCGGGAGGGCAGGGGGAGTACACAGACAGCATGCCACACCTTCCAGAACAGAGCATTTGCGGTATGAAAACGGTATTTTTTTTAAATATAAAACTATTGTCACTGGCACAAAATAGAAGGAGTCTCTGATTAGGTTTTTTTTTTTCTTTTTTCTTTTTTTAAACCACAGCAGCTCCTTCCTGGAAGTTTTGCATCCCAATGCTGAGCTTGTGTTTGTATGACCTCCCCCTTAGTTTCCCTCCCCATCCACCCACACTGGACATCTTCATGGTTGTGCAGTGAAATCATTATCTTTTTCCATTAAAAAAAATGAAATGCCTGGTACAAATATATGTGCAAATGCTCCTAAAACTTGAGCAAAAGTTCTTCATGTCATGCAAAGGGAGGGACCAGTTTCTGGCCAGCGTAGAAAAGAGGGAGAGGGCAGCTTCTGTACAGGTGTTGTGGCCCTATGGGACGGAGTGGGAGCGTAGCACAGGGACCTGGTATGGGGGCTTCATGAACAATTTCTCTTCCAGCTCTGTGTCTTGTGCTAGGCCACTCTCCCCTTTGGGCTGTTTGGTCGCAAACTCACTGATGCTGAAGACGAACTGAAGGCAGCCCAACTTGATGTAACTACCATGGTGGAGCAGGGCAGTGCCTTCCCAACCAGCCCCACTGCCCCCGATCAGGCTTGAGCTGCTGGCTTTGCAACTGCATGGTCTATGGTGTGGCCCCTGGGCCTGGGAACTCATCATAGCCACTGCTGCTGCTTCTTCATGTGGCTCTTCGTCCTGTTTTCGGTTCTTGCGTCGCTCTACAACAGAAAGAAAACATTAGAAACTAGCAGAATCTGAGAGGAATGTAAAGCCAATTATATCTAAGCTTTTGATGATCTCTGGCAGGTCGATGGTCACCACCCAAGATATGAGCTTAGCACTGCCAAATCAGCTCTATAAAACAGACCCTAGCTCCAGAGGAAGACAAGAAGTTATGAGCACCAGACTTACGCCTTCACTTACTTATCACGCTCTGCACTTTGGCAACAATACTGCTGGGAGGGCTGGGGCTCGCCTTCTCTGAGAAGTCACAGGAGTACAGAACATTGTCCACAGTTGTCCCATGCTCGCTGTAGTTCAACAGCTCATAATGCTTTGTATTCTAAAGGCAAGGAGCACAAGAGTAGACTATAACCACAAGTGTTGATGAAAAGATAAAAATACAGCCATGCCTGGGCCCTCATCCACCCCATATTAGCTCATCCTTTAGAGGACACGATAGTTCTACATAGTAACAGATTGCTTCCCTTAGAATATGATAGAGAATGTCCTGCAACAACGTACTTGATGTACAGTCAATGCCTGGCTAACTGGAAAAAAAAAACCTGTTAAAAGAACGTTGGACAGTAAAAGCAAAGAGTAGTTTCTTACCTGTAACAGGTGTTCTCCAGGGACAGCAGGAATCCATCCTCACATATCACATATGGGTGATGTTGGCACCGACGGAGCCCACGTGGAGCATCTAGCCAGCTTTCAAAGAAAGCCTTTGGGAATGCCACCATGGATGTGTGGTCCCCTTCCCGCCCAAGGGTGCCATATTACTCAGTCAGGTGCCATAGCTAGAGCCCCTCCAAGATGATGGCAGAAAAAGGATAGCAATTCCAAGGGGAGGAGGGAGGGTTGTGAGGACTGATGCCTGCTGTCCCTGGAGAACACCTCTTACAGGTGAGTAACTACACTTTTTTCAGGAACAAGCAGAAAGTCAGTCCTCACATATGGGACTCCCTAGCTACAGGCTACCGAGGAACTGTAGGAAAAAGCACGGCAGAGCCATGAGCAGTCGCCAATGAAGGCCAAAGGCAGTCCGAAGACCCTGGGTCCTTGGATGGCCACGCTCCCGGTAGCCAGAACAAGAAGGGTTGGAGGGCAGGAGTTGCTTAAACCCCGAACAAATTACGGAGTACGGCCTGGCCAAAGGCACTGTCCCGACAGAACTCCCTCTCCAGGCAGTAATGCACCACAAAGGTGTGAGAGGACCACCAGGTGGCGGCCCGGCAGATGTCTGTCAGTGGCACCGAGCGCAGACTAGCGACAGACATTGCCATCGCTCAGACATTGTGAGCCGTGACTCGGTGGTCCAGGGGAAGCCTGGCCTAGGCCTGGGCAAAGGCGATGCAGTCCGCCACCCAGATGGACAAGGTACGCTTGGTGACTGGCAGCCCCAGATGGCTGGGATCATAGGAGACGAACAGCTGCCCAGATCTGCGATGGTCCCGAGTCCTCTGCAGATAGAAGGAAAGGAGCCCTCTTACAATCCAACATATGGAGAATCGCCGACACTCTTGTCGGCGTGGGGCTTCGGAAAGAAGATGGGCAGCACTATCTCCTGATTGAGGTGGAAGTCCAAGATGACCTTCGGGAGGAACTTGGGGTGCGTGCGCAAGACCACCCTGTTCCAATAAAACCTTGTGTATGGCACGTCGGCCATCAGTGCCTGGAGCTCGCTGACTCTCCGGGCAGAAGTTAGCGTCACCAGGAAGACCACCTTCCATGACAGGTGCCGCAGCGAGCAGGTAGCCATGGGCTCAAAGGGCAGCTTGGTCAGCTGCATGAGGAACACGTTCAGGTCCCATTCTGACAGGGGAGGGCAGGTGGGGGGCTTGGACAGGAGCAGGACCTGCATGAACCGGGAGACAAGCAGTTGCCCTGAGAGGGGTTTACGTTCGACAGGGTGGTGGTTCGCCGAGATGGCACTCAAGTGAACCCTGACCGAGTCAGACTTCAGTCCAGCCCGCAAGAGGTGCAGTAAGTACTGCAAGACCAAGCTGATAGGGCAGGAAAATGGGTCCGCTCGGAGCTCCGAATACCACAGAGAACAGACACCACTTGAAGGCATATGCCCGTCTGGTCGAGTCCTTTTGTGAGGCCAAAAGAATATCCTCTATCTCCGTGGGGAGATGGTAGGAGGCTAGTGTGATCTGCTCAGCCGCCACGCTCTGAGGAATAGAGACCTCAAGCTGGGATGAAGTAACAGACCCCCCCCCCCTCCTGCGTGAGCAGCCCCGGTGAGGTCCTGAGAGGGACCGGGGGTTCCGCCAAGAGGCGAAGCAGCAGGGAAAACCAATGGCTGCCTAGGCCATCTCAGAGCCACAAGGATCAGAGGTCTTGTCCCTCTGGGTCTTGAGAAGGGTCCGGGCAACGAGTGGCATGGGAGGAAAGGCATACAATAAGGCCTGTCGCCCATGAAAGGGGGAAGATGTCCGGGTGCAGGAGGGGACCGCAGAACCAGGGGAGCTGCAAATTCGCAGGGCTAGCAAAGAGGTCCAGGACAAGAGTCCCCCAACCCTGGAAGAGCCACTGCACCGTCCGGGGACAGAGGCGCCACTCGTGTGGTTGGAGGACTCTGCTGATCCGGTCCGCCAACACATTGTCCTAGCCTTGGAGATAGGTGGCTTGGATGGTCATGCCCCGGCTTGTGGTGAAGGGGCACAGGGCCACCGCCTCTGAACAGAGGTTGCAGGAGCTGGTCCCTCTCTGTTTGTTCACATAGAACATCGTGACCTAGTTGTCCCGTCTGGACCAGCACCGCTTGGCGCTGCACGAGGTTCCTGAAAGCCTTGATTGCAAGGTGGACGGCCCCGAGTTCCAGCAGGTTGATTTGCTGCTGGGACTCCTCAGAGGACCAGGTCCCCCGAGTTCGCCATCCCTCGCAATGGGCTCCCCAGCCCACCAGGGAAGCGTCTGTGGTCAAGACCACCTAATGCGCTGGAGCTTGGAAGGGCATGCCTCGAAGCAGGTTCTGATCCTCCCACCACCATGCAAGAGACTCCGCCATGCTGGGTGTGACCGAGATGGGGTCTCAGAGGCTGCCGGCCGATTGCACCCAATGTGCCCAGAGGCACCACTGCACAGCCTGCATGTTGAGGTAGGCATTGGGCATGACATGGACCGTGGAAGCCATGTGGCTGAGAAGGCGAAGCATTGTCCAGCCGAGATGGTGCTGCGGCACTGTAGTTCGGATGCCAGGGACATGAGGTGGTCCATCCTGTCCTGAGGAAGGAAAGCCATGGCCCATAGGGTGTCCAAGCAAGCCTCGCTGTCCTCCAGGGACTGAACTGGAGTGAGATGGGACTTTGGGCAATTGACCATGAACCCCAGATGCTCCAGGAAGTGAATGGTGCGGTCCGTGTCCTGCCAGGCTTTGGAGGTCATGCCCCTGTTATGAGCCAGTCGTCTAGGTATGGATAGACGAAGGTGCCCTGCAGATGGAGGCGGGCCGCAGCCACGGCCAGGCATTTTGTGAAGACTCGTGGGGCAGATGCGAGGCAAAAGGAAAGCACCCTGTATTGGTAGTGGTTTCCCTGAACCATGAAGCAGAGGTACTGTGCTTGGGATGGATGAGGATGTGAGCGTTAAGTATTATTTAAGTCCAAGGAGTATAGCCAATCGCCCTGCTAGAGGTAGGGCAGTAATGTTCTAAGGGAGAGCATCTTGAACTTCTCCCACACCAGGAACTTGTTTAGGTTCCACAGGTCGAAGATGGGCCAAAGGCCCCATGTCATCTTTGGGATGAGAAAGTATCAGGAGTAAAACCCCCGCCCTCTGAGGTGCTGTGGGACTGGCTCTACCGCCTCGTCCTCGAGAAGGCCTGGGAGCTCCTGACTCAGGAGGGCCTGCTGCTGGGGAAGAAGCTTCAGCTCCCCGGAAAAGTACAGAGGGGGAAGATGGTCCAGATGGAAGAGATAGCCCTCCCAAACGATCTGGAGGACCCAGGCACTGGTGGAGATGGACTCTTGCCAGTGAGAGAAGTGGACCAAATGCCCCACTGATGGATTGCCGATCTGTCAGTGGATGAGAGGCTATGCCGATGGCATCAAAACCCCGAGGACGGCTGAGCCGGCACTGGAGGTTGGGTCTTGGGACCCTTCGGCTTACAAGGGCCATGGGGCGTACTCTTGCCCTGACTGGGGGTCGATGCCAGCAGTTGGACGGGTAGCCCCTATACGAGAGCCTCTTCCAGTGGAAGAAATGCTTCTTGCTCTGCTGTTTCTTCCTGGGGAGGGAGGAAGTTTTTCGGGAAAGGCGAGTATGAATCACATACTCCACTTCAATCTCCGCTGCCTTATCCTCCATGGGCTTGTAATAGTTGCTCCCCGAGGCAAGGGACGTCCAGCAGCTTCTCCTGGAGCCAAGCCTGCTGGCGGGCTCTGATACCTTCCGCCGCCACCCGGGTGGAAGACTCAAAGCCGTAGTATGCCGCTTGTGAGAGGTACTTCGAGCATTCTCCGACAGACTTCAAGAGGACCTGAAAACATCGGAGATGTTCTCCATCAAGGCCCGCCACGAAGTCTCCGAGCTCTCTAGCGAGGTCACGGAGGAACATCCCAATGTATAAGTCTTGAGCCCGAGGGCGTCGAGGGTACAAGACTCTGCCCGGTGGTACCGAAGAATGAATCTTCGGGTCCTTTAGCTTCCACATGGTCAATTCGACCACCATCGAGGTGTGAGAAAGCTGGGCTTTCTGAAACTCAGGGCCCTGCTGAACCTTATACATAGCATCCAGGCGCTTGCTCATGATAGGGACAGAGGCTGGGGTCTTCCACATGTGGAGTCTGTTCAGAATGGGAGGAACTGGCACAGAGAGCTTCCTTCGGATGGGCTTCATATGGAAGACTATTGAGCTCCTCCGTGCGGGGCTCCTCCTCCAACTCGGTGGCAAGCGCTACGGCCCACGTCGTGTCCCGGACGAACTCCAGAAAGCAGGTGTCCTTGGGAGCTGACCACCACCTCTGGGTTGGTGGAGAGGGGTCTGAGGGGAGGTCTCGGTGGGACCGAGTCTTCGGGGAGGTTTCCCTGTCGGACTCCCACTCTGAGTAGTCCGTGGAGGACTCTAGGCCGGGTGGCTCGAGATGGGTCGGTGACCTGTGCCAGGCTCCTGAGGCCGAAGCCTGGCGCAGGTCACTGACCCATCTCGCCTGGAGCTGGAGGCGCTCGCCCGAGATGATCTCATGCCCGAAGACGGACGGAGATTGAGACCTGTGCCGAGGACCCTCACAAGGCAACTGGTTTTTGGGGGTCACTGCAGTGGCCCAGGGAGTTCTCAATGTCAAGGTCGCTGCGGTCTCAAGGCGCATGCCGGTGGGGCTGGGCACCAGCACCTGCTGGGCAGCGAGGAATGCAGAAACGCTGCATTCCAAGGCCAGCATCCAGGCCTCCCACTTGGGAGTGGGGCCCTGTGACACCGATGCCGGGGTGACTGGGTCAGGTGTCGATGAAGAGGAGATCCTCACCAGGGCAACCCTCGGGAGATTGGGTGCCTTTGCCAGAGGACTCCGTATCATTTCGAGGTACCTTACTGGGTTGCTCCCTCTCCGACTCCAAAGTTTACTGAGTGGGGCTGAGAGACCCAGCGCGTGACCTCTCACGCTTGTCTGGCACCCCTGACAGAGTCCTTGTGGCCGCCTTCTTCCGCTCACGTTTGGGTGACCCCTGGTCAGTGTCGCCGGGCCCTGGAAGGAGCCTTGGGAGACACTCCAGGGGTTGCGGGAGATACCAGGGCTGCCTTACAGAATAGATCATCCAGCTTCTGCTTACAACTCTGGACGGCCTTGGAGGACATCTTCTTACAGAGGGAGCATAGCTCCGGGTTATGGTTGGCTCCTAGACACCTGAAACAGTAGTCATGGATGTCCATGAGTGACATTTTTTGAACATCTATCACATTTCTTAAAACCGGAGGCCAATGGGGGAAAAGGACCCCTGCGAGTTCGAAGACCCTTGATGCGGCCAGCGGTTAAAAAGAGCACGAAAGCCAGTAAAACATAAAATAGGCAAAAAGGGAAAAAACCCAAGACCAAGGCTAAAGCAGAGGTGCTCGAGAGGCAGGAAGAGGACTGGTGAAGGCCAGATAGCAAAAAACAGTTGGAAACCGAGAAACTTTTTCCGGACACGAGACGAAGGGTCCGCGGAGAAAGGGAGACTGAGTAAAATGGCACCCTTGGGTGGGAAGGGGACCACGCATATGTGGTGGCATTCCCAAAGGCTTTCTTTGAAAGCTGGGGAAATGCTCCGCGCGGGCTCCGTTGGTGCCGTCACCCATATGTGAGGACTGACTTCCTGCTTGTTCCTGGAGAAAGCATAGTTACTCACTTGTAACAGGTGATCTCTGGGAACAGCAGGAATTTAGTCTTCACATATGGGTATCGTCGTTACCGACGGAGCCTGCACGGGAACGCTCCCCAGCGTCCAATAGGAATGCTTTTGGGAGCATCCCTCAGCACATGCGCGCTGCCTTCCTGCCTTTCCAACTGTCCCTCTTCAGTTAAGTTTGTAGCTGAGTGAAAGGATAGAGGGAGAGAGGAAAGAGACAGAGAGACAACTCCTAGGGGAGGTGGGTGGGTTGTGAAGACTAAATTCCTGCTGTTCCCGGAGATCACCTGTTACAGGTGAGTAACTACGCTATCTCCAGGAACAAGCAGGAATGTAGTCTTCACATATGGGGACTCCCCAGCTGAAGATGCCAGGGAGATAGCCCCAGGAAGCTGCCACCCAAGTAAGGTGGGCCATGCTTCCTCCCATGGATCTCTGGCATCCCATCAGGGTTGGTGGGTAGGAGTTGAATTAGGTCTGTAAGAGATTTTGAAGAACAGCTTGGCCAAAGAAGGCATCCCGATGGGAGGCTTTATCTAGGCAGTAGTGGGCTGTGAAGGTGTGTACCAAAGCCCAGGTGGCTGCTCGACAAATGTCATCAATAGACACAGAGTGAAGGTTAGCCATAGAGGCTGCGATAGCTCTCACATTATGAGCTGTGACATGGCCTTGAAGAGGAAGACTCTTACTTTCAAAAGCAAAGGATATGCATTGTGCAATCCATTTGGACAGAGTTCTCTTGGATACAAAGTCCCAAATGACTAGAATCAAAAGCAATAAAAAGTTGAGAAGACTATGTTGCTGTGTTCTTTGTAGGTAAAAAGCCAAGGCTCTTTTACAGTCCAAAGTATGAAGGTTCCTTTCTGCATTAAAGGCATGAGGCCTCGGAAAGAATACAGGAAGATAAATCGATTGATTTAAATGAAAAGGCGAAACCACCTTTGGCATAAAGTGTGGATGAGTTCTAAGAACAACCTTATCATGGTGAAACCTAGTATAAGGAGGATCAGCCACTAAAGCTTGCAATTCACTAATGTGACATGCAGAGGTGACTGCAATTAGGAAGATGACCTTCCAGAACAAAAGCTTTAGGGTTGTAGTGGCTAAAGGTTCAAAAGGCGGTTTCATGAGCTGCCCAAGAACTAGGTTTAAATCCGATGCCACCGGTGGTGGTCTGATGGTAGGCTTTGTTAATAGAAGACCTCTCATAAGTCTTGTTATGAGTGGATGAGAGGAAATTGGTTGTCCATTTAGAGACTTATAGGAAGCTGCAATTGCACTAAGATGAACTCTTACTGAATTGGTTTTTAGACCAGAATTTGATAAATGAAGTAGATACTCTAGTATCGATTCCAAAGGTATCATAAGGGGGTTTAACCCCTTCTGTGAACACCATATAGTAAAATGTTTCCACTTGAAGGCGTAAGAGCATCTTGTGGAAGGTTTTCTAGAAGCCTGAAGGATATCCTTTACCTGTTGGGAAAGGTTAAGATCCTGAAGGTCTCTGTTTTCAGCAACCAGGCCCCGAGATGCAGGGACTGGGGATTTGGGTGCCATAGCATCCCGTTCTCTTGGGAGAGGAGATCTGGAGCATAGCCTAACTCCAGAGGTGCAGCTTGAGAGAAATGTAGAAGCAGGGGATACCATGTTTGGCGTGGCCACCGTGGCGCTATGAGGATCATACGACCTCCGTCTCTCTGAAGCTTGAAGAGTGTTTTGGGGATGAGGGGAATGGGTGGGAAGGCATAGAGGAAGTCGTGACCCCAGTGAAGAAGGAAGGCATCCCTTGCCTGGCAATTTTGAGCCGGAATCCTGGAACAGAACCGGGGAAGTTTGGCATTCAGTGGACTTGCAAATAGGTCTATGTCTGGGGTTCCCCAGATCTGAAATATCTTGGCCACCTGGTCTAGGTGGAGAGACCATTCGTGAGGCAGCAAGTACTCGGCTGAGTTTGTCTTCCGAAAAGTTTTGAATTCCTGGAAGATATACCACGAGAAGGTGAATTTGATGCTCTCTGGCAAGGGCCCATAGTCGTAAAGCTTTGTTGCATAACGACAGAGAGCCTGTTCTGCCCTGCTTGTTCACGTAGAACATAGCTACTTGATTGTCCGTTTGGACTAGGACTGTCTTGTAGCTGAGCTGGGAATGGAATACTCAAAGAGCTAGATAGATCGCTCTGAGTTCCAGGAGGTTTATGTGAAGACAAGCCTCCTGTGGAGTCCAGGTACCCTGGGTAGATAGATGATGCAGGTGTGCTCCCCATCCCACCTGTGATGCATCTGTTAGGGTGGCCTGGAATAGGGGTTGCTGGAAAGGAGACCCCGGTAGAAGATTTTCCAGTGATTGCCACCATTGTAGGGACAAGATCATTCATTGTGAGTTTGATATCTTGTCCGACAGACATCCTGTGGCCTGTGTCCACTGTGTGGATAGGGTCCACTGGACTGCTCGCATATGAAGGCGAGCGTAGGGAACCACATGAACCGTGGATACCATATGTCCCAATAGTAGTTGTAGTTCTCGAGCAGTTAGGTAGGACTTCACCACTGCTTGAGAAGCTAGCTGCATTATACGAAGACAGCGGGGTTGTGGGAAAAAACCCCTTGACTGTCTGGTATCTAGACAAGCTCCTATGAACTCTAGGGACTGAGACGGAGCAAGATGGGATTTTGGGAGGTTTGACCAATTCCAAGTATTGAAGGATTCGCATTGTGCGAGACAGTGCAGATCTGGCTTCTGGAACCGTGGGGGCTCGAATGAGCCAGTCGTCCAAGTAAGGGAAGATGAATATTTCCAGGGTTCGCAGAAATGCAGCTACTACTGCCATGCATTTCGTGAATACTCTTGGTGCCGAAGCCAGACCAAAGGGAAGAACCCTGTATTGGAAATGTTTTCCCTTGAAAAGGAATCATAAGAATTTCCTGTGATCTGGATGGACCAGAATGTGAGTATACGCATCCTTTAGATCTAGAGAACAAAGCCAATCCTGACTTTGACGGTATGGCAGAAGAGTTCCCAGAGAAATCATTTTGAACTTTTCTCGGAACAGATATTTGTTCAATTTTCTGAGGTCTAGAATGGGTCTGTGTCCTCCTGTTTTCTTTGGAATAAGAAAATAGGGGGAGTAGAACCCTGAACCCTGCTGAAGAATGGGCACCTCCTCTATTGCTCCTTGAGCAAGGAGTGTTGAGACCTCTTGATCCAGTAGATTGCCTGTAGAGGTTTGGGAATTGAACTGTCTTACGATTGTAGGAGGGGGCATACTGTGAAAATGAAGCTTGTACCCCTCTCCCACAATGGACAGAGTCCAGTTTTCTGTTATTTGGTGCCATCTATCGGCAAAATGACACAACCTGCCTGGAATGTTTAGGGGTTCTGGCCCCTTCAGAGGCAGGAAGGCTAAGTTCTCTATGAAGCTGGGCCTGTGGAGCTGGTTGAGCTCTAAATCCTTTTGGCTTCTTTTGTCTGGATTGTTGTTGACCCTTCTGGGCAACTTGACCCTGAGCTTGCCCTTGCTGGGTATAGGATGGATAAAACTTCCTCTTTTTGCTGAAAAAGGGTTTTTTATAGGGTTTCTTTTTTGGCTGAAGTAGCTATAGATTTTGACAATCTCTCTAAAGTGAGATTGTCAGTATCTATCTCATTAGCCTTCTCCTGCCAATTCTTGCCAAAGAGGTTTTCTCCTGTGCAAGGGATGTTTCCCAATTTAACCTGTACCCAAATATCCAAGTCTGATGCCTGAAGCCAGGCAATCTGACGTGTACCAATGGCAATACCAGAGGTTCTGCTGATGCATTCAAAGCAGTCAAAGGCTGCACGGTTTACAAACTTGGAGACATCTTGAGCATGCTTGACCAGAGTGAGAAAGTCCTGTTTGTCCTCAGGGAGAAGGGGGCTCATAAGCTCCAAATCTCCTGTGACCTCTTTGAGGAACATTCCCATATATAAAATATATGAGCTGATCCTAGCTGAAAGCATGGAAGCCTGAAAGGTTCAGCGCCCAAAAGCGTCAAGAGTCCTGCATTCATGACCTGGAGGATTGGATGCATGTCTCTTTGCACTTTTCATCCTACACATGGCTGACTCCACTACCATTGAATGGTGTGGCAGCGGAGTCTTTTGAAAACCAGGACATGGTGGAACTCGATACATGGCATAGAGTCTCCTAGAATGAGGAGATGTGGTCAAAGGTGTCTCCTACATTCTGAGCATCAAATCATGAAGAATTTCATGAATGGGCAGAGTGGCTGCTTCCTTGGGAGCCTTAGGGTATTGGAGAATTTCCAATTCCTTTGCTCTAGGTTCTTTTTCAGGAGCTACCGTGATTGAAAGGCCTCGGGCTACATCACAAATAAAATCCTGAAAAAAAACATGTCTTCCGGAGGAGATATTCTGCGTTGGGGAGAAGGAGTCTTCCGGGAGAAACACTGGTACCGGCAGAATTATCAGAGTCATCGGAATCGGAGCACGGTCTCGGTATCAATCAAAGTCGGTACCGAATTGGTCCAGTACCGACCTGTTGATGCCAGAAAAAGTCTGCATGGGAAGGATTCCCACCAGGGCTGGTACCATCAGTGATGGTACCGGTATCTGTACCAGTGCTGGTACAGGCATTGGTACCGGTGCTCGTTGAACCACTACCGCAGCTGTAAGGAGAGCTGCAAGACTGCGTTCGATAGCGAGGAATCTCTGGTCTATCAACGCTGCCGATGCCTGGGTAACGGTACCGGTAAAAGCAGCCGGAACACCTGGGCATGGCACCAGTAGTTCTGCCGAGGTTGAAGCCTCGAGAACATCCTGGAACCCCGTTGATGCTTTGGAGGCCGAAGCCTCCTGCCGGGGCTGTTTGGCCGGTGTAGTTTCCTCAAGGGCAATGCCAATGGCCTCTCGATGCTTTGAAGGAGAGCTACCCTTTGTGGACCGGCTCTTATGTTTAGTTACCTGAGATCCATGGGAGGAAGACGAGGCTCTTGAAGACGTCGATGCAATGGACCTGGTATCCGAAGAAAAGAGGGTATTCTGTCTTCCTCCTTTAGTCATCCCCATACAGGAGGAACACTCAGATGGAGAATGGTCAGGGCCTAAACATTTTAGACACCAGTCATGGGTGTCGGTGACGGAGATGGTAGCGCCACATTTAGTACTTTATTTTATTTTTTTTTTTAAAAACACTAGCTGGTTTTTCCATCTTTTGGGAAAAATGGGGCCTAATGCCCAAAATGGCACCTAGCACCAAAAGAAAAAGTTTCTGAAAAGAAACAGTTCAAAAATAGATACAGTATATATATATATTTTTTTTTTTTTAAAGAAAGAACCGGCGGTACCGGTGTCGTGCGGAGGCAGGCACGACCACAAGAAAACAAGTTTAAAGAAGACATTTTCTGCCGTGACAGGGTATGTGTCCTGTCGGCTCTGCGGAAAACGAAGAACTAAAGAGGGACAGTTGGAAAGGCGGAAAGGCAGTGCGCATGTGCTGAGGGATGCTCCTAAAAGCGTTCCTTTTGGACGCTGGGGAGCGTTCCCGCGCAGGCTCCGTCGGTACCGACAATACCCATATGTGAAGACTACATTCCTGCTTGTTCCTGGAGATTAGCAGAGATCTAGAAGCACATGCACTTACCTCATCATAGAATATGCAGGCATGCTTTGCAGAAACGTAGTTACAATGACCATAGTTCGTAAGGCACACATCCATGTCCGCTCCTGCAAGGAAAAAGACATATTTGAATACTGACAGGTTAGTCACACACCACCTACTTTAAGTAGAAATGGCTTCAGGAAGAATGGAAAAAAACCTTGACAATCTTATCTTGGTTAGAGGACACTCCATGCATCCTGCCTGAGGGATAGGGCAAGGGGCACAGCAGGTTTAGGTCAACATCCAATGACATGACTTGCTTCCCATTATATGATTTGAGGCAGGTAGTCAAAAGATTTATCCAGATAACCAGGATAAATCTTGGCCTTTCTAAAATTCACACTGGCGGGATAAATTTTGCATAGTCATTTCACTGGGTGAACAGAATTTGCTTAGTTAAAAAACAGGTGGTGCTTTGGGCTACAGCTTTCATGTAGCCTGATAGTGCTACCTAGCTAAATGTAATTGGGTAAGTCAGGCTGCCCTAAAAGTATCTGGATAACTGTTTATATTCAAGTCTAATTTTCTTTTATTTGATTTCTTTTCTATACCGTGCTCTTTAAAATCAATGGGGTTTACAGGCAAACAATAACCTGTACAGTGCGTTGGAAACCTGCACTTACAATGAACAAGTGGTGTCTGCTGAATGTTTTCCTATAAGGTACCTGGATAACTTTAGTCAGCATTGGCCTGCTAAATATTGCGGGGCTTTTTTTTTTTTTTTGAGTGGGTCACGCTCAAAATTCTATTTAAACATGGAATACGGAAACATTATTGGCATTTACAAGAACCTAAAGGACTGTATAGCACAGTTACTTACCTGTAACAGGTGATCTCTGGGAACAGCAGGAATAAGTCTTCACATATGGGTACGTCGGTACCGGAGTCTGCGCGGGAACGCTCCCCAGCGTCCAATCAAAGAGCTTTTGGAAGCATCCCACCACGCCTGCGTGCTGCCTTCCCGCCTTTCCCAACTGCCTCTCCTCAGTTAAGTTTTAAAGCTGAGACAAAGAGAGAGAGAGAGAGAGAGGAAAGGAAAGATAGATAGAGATACAACTCCTGGGGAGGTGGGTGGGTTGTGAAGACTTATTCCTGCTGTTCCCAGAGATCACCTGTTACAGATAAGTAACTGCTATCTCCAGGAACAAACAGGAGTGAGTCTTCACATATGGGGACTCCCAAGCTGAGATGCCTGGAGTCCCAGCATGTGATATGTTGGAACATGCTATCCCCCAGAACACCAGACATCCTGAGGATGGAGGGTAGGAGTTGAGAAAGAAAGGTGCTGTGGAACAGCTTACCTAGTATAGGATTGCAGACAAGGAGTCCATGTGTGGATGATAATTGTCATCAATGATATTGCAAAGAAAAAATATTGCAATATGGACCTCCCCTAACAGGACTTCACAGAGGTATAGAGGTTCATGGGATCTACTGGGAAACCCAGTAGAAGAACCTCGAGAAGGACCTCACTGTAGTGGAGGTAGGAAACCTGTAGGAAAAACAATGGAGGTCAGAATTCTGAAAGGTAACAGGGAACCCCAGTAGGAAAAACTGGGGTAGTACAAAAACAGTGGGCCTTCAGCAGAAGGCTTTATGATAAAAGCCCAACTCTTTTGGCAAAAGAGTGGCTTACTCTTAGGAACAAAAAGAGAAAGGCTAACTGATTTGGACAAACAGGCCCAGTCCTTGTGGGGAGAAAGGGTATGGGAACCTATCGTATCCCAAAAGAAAGGACAAACACCGGAGGTGTTAGAGCCTGTGAGTAGCTGAAGATCCGCAATGTCTCTCCTAACTGAAGTCAGCTGGGAGAGATATTGGGCATGGAGAGCTTCAGAGGTACCTAAACCTTAGGGTTATGGCAGGTGTTAACTACCACCAAAATGGTTGAGAGTGTGGGACCCCAAAACTTGCCGGATAGCATAAGTATGGGTAAACCCTTCTGTCAGAATCATATGGCTATACAGTCAGGTAGATAAAGCAGAATACATATCTACCAATAGTAGAATATCTGGACAGATATATCTATATGATATATCTATATCTATATATGTATATCTATATATATCTATATGTATGAGAATATATCTATAGTGAGATATGAAGGGCATAAAATACTCACACATGATAGACACAGACATCTGTAGATGTGTGCTATAGGTATGAATATATATATATATATATATACCTCTATATGGAAATCTGCAAGAAGCAGACAGAGATATGCCCACAAAAAGGTAGTCACATAGGAAAAAATGTGGGAAGGAAGATTCATCTAAGAACAAGAAGGTGGAACCTACTTGAGAAGACATATAGAGAATCAATTCCCACTGGTTATGGCTACAGGAATGCTAGGTAGTAGAATAACCAGGATGGTTACGTGAAAAGCAGAGGATGATATCAGTCTGCAGCCCGCAAGTCCTAAGTATTGTAGAACTCTATCATGGTAAGTGAACAAAAGACGCATAGGAATGAGATACCATGCTGACCTGCGTAAGGGCAAAAGGTATCATGCGTTCTTACCATGAGGACGAGCTGGAAGGAGAAAACGTATTCCCTATTGGAACTACTATGGACCAAAGCAGGGAATTAGCAACTCCTTAAGCTTTCACGTAGAAGTAGGCCTATGTGCTTTATATTAAAAAGGAGAACTTTTCTAGTCATGGGAGATATGACTGAAAAAGCCTTTTTCAATCATCGAGTATAGTTGTTGGAGAAAAAAAAACCCATGCTCTCTAGCAAGGGCCCATAGTGGAGAGCTTCTTTGTAGAATTGCAGAGAGCATGATGCAGGAGAATGAGGAGATAGAACTGGCTGCAGAAAAGCCAGTAGCTATGTCAACTATGCTGCCAAAGCCAGGGGAATGGAGATGGCAGAAAGAGAAGACAATCCAGCAAGTTTGTAGTGAAAAAATTTCCAAGACAGATGAGGGAACTGACTTGGAGCCACTACTAAGACCAGACAGAATGTTAATGGAGGAGAAATCTGGTTGCTGGTGGACAAGAACCAGTGGTTGAAACATTAAGGCTCTTGCACTGGCAGCTGCTTGCCAGATAGCATAAGAATGGTACTGTTTAAAAACAGTAAGAACAGACAGGACAAGAGTAGAAAACTCTGGACATGTCTGATGAACTGCTTTAAAGCAAGATTGAAAAGAAGGAGTTAACTTAGAGAAGAGAACTCCGCATTGGAAAAGTAAGAAAACTAGAGAGGCTGAAGAAAAGCCCTCTAGTGAGCAATACCACTCTTACAGAGGAAAGCCCTGGTAAGAGGGTAAAGAGAATGGAGCTGAAGAAAACTTACAAGTAGTAAGTTTATAGGAGGGAAAAAAAGACATGCTGGCACAGGAAACTATCATTTGATAGTGGATGGACCTCCTTTCCTAAAAGGAAAAATCCTGTAACTTAGAAGCATGAACATCCTAACAGCTCATAGAACATAGAAAGAATGGATGTCTTTCAGGAAGAGATCCATGTTTAGGATTTAGAATGACAGCAGTGGATTGTCTCTAATGAGTAGAAGCAGCTGCAGATTGTAATCCCCAGAATCACAAGCATCTGATGAATTGATCAGAAACCCTGTGCTTGTTGAGCCTGGTGAGAGGTTGAACTCTTTAGACCAGGACGATGCTTTCCCTGTTTGGGAACATCTGTATGATGGGCAGATGATGCACAAAACCTTCTTCTCCTATGGGAAGAAAGTTTGGCAGGACATTTCCTACCTACTGGGACAGAAGGTGCAGAACAGCTGCTAGGAACAGGTAAGTCAGTGGAAAACTGAGTAACCTGACGTAAAGACTCCTTGTTGAAAAGATTGTCTCCAGTGCAAGGAGTATGTCCCAGTCTGTGCTGTGCGAATTTGTCCAAGCCTGAAGCTTGGAGCCAGGCTCTACGTCGTGCCCCTATGGTTATAGCAGAAATCCTGCTAACAGACTCAAAAGAGTCTAGGGAAGCACGAGTAAGAAACCAAGAGATATTCTGGAGATGCTTGAGTAGTGAAGAATAGTCTGCACTCCTGGACTCTGGAAGAGAAGGAGTCAAAAGATGTAACTGCTTTGTGACCTCCTAAAGAGATAGACTCATATAGAAAATATATGAGAGAATTCTTGCAGAAAGCATAGATGTCTGGAAGGTTTGACGTCAAAAGGCATCAAGTATCTTAAGACTCACGACCTGGCGGATAAGAAGAGTGCTTTTTCTTGCTCTTAACCCGCCTCATTGCTGATTCCACAACTATGGAATGATGAGGAAGTTGAGTCTTTTGAAACCCTGGAGAGGGGGGCACCTGATATAAGAAATCAGTTGCTCTGGAAGGTGGGGGTACCCTTAAAGGTGTTTCCCACATTCCTAGAAGGAGATTCTGCAGGGAATGATGCAAAGGAAGCATTATGTTCTCCTTTGCTTTGGTAGAAAAAGAGTTCTGTGCAGGATCATGTCCTGGGATAGGAATAGCAAGAGATCTTGTTATATCCAGGAGGAAACTCTGAAAAGAGGGTTCCCCAACAGTATTTTCCCTTGGACAGGTTAGATCTGAAGAACTAGCCTGAGCACCGACAGAGCTATCCAGGTATATAGGAATAGAAGATCCTGCACAGTGCAGTGTGGAATGCTTAAAGGATAGTCGCTGGTACTGGCTGTCAGGAGCAGCAACCGTCATTACCACATTGTCCATGCCAGGTATCGACTCCAAGCTTGGCATAGAAAGGAGCGATCCTGTTGAAAAAAGCATGGGAGGAGTTGGCCACGATGTCGGAGTCGAGGTCAACAAAGACATCGGAGCAGTCATCGGTGACCGTTCAATCGGTACAGAGGGAACCAAAACCCTCCAGTTGCTTTCCTCGGTACCGAGCCACCGGTATCGATCGGTGTCGGTACCACAATGTACTGGTACCGAGTCTTCCAGACTAGAGAGCGATTCCAAACTCGGCATCGATAAGCGAAGCATGGAATGCACCGACTGTAAGGGTAATGAGGACATCGGTACCGACTTTGGTACCGTGTCTGATACCGGTGAGTGAAGGTCCTCTAGTGACAACTCAATCGGCCTCGAGGGAACCGAGAGTTGCGGATCCAAATCATCGGAACCGAGCCTTCGGTACCGCCCGGAGCCGGTACCAAGGCGAGTCGGTACCCAGTCCTCCAGACTGGAGATCGATTCCAGACTCGGCATCGAAGGAAGCGAGGCTATCGATGCACGTCTGGAGGGTACCGACGTCGGTGGTAGTATCGGTGCTGGTATCGATAATGGAAGGTCAGTCTGGAGTGTATCCACCGGTCCCGAAGGCACCGAGGACGCCTGAAGACCATCCCTGGTGAGGAGTATTTCATCCAACACCAGTGCCGATGTCGGGGTATCGGTAACGCTCGAAGCGGATGCCACCACCGGACACGGCTCAGGTATGTTCTGTGAGGGGTGAACCCCAGGAACAACCTGAAAACCCTGAGGCTTTGAGACCGAAGACTCCCGCCTGGGTTTTGAAGCCAGTAGGCCCTCGAGGGCAAGGCCGGAGCCGTCTACATGCTGTGCATGAGACCTACCACTCGAGGGCTGGCTAGTCTTAACAGACTGTTTGTGGGTTACCTGATCTTGTGTAGAAGGAGGGGACGGTGCCCCGAAGCTGGAGGGAAACCGTGTATCGAGGGAACCTCGATATTGAAGACTTCTGACCAAACTGTTGTCAGGACCCAAGCCGGTTAGACACCGACGTCGAGGGTCTAAAAACAAAGCTGTACTGCCACAGTTTGAACATCTCTTGGAGAAAGTGGCTGGCGGTTCCATGAAGGAAAAAGAAGAGGCCTAAAAGGCCTAAGATACCGTGAGACACTATGAAGAAAAATAGTCCCTAAAAAGGAGAATTTTACAAGATAAGAAAAGAAAACACCAGCGGTACTGGTGGCGTCGGGAAGACAGCCGCGACCACAAGAAAACTAAAGAAATAAAAGAATTTTCTGCGGTGACAGGAAGACGTCCTGCCGGCTCCGCGGAAAAACGATAACTGAGGAGAGGCAGTTGGGAAAGGCGGGAAGGCAGCACGCAGGCGTGGTGGGATGTTTCCAAAAGCTCTTTGATTGGACGCTGGGAAGCGTTCCCGCGCAGACTCCGTCGGTACCGACGTACTCATATGTGAAGACTCATTCCTGCTTGTTCCTGGAGATGTAAAGATACACAGCACAAACAGGAGTGAAACACACACCTGCTCCAATGTAGAGGGTCCTGTAACACATGTTGACTGGAACACCGGTTCCTACCATAAGGGGGTAGAAGACAGCCCGGGCCTGTACTTCTTTTCTTTGCACTGCAAACAAGGGGCAAAAAATAAGAGAGCATTAAATAGGTAGCATTCAATGTACATGAAGGCTTTACAAATTTTAGGCTTCTTAAACCATAATCCTAAAAGGTGCAAAACAGTTATAAAGAGGGTAATGTGATTGGTCAGTTCCAGCTTATAAGAACTCCAAGTAATCCCTCTATCCACACCGTGGAACTGTCGAAGTTTGATCACCTGGGCCTCTCTCATTCCAACAGATAGAAAACTTGCTGCTAGAAAACCAGACATTGAGGTAAGAGAACACACACAAGAGGTACTGGCAATAGAAACTTCAGTACCAAGCAATTATCCTGTACTAGTAATGAAGAGAGAAAAATCAAGTGTCAGATGAAGAGAGACCAAGAAAATATGGCAGAAAGATAAATAGTTCCAATTAGATTGTGTGCCACTGATTACAAAAAGCTTTCAATGTGTCTTGATCTCTGTACATATAACACTGTGAACGCCAGGAAGCAGCTCTTTGGCAGAATGAAAATGTTAAGGAGAGTGCTAGCAGTAAATCTGAGAGACTCCAATTACACCCAGCACATCCTAGCTTAAAAGTGAGGCTCACTCCTGTCTTGGCATGTGCAAAACCAATCAATTCTGGATATAACCCTGTGAAAGAAACTTTACCCAACCACAAATGCAGCCACCTTCTACCTTATAGAATTCTGGCTTCTATCTGCACAGAATCTCTGAAATGCACTCCTCTTCCTTTTGTTTCCAGTCTTAAAGTTCTACTAAGCATGGTGCCAATTCACTATCAGTTGGGCACCTAAACTCCTCTTGTACCTCTCAGAAAGGAAGCAGAACCCAGGGTTGAGGGGTGCTGAAATGTGGCTACAAGTAAGACTGCATTCACCTTGCGAGTGGTTCCCGAGTAGAGGGGGCTGGTGAGCCAAACTGCTACAGCCTGCTACAGATGGGGATTTGGAAGCAAAGAGCTGATGTATCCTCTGCAAGGCCAGGAACTTTACCAATTTGTCATCCAGCAGACTGATCTCCAGCTCTGTAAAAAAAGGAGCACAAGGCGAGGGTCAAAACCAATCTAAAGCAAAATACAGTACCTTTCTTCTCCCCCAATAAAAAGCACATGCTTTTTCTCTCTCTCTGCAATGTATCCTCCTACCTCAGGGCACATTAAACAAATGATTATTTCTCCTCAAATGTACAATTTCCTTTTCACTCATGAAAAGATTTAAAATACAAGATAAACCAAAACCCTGTTGAATACAGAATGCAATGAACTAATAAAATGAATTTGATTCCCAAAATGAGCATGCAGGGTTGAAAACACTGTGCAGGCTTCCTTCTGAGGAGGTCAATTTCATAAAGGGCAAACAGTCACTCAGAGGAATCAATACAAGTCAGTTACAGCATTCCCAGTACACTGTATCAGAAGTCAAGTACAAACATTCTACACAAAGCCCAGACCTGCTGGTGAGGAAAGAAACAGCTGTCATCCTGTTGTAGGGAGGGATATACAGGAAACTTATACTGAAAGCAAGAATTACTACTTACACTAATTTCCACAATAAGCCATAGTTACATGTCAGTAACAGGTGATCTCCGAGAACAGCAGGACTCAGTCTACACATATGGATGACGTCGGCAACAAAGGAGCCCGCATGGGAATGCTCCCTAGTATCTAATA
The DNA here is from genome assembly GCA_033557465.1 of Ichthyophis bannanicus. Lineage (NCBI taxonomy): Eukaryota > Metazoa > Chordata > Amphibia > Gymnophiona > Ichthyophiidae > Ichthyophis > Ichthyophis bannanicus. Next base: position 147,721,945 of record CM066042.1, read on the forward strand.
GGAAAGCTTTTGCGAGCACTCCACTGCCTGCCTTCCCAGCTCCTCTCCTCAGTCGAGTTTGTAGCTAAGAATAAAACAAAGACCCTACAACTCCTAGGGGAGGAAGATGGGTTGTGAAGACTGCTTCCCGCTGTTCCTGGAGATCATCTGTTACAGGTGAGTAACTACGCTAACTCTAGGAACAAGCAGGAATGCAGTCTTCACATAAGGGACTCACAAGCTCCCTGGAACCAGACAAGTATGGGGGTAGAACAGTGCGATCCCTGAGGCCAAAAGATTGCAGCCGAAGAGTCTGTAAATGTTGTGGACCTTGGACTACCCCAAAGGTAGTGTGGTTTCTTGTAGAAGTCCGGGACGGAGGGTAGGAGTTGAGTTTAAGTCCCAAAGAGATGCTGGACTACAGCTTGGCCAAAAACAGCATCCGATGAGAGTGTCTGTCCAGACAATAGTGGGCAGCAAAAGTATGTATAGAGGACCAGGCAGATCTCCTGAATGGATACTGAACAGAGATTGGCTTCGGAGATTGCCATAGCCCGTACATTATGAGCAGCGACATGACCCTCCAAAGAGAGTCCTGCCTGTGGCATATGCAAAAGAAATGCAATCTGCTATCCATCTAGAGTCCGTTTTGTCCACCACAGCTTGCAGTTCACTAATGTGGCGAGCTGGCGTGAAGGCAATGAGAAAGAAACTTCAGTGATGTGGTGGCCAAAGGCTCAAAAGGAGGCTTTAGTAGTTGCATAAGAATCACATTGAGATCCTAAGCCACCGGAGATGGTTTAATGGGTGGCTTGGACAGCAAGAGACCCTGCATGAAGCATGCTACTAAGGGATATGAAGAAATAGACTGTCCCTGTAGTGGTTCGTGATGAGCTACAATAGCACTAAGGTGCATTCGGAGTTAGTTTAAAGGCCTGTTAAGGATAGGCGGAGGAGATATTGTAAAAGGAACTCCACTGAGCAAGAAAAGGGGTCAATGCCCTTTGGGGAGTACCAGAATACAAACCTACGCCATTTGAATGCATAAGATAGTCTGGTAAAGTCTTTGCATGATGCAAGGAGTATATCCTTGGCGTCCTGTGGCAAGTCTAGGTTAGCGAGCACTAGGCCTTCAGCAGCCATGCTGTCGGGCATAGGGGGTGGATGTTGGGATGGAAGTGCGTCCTATTGTCCTGAGAGAAGAGGTTGAGCACACATTCCAGGTTGAGTGGCTGAGTAAGCGCTAGGCAAAGAAGCAGAGGAAACCACAATTGACTGGGCCAAAAGGGGGCTATGAGGATTTTGGAGCCCCTGTCAACCTGTACCTTGAGAGTCTTGGGAATCAAGGACCTGTCTGTGCAGCGACTGAACTCTGGAGCAGAAGAGAGAAAGCTGTGTGTTTTGTGGAGTGGCAAAAAGATCTATGAGTGGGGTTCCCCTATCTAGAAGATCCGAACAACCGTCTCCTGATGCAAGGTCCATTCATGTGGACAAAAGATACGGCTTAACCTGTCTGCAAGGACATTGAGTTCGCCCGCGAGGTATACCACTATGAGGTGAATGCGGTGTGATCTGGTAAAGGACCACAGACCAAGCACTTCCTCAGAGTGGACGGGACCACGTCCCTCCTTGCTTGTTCAAGCAGCCCATGACAACTTGATTGTCTGTTCTGACTAGAACAAGTTGCTCCGAAAGTTGGGGTTGAGAAACCCAAAGAGCATTTACCAATGCTTGTAGTTCCAGCAAGTTGATCTGCATGGCAGATTCCTGTGTGTCCATAGTCCCTGTGTGGTTAAGTCGTTCAAATGTGTCCCCCATCCAGCTTGGAAGTATCCGTTGGGGTGCAGTGAAGTAGAGGCATCTGAAAAGGTGACCAGATGAGTAGGTTTTGAGGGGAACACCACCACTGAAGGGGCTTGATCAGTTGAGGAGTGATGTGGATGTTGTCTCTGAGTCAGCCCTTTGCTTATGTCCATTAGGAAAACAGAGTCCACTGTGCCTGTCGCATGTGCAGTCAAGCGTAGGGGACTACATGGACTGTGAAGGGAGGAGTGGCCTAGTGGTTAGGACATGATACCTCAGGCTGGAGGGCCGGAGGTTAAATTCCCACCTTGGGACAGCAATCTCAGGCCGAAGGGACTGGGGAGTCCTATAGGCACTCCTTGTGGCCTTGGGCAAGCCACTTAACCCTCCATTGCCTCAGGTACACATAGATTGTGAGCCCTTTGGGGACAAGGGAATGTATCCAGTACCTGGTTTGTAGTGATTACATAATGTAAACCACTTTGAAGGATAAGTTAGAATAGAAAACTGGTTAAATAAATAAATAAAATGTGATCCAAGAGTCATAGCATCTCTTGAGCTGTGAAGCAGGTCTGCTTTTGCAGTTGCTCTGCTGGCTCAATGAGGTGGGCACAGCGATCCTGTGGAAGGAAAGCCCAGGACTGTTAGGTATCTAAGAATGCTCCTATGAACTCCAGTCATTGGGCTGGAGTGGGGTGAAACTTTGGGATGGTTATGACAAAGCGCAGGTGTTGGAGCACCGTGATGGTGCTATGGAGAGAGTCTTACCTCTTGAAGGGAGTCTCCACCGAATAGCCAGTTGTCTAAGTAAGGGAAGACGAATTTGCCCAAGATGTGTAGATAGGCAGCAACTTCTGTTATGTACTTGCTGAAGATCCTTGGAGCAGAAGCTAGACCAAAGGGGAGAACCCTGTGTTGATAATGGTTTCCCTGAAACATGAAGTGCAGATACTGTCTGTACAAAGGATGTATCAATACATGTGTGTGTGCCTCTGAGGTCTAGAGAACATAGCTAATTGAGTCTTTGGAGGTATGGTAGAAGAGATCCTAGTGAAATCGTTTTGAATTTTTCTTGAACCAGAAACTTGTTTAAATCTCTGAGATCTAAGATGGGCCTGAAGTCTCCTGTTTTCTTTGGAATGAGAAAATATGGAGAGTAGAAGCCCATCTTTTCTTGAGTGTCAGGAACGCTTTCTGTTGCACCCTGGGACAGTGAAGCTGGTGGAGGGTAAGGTTTCGAAGTGAAGCTGATAACCCCTTTGGACAATCTGGAATGTCCACTGCTCTGATGTTGAGGTGCCACCTGTGGGTATAATGGCAAAGTTTGCCTGCTATGTGGAGGGGCCCAAGCCCCTCCAGAGGCAGATAGATAATGCTCTCTAGGAAAGAGTCAAACACCAGGCGCAGGTTGTGGCTGTGCGGCTGGTTGAGGCTTAGGAGCCTTTGGCTTCCTGGGTTGGTGAGAGCTCTGCTGTTTCTGCTGTGGAAGCTGTTGATCGGCAGCAGGAGACGGGTAAGGAGGATAGCATCTCTTCATTTTAGCATAAAAAGATTTATTGGGAACAGCCTTCATTTTGGAAGGGTAGCCATTTCCTGGAAAGGCATTTTAGGGTGAAATCATCTGTTTCAATCTCCCCTGCCTTTTCCCTCCATTCCTTGCAAAAAATGTTTTCTCCAGTACATGGGATATTGGCTAATTTATCTTGAAACCATTGTTCAAGGTTGGATGCCTGTAACCAGGCCGTCCTACAAGCCCAATGCAGACTGCTGAAGCTCTGCTTGTTGATTCAAAGGCATCAAAAGAGGCCCTGGTGAGAAACCTGGCTTTGCTTTATGACTATCTAAAAAGTACCCCTCTTATCCTCTGGAAGGAGAGGAGTGAATGTTTCTAGATCTCTGGTGACATTCTTCAGAAACATGCCCATGTATATAGCATGTAAGAGTTTATTCTGGAGACTAACATGCATGCCTGGAAATATTTTCGCCCAAAGGCATCGAGTGTCCTGGGATCTCTGCGAGGTGGCATGGATGAATGGCTCTTAGAGCTCTTAATTCGGCGCATCGCCGATTCCACCAGCATTGAGTGGTGTGGGAGTGAGGTCTTTTAAAGCCTAGGCACTCTGGTACTCTGTACATGGTATCAAGTCTCTTGTTAACAGCTGGAATCGTGAGCGGGGCCTCCCACATGCAGAGCATTAGATCCTGCAGGATACGATGCACCGGTAATGTAGCAGCCTCTATGGGCATTGGAGGATATTAATGTATCTGCAATTCCTCTGCCCTCAATTCTTTTTCTGAGACTACTGTAATGGCGAGCATTGCTGCCATATCCTGGATGAAGTCCTGGAAGGACATATCCTCTGGAGGAGACAGACGCCGCTCTTGAAAGGGTGAATGGTCCAAAGGGATATCTGGAAGCTCTTGGGAACAGCGGGAGCCCCCATCAGATTCTGAAGAACTGGATTCTGAGTCCAGTAAGAAATCAAAGTATTGGTGATCCTTGGTTCGACCTCAATGCTTCATGGATGTCGAAGGTAGATGCCGATAATGATACTTGGAGGTATTGGAACAGAGTGTCTGATGGACACTGGGGGTATCAATCGGTTCCAACGAGAATACAGATGATGCCGTTTCAAAGGCCGACCGGCCCTGGTAAGCTTGGCTGTAGGCCCAGTACCGAAGCCTGCACTCCTGGTGCTCTCAATGTTATCGGTACCGAGGCTGCTAGGAGAGAGCCAGCATGTGCTGGTCCAGGGAGATTGCCGATATTTGAATGCAGTCACTTATGGGACTGTGCACCACCATCCCAGAGCTCCACTTGAGCTTTGGAGAGATCCTCCCACTGGGGTGGTTTGGCTAGTTGGCCTGCATCAGAAGCCCCTCTAGGGGAGTCTTGATGCTTATGCTCCCTGGCCTCAGTATCAGTTCTCAATGATGCAGAGGACTTGGGTGCAGCTAGAGATTGTGACTTACTCCTGCGTTTGGACTTAGAAGAAACCTGAGATCCTTGAGAGGAAGCAGATGCTCTCGAGAAGTAAAAGCTACTGAAAACGAGTTTCAGACTAACAATGATCCATATTTATTAACTCGGTTCTTGAGGTCTCTGTCATTTGCTGACATAAAAGACAAGAGTTGGGTTGATGGTCAGGGCCCAAACATTTTAAACACCTGTTATGTTTATCTGTGACTGAAATAGTACTGGCACACTTGGTACATTTCTTAAAACCAGTGACTGGTTTGTCCATGCCTTCAAAAAATCGTCATGTTGGCTATGGAGGTATAGAGGCCTAGTATGGCAGTGAAAACAGCAAAGAAAAAGAAAAAGATTTATCAGAACCAAATTCAACAGAACTGGCATTGACTGGAAGGCAGAAGCACGATGCTATACCAAAAAAGAAACGTTTTGTGGCGGTGACAGGAATGATTCATCCTGCTGGCTCCACAGAAAATGAAGAACTGAGGAGAGGAGTTGGGAAGGCAAGCACGCATACACAGTGGAGTTCTCCAAAAAGCTTTCCTATTGAATGCTGGGGAATGTTCCCACGCGGGCTCCATCTGTGCCAAGGTCACCCATATGTGAAGACTGCATTCCTGCTTGTTCCTGGAGATTAAAGAAAATTCAAGGTGAGCAGATGCACATCTATAGTGTCACTCACCTCCACTGCCAGCCATTAATGCTCTGAGGGAATTAGTAAGTTCTGTCATTACTGCAGGGTTCGAGAGGAAGGATGAAGGCGCCAATACAGAGCTTCCTATAGATAAGGTGCTGGGGCTGAGCTTCCCATCTACAGAACAAAGAAAAGCAGTAAGACACATCACCACCACCCCCCTACGGAGTCATTTCTGCTTCCCCAATACTCTTTTATCCAGAATTTTGTGCACCTTTCCCTACAGCAGCACCTGCTGAAGAGGCTGGGATTGCAGGCACTATGAGTGATGCTACAGCCAGCACTGTGCTGCTTTGCAAAGTCTGCATATTATATATGGTGAAATTAGGCCTCACCTGCTAATTTTTTTTTCCTTGAGTCTCTCCAGTTCAGTCATTTGAGTTTACTCTCTCCTGCCAGCAGATGGAGACTCAAAACTAATAGTTTGATGACATCACCCTATAAGAGTCTTGTGCACGCTCTCACCAACCAGTATCTTAGCAAAGCAGATGGATCCCTAGTTGACACTTTTTTTTTTTTTTTGTAGAACCTAAGAGGGACTGACACAATGAGCCAGAATGAAACCCTACAGATGCACACAGCTAAGTCCAGGAGAAAAAACACTCCCAGAAGTTGTCCAAGCAAATGAAAGGACAATGAAACTGAGCTTCTGAGATCACTGCAATGATATCCCCTACTAAGACTAAAATGGAGCCATAGGCATAACAGCTGAACGTACTCTGGGTGGGCCCTGGACTGGACTGGAGGTACTCTAAGTAAAGAAAATTAGCAGGCATGGCCTAATTCACCTTCCTCATCATCCTACCAGTCCAGTCCAAATAAGTAGGAAGTATCAAAGCAGTACTTAACTACAGGTGGGAACCAACAGCCCATCCTGAGCACTCATGCTCCAAAGGCCGTGTTCTGCTGAGCTTGAACATCCAGCCTATAAAGGCTAATAAAGGAAAATAGTGATGACCATGTCATCGTTTTTCAAATCTGTCTAGGAAGATGCCCAAGCCCTAGCTCAGTGAGCTCTAAACCTGGGTGGAATGTCCACCCCTTGACCAGACAGACTAAAGCAATGCCCTCCTTTATCCAATGGGCTATCAAAGCCTTGAACACCACTTCACCTTTCCGTGGATCACTAAACACCATGAACAATCTGTGCAATGGAAGACTAGTTATTTACAGGTAGCTAATGCAGGACATCCACCTTATGCAAGTTCTGCGCCTCTATCAAACTCTCTGTCTCTGAAAATATGGAAGCGTTTGACTGACTGAGATGAAATGCTGACACCACCTTTGGGGAAAAAAGAGAGGGCACTGGCTTGATCACCACTTTCTCTTTAAAGACTACCAAGAAAGACACTGCACGACAACACTTGCAACTCTGAAATGCACTGCACCGAACAAATAGCAACCAGGAGAAATTTCACTTACCGTTAAATATCCTTTCCTGGAATCCTGCTAAACCAGTTCACACAAGTGGGTTATGTCCCCCTGCAGCAGATGTTGGAGAGAGAAAGCACCAAAGGCTTCTGGGAACACCCCCCTGGGACATATAACTCTACCCCTAGGGCGTCGCCTTCAGTATTCTCCTGAGAAAGCAAAGGAAACCCAATACAACAGAACTCATGCACTTATAGAAACAGATACAAATACAGAACTATGTACATGAAATGCCCAAAGGTAGGACAAGAGCATACAGCAATGCTGCATTGACAAATGAATCGCTCAAGCAGAAGTTCGATGAACCAGACTTTTCTGACAGCGGCTCTGAATCGGCACAGGTGGGACGTGGACTGGGCTAGCAGGATTCCAGGAAAGAAAATTAACGGTAAGTGAAATTTCTCTTTCCACTTCACCCTACTAGACCAATCCACACAAGTGAGTAGTACCCAAGCTAGTCAACCATTAGGCAGGAAGAGACAGCTGCCATGAGTACTCAAGCTCCAAAACAGGCAGAGTCACGTGCCTGAAGACCAAGGTGGTACTGACAGACCAAGGTGACAATGATGACCAAGTAGCAGTCCGACAGATGTCCAGCAGAGCCACCTGGGAACGCTCTGCCCAAGTAGTGGCTTTCGCACGGGTGGTGACACTAGCTGCCCCTGTAAAATATAAGCAGATTCAATAGCTCACTTAATCCACCTAGCAATGGTGGCCTGCAAAGAGGACCAAGAGCCAGTCGGTCTTGCGAAGTGACTTCGTTATGGAGAGATAATGGCACAACAGGAGGCGGACAGCCACAGCTTGAAGGCCGGCCTCAGCACCGACACACATCTCCTTGGGGAAGGCAGGCAGAGAAATGGCCTGGTTTATTTTATTTATTTAACTAGGCTTATATACCGCTTTTCTACCAAAGCAGTGTATATTCAGGTACTGTATATATATTTTTCCCTTGTCCCCGAAGGGCTCACAATCTGTTTTTGTACCTGAGGCAACTGAGGGTTAAGTGGCTTGCAGCCACTACGGCCGCCTGTGGGACTAGAAACCACAGTCCTTCTGGCCCAAGACTGCTGTCCTCTAGCAGGATTTGAACCCCTGGCCCTCCGGCCCGAGGTAACTTTCCCTAACCACTAGGCCACTCCTGGTTGAGGTGAAATGACTTTAGGCAGAAAGGAGGGGACAGGCAGAAAGGAGACCCCGTCCTGAGAAATTGCGAGGTAAAGAGGTCAACACGATAGGGCTTGAAACTCGGACACCCGTCACACTGATGTAATGGCTAAGAATACCATTTTAAATGACAGAATGTCTGAGGGGCTCTAGGGGAGGCCACATGAAACTCCTAAGAACCAGGGAAAGATCCCAGGAAGGAACGAACAGGCGCAGCAGAGGGCGCAGGGAGCGCATACTCCTGAGAAAGTGGCTGACATCCATATGGGAAACCATGGAGCAGCCAGCAATGGGCCCACGGCAGCATGCAAGAGCCGCAACCTGCACACGCAAGGAGTTGAGCACCAGCCCTTTATTGAATCCATCCTGCAGGAATGCGAGGATATCAGAAATAGAAGAGTGCCATAGTGAGACTTGATGGCGAGAGTACCATGCCTCAAATAGAGGCCAGATCCGGGCATACGCCAAGGAGGTGGAAACGACCTTGCGAGTATCCCCTTTTCACTAAACGCTGCCTTTCAAGAGCCAAGCCGTAAGCGAATAAGGAGCTGTATTGTCCATCAACTTGGGCCCCTGGCGCAAAAGCCTTCAGCGTATCCCGTGCGGAAGAGAAGCCGCCACCAGGAGGTGAATCAGGTCGGCATACCAGGGTTGGTAAGGCCAGTCGGGAGCCAAGAAAACCACTGAATCTGGATGACTCAATGTGGCAGAGCAACTGCCCTATCATCACTCAAAGAGGGAACAGATAAAGAAGCTGGCTGTGCGGCCAAGACTGCACCAGCCCATCAAATCCGTGGGAGCTGCGCTCCTGGCAGTGACTGAAATAGGCGGGTGCCTTGGAGTTTGCCACTGTGGCCATAAGGTCTAGGGTTGGTGGACCCCACCATTTCACAATTTTGGAAAACGCCCATGTAGCTAGCTCCCATTCGCTGGGGTAGATCATGTTTTGACTGAGAAAGTCTGTCTGAATGTTGTCTATCCCTGCCATGTGTTGGGTGGACAACACCTGTAAGTGGGTCTCTGCCCAAGGCAGGAGGAGAGACATCTCTCTGGCTACCCCACAACACTTTGTCCCGCCCTGGCGGTTGAGGTAAGAAACTGTTGTTGAGTTGTTGCAGAGGATGCAAACTGCTTGCCCCTGAAGCAGAGGCTGAAATACAATGCAAGGTAGACTGCCCGAGTTTCAAGACGACTGATGAGCCATCGTGCTTCCTGAGGACTCCACATGCCCTGGACTGTCCAGTTGTGGCAATGAGTTCCCCAGCCAGATAGGCTGGCATCGGTTGCGAGGAGAACCCAGTGTGGGACATCCAATGGGACTCTCCGCAGGAGATGGGGTGGAGAGAATCACCATTGAAGATCCTGGTGCACCCTGCGAGGTAGCAGCATATGGACGTCAAACTTCTGAAAGATGGGAGACCAACGGGATAGGAAAGAGTGCTGTAGGGGCCTCATGTGCACCTGTGCCCATGGCACCATCTTGATCATTGTCACCATGGCCCCCAAAACCTGAAGGTAATCTCAGGCTCAGGGACGTAACTGCAAGAGAAAAAGACGGAGTTGTTCCGAGAATTTGTGGAAACCGTCAGCCGTGAGAATACCCACCCTTCTGCGAGTGTCAAATCTTGCACCTAAGAAGTTGAGGGACAGAGGGGAGGAGCACATTCTTGTTCTGACTGACTACACAGCCAAGGTTCTCGAGCAGTGCGACCACCTGGGCGATAGACTCCTGAACCTTGCCATGGGTCTTTGCTCGGATGAGCCAGCTGTCCAAGTGGGATGGACTTGCACTCTCTGTTTCCGAAGGGTGGCAGCAATGACCTCCATAGCCTTGATAAAGGTGCGTGGTGCTGTGACGAGGCCAAAGGGCAGCGCACAGAACTGGTAATGTTCCCCCATAACAGCGAAACGGAGGAAGTGCTGCTGGTCTTGTCAGATAAGGATATGAAAATAAGCATCCACCAGGTTGAGGGTGGTTAGGAACTCTCCTGTCTGCATTGCTTGAATAACAGAGTGGCAAGTTTCCATCCGAAAACGTGGAATGCGAAGGGAGAGTGACACCCTTGAGATCGAGAATCGTCTGGAAGTACCATCCCTCTTTGGAACGACAAAGTAGACAGTGTAACATCCCAAGCCTCTTTCAGACGGAGAGACTGGAACAATGGCCTGCAGATGTAAGAGGTGCTGAAGAGGGGCTCGTTCCACAGCCCACTTGGTTGCAGATCCACACGGGGAAACCAGAAAGGCGTCTCGAATGGGAGTGGCACAGTCAAGGATGTAGTGGTGGCAGACATCATTGAGCATCCACCGGTCGGCAATAATCTTGGCTCATGCTCTGGAGAAAAGGGATAGTTGCCTAGCTACCGATGGCACCCCGGAGAGGGCCACAAGGCTGTCAGCGAGGGGCGCGTCCGGAGCTGGAGAACTTCGATGAGGCAGAGTGTGTGTCCTTGTTACGACGGTAGCCTAGAAAAAGCTGGGACTTAACTCCTGGCTGTACCAAGGTCACAGATTGGGCCGACCTGCCTGGCTGATAACGATGGGCATCGTGAAACCGAGCCCTCGGCATGGAGGCAGCAGGGGCTCCCACAGAGCCCAGGGCCTGTCCTTCGGAAAGTGTTGGGGTGCAACTTCCCCCAGATCCTTTACAAGCTTCTCAAGATCATCCCAAAAAGAATCTTACCCTTGAAGAGAAGCCTGGCTAGTCGAGCTTTTGAGGTCACGTTGGCCGACCAATGGTGCAGTCACAGCCAGCGCTGAGCGACTGTTACCGCTGCCACCGAGCAGGATGCCAGGCGGAGCAAATCATAAAAAGCATCTGCCAAGAAGGCTGCGACCGATTCCAGCCATGCAGCTGCGAGGTCCTCCGGAAGAAGCTAAATCCAGCGGAGAAGAGCCCGAGCAGCCAAACCCCCACAAGATGATGCCTGAAGAGCTAAGGAGGAAGATAAGACCGTCTTCATAAGAACAGAAGATATGCCATACTGGGTCAGACCAAGGTCCATCAAGCCCAGTATCCTGTTTCCCACAGTGGCCAATTTAGGTCATACATACCTAGCAGTATCCCCAAGAGACATAGGTTTCACAATGCTTGTATTGGGTCAAGCATTGATAAACTGGGTCCCTTTTTAATAATGGTTTACAGACCTTTCCTCCAGGAACTTGTCCAAACATTTTTTAAACCCAGCTACACTAACAGCCTTTACTACATCCTCTGGTGACAAATTCCAGAGTTTGATTACACGTTGAGCGAAAAAATATTTTCTCTTATTTGTCTTAAATAGTTTAGCCTGTAGCTTCATTACATGTCCCCTAGTCTTTCTATATTCTGATAGCGTAAACAATCGATCTACTTTACCCGTTCCACTCCATTCATTAATTTATAGACCTCTATCATATCTCCCCTCAGCCGTCTCTTTTCCAGGTTGAAGAGTCCTAACCTTTGTAGCCTCTCTTCATAGTAGCCTTCCATCCTCTTTACCATTTTGGTGGCTCTTCTCTGTACCTTTTCTAATAACGCTATATCCTTTTTAAGACATGGCGACCAGAATTGCACACAATATTCAAGGTGTGGTCGTACCATGGAACGATACAGAGGCATTATAATATCCTTTGTTTTATTTTCCATTCCTTTCCTTATGATACCTAGCATTCTATTTGCTTTCTTGGCCGCCGCTGCATACTGGGCCGAGGGTTTTAACATGTTATCCACGATGACTCCTAAATCTTTTTCGTGGGTGGTGGTTCCCAATGTGGAACCTTGCATTGCGTAACCATAGCGTGGGTTGTTCTTTCCTAGGTGCATAACTTTGAACTTGTCCACATTAAATTTCATCTGCCATTTGGATGCCCAGTCTTCCAATTTATCCAGATACTCCTGCAGTTTTCCACAATCCTCTTGGGTTTTGACAACTTTAAACAGTTTTGTGTCATCTGCAAATTTGATAACCTCACTAGTTATTCCCTTTTCCAGGTCATTTATGAATGTCAAAAAGTAGCGGACCCAGTACAGATCCCTGGGGTACTCCACTACTCACCTTTTTCCATTGGAAAATTGGCCATTTAGCCCTACCCTTTGCTTTCTATCTTTTAATCAGTTCCCGATCCAAAATAGTACACTGCCTCCTATCCCATGACTTTTTAGTTTTGCCAAAAGTCTCTGATGAGGGACCTTGTCAAAGGCTTTCTGAAAGTCCAGATACACTATATCAACCGACTCACCTTTGCCTACCTGTTTATTCACACCTTCAAAAAAACATAACAGATTAGTAAGACAAGATCTTCCTTGTCTAAAGCCATGTTGGCTGTCTCCCATTAGGCCATGACTATCTACATGCTGTGTAATTTTGTTCTTTATGATGGTTTCTACCATTTTCCCCGGTACTGACGTCAGGCTCACCATTCTGTAGTTTCCCGGATCACCCCTGGAACCTTTTTAAAAATTGGCGTTACATTGGCGATCCTCCAATCTTCAGGTATTACAGATGATTTTAATGAAAGTTCACAGATTACTAATAGCAGGTCTGCAATCTCATTTTTCAGTTCTTTCAACACTCTTGAATGTATACCATTCGGTCCAGGTGATTTGCTACTATTCAGTTTATCAAATAGTTGTAATACATCTTCCCGGTGTAGCGATATTTCTCTCAATTCCTCTGCAGTATCACCTTTAAATAACACTTCAGTCTTGGGTAACATCCCTATATCTTCCACAGGGTCAAACGTCCTATGACCCTGCGGTCCTGTTGGTCGCAGAGAACTGCTTCTCCCTCAACTGGGCTGCAATTATGGGATACCAGAGCTACTTATCCAGGTCATCCTGGAACCAACTGTATTGCCGACTCAGCCGCATAGCACTGCGTAATGCTGGAGAGTTCCACTCAAAGGATACCATCTGTTGAAGTTCCAAATGTAAAAGGGAAAGATCTTGACGGCTTGCGAATACCCACCAGGATGGGGTCTGGCTGGAGGTGATTGGGCACCTGCGCTAGTTAAGGGTTGGGGAAAGCCATAAGGCCTCTACCACCTGTGTGATGAGAGCACAAAGCTCCTCCTTGTGAAAAAGCAGCCATCTTGCATTGTTCGTGATCCTCTGCACAGTCTTCATCCTCCTGAGGGGACCATTCCCCATCCTCGTGGTACGATGTACTCCCCGCTGAGCCCATGGAGGATAAGGGTTCAACCTCCTCCAGAGGAAGTGGAGTGGAGTGCCCAGAAGCTCCGGAAACTGCCTTCGCATGGGATTTCCCAGAAAGGGGCAGAGTTTCATGCACCCACTTTCTGGGAGAGCAAGTTGTTGACACCAGCATGCCAGGAGCAGCAGGCCCTGGGTTAGACTTCCACTACGGTCATGCAATTAACTAGCTTAATTTGTCTGGAATGTAAATCATATACATATTGTATAATAGCTCACATTATAGTATAGCTCACTATGTAGATAATGCAACTCACTCTAACACATTATACCATAACTTTAACTTTTATTTCTTTACATTTTCTCACTAATACTCTTAATATCTTTGTTTGTAAGACCGCTTTGATTGTATGATAAGGCGGTATAGAAATCCAATTAAATAAATAAATAAATATATCCCAGGCTTGTCTAAAAAGGTTCATAAAGGCTTCTGTCTGCTGATCAGAAATCTGCAGCGCCTGAGAAGGCTGCTGAGGGAGCAGGAGGGGGGGGGGGGACTTCCGTCTAGCGCGATGAGGGGAGAGGTTATTTTCCAGGCCCCGAAGGAACCTGAATTACTGCTATCCCCTGCAGAGCACCAGTGCCATCGGAGCCGGGGTCCCCCTGCTCCATTTTAGATGACTGCCCCGGGTCCTCAAAGCATGCAGTGTGAAGGCGGTTCACCAAATACCGGCGTTTGCGACGGCATGCGATGCAGCAAGGTAGAGCAGAAGGCATCGCAAGTAACTAAAGCAGTGCCAGCTGCCTAAATGGAGTCCCAAAGAGCAGGAATTAACCACCCAGGGCTCCCGGCCGCTGTGCATTCCATAAGAGGCGGTTCACAAGATGGCCACCACAGGAAGGGGTGCTGTGGAAGGCTGAAATGGCAGGAAGCAAGTGCTGCTGTGTGTTCTAAGACACTTGGTTCACAAGATGGCAGCCGCAAAAAGGGAGCACTGTGAAAGGCTGAAATGGCAGGAAGCTACTGTGGCGAAGAAGACTGAGCTATGGATGGCCTGGCTGACCTTCCCCGATGGTATGACTAACTTCCCCCACTTCCCACAATATTATTGAGTGGCCCACGGGGGAGGGGGGATTCAGTACCGCTCACTGCGATCCTTCAGAGAAGAGCTGGTAAGTCTGTCAGTACTGCGTTGTCTGTCAGACTGATGAAGAAAATAATAAAGTGCTGTTTCCTGCAGATGAATACCAACGGCCCCCTTGTGCAGGCTCTACTGGTCCTCGTGACCAGGAGTCTATGCCACGATTAGCTGCAGGTGGCTCTACAGAACCCCACGGTCAGGAGCAGAATTCTGCAGTGTAGATGGACTCAAACACCTCTTGTGTATGCTGAAGCCAAATAATGGAAGAGAAGACTAGTGGAACTACTGACAGGGAAAGCGTAGTTACTCACCTGTAACAGGTGTTCTCCAGGAGCAGCAGGAATCAGTCCTCATATATGGGTGACGTCGGCGCCGACGGAGCCCTCGCGGAGCAATTTTCCCCAGCTTTCAAAGAAAGCCTTTGGGAATTGCAGCGCGCATGCGGTCCTCTTCCCACCCAAGGGTGCCATCTTGCTCAGTCAGATGACATAGCTAAAAGACAGCAAAAATTAGCAAAAACGAAAGCATATAACTGCAACTCCAAGGGGAGGAGGGAGGGTTGTGAGGACTGATTCCTGCTGCTCCTGGAGAACACCTGTTACAGGTGAGTAACTACGCTTTCTCCAGGACCAAGCAGGAAGTCAGTCCTCACATATGGGACTCCCAAGCTTAAGGCTACCGGACACCCTAAGCACAAAAATGAGCTCCCTCAAGGTCAGTAGCACAGAAGGAAGGAATCTTCTCTGAATATGTCTCCAACTGGTAGCCCAACAACCGGGACGGAGGGTAGGAGTTGCCTATACCTCAAAGAGGTTACGGAGGACTGCCTGTCCGAAAGCACTGTCCCTGCGGGACTCCCTCTCCAGGCAGTAATGGGCTGCAAAAGTCTGGCTTGAAGACCAAGTAGCGGCCCGGCAGATGTCTGCCAATGGAACAGAGCGGAGGTAAGCTACCGATGTAGCCTTCGCCCGAACACGATGAGCTGTGACTCTACCTTCCAGCACGAGGCCGGCTGCCTCGTAAGCCCAAGCGATACAGTCCGCAATCCAGATGGACAGAGTACGCTTGGAGACAGGGAGCCCCAACCTGTTGGGGTCATAAGCTGAACAGCCTTTCGGTGCTCCCACGTACAGTCAAGGTAGAAGGTCAACGCCCTTCTACAGTCCAGGGTATGCAGGACCATTTCAGCTCGGCTGGAGTGTGGCCTGGGAAAGTAGGTCGGAAGTACCACCTCCTGGTTGATGTGAAAAGGGAAAACCACTTTGGGAAGAAATTTAGGGTGAGTCCGTAGGACTACCCGGTTCTTGTAGAACCTAGTGTAAGGAGGATCAGAAACCAGGGCCTGCAGCTCACTAATGCGTCTAGCAGAAGTGAGGGCTACCAAGAACAAGGTTTTCCAAGAAAGAAAACTTAGTGGACAGGTAGCCATAGGCTCAAAAGGCGGACAGGTAATCCGCTGCAACACCACATTAAGGTCCCAGTCCGGGGCTGGCGGGCGCAAAGGTGGCTTAAGGAGAAGGAGGCCTCTGAGAAACCGAGCCACCAGAGGGTGGCTGGAAAGAGGCCTACCATCCACCGGCATGTGATGCGCAGAAAGAGCACTGAGGTAGACCTTTACCGAGTTGGACTTTAGTCCAAGGTTGGAGAGAGAGAGCAAGTACTGCAAGACCACTGATGCTGAACAGGAGAAAGGATCTTGAGACTGCAGAGTACACCAGACGGAGAACCGACGCCACTTGAGAGCGTAGGTCTTGCGGGTGGAGGGCCTCCTGGAGGCCAAGACGACCTCTTCCACATCTGGAGGTAGCTGCAAAGGAGCAAGGACTACCCTTTCAGCAGCCAGGCCATCAGATGAAGGGACCGGAGATTGGGGTGTAGGAGAGTCCCCTGATCCTGCGACAGGAGGTCGGGCTGAAATCCCAGTGGAAGAGGAGTGTCTACCGCTAGCTGCATCAGAAGCGGGAACCAAGGTTGTCTCGGCCACCGGGGAGCCACGAGGATCATCGATGCTTTGTCTCTGAGAACCTTGAAGAGCGTCCGAGACACCAGTGGCATGGGAGGAAAGGCATACAAGAGGCCGGTAAACCATGGAATTAGAAAAGCATCCGCCGCTACCCGGAGAGGATGCGGCTGCCGAGAGCAGAATCTGGGCAGCTGCCGGTTCAGAGGACTGGCAAACAGATCCATGGTTGGGAGGCCCCACTTGAGAAAGATCCGCTGAACCACCAGCGGATCCAACCTCCACTCGTGTGGCTGGAGGATCCTGCTGAGCTTGTCGGCCAGGTAATTTTCTTGACCTGGGAGATAGACAGCCTTGAGGATGAGGCCGTGGTGGACTGCCCAAGAGCATAGCTTTTGGGCCTCCTGACAGAGAAGGAAGGAGCCTGTTCCGCCTTGTTTGTTCACATAGAACATTGCCACCTGATTGTCTGTCTGTATCAGCACCGACTGGTGAGAAACCAGGTGAGAGAATGCTTTGAGCGCTAGGCGGATGGCTCTGAGCTCCAGGAAGTTTATCTGCTGAGCAGACTCCCAAGGAGTCCAGAGGCCTTGAGTACATGTCCCTTGGCAATGTGCTCCCCAACCCAGGAGAGAAGCATTGGTCGTCAGGACCTGAGAATGCGTAGGGGGCTGAAAAGTCACTCCTAGTACCAGGTTTGGCAGATGAAGCCACCATTGTAGAGAAGAGACCAGCTGGTCGGAGATCCGTACGGAGTCCGCTAGGCTCCCGGTGGCCTGATGCCATTGATTGCGAAGGAACCACTGAGCAGGACGCATGTTCAGTCGGGCATTGGGGGTCACATGGACCGTGGAAGCCATATGGCCGAGCAGTCGCAGAAAATGCCTGGCTGAGACCAGTGCATTGCTGTGAAAGTGGCCGGCGAGATCAATGAGCCGCTTGGCCCTGTCCAGAGGGAGGAAGGCCCACGCCTGAAGTGTGTCCAACCGGGCGCCGATGAACTCGAGATTTTGAGAGGGGAGCAAAGTGGACTTTGCGAAGTTTATGACAAAACCCAATGCTGGAGCAGAGCCACAGTGCGATGAGTGGCTTGAGTGGCCTCCTGGGAAGACTGGGCTCTGATGAGCCAGTCGTCCAGGTAGGGAACACAAACAGACCTTGAAGTCTCAGATAAGCCGCCACCACTGCGAGGCATTTGGTGAACACCCTGGGTGCGGAGGATAGGCCAAAGGGCAGCACTCTGTACTGGTAATGATTTCCTCCCACAACAAATCTGAGATATTGTCTGTGGTCCGGATGAATGAGGATATGAGTATATGCATCTTTCAGATCCAAGGAGCATAGCCAGTCGCCCTGCTGGGCAGCAGGATTCCAAGGGTAAGCATCTTGAACTTTTCCTTTGCAAGGAACTTGTTGAGGTTTCGCAAGTCCAGGATGGGTCTGAGGCCTCCTGTGCTTTTTGGAATCAGGAAGTACCTGGAGTAAAACCCTTGACCCTTCAGGTGGTGGGGCACCGGTTCCACGGCTTGTTCCTGAACGAGACTTGCTAACTCCTGAAGGAGTAAGTCCCTGTGCAAAGGGAGTCTGGGAGGCTCCCCTGGAAAGCAGGAGGGAGGTACCTGGTGAAAATGAAGAAGATAGCCCTTTTGAACTATGTGAAGTACCCAGGTATCTGTGGTGATGTTGGACCACCTTTGGGCAAAGTGGACCAGCCGGCCTCCTGTGCTGAGAGAAACCAGCTGAGGGGGAGAGGCTATGCTGAGGAAGTCAAAAACCCCCACCCTGCTGAGCAGGGGCCGGTGGTGCAGGCTTGGGGGGCTTGCTGCCTACGGGACCCATTACCCCGTCCCTTGGCCTGCTTTCCCTGTGGGGGAGCTGCTGAGGCCTGATAATGAGGGTAGTATTTATAGGCAGCACCTTTCCTCAGGTAAAAGGGCTTTTTCCCCCGAGGCCTTCTTCTTTTGAGAAGGGGCAGAGGTCTTCCTTGAGAGACGAGTCCTGGTGAGAGTCTCTGTCTCGATTTGTGCAGCCTTCTCATCCATGGGCTTGCCAAAGAGGTTATCACCTCGGCAGGGGACATCGACCAACTTGTCCTGTACCCAGGGCTCGAGGTCGGACATCTGAAGCCAAGCCTGGCGGCGTCCACCGATGCCGGCCGCAGCTACTCGAGCCGAAGCCTCAAAACCATCATAGGCTGCTCGAGATATAAACTTGGAGCACTCCCGAATACCAGTGGACAAGGATTGGAACCTCTGCAAAGGTTCGTCGGAGAGACCAGCAGAAAACCCGGCTATTTCCTTAGCCAGGTCTCGGAGATACATGCCCATGTAAAGCTGGTATGTCTGGACTCGACAAGCAAGCATAGAGCCCTGGAAGCACTTTCTACCGAGGGCATCCAGGCTTCGGGCTTCCCTACCAGGGGGCACCGAGGAGTGCATTTTTTGACTCTTAAGTCTATGCATGGCCGATTCCACCACCATAGAATGGTGCGGTAGTTGTGCCTTCTGGAAGCCGGGGCTCTTGCGGACTCGATAAATGGAATCGACCCGCTTGCTTAATACCGGCGACGACGCCGGGCTCTCCCACATGCGGAAGAGAAGTCGTTCCAGCATCGGAGGAACCGGTACAATAAAGGCCTCCTTTGGGGGAGAGTCATATTGGAGGGCATCGAGTTCTTCGACTCGAGGCTCCTCCTCGGGATCCGCGGGGAAGGCCAGAGCCTTGGCCATATCCCTCACGAAGTCCGAGAACCGGGTATCCTCTGGGGGGGACCATCTCCGAGGTTCGGACTCGGGGGAGTCCGAAGGGACACACAGAGTCCGAAAGGAACCAGGTGACTCTTCGTCCTCCGATTCCCAGGCCGACTCCTCGGAGGAGGAGTCGAGCGGCTCTGGTCGGGCAGGCACCGATGCTATCCGCTCCGACGCCGAGGGAGTCGGCGTCGACGACCTCGGTCCCAAATGGGAGGCCGAAGGAGACCTCGACCGAGGATCGACTCGAGCCCTCGGACTCGAGGATCGGCTCGGTCTCCGGGGTCGATTTGGAGGTCGACGTCCCGGTGGTCAGGGCAGAAGCACCGGCGAGGCCAGCGATCAATACCCGCTGCTGGTCCAAGAAGGCAGTCAGACTGCTCTCCAAGGCCGTCAACCTGAGTCCGAGCTCAGGAGACCCAGCAGCCCCCGACTCGGGCCCCGACGTCGGGTCCTTCGGAGGCGAGTCAACGAGGACAACAGTACTCACGTGAGCGGGTAAGTCCACCTCGAGTGCAATTCCCAAAGGCTTTCTTTGAAAGCTGGGGAAAATTGCTCCGCGAGGGCTCCGTCGGGACGGGAGTCGGGGCTATGCGACCTGGCCCTCGAGGAACCAGGAGCGTCCACCGATCCCGCCCTCGCGGGTTTCTTCTTCCGATGATGTTCCCGGGTAGGAGACCCCCTCTCAGAGGAACTTCGACGATGCTGAGGACCAGAGTCCCGAGACGTCGAAGCCTCTGACGAGGTCCGAGCCCGGCCGGAGTCAGAGAAGATACGCTCCCGCTGATGCTGCCGACTCCTCAAAGCTTTTGAGGACATTTTGCCGCAGGGCACACAGATCAGGGAATCATGATCTGGGCCGAGGCAGCGGAGGCAGAAGTCATGAGTGTCTGTAAGAGACATGAGTTTCTTACAGAGATCACACTTTTTAAAGCCGCTGGCAGCCATCGGGGGAAAAAGGGCCCCTGCGAGGTCGAATGACTGGGCTGCCAGGGAAAAAGGAAAAAGGCGCGAAATCTGTCACGAAGGACAAAAAA
This sequence comes from Ichthyophis bannanicus, assembly GCA_033557465.1. Lineage (NCBI taxonomy): Eukaryota > Metazoa > Chordata > Amphibia > Gymnophiona > Ichthyophiidae > Ichthyophis > Ichthyophis bannanicus. The sequence goes on from CM066042.1 coordinate 147,742,016, forward strand.
ACGAAAAATAAGGGACGGACTCGCAACCGGTGTCGCGAGTCCGGGCGGGAAAAGAAACCGACGTCGAACCGAAGAAAAAAGAGAAAAATAGAGAAAAAATCAACTTTTCTGCGGGGATTCACAGGCAACGTCTGTAGGGCTCCGCGGAAAAAAGAAGACTGAGCAAGATGGCACCCTTGGGCGGGAAGAGGACCGCGCATGCGCGGTGCAATTCCCAAAGGCTTTCTTTGAAAGCTGGGGAAAATTGCTCCGCGAGGGCTCCGTCGGCGCCGACGTCACCCATATGTGAGGGCTGACTTCCTGCTTGGTCCTGGAGAACCCTCTTGGTGCCTGTCAGGAGCCAGAAAAAAAATGCATCCACATCTGCTGGAGACAGAGAAAATACTGAAGGCAACCCCTAGAGGTAGAGCTATATGTCCCAGGGGGTGTTCCCAGAAGCCTTTGGTACTTTCTCTGTCTCCAACATCTGCTGACAGGGGGACATAACCCACTTGTGTGGAATGGTCTAGCAGGATGAGGTGGAAAAAACACTTTCAACATTAAGTTTTTTTTTTTTTTTTAAAGTCCTCTAAATTCCCCCCAGTTCTCATACATCATTGCTGGCCTCCACTGCTCCTCTTGTAAGAGCATGTTTCAGTTTTATAAAAATATAATCTTGACTCTTATACTTAATAAAATGCTTCCTAGGAAATTTAAGAAAGAAATTCATCCCAAGAGCCACTGCTCTAGGGTAAAGCTGAAGAAAATCTTATCTGATCTTGTGTGTCCTGTCAGAAAGATCAGAGAAAATATGTAATTTTATGACAATAAAAAGTTCCAACAAACATAGCAAACAACCAAAGTTGCCTTACTGGAGGTCTCTTTTAGGGATGTTTCTAACTGTAAAGTCAGATTTAGGAATTCCTGTTATGAACCGCCCCATCCCATCCAACCTCCTACGCCCTAGTACGCCCTGGAGATTATCTCAAAAGTACTGTTTTAACATCAATCTCATATAAAAAAAGTTCAGGAAATGCAAGTTATAGTCAATACAATTCTCTAGTTTATCAAGCTTATTATCCAAAATATTATTACCTTTAACAGGTGCTACATTCACATACTGAACTGATCAGGGGAGATGATCCAGAGACTGAATCCTGGATTCAAACTTATCTAACTGCTCATTTAATTTCTTAAACCTATCCACAGCCTTCCCCGCAAAGGGTGCAGCTGTGACAGACAAGATAGTAGAGCATTCTGGCAACCAACTGCCTTATTTCCAGATTCAAAATCTCCTTAAGGAGTGTCATTGGTAATACCTCTTCACATGACAATTTCTCAGAAAAATAAATAGGCTTAATAGGACCCGTTTCAACATTACTTACACAAACATCCTCAAATCGCAATATTGCCTTCCTGGTCCCTCAATGACACTTAAGTTCTGTGAAACCATAACCTCAGTTCTGGAATGGCCAGCAGTTTTCAGGTTTGTCACATCAAGTAGTGTATCCAAAACCTCATATAGGAGATACCTTCCCTCCTGTTTCTCCATCTCTGAGGGACAAATCCTGAGCAGAAACTGTGAGTGGGGGCAGTAGGTGGAGTATAGGACTGAAACTTCCTTGGAAGGTGACTACTTGCTTTTTTAAGAGAACTCAATATACATATGAGAATCCAAGCTGAGTAGATACACAATATAAAGCAATTGAGTTATGTTTTTGTTGGACCCATCAAAGTGAGGAATCAAACCCTACCATGAACCATCCATTTTAATCATTAATTGCAGCAAAACCGCTCACATTGGTCCAGAAAAACACTTTACTTAGAGCTTAGCAGATGGTACTCTCCCTAGAATCACTCATGGAATTTTCAACTTTTCTCCAAAGCCCACGACACAATATTGCGTTTTGTGTCCATATAGCTCCTCTGGACCCTGCATTAGGTCGTGGCTCATATCTGAAAGTTGAGCGAGAGTGAAGCATTATCTTGAAATGTAACAAGTGCAGTTACTCACCTTTAACAGGTGATCTCCGGGAACAGCAGGAATTGAGTCTTCACATATGGGTGATGTCGGCTACGACGGAGCCCGCGCGGGAACGCTCCCCAGCATCCTACAGGCAAGCTTTTGAAGCATTCAACTGCACCTGTGTAGCTGCCTTCCTGCCTTTCCAACTCTCCCTCCTCAGTTGGGTTTGTAGCCGAGATAAAAGGAGAGGGAGAGAGAGAGAAATACAACTCCTAGGGAAGGAGGGTGGGTTGTGAAGACAATTCCTGCTGTTACTGGTGATCACCTGTTACAGGTAACTACGTTATCTCCAGGAACAAGCAAGAATGTAGTCTTCACATATGGGACTCCCTAGCTTGGAGATGCCAGGGAGATGACCAGAGAGCGAGCTGTGAAGCACAGGCCTAAGTGGGTCATGTATCCTCCAAGGATATCTGGTATCGAAACCCGGGATGGGGAGTAGGAGTTGACCTAAGTCTGAAAGAGCTGCTGGAGAACAGCCTGGCCAAACGAGGCATCCCGGCGGGCGTCCTTGTCCAAGCAATAATGAGCCGCAAAGATGTGGATAGAGGACCAAGTTGCTGCTTTGCATATCTCATCAATCGCCACTTGGCATAGGTTTGCCATGGAGGTAGCCATTGCTCGCACATTGTGTGCTGTGACAAGACCTTCAAGGGAAAGTCACGTACTCTCATATGCAAAAGATATACAGTCTGCAATCCATTTGGAGAGTGTTCTCTTGGAAAGTGGTAGACCTAGATGACTGGAATCAAAAGCAACAAAAAGCTGTGCTTTTCTGTGCTGCCTGGTTTTCTGTAGATAACAAGCCACGGTACGTTTGCAGACTCTTTTCTGCACTAGAGGCATGAGGTTGAGGGAAGAAAACAGGAAGGTAAATTGACTGGTTTAAATGAAAAGGCAAAACCACCTTTGGCATAAAGTGAGGATGAGTCCTAAGGACTACTTTATCATGGTGAAACCGTGTATAAGGAGGGTCAGCCACTAAAGCCTGGAGTTCACTGATGCATCTTGCAGCTATAAGGACAATTAGGAAGGTGACTTTCCAAGAAATAAACTTCAGAGGTGTATTGGCTAGGGGTTCGAAGGGTGGCTTCATAAGCTGTCCTAGAACAGCAACGAGGCCCCATGCCACTGTTGGTGGCCTAATGGGAGGCTTAGTTAAGAGTAGGTCCCTCATAAAGCACGCTACAAGCGGCTGAGAGGAGACAAGTTGTCCATCTAAGGGTATGTGAGAGATGCTGCAATGGCACTTAGGTGGACCCTTACCGAATTGGTTTTGAGTCCAGAGGACGAGAGGTGGAGGAGATACTCAAGTGACGCTTCCATGGGAACGGAAAAAGGATTAAGATCCTTTGCCACTTGAAGGCGTAAGACCGCTTTGTGGAAGGTTTCCTTGATGCCAATAGGATATCTCTAACCTGTTGAGAGAGGTTAATGTCCTGGAGTTCTATGCTCTCAACAGCCATGCTGTCAGATGTAAGGACTGCGGGTTTGGATGCAGAAGTGTCCTGTTCTCCTGTGAAAGGAGATCCAGAGCCAGGGCCGGATTTACGTATACGCCATGTACGCCATGGCGTAGGGCCCACAGCCGGCAGGGGCCCACAAAAAAAGAACCAGTTTTTTTTTTTAAACTCAATTTAAAAAAAAAACCTGGTGGCTGCCGCCGCGGGGCCCCCTCTGCTGCCGCGGGGGCCCCGTCTACAAGCTGGTCGGGTCCGGTCGGGTCTCTCTCCCTCCCTCCCTCCCTCGCTGCAGGCTGCGAGAGACGCGAAGATAGAGCGTCTCCTCGCGTCTGTGTTAAGCCCGCAGGGGCTGATGGGATTTCCCATCAGCCCCTGCGGGCTTAACACAGACGCGAGGAGACGCTCTCCCTTCGCGTCTCTCGCAGCCTGCAGCCTGCAGCGAGGGAGGGAGGGAGACCCGACCAGCTTGTAGACGGGGCCCCCGCGGCAGCAGAGGGGGCCCCGCGGCGGCAGCCACCAGGTTTTTTTTTTAAATTAAATTTTACTTTAGGCCGGGGGGGGGGGGGTAGGACTGGTAATGGGCTATGGGGGGGGGGGGTAGGACTGGTAATGGGCTATGGGGGGGGTAGGACTGGTAATGGGCTATTGGGGGGGCTGGGGCTGGAAATGGACTGGGGGGGGTAGGGCTGGTAATGGGCTATTGGGGGGCTGGGGCTGGAAATGGGCTGGGGGGGGTTAAGGCTAGAGGTGGGCTGATGGGGTTAGGACTGGTAATGGACTGTGGGCTGTTGGGGGGGCTTAGAACTGGCAATGGGCTTTGGGGGGGGTTAAGACTGGTAATGGGCTGTGGGCTGATGGGGGCTGTCTGGTAATGGGCTATGGGGGGGGCTAGGACTGGAAATGGGCTGGGGGGTTAATACTGGAGGTGGGCTGATGGGGTTAGGACTGGTAATGGGCTGTTGGGGGGGGTTAGAACTGGTAATGGGCTTTGGGGGGGTTAAGACTGGTAATGGGCTGTGGGCTGATGGGGGTTGTCTGGTAATGGGCTATGGGGGGCTAGGATTGGAAATGGGCTGGGGGGTTAAAACTGGAGGTGGGATGATGGGGTTAGGACTGGTAATGGGCTGTGGGCTGATGGGGGGGTAGGACTGGCAATGGGCTATGGGGGGCTGACTGGAAATGGGTTGATGGGGTTAGGACTGGAAGTGGGCTGATGGGGGGTTAGGACTGGTAATGGGTTATAGGGGGGGCTTAAACTGAAAATGGGGTGATGGGGGGTAAAGGACTGAAAATGGGGTGATGGGGGGTTAAGGACTGTAAGTGGGGTGATGGGGGGGCTAGGACTGGTATTGGGTTGGGGGGTTGCTAGGACTGGAAATGGGCTGATGGATGGCTAGGACTGGAAATGGGCTGATGCAGGGACAAGAAGGGAATGGATGCTGGGTGAGGCTGGAACTAGAAGGGAGCTGATGTTGGGGGAGGATTAGAATGGGATGGGGCTGGAAGAGTAAAATGGAGAAGGGAAAAATATTTTGTGTGGGAGGGATAAAAAATCTACAATTGGCCGGGTATTGGGAGAGTAAGTGGGGATTGAGGATGGAGGGGTAAAATTTGAGTGGATGAAATAGGAATGAGGAAAGAGCAAAAGGAGAAAGATTAGTATGTTAAAGCAGATGTAGAGAGAGAATGGAAAAAAATCTAGAAGAGAGAAGAAAGGACAAATGGACAGCAGACGATGGAGAGTTAGCAGAAGACACGAAGAAACCAGAAGAAAGTGGCTGGAGCAATTGCAGCTGAAAAAAATGCACAAAAGGTAGAAAAATATCTCTTTATTTTGAATTTATTAATTGGAATATGTCAGCTCTGGTAAATGTGCATCATTAACATCTGTGCTTTGTTTAGTACAAGAGCAAATTAATGTATAGTTTTATTTCTACAGTGTTGTACATTCCAAGTTTGGCTTTTGGGATTCCCAGTTTAATTATTGTCTTCCTATTTCTAAATTGTGATTACTTGTTTGGTGATGGTCTATGTTCTGCATGTGTAACTGAGCTGAGGTGTTCTGTTTATATAATTCCTATTTGACATTGCCACTTGTTCTCTTTCCCCAGTAGGTCATGTATTGTTGTTCTCTGAAATGTATTGGTTTAATATTTGCAGTGTTGCCTTTTGATTGGTAGAGTATGGTGCTTTGTGAGTCCTGGTAGTGCTGTTAGGATACGGCGGGTTTACTATGGGCAGTGTTTGTAGTAGTTCCTAATGTGTCTGGCAGTTGGCACTGGATTATAGTAATGTAGAAATCTTTTAGTCTTTCTTTATCCATACACTCATTAAGAGGCACGTTTACTAAAAGTTAGTATATGGTAACATTATGCAAATATTTACGCAAATGAGGCCCCTTATGCAAATGAGGTCCGCACCCCCCTTGGGCCGCCCCTGCTGGGGGCCCACAATTTTTGTTGGCGTAGGGCCTCACTCAAGGTAAATCCGGCCCTGTCCAGAGCACATCCCAACTCCATAGGTTTGGCTTGAGAGAGATGGATACCACATTTGTCGCGGCCAGCGTGGGGCTATGAGGATCATGTAAGCCCCTGTCTCTCTGGAGTTTGAAAAGAGTCTTGGGGATAAGCAGAATGGGAAGATAGGCATACAGGAAGTCCCGACCCCAGTGGAGATGGAAAGCATCCATCGCCTGACTGTTCTGAGCAGGTGTTCTGGAACAGAAGCAGGGAAGTTTGGCATTCTGAGGACTTGCAAACAGATCTATATCTGGGGTTCCCCAGATTTGAAAAATTTGAGCAATCTGATTCGCATGGAGAGACCACTCGTGTGGCAGTAGTACTCGACTGAGTTTGTCTGCCAGGAGATTTTGTTTGCCAGGGAGATACACTGCTAATAGGTGGATCTGATGGCGTATGGCAAAAGCCCATAGATGTAGGTCTTCGTTGCACAACGCTTGAGAACCTGTTCCACCTTGTTTGTTCACAAAGAACATGGCTACCTGATTGTCCATCTGGACTAGAACTGTTTGGGAGCGAAGGTGGTCCTTGAACACCTTGAGAGCATTGTGGATGGCTCTGGGTTCCAACAGATTTATGTGAAGTTGTGCCTCTTGCTGAGTCCAAAGACCCTGTGGGAAGACATTGTCCCGATGAGCTCCCCAACCCAATTTGGACATATCCATCATCAGGGTAGATTGGTGTGGTGGCATCTGAAAAGGTGACCCTATGAGAAGGTTTTCTGGTGATTGCCACCATTGGAGAGACAAAATTAGACGTGCAGAAATTCTGATTCTGTCCCCCAGATGACCTGATGCTTGAGTCCACTGTGAAGCCAGGGTCCATTGAACTGCACGCATATGCAGATGAGCATAGGGAACCACATGCACAGTGGAAGCGATATGGCCCAGCAACTGAAGCATTTCTCGAGCAGTTAGGAAACATTTTCATACCTGCCTGAGAAGCTAGCTGAACGATTTGAGTGCAGTGGGCCTGTGGTAGAAAGCCCTTGACTGCTGCTTGTCTACGAGAGCCCCTATGAACTCTAAGATTTGAGAAGGGGTGAGTTGGGATTTTGGAAGATTTATTACAAATCCCAAGTGTTGAAGAACTTGCATTGTGCGGGAGAGAGCAGAGCTGGTCTCTAGAGCTGTTGCTGCTCGGATGAGCCAGTCTAAGTAAGGGAAGACAAATATCCCTAGAGATCTTAGGAATGCTGCCACTATTGCCATACATTTTGTAAAGACTTTTGGGGCAGAGGACAGGCCAAAGGGTAGCGCCCTGTATTGGCAATGTCTTCCTTGAAAGAGGAATCATAGAAACCTCCTGTGTTCTGCATGAATAAGGATATGGGTATATGCATCCTTTAGATTGAGAGAACATAGCCAGTCCTGACTCTGGAGGTAAGGGAGAAGAGTTCCGAGAAAGATCATCTTGAATTTCTCTTGGAGCAGATACTTGTTCAATTCTCTGAGGTCCAGAATGGGCCTGTATCCTCCTGTCTTCTTTGGGATAAGGAAGTAGGGGGGAGTAGAAGCCCAGGCCTTGCTGAGAGAGTGGTACCTCCTCTGTCGCACCCTAAGCAAGAAGGGTGGTAATCTCTTGGAACAAGAGTGGTGAGAGAAGGCCAAGAGCTGAACTCTCTTGGAGTAGAAGGAGGGGGCATATTTTGGAAGTGACGTTTGTACCCTTCTGTACTATGGAGAGAGTCCAATGTTCTGATGTTATCTGGTGCCACCTTTGGGCAAAGTAACATAGTCTGCCTGGAATGTTGACTGGCTCTGGAATCTCCAGAGGTAGGACAGCTAAGTTCCCTAGAAAGGAGTCAAAGACCCTGAGGAGGCTGGGTCTGTTGAGCTGGCTGAGTCCTGGGGGTGTAAGCCTTTTTTTGTTGCTTTGGTTGTTGCTGTCCCTTCTGGGAAGCATGGACCGGACAGTGCACAGCATGGGTATAAGGGCAAAACTTACTTTTCTTGTTGAAAAAGGCTTCTTTATAGCCTTTTTCTTAGCTGGGTTGGCAGTAGTTTTAGAAAGCCTATTGAGAGCTGAGAAGCCTTGTCCTGCCAATCCTTGCCAAAGAGGTTTTCCCCTGTGCAAGGAATGTTCCCCAGCTTATCTTGCACCCACTGTTCAAGATCAGATGCTTGTAACCAAGCAATGCGACATGCACTGATGCAAATAGCAGAAGTCCTGCTAATACACTCAAAGCAATCAAAGGTTGCCCTGTTCATGAATTTGGAAACATTCTGAGCATGTTTTACAAGTGTCAGGTAATCAGCTCTCTTGTCACCAGGAAGAAGAGGAGCCATTAGTTCTAAATCCTTAGCAACCTCCCAAAGGAACATACCCACGTAGAGTATGCAAGAACTTATTCTGGCCGATAACATGGAGGCCTGAAAACATTGATGACCGAAGGCATCTAGAGTTCTCACCTCCCGGCCCGGAGGATCTAAGAAATGTGTCTTGGCACTTTTAATTTGACGCACTGCCAATTCCACTACCATAGAATGGTGTGGTAACTGCATCTTCTGGAAACTGGGACACTGCGGTACCCTGTACATGGTATCGAGTCTCTGAGAATGTGGAGAGACAGTTAAGGGTGTCTCCCACATCCTAAGCATGAGGTCATGCAATATCCGGTGAATAGGTAGGATAGCAGCCTCCTTTGGGGCTGCTCGATACTGAAGAATTTCAAGTTCTTCAGCTCTCGGTTCCTCCTCTGAGGTCACCGTAATGGAGAGACCCTGAGCCACATCCCATGTAAAGTCTTGAAAAGACATGTCCTCCGGAGGAGACATACAGCTTTGTGGGGAAGGAGAAGGATCTTCCGGAAGAGCCTCCATTTCCCTGGTACCGACCGATTCATTGGACGAGTTGGAATTGGAAGACTCGACGTTTCGATGGGTCGGTGCTCCTGCCCAGCCCGTCGTCGGTACCAATCAAAATCGGCATCGGAATGCCTCGGTACTGGACCCTCGATGCTGGACACTGATTCTAGGGCCGGCATGGGAGGTAGTGGGGAGAGCAGCACAATGGTCAATGTAGATACATTCGGTACCAGTTTTGGTACCGATGGCTGCGGAACCGATTGCAGAGGCTTTAGCAGTACCGAAGCTGCTAGCAAGGCCGCTAAACTCTGCTCAATGGCCAGGATACGCTGATCCATAGAGCCAGCCGATGCCTGGGTATCGGTATCCGAACAGCAGACCACGACTCCAGAGCATGGCACCAAGAGCTCTCCGGAGGTAGAGGCCTTGGGAGCATCTTGGGACCCTGTTAATGCTTTGGAGACAAGGACCTCCCGCCGGGGTTGTTTGGCCGGTGTATTCCCCTCCAGGGCAACGTCTAAGGCATCTCGATGCTTAGATGGAGATCTACCCTTGGAAGACCAGCTAGCCTTCGAGGAAGACTTGGGTTTCGATACATAAGATCCGTGGGAGGAAGATGAAGCCCTCGACGTCGTCGATGCAACCGACATTGCATCGGTGGCAAAGAGGGTGCCGAGCTTTGCAGCTCTATTCTGCAGGCCCCTCTTTGTCATCTTCCTGCAGAGAAGGCATTCCGACGGCAGATGCTCTGGTCCCAAACATTTGAGACACCAGTCATGGGTGTCGGTAGCAGAGAGAGTACTGCTACATTTGGAACACTTTTTTAAACCACTAGCTGGTTTATCTATCTTAGAAAAAGGGGTCTAAGGCCCAAAATGGCACCTAAGCACCTGGAGGGCAAGGACCCTCAGTGAAGAAACAGAAGGTTTTTTTTTTTAAAAGAAAGAAATAGAAACAGAAGAAACATCGACGATGCCGGTGCTAGTGTCGACGGGAAGGCAGATGCGACCACAAAAGTAGTACATTTTCTGTGGTGACAGGAATTGCTCCCTGTCGGGTCCAGAGAAAACGAAAGACTGAGGGAGAGTTGGAAAAGTGGGAAGGCAGCTACGCAGGCACAGTGGGATGCTCCCAAAAGCTTTCCTATAGGATGCTGGGGAGCATCCCCACGCAGGCTCCGTCGGTGCAGACATCACCCATATGTGAAGACTACATTCCTGCTTGTTCCTGGAGATAAAATGCTACTCATTTTAAAGGGGTCAGCATCTGCCGTCACATCCGCCCTGAGCCGAACTGCAAAGCTGATAGGGGGCTGGAAATAACACTGTAGCCAAACCCACTATACAGCCTGAAATGGTTCAAAAAACTAAGATAACACTGCGCCATTCTATCTCCAAATTAAGATTATGAGGGGCAACTGGGTGTAAGGAGAAAATCCACCTTTGTTCTCGATATTGTAAAAAAGCTTTATGATCGCCACCCTGCTCCAAAGGAGGTATGTGATCTAAAACCTTTCAAGATAGCTGTGAAAAAGTGTGATCTGATTGAACACAATGTTGAACCATGGGGGCTGTAACTGCCCTGGATCTTAAATGCGATGCATGTTCCGTCAAATGGATTTTGAAAGGGCAGATGGTCCGACCCACATATTTTAGTCCGCATGGGCAGACTATCAAATAAACCACAAAAGGAGGTGGGGACCTAATTTGGGTATTGCTGCAATTATGGAGAACTTTTAAGAGAACTGGCAATGGAGCAACCAACCACTTCACTTCTATTATCCCCTGATATCAAGAGGCTATCCATGGGGCCTTGCACATTTTCTACCTTGGTTATAAGTCCCAGCTCTCTCCTTCCCCTTCCTCTTCCCCATATTTGTACTGTTTACCCAGCTGGCAAAAAGATCTTTCTAGTGCCATACCTCCCACAATATTCTCTCTATAGCTCTACCTGGGCTCCAAAGAAGCATTCCCCTTTGGTCACCATTCTTTTTAAAATACCCTAGGTGACTAATGATGTCACTTCCATTACGGCGATGCTTGAGGCAGGCAACGCGAAAGATGCTTAGATGGTCACAGGCACTTCTCTGGCCCTTCCAAATACCATCAAAGAAGGTAATAGCACTCCCTCCAGCATTAAGTGAGTGACATCTTCTGCAGAAGCTCAAAGGGAGGCGCTGATAATACCTACAGCATCAAAGTGAGATCCCAAGGAGGGATTACGGGGCGGTGGCGCAGTCTCAAGTGTTTGACTCCTTTCAGAAAACACACCAGATGTGCATGGGAGGAAACAGACTGACCCTGAATAAGATCTTGGAAACAGGTGACAGCCATGACCTACACCTTCAACAAATTCAAGGCCAGTCCTTTCTCCAACCCATCCTGCAAAACAGTCAAAATGTCTGGAACAGAAGTGCTGAAGGCCCTGAGACTACGTTCCTCACACCAATTCTCAAAGATCCTCCATACACACACATAAACCAGATGCATTGAACATTTCCAAGCCCGAAGCAAAATAGTAATCTGAGATGCCTCTCTGCCTCAGCCATGCCCTTTTATGAGCCAAGCTGTAAGAATTGAGCCACATCTGGCATCTGAAATCTTTCCTAGTCTCAAAAGGTCCTCCACCAACAGCAGAGGGAACAGCTACTCCACTGTTAGGTGAACCAGATCCATGTACCAAGGACTCCATGACCAATCTGAAGCCACCATCACCACCAGTACTGGACATGCTCCCATCCTTTGCAGTACGCTGCCAACCAGTGGCCATGGGGAACACACCTACAGTAAACCCTTACGGGTCCACTTCTGCACCAATGTGTCTAGCTCTTCTCACAGGCAGAAGAACCTGGTCACCATGGTGCTCACAGTCTATGCCATTAGATCCATTACTGGCAGACCACACAATCATCTGGGAAACAGCCTCAACAAGGGACCACCCCCCTGGATCTAAGATTTTGCCTGAGATAATCTGCCTGCACATTTGCCATGTGAGCAGCTGACAAAGCCCAGATATGGACCTCTGCCACCAGAGAACTCTGTGCACCACCCTGATTGAAATAGGCAACCGCAGTTGTGTTGTCAGACAGTATCCTCGCCACTCTGTGCTGAATCAAGGTCAAAAAGGCCCGAAGAGCCAGAAACAATGCCCACATCTCATGATAGTTTGACTAAAGTCTTTCCTCCAGAGACCATAAGCCCCTTGAGCTACCTGGACACACAGTGGCGCTCTCCCCCCCAACTCAGGCTGGCATCCATGAGACCAACACCCACTCCAGAGACTCCAGTGTCCAGCCACTACTGCAGACTTTCTCAGGCCTCCCCCTGCAAGGGGAGTCTCACCCACAGGGAATGTGAGCGCGCCGACAACCATGATAGAAGGGTTACCTGAGAAGGAAACATGTGCCCTGGCACAAAGCAAAGTCACTGCCATGGACCCAGAACCTGGAAATAATCCATGCCTGAGGTTCTGAACTCTCTAGTCCCAAACCTTGACCAGCAGGTTTTGCATTCTTCCCTCTGTCAGAAAATCGTGCCCTGCCAGGTGTTGAACAGAGCCACTAAAGTACTCCAAGGACTGGGACAATTCCAACCTGCTCTTGGCCAAGTTGACTAACCAAGTCCTGGAGAAAAATGGCCAACAAGATCCATAGCCGCCTGACTCACCTAACAGGACTTCGCTTGGATCAACCAATCATCGCGATATGGGTGTACCTAGACTCCATTCTTCCTGAAGGCAGCTGCACAACCATGACCTTGGTGAAGGTCCGAGAAGCTGTCAAACTGAAAGGGAGTGCCTAGAACTGAAAATGACCCAATGATAGCAAAAAAATGTAAATAATGCTAATGCTCTGGACTAATGAGGATATGGAAATAAGCCTTATTTAGATCCAAGGACATCAAGTACTCCCCCTTTCTGAACCATCACAATGACAGAACGGAAAAGTCACAAACATTACTGTGTCACCCATTAGACTCTAGCTCACATTCTTCTAATACAGAACTGGATGAGAAGTTCTCTGTCTTAGGAATGACAAAATAAATGGAGCACTGCCTTAGTCCCCATTCTTCTACTGGAACGAGCACCACAGCCTTGACTTGCAAGAGATGCTGTACTGCCTACAGCAAAGCAACATCATAAAATCATCAGAGAGGGTGTGCCAGTTCAAGAGCATAACCCTCCTGAATCACCTCCAGTAACTACTTGTGCAAAGTGATCTGAGCCCAATTGGGGCAAAATCGTCACAAGCGACTGCTCACTGCCTGCGCTCCCTGCCTGGATCCCTCAACCTTTACTGGGATGACTTGGGAACAACAGATTCTGGCTGTTCCTTCTCTGCTGCCACCCTCAAGAGACTGGTCCTGGGAGAGGAATCATGATCTGAGAAGATCCTGACCTTGAGAAATGAAATCTGCAAGCCTCACAAAAATGGCTTCATGAGGAGATAGATGGACTCCCTGGGCCTCTCCTCAGGAAGCCTGGACACTTTGGAGTCTCCAAGGCCCTTTACCAGGTTCTCTAGATCCTCATCGAACAGCGAAGGTAAATTAGATTTACCTACTAATTGTTGTTTCTTAAGGAACTCAAATCTAGTCCCAACCTCTGGGTTTTGCTCCTCCTACAGCAGCTTGGAGACTGAGAAACGTCATCCTTTTATGATGACACTGGACTATCCTGTGAGGATCCGCCTCTCCGCTCCAGTTATCTATTGACAAAGCAAACTCACCAGAGCAACAATTAAGTAGCAACCATAACCACAACTATAACGAACGGAACTTTCCCTGTTTTGTTTTTTGTTTTTTTTAAATAATTCACTGCAACTCATGTTAGAACTACTCAGGCCTGTCCTCCCCTTAAACAGAGGATAGCTACCAAACTCTAACCCTGATGCATAGAAGCTAATACTCCTTACCTGTGCTGTTCACCTGCTTCAGGTACTAGCTTCCTGCAAGAAATCCCTGGACGGGATACGGGACTAGACTTGAGTTCCTTAAGGAACAACAATTAGCAGGTAAGTCAAATTTACCTTTCCTTAGCGTCCCTCAAGTCTAGTCCCGACCTCTGGGTATGTGACAGAGCACTAAATCATCGGGAAGGACCTGCCAGACCAGCCTGAAGCACTGCTGATCCAAAACATGCATCCCTTTGTTGCTGAACATCAAGACGGTAATGCTTGACAAAAGGATTCAAGGATGATCAAGTAGCCGCTTTACAGATCTCCACCGCTGGCACTAGACGACACTCTGCCCACGAGGCCGCTTGCGCTCTAGTCGAATGAGCTCTTAAACCTTCCGGTACCGGCTTTCTCTTCAGAACATAAGCGAACGCTATGGCCTTTTTAATCCACCTGGCAATGGAAGCTTTTGATGCCGGCTCTCCCTTTCTCGGCCCTCCAAACAGGACAAAGAGCCTATCCGACCTACGGAAACCTTCCGTCCTCTTGAGATACTTCAAGGACCTGCGCACATCCAAGACATGGAACTTACCAGTGGGTCCCCGAACACCAGTAAGGAAACCTCTTGATTCAAGTGAAACAGCGACACCACCTTGGGCAAAGACGGCGGCACTGGTCTCAACACCACCTTCGTTATCATATAAAGACAAAAAAGGCTTCTTACAGGACAAGCCTGCAACTCTGAAATCCTCCTAGCTGAGCAAATCGCCACCAGAAATACCACCTTGAGAGTAAGATCCTTCAAAGACGCCCTTGACAAAGGCTCAAATGGTTCTCGACCTATTTTTATTTTTTTTACATTCTCTTATATACCGCGCTATTCTGCATCAGTGCGGTTTACATTGAACAAACTGAAATTACATTGAACAGGGCATTATAACTTGGGAGATAACTATTTACAGGGAACATGGGCTATGGAGGGTTAAGTGGCTTGCCCAAGACCACAAGGAGCACCTGTGGGACTAGAAACCCCAGTCCTTCCGGCCCAAGGTTGCTGTCCTCTAGTGGGATTTGAACCCCCGACTTTCCGGCCTGAAGTACCTTGCCTCAACCACTAGGCCACTCCTCCACTCTTCCAACACAAAAGGAAGGCTCCACCTCGGTACTATCTGCCTACAGGGAGGTTGGATAAGGGCCACCGCTCTCAAAAACCTCTTGACATCCGGATGTGACCCTAACGGCACTCCCACTACTTTCCCTCTATAACAGAATAATGCAGCTACCTGCACCCGCAAGGACACAGCCGCTAAGCCTTTCTCTACTCCATCTTGCAAAAACGCCAACAGTTGCGGAACTGACACTCTTAAAGGCTGCAACTGCTTATCCAAACACCACTGCTCAAACACCCGCCAGACGCGAATGTACGCCAATGAAGTAGATCTTTTCCTTGCCTTCAACATGTCAATAACCGAAGCGGAATAACCGTTCTTTGCTAGCCGAGACCTCTCAATAGCCAGGCCGTAAGCAAGAACCGATCCACGTACGGCATGTGCAGCGGCCCCTGAGTCAAGAGGTCTTTCCGAAGAGGTAGACGCCATGGTTTCGCTACCAGATGCCGCATCAAATCCGTGTACCAAGGTCGCCTGGGCCAATCTGGCGCTATCAAAATCACCTGCCCCCGGTGTCCCTCGATGCGCTGTACCACTTTTCCGATCAGAACCCAAGGCGGAAACACGTAAAGAAGTTTGTCCTCCGGCCACACCTGAATGAGAGCATCCAGACCTTTGGACATCCGCTCTCCTCTTCTGCTGTAAAATCGACTGACATTTGCTGACTGGAACGTTGCCATAAGATCCATTACTGGCGGTCCCCGACGACTCACCAGCATCTCGAACACGCCCTGATGAAGGACCGACTCCCCTGGGTCAACCTTCACCCGACTCAAGAAGTCGGCTTCCACATTGTCCACTCCCGCCACATGTGCTGCCGATAGAACTGGCATATGGACTTCGGCCCACAGGTGTACGCTGCTTGTGCCGCCCTGCCAACTGATGTAGGCCACCGCGGTCGCGTTGTTGGAAAACACCCAAATTGCTCTCCCGCACAGATCCCGTTGAAAACTTTGCAGAGCGAGGGTTACCGCTCTCAACTCCAACCTGTTGATCACCCAGGTCTTCTCCTGAGCAGTCCACTGACCCTGAGAGAAGCTCCCTTGAAAATGAGCTCCCCAGACTACCAGACTGGCGTCGGCCGTTAGCAGTATCCAACAGCATCCCTTTCTCCAGATTCTCGGGGAGCAACCACCATTGAAGAGATTGCTGCACTTCTGCCGTACAAGGCATGACCGTCGTCTTGGAATCGTTTTGGTGAGACCATCGCCGGAGCAAGGCCCTCTGCAAGGGCTTCATGCGTGCTCTTGCCCACGGGACCAACTCTAGAGTCGCCGCCATGGTTCCCAGCAACTGTAGATAATGCCATGCTGTGGGTCTCGCTCTGCCTAGAAACTGCTGGACTAGTGCCCTCAGCCCGCTCGCCTGTTGTTGCGGCAGAAAAATCCTTCCCGCCTTCGTATCGAAGCAGGCTCCCAGATACTCCAGTTGCTGTGATGGACTCAACTTGCTCTTTGCCATATTGACTACCCAGCCTAGACTCTGTAAGAATGTTACCACTCTCTGTGTCACCACCGCGCTCTCTGTTCTGGACTTCGCTCGGATTAACCAATCGTCCAAGTACGGATGCACGAGGACGCCCTCCTTTCGCAACGCTGCCGCTACCCCGACCATCACCTTGGTGAACGCCCACGGTACCATAGCTAGTCCAAACGGCAAGGCCTGGAACTGAAAATGGCCTACCGGAACAGCAAACCTGAGAAATTTCTGGTGCTCCTGCCGAGTCGGAATGTGCAGGTATGCTTGACAGATCCAGGGCAGTAAGAAACTCGCCCTTTCTGACAGTCACAATTACTGACCTCAGCGTTTCCATATGAAAATGCGATACCCGCAGACACCGATTTAGCCTGTTGAGATCTAGAATTGGTCGAAAGGTCCCTTCCTTTTTGGGAACTATGAAGTATATGGAGTACCGACCGCAGCCGTATTGGTCTAAGAGAACCGGTACAATTGCATTTAGATTCAGCAGCCTCTGCACCGTTTCCCCCACCGCTGCGCACTTGCCCAGCGCCTTGCATGGGGACTGAACGAAGGAATCCCTTACCGGCCTTTGAAATTCCAACACATAACCTTCTCTAATTACTTCCAACACCCACTGGTCTGCCATTATCTGGAAACAGGCAGAGTAAAAATCCCATAGCCGACCCCC
Organism: Ichthyophis bannanicus; assembly: GCA_033557465.1. Lineage (NCBI taxonomy): Eukaryota > Metazoa > Chordata > Amphibia > Gymnophiona > Ichthyophiidae > Ichthyophis > Ichthyophis bannanicus. The sequence goes on from CM066042.1 coordinate 147,759,022, forward strand.
TACGGGTACTAGATCTACCTGGGCCCTCCTGATTTCATTGTGGCTTTCGGAGATTTGCGATGGAGGAGGAAGAGGCCGCAAAACCTCTTCCTGCTCCCCGAAAGCATAGACCTGTAACAGGTTATCTCCGGGAACAGCAGGAATTTAGTCTTCACATATGGGTATCGTCGGTACAGACGGAGCCTGTGCGGGAACGCTCCCCAGCGTCCAAATTAGAAAGCTTTTGGGAGCATTCTACAGCGCCTGCGTGCTGCCTTCCCACCGTTCCCAACTGCCTCTCTCAAGTTGAGTTTTAAAGCTGAGAGAAAGAGGGAAAGAGAAAGAAATAGACAGAGAGATACAACTCCTAGGGGAGGTGGGTGGGTTATGAAGACTAAATTCCTGCTGTTCCCGGAGATCACCTGTTACAGGTGAGTAACTATGCTATCTCCAGGAACAAGCAGGAATGTAGTCTTCACATATGGGGACTCCCTAGCTTTAGATGCCAGGGAGAGACCCCAGAAGTTGTGTGTCCCTGTGAAAGGGCTCCACTTCCCCCCATGGATCTCTGGCATCCAACCAGGGATGGTGGGTAGGAGTTGATTAGGTATGGAACAGGTGTTGAAGAACAGCCTGACCAAACAAGGCATTCTGGCGGGAGTCCTTGTCCAAGAAGTAATGGGCTGTGAAGGTATGAACCGAGGCCCAAGTGGCTGCTCGACAGATGTCGCCGAAAGACACAGAGTGCAGATGAGCCATTGAAGCTGGCATGGCTCTCACATTGTGAGCTGTGACATGGCCCTCCAGAGGAAGATTCGTACTCTGATAGGCAAAGGAAATACACTGAGAAATCCAGATGGACAGTGTTCTCTTGGAGACTGGAAGTCCCAAATGAGAAGGATCAAAAGCAACAGAGTTGAGAGGACTTTCTATGTTGCTGTGTTCTTTGCAAGTAAAAGGCTAAAGCTCTTTTACAGTCCAAAGTATGAAGATTCCTTTCTGCATTAGATGCATGAGGCCTTGGAAAAAACACAGGCAGGTAGACCGCTTGGTTTAAATGAAAAGGCAAGACCACCTTTGGCATAAAGTGTGGATGAGTCCTAAGGACTACCTTGTCATGATGGAACCTTGAATAAGGTGGATCAGCCACTAGTGCTTGCAACTCACTGATGCAACGTGCTGATTTGATTGCAATGAGAAAGATAACTTTCCAAGAAAGGAATTTCAAGGAGGTAGTAGCTAAAGGTTCGAAAGGTGGCTTCATGAGGTGGTTCGAAAGGTGGCTTAATGATGACTACGATATAAACTTTACCCATAGACCAAATAAAAGAGGAGGAGGTGTACTTATCATGACAAGAAAGATATTAAATGCCAGAACAATACAATCTAATATAACCAATAACATTGACACCCTCATCATAAAGACCAACAATCTTAGAATATGTCTAATATACAGACCCCCTGACCAAAAAGCAGATAACTTAGATCCACTTATAGAATGCCTTGCCTCATCCACCGAACAAGATCCTATCATCATGTTAGGCGATTTTAACCTCCCCTCACTCCCAGCTACAGAATCCAACCTTTTCCTTGAAACTATAGCTGACATGGATTTCCACCAGATAATCACCACAACAACACACATAAAAGGAGGTACACTAGACCTTATACTCCTCCCAAACACAATCTTCCAGCTATTCAACCCAGATTCTATAGAAAGCATACAAGTTCCTTGGTCTGATCATTACATTATTAAAACAAACATTACATACCACACCAATAGCTCCAAAAACCTCTCAAGAACTGATCCCACCAGAAAATTTAAAAGGTTTAACGAAACTGAATTCCTAGACACAATAATACCCCACCTAGTGTCACCACCAACGGATCTAGATGAAGCGATCAAAAACTGGAATAACACAATAACAGAAGCAGCTAAATCCGACAGATGTAACAAAATTCCCTCTAACCCAAAAAAAGCACCATGGTTCAATAACACTCTAAAACAAATGAAGAAGCAGCTTAGAAAAACTGAACTTAAATGGCGTAAAACCAAACTAACCATACATAAGGAAATATACACTAGCCTTCTTACAAAATATAAGGAGATTACAAATAACACAAAAAAACCTATTATGCATCAATCTTATCAAAATCTTATAACAGGCCACGAGAACTATTCTCTATTGTTAGAAATCTCACTAATAATCCTCAAACAACTAACAATGAAATTACAGACATATCTGTACAATCATTAGCTAACTACTATCAAAATAAATCCACACAACCTATAATGACAATTGACAATAATAAGGTAGCCCATCATTGTTCAGAAGAATGGTCAAACTTTAACCCCATATCGAAAGAATCATTAAAGAACATTATTACTAACCTCAATACAACCACTTCCTTCCTCGATCCATGCCCTGTAACATGGATAAAAAGTACACTTCCAACACTAATCTCATTCATTCTCCCCATAGTCAACCTCTCATTACTCCAAGGCTACATCCCACCTAACCTCAAACACGCACAAATTCGCCCAATTCTCAAAAATGGTATTTTAGACAAAACTTCACCAAAATCATATCGACCCATTTCAAGCATCCCGTTCCTTGCTAAAATAATAGAAAAAGTGGTTCAGATCCAGACACAAGAATACCTAGACTCTTCCTACCCACTTGATGAACACCAATACGGTTTCAGACCTCAACACGGAGTTGAATCACTTTTAACAGTCCTAATCGATACTCTCATCAAAGGGATTGATAACCACAAAAATGCATTCATTCTCCTATTTATTGACATTTCCGCCGCATTCGATAGTGTCCACCACACCATAATGCTTAATAACCTAAAGCAAATAGGAATAAATACAACAGTACACAAATGGTTTACCTCATATTTACATAATAGAACACAAAATGTAAGAATAGCTAATCAGACTTCCACCACATATAAACAAGAAATTGGACTCCCACAAGGCTCGGCGTTATCAGCCCTCCTATTTAATATATATATAAAACCAGTCTGCGACATATTCAAAAAATTCGGTGTACTATATCATCTATACGCTGATGATATCATGTTATACATTCCATTCTCCATCCCTGATGTACCGATAAAACTTCTAACAGACTGCCTTAGTGAAGTCACATCCTGGCTAAAAGAACAAAACCTCCATATAAACCACTCAAAAACAGAAGTATTAATTGTAACAAAAAATCAATCATACGTTCCGCCAACCCACATAACAATACAAAACCATGAAATCACAATAAAAATGAAATAAGATACTTAGGTGTCATACTAGATACACACCTTACGATGAATACCCACATAAGAAACACGATAAAGAAAGTCTACTTCAAACTTAAAATACTCAAGCAACTACGTCCACTGGTATATTTTCAAGATTTCATTAATATAATACAGGCAACCATAACCCCGCATTTTGACTTTTCCAATCTAATTCTCTTAGGCCTAACGAAACAAAACATCAAAAGAATACAACTAGCACAGAACGCAGCAGCCAGAATTGTAATGAATGTAAATTCACTCCAGCATATTACCCCAATATTAGCATCCCTGCATTGGCTGCCAATACAAAGCAGGATAATATATAAGACTGTAATAACCACATTTAAAACCCAAAATGGCATGGCGCCAATCCCATTAAGCAAACTTATATGTAAGGAGACACAAAAAGTCTCCCACAGAAAAGGACACTCAAATAAATTAAAGACACCAAATGACTTTATAAAAGCAAACAAACAAACTAATAACAGAGCATTCTCACATGCGGCCCCCATCATTTGGAACTCCATCCCGGAGGACCTACGCTCATCAACAGAAATTATAGAACTCCGTAAAAAACTGAAAACCTATCTCTTCACCTTGCATTACAATACCATAGCTAATCCACTGATCATCCCAGAAAAAGGCTAAAACACGCTCAAACGAATAAAGCTAAACCTCATAACTCAACAGATACTACATTTACTTGTAAATAACGACGACTCAATCCAATAGAGCTTACAACTCTGAAATTGTAAATAGTTATTAACCTTTGTTCTTGTTCCATAATGTATCTATAATGTATTTGTTCTTGTTCCATAATGTATCTAACCATTATATTGTTCTGTTATGTATTTAAGCATTACACTGTTTATTGTCAAAAAATTGTTCCATGTAAAAACAAGCTCTTGCTTTGTTGACTGTTGTTCAATTGTGAACCGCACCTGAACTCCGGAAGATGCGGGATATAAATGATTGTTAAATAAAATAAATAAATAAAATGAGCTTGCCAAGAACCAGATTTAAGTCCCATGCCACCGGTGGTGGCTTAATGGGAGGCTTAGTTAGAAGAAGGCCTCTCATAAATCTTGCTATGAGAGGATAAGAGAAAATAGGTTGTCCAATTAAAGGCTTGAAAGAAGCCACGATAGCACTTAAATGGACTCTTACTGAGTTAGTTTTAAGTCCTGCATTGGATAAATGAAGGAGATACCTCCGGAATCATTACTGGAGTAACGCAAAAGGGGTTAAGACCCTTCTGCGAGCACCATATGGTAAGCCTTTTCCACTTGAAAGCATAAGAGGGTCTTGTGGAAGGTTTTCTAGAAGCATAAAGGATATCCTTTACTTGCTGAGTAAGGTTAAGTCCGGAAGATCTAGGCCTTCAGCAACCAAGCCCTGAGATGCAGAGACTGGGGATTGGGATGCCATAACATTCCATCCTCCTGAGACAGGAGATCTGGAGCAGAGCCTAACTCCAGAGAGGGAGCTTGAGACAGATGTAGAAGCAGAGGGTACCACACTTGCCGTGGCCAATGTGGAGCTATGAGAATCATAAACCTCTGTCTCTCTGAAGCTTGAACAGGGTTTTGGGAATCAGGGGAATAGATGGAAAGGCATAAAGGAAGTCTTGACCCCAATGAAGGAGGAAAGCATCCCTGGCCTGAGAGCCCTGAGCCGGAATTCTGGAACAGAACCGGGGAAGTTTGGCATTCAACGGACTTGCAAAAAGGTCTATGTCTGGGGTTCCCCAAATTTGAAAAATCTTGGCCACCTGGTCTGCATGTAGAGACCATTCGTGTGGAAGCAGAACTCGACTGAGTCTGTCTGTCCAAGAGTTTTGGATACCTGGAAGATACACTGCCAGGAAATGAATCTGATGCTCTCTGGCAAGGGCTCATAGTCACAAAGCTTTGTTGCAAAGCGAGAGAGCCTGTTCCTCCCTGCTTGTTCACATAGAACATGGCTACTTGATTGTCCGTCTGAATGAGGACTGTCTTGTAGCTGAGCAGGGTGTGGAACACTCGCAGAGCAAGGAAGATTGCTCTGAGTTCCAAGAGACTGATGTGTAGATGAGTCTCCTGTGGAGTCCAAGTGCCTTGGGTGGAGAGGTCTTGCAGATGAGCTCCCCACCCCACGGGAGAAGCATCTGTTGTGAGAGTTGCCTGGGGTAAAGGTTGTTGAAATGGGGACCCCAGCAACAGATTTTGAGTGGACTGCCACCATTGGAGGGACAAAATAAGGCGATTTGTGTTTGCTATTTTGATGCCTGGGTCCATTGAGTGGATAAAGTCCACTGGGCTGCTCTCATATGGAGGCGAGCATAAGGAACCACATATGCACAGTAGATGCCATGTGGCCTAGTAATTGTAACATTTCTCGAGCAGTGAGATGAGGCTTTAGCACTGCTTGAGAAGCTAACTGCACCATGCAAAGACAACGGGCCTGGGGAAGATAGGCCCTTGCTTTTCTGGTATCCAGCAAAGCTCCTATGAACTCTAGAGACTGAGTGGGAGCTAGACTGGATTTTGGGATGTTTATGACCAGACCCAAATACTGAAGGATACGCATTGTGCAAGATAGAGAATGACTCCAATGGGGCTCAAATGAGCCAGTCGTCTAAGTAGGGGAAGACGAATAATCCTAGTGTGCGAAGAAATGCTGCTATCACGGCCATGCATTTCGTGAACACCCTTGGTGCTGAGGCCAGGCCAAAAGGAAGCACCCTGTATTGGTAGTGCTTTCCTTGGACAAGGAACCGAAGGAACTTTGTGAGTTGGATGGATGAGAACATGAGTGTACGCATCCTTGAGATCTAGAGAACAAAGCCAATCCTGACTCTGAAGGTATGGCAGCAGAGTCCCCAGAGAAATCATCTTGAATTTCTCTTTGAACAGGAATTTGTTCAATTCTCTGAGGTCTAAAATAGGTCTGTGTCCCCCTGTTTTCTTTGGGATAAGGAAATAGGGGGAGTAAAACCCTGTACCCTGTTGAGGAAAGGGTACCTCTTCTATTGCCCCTTGGGAAAGAAGCATAGTGACCTCTTGATCTAACAGATTGATGAGAGAGGTTTGAGAATTTTACTGTCTTACCATTGTGGGAGGGGGAATGCAAATAAAATGAAGCTTGTACCCTTCTTTTATAATGGAGAGAGTCCAATGTTCTGCTGTTATCTTCCCCCATCTGGGGGCAAAGTGACACAACCTTCCTGGAATGGTGGAAGGTTCTGGTCCATTGAGAGCCAGGAAGGCTAAGTTCTCTAGATGAAAGTCAAAGGCCTTGTGGAGGCTGAGACTGCTGGGACGGTTGAGGCTTAGCAGTCTTTGCCTTCCTTTGTTTAGATGGTTGCGGACACTTCCGAGCAGGCTGACCTGCGGAACGTCCCTGCTGAAAATAAGAAGGGTAAAACCTCTTCTTTTTTTAGAAGAATGGTTTCTTGAAAGATTTCTTCCTTGCAGGATCAGCTGTGGCTTTGGATAACCTATCCAAAGTGGAGTTGTCAGCATCCAACTCATTGGCTTTCTCTTGCCAATTTTTGCAGAATAGATTCTCACCTGTACAAGGGATATTGCCCAGTTTTTCCTGTACCCAGAGCTCCAAATCGGATGCCTGGAGGCAGGCAATTCTACGTGCACCTATGGCAATGGCAGAGGTTCTGCTTATGCACTCAAAACAGTCAAAAGCTGCACGATTGACAAACATGGAAACATTCTGGGCATTTTTAACCAGAGTGAGAAAATCTTGCCTCTTATCTTCAGGAAGAAGACGACTCAGAACCTCTAAATCTCCTGTGACTTCTTTAAGGAACATTCCCATATATAAAATATAGGAACTGATCCTGGCAGAAAGCATGGAAGCCTGGAAAGTACGACGTCCAAAGGCATCCAAGGTTCTACACTCACGGCCTGGAGAATTAGAGGCATGCCTCTTAGCACTCCTGATCCTTTTCATGGCTGATTCTACTAGAGTGGTGAGGAAGCTGAGTCTTCTGGAAATCAGGACAAGGAGGGGAGGGGAGGTGGTAAGAGGTGTTTCCCATATTCTTAGCATGAGATCATGTAAGATCTCATGGGTAGGCAAAGTAACTGCCTCCTTAGGAGCTTTGGGATATTGAAGAATCTCCAACTCCTTTGCTCTGGGCGTCTGTTTCGGGAGCCACAGTAATTGAAAAACCTCGAGCCACCTCCCTGATAAAATCCTGAAAGGAAATGTCTTCTGGAGGAGACATCCTACGTTTAGGAGAGGAAGGCTCCTCCGGGAGAACTATTCCGGTAACGACAGAATCGTCAGAATCCTCAGACTCCTCTGAGGATTCAAAGTACCTTCTGTCCGGATGCTCTTGTACAGCCTGATAACCGTACCGACCGAAGTCGGTACCGGGGGGAATCGGTACTAGTGTATCGGTACCGGAAGGCATAGCATGACTGGGTGCCGGCAAAGCAGACACCGATGTCAATGCCGATGCTGTCGGTACCGGTACCGATACCGGTTGAACTGTCTGACGCGGTTCCAAGGGTGTTGATGCTGCAAGGAGAGCCGCCAGACTGCGTTCAATAGCCAGGAACCTCTGGTCTATCAATGCTGCCGATGCCTGGATGTCGGTACTGGAGAAAGCAGCCGGTACCCCAGAGCATGGCACCAGTAGTTCTGCCGAGGTTGAGGCCTCGAGAACATCCTGGAGCCCCGATAATGCTTTGGAAGCCGAAGCCTCCCGCCGGTACAGAACCCTCAAGGGCAACGCCAGAGGCATCTCGATGCTTAGAAGGAGAGCTACCCTTTGAGGACCGGCTAGACTTATGTTTAGTTACCTGAGATCCATGGGAGGAAGACGAAGCCCTGGAAGACGTCGATGCCACAGAAGCTGCATCGGAGGGAAAAAGGGTGCTGAGCTTAGCAGCTCGGTTTTGTCGACCCCTCTTGGACATCATGGCACAAGCCATACACTTCGAGATGGAGTGGTCAGGACCTAAACATTTAAGACACCACTCATGGGTGTCGGTGACAGAGATGGTACCGCCACACTTGGTGCACTTTCTGAAACCCGAAGCAGGTTTTTCCATGGTAAAGGAAAGATTTGGGCCTAAGGCGCAAAATGGCACGTGCATCTGGAAAAGAAAAGTTTGGAAAAAATACTAATTTTTTTTTTTTTTTTAAAGAAAGAAAGAAGAATCGATGGTACCGGTATAGCGTCGAGGAAGGCAGACATGACCACAAAAAAGAAGGAATAAGGAAAAAAATTTCTGCGGTGACAGGAACGACGACCTGCTGGCTCCGCGGAAAACGAAGAACTGGAGAGAGGCAGTTGGGAAAAGCGGGAAGTCAGCACACAGGCGCTGTGGGATGCTCCCAAAAGCTTTCTAATTGGATGCTGGGGAGCGTTCCCGCACAGGCTCCGTTGGTTCCAACGATACCCATATGTGAAGACTACATTCCTGCTTGTTCCTGGAGATAGGGACGAAACCTCTGATTCCGAACGGGAAAACGTCCCCTTTGCGCCTGATTGAACTTAGGAAAACGGAACCGACGAAACTCCTTCTGCTGACCTCTGGACGATGGAGTAGAGCGAACCTGCCTCTGTTTGTCTTCTGGCAGCCTGCCACCCTTGGACTCCCCTAGGTCTTTAACCAACTTGCCCAAAACCTCTCCAAACAAGCAGCATCCCCTGAATGGAAGCTTACTTAGTCTGGCCTTGGAAGACCCATCTGCTGCCCAATTGCGCAGCCAAAGGTACCACTGGGCCGCTACTACCAATACCATGCTCTTTGATACGCCCCGAATGAGGTCATAATGTATGTCGGCCAGATACACCGTTCCCGACTCCAATCTGGATGTTTCCCCGACGGTATCCTCTCCATGCTCCCCCTGAATTCGCTGCAACCGGCGAAGGCAGGCTCTCGCCACCCACGCCCCACAGATCACCACATGCATGGAGAGAGCATTAACTTTAAAGAGTTGTTTCAACAGGGAATCCAGTTTTCTATCCTGCGAATCCCTTAGGGCTGCACTACCCTCCACTGGGATGGTAGTCTTTTTCGTCACAGCCGAGACGGCGGCATCCACCTTTGGTGCCTTGAACAACTCTCGATCTTGCTCTACCAGAGGATAGAGACGCCCCATAACTCTGGAACCCTTAAGACTCGCCTCCGGCATATCCCATTCTTCCTGAATCATCTCTCGGAGCACTCTATGCACCGGAAACGCTCTTTGATTTTTCCGAAACACCTGTAACAACGGATCTTTCAGTGTAGCATCTTCTGCTGGTCTGGGCGCCGGCATATTAAGCGCCTTCAGCGTTTCAGCAATAAGAGCTCGCAACTCATCTCTCCTGAACAAGTGGACCACCCTAGCTTGTTCCTCCCTGTCAATGATCTCGCCTTCTTCCACCTCGTCATCCATGTCCAAATCAGGATCCCCCTCGTCAGAGAGAACTCCCTCCGAGGCCACCGACTGATCTTTCAATTCCATCTCTATTCTGGGCTTCTTCGTCCTGCTGCCTGTCACTCCTGCGCTCAGCGGAGTTCCAGGTCGCTTCTTCCTTTCCTCTCATTCACAGCACTTGCCACTCGCTTCTTTTGCAGACCCCCACAGGCGTGCTGCAAAAGAGCTATAAAATACGGGGAAAAGATCGCCGCGAAACCCTCCAGCAATGAAGCCTGCAAGGATGGGAGAAGCCAGTGTGGACGATGTTCCCGCTACCGGCTCTCCACCCGGTAAATCCATAGGTCCTGACTCCTGCACCACGACTGGGGTATCCTGCAGAGCTCCCCCCTCCACAGAACTCTCCATTGCGGCTGCCTCCTGCACGCAGCCCCTACAGACACCCGTGTCCAACAGCACCCCTCTCTTAGAGCCGCAAACCAAGCACAGCGGCTTAGAGGGCATTACACTGAAGCTGGCCCCCTGCTTACCCAATCTGAGGTAAAACTAGGATGCGGAGCCTTTAATCTCCAAGTCATCACTGAATATGAACACAGAGAAATATTTCTCTATACAACTCTCCTTAATTGCTCCTCCAGCGAACCAGGAGCTCCCGGTTCACTGATCCTCCAGCTGCTTGGAGACTGAGGTAACTGGAGCAGAGAGGCGGATCCTCACAGGATAGTCCAGTGTCATCATAAAAGGATGACGTTTCTCAGTCTCCAAGTTGCTGTAGGAGGAGCAAAACCCAGAGGTCAGGACTAGACTTGAGGGACGCTAAGGAACTTGACCTTGAAGGGAAGCTTGGTAAGAAGGTTTTTGTAACATAGCACAGTTACTCACCTGTAAGAGGTGCTCTCCAGGGACAACAGGAATCAGTCTTCACATACAGGTGATGTCGGCACTGACGGGGCCCACGCGGAGCATTTTCCCAGCTTTCAAAGAAAGCCTTTGGGAATGCTACCACGCATGCGTGGTCCCCTTCCCGCCCAAGAATGCCAACTTGCTCAGTCATATGACACAGCTTAGGCAAAAGACAAAGGTAAAGGAGGCTCCAAGGGGAGGAGGGAGGGTTGTGAGGACAGATTCCTGCTGTCCCTGGAGAACACCTATTACAGTGAGTAACTACGCTTTCTCCAGGAACAAGCAGGAAGTCAGTCCTCACATATGGGACTCCCTAGCTCCAGGCTGCCAGGGCCCGAACCACTAACAGCAGCAGTGGCGACCCAAGGGAGGTTGTGAGTTGCAGAAGGTGAGTCCCTACCAAGAGACTCTACAGACACCAGTGTCCAGCATCACAACTCTGGTAGCCTGAACGCTGAAGGTTGGAGGGCAGGAGTTGCCTATAACCGAGAATGCTTCTGATCACTGCCTGACCAAAGGCACTGTCCCTGCGGGACTCACTCTCAAGGCAGTAGTGGGTTGCGAACGTATGGACTGAAGACCACATGATGGCCTTACAGATTTCTTGCCCTGTTCATTGCGTAGGTTGGCCACCTATGTGGCCATAGCCCTCATGCAATGAGCAGTGATCCGGCACTCCAGAGAAAGGTCAACTCACTCATAAGCGAGGGCAATGCAGTCTGCCACCCAGGTGGACAGTGTTCACTTAGTTACAGGTAGCCCCAGTCTGCTGGGGTCAGAGGAAATAAAAAGCCGAGGAGCTTTTCGATGGGCCTTGGTCCTCTGTAAATAAAGGACAGGGCCCTCTTGCAATCCAGGGTATGCAAGATGACCTCCTCCCTGTCGCTGTGCGACCGTAGGAAGAAGGTGAGGGAGAACTACCTCCTGACTGAGGTGAAAAGCGGACACTACCTTTAGGAGGAATTTAGGGTGTACGCAAAGCACCACCCTGTTTGTATAGAACCTGGTATAGGGCGGGTCTGCCACCAGGACCTGCAGCTCGATTACTCTGCGAGTGGATGTCAATACCACCAAGGTCACCTTCCAGGAGAGGTGTCTCAAATGGCAGGTGGCCAAAGGCTCGAAGGGCGGCCTAGTGAGCTGGGAGAGCACCACATTGAGGTCCCATTCCGCTGCTAGAGGGTGGAGAGGGGGCTTGGATAGCAGGAGGCTTCTGAGGAATATGGAGACCAAAGGCTGGCCTCAGGGGGGCTTCCCCTCTATAGGGTGATGGTTAGCTGCTAGGGTGCTAAGATACACCCTCACCAAGTTAGATTTCAAGCCTCAGTGTGAGAGGTGCAGCAAGTACTGGAGCACAAGCTTTACCTGACAGGAGAACGGGTTATCATTCCTTTTTGCACACCAGACAGAGAACCTCCTCCACTTGAAGGCATAAGCCCTTCTGGTAGATGGCTTCCAGAAGGCTAGGAGGATTTCCTTGATCTCACACCTGGGAGGTTGAAAGGGCCAGTGCTACAATTCAGCAGCCATGCCGTCAGCGTTAGGAACCAGAGGTTGGGGTGTAGCAGGGAGCCACCATCCTGGGAAAGGAGGTCCAGGTCCCGGCCCAGTTGTACTGGGGTTGCCACAGACAGAGAGAGCAGCAGGGAGAACCAGGGCTGCCTGGGCCACCTGGGCACAATCAGGATTACTGAGGCATGCTTGCTCTGGATCTTGAAAAGGCACTTGGCTATAACAGGTGTCGGTGGGAATGCATAAAGCAGGCCCTGTGACCAGGAGGATCAGGAAGGTGTCTGCTGCCACCCTCCTGCGGTGCGGCTGAGGAGAGCAGAATTTGGGTAACTGAGTTGTCTGGGGAGGCAAACAGGTCCAGCCAGGTCTTTCCCAAAGGCGGAAAAGCCTCCGGGTCTCTTTTGGGTCCAGGTGCCACTTATGAGGCCGAAGGACCCGGCTGGGGATGTCCGCCAAGCAGTTGTCCTGACCAAGTACACCACCTTCAGAAGGATATGGTTGCGCATTGCAAAGGAGTGGAGGGCCACTGCATCCTCACAGAGGGAGTAGGAGCCCGTACCCCCCTGCTTGTTCACATAGAATATGTCAACCGGATTGTCTGCCGGTATGAGGACCAGGAGGTCGCTCAGGAGGTGGCAGAAGGCCTGAAGGGCCAAGAAGATGGCCCTGAGCTAAAGGAGATTGATTTGCAAGAGGGAGTCCTCTGAGGACCAGGTGCTTTGGGTGCACTGGTCCTTGCAACATGCGCCCCAGCCTACAAGGGAGGCATCTGCCGTCAGGATCCTCTGAAGGGTCGGTGCCTGGAAGGGCATCCCTGCCCTGAGGTGATGTAGGGACTGCCACCAGGTGAGGGAGGCCGCCAGCTGGTGGCTGACCTTCACTCTGTCCCGCAGCCTGCCCGTTGCCTGTGTCTACTGGGAAAGCACAGTTACTTACCTGTAACAGGTGATCTCTGGGAACAGCAGGAATAAGTCTTCACATATGGGTATCGTCGGTACCGACTGAGCCAGCGCGGGATCGCTCCCCAGCGTCCAGTAAGAAAGCTTTTGGGAGCATCCCACAGCGCCTGCGCGCTGCCTTCCCGCCTTTCCTAACCGCCTCTCTCCAGTTCGAGTTTTAAAGCTGAGACAAAGAGAGAGAGAGGAAAGGAAAGATAGAGAGATACAAATCCTAGGGGAGGTGGATGGGTTGTGAAGACTTATTCCTGCTGTTCCCAGAGATCACCTGTTACAGGTAAGTAACTGTGCTATCTCCAGGAACAAGCAGGAATGAGTCTTCACATATGGGGACTCCTCAGCTAGAGATGCCAGGGAGATCTCCAAGGTTGTGAGTCCCTGAGAAGGGCTCTACCTCACCCCATGGATCTCGGGCATCCAACCAGGGATGGGGGGTAGGAGTTGATTAGGTATGGAACAGGTGTTTGAGAACAGCCTGACCAAACAAGGCATCCCAGCGGGAGTCCTTGTCCAAGCTGTAAAGGTATGAACCGAGGCCCAGGTGGCCGCTCGACAGATTTGGTCAATGGACACAGAGTTTAGATGAGCCATAGAGGCTGCCATGGCCCTCACATTGTGAGCTGTGACATGGCCCTCCAGAGAAAGGTTCTTACTCTGGTAGGCGAAAGAAATACACTGAGAAATCCAATTGGACAGAGTTCTCTTAGAGACTGGAAGTCCTAAATGAGAGGGATCAAAAGCAACAAAAAGTTGAGAGGACTTTCTATGTTGCTGTGTCCTTTGTAAATAAAAAGCAAGCGCTCTCTTACAGTCCTGGGTATGAAGATTCCTCTCTGCACTTGATGCATGAGGTCCTGGACAAAAGACAGGTAAATACACCTCCTGGTTCAGATGAAAAGGTGAGACCACTTTAGGCATAAAGTGTGGATTAGTTCTGAGGACTACCTTATGATGGAACCGTGTATAAGGAGGATTAGCCACCAAGGCTTGCAGCTCACTGATACGGCGAGCTGAGCTGACTGCAATGAGAAAAATAACCTTCCAGGAAAGGAATTTGAAGGAGGTAGTGGCTAAGAGTTCAAAGGGTGGCTTCATGAGCTGACCAAGAACCAAATTAAAATCCCATGCCACTGGAGGTGGTCTAATGGGAAGTTTAGTTAAAAGAAGGCCTCTCATGAATCTTGCAATAAGAGGATTACTGAATTCGTTTTAAGGCCTGCATGGGATAAATGCAGCAAATACTCTAGTAAAGAATTCAGAGGTATTGCAAGAGGGTTAAGACTCTTCTCTGCACACCAAATGGTAAACCTTTTCCATTTAAAAGCATAGGAACGTCTAGTGGAAGGCTTTCTGGAAGCATGAAGGATATCCTGCACATGCTGAGAAAGATTCAAATCTTGAAGGTCTAGGCCTTCAGCAATCAGGCCCTGAGATGAAGAGACTGGGGATTTGGGTGCCACAACATTCCTTCCTCCTGGGACAGGAGGTCTGGAGCAGATCCCAAGTCCAGGGAGGGAGCTTGAGAGAGATGCAGAAGTAGAGGGTACCACACTTGGCGTGGCCAACATGGTGCAATGAGGATCATAGACCCCTTGTCTCTCTGAAGCTTGAACAGTGTCTTGGAAATTAGGGGAATGGGTGGAAAGGCATAGAGGAAGTCTTGCCCCCAATGGAGGAGGAAGGCATCCCTGGCCTGAACTCCCTGAAACGGAATCCTGGAACAGAACCGGGGAAGTTTGGCATTCCACGGACTTCCAAACAGATCTATGTCTTGGGTTCCCCAAATTTGAAAGATCCTGGTTATCTGGTCCCCATGGAGGGACCATTCGTGGGGAAGCAGAACTCGACTGAGTCTGTCTGCCCAAGAGTTTTGAACCCCTGGAAGATACACTGCCATGAGATGAATTTGATGCTCTCTGGCGAAGGTCCACAATCTCAAAGCTTCGTTGCAAAGCGAGAGCGAGCCAGTCCCGCCCTGCTTGTTTACGTAGAACATGGCTACTTAGTTGTCCGTGTGGATGAGGACTGTCTTGTAGGGTGTGGAAGACTCAGAGTTGAAAAATTGCTCTGAGCACTAAGAGGTTGATATGTAGATATGTCTCCTGTGGAAACCAGATGCCCTGGGTGGAGAGATCTTGTAGATGAGCTCCGCAACCCTTTGGAGAGGCATCTGTTTTAAGAATTGCTTGGGGTAGCAACTGTTGAAAGGGGGACACAGCAACAGATTCTGAGTGGACTTCCACCACTGGAGAGACCAAAAGAGGCGACTGGAGGTTGCTATTTTGTCTGACAGGCACCCTGATGCCTGGGTCCATTGGGTGGACAGAGTCCACTGAGCTGCCCGCATGTGAAAGCGAGCGTAGGGAACCACATGCATGGTGGATGCCATGTGGCCTAACAGTTGTAACATCTCTCGAGCAGTTAAATGGGACTTTAACTGAATTTGAGAAGCTAACTGCACCAAGCGCAGGCAACGGGCCTGGGGAAGATAGGCCCTTGCAGTTGTGGTATCCAGCAAGGCCCCTATGAACTCCAGTGACTGAGTAGGGGTGAGTTGTGATTTTGGGATGTTTATTACAAGTCCCAGATACTGAAGAACACACCTTGTGCAGGCTAGGGAAGCCTGGGCCTCTGACTGGGATGGAGCTCGGATGAGCCAGTCGTCCAGATATGGGAATACAAATATTCCTAGAGTGCGTAGAAATGCAGCTACTACTGACATGCATTTTATGAACACTCTTGGAGCAGAGGCCAGACCGAAAGGAAGCACTCTGTATTGGTAGTGCTTTCCCTGATAAAGGAACCGAAGGAACCTGCTGTGTGTTGGATGGATGAGGACATGGGTGTACGCATCCTTGAGATCTAGAGAACAAGGCCAATCCTGACTCTGAAGGTATGGAAGGAGAGTACCGAGAGAAATCATCTTGAATTTCTCCTTGTATAGAAACTTGTTCAATTCTCTGAGATCTAATATGGGTCTGTAGCCCCCTGTTTTCTTTGGAATAAGAAAATAGGGGGAGTAGAACCCTGAACCCTGTTGAAGAAGGGGTACTTCTTCTATTGCCCTTTGGGCAAGAAGGGTAGCAATCTCCTGACCCAGAAGGTCGAGGAGAGATGTTGGAGAATTGAACTGTCTCACCATGGTGTGAGGAGGAAGGTTTAAGAAATGAAGCTTGTACCCCTCCCTTATGATGGAGAGGGTCCACTGCTCTGCTGTGATTTGTTCCCATCTGGGAGCAAAATGAGCTAACCTTCCTGGAATGGTGAGAGGCTCTGGTTCTTCTAGAGCCAGAAAGGCTAAGTTCTCTAGTTGTAAGTCAAAGGCCCTGAGGAGGCTGAGGCTGTTGGGCCGTAGCAGTCCTTGCAGCCTTAGGCATCGCTTGTTTAGATTGTTGCTGACGCTTTGCAGCAAAACGACCTGCAGAAGATGCCTGGTGACCATAACCAGGGTAATATTTCCCTTTTTTGGGGAAAGAAAGCCTTTTTGAATAACCTTTTTCTAGCAGGAGCAGAAGTAGACTTTGAAAGTCTATCTAAGGCAGAATTTTCAGCATCCATCTGAGTGGCCTTTGCTTGCCAATCCTTGCCAAAAAGGTTTTCACCTGTACAAGGAAGATTTCCTAATCCATCCTGGACCCAGGGTTCCAAATCAGAAGCTTGTAACCAAGCAAGTCTGCGTGCACCTATGACAATAGCAGAGGCTCTGCTGGCACACTCAAAAGAGTCAAAGGCTGCACGGTTGGAAAATTTGGAAACATCCTGGGCATGTTTAAGCCAGGTGAGAAACTCCTCCCTTTTATCTTCTGAGATAAAAGGAGATAAAGTTAGCAGATGATCTGTAACTTCCTTTAGAAACATCCCCATATAGAGACTATAGGAGTTGATTCTGGCAGTAAGCATATTGGCCTGGAAAATTCTCCTGCCAAAAGCATCTAAGGTTCTGCATTCTCTTCCTGGAGGATTAGATGAGTGTCTTTTTGCACTCTAACTTTTTCATAGCAGACTCCACCACAATAGAGTGGTGAGGAAGCTGAGTCTTATGAAAGCCAGCACATGGAGGAACACGGTACATGGTGTCCAACCTGCGAGAATGAGGGGAAGTAGTAAGAGGTGTCTCCCATATGCCCAACATGTGATCATAAAGGATCTCATGAATTGGTAAAGTAGCTGCCTCTTTAGGAGCCTTAGGATATTGTAGAATATCTAATTTCTTGGCTCTAGGCTCTGGTTCAGGGGCCACTGAAATAGAGAGGCCCCTGGCCACTTCCCTAATGAAGTCTTTAAAAGACAAGTCTTCTGGAGGAGACATTCTCCTTTTTGGAGAAGAGGGCTCCTGAGGAAGGAGTACCGATGCTTCGACAGAAGCCTCTGATTCATCAGAGTCTTCGGAGGAATCGAAGTATCGCCTGTCTGGATGCTCTTGCAGAGCCCGATACACATACCGAGTGGTATCGACATCGGGAGTGATCGGTACCGATTCGGTACCGATGGGCATCACAGGACAGGGTACCGCTGCAGTCGACACTGAAGCCGATGCAATCGGTACCGGCACCGGAACCGATATCGGCGCCGGTGCCGGAACCGGTACTGACAACGGAGTTTGTTGCGGTACCGGAGGCGTCGCAGCTTGTATGAATGCCGTAATGGCACGCTGCATGGTCAGAATATTCTGATCCATCGACGCAACCAATGTCTGGATGTCGGTACCAGTGGAAACCACCGGTACCCCAGACCATGGCAACAGGTGATCGGTCGAGGCCACGCCATCGATGTCAACCTGTGACCCCATAGATGAAGCTTTGGAAGCCGGAGCTTCCCGCCGGGGTAATTTTGCCGGTGCAGGATCCTCGAGAGCAAGCCCGGAGGCATCTCGATACTTAGAGGGAGATCTACTCTTCGAGGACCGGCTGGACTTATGTTTGGTTACCTGAGATCCATGGGAGGAAGAAGCAGCCCTGGAAGATGTCGATGCTACCGAAGCTGCATCCGAGGGAAACAGGGTACTGAGCTTTGCCGCTCAATTCTGTCGACCTCTTTTAGACATCATGGAACAGGACTCACAATCGGTGATGGAGTGGTCAGGACCCAAACATTTTAGACACCAGTCATGGGTGTCGGTGATAGAAAGAGTACCGCTGCACTTTGTGCACTTTTTAAACCCGGAAGCAGGCTTTTCCATGAGGAAAATTCTTCTAGGACTAAGGCCCAAAAGGAAAATTTGCACAAAAGTGGGAAACGGTGGATTTATTTTTTTTTTAAAGAAGAAAGAAGAAAAGACCGGCGGTACCGGTCCGACGTCGAAGAAGGCAGACACGCGACCAAAGAAATAAAGAAAAATAAAGAACTTCTTCAGCGGTGACAGGAACATGACCTGCTGGCTCTGCGGAAAAGAAGAACTGGAGAGAGGCGGTTAGGAAAGGCGGGAAGGCAGCGTGCAGGTGCTGTGGGATGCTCCCAAAAGCTTTCTTACTGTACGCTGGGGAGCGTTCCCGCGCAGGCTCCGTCGGTACTGACGATACCCATATGTGAAGACTCATTCCTGCTTGTTCCTGGAGATTGGAGGCACCACTGGTCTGCCTGCATATGCAGGCGGGCCAGAGGCGTAACATGCACTGTTGAGGGCATATGACCTAGCAGGCGGAAGAGTAGGTAAGCTGGAACTAAACTGGAGCTCTGTACATCCCTTGCCAGCTGCATCAGGTGGTGGGCTCTCTCTATGGGGAGGAAGGCCCTGACCCGCAGAGTGTACAGCTGGGTCCTTATGAATTCCAAGTCTCTGGACGGGGAGAGGCTGGACTTGGGGTAGTTGATGATAAACCTCAACTCTGCAGGGTGTGGCCCACCTGGTCTCGAGAGGCATGCTGCCAGTCGTCCAGGTAAGTGAAGACATGGGCCCCTTGGAAGCGCACATGGGTGGCTACAACTGTCAGGCATTTTGTAAAGACCCTTGGAGAGGAGGAAAGGCCGAACGGTAGCACTCTGTACTGGTAGTGCTACCCCTCCCCCCACCACAAATCTCAGGTAATGCCTGTGGGAAGGGTGGATCAGGATGTGGGTGTAAGCATCCTTGAGATCCAAGGAGCAGAGCCAGTCTCCCTGGCGGAGGTAGGGCAGTAGTGTCCCAAGGGAGAGCATCTTGAACTTTTCCCTCACTAGGAACTTGTTCAAATTGGCAGGTCTAGGATGGGCCGGAGATCCCCTGTTCTTTTTGGGACAAGGTAATACCTTGAGTAGAACCCCTTTCCCCAGAGGTGATGAGGTACCAGTTCCACCGTCCTGTCCCTGAGCAAGCCTGCAAGTTCTGTGGCGAGCAAGGCCTGGTGGAGAAGAGGCTATGATGGCTCTCTTAGGAAGAAATCTGGAGGGTTCTGCTGCAGATGGAGGAAATACCCCTCCTGCACCACCCGCAGAACCCACTGGTCTGTGGTGATGCTGACCCATCTGTGGGCAAGAGGCCAGTTGACCCCCTGTAGGCTGAGGTGGGCCTCCCAGGGGAGGGGAGGCCCAGCCCAAGGAGTCAAAAGCTTCCCCTCCTCCGTTGGGTGAGAGCTGGTGTCTGGGGCTTGGGAGCCTTGGGCTTCCTAGGCCTGTGTCCCTGGCCTTTTGGCTGTGAGGACTGGTGAGGCTGCCCCGAGTAAGGGCTTCTTCCCCAAGGATTTTTTTTCCTTGGGAGAGCCAAGGTCTTTTTGGACAGCCTCTGCTGTTATTTACTTTTTTTTGCTACCTCTGCCTCAATCTCCGCAGCCCTATCAGATATTGATTTCACGAATAGGTTCTCACCATTGCAGGGGACATCCAGGAACTTTTCCTGTACCCACTGTTCCAGGACTGAGATCTATAGCCATGCTTGGTGCCGGGCGCCGATGCCAGCATTGGCTGCAGACTCGAACGAGTGATAGGTGGCCCGGGAGAGGAATTTGGAACAGTCCAGAATACCTGCCACTAGGGACTGGAACCACTGCAGAGGTTCCCTGGCAAGGCTCGCCGAGAACCCCGAGAGTTCCTGTATCAGGCACTTAAGGTACATTCCAATGTAAAGTTTGAATGCCTGTATTCGGCACTAGAGCATCGTGCCCTGGTAGCACTTGTGCCCCCATGGCATTGACAGCCTAGGCTTCCCTGCTGGGGGGAACTGAATAGTAGGTCTGACTCTTCAGTTTTTGCATGGAGGACTGAACCACCATTGAGTTGTGGGGGGGGGGGGGGGGAGTTGTGGCTTATGGATCCCGGGGCCCTTCCGGGGACGATAGATGGCATCCAGGTGCCAACTGACTACCGGCACAGAGGCTGGGGACTCCCACATCCGGAGGAGCAATCTCTTGAGGATGGGTGGAACCAGCACCTTGAAAGTCTTCTTGGGAGGGGACTCATATTGTAGGATCTTGAACTCCTCGGTGCGTGGGTCCCCCTCCGACTCAGTCTGGATCGAAAGAGCCCAGGCCATGTCAAGAACGGTCACATCCTCAGGCAAGCAGTCACATCCTCAGGGCAAGGAGTGGCGCCAAGGCTCCGGGGGACACAGCTCGGTGGGAACGTCCTGGTGTCGGAAGGTCTCGGGTGAGGCCTCGTCCTCCGTCTCCCAGTCGAAGCCCGAGGGTGTTGAGGAGTCAGCACCGGGGCGGCTCTGAGGAATCGGGCCCCCCCGGAGGACCTGGGATCGGACTCTCAGAAACTCATAGGAGAGGACTGGAACCCCGAGGAGCGTGACTGAGACCTCGATCGAAACCAAGGACTTACCTTGGCCTGGTGGCGCTCGGTGTCCATTTAGATGACTGGAGGCTCCCCCAAGACCAGGGGGCCCATCAACACCCGTTGCAAGGCCAAGATGGAGGAGAGGCTCTGCTCCATGGCCACCATGTGGGACTCAAGGCCCGATGGCTGTGCAGCACTCGGCATTGACACCGAAGTCCTCTGGTCCGACGACAGCACTCCGGAGTGTGTGTCCTTGAGGAGAACTATAGGTTCATGGGCTCTGGCACGGTCTCTGCCAGCCGAGGACTCAGCAGCGCCCTCAAAAAGTCTCGAGACAAGAGTCGCACGAATACCATGAAGGGACCTTCTCAGGTTTGATCAGAGGCACCTCCTTTGGGACCACCTTCTTTTTGGGAGGGTCCGGGGCTGCACCGGAGGAGCTGCCGCCACAGGACTGTGAGGACGCCCAGACCTCTCGCGAAGGGCTGGCTTCGGGGCTTGGAGATGGGGAAGCTGGAGCAGAGTTAGACCTTGGGAAAAGCTTCCCTTGCAACTCAGACCGCCTCCTATTGGTTTTAGGGGTCATGGCCTGGCACCGGTCACAGGTGGAACTGTTTTTATTTATTTACCAATTCTTCTATACCGCGCTATTTAGATCAGTGCGGTTTACATTCAAACATCTATACAACGCAGGCACTCTGCGTTGTATTTACAATGAACGGGGAGAACAACTTGAAAGTAACTGAGGGAAACTATCTACATCATATTTACACTGGTAAAAAACTTATTTACGCTGGGTGCCTGAATTTAAATAAAATCAGAGTATAGCTTAGCATAAAAGGGGTAAATATCCTTTGAGCAGAAAGGAATAAATTGTTTCCAGAGACCATAACAAAGAGGCCTTCTAGATAGGGGGCAAGAGACCAGTGAAATTGTTTTAAATAGGTGTTAAAGCCAAATGACAGATCAGAGACCCTTGCAACATGCCCCATCAAAGAAAGGGCTCTGTATTACCTAGGAAATTGTTCCGTTTTGGACTGGGCCCAGGCAGCGGATGCAGCAGTCATGAGTATCAGTGACTGAGACAGTCTGACTGCAGCGGTCGCATTTTTTGAATCCACCGGGAATCATGGTGGGAACACACCCGGCCGGGGTCAAAGACTCCCAGGTGAAAAAAGGCACAAAGGCCGGTTGAGGTGGAACCTCAAGGAAACACAGGAAAAAAAGGGGAGCCGAGACCGGCACCGGTGATGCCACCTTGAGGTGGGAAGGGAACCAGTATGCAAACTGGACAAAAGGAAGGAATTAAATAACTTTTTCCCAGGAGAGTAGAGGACCACATCCATTGGGCTCTGCGGAAAAAAAAAAGAGACTGAGCAAGACGGCATCCCTTGGGCAGGAAGGGGACCACACATGCGTGGTAGCATTCCCAAAGGCTTTGTTTGAAAGCTGGGGAAATGCTCTGCACGGGCTCTGCTGGTGCCAACGTCACCCGTATGCGAGGAATGATTTCCTGCTTGTTCCTGGAGAACCACCGATAGTTGCGCAAACATAGAAAAAAACACCACGCTGATGCTGCTGTGGCCAAATTCTTAGTGGAAGCCAAAATAAAGTCACACAGGGCATCTACCAAGAAGGCCAAGGCCAATTCCAAATATGCTGCCTCCAACAATGTTTCCAACATGGAGAGAACTCTGGAAGCTTTTGAGATCACCACAAGCAGGCCTAGGATACACACCCAGCAGATGGCTGCCTGCAAAGCCAGAGCCAACACCTCTAAAGATTTCTTTAACAATGCCTTCAATCCTTTGATCATGCAGATCTTTAATGGGGATGGTGATGTTTTGTGATCGCTGAGACCAGCACATCCACCCAAGGCAGGCAGAACCACTACCTCTTCTCGAATGGGATACAACTTGGCCATACTCCTGCCCACCTGCAGGCCAGCATCAGGAGTGTCCCACTTCACTGCAATCAAACTCTTTATTGCCCTATGAAAGGACCTAGGTGGTTTCCAGATGCCTTCCTGTAGAGAGTCCTCCATGGGCCCTGAGTTCAATGGGTGGTCCTCGGAAATCTTTGAGGTTGCCAATCAGAGATGAGGAAGGGCAACTCACCCCTATTAAGGTGAAATTAGACCTTACCCGCTAATTGTCTTTCCTCGAGTCCCTCCAGTCCAGTCCGTGTGGGTTATCTCCCTCCACCTGCAGCTGGAGACTGAGCATGTCTGAATTCGGAGGTCATAGTAGAAGAGCTCCCCCTTAGGTTCCAGGAGTTAGTATCCTATTGACAAAGCAGACTTCAAGAGGGCATAACAAACTAAGCCAGGGAAATAACCCCAGGGTCGTTAGACTGAAACATCTTATCAATAACTGCATTACTATAACAAAGTTAGATAACTATGTACAAAGTGGGGATGAATCACAATGTCAGGGTCATACCTGCCAAAATGCTGACCCTCGATAGGGAAGACTTCAGTCTGTAAATGTGATTCTTAATGGATTCTTCCCAGAGAACAGCCAGACATGCTTATTCCTTTAAAACCTAAGACACAGAAGAAAAGGTACTCATCCTAACAGGGAGGGTCCTGGACTGGATTGGGGGGACTCAAGGAAAGACATTTCACCTTCCTAATCATCCCTCCAATCCAGTCCAATATGTGTGGGATGTACCAGAGCAGTAACGAGGTTTGGGTGGGACCCATGAGTCCGGCTTGAAACACCAAGGCTCCAAAACCCACATCGCCAGATGCTTGCACATCCAGGTTGTAAATGACACGTGAAAATATGCAGGGATGACCATGTCGCTGCCCTGCAAATGTCGACTGGCAGAACTAAGTCATGCTCCGTCCACAAAATCACTTGGGATCTGGTTGGGTGTACCCGAAAACACTGTGGCACCACTTTACCCTTCAGCAAATAGGCTGAGATAATCGCTTCCTTTATCCAGCAAACTACTGAGGCCTTGGAAGCCGCTTCCCCTTTATGCGGGCCTCCAAACAAGATGAAAAGCCTATCCGACTTACAGAAAGGCACCATTCATTTCAGATATCGACAAAACCCTGAGCAAGTCTAGCAAGTATAGCTATCTTCCTCAGAATCTGCAAGGAGTGAAAAAAACCCCAGCAGACACACTGTTTGGTTAAAATGAAAGCGTGAAATCAACTTGGGGAGAAAGGAAGGCATCAGTCTCAAAACCACCTTTCCCTGGACATGACCAGGAAAGGCTTCCTACAGGACAGCGCTTGACGTTCCGAAATCGGTCGAGCTGAACAAATAGCTACCAAAAAGACTGCTTTCAGAGTAAGGTCCTTCAAAGAAGCCTGGGCCAGAGGCTCAAAAGGTGCCTCCATTAAAGCAGACAGTACAAGGTTGAGGTCCATTGGAGGAATGACTGATTGCACTGGCAATCACACTTGTCTCATCGCTTGCAGAAAGCAAGCTACATGCACACGCACTTGGTAACAGAAAAGACCTGTCACCTGAACCAGCAGAGAGTTGAAGGCAAGCCCTTGTTTAGCGCCACCTGTAGAAAGGCCAAGATATCCAGGAACGAGGACGAGAAAGGACGCAAACTGCTGTCAGCACACCAACTTTCAAACACTCACCAAACTTGAACACAGGCCAAGGAGGTGGACTGTCTCCAGGCTCTTAAAGTGGTGACCATCGAAGTAGAATAGACCCTATGCCTCAGCCATGCCCTTTCAAAAGTCAGGCTGTAAGCAAGAATCAAACCACTTGTGGCTCCTGCGAGAGCAGATTGATTCTGTTTGGGAGGCGCCATGAACTGGCTATCAATAGACTGAGCAAATCAGCATACCATGGCCTGTGGAGCCAATCTGGAGCAATGAGGATCACTTGACTGTGGTGGGCTTCTATGCGTTAAAGAAGATGACCTATGAGGGCCCATGGAGGAAACAGAGCAGACCCTCTATTGGCCACCTTTGCGCCTCGCTTTGGCAATGGACCTGGAGGCAATCAGATCCATGATTAGCACTCCTTACCATCTGGTAATTTCATGACAAACTGCTGCATTCAACTCCTATTAATCTGTAAACTGCTACCCATGCAAAGACAGTATATCAAGATTTCAATAAACAAACATTTTCTCCCGGATTCAATTTGTGGCAACTGAGGAAATCCGATTGAACATTTTTTCTGCCTGCCATGTGAACCTCCGAGAGAGCTGTGAGAATCTCCTCCGCCCATAACAGAGGACGAATTTCTTCCGCTAAGGGAGCGCGGCCCGTGTCCCCCTGCCGATTGATGTATGCCACTGTGGTCGCGTTGCTGGAACAGACAGTCTGCTGGTAAATCCGAGCCTGGAAGAATTGAAGAGCCAGAAACACTGTCCTCATCTCCAGCCGATTGATGGACCATGCGCTTTCATTGGGGGTCCAAAGCCCCCATGTCACTTGCAACTCGCAATGCGCTCCCCACTCTGTGAGACTGGCACTGGTCGCCATGAGAACCCAGTTTGGCAGCTCCAGCTGCAACCATCAAGAAAGCTGAACCCAGGTTTGCAGCAGACAGACAAGTTTTATTGACACAGGATGATGCTGTGGAGACTACAAAGACAGAGCCTGCTGCAGAAGCCTCATGTGTGAGCATACCCAGGGCACTAAATCCAGGGCCACCATCACAGATTCTAGGAGTGGGAGATAGTACCATGCAGAGGGTGTTGTCATGGCTAGAAAACTCTGTACTTGGTGCCAATCTTCTGCACCCGCTTGACAGGGAGAAAGACAAATCCTGCTTTGGTGTTGAACTGAGCCCCGAGGTAGATCAGGCCCTGGGCGAGCTCGAGTTTGCTCTTGGTGAAATTGATCACCTAACCCAGCCACTACAAAAATATCACCACCTGCTGAGTGGCAGCTATGCCCTTGGTTTTTGGTTTTGCCCTAATCAACCAGTCATTGAAGTAAGGGTGTACCAGAACTCCTCCTTACCTCAGAGCCACCGCTGCCGCCACTGCCATGACCTTGGTGAAGGTCCGGTGAGCTGTGGCTAGGCCAAAGGGCAATGCTCTGAATTGAAAACGTCCCGTTGGAACAGCAAACCACAGGCATTATTGATTATTTGGTCAGATCGGAATATGAAGGTCTGCTTCCATGAGGTCGAGAGCTGACAGGAACTCATCCTGCCTCACCGCAAGAGCAACATTTCCATGCAGAAGTGTGGCACGCAAGGTCCAATTGACATGCTTGAGATCCAATATAGGGCGAAAAGACCTTCCTTTTTGAGAAAGCACAGTTACTTACCTGTAACAGGTGATCTCTGGGAACAGCAGGAATTAGTCTTCACATATGGGTACGTCGGTACCCACGGAGCCTGCACGGGAATGCTCCCCAGCATCCAATCAGATAGCTTTTGGGAGCATCCCTCGCACCTGCGCGGTGACTTCCCGCCTTTCCCACTGCCTCTCCTCAGTTGAGTTTCATAGCTGAGACAGAAGGAGAGAAAGAGGAAAGGAGATAGCGTAGTTACTCACCTGTAACAGGTGTTCTCCAGGAGCAGCAGGAATCAGTCCTCACATATGGGTGACGTCGGCGCCGACGGAGCCCTCGCGGAGCAATTTTCCCCAGCTTTCACAGAAAGCCTTTGGGAATTGCAGCGCGCATGCGCGGTCGCCTTCCCGCCCAAGGGTGCCATCTTAGCCAGTCTGATGACATAGCTAAAAGACAGCATAAGAATTTGCAAAAAAACTTAAGCAGATGATTGCAACTCCACGGGGAGGAGGGAGGGTTGTGAGGACTGATTCCTGCTGCTCCTGGAGAACACCTGTTACAGGTGAGTAACTACGCTTTCTCCAGGACCAAGCAGGAAGTCAGTCCTCACATATGGGACTCCCAAGCTTAAGGCTACCGGAGACCCTAAGCACAAAAATGAGCTCCCTCTAGCTCGGCAGTACAGAAGGAAGGAATCTTCGCTGAATTATTACCCACCGGTAGCCCCCATCCGGGATGGAGGGTAGGAGTTGCTCAAACCTCGAAGAGATTTCGGAGGACTGCCTGTCCGAAAGCACTGTCCCTGCGGGACTCCCTCTCGAGGCAGTAATGGACCGCAAAAGTCTGGCTCGAAGACCAAGTAGCGGCCCGGCAGATGTCTGCCAGCGGAACAGAGCGGAGGTAAGCCACTGACGTAGCCTTCGCCCCGAACACAATGAGCCGTGACTCGACTTTCTAAGGAGAGTCCGGCTGCCCCATAAGCCCAAGCGATACAGTCAGCAACCCAGATGGACAGGGTACGCTTGGAGACCGGGAGCCCCAATTTATTGGGGTCAAAAGACACAAAAAGCTGAGCAGCTTTCCGGTGCTCCCGCGTACGGTCAAGGTAGAAGTTCAACGCCCTTCTACAGTCCAGGGTATGCAGGACTCGTTCAGCTCTGCTGGAGTGAGGCCTGGGAAAGAAGGTTGGAAGTACCACCTCCTGATTGATGTGAAAAGGGGAGACAACTTTTGGAAGAAATTTTGGGTGAGTCCGTAAGACTACCCTATTTTTGTAGAACCGAGTGAAGGGAGGATCAGACACGAGGGCCTGCAATTCACTTACGCGTCTAGCGGAAGTGAGGGCAATCAGGAACAAGGTTTTCCACGAAAGAAAACGCAGAGCACAGGTAGCCATTGGTTCAAAAGGCGGACAGGTGATCCGCTGTAAAACCACATTCAGATCCCAGTCAGGTGCTGGCGGGCGCAGAGGTGGTTTTAGTAGAAGGAGACCTCGGAGAAAACGTGCTACAAGAGGGTCGCTGGAAAGAGGTCTGCCGTCCACCGGGACATGGTGTGCTGAAAGAGCACTGAGGTGGACTTTGACGGAGTTGGACTTAAGTCCCAGATTAGAGAGGTAGAGCAGGTACTGCAAGATCACCGACACCGAGCAGGAGAAGGGATCCTGAGACTGCTGTACACACCAAACGGAAAAGCGACGCCATTTAAGGGCGTAGCATTTGCGGGTAGAAGGTCGCCGAGAAGCTAGGACGACCTCCTCCACCTCTGCCGGCAGGAGAAGGGGAGCAAGGACTACCCTTTCAGCCGCCAGGCCATTAGATTGAGAGATCTGAGGTTGGGGTGTAGCAGAGACCCCTGATCCTGTGTTAGGAGATCCGGTTGAAACCCCAGAGGGAACGGATCCTCTACCGCTAATTGCAACAGGAGTGGAAACCAAGGCTGTCTGGGCCAGCGAGGAGCCACCAGGATCATGGACGCTTTGTCCCGGAGAACCTTGAACAGAGTTCGGGAGACTAGCGGGATGGGAGGAAATGCATAGAGAAGGTTTTCCGACCATGAGAGCAGAAATGCATCTACCGCTACCCGAAGGGGATGTGGTTGAGGCGAGCAGAAGCGAGGAAGTTGCCGGTTGAGAGGACTGGCAAAGAGATCCATCATGGGGAGGCCCCACTTCAGAAAGAGTTTCTGGACTACCAAGGGATCCAGACGCCACTCGTGCGGCTGGAGTATCCTGCTGAGTTTGTCCGCCAGGCAATTCTCCTGGCCTGGGAGATAAACTGCTTTGAGAAGAATGCCGTGACTGATGGCCCAAGAGCAGAGCTTCTGAGCTTCTCGGCAGAGAAGGAAGGAGCCCGTGCCGCCCTGCTTGTTCACGTAGAACATGGCAACTTGATTGTCCGTCTGGACAAGGACGGACTGGTGAGAAGTCAGGTGGGAGAAAGCCTTGAGCGCCAGACGAATAGCTCTGAGCTCCAGGAAGTTGATCTGTTGAGCAGATTCCCACACGGTCCAGAGACCTTGAGTACACGCCCCCTGGCAATGAGCTCCCCAGCCCAGGAGGGAAGCATTGGTCGTCAGCACTTGAGTCGGCTGAGGCGACTGAAAAGGCATTCCGAGCACCAGGTTGGGCTGATGAAGCCACCACTGTAGGGAAGAGGCCAGCGGTTTGGAGAGGCGCACTAAGTCGGCTAGCCCGCCGGTGGCTTGTTGCCACTGCTTGCGAAGGCACCATTGAGCCGGCCGCATATTCAGGCGAGCATTGGGGGTCACGTGGACGGTGGAAGCCATATGGCCGAGTAGTCTCAGGAAGCGCCTGGCGGAGACCAGGGACTGGCTGCGAAAACGGCCGGCTAGGTCCATGAGCCGTTGAGCCCTGTCGAGAGGCAGGAAAGCTCGAGCCTGAGGAGTGTGCAGTCTTGCGCCGATGAACTCGAGATCCTGTGAGGGGAGCAAAGTGGACTTTGCGAAGTTTATGACAAAGCCCAAGTACTGCAGAAGAGTCACCGTGCGGTGTGTGGCATTGGTGACTGCCGGAGGGGACGACGCTCTGATGAGCCAGTCGTCGAGGTACGGAAAGACATAGAGGCCGTGAAGCCTGAGATAGGCCGCCACCACCGCGAGACATTTTGTGAAGACTCGCGGTGCGGAGGACAGGCCAAAGGGCAGTACTCTGTACTGGTAGTGATTTCCGGCCACCACAAACCTTAGGTATTGGCGGTGGCTTGGGTGGATGAGGATGTGCGTGTAGGCATCCTTTAGATCCAAGGAGCATAGCCAATCTCCCTGCTGGAGGTAGGGCAGAAGGATTCCAAGGGTAAGCATCTTGAACTTTTCCCGCACAAGGAACTTGTTGAGGTTGCGCAAGTCCAGGATGGGTCTTAGGCCTCCTGTCCTTTTTGGTATGAGGAAATACCTGGAATAAAAGCCTTGACCTCTCAGGTGGTGGGGCACCGGGTTCCACAGCCTGGTCCTGAAGAAGACTCGCTAACTCCTGAAGGAGTAAGTCCCTGTGCAGAGGGAGTCGCGGAGGTTCTCCTGGAAAATAAGAGGGAGGGACCTGATGGAAGTGGAGAAGATATCCTTCTCGCACGACTTGAAGCACCCAGGCATCTGAAGTGATGTTGGACCACCTGTGGGCGAAGTGAACCAGCCGGCCTCCGGTGCTGGGAGGAACCAGCTGAGGGGGAGAGGCTATGCTGAGGAAATCAAAAACCCCCACCCTGCTGAGCAGGGGCTGGTGGTGCAGGCTTGGGGGCTTGCTGCCTACGGGACCCGTTACCCCGTCCCTTGGCCTGCTGACCCTGTTGGGGAGCTGGAGGGGCCTGATATTGGGGGTAGTGTTTATAGGCAGCCGCCTTTCTCGGGTAAAAGGACTTTTTTCCCGAGCCCTTCTTTTTCTGGGAAGGGGCGGAGGTCTTCCTAGAAAGCCTGGTCCTGGTGAGAGTCTCCATCTCGATTTGTGCAGCCTTTTCAGCCATGGGCTTGCCAAAGAGGTTCTCACCTCTGCAGGGGACATCGACCAACTTGTCCTGCACCCAAGGCTCAAGGTCAGACGACTGAAGCCAAGCCTGTCGGCGGGCACCGATGCCGGCTGCGGCCACACGAGCCGATGCTTCAAAGCCATCATAGGCTGCTCGGGACATGAACTTGGAGCATTCCCGAATACCAGTTGTTAAGGCTAGGAACCTCCGCAAAGGTTCCTCGGACAGTCCAGCAGAGAATCCGGCTAGCTCTTTAGCCAGGTCTCGGAGATACATGCCCATGTATAGCTGGTAGGTCTGGACACGACAAGCCAGCATAGAGCCCTAGAAGCACTTCTTACCAAGGCCATCCAGGTTATGGGCCTCCCTGCCAGGGGGCACCGAGGAGTGCATTTTCTGGCTCTTAAGCCTATGCATGGCCGATTCCACTATCATGGAATGGTGTGGTAGCTGTGCTTTTTGGAAGCCAGGACTCTTGCGGACTCGATAGATGGAATCGACCCGCTTGCTCAATACCGGCGACGAGGCCGGACTCTCCCACATGCGGAAGAGTAGTCGTTCCAGCATGGGAGGCACCGGTACAGTAAAGTGCTCCCGGGCGGGAGAGTCGTACTGAAGGGCGTCGAGCTCTTCGGCTCGAGGCTCCTCCTCGGGATCCGCCGGGAAGGCCAAAGCCTTGGCCATATCCCTGACGAATTCCGAGAACCGGGCATCCTCCGGAGGGGACTGTTTCCGAGGTTCGGACTCAGGTGAGTCCGAGGGGACACACCGAGTCCGAAAGGAATCAGGTGACTCCTCCTCTTCAGACTCCCAGACCGACTCCGAGGAGGAATCAGTGGGGTCGGCTCGGGAAGGCGGAGGCGTCGGCCGCCCCGACGCCAAGGGAGTCGGCGGCGACGACCTCGGTCCCGAACGAGAGGCCAAGGGTGACCTCGACCGAGGATCGACTCGAGTTCGCATGGACTCGAGGATCGGCTCGGTCTCCGGGGTCGACTTAGACGTCGACGTCCCGGCGGTCGGGGCAGCGGCGCCAGCGAGGCTAGCGATCAGTGCCCGCTGCTGGTCCATGAAGGCAGTCTGCTCTCCAAGGCCGTCAACCTGAGTCCGACCTCAGGTGACCCAGCAGTCCCCGACTCGGGGCCCGACGTTGGACCTCTCGGAGGCGAGTCCAGAAGGACCACAGGACTTACCCGAGCAGGCAACTCCGACTCCAGGCGAGGTCGCTTCGGGAGGTGCTCCTTCTCCAAAGACCCGGGACGGCTGTCGGGGCTATGCGACCTGGCCCTCGTGGAGCCAGGAGCGTCCACCGACGCCGCCCTCGCGGGTTTTGTCTTCCGTCGATGGTCTCCGGAGGGAGAACCCCTGTCGGAGGAGCTTCGGCGATGTTCAGAGCTGGAGCCTCTGGATGCCGAGGCCTCCGACGAGGTCCGGGTACGGCTGGGGTCAGCGAAGATTCTATCCCGCTGATGCCGCCGACTCCTCAACGCTTTGGAGGACATTTTGCCACAGGCTCCACAGATCATTTCTTCATGATCCGGGCCCAGGCAGCGGAGGCAATTATCGTGTGTGTCAGTGAGTGACATATTCCTGTCACACTGACCACACCGCTTGAAACCACTGGCAGCCATCTGGGGAAAAAGGGCCCCTGCAAGGTCAAAGGACCGGGCTGCCAGTGAAAAACTCGAAAACGAAACTGACCAAAATCAGAAAAACCTAAAAATAAGGGAAGGACTCGCAACGGCGTCGCGAGTCCGGGCAGGAAAACGACCGGCGTCGAACCGAATTGAAAAACGAGAAAAACTCACGAAAATCAACTTTTTTAGCGGGGACACGACGGGTACGTCTGTAGGGCTCCGCGGAAAAAAGAAGACTGGCTAAGATGGCACCCTTGGGCGGGAAGGCGACCGCGCATGCGCGCTGCAATTCCCAAAGGCTTTCTGTGAAAGCTGGGGAAAATTGCTCCGCGAGGGCTCCGTCGGCGCCGACGTCACCCATATGTGAGGACTGACTTCTTGCTTGGTCCTGGAGAAAGATAGATACAACTCCTAGGGGAGGTGGGTGGGTTGTGAAGACTAATTCCTGCTGTTCCCAGAGATCACCTGTTACAGGTAAGTAACTGTGCTATCTCCAGGAACAAACAGGAATGAGTATTCACTTATGGGGACTCCCTAGCTGTGGGTGCCAGGGGAGATCCCATAAAATGCGTATCCCTGGAACAGGACGGCATTTCCCAAACCTGGATCCCCGGCATGCCCTGAGGGATGGGGGGTAGGAGTTGAATAGAGAGAGCTGTAGAGGAACAGCGAATCTAAAGACTAGAGAAAAAATGAGTCTTTAGAATGTATGTCAAGTATCATTAAAATATTTAATGAACTAGTACAATATAGCGCTTACCTACTGGATTGTAGGAAGTAGAACTGTGATGAAGTGTACTGTAGATGCAGTAGCGGAATCCTCAAGGTAACTTCACAGCAGTGAGGATGAAATTCCAAACCTGGAATGGGCAGGTAACCCAGGTGTCAACTGGGGCAGGAGAAGAACGGCAGGTCTTCAATGGAAAGCTTTATGGGAAAAAGCTGAAAACTCTTTTAGGTACAGAGTTATTAACATTGAGGACTAAAAGAAGAAGACTGACCGATCTGGAGAATTAGCCCAGTCTTGAAGGGAAGAGGGGGTATGGAAAAAAGCCCCTATTCCCAAGGAGAACAGAAGTGTACTCAGAATACTGAAGATATACACCGTCTTTCCTAGCTGGTGAGAGACAGAAAGGCATTGAAGTTTGATACTTCATAGACAGGGAGATCCGTAACAAAAATAGAAGCTGTTGACATCACAGCCGTAATTGTGTGTATAACCGCTCCCACTTACTGAGCCGCATGAGAATAGGCAAGTAGACTGTCTGGACCTCTTAAGAAGGTAAAAGCTTTATAGCACAGACAGTGAGGGAGATAGCAGGTAATACATGGCATCCTATGGACATCTCCCAATGGGCATATATATATATAGATATATAGATGGAGAGACATACATATCTATATATATGTGCATATATGTCTTGATATGTGTTATATATCTATCTATATATAGATAGATATAGATATCTATATAGATGGGCATGACTTATGCCTACACAGACTACAGAAATATGTATGAATAGGACATATACATACATGAAGACAAGTCTGAGGATACATGCCTGCAACTGAGCCCCACAAAAACATTCCCTTGGGGAATGTGATGGGAAAAGATTAATCTAATAATGAGGTGAAAACCACCTGAAGATATATAATCTATTTCTGCGGTGCAGGAATGTAGTTCAGTGGAATAACCAGGATGGTTGCGTGAAAAAACAGAGGATAATAGCAGTCTGGCAAGAGTACGTCAGGAGTACTTTAGGACTCTGACATGTCCAAAGGACAAAAGAAAAATGCATAAAGTAAGATACCAGGATGACCCAGCCAAGGGACATAGGGGTATCAGGTACAGTAAAGGAGTATGCGTTGTCCAAGTGGAGCAGAAAAGCACAATGCCAAGCTGTAAGGAAAAAGGGGTAGATTCCTGCAAAATTGGGAACTCCTTGGACATTCACGCAGAAAAAGCTTGTCTTCTGTTTCACAACAGGAGACAAGAGGGTATAAAGAACCCATATAGTCAGGGAATGATTATATAAGTTTTTTCTACTATATGGAAAAAACCCTCAGAGATAAAGTTCAATGCTCTGTAGCAAGGGCCCATAGTAGTAAGCTTCTCTGAAGATTGCAGAGAGCATTGTGGCAGGAGAATTATGAGATAAAACTGACTGAAGTCAGGTGTGTTGCCACATCCTAGGAAAGGATATGGCTAGAAGAAGATAACTTGCAGTGAGTAGTATTATGCAAGATAGTTGAAAGTAGCTTGCAATGAGCACTAGAGTAATCACTGGAACTCCTGCATGCACAGCAACTGAACAAAAGAGCAGAGGGGATTCTCCTGTATAAAGACAGAGAGAAAAACAGACAAAGGGAGCGGAGATATTCCCGTCCCTGTCTGATGAGTTGCACTGAAGGATAACAAAAAAGTCTACACTGGAAAGAAAGAGAAGTGTTTCAGTATGGTACCAACTCAAGCAGGGGAAACCCTGGAAGAGGGGGGGATGGAAGGTGACTAACCATATGGTAAGTTAGCTGAAGGAAAAGATGTCCATATGGGGACAAAAAACTATCATGGGATAGTTGTAACCTCCCTTCGTAGTAGTAAGAAGGGGAGAATTTTGTAACCCATGGACAAAAGTATCCTAACAGCTTAGCATACTGAAAAACCAGTGTAGAGTTGTAAGAATAAACCTCTGCTAAGAAGAAGTTAACTGTAGATTGCAACATATAGGAACCTATGGTTGCTGTTTATGATTAGACTGGCTAGAGTCTGGAGACCTCAGACTAGGATGAGATGTCCCTTGCTTGGGTACATCTGGAGGATGGGCAGGAGAAGGGTGAAACCTTCTTTTCTTAGAGAAAGGAGGTTTGGTAGGACATTTCCTACGTCCTGGGGAAAAAGAAGGTTTAGGATGGTTTCGAGAACCAGGGAAGTCAGTGGAGCAATGAGCAACCTGACATAAAGCCTCTCTATTGAAGAGATTTTCTCCAGTACAAGGAGAACTATCCAGTGTATGTTGTGCCCATCTGCTCAAGTCTGAAGCTTGCAGCCAGGCTTTACGACGTGCCCCAATGGCAATAGCAGAGGATCTGCTAACAGACAAAAGAGTCTAGGGAAGCACGAGAAAGAAACCAAGAGATACTCCTGCTATGATTAAGAAGTAAGGAACAGTCAGTGGCCTTAGGCTCTGACAATAAAGGGGACAAAAGAGATAATTTCTCTGTGACCTCCTGAAGTGTCAGACTCATATAAAAAATATATGAGATAATTCTTGAAGCCAGCATAGAAGTTTGGAAGGTTTGACATCCAAAGGTATCAAGTGCTTTAGATGCACTACCTGGCGGATAAGAAGAATGCTTCTTCTTGCTTCTTACCTTCCTCATTGCTGATTCCACTACAATGGAATGATGTGGAAGTTGATTTTTTTGAAACCCTGGAGAGGGAGGCACCTGATACGGAACATTCATGGCTGTAGAAGGCGAAGGAACCTTTAAGGGTGATTCCCACATCCTCAGAAGATCCTGCAAAGAATGATGCTGCGGAAGCAAAAACGCGAAATAAAGACCTTTTCAAGTACATTCGTAGCAAAAAACCTGTGAGTCAGTCAGTTGGTCCATTAGATGATAAAGGGGTTAAAGGAGCACTAAGAGGCGACAAGGCAATAGCGGAGAGACTGAATGAATTCTTTGCTTCGGTCTTTACTGAGGAAGATGTAGGGATGTTACCCATGACTGAAGTGGTATTTAAAGGTGTGGAAGATTGAAGGAAATATCGATACATCGGGAAGATGTCTTACAACTATTAGATAAACTGAAGAGTAGCAAATCACCTGGGCCGGATGGTATACATCCAAGGGTGTTGAAAGAACTGAAATTTGAGATTGCAGACCTGCTATCAGTAATCTGTGAACTATCATTAAATCATCTCTAATACCTGAGGATTGGAGGATCGCCAATGTAACACCAATTTTTAAAAAGGGTTCGAGGGGTGATCCAGGAAACTACAGACCAGTGAGCCTGACATCAGTACCGGGAAAAATGGTAGAAACCATCATAAAGAATAAAATTACTCAGCATGTAGGTAGTCACGACCTAATGGGAGACAGCCAACATGGCTTTAGACAAGGAAGATCTTGTCTTACTAATCTGTTATGTTTTTTTTTTGAAGGAGTGAATAAACAGGTGGACAAAGGTGAGTCGGTTGATATTGTGTATCTGGACTTTCAGAAAGCCTTTGACAAGGTCCCTCATGAGAGACTTTTGGCAAAACTAACGAGTCATGGGATAGGAGGCAGTGTACTACTGTGGATCAGGAACTGGTTAAAAGATAGAAAGCAGAGGGTAGGGCTAAATGGCCAATTTTCCCAATGGAGAAAGGTGAATAGTGGTGTACCCCAGGGATCTGTGCTGGGTCCGCTGCTTTTTGACATATTCATAAATGACCTGGAAAGTGGAACAACAAGTGAGGTTATCAAATTTGCAGATGACACAAAACTATTTAAACTTGTTAAAACACAGGAGGATTGTGGAAAATTGCAAGAGGATCTTGATAAATTGGAAGACTGGGCATCAAAATGGCAGATGAAATTTAATGTGGAGAAGTGCAAGGTTATGCACCTAGGGAAGAACAACCCAACTATGGTTACACGATGCAAGGTTCCACATTAGGAACCACCACCCAGGAAAAAGATTTAGGCGTCATTGTGGATACCTTGTTAAAACCCTCGGCCCAGTGTGCAGCGGTGGCCAAGAGAGCAAATAGAATGCTAGGTATGATAAGGAAAGGAATGGAAAATAAAACAAAAGATATTATAATGCCTCTATATCGTTCCATGGTGAGACCGCACCTTGAATATTGTGTGCAATTCTGGTCGCCGTATCTTAAAAAGGATATAGCGATTTTAGAAAAGGTTCAGAGAAGAGCCACCAAAATGGTAAAGGGGATGGAAAGCTACTCCTATGAAGAAAGGCTAAAAAGGTTGGGGCTCTTTAGCCTGGAGAAGAGACGGCTGAGGGGAGATATGATAGAAGTCTATAAATTAATGAACGGAGTGGAACGGGTAAACGTAGATCGATTGTTTACCTTATCAGAATATGGAAAGACTAGGGGACATGCAATGAAGCTACAGGGTAAACTATTTAAGACTAATAAAAGAAAATATTTTTTCACTCAACATGTAATCAAACTCTGGAATTTGTTGCCGGAGGATGTAGTAAAGGCTGTTAGTGTAGCTGGGTTTAAAAAAGGTTTGGACAAGTTCCTGGAGGAAAGGTCCATAAACCATTATTAAGAAGGGACCCAGGATATCAATGCTTGAACCAGTACAAGCATTGTGGAACCTGTGTCCCTTGGGGAAACTGCTAGTTACGTATGACCTAGATTGGCCACTGTTGGAAACAGAATGCGGGGCTTGATGGACCTTGGTCTGACCCAGTATGGCATATCTTATGTTCTTATAAGCATTATATTTTCCTTATCTGCAGGATCTTGGTCCAGAGTAAAGCCAGGAAAAGGAATGGCAAGAAAGGTTGCCATGTCAAGGAGAAATTTCTGAAAAGAAGGATCTCCAATAGGAACTATTCCTGGGTAAGCTGAGGTTGAAGGAGCAGCTTGAGCACCAGAAGACATACTGGCCTGGTGCAGAAAAAGATTCCTGCTAGATGGACAGTGATACTGAGAGTTCTGATTTGAGGCAGTTAGTACTGCATTGTCAGTGCCTGGGAACGATTCCAAACTAGGCATAGAAAGGATCGATGGCACCGATGGAACTGCAGGAATCGACATCGATACCGGTATCGGAGACGATAATGTCATCGAAGCAGGAATCGGGGGCTGCTGAAGCGGTGCCGAGGTAACCAGAGAGCCTTGGTCAATATCTTCGGTACTGCGTAGTCGGAAACGAAATGGATCGGTTCCGAAACACGTCGGTACCAAGTCATCGAGACTGGATATCGATTCTAGACTCAGCATCGAAGGGAGCGAGTCTATCGATGCATGTCTAGAAGGTACCGACGGTGGTGGTGGTATCGGCGATGCCGACACAGGAAAGTCAATCGGAGTCGTATCGATCGGCCCCGAAGGTACCGAGGATACCAGATGATGATCCCAGGTGAAGAGTGGAACACTCGACACCGATGCTGATGCCGGGGTATCGGTACCGCTCGAAGCCGGTACCAACCCCCAACATGGCTGAGATACAGGAAAGTCAATCTGGGTCGTATCGATCGGCCCCAAAGGTACCGAGGACACCAGATGATGATCCCTGGTGAAGAGTGGAACACTCGACACCGGTGCCGATGCCGGGTTATCGGTACCGCTCGAAGCGGATACCACCCCCAAGCATGGCTCAGGTATGTTCTGTGAGGGGTGAGCCCCAGGAACAACCTGAAACCCCGTAAATGCTTTGGAGCCCGAAGACTCCCGCCGGGGTTTTATTGCCTATGAGGTCTTGAGGGCAAGGCCGGAGCCGTCATCATGCTGGGCATGAGACTTACCCTTCAAGAATTGGCTAGTCTTAACAGACTGTTTGTGGGTTACCTGATCCTGGAGAGAAGAATAAACCGGTGTCCTCACCTCAGGAGGAAAAATGGCATCAAGGGAAACTCGAAAAAGGGAAGGTCTTCTCCCAATAATATAGCCTGAGGTATCAGGGGAAAAAGGGTCAGGACCCAAACAGGTTAGACACCAAGCATTGGAGTCTAAAAAGAAAACTAAGTTTCCACAGTGAAGGCACTTCTTAGGGGAAGAAGGCTCCATGTTGGAAAAAGCCTGGTAGGCCCCAAAAGTTAAAACAAAAAACTG
Source organism: Ichthyophis bannanicus (assembly GCA_033557465.1). Lineage (NCBI taxonomy): Eukaryota > Metazoa > Chordata > Amphibia > Gymnophiona > Ichthyophiidae > Ichthyophis > Ichthyophis bannanicus. The sequence continues at coordinate 147,797,379 of CM066042.1, forward strand.
AGGAGAAAATATTTCTCTAAGTTTGAAAAAGAATAGAATAAAGCACCGGCGGAACCGGTATCGGCGGGAAAGACAGCCGCGACCACAAGAAAACAAGAAAATAAGGATTTTAAAGAAAAAGGTTTCTGCGGTGACAGGAGGACGTCCTGTTGGCTCCGCGGAAAAACGAAAACTGAGGAGAGGCAGTGGGAAAGGCGGGAAGTCACCGCGCAGGCGTGAGGGATGCTCCCAAAAGCTTTCTGATTGGATGCTGGGGAGCATTCCCGTGCAGGCTCCGTCGGTACCGACGTACCCATATGTGAAGACTCATTCCTGCTTGTTCCTGGAGATCCACAAAGTAAATGGAGTATCAACCTAATCTGCATTGGTTGATTGGCACCAGCACTACCACCTCGAGGCGTAGTAAGCACTGGATTGTGTCCTGGACCGTCTTCTGTTTTGAAAGGGCCTTGCAGGGTGATTGCACGAATGCCTTGGAGAGGGGGTGAGCAAACTCCAGCACATACCCCTTTGGAATTATCTCTAGCACCCACTGGTTGGTAGTAATCGTGGCCCAGGTGGAATAAAACCGTTGTAACTGACCTACAGGAACCATCTCCGCTCGGGCCTGCCTCGCTTCATTGGGGCTTTTTGGAGGGAGTTGAGTAACAGCTCCTGTTGGATCCTCTGTAGTCTCGACAGGACTGACCTCTCGGAGAATAGCAACCCTGCTGTAGTAGGGGGCAAATTACGTCAACTGAAATCTTCTATAGTCCCTAGCTGGCCTCTGGGGCACTGCCCTGCTTTGGAGCTTTGGGATGGTCTTCCGACAATCGGGCTTCCTTTGTATCACCCAGATCCTTGACCAGCTTGTCCAGTGCTTCTCCAAAATGCAATTTGTCTTTAAAAGAAAGCTTACCAAGTCTGGTCTTAGAAGAGATATCCGCCAACCAGTTCCTCAACCACAGGAAGCACCTCGTTGCAATGATCGAGGCCATGGACTTTGAAGATGCCTGTACCAAATTATAAAAGGCATCCGCCAGGTAAGCCGAGACAGATTACAGCTTAGCTGCTTCTGGTACTACCGCCAGAGAGTTCAAGTAAGCCTTGGAGCCAAAGGATAAAGGCCCTGGGGATATAAGCACCACAAATTGAAGCCTGCAGAGTCAGGGCGCAAGTATCAAATGCCTGCTTCAGTAACATCTCAAGCTTGCGATCCTGCAAATCCTTTTAAGCAGCCTTGCCTTCCATGGGAATGGTGGTTTTCTTAGTTACTGAAGAAACTAATATGTCAACCGTAGGCATCTTGAGGAGCTCCTTCTCCTGGGGAATGAGGCACAGATGGCTAATGGCTCTGCTCCCTCTCAAGCCAGCTTCCGGCACTTCCCATTCCTCCTCAATCATTTTCTTAATGACCCTGTGGACCAGAAAAGAAGTCTGGGAACATCTGAACTCTTGTAGCATGGGGTCCTCCAATGGTTCTTCAGTTACAGCAAAAGCAGAGATCATGCTAAGTGCTGCTAGCGAGTAATTAATGCGAGCAGCTCCTCTTGATGAAAACACGCACTGTATTGGGGTCCTCTCCCTGTGGAATCTTGCCTTCTAGCTCCGATTGTACCAACTCCCCCCAGAGCTCCAATGGCCCCTCCATGGGATCCTTGGAAGTTGGAGACTGAGTAGAGTCCTGGCTCATCCAGGTAGCCTCCTCTACTCATGCCTTTTTAAGCTGAGGCTCTCCTACACGTAGGGTGCCCTTCCTGCAGGGTGCCAAAAAGCAGGTCCAATGAGATTTGACTGGGGTCTGATGATCCAAAGTGCTGCGTTTTAAACAATAGGTCTTGTGCAATAACAAAACAAAATTTCAAGAAAATACAGCCTCTAGCATATCTGTCTCAGTCCCTGGTGCTGAAAACGACTGAACCCATTTCTTATTTTGCTTTTTTGCCGTGCTTCTTACATTGCTTTTCTCTTCCTCCTATGAGGAAATGACCACAATTCCCACCAAAACCATGGGTCTGACAGAAAGTGATAAGTCCTGCCCTGAAAGGCTCTGAGTATCCATCACTTCCATGGTCAAAATAAGCTCTGCTGATCTGCCCTGTCTCACGCATACACAGCAGACCCCTGCCGCCAGCAAACCACGGGATCCCACACACACTGTACAAACTGAAACAGCCGGCTGCATGCACTGCACTATGGTGCTAGAAACACCGATGGCCTGCCGAGAACGTGAGAGAGAGAGAGAGGTTTCACTCACCGAAGTTCCCCCCAAGTGCCATTAAGCCTATCCACTGGCGAATAATCAGCCCTAGATGTAAACCCCCCCCCCCCTCCGATACCACTGGCTGCTGATAAACAGCTGAGCAGTTTCACTTTCTATTTAAACTTTCTTTTGATTCTTAAAGGCACAGAAGCGTTTTCACCTCTCAAAGTGCTTGCAGAAAGGACCAAACCCACTAAACCTCACCACAGAAATGCCGAGTTGTCTGGCTGGCGGAAATGAGACCTGGACCACCTAATTTGACCCCTGGGCAGTACCATACCCACTCAAAGGTCCTGGTACTAACAGAAAGGCAGACCCTGCTACCTGCCAGCCCACACTTGTATATAGGTTGATACAGTGATACCCAGTTCAAAGGAAGAAATCCTGCTGTATTTGTCTGTTCTCTGTTCTTCCTTGTCTCTAATTTCTCTCTTTTTTTTCTGGAAGAAATTAGGCCAAAGTCCTTTCAGTGGAGCCCAATCATGCAGAGGCTCTTCATCTAGCTGTTGGAGACTAAGATACTAACTTCTAGAGTCTAAGGGGGGAGCTATTCTACTGTGACATCAAAATTCAGACAAGCTCAGGCTCCAGCTGCTGATGGAGGGAGAACATAAGAAATGCCATACTGGGTCAGACCAAGGTCCATCAAGCCCAGTATCCTGTTTCCAATAGTGGCCAATCTAGGTCATACGTACCTAGCAGTTTCCCCAAAAGACACAGGTTCCGCAATGCTTGTACTGGGTCAAGAATTGATATCCTGGGTCCCTTCTTAATAATGGTTTATGGACCTTTCCTCCGGGAACTTGTCCAAACCTTTTTTAAACCCAGCTACACTAACAGCCTTTACTACATCCTCCGGTAACAAAATTATAATTACACTTACCTGGTAATTGTAGTTCCTTGAGTGACGACAGTTCAGTCCTCCACCTCTGGGTTGTGCACCTCCTCCTGCAGCCTGGAGACTGGACCTGTCAAAATCCTGACGTCACTGGATGTGGTCTGGTGCACACTCCCCTATTTCCTAGTGAACTATTGACAAAGCACACTCAAAGGAGCAACAAATAAGTAGCCAATAAAGAAAATGTAACCTTAGCAACTGCAACTAACTAAGTACTTAACCTATCGGACCAAAGAAGCAAACTTTGCTCAATACCGGTCCCTCCAGACCTCTTCAGAAAGAAAGACCAGAAGAGGAAAAAAAACCCAGACAGAAAGAAACAGAACGGAGATCAGTAGAAGCTACCTGTTACTGAGTTGGCCTATCCAAAAGGGATCACAACATAACCTGTCAGCTCTGGGCGGGATTGAGGACTGAACTGTCGTCACTCAAGGAACTACAATTACCAGGTAAGTGTAATTATCATTTCCTTATCGTTCCCACAGTTCAGTCCTCCACCTCTGGGATGTAACAGAGCAGTGTTCAATGGGAGGGGACTTCCAATGCAGCTCGCAAAACCGCGGAACCGAAAGAGGCGTCCCCCGCCGCCAGCACGTCCAGCCGATAATGCCTACTGAACGTGTGAAGAGACGACCATGTCGCTGCCCTGCAGATGTCCCCTGGAGGGACCAAACCGTGCTCCGCCCAAGAGGCCGCCTGCGCTATAGTGGAGTGCGCCCGCAATCCCGACGGCACCACGCGGCCCTGAAGCAGATATGCTGACGCAATCATTTCCCTAATCCATCTAAAAATGGAAGCTTTCGCTGCCGCTTCTCCCTTGCGAGGTCCGCCGAACAACACAGACAATCTGATTTACAAAATGCCTCGGAGACCTGCAAATAACGCCGCAACACCCTCTTAATATCCAACCAGCGTAAATTGCATTCCAACGAGGAGTCGTTCCCCCCCCCCCCCCGAGGACAGCACCGGGAGGGAAACAGTCTGATTTAGGTGAAATGGAGAGACGACTTTAGGCAAAAAGGAGGGCACCGGGCGCAACACCACCTTTTCCCTAGAAAAGACTAGAAATGGCTCCCTGCAATTCCGAGATTCGCCGAGCTGAACAGTCACTAAAAACACCGTTTTCAAAGTCTAACCTTTCACCATAGCCTTGCTCAAAGGCTCAAAAGGCTCCTTAACCAACGCCCCCAAAACCAGATTGAGATCCCACAGGGGCACGACGACCCGGCGGCAGGGCCGAAGCCTCGACACTGCCTTTAGAAAACGCAACACATCTGCGTGAGCTCCCAACGACACATCCTGCACCTTGCCCCTATAGCAGGCCAAAGCTGCCAATTGCACTCTCAAACTGGCTGCTAATCCCTTGTCGAAACCGTCCTGTAGGAAACTCAACACCACGGGCACGGAGGCCGTAGCCACGCGCACCTGACATCTCGAACACCAATCCTCAAATATGCGCCATACTCGAACATATGCCAAGGACGTCGACCTCTTCCTGGCGTACAACAGCGTCGCCACCACGGATCCTGAGTATCCTTTCCTCTTCAATCTCGCCCTTTCAATGGTCAAACTGTAAGCGAGAATCGATTCACTTGAGTCATTCGAAGCGGACCTTGGATGAGCAGATCTTCCGAATCCGGCATCCTCCAAGGCTCCCCGTCTAGCAGACGGACCAGGTCCGCGTACCATGGACACCTCGGCCAGTCTGGAGCAACCACCAACACCCTTCCGCGATGAGCCTCGATCCTCTGCACCACGTGACCTATCAATGCCCATTATGGAAAGACGTAGAGGAGGCCGAACCTCGGCCATGGCTGCATCAAGGCGTCGATACCTTCCGACATCCTTTCCCGCCGTCTGCTGAAGAAGCGGCTTGTCTTTGCGGACTGGAAGGTTGCCATGAGATCCATAATCCGCGGCCCCCATCGGAGGACTATCTGAGCAAACACCTGAGGATTCAGCTCCCATTCCCCAGCATCCACCTGCACCCTGCTGAGATAATCCGCCGTCACATTGTCCTTCCCCACAATGTGCGCCGCCGAGAGCACTGGAAGACGCTGTTCCACCCAAGCGAACAGCATCTCCGCCTCCTCTTCCATAGCCATGCTACCGGTGCCTCCCTGACGATTGATGTAGGCTACCATCGCGGCGTTGTCCGACAGGACTCTGACCGCCCGACCAGAAACTGTTGACTCGAAGGACTGGAGGCGCCAGCAATACCACCCTCAGCTCCAGCCGGTTGATGGACCACAGACCCTGCGCATACCGATCTCCGCAGTGAGCACCCCATCCTGCGAGACTCGCATCAGTCATCAGCGGAATCCAGGCAGGCTGTTCCAGCAGCATGCCCGCTAGCAGAGAACCGGGCATTAGCCACCACCGCAATGCCTTCTTGACCCGCGGAGGACATGGAAGACACTTGCTCAATGAGTCTGTCTGGTGGGACCAGCGGCGAAGAAGCTCACGCTGCAAGGGCCGCATGTGAAACCTGGCCCAAGGCACCACTTCCAGAGTCGCTGCCATTGTACCGAGCACGCGCAGATACTCCCACGCCGAGGGCGCCGGAGCCGCTCGGAACCTGCCGATGAGGCGCCGCAGGCCCAGGGCCCGATGATGCGGCAGAAACACCGTCCCCAACCGGGTGTCGAACCTCACCCCCAGATACTCGAGCTCCTGGGTTGGCACAAGTCAGCTCTTGACAGGGTTGACCACCCAGCCGAGATGCTGCAAGAACTGTACCACTCTGTCACTCGAACGCTCTCGGCCTCGGACTTTGCCCGAATCAACCAGTCGAGATAGGGATGAACCAAAATGCCCTCCTTATGCAATGCCGCCGCCACCACCACCATAATCTTGGTGAAGGTACACGGTGCCGTGGCTAGCCCGAAGGGCAAGGCTTGAAACTGAAAGTGCCCCCAGGGGAGGGCGAACCAAAGGAACCTTTGGTGGGCCTCTCTGATCGGAATATGAAGATACGCCTCCGTGAGGTCTAGGGGTCAAGTACTCTCCTTTGCGCACCGCCACGATAACGGAGCGCAAAGTTTCCATCCGGAAGTGCGGCACCCGCAGACACCGATTTACACCCTTCAAATCCAAAATGGGGCGAACAGATCCGTCCTTCTTGGGTAGCATGAAATAGATTGAGTACCGACCCAACCTATAAACTTCCAACGGCACTGGCCGAATGGCCCTCAACAGCAATAGGCGATCGAGAGTCTTGCGAATCTCCAGGGCTTTTTGCGGATTCCTGCAGGGAGACATCACAAAGGAACCCCGGGCTGGTTTCGCGAACTCCAGGGCATACCCCTTGCGGATGACTTCTAACACCCACTGATCCGTAGTGATCTGGGTCCAGGCAGAAAAACTCCTGCAGCCTTCCTCCCACCGGAGCACTTTCCACCGGGACCCGCAAACCTTCATTGTGGCTTTCGGCCAGCCGAGGTGGAGGCTCCCGAGAACCCTCTACTTGCTCCCCTAAAACCCCGAAACCCCTGGCCTTTGTAGGGAAATCTACCTCTCTGGGGAATGCCCAACCAAGACGTTTGGAATCATCTAAAATCCCGGGACTGGCCCCGAAAGGCCGGCACAGACCTCTCCAGCTTGGGTTTGTCCTCTGGAAGCCTGCTGCCCTTGGACTCTCCCAAATCCTTAACTAACTTATCTAGATCCTCTCCAAACAGCAGCCTACCCTTAAAGGGCAGCTTACTGAGGCGTGATTTAGAAGAGCCATCCGCCGCCCAGCTCCGCAACCACAAGGAGCGGCACGCCGCCACTAAGGAAGCCATGCTGTTAGCGAGAGCCCTGATCAAATCATAATGAACATCCGCCAAATACTCGGTACCGGACTCCAAACGATCCAGTTCCGCAGTCCCCTCCTGGTCTACCCGCGAGGACTGCTGTAGCCGCTGAGACCACCGGAGGCACGCTCTTGCCACCCAAGCTCCACAAATAGAAGCCTGCAACGACAAGGCGTCGGCCTCAAAGGACTGCCTCAAAAGTCCATCCACCTTTCTATCCTGCGCATCCTTTAACGCGGCACTACCCTTCCACCGGGATTGTGGTCTTCTTGGTAACCGCCGAATCAATCCTGGGGGATTTAAAACATTCCTTGTCCTTATCCGCCAGAGGATAGAGCCTGTTCATTGTCCTGACACCTCTGAGCCCAGCCTCCGGCTGATCCCACTCGTCCTGTATCATCTTATCCACCACCCGGTGGACTGGAAAAACCACTTGCGCTTGCCTCTCCGCCCGGGGTCCGCCACCCCCACTTCCTCAGCCGGAGAGACAGCCGCCAAGTTCAACATCTGGAGGGATTCCGTAATAAGAGCTGTGAGCTCCTCTTTTCGGAACACCCGAATGATCTTAGCCTGATCCTCCGGCTCTGGGATCTCCCCCTCCTCTAAGTCTTCCATATCCGCCTCCAAATCCAGGTCAGCCTCATCCGAGTCGATCCCCTCTCTGATTGAAGGTGATAGCTCGTGAGGCCGAGATCTCTTCGAAGGCCGGGGAGAAATAGCGCTGCTGCCAACTACTCTTGCCGGCGGAACGGCCGTAGACCTAACCACGGCCTCCAGTAACAGTCCTTGGCGTTGCCTGCAGAACTCTTGATGCATAAGCAACACAAATTCGGGGGAGAAATCCCCAAACTGGGAAGTGGACTCCATGGCCGGCGACGCTGACGGTAGACCAGCTACGGACTCCTGGGAAGCCCCCAGCGTAGAAGCCAGCTCTACATCCTTCTCTGGGACTGCTGCCGCCAGCTGGGGATCTTGGCAGGGCTTCGCTTCCATCTGCCGTTCCATGTTGGCAGACCCCGAGGCACAAGCCCTGCAGACCCGACTCTGCTACCGTGCCTCTGCGGGAACCGCAGAGGACGCACTGGGCCGGGACGCCATCGCACAGACCCCACCTCTAGAAGGAGTCTGTGTACCCTTTTACTTCTCTCCAAACAATTAAGGATTTATTCACTGATTGCAGTATTTGATGTATTCTATTTTTTTTTTAAACCTAGAAAGCACCCCAGGGCATTAACTAAAGAGAAAACCTCTTTTCCGCTTTAAACTAAAGCGCAGAGCCTCACCGCCGTCGAGCTCCAGCTTTAAAAACACTGCCTGGAGCTGTGCTGTAAAATGTCCCCGTATCCAAAATGGCAGCCGCCACCGGTGCGCGGCTGAAAAGGGCGCCAAAAATCACCACGTGAACCTAGCAAGGAATAGGCATCCTGCACGGCCGTCGGGGAAGGGCAAAAGATCCCAAAGCACACTAAAGGGTATTCGGCCCTCAGCTTCCTCTGCTAAGACTCACGTGTCTTCAACGGGGCTCCAGCCCGCGGGACTGCTTTTTAGCTGAGCAGCCTACCTCTGGCGTGCCTCCCGTCAGAATGCTCCTGCTCCCGAGGGCAACGCGGCTCCCCGCTGCAGCTGAGGATGCCGCCCCGGTCCTGCTCTAGGGCTCTCCCCCGTCCTGTCCAGGGAGAGAGAACTGAATATGAGCCCACAGCCCCGGCGATCAGAGGCAGGCAGGAACCGGTACTTGAGGCACTGCTTGTTCAAAGGTCTTTTTTTTTTTTTTTTTAAAGGGATAGTACCCCCAAAAATAAAACAAATGGAATGTGAAAAGAAACTCTTAAAAGCAAATTAAACTACACCTATACTAACTACCCCAATGCTCCTTATGTGTTCCTCAAGTGAGCCCAGCATTTAGGCTCACTAGATCCTCCTGCTGCATGGAGACTGGACACACTGGAGAATAGGGGAGTGTGCACCAGACCACATCCAGCGACGTCAGGATTTTGACAGGTCCAGTCTCCAGGCTGCAGGAGGAGGTGCACAACCCAGAGGTGGAGGACTGAACTGTAGGAATGATAAGGAATTCCAGAGTTTGATTACACGTTGAGTGAAAAAATATTTTCTTTTATTAGTCTTAAATAGTTTACCCTGTAGCTTCATTGTATGTCCCCTAGTCTTTCTATATTCTGATAACGTAAACAATCGATCTATGTTTACCCGTTCCACTCCTTTCATTAATTTATAGACTTCTATCATATCTCCCCTCAGCCATCTCTTTTCCAGGTTAAAGAGCCCTAACCTTTTTAGCCTTTCTTCACAGGAGTAACCTTCCATCCCCTTTAGCATTTTGATGGCTCTTCTCTGAACCTTTTCTAATAACGCTATATCCTTTTTAAGATACGGCGACCAGAATTGTACACAATATTCAAGGTGCGGTCTCACCATGGAACGGTATAGAGGCATTATAATATCTTTTGTTTTATTTTCCATTCCTTTCCTTATGATACATAGCATTCTATTTGCTCTCTTGGCTGTCGCTGCACACTGGGCGGAGGGTTTTAACATGTTATCCACAATGACACCTAAATCTTTTTTTCTGGGTGGTGGTTCCTAATGTGGAACCTTGCATTGTGTAACCATAGTTTGGGTTGTTCTTCCCTAGGTGCATAACTCTGCACTTGTCCACATTAAATTTCATCTGCCATTTTGATGTCCAATCTTCCAATTTATCAAGGTCCTCTTGCAATTTTCCACAATCCTCTTGGGTTTTAACAACTTTAAATAGCTTTGTGTCATCTGCAAATTTGATAACCTCACTCGTTATTCCACTTTCCAGGTCATTTATGAATATGTCAAAAAGCAGCGGACCCAGCACAGATCCCTGGTGTACACCACTATTCACCTTTCTCCATTGGGAAAATTGGCCATTTAGCCCAACCCTCTGCTTTCAATCTTTTAACCAGTTCCTGATCCACTGCCTCCTATCCCATGACTCTTTAGTTTTGCCAAAAGTCTCTGATGAGGGGACCTTGTCAAAGGCTTTCTGAAAGTCTAGATACACTATATCAACCGACTCACCTTTGTCCACCTGTTTATTCACACTTTCAAAAAAACATAACAGATTAGTAAGACAAGATCTTCCTTGTCTAAAGCCATGTTGGCTGTCTCCCATTAGGCCATGACTATCTACATGCTGAGTAATTTTATTCTTTATGATGGTTTCTACCATTTTTCCCAGGAGAACCCACACATACTGGACTGGAAGAACAATTAGGAAAGATCCACATCACGGTGGGGTCCTTGCCTGTTTGAAGCTCTTCTTCTTCCAGCTCGTCCTGCTGCATTCCCTCCAAGAGATCAGAGGGCCCCTCTAGTGGATCCACAGACAGCACAGAGGCTCTGTTGTCCTTGTCAGTCACCAAATCTGTGCATGGCTGCTTAGCTCCAAGAGGGTACCTTGGGTGCAGACTGTCAAACTGGCTTTATGTGAGGTGCCCTTGGGTGCACACCCAGTCAAATTGGCTGGCAGGTCAGAAGGATCCTCCCACCAGGCCCTGCTTTAAGCAAAAGGCCTGATGAAATAAGACGACAAACGGAGTAAAGGGAGTATCCATCGCTGAAACAAAGCTCTCTGCCACCACCAAAGCTTCCCGCGCCAACTCCTGCAGAGAGAAGCACTGAAGGCTCCCCCATATGCTCAGGAAAAAAACATCTGTGGCAGGCCTAAAGGTGGCTGTTCCCACTAAAAGCAGCAGTCCTCCCACTTTCTGCACCACCCAGCCAAGTGCTGCTTCACCCCCAACTGGCCGTATGCTGCAAAAACTCTGAACCAGAGCCACCTTCAAGCTGCTTCTCAGTTGTTGCATGCTCTTACACACAGCCACAGCACAGACCATTGGCTGACAAAATATGCCTGGTGGCTGCGCTCCGCCTGTGCAGCCATGTTTTCCATCTTCCCCTGATACTAGACTCACCTCCATGAAGCACCCCGAGCCGAGCTACCCCCTTCCCTTCCTCCCTCCCTCCCAGTGAAGATGACTGGGCCCTACCAGTCTCTCACTGCTCCTGAGAGCACTGCTGCTGTGCTTTTTATTTTTTTTGTAACTTTATGGTTCCTTATTCGACCCCTGGCCTCCTCCCAAATTGTTGGGGAGGAAAGAGTAAACAGTCTCAGAGTTTGCCCCAAAGAACGAGGCTGCCCTGGAAGAGGGGAGGTAATGGGAGAGGGGGAGGACCCGGCCTTACTGGGTTCTGCACCCCAGAGCCCTTCCACAAATACTGCCTCTGGCTCTCTCAGAAGCACCTCAAAATCTCTCCATTCCAGTCCCAACTACACAGGCAACGTTCACCACCATCTCCTGGAGACTGAGAACTACTGTTGGTGAGAAGCTGCAGAGGACCCTTATATAGGGTGACATCATCAAACCAGTAATTCTCAGTCTATCTGCTGACATGAGAACATAAACCCATACATCTGGACTGGACTGAAAGGACAACCAGGAAAGTAAACATTAGTTATAAATTAATAAGTGCTTTGTTACTTATATACAAATTCCTGAGATGAAGGGTTTAAGTGAATACAATGGAGAAGGAATGCAAGATTTCCCCAGGTGATATACTTAGAAGAATAAATCAATTTCTAGCTGTTAGCTGGTTTTCCACAGTAATCTCATTAAATCTTTAGCAAGTCCTCTGTTTTCACAACTGTATCAATACTTTGGTGTCGGTGAAAGTAGAACTAGAAGATGAATTCAGGACTTAAATGGTGCAGGACTAGCTGAAAGCTCATTGATTCCTTTTTGAATCCCAGTACAAGTTTCCCATGATTTCAAAAGCAAACCTCTATACACGAGTAACTTAATGGTTAGAGCCGTAGGCTAAGAACCAGGGAAGACTGGTTCGAATCCCACTGCCACCTCTTGTGATCTTTGGCAACTCATTTAACTCTCCATTACCTCAGCCACAAACGTATGGGCCGATGCAGAAAACTAGTATGGCCTTTAAGCACAGATAACGCCACGTTTAAGCACACTTTAAACACTTTTAATTAATGTCAAATGTAAAAAACATGTATAGAATAACAATTTCTGTGATTCTTATATAGAAGCTATTTTCGCAACAAATTGAACTCTAGGCTAATGAGGTCTCAGATACCATAGGTTGCCACTGTTTCATGAAACTGCAGTGGACTAATACCTAAAAATACATCAATGACCTCTTTCTTCAACTTTTAGCCATGTAAGTCCTCTTCTAAGACAACATTCGTGACGTGAATTTTTTCTTTTTTTCTTATATTTTTCTCGAAGACCAATTTGAATAAACATATTGTTCAGTAATAAATAATCAATAGTAAACCAGTGCTTAGCTTTACGATGGACTTCCCGACGCTGATTCAAGCGCTCTGAGATGCGTTTCTCCTATTGGTTTCTTCAGGTGAATACATTCACATCGTCACTATTATTGCACCAGCTTGGTTCAACGGAGCTTTGGTTATGATGTGCTAGTGGAGCACATCATAACCAAAGCTCTGTTGAACCAAGCTGGTGCAATAATAGTGACGATGTGAATGTATTCCCCTGAAGAAACCAATAGGAGAAACGCATCTCAGAGCGCTTGAATCAGCGTCGGGAAGTCCATCGTAAAGCTAAGCACTGGTTTACTATTGATTATTTATTACTGAACAATATGTTTATTCAAATTGGTCTTCGAGAAAAATAAGAAAAAAAGAAAAAATTCACGTCACGAATGTTGTCTTAGAAGAGGACTTACATGGCTAAAAGTTGAAGAAAGAGGTCATTGATGTATTTTTAGGTATTAGTCCACTGCAGTTTCATGAAACAGTGGCAACCTATGGTATCTGAGACCTCATTAGCCTAGAGCTCAATTTGTTGCAAAAATAGCTTCTATATAAGAATCACAGAAATTGTTATTCTATACATTTTTTGATACTGTGATAGATAACCACATCAACAAATGTAAAAAACAGACAGATGCACGTGTAAACAGCGACAGAAAACTAGCTCCCATTTAACGCCACAAGTGTTTAAATGTATTTAAACATATTTAAATTAAAGGCAAATGATGCCATCAAAATATGAAAATCAAATCCCTGGTGGCCCAGCAGCCGAGATTCCCCCCCCACCCCCACAGTATTTTGATGGCATAAGGGACGATCGTGGCATCGGGAAAAGCCTCCGGATGCCATTAAAATACTGTCAGGGGCTGGTGCCCTGACAGAAAGCGATTTCCTGGTGGTCTAGTGGCCCCTGAACCCCTCACCCCCCACCCAAAATAAAATAAAATAACCTGGTAGTCTATCAGCCCCTGAACCTCCCACCCCTCCATCTGGTACCTTAAAATGAGTGGGAGAGCTGCCTACACGCTCCTGCTCTGGTTCCGCCATCTTGAAAACCCTGGGATGCAACTGGGCGAGGTCAGACTGCCATATAAGGTATTCTAACCACACCTGGTGCATCCCAGGATGCACTGTGCAAAGCCAGGCACCACCATTTTTCAAGAAGGCAGACCCAGAACGGGAGCGTGTAGGCAGCTCTGGTGGTGGATTTAGGGGCCGCTAGACCACCAGGTTATTTTATTTTTATTTTAAGGTAAGAGGTTCAGGGGCTACTAGACCACCAGGGAGTCACTTTCTATTAGGGCACTGGCCCCTGACAGTATTTTGATGGCATCAGGGGCTTTTCCCAATGCCACGATCGTCCCCAATGCCATCAAAATAATGTCGGTGGGGATGGAATCGGGGCCAATGGGCCATCAGGGATTCTCTTTCTGTCAGGGCACCGGCCCTCAACAGGATTTTGATGGTATCAGGGACTTCTCCCGATGCAGCAATCGCTCCTGTTGCCATAAAAAAATATTATTGAACTGATATGCAAATTAGCCACACAGTGCCTGTTTCTCTGGGAGAGCATGCCAAACTAGCGCAGACTTCTTGTGCGCATGTGTTTGGCTTGCTCTCCCAGTTTAATGCTGCCATTTTGCACCCAGTTAAATGGGTGGCTCATTTGCATGTGCACGGTTTAACATGTCCTTCATTTGCATACTCTCTTTTCTGCAGTGAGCCTTAAGAGTTGTGCGTTGTCGGAGCATTACTTAATGTGTAAAAAGTCAATTCTGCACACGTCTGGCACCGGTTTTCTGCATCAGCCTGTTAGATTGTAAGCCCTCTGGAGACAAGAAATTCCTACTGTACTGAAACGTAGTGCGCCTTGAACCTTGAAAAAAGGTGCTATCTAAATCTACTTCCCTAATTCCCCCCATAGGTGTCTTGAAGTGGCAACAAACAAAACAGGCACATCTATTCTTACAAAGCGGATCAGGTTTTGTTGTAGAGGAGGTGAAGCTGCATGTGCTAACAGGGCTCTATACCTGCAGAATCCTTTGAAGTAAGCTGTGTGCAAATCTGTATCCCTATTTTTTTGTATTGGATTTATGTTTTAGGTAGGAGGATGAGCTACCTTACTGCAATGGGGGATAGCAAGGCATTCTCCTTGAGATTTACTAACTACAGGCTGAAGGGAGACAGAAATCGAAATTACACTTACCTGGTAATTGTCGTTCCTTGAGTGACGACAGTTTAGTCCTCCACCTCTGGGTTGTGCACCTCTTCCTGCAGCTTGGAGACTGGGCATGTCAAAGTCGTGACATCACTGGATATAGCCTGCTGGTATCTCCCATCAGCCTCCAGTGTACTATTGACAAAGCAAACTCAAAGGAACAAATAAGTAACTATACCATAACTTTAAATAACTCCCCATTCCTCAACCTGAGGAACCTTTTTAACCATATCCATCTTATATTTTCTTTTTTTTTTTTTTTTTTTTTTTTTTTAACTTTACATTCATGTCCCCCCTATGCAAACACGTTTCCTATACCATCCTCTCGTTTAAATAAGAGAGAAGGAAGAAACAACAGAGAGGGATACTCACTGCGATCTAGAAACCGAAAGGATCCGTCTACTCCTTGAGATTGATGCTCCACTCCACCTGAAAATAAACTCTGAAGAAATCACACCCCTGGGCGGGAATGAGGACTAAACTGTCGTCACTCAAGGAACGACAATTACCAGGTAAGTGTAATTTCTATTTCCTTATCGTTCCTCCAGTTTAGTCCTCCACCTCTGGGATGTAACAGAGCAGTAATCATTGGGAGGGACCTATCCAGCCAACTCACCACACCGTCGACCCGGAACAGGCATCCTTTACTGCCAAAGCATTTAGGCAGTAGAGGTTACTGAGGAAATGAACAGACGACCTGGAAGCTGCTCTACCAATCCCCCCTGGTGTAATGACACAGTGATTCACCCATGAAGCTGCTTGCGCCCTGGTAGCAAGAGTCAGAAAGCCCCCCGGAATCATACAACCTCGCCACCAGAAAGCTGAGACAACCACTGCCTTAACCCAGTGCGAAATGGCCGCCTTCGCTGCTGCTTCCCCTTTGCGGGGACCTCCAACCAACACACAAAAACAAAGAAACGAACGCCGCACTCTGCATTTTATGTTTTCTATCGGCGTAAGCTACGAATAAAAACCTCCCCTTCCAGAAAAACTGAGAACTGGAAGAGAAACCAATAGGCTCAGGAGAAAAATCAGATACCACCTTTTGGAAAGACGACGGGACTGCTCGCAAACACCACCCTCTATCCAGAAAGGGTGAAAACGGCTCATTACATGACAATGCCTGAAACTCCGAAACTTGTCGCGCCGAACAAAGAACTATCAAAGCCACTGTCTATAACAGCAAATCCTTTACCGGCGCTTGGAGTAAAGAATCAAAGGGCTCTTTAGTTAACACCTCTAAGGCCCTATCGGGATCCCCCGGCAGCACCCGAACTCTCCTTGAGGAGCGCAGTCGGGTCCCAACTTAAGGAAACGCTACACATCGATCCGATCACCTAGCGCTATTTCTTCCACAGAACCTCTACAGCCGGAAACAGTCACCCGCTGGACCCTCTAAGGAACTGGCCGCTAGTTCCTTCAGACACTGTCCTGAAGAGAACTCAGACCAAGGATACCGACACCTTTGTCGCCCGGACTTGCCGCCGTGAACAGCAGCCTTCAAAAGGGCGCTAAGCACGGACCTATATACCAGAAGCAGCCTGCCTCCCTGTTCTCAACAAGGTGGCGAAGACTGCCGCAGAATAACCCTTCTTCTTCAGCCCTGCCCATTCAAAGGCCAAACCGTAGGCGGGCACCGATCCACCTGAGACATTCGTCGCGGACCTAGCCGCAGCAGAACGTCCGCTACCAGCAACTTCTAGGAAAAGCCTGTCGAGTAGGCGAATGAGATCAGCCTAGTACGGCCGTCTCGTCCAACCAGGCGCTACCAAGAGTACCTTTACCCGAAAGCCTCGATACGCCAACTAGTTGCCCTATGAGAGCCCATGGGGAAAGGACAAGACAAAAACTTAAATGGGAGCTTACTGAGCCTCGACTTGGACGAACCATCAGCCGCCCCATTCCTCCACCAGAGAGATCTCCGGGTGAACCCCAAGGAAGCCAATAATATTAGCTAGCGCTCGAATTAAGCCATAATGCACATTTGCCCCATAGAGCAAATCAGGGTCTAGTCGATTCAACTCCCTGATCCTTTCCTGTTCCAGGCGAGTAGACTGCCGTAAACACTGCGACTACTTGAAGCATGCTCTTGCCTCCCCAGGCTCCACAAATGGGAGCTTGTAAGGACGGAGCATTGCCCCCAATGATCGCTTCAGTGAACCATCTACTTTCCTATCTTGCGCTAAAGAAGATTGCTAGGGCTCCCTTCCATACAGTGAGTCCATACCCCCTGGTAGTGCAAGGTGTGCACCCACCCACGTAGTAACCAGGCCTACCCCTGCTTAGCCCCAAAATGTCAAACAAGAACAGGCGAATTCAGGACAGCTGAATACTTTTTTTTTTTCCCTCCACAAAGACATCTCTTAACCAAAAATTCCTTCAGCATATGTTAAGAGATGCTCTTTCCGTGCCAACAATATGAAGTAGAAAGAACTCCCAAACACAGGCATACTAATCCACGGCCTTCCTGCTAGAGTAACGCCCCATTCCGTCTGACTGCACAAAGATGGACTTTATATTTTAAGTTCAACTAGCACCTGGTGTTAGGAAATACAGCTTTCTCATTCCGCAGTGGCAATTGAGTCAACAATGTAGAAGCCGAGAAACTGCAGACAAGTTCCCATTATAAGTTCCCATTATATCACCTGGTAAAGACTCCACTTTTAGACCACAGAAGCAAAAAAAGCATGCAAGAGTGCCTTGTGCCCTGCCATTAGCTGATTGAATTGAAACGATTCGGTGTATGCAGGGCAATTTCCAGAGAACGCAAGGTCCCTCATCCAGGCTGACTCCACATTCACAGTCTAAACCGGCAGCCATCTTGGCTGATGCCGATCAGCGCGGAAGCCATCTTGTAAGCCCAGCATATGATGTATGCCTACCAGAATCTGAGCTGCTGCCATTGCTGCTAGAGAACTAGCCTGGCTGCGTGCTTCTGGCCCCCATTAAGGCATTCGCTGAACACTAGCAGAGACTCTCCGTACTGGAGAACCTCTGATAAATGGAATGGGAGCATAGATAGCTTCAAAGGCTAGAGTTCTATTTTGCAACCTCTCTCCGCTGAGCTGCCTTTTCCATATGTAAAATTAAACCACATATAGCCAAAATTAAGACATTACAAATCTACCATAAAATCTTATAATTTGGGCAAAGCCAAACTAAACGGGAATATTTTCCATTAAGAAACCACACAACTATAAAACCCCTCTCATGACATAGTGCTTATGGCAGAGCATTCCACATCTGTGGACTGGCCATGGCGCTCACCCAAGCACCTGTTACAACTGTCCAAGAGAGTTATCACCATAATTCCTTGTAACTTGAATATGTTTAGTGATATAGCGGAAGGGCTGTCGGGTATGGTTTGCCTCTTTGCAGATGATACCAAAATCTGCAATAGAGTAGACACCCAGGAAGGTGTAGATAACATGAGGGGGGATCTAGCTAAGCTTGAAGAATGGTCTAGAATTTGGCAGCTGGGATTTAATGCTAAAAAATGTAAGGTCATGCATTTGGGCTGCAGCAATCCAAGGGAGCAATACAGTATAGGTGGTGAAGTACTTTTGTCCACTAAAGAAGAGCGGGACCTAGGCGTGGTTGTGTCTGATGATCTTAAAGTAGCTAAACAGGTAGAAAAGGCGACGGCAAAAGCTAGAAGGATGCTTGGGTGCATACGGAGAGGAATAGCCAACAGAAAAAAGGAGGTGATAATGCCTCTAAGTCTAAGTCTTTGGTGCGACCTCATTTGGAGTATGGTGTGCAATTCTGGAGACCGCACCTTCAAAAGGATGTGAACAGGATGGAGTCGGTGCAGAGGGTGGCTACTAAAATGATTAGTGGGCTTCATTATAAAGCATTTGAGGACAGACTTAAGGATCTTAATATGTACACCTTAGAGGAAAGGCGGGATAGAGGTGATATGATTGAGATGTTTAAATACCTCCGTGGCATAAATGTTCAGGGAGAGAGCCTCTTTCAATTGAAAGCAAGTTCTGCTACGAGGGGACATGGGATGAGGGTGAAGGGAGATAGATTCAGGAGTGATATGCGGAAATATTTCTTTACGGAGAGAGTGGTGGATCCATGGAATGGTCTCCCAGTGGAGGTGGTAGAGATGAGGACAGTAACTGAATTTAAAAAAGCATGGGACCAACACAGAGGATCTCTAAAGGTAAAAAGTGGACTGTTGTAGTTGTTGTTATGGAAGGACAGACTAGATAGGCCATGTGGTCTTTTTCTGTCATCATGTTTATGTTTCTATTTTTACAGCGGATCATAGTGCTATATCACAGCAGCTAAGCCAAAATATTACCCTGCCATATAAACCAACTGTAACGCGTTATAGGACCTTCTATGGATAGCGGAAGGAGATTCTTGTAAATTTTTTTTTTTTTTTAAAGTATAGGTCTCCAAAAACCAAGTTTCCGCCGACTCCAATGAAATCAAAGCAGATCAGCTAAAATTACCCGAACTGCTCCTATAGCTTTGCAAGAAGCTACCAGCCCCCGCTGCACCCAGCTTTCCTTCCCCCCTTATCCTGAGGGATTCAGCATTGCAGGACGTGTTGCGCACCCCCTGCCAGCCTGCTGCATCTGCCAGGGAGCTGAAGAGCAAAACAGAAAGTAGAACCCCTGGAAGCAAACAGTGTCCTGACCTTGGGGTTCAGGAGCAAAAGGCCACTGAATAAATCAACAGTGTTAGCTAAAAATGAACAAGGCTCTCTCTCACTAAAGAGTTTCTTTTTCTTTTTGAAATCCCACCGAAGTCCGTGAGACCCAAGCCTTCGAACACAGCCCCTTAACGCTGTGCATTAACCATAACCAATGAAATGAAATGAAATGAAATCCTGCTCTAGGAATAGATGAGAATTTCCTGGGAAGGGCATGCTAAGTGGAGCTATGATACACACAGGCACCCCCCCCCCTGCAGTCAGAGAAATAGCAGTGGGATACACCGACAACCTTGCAAATGGAGGTCTTAGAGGTTGCTGCCTGTGTGAACCTGATGAGTAATACGATTTTGTATTTTAAATCTTGGTCATATAATCTTGATTTGCAGAACATTATTTATTTTTATTTATTTACATTCTCTTATATACCGCGCTATTCTGCATCAGTGCGGTTTACATTGAACAAACGAATTACATTGAACAGGGCATTATAACTTGGAGATAACTTTTTTACAGGGAACATGGGCTATGAAGGGTTAAGTGGCTTGCCCCAGACCACAAGGAGCACCTGTGGGACTAGAAACCCCACATTACATTACAGCTGCTTGTTTAGTCACTAACCCCTGAGAGCCCATGAGGTGGCTCTGTGGGTATTTGTTCCCTGACTTGCAGAGAATGATCAATTTGATGGCTGCATACACAGTCATAGAAAGGCACTATTGAGTGTACCAGCTGCCCTCTGGTGGCCATAGACCGTAGCACAGGCACTTCTTGGTTGACAGTTTAACTGTCAGTCTACTTTTTTTTTTTTATATCCTAAAGTTTCCTAAACCTGTCCCTGTGAATTTTGGGCAACTTTCACTATAGAATACATAAAAGCACACTTCCAGGCTGTCCCTCCTTCCACCTACAAGTTAGGGCTCTGCTCTTGAACCTAAAAACTGGCAATTTGCCTAATATCCTGGGACTGAACGTGCTCCTCAGAGACATTATTAGGAGGGAAAGAACATGTGGTATCAGGGATCAATGCCAAAACGGCTGTCCTATAAAACTAAGAATAAACTTAAAAATAAAGAGGATTGACAACAGCCCCCTTAAGGCTGAGGAACCCCCCCCCCCCCAAGCCTCAAAAATCCTACAAACAAAAGAAACAAACACTAGGCCCAAAAATCTAGCTATTCTGCCTGTTGTCTTCCTCACACAGGCAGCTCCCTGCAGCTCTCGCCATGCGGTCCAAATACCTAGAGAGAAAATGGCCGCCCCTTCGCCAGAGAATTTTGGCACGAAGAACAGCCGCTGCTGCAAAAAGGAGGCCTCAGTAGACCGACAGAGCCCGAAGGCCTTACCTGCAGGGCAGAAAGCCACACAGCCTGCTCCTACCACCTTGAATTCCTCCGATCCTCAAGCCGCGCTGATGCACCTGGCAGCCGCGGTGAGGATCACTCAGCCGGTTCCACAGAGTAAAATTAAAATCCCGCAGCAACGGAGAGGCTCCGTCTCACACAGCTTCAGTGTGGCTGTATGGGTCCCGGAGCTCTCTCCCGTACAGTCAAGGGAGAGAGATCCACACCGGCAAATGCCTGTAGCAAGTGAAAATAACTGAGAAGGAGGGAAGGCAAGAGCTGCTACTAATTTAAAGAGCCAGGCTCAAATTTAAAATTACTGTAAATAAGAAAATTTGCTCCTAACTAAAGGGAACTAATCCCTGATTTAATTCAGTTACCTTTGGTTAATTGGCAAAGTAAAATTAAAAGTAAATTAAAGGTAAAATCAAAAGTAAAATCAGAATAGAATTTGTCACACTAAATGCTCCTTATCTGTTCCCCCCAAGTGAGCCCAGAAGCTAGGCTCACTATGTCCTCCTGCTGCATGGAGACTGGACACACTGGAGGCTGATGGGAGATACCAGCAGGCTATATCCAGTGATGTCACGACTTTGACATGCCCAGTCTCCAAGCTGCAGGAAGAGGTGCACAACCCAGAGGTGGAGGACTAAACTGGAGGAACGATAAGGAAGCTGCCATTTTCCATATTGCTACTTGAAACATGAGGGGGGGTCATCTCACAGGGAGGCAGAGGATAACTGAACTGATTGGCAAGTTCACTTTTAAACTATAAAACAAAACTGAACCATGGGAAAGAGTTTTAAATGCATGCAGAAGGCACATGTGATCCATACCCTCAGCCATATAAGCAGCTTAGACGTTTCTGGCACTGTGACCCATACCTACAGTCATATAGCAGTTTAGGAGTTTCTGGGTCCATGCAGTGTTTGTCCCTTTAAAGGAGGCCACTGAAAGTGGTTTGGTCTTACATAATGCTGTACAGTATTACTACTGCAAGGACAATGGCCCATTCCTAAAAATATCCACTTATAGTTAACCCAATATTGTAAAGCAGTACAACATCTCTAATACTTTGCAATGTGATTTTTCAGTGCATATTTTCGTAAGTGGTATCTTTATATACCAACGACAGGCCTGTTCCTCTCTCAGGTCTAGACTCCCACTCACTATTAATTCAGAATGTAGAACCACCGTTTAGCCAATGTCCATTCCTCCCTTCAATCCCAGGGTTCCCCTGAAAGCTGGCGATGTCAGCCTTGGGAAATTACTCACCTGAAACAGTGGAACGCAATCTCTGTGAAGCTGCTACAGAGGCTAAGATGCCATCATTGGCTGGCTGTGGAGGTGTAAGTGCCCTGGTGCCTGTTAATGGAGACCCAATGGGCCGGGAATCTATCGCTGGCAGGGGTGGACCAAGATGCGTCTGTACACCAATGCCTTTTCGCTGCAAAGTGCTGGTAGTCTGTAGGCTGGTACCAGAGCCTGGGGAAGGAGCTGGTAGACCAGGACCCGGCAGAGAGTTTCTTTGTGCACAAGATGCAGCTCCCATCACATTCTCAGTCTTCACAAAGGGTCCTGCTGTGTGATTAGGGAGCACAATTGCCGCTGGTGATGTGGAAGGCTGGGGCCATGACTGCCGGTGTGACAGAACGGAGAGTGTCGTACTTGGTCCCATTAGCCTCTGGTTTTCAGTCAACTGGGTGGAAGTTTCTGGGGAAATGCTATACAAATGAGGTCCGTTCACTTTTATTTCAGCAGCCATGGGACCATTTGAGGTCCCACAAGGTGCTATCTTTTTGAAGTTTTCCAAGAAGGGGCCTTCTTCTTGCAGCACAGACACTGGGGTTGAAGGGGAAGTAGGGAAGTTCTGGGATGATGTCCCTGAGGAACAGGTGGTGGAGATCACAGTCTTTTCAGCTGCCTGGTGAGAGTTAGGGGTGAAACCATCTGCTGTGATAACAGGCTTTATATCAGCCTTCTCAGAGTCCCCACATAACGGCATCTGCTTAGCAGATAAATGCTTCAGTATACTGCACTGAAGGGCAACCACGCTGCGGAGCCACTGCAGAGAGAAAACAATAATTCAGCAGAATCCATATTCTTAGCAATAACACTTCAAACCCCACAATTACTCAGTTAATTCCTCCCACTTACTCCATAAACCTTGGGTCTAACCAGGTGGAAAATATCCAGATGCATTACTAAAGGGCATGTGGGAACAATGCCTTAAATATTCCTAAGAAATGAGGGCTCTAGGTTGGCAGTGGTAGGGGGGACATGGGGCAGCCGACTAGAGCAAGAATAAAAGAGCAGTAGGACAAGCAGGGTGGCAGAAAACAGTAAGCCAGAAAGGGAGTGGGTGGAGGGGAGGATAAAACTAGCAGGTAAAGAGAAGGGAAAAGCAGAGGGCAGCATGTACCTCTTGTTGCTCTGATTCGTTGGTTAAGTGCTCAGCGTTTAAAAGGTGCTTCTGTGAGTCATAGGTACAGACCAGTTCCCCATCACGTATTCCTGCAGGAGCCAGCAGTGGGGGTGGACACTGGTACTGGGCCTTTATGGCCTCAGGAACCTGAAAAAGAAAGATAAAATGACATTGGAAACTGCTCACAAAAAACAAATGTTTGTCAAGTAAATGGATACAAATTGCACCCTTAGGAGCTTGGCAAAGAGTCTGCACTACTGCATATCTGTACTAGCTCTCCATTACTGGCATTGTCTCTATAGTACCTACCTCCATGTACTTGAGTTTCAGAGCTGGCTGAACAGCATCAAGTCCTGTTGCTGATACACATCTGGAGTTTCCTTGGAAATTCTTTGTTTGTCAAAGACCTGGTGACAGTGTTTCCCTTTCTATTCACACATTACTGGACACACTGGTATTTATATTAGCTCATGAGGACACTGTCCCTGCATCAAGCTAGTAAGATGGTAGAACTTGCACTGGTTTCCTACAACATACCAGTCCAGCTTACTCCCAATTATACGTACCTTCAAAGCTTTTCTCTTGGCAGACTGGATAACCCTGCGGTTAGGAGGATGTTTCTTGTGAATTCTGTTCAGGAAGTCCACCTTCACAGTGTGCTGCGATATGGTGTCCTGAAACCGGTCAAACAACTGGCACCTGTTGCTCAAGGTCATATTCTTCTGATTGAGCTATAGGAAGCACAATACATGTAAAGAAAAGATATAGGCAGCAAAGATGAATGTTTATCACAGCACAAAGTTACACAAAGGCAAGCGCACAGGCACCAAGAGGGGAAGGAAAGCAAAGTTGCTAACTTCAATAAGCTCTCTCAATAGACAGTAGGATAAATCTAAACACACACAAGTGCATGATGTCCTCCGACGCCACACAAAACTGAGCTCAGAAAAACCTAGAAAAGGTTATCCTAAGCACAAAGAAACAGACACATGACAACAGAAAAAGACCACATGGCCTAGCTAGTCTGTTCTTCCGTATCAACCACTACAACATTTCCCTTTTTTCCTTTAGAGATGCAGGATTTTCTGCACAGCCATTGCCTTAGAACTTCCCTCAGTCTAATGCTGGACTTAGGAGTCAACCCCCCCCCCCTCGAGAAAAGCAGGTGGGTATGTGTCCCTGAAAGAGTGGAGCAATAGCCTAGTGGTTAGAGCACTGGCTTGGTAACCAACAGACCAGAGTTCAATCCCACTAGCACGCCTTGTGGCCTTGGGCAAGTCATTTAACCCTTCATTGCCTCGAAAGACAGGCTTGGTAATCTACTTCTGGTCACAAAGTCAAGAAAACCGAGGAGCTGCTGGGTCGCCAGGAGTCAGCAATGACTCAAAACGCACACAGTGCAGTGTGCATGTGTCCCTGATTTATCCTCTCGATACGGTTAAGCAACTTTACTTTCTCCATAAATAAGCAGGATGAATCGGCTATGTCAGTAGGGAACCTATTTAGTTTCTGGATGCTCAGAGAACTTAGATAGTTAATTCCCCCCCCCCCCCAACAATAGTCCTATCAATTGAAAAGATCTTGTAGAATTTCTTATTCAGAGGCACTCTCTCTTTGATGTGGATGGTAATTTTACAATAGGGTGCCTATATGCAAACACCATGCAGATGCCTATTTTGTAAACAGATTCCTACGATTTTATAAAATACTAGGAGTAAACTAGATTGAAGCCTCAGGCATCTGCTTGGGAGCAGATATAAATATTAGTATGTAAATCTCAATTCTGCCCACATTCCATCAATACGCCTCCCCTGAACATACCTAAAAATCACATCTAAGCACACAATTTTATAAGAGACTTTTCACATGAGTTCACTGGAATATACATGCAAAAGAATCCTTTATAACATTACTGCCATATTGTCTAGACCTGGGTGTCAAACTCCAGTCCTAGAGGACCACAAAGCAGCCTGGTTTTTCAGGATATCCCTAATGAATATTCCTGAGATATCTGCATACAATGGGGGCCATGCATACAAATCTCCCCATGCATATTCATTAGGGATATCCTGAAAATCTAACTGGTTTGCAAGCTTGAATTTTACACCCCTGGTCTAGACTAATGAAATGCAACTGAATGATTCTGCTGCAACTCTACATATTTCTGCAATGGAAAGTGAGCATAAATGGGCAATCAATGTTGCCATGACTTTGGATGACTATTTGCTTTAGAGTTGCAGCCCCATGAGACTGTGGGATATGCAGCATCAGCCAGTTTGAAGAAGTTTTTTTAACCAGTACAATTCCTATTCTGTTGGGAATAAGGGATATGAGTAGATATGTGGTATGGCTGTGTTTCCATATAGAAAGTCAGCATTCCCTTATGGGTTGATGTTTAATGGTGGTTGTCCGTGTTTCCCCCCCCCCCCATCAATATCCCACGATTAAATATAATCTGGTTATTCGGCACTGGTATCCAAATATCTGGGATCACTGCTGGCGCTATCCGGATAGCGGTGATTTTCAGCTGCTATCTGTATAGGTAATCCACATAGGCCAGCAAAAACGTTGTCCTAATAGTCATTATCAAGATAAGTGCAGGCTCCGCCTCAAGCTCCACCCCAGCACTATCTAGATAGTGCCGAGGCAGTTAAAAGAACTATTTAGCAGCTCTATCTAGAGAGTACCGCTGAATATTCCATTCCGTTAGCAGATCCTGCTAATCAGATAAGTCCTTTTGAATACTGACCCCCTTAAGAGTACAGTGTGTACAGGGCTTGATCGCCTGTGTTCTTGATGAAGAAAAATGTGGGAAGCACTATACACTGATCAAATGATGTGAAAAACTAATACCATCTTTAGTAAAAAAATAAAAATAAATAAAATAAAAAAAATTAGGGTGAATTTGATAGATCATCCTAGTATAGAACAGCTGCAGATATAGTGAATACAAGATGACCCTTTGAAGCTTATTTAGCCTCTGGGATGAGGTTACCGCTACAAAAACCATATTTCCAGGTCAGATATTGGAATCCTGTTTATTTTATGGTTTTCAAAAGGTGGTTTAATGAGCTCAATTAGAACCATGTTGAGACTCATGAACCGATTGTTTCCTGATTGGGGATTTCAGATGTCATAATCCCCTTGTGAATTGGACATTAACAGATGAGGCAAAACAATTTCATTTGTGCATGCATGGTAAGCTGCTATTGTACCAAATGTACATTTTCTAAGGAGAGGCTCGGACCAGATGGTCACAGGCAGAATAATTACTGAAGCAGATTGGGAATGCAGATAGAAATGTCCAACTGTCTTGGAACATAACACATATAGAACCTTTCCATCTGAAGTTATAAGTTTCTAAAGGATTAGATTATCCTCACTTCTTGAGAAAGTTGGAGAGATGCTACCAAAGAGCATTCAGTATCTATGCTGTTAGAGCTAGCAATTGGATGCTCTGGTTAACCTTGAATTAAAACCAAAATGGTAAACAGAATGGAAGGATACCCCTATGAGTAGAGGCTTAAAAGGCTGGAGCTCTTCAAATTGGAAAAGAGACGGCTGAGGGGGGATATGATAGAGATCTACAAATTAATGAATGGAGTGAAACGGGTAAATGTAGATCAGTTGTTTACGCCATCAAAAAGTAGAAAGACTATAGGACACACAATGAAGCTAATGTAACCTAAGACTAACAAGATAAAATATTTTTTTTGTTCAATGCATAATCAAACTCTGGAATTTGTTACCTTAGAAAAGGTCACCCCACTCCAAACAAATGGCAAGCCTTTCACCTTATCAACACAAAACAAACCCTAGAGACAATAACCAAAATCACCACCACATCATACCTTGATCCATGCCCAGTTGCATGGATTAAAAACAAAACCCGAACTAGCACCTTTCATCATGGCGTCCCCTGCGAAGCTGTGAAGGAGCCGTGAAGCAGCGCCAAGAACTCCGCTGAAAAGATCGCCGCCAGCCCCCCAACAAGCGGCTGAGAGGCACATGGGAGTTCCGGCGGCCCCGGGGTTCGGAGCCCCGGCTCCGGAACAGGTAAGGGGGATGGGCTAGGGACCCTGGGTTCCCCTAACGGGTCCTGTCCAGTCGCCCCCGAGTCCTGGAGACCCTCTAGCGGCTCCACCTCAGGAGCGCAACCCCTACAAACGCCCTCTGAAGACACCAAGCTGCGCTTGACTCCACACAAGAGGCAAATCTGTTTGGAAGGCATGCTACCCAGACTTGTAAGGCCCGGGCCGACCGTGGGGCTAACTGAAAAATAACGGGTCTTTTTTTTTTTTTTTTACCTCAGTCCCCTCAGAGGAGCTCCCCCAGGACCCCCCTGAAGAAACAATCAAAAAACGAAGCTGCGCTGGAGAGCAGGAACGCGGCAAAGGCCGAAAGAAAAAACCGCGATTTTCCCGCTCTCAGCACACGTGGCTGGGCCTGCCTCTGCAACAGAACTGCTTCCCGCCGAAGCGAGACTTACCTCCAGCGCTGACAGCCGCTTGGAAAACAAGGATGAGTGCCCACCGGGTCTCCTACTGCACTGAAGGGAAAACCCCCAGCGGCTGCGGTCCTGATCGGGAGCTCCAGCAGCCCGAAAACAGGAGAAATCGCCGCGGCTGTACCCGCTAGCTCAGCGCACCGGCAGGCAGTCCCTCTGCACGCGCTGAGCTAAGCAAGGTGCCGGTTCCAGTCCCCGTCGCCTCGGGACGGCCACCAGCCACTGGTCCTCACCCCGGGAAATTAAAGTATGGCCAAATCGAAAAAGAAACGAAATAAGAAATTATAGAAATTAAAGTAAAGGGGAAATCAAACGAAATAAAGAAAATCAAGGGCAGAGGACCTCAGGGCATACAGAAAGCAGCAGTCCCCCGATGGAAGGGAGACAAAGCCTCCAGCTTTCCTGATTTAAAGAAATAGCACCCAAGTACTCCAAAATCGTTCCTCCAGTGAGCCCAGAGCCTACTGGGCTCACCCTTCTCCAAGCTGCTTTGGAGACTGATAAAACTGGAGTATGGAGGTGGTGCCAGCCCTTATATACTGATGACATCACAGAAAAGAAGTTTCTCAGTCTCCAAAGCTGCTGGAGGAGGTTGACAACCCATAGTTTCCGGGACTAGCCTGGAGGACGATCAGGAACAGATCCCTTAACAAAGACAATCCTACATCATATATACCAACTGCAAGTATTCCATTCTTAGGAAAAAGGTTGTACAAATCCAACTTCAAGACTACATTGATAGTCATGCCCCGCTTGATGAACACCAGTTTGGGTTTCGTCTATACCACAGAGTAGAAACATTACTCCTGGTCCTATTTGATACTCTACTCTGTGGCCTAGATAATGTAAACCAAGCTTACCTCATGGTGTTCCTGGATATATCCTCTGCTTTTGATAATGTCGATCACAACACCCTCCTAACAAGACTTGCACACATAGGCATAAACGGTACTACCTTCAACTGGTTTAAATCCTACTTGTCCAACCGCTCGCTGTGAAAGTAGACCAGGAACTCTCCTCCACCTTCCCTCAACAGGGAATTCCACAAGGTTCTGCGCTCTCCGCTCTATTGTTCAACATATACCTTCAACCCATATACTCAATCTTCAGGAAATACAATATAAACTACCATGTCTACGCAGACGATATCATGGTCTACACCAGGGGTCTCAAACTCAAATTGCTTTGAGGGCCAAATGAGGACTTGTAAAGTAACCCGGGGGCCGCATAAGACGCGGGGCCTCATTTGCATAAGGGGCCTCATTTGCATAAATATTTGCATAATGTTACCATACACTAACTTTTAGTAAACATGCCTCTTTAATGAGTATGGATAAAGAAAGACTAAAAGATTTAGAAACAAGAAGACAATAATTAAACTGGGAACCTCAAAAGCCAAACTTGGAATGTACAACAACACTGTAGAAATAAAACTATAAATTAATTTCCTCTTGTACTAAACAAAGCGCAAACATTAATGATGCACATTTCCCAGAGCTGACATATTCCAGTTAATAAATTCAAAATAAAGAGATATTTTTCTACCTTTTGTGCATTTTTTTCAGTTGCAATTGTTCCAGCCACTTTCTTTGGTTTCTTCATGTCTTCTGCTAACTCTCCATCGTCTGCTGTCCATTTGCCCTTTCTTCTCTCCTAGTTTTTTTTCCATTCTCTCTCTACATCTGCTTTAACATACTAATCTTTCTCCTTTTTCTCTTTCCTCATTCCTATTTCATCCACTCAAATTTTACCCCTCCATCCTCAATCCCCACTTACTCTCCCAATACCTGGCCAATTGTAGATTTGTCTTCTCTCCCAGACAAAATATTTTTCCCCTCTCCATTTCACTTTCCCAGCTCCATCCCATTCTAATCCTCCCCCAACATCAGCTCCCTTCTAGTTCCAGCCCCACCCAGCATCCGCTCCCTTCTAGTCCCCCCATCAGTCCATTTCCAGTCCTATCCTAGCCTCACCATCAGCCCATTTCCAATCCTAGCCCCCATCAGCCCATTTCCAATCCTAGCTCCCTCCCCTCACAGCCCATTTCCATTCCAAGCCCCCCTCCCCATCAGCCATTTGCAGTTCAAGCCCCCCTTCCACTCAGCCCATTTCCAGTCCTAGCAACCCCCCCCCCAGCCCATTACCAGTCCTAGACCCCCCATAGCCCATTACCAGTCCTAACCTCCCCATAGCGCACTTCGTTTTACCCCCCATCACCCCATTTTCAGTCTTACCCCCCCCCATAGCCCATTACCAGTCATAACCCCCCCTGCCAATAGCCCACTTCCAGCCCTAACCCCCATTACCCCATTTCAGTCAGCCCCTCCATAGCTCATTACCAGTCCTAACTCCCCCCATCAGCCCACCTCCAGTCCTTCCTAACCCCCACCTGCCCATTTCCAGTCCTAGCCCCCACCATAGCCCATTACCAGTCATATCCCCCCTGCAATTAGCCCATCTCCATTAATATACCCCCACCCTGCCAATAGCCCATTTCCAGTCATACCCCCCCCTGCCAATAGCCCATTTCCAGTCATAACCCCCCCTGCCCATAGCCCATTTCCCGTCATACCCCCCCTGCCAACAGTCCATTTCCAGTCCTAACCCCCCGGCCAATAGCCCATCTCCCGTCTTAACCCCCCCTGCCAATAGCCCATATCCAGTCATAACCCCCCCCGCCAATAGCCCATTTCCCGTCCTAACCCCCCCCGCCAATAGCCCATTTCCAGTCTTAACCCCCCCCTGCCAATAGCCCATTTCCAGTCATAACCCCCCCCTGCCAATAACCCATTTCCAGTCATAACCCCCCCCTGCCAATAACCCATTTCCAGTCATAACCCCCCCCCTGCCAATAACCCATTTCCAGTCATAACCCCCCCCTGCCAATAACCCATTTCCAGTCATACCCCCCCTCCCTGCCAATAGCCCTTTTCCAGTCATGCCCCCCCCCCTGCCAATAGCCCATTTCCAGTCCTACACCCCCCCCCAGGTAAATTAAAAAAAAACCTGGCTTCTGCTGCTGCAGCAGAAAATCAGCTGTCCCGCGGCCCCTTCCCCTCTGCGCGGAGAGCCCTGAGTGTGCTTCATCTGCGGCGTGCTTTTTAAGCCGCGAAGAGAGTATTTCCCTCTCGCGCGGCTTAAACCTAGTCACTTTTCAAGCCTCGCGAGAGGGAAATACTCTCTTCGCGGCTTGAAAAGCACCCGCTGATGGAGCACTCTCGGGGATCTCCGGGCAGAGAGGAAGGGGCCGCAGGACAGCTGATTTTGCTGCTTGAGCAGCAGAAGCCAGTTTTTTTTTTTTTTTTAAATTGACCGTCGAGCAGCAGAAGCCGTCGCGGGCCGCACAACGTTCTCTCGCGGGCCGCGTGTTTGAGACCCCTGGTCTACACCCACAGATATAAAAAAACCCCACACACCATATCATCACAAACTGCATAATTGAAGCTGAATCTTGGCTAAAGGAAAATAATCTGCACATAAATAAAAAAAAAAACAGATCTTATTCACAACAAGAAATCAAAGCTTCACCCCTCCCACAACATTTAAACGTCATGACATAAACGTACCAATCAAAGATAAGGTTAAATATGTAGGCATTACAACAGACAAATCCCTCTCGATGACAGCACAAATCAAGCAAACAGCAAGAACCATATTTTACAAACTAAAGACAATCCAGCATCTCAGACCCCTCCTAGAGACCCATAATTTCCAAACAGTAGTACAAGCCCTTATCACGCCCCATCTGGACTACTGTAATAGCATACTACAAAGACTGCCTAAAAAGAGCCTCCACACTCTCCAACTAGCCCAGAATGTCATATCTAAGGCAAGACTTACCAATCATATTTCCCCTATCCTCTACAACCTTCACTGGCTCCCGGTGGCCAGTGGGATAAAATACAAATCCCTAGTCACCACCTTCAAACTTATCAATAATAATCTCCCCATCTTTTCTTACAACCAAGATACAAACCCAAACAGAAAAAAGAAGTAGGAGAAAAGGTAAGTTAAACCTACTAGCAACCCCATCCTCATTCCAAAAAACAAAACAGGCAACCAGTAATAGAACCTTTTCCTATACAGCCCTTACTCTCTGGAACTCTCTCCTAGAACCAATCAGATCAATAAAGGACCTTCAAGCATTCAAAAAAGAATTGAAAACGCATCTATTTACCAAACACTATAATAACCTCCCCATTAATGAACAATCATACAACCTAGCAACATACAACCCAGCAACATACAACCCAACAACTTAACTACTGCCTAGCACTCCCTGCCAGGCTCCCCTCCCAGCCACCCTGCTCATTACACACTTTGTGAATTCTATTATGTATATAGTTATATTATCCAACCTCCACTATACTCATCCCGGTTATAGAAGGTATGTTAAATGTTCTCTGTATATAGTTTAATTATTATTGCTCTATGTAACCTTAACATTAACTGCTCTATGTAAACTGCCCCTGATCATTGGAAGGGGCAGTAGAGAAAACTGTTCAAATAAATAAAATAAATAAATGTAGTAAAAGCTGTTAGTGTAGGGTTTAAAAAAAAAGGTTTGGACAAGTTCCTGGAGAAAAGATCCATAAACCATTATTAAAGAGGACCCGGAAAATCCACTGCTTGCCCCAGGACAAGCACTCTGGAACCTGTGTGCCTCTTTGAGAGCCTGCCAGGTACTTGGCTTGGATTGGCCGTTGTTAGAAACAGCATACTGGGCTTGATGGACCTTGGTCTGACCCAGTAAGGCATTTCTTATGAGATGCTGCTAGATGAATCACAGACATAACTAAGAATGAACAGAAACTAGATTTGATGATGATAGGACAGATTACATGGAGGAGTATCCTAGTAGAGGAGTGACCTACTAACCAAGAGACTAGGGTTTGATTCCAACTGGCACTCCTTGTGGCCTTGGGCAAGTCATTTTACTCTCCAATGCCTCGAAAGAAAGGCCTGGCAATCTACTTCAAGTCACACCTTGTGGGGGTCATCAGGAGTCTTAACTAGATCTTTTGGAGCAGAATGGCAGAGATTTCTTATCTTCTGACACAAAAGATCTATTGTTGAGGACTCTCCATTACTGGAAGAGATTTTCTATCATCTCCTAATTCACCAGCAGCTTTGGAGACTGAAAGATTTCATCACTTTGATGTCACCGGTATAAGTAGACAGGAACCACCCCCTATCACCAGTACCTATTGACAAAGCAGACTCAGCAGAGCAACAAATAAGTAGAATAAAGAAATAATAGCCATAATCGGCCAACAGTCGAAATGAACTCGCACCCATACCGTCCCAAACATTGTTACCAGAAAAAAGGAATGGGTGAACCGAGAACCCCCAAGCCCGGCGCAACTGTGCGACCAAGCTCAAGAGACACTGCTGCGTAAAGAAGGGCCCCGCCTGTCTTCCCTGCGCTTCTTCTCACCCTTCCTACGCTAAACCAGTAGACTGACCGTCTGGACTGCTCTAAAGAATCTTCAGGCTGCCCCTAATGCAAAGACCCTGGGAGGGATCCAGGACTGGACTAGAGTTCCTTAAGGAACGACAATTAGCAGGTAAGTCTAATTTACTCTTCCTTAGCGTCCCTGTAGTCCAGTCCCGGAACCATAGAGGACGTGACAGAGAAGTACACATCAACGGGAGGGACCTACTAGCCCAGCCTGAAGAACCGCTGAGCCCAAACGCCCATCCCCCCGTGCCTGCACATCCAGCCTATAGTGCCGAGCAAACGAATGGAGCGAAGACCACGTCGCAGCCCTACAGATCTCCTCCGCTGGCACCAAACTAACTTCCGCCCAAGATGCCGCTTGCGCCCTGGTGGAATGCGCACGAAGACCTTCCGGAACCACCTTACCCTTCAAAAGGTAGGCGGAAGCAATCGCCTCCTTCAACCACCACGAGAGGGAAGACTTTGCCGCTGCCTCACCTTTCCGAGGCCCCGCAAAAACAATAAACAGCCTGTCTGACTTCCTAAAGAAGGCCGTTCTCCTGAGATATTTCTTGAGCACTCTCCGAACATCCAAGAGATGCAAACGGCCCCCCGAGCGCTCTTTCTGTTCCGCCGAGAACACCGGAAGCGATACTACTTGGTTGACATGAAACACGGAAACCACCTTCGGTAAAAAGGCCGGAACCGTGCGTAAAACCACCTTGTGCCTGAAAAAGGTCAGATACGGCTCCGTACACGCCAACGCCTGCAACTCCGAAATCCTCCGAGCCGAACAAATAGCCACAAGGGGTCATTTGTGAGGTTCCAGGGAACAATCCAGTGTCTGCAGTTACATTCTGCATTTTTGGATGATTATGATGCTGAAAGGAGAGTCTGTCAAAAGATTAAGGAGGAGCTAAAGATCTGGAATTGGATAAAGACATAAGATTCAGCTCATTTCTTATAAATAAAATAGTTACTATTTGGTTGTCTCTCTGGATTAACACTCTTTTCTGATAAATTTAATAGTGAATGCTCTAGAGCATGGAAAACTGCTTTATCAGAAGGTGGAACAAATATGATTTTTCCCGTGTCATGTTTTTGGGCCTGAAGGGATAAAGCATAGTTACTTACCTGTAACAGGTGATCTCTGGGAACAGCAGGAATAAGTCTTCACATATGGGTATCGTCGGTACCGACGGAGCCTGCGCGGGAACGCTCCCCAGCATCCAGAAAGAAAGCTTTTGTGAGCAACCCACAGCGCCTACACGCTGCCTTCCCGCCTTTCCTAACCGCCTCTCTCCAGTTCAAGTTTTAAGCTGAGACAAAGAGAGACAGAGAGAGAGAGGAAAGGAAAGATAGAGAGAGAGATACAACTCCTAGAGGAGGTGGGTGGGTTGTGAAGACTTATTCCTGCTGTTCCCAGAGATCACCTGTTAGAGGTAAGTAACTGTGCTATCTCCAGGAACAAGCAGGAATGAGTCTTCACATATGGGGACTCCCCAGCTAGAGATGCCAGGGAGATCTCCAAGGTTGAGTCCCTGAGAAGGGCTCTACCTCCCCCCATGGATCTCGGGCATCCAACCAGGGATGGGGGTAGGAGTTGATTAGGTATGGAACAGGTGTTTGAGAACAGCCTGACCAAACAAGGCATCCCGGCGGGAGTCCTTGTCCAAGCAGTAATGGGCTGTAAAGGTATGAACCGAGGTCCAGGTGGCCGCTCGACAGATTTGGTCGATGGACACAGAGTTTAGATGAGCCATAGAGGCTGCCATGGCCCTCACATTGTGAGCTGTGACATGGCCCTCCAGAGAAAGGTTCTTACTCTGGTAGGCGAAAGAAATACAATAAGCAATCCAATTGGACAGAGTTCTCTTAGAGACTGGAAGTCCTAAATGAGAGGGATCAAAAGCAACAAATAGCTTGAGAGGACTTTCTATGTTGCTGTGTCTTTTGTAAGTAAAAAGCAAGTGCTCTCTTACAATCCAGGGTATGAAGATTCCTCTCTGCACTTGATGCATGAGGTCCTGGAAAAAAGACAGGTAAATACACCTCCTGGTTCAGATGAAAAGGCGAGACCACTTTAGGCATAAAGTGTGGATTAGTCCTGAGGACTACCTTGTCATGATGGAACCTTGTATAAGGAGGATTAGCCACCAAGGCTTGCAGCTCACTGATACGGCGAGCTGAGGTGACTGCAATGAGAAAAATAACCTTCCAGGAAAGGAATTTCAAGGAGGTAGTGGCTAAGGGTTCAAAGGGTGGCTTCATAAGCTGGCCAAGAACCAAATTCAAATCCCATGCCACTGGAGGTGGTCTAATGGGAGGTTTAGTTAAAAGAAGGCCTCTCATGAATCTTGCAATAAGAGGATGAGAGGAAATAGGCTGTCCATTGAGAGGCTTAAGGGATGCTGCAATAGCACTCAAATGGACTCTCTTACTGAATTTGTTTTAAGGCCTGCATGGGATAAACGCAACAAATACTCTAGTAAAGAATTCAGAGGTATTGCAAGAGGGTTAAGACCCTTCTCTGCACACCAAATGGTAAACCTTTTCCATTTAAAAGCATAGGAACGTCTAGTGGAAGGCTTTCTGGAAGCATGAAGGATATCCTTCACATGCTGAGAAAGATGTAAATCTTGAAGGTCTAGGCCTTCAGCAACCAGGCCCTGAGATGAAGAGACTGGGGATTTGGGTGCCACAATGTTCCCTCCTCCTGGGACAGGAGGTCTGGAGCAGATCCCAAGTCCAGGGAGGGAGCTTGAGAGAGATGCAGAAGTAGAGGGTACCACACTTGGCGTGGCCAACGTGGTGCTATGAGGATCATAGACCCCTTGTCTCTCTGAAGCTTGAACAGTGTCTTGGAAATTAGGGGAATGGGTAGAAAGGCATAGAGGAAGTCTTGCCCCCAATGGAGGAGGAAGGCATCCCTGGCCTGAACTCCCTGACATGGAATCCTGGAACAGAACCGGGGAAGTTTGACATTCCACGGACTTGCAAACAAGTCTATGTCCGGGGTTCCCCAAATTCAAACGATCCTGGCTATCTGGTCCCCATGGAGGGACCATTCGTGTGGAAGCAGAACTCGACGGAGTCTGTCTGCCCAAGAGTTTTGAACCCCTGGAAGATACACTGCCATGAGATGAATTTGATGCTTTCTGGCGAAGGCCCACAATCTCAAAGCTTCGTTGCAAAGCGACAGAGAGCCAGTCCCGCCCTGCTTGTTCACGTAGAACATGGCTACTTGGTTGTCCGTGTGGATGAGGACTGTCTTGTAGCTGAGCAGGGTGTGGAAGACTCAGAGCTAGAAAAATTGCTCTGAGCTCCAAGAGGTTGATATGTAGAGATGTCTCCTGTGGAGACCAGATGCCCTGGGTGGAGAAATCTTGTAGATGAGCTCCCCAACCCCTTGGAGAGGCATCTGTTGTAAGGGTTGCTTCGGGTAGCAACTGTTGAAAGGGGGACCCCAGCAACAGATTCTGAGTGGACTTCCACCACTGGAGAGACCAAAAAGAGGCGACTGGAGGTTGCTATTTTGTCTGGCAGGCATTCTGATGCCTGGATCCATTGGGTGGACAGAGTCCACTGAGCTGCCCGCATGTGAAGGCGAGCGTAAGGAACCACATGCACGGTGGATGCCATGTGGCCTAAAAATCGTAACATCTCTCGAGCAGTTAAATGGGACATTAACTGAACTTGTGAGGCTAACTGCACCAATCGTAGGCAACGGGCTTGGGGAAGATAGGCCCTTGCAGTTTTGGTATCCAGCAATGCCCCTATGAACTCTAATGACTGAGTAGGGGTGAGATGTGATTTTGGGATGTTTATTACAAGTCCCAGATACTGAAGAACACGCCTTGTGCAGGCTAGGGAAGCCTGGGCCTCTGTCTGGGATGGAGCTCGGATGAGCCAGTCGTCCAGATATGGGAATACAAATATTCCTAGAGTGCGTAGAAATGCAGGTACTACTGCCTTGCATTTTGTGAACACTCTTGGAGCAGAGGCCTGACCGAAAGGAAGCACTCTGTATTGGTAGTGCTTTCCTTGATAAAGGAACCAAAGGAACCTTCTGTGTGTTGGATGGATGAGGACATGGGTGCACACATCCTTGAGATCTAGAGAACAAAGCCAATCCTGACTCTGAAGGTATGGAAGGAGAGCACCGAGAAATCATCTTGAATTTCTCCTTGCATAGAAACTTGTTCAATGCTCTGAGATCTAATATGGGTCTGTAACCCCCTGTTTGCTTTGGGATAAGAAAATAGGGGGATTAGAACCCTGAACCCTGTTGAAGAAGGGGTACTTCTTCTATTGCCCTTTGGGCAAGAAGGGTAGCAATCTCCTGACCCAGAAGGTCGAGGAGAGATGTTGGAGAATTGAACTGTCTCACCATGGTGTGAGGAGGAAGGTTTAAGAAATGAAGCTTGTACCCCTC
Source organism: Ichthyophis bannanicus (assembly GCA_033557465.1). Classification (NCBI taxonomy): domain Eukaryota; kingdom Metazoa; phylum Chordata; class Amphibia; order Gymnophiona; family Ichthyophiidae; genus Ichthyophis; species Ichthyophis bannanicus. The sequence goes on from CM066042.1 coordinate 147,834,700, forward strand.
CCTTATGATGGAGAGGGTCCATTGCTCTGCTGTGATTTGTTCCCAACTGGGAGCAAAGTGAGCTAACCTTCCTGGAATGGTGAGAGGCTCTGGATGTTCTTCTAGAGCCAGAAAGGCTAAGTTCTCTAGTTGTAAGTCAAAGGCCCTGAGGAGGCTGAGGCTGTTGGGCTGTAGCAGTCCTTGCAGCCTTAGGCTTGGCTTGTTTAGGTTGTTGTGCTGACGCTTTGCAGCAAAACGACCTGCAGAAGATGCCTGGTGACCATAACCAGGATAATTTCCCTTTTTTGGGAAAGAAAGCCTTTTTGAATAACCTTTTTCTAACAGGAGCAGAAGTAGAATTTGAAAGTCTATCTAAGGCAGAATTCTCAGCATCCATCTGAGTGGCCTTTGCTTGCCAATCCTTGCCAAAAAGGTTTTCACCTGTACAAGGAAGATTTCCTAATCCATCCTGGACCCAGGGTTCCAAATCAGAAGCTTGTAACCAAGCAAGTCTGCGTGCACCTATGGCAATAGCCGAGGCTCTGCTGGCACACTCAAAAGAGTCAAAGGCTGCACGGTTGGAAAATTTGGAAACATCCTTGGCATGTTTAAGCCAGGTGAGAAACTCCTCCCTTTTATCTTCTGAGATAAAAGGAGATAAAGTTTGCAGATGATCTGTAACTTCCTTTAGAAACATTCCCATACAGAGACTATAGGAGTTGATTCTGGCAGTAAGCATATTGGCCTGGAAAACTCTCCGTCCAAAAGCATCCACGGTTCTACATTCTCTTCCTGGAGGATTAGATGAGTGTCTTTTTGCACTCTTTATCTTCTTCATAGCAGACTCCACCACAATAGAGTGGTGAGGAAGCTGAGTCTTATGAAAGCCAGGACAAGGAGGAACACGGTACATGATGTCCAACCTGCGAGAATGAGGGGAGGTAGTAAGAGGTGTCTCCCATATGCCCAACATGTGATCATAAAGGATCTCATGAATAGCGTAGTTACTCACCTGTAACAGGTGTTCTCCAGGAGCAGCAGGAATCAGTCCTCACTTATGGGTGACGTCGGCGCCGACGGAGCCCTCGCGGAGCAATTTTCCCCAGCTTTCAAAGAAAGCCTTTGGGAATTGCAGCGCGCATGCGCGGTCCTCTTCCCGCCCAAGGGTGCCATCTTAGCCAGTCAGATGACATAGCTAAAAAAGACAGCATAAAAATTTGCAAAAAGAACATAAGCAGACGATTGCAACTCCAAGGGGAGGAGGGAGGGTAGTGAGGACTGATTCCTGCTGCTCCTGGAGAACACCTGTTACAGGTGAGTAACTACGCTTTCTCCAGGACCAAGCAGGAAGTCAGTCCTCACATGGGACTCCCAAGCTCAAGGCTACCGGAGACCCTAAGCACAAAAATGAGCTCCCTCTAGCTCAGCAGCACAGAAGGAAAGAATCTTCGCTGAATTATCACCCACCGGTAGCCCACATCCGGGATGGAGGGTAGGAGTTGCTTAGACCTCAAAGAGATTACGGAGGACTGCCTGTCCGAAAGCACTGTCCCTGCGGGACTCCCTCTCGAGACAGTAATGGACCGCAAAAGTCTGGCTCGAAGACCAAGTAGCGGCCCGGCAGATGTCTGCCAGCGGAACAGAGCGGAGGTAAGCCACTGACGTAGCCTTTGCCCGAACGCAATGAGCCGTGACTCGACTTTCTAAGGAGAGTCCGGCTGCCCCATAAGCCCAAGAGATACAGTCCGCAACCCAGATGGACAGAGTACGCTTGGAGACAGGGAGCCCCAATTTATTGGGGTCAAAAGACACAAAAAGCTGAGCAGCTTTACGGTGCTCCCGCGTACGGTCAAGGTAGAAGTTCAAAGCCCTTCTACAGTCCAGGGTATGGAGGACCGTCTCAGCTCGGCTGGAGTGTGGTCTGGGAAAGAAGGTTGGAAATACCACCTCCTGATTGATGTGAAAAGGGGAGACCACTTTTGGAAGAAACTTCGGGTGAGTCCGTAGGACTACCCTATTTTTGTAGAACCGAGTGTAAGGGGGATCAGACACGAGGGCCTGCAATTCACTTACGCGTCTAGCGGAAGTGAGGGCTATCAAGAACAGTGTTTTCCAAGACAGAAAACGGAGAGAACAGGTAGCCATAGGTTCAAAAGGCGGACAGGTGATCCGCTGCAAAACCACATTCAGGTCCCAGTCAGGCGCTGGCGGGCGCAGAGGTGGTTTAAGTAGAAGGAGACCTCGGAGAAACCTCGCTACAAGAGGGTCGCTGGAGAGAGGTCTACCGTCCACCGGTACATGATGTGCCGAAAGAGCACTGAGGTGAACTTTGACGGAGTTGGACTTAAGTCCCAGATTAGAGAGGTGTAGCAAGTACTGCAAGATCACCGACACCAGGCAGGAGAAGGGATCCTGAGACTTTTGGGTACACCAGACGGCAAAGCGACGCCATTTAAGGGCGTAGCATTTGCGGGTAGAAGGCCGTCGCGAAGCCAAGACGACCTCCTCCACCTCTGCCGGCAGGAGAAGGGGAGCAAGGACTACCCTCTCAGCAGCCAGGCCATGAGGTTGAGAGACCTGAGGTTGGGGTGTAGTAGAGACCCCTGATCCTGAGTGAGGAGATCCGGTTGTACCCCCAGAGGGAATGGATCCTCCACCGCTAATTGCAGTAGGAGCGGAAACCACGGCTGTCTGGGCCAGCGAGGGGCCACCAGGATCATGAAGGCTTTGTCTCGGAGAACCTTGAAAAGAGTCCGAGAGACTAGCGGGATGGGAGGGAAAGCGTACAGAAGGCTCCCCGACCATGAAATTAGAAAAGCGTACGCCGCAACCCGAAGGGGGTGTGGCTGACGAGAGCAGAAGCGAGGAAGCTGCCGGTTGTGAGGACTGGCAAAGAGATCCACCGTGGGGAGGCCCCACTTTAGGAAGAGCTTCTGAACTACCAAGGGATCCAGACGCCACTCGTGCGGCTGGAGGATCCTGCTGAGTTTGTCCGCCAGGCAATTTTCTTGGCCCGGGAGATAAACTGCCTTGAGGAGAATGCCGTGACTGACGGCCCAAGAGCAGAGCTTCTGTGCCTCCCGGCAGAGGAGGAAGGAGCCCGTGCCCCCCTGCTTGTTCACGTAGAACATGGCAACTTGATTGTCCGTCTGGACAAGGACGGACTGGTGGGAAGTCAGGTGGGAGAAGGCCTTGAGAGCCAGGCGGACCGCCCTGAGCTCCAGGAAGTTGATCTGCTGAGCAGACTCCCACGTGGTCCAGAGGCCCTGAGTACGTGCCCCTTGGCAATGTGCTCCCCAGCCCAGGAGGGATGCATCCGTGGTCAGCACCCGGGTCGGCTGAGGTGACTGGAAAGGCATACCGAATATCAGGTTCGGCTGCCGAAGCCACCACCGGAGAGACGAGAGCAGCGGCTCGGAGACGCGCACCAGGTCTGCTAGGCCGCCTGTGGCTTGTCGCCACTGCTGGCGGAGACACCATTGAGCAGGCCGCATATTCAGGCGGGCATTGGGGGTCACATGGACGGTGGAAGCCATATGACCGAGTAGTCTCAGGAAGCGCCTGGCGGAGACCAGAGGCTGGCTGCGAAAACGGCCGGCTAGGTCCATGAGCCGTTGAGCCCTGTCGAGCGGTAGGTACGCTCGTGCCTGAGGAGTGTGTAGCCTTGCGCCGATGAACTCGAGATCCTGTGAGGGGAGCAAAGTGGACTTTGCGAAATTTATAACAAAGCCCAAGTGCTGCAGAAGAGTCACCGTGCGGTGCGTGGCGCTGGTGACCTCCGGAGCGGACGCCGCTCTGATGAGCCAGTCGTCGAGGTATGGAAAGACATAGAGGCCGTGAAGCCGGAGATGGGCCGCCACCACCGCGAGACATTTTGTGAAGACTCGCGGTGCAGAGGACAGGCCAAAGGGCAGTACCCTGTACTGGTAATGATTTCCTGCCACCACAAACCTTAGGTATTGGCGGTGGCTTGGGTGGATGAGGATGTGCGTGTAGGCATCCTTTAGATCCAAGGAGCATAGCCAATCTCCCTGCTGGAGGTAGGGCAGAAGGATTCCAAGGGTAAGCATTTTGAACTTCTCCCGCACAAGGAACTTGTTGAGGTTGCGCAAGTCCAGGATGGGTCTGAGGCCCCCTGTTCTCTTTGGTATTAGAAAATACCTGGAATAAAAGCCTTGACCTCTCAGGTGGTGTGGCACCGGTTCCACCGCCTGTTCCTGCAGAAGACCTGCTAACTCCTGAAGGAGTAAGTCCCTGTGCAGAGGGGGTCGCGGAGGTTCTCCCGGAAAATAGGAGGGAGGGACCTGGTGGAAGTGGAGAAGATAGCCTTCTCGCACGACTTGAAGCACCCAGGCATCTGCGGTGATGCTGGACCACCTGTGGGCGAAGTGAACCAGCCGGCCTCCGGTCTCAGTCTCAATTTGTGCAGCCTTTTCCGCCATGGGCTTGCCAAAGAGGTTTTCACCTCGGCAGGGGACATCGACCAACTTGTCCTGCACCCAGGGCTCAAGGTCTGACGACTGAAGCCAAGCCTGTCGGTGGGCACCGATGCCGGCTGCGGCTACGCGAGCCGATGCTTCAAAGCCATCATAGGCTGCTCGGGACATGAACTTAGAGCATTCCCGAATGCCAGTGGACAAGGCCAGGAACCTCCGCAAGGGTTCCTCGGACAAACCAGCGGAGAATCCGGCTAGCTCTTTAGCTAGATCTCGGAGATACATGCCCATGTATAGCTGGTAAGTCTGGACACGACATGCGAGCATAGAGCCCTGGAAACACTTCTTACCAAGTCCATCCAGGTTACGGGCCTCCCTGCCAGGAGGCACCGAGGAGTGCATCTTCTGGCTCTTAAGACGATGCATGGCCGATTCCACTACCATGGAATGGTGTGGTAGCTGTGCCTTTTGAAAGCCAGGGCTCTTGCGGACTCGATAGATAGAATCGACCCGCTTGCTCAGGACCGGCGAGGAGGCCGGACTCTCCCACATGCGGAAGAGTAGTCGTTCCAGCATAGGAGGAACCGGCACAGTAAAGTGTTCCCTTGCGGGAGAGTCATACTGGAGGGCGTCGAGCTCTTCGGCTCGAGGCTCCTCCTCGGGGTCCGCAGGGAAGGCCAAAGCCTTGGCCATATCCCTGACGAAGTCCGAGAACCGGGCATCCTCCGGGGGGGACTGCTTCCGAGGCTCGGACTCCGGTGAGTCCGAGGGGACACACCGAGTCCGGAAAGAATCAGGCGACTCTTCCTCTTCAGACTCCCAGACCGACTCCGACGAGGACTCGGTGGGGTCGGCCCGGGCAGGCGCGGCGCCTGCCGCCCCGACGCCGAGGGAGTCGGCGTCGGCGACCTCGGTCCCGAACGGGAGGCCGAGGGTGACCTCGACCGAGGATCGACTCGAGTTCGCATAGACTCGAGGATCGGCTCGGTCTCCGGGGTCGACTTGGACGTCGACGTCCCGGCGGTCGGGGCAGCGGCGCCAGCGAGGCCAGCGAGCAGTGCCCGCTGCTGGTCCATGAAGGCAGACAGTCTGCTCTCCAAGGTCGTCAACCTGAGTCCGAGCTCAGGTGACCCAGCAGCCCCCGACTCGGGCCCCGACGGCGTCGGGCCCGACGTCGGCTGTCGCGGAGGCGAGTCCAGAAGGACCACAGGACTTACCCGAGCAGGCATCTCCGACTCCAGGCGAGGTCGCTTCGTGAGGTGCTCCTTCTCCAAGGACCCGGGGCGGCTGTCGGGGCTATGCGACCTGGCCCTCGCGGAACCAGGAGCGTCCACCGACGCCGCCCTCGCGGGTTTCACCTTCCGACGATGGTCCCCGGAGGGAGAACCCCTGTCGGAGGAACTCCGGCGACGGTCCGAGCTGGAGCCTTTGGACGCGGAGGCCTCCGACGAGGTCCGGGTACGGCTGGGGTCAGCGAAGATCCTATCACGCTGATGCCGCCGACTTCTCAACGCTTTGGAGGACATTTTGCCGCAGGGCCCACAGATCAGTTCCTCATGATCTGGGCCCAGGCAGCGGAGGCAAAAGTCGTGTGTGTCAGTTAGTGACATATTTCGGTCACACTGACCACACCGCTTAAAACCACTGGCAGCCATCGGGGGGAAAAAGGGCCCCTGCGAGGTCAAAGGACCGGGCTGCCAGGGAAAAAACGAAAACGAAACAAAGCTGACTAAGTCAGAAAAACCGAAAAAAAGGAGAGGACTCGTGACCGGCGTCGCGAGTCCGGGCGGGAAAAAGACCGGCGTCGAACCGAAGGAAAAAGAATAAAATAACGAAGAAATATCGACTTTTTCGCGGGGACAAGACGGGGACGTCTGTAGGGCTCCGCGGAAAAAAGAAGACTGGCTAAGATGGCACCCTTGGCCGGGAAGAGGACCGCGCATGCGCGCTGCAATTCCCAAAGGCTTTCTTTGAAAGCTGGGGAAAATTGCTCCGCGAGGGCTCCGTCGGCGCCGACGTCACCCATAAGTGAGGACTGACTTCCTGCTTGGTCCTGGAGAATGGTAAAGTAGCTGCCTCTTTAGGAGCCTTAGGATATTGTAAGATATCCAATTTCTTGGCTCTAGGCTCTGGTTCAGGGGCCACTGAAATAGAGAGGCCCCTGGCCACTTCCCTAATGAAGTCTTGAAAAGACAAGTCTTCTGGAGGAGACATTCTTCTTTTTGGAGAAGAGGGCTCCTGAGGAAGGAGTACCGATGCTTCGACAGAAGCCTCTGATTCATCAGAGTCTTCGGAGGAATCGAAGTATCGCCTGTCTGGATGCTCTTGCAGAGCCCGATATGCGTACTGAGTGGTATCGACATCGGGAGTGATCGGTACCGATTCGGTACCAATGGGCATCACAGAACAGGGTACCGGCTGCAGTCGACACCGAAGCCGATGTCGATGGAATTGGTACCGGCACCGGAACCGGTACCAACAACGGAGTTTGTTGCGGTACCGGAGGCGTCGCAGCTTGTATGAATGCCGCAATGGCACACTGCATGGTCAGAATATTCTGATCCATCGACGCAACCAATGTCTGGATGTCAGTACCAGTGGAAACCACCTGTACCCCAGAACATGGCAACAGGTGATCGGTCGAGGTCACGCCATCGATGTCAACCTGTGACCCCATAGATGAAGCTTTGGAAGCCGGAGCTTCCCGCCGGGGTAATTTTGTCGGTGCAGGATCCTTGAGAGCAAGCCCGGAGGCATCTCGATACTTAGAGGGAGATCTACCCTTCGAGGACCGGCTGGACTTATGTTTGGTTACCTGAGATCCATGGGAGGAAGAAGCAGCCCTGGAAGATGTCGATGCCACCGAAGCTGCATCAGAGGGAAACAGGGTACTGAGCTTGGCCGCTCGATTCTGTCGACCTCTTTTAGACATCATGGAACAGGACTCACAATTGGTGATGGAGTGGTCAGGACCCAAACATTTTAGACACCAGTCATGGGTGTCGGTGATAGAAAGAGTACCGCTGCACTTCGTGCACTTTTTAAACCCGGAAGCGGGCTTTTCCATGAGGAAATGTTTTCTAGGCCTAAGGCCCAAAAGGAAAAATTGCACAGAAGTGGGAAACGGTAGTTTGTTTTTTTTTTTTTTTTAAAGAAGAAAGAAGAAAAGACCGGCGGTACCGGCCCGACGTCGAAGAAGGCAGACGCGCGACCAAAGACAAAGAAAAATAAAGAACTTCTTCAACGGTGACAGGAACACGACCTGCTGGCTCCGCGGAAAAGAAGAACTGGAGAGAGGCGGTTAGGAAAGGCGGGGAAGGCAGCGCGCAGGCGCTATGGGATGCTCCGAAAAGCTTTCTTTCTGGACGCTGGGGAGCGTTCCCGCGCAGACTCCGTCGGTACCGACGATACCCATATGTGAAGACTCATTCCTGCTTGTTCCTGGAGATTAGCAAGTTCCCCATCCTAGATTTGATGCATCTGATTAATAGTACTTGGTTTTGAGGTTGCTGTAATGAAAAAAACCCAAATTGGGTTGTTAACCTTCCACCACTGAAGGGAGAAAAGAACCCAGCCATGCAATCATATTTGAAAGATAACACTGGGTCAACTTATACTACTGGCATTTTCAGTCAATGAAGCTAATGTACATACAGTTATGAGAACTGTGGCTGCCTTATGGCTGAGTAAAACCATGAAGGAGCATGCTAAGGAACTTGGACTATTCATGAGATTCCTGCTGATCTAATATTAGTGTCTATTTTCTGATTCATGAAAAAAGTTGGATACCTAGTAGGGCCTCAATATATTGGAGTTGCTGTGATTTCTTTTTGATAGTTTATGAACCCTAATGCTAGAATCACCATGATTCTTCATGCAAGCCACTTAACCCTCCATAGCCCATGTTCCCTGTAAAATAGCTATCTTCAAGTTATAATGCCCTGTTCAATGTAATTTCAGTTTGTTCAATGTAAACCGCACTGATGCAGAATAGAGCGGTATATAAGAGAATGTAAATAAATATAATAAATAAAATAAAAATAAAATACTATCAAAAACGCACATTTGAAGATACTGCTTGGCCTCTTCTGAAGAATCCTTCACCAACTAATCATCTAGGTAAGGAAATAGAAAATTCCCTTTTTTTGGTTAGCCACCATTACCACTGCTGTGCCTCTGAAAGGAAAGAATGGAATTGATAGTACACTCCCTACCCTATTAAGCAGAGGATCTTCCAGAGCATCCTGCTAGACCAGTGGGTTGTGCCCTCCTGTCAGACGACGAAAAAGCTTCAGTGACATCATCACTGCTACTTAGACTAGTGTTATACCAAAAATACAAAAAACAAACACTCCACAAAACCAAAGTCCCAAATCAAATCAAATCAAGCAAGCTTTTTTGAGAGCACGTTATACTCACCGTGAATGGCTTTTTCCTTCTTCAGATTCACATTCCACAACAACTTCTGATTTGACTTCTAACTCGGCAGACCCAGTGATTGTGGGGGTTCTCCCCTACATGTCCCACACTCATCAGGTCAAGAAAATCCTGCTTCGACATTGGCATGTATTGCAATTGCATCCATGTTTTCAGGGCCGTTTACAAATTGCTCATACTCGGGGGTCCAATCTTCGTGATATCGTGGGGGTTACTGTTTCCCCGATGGATAGGCGCATATCGGAGTTTTCTGTTGATGCGGGTCACTTTTCATGTGCCTCTTGTACCTATTGTTTGCAATCCATAACAGGCAGGGAGTGGATAGTGCCGAATTCGGCTTTAGTTCACACGGCCCGTTGGCACACTACTTGTTCAACCTGTTATGTAGTGTATGTTTTGATCTGCCCTTGCAACCTATTGTACATTGGGCGGACGGTCCGCTCGGTGCGGGTCCGTCTGGGTGAGCATGCCTCTCGATTGAGAAATAACATTACATCGGCTCCGATAGTACAGCACTGCTTAGATTGTCAACATTCCTTTGAGGATCTTTCTTGGCGGGTGCTTGACTTTGTTCCTGAAAATCCAAGAGGTGGTGATCGTGAGCAATTGCTTCAGAATCTAGAACAGTGTTGGATTTTTACCTGGTCCACTGTCCAACCAATGGGACTCAATCGTGAGTTGGATTGGGCCAGTGTATCTTGACGATCAATATGGGCAGGATTTCTTTTACTAATTTCATTTAAATAATTTTTATGCAGGTTAGGGTATTAGTCATTGCCTTTGACTTGATTCCAGTGTCATTGGCTTTTGTCATTGAGTTGGAAGCCTATTGGTTGGGTAGAAAGTTAAATGGTTGATTCTTTTCCGGTTTGTCTTGGATTGGTAATGAGCATGCGCCGGCGTCTCGGAGAGGGTGAGATGCTGTATGGCGGTTCTTTGGCAGTTCAACTACGCGTTGAAACAGGGCACGGAAGATTAGGTTGCCCGAAACGCAGTACTGTGTCAGCGATTTCTTGACCAATGCAATGAGGGCCACGGATCAATAAGATATTAATTTGTCCGACATTTGAAGATCACTGATCATCGACGGTCCAGATAAGTTCTGTTTTCAATTGTTCTGGTTAAAGTTGCCAAGAATTTATAGACATGAACTATTTTTGATTTATCAAGGTGGCACCTGAAAGTGGTTTATTTTTCCACCTTGTTTGACTCTTGAGGGAGTTTACATTATTGGACTTTAATAAAAATGATTAAAAGGAAGTAACGGCTTCGAGAGGTTTGTAGTCCTCACGGCCGATCTTCCGACAAAAAGTATTTTCAGTGCTGGCTCAAATGATAATAGTGTCACTCTTCTTTTGATTTGGGACTTAGACTAGTGTAGCTAGGGGCACCCTTCCAGTATTTTCTCTATCTCCAGATGGTTGTATGACTGGTGCAGTGAAGCTCATGGGCTCTTAGCCATTCTGAGGGGTGCCTTCCAGTGCAAACCTACTGGCAGAGGTCTCCAGGATGTATTTTTGAATACCCCTCTCTGGTTTTTCTCATCCACCTTTGTGTGTGTGTGTGTGGGGGGGGGGGGGGGTAGAATGGGGAGTGTTCAGAAATCGGATCTGTGGGGAGGTGGGGGTAGGGGGCGTTTCTGTCTTTGTTTTAGCTCGGTTTTACTTTTGTTTTTAAAAAAGGTCACCCGGTTTCAAATGGAGACTTTGAAGTTATCACTCAGGTGATTCGCAATGGAGAGCTTCTCACATTGTTGGACCTTCCCATACAAGAACAGCAGCAGCATTTCTTGCATTTTGCCGTTATGGGCTAGCATTTCCAATTCTGTGCCCTGCCCATTGGTCTTGTGACAGCTTCCAGGACCTTCTCAAAGGCCGTGGTGGTAGTGGTGGCGGCGCTGCTGCAAGAGGGCATTTGTGTCCATTCATACTTTTGGACAACTGGTTCATTCGAGCAAAATTCCAGTCAGGGGCTCGATGGGTGGTTGCTCATGTGGTACACTTCCTTGAGAGCCTAGGCTGGATGGTGAACCATTCCAAGAGCCATTTACAACCATCCCAGAGTCTGAAATCTCTGGGTGCAAGATTCGATACGTGAAGGGGAAAGGTCGAAAGGTCTTCCTTACCAGGGAATGATGGGCCAAGTTTTGGCCTCAACTGGTGGCCTTTCAAGGTTGTCAGGAGTCCAAGGTGTGGGGCTACCTACAGTTGCTTGGCTCAATGGCAGCTACCTTGAAACTGGTCCCCTGGGCATGGGCCCTCAAATTGCTGGTCACCTAGCTCTCAAGATCAAGGGAGGCTCTTCCCTTTCCCTCAGCAGTGAAAGGTCTCTACTGTTGGGCCAAGCCCAACAAGATCTTCCACAAGATGCCGTTTGAGTCTCTTGAGTGGATGGTGATGACAACTGATGCCAGCTTGTAGGGGTGGTGTGCTCAGTGCTTGGGCCATTCTATGCAAGGATGTTGGACACCCAAGGAAGCACACTGGGCCATTAACTGGCTTAAGGCCCAGGCCATCTGCTTGCCCTTACAAGTGTTTCAGTACTTGCTCCTGGGTCAGGAGGTGCAGGTGCTGTTGAATGATGCCACGGCAGTGGCATATGTCAATCGCCAAGGAGAAACCAAGAGCGCAGGGATGTCCTTAGAATTAGCTCTTCTATTCCCTTGGGCCAAACATCATCTTCTAGTGCTGTCAGCCCAGAATATTGCAGGAGAGGAAAATGTTGAGGCCAATATCCTCTGTCAAAATCAGTTGGATCTGAGAGAATGGGAGCTAGCAAAGTGGGCATTTTACTGCATAGTTCAGCACTGGGAGTGTCCCAGTATGGACCTGAAAGTAACAGGGCACAACTCAAAGGCCCCTTTGTTCTTCAGCCAGAGGAACAGCTAGTCTCAAGGGATCGATGTGCTGGCACAACCATGGCCTCAGTCGGCTCTCCTCTACATGTTCCCTTCATGGGCTGATTGCCTGCATCCTTTGCCACATATCAGATCACCCGGGAATGGTGATCCTAGTGGCCCTGGATTGGCCATGCCGCCCCTGGTGTGCAGATCTGATGGGGCTCCTGGTGGCACAGCCCTTACCCTTCACCCCCGGGAGCTAAAGGGCCCTGCTGAGCCAGGATCCTATCCTCATGAACGATCTGGCTACCTTCTCGCTTATGGCCTTGGCCTTGAGAGGCAGCAGCTAGCTGTAAAGGGTTCTCTGTAGGGGTCATTCCCACACTGCTCGGGGCTTGCTGCACATCTATATCCTTGGCTTATGTACGGGTATGGCAAGTGTTTGAGACCTGGTATCATAAGTACTGCCTGTTCCCATGGCAAGCACAGATGCCAGCTGTGTTGGCAGGCTCCTGGCTCAGGGGCCATTCATCGTAGGTCCATGGGGTAGTCCTGCTGTGAGATCTTTAAAGGATGGAGATTCCTCCAAGAAGCGGCACAGGTCCAGGTAGTGTGGAGGGGACACTGGTTTGCATCTCCCCAAGGCATTTTCTGCGCTCTCAGGAGGGGATGAGACATTCCGGTGAGTTGAGAAGCTGGATCAAGACTAGGACTCCTATAGTAATTCAGGTAGTGTCAGCAGTTGGGAGAAAGGAGAGCTATCCCCTCCTGAGTATGACAGGGATGCATTGGATAGTCGCCTGTTTCAGGAGGACACGCTTCCGGGCCTTGAATATCCCAGATCGCTTCCACTCTCCATATAGTGGAGTTTTTGGAAGATGAGAAAGTGAAATCCTCGTTGGATCCAATCCTCGTGCACATCAGAAAGCCAGCTTAGGGCTTTCCATTCCTGCTGGAGTTACAGCAGTTTGTGTCCATGGAGTGGGATACACCTGATGTGATACTATGGAGCTGATGGCATTTGTGGAAGATTTATACATGGTCCCAAGCAGACTTGGATAAGTGGGATTCTCAGCTTCCTCCCTCGCTGTGACAGGTCTCGGCTTGTGGCAACCTAGCGATGTGGACACTCCTGACATGGATTCAACTGTTACCAGGACTCTGCTTTGGCCCACCTGGAGTCAGTGGCAGCTTTCCTGGTAGATGTCCTCTATGACTTCTTGAGCTTGGCTGCTAGGGGTGTGGCTTCAGTGACAGTTGCACATAGGTGGCTCTGGCTCCACAACTGGGCAGTTAGTGCTTCTTCTAAGGCATGTCTAGCTAAGTTGTCTTAAGGGCAACCTGCTCTTTGAAGAGGTTTGAGAAATTTGTTAAGAATTTGGGAGAGAAAGCTATAGCACTTACTGGAGGATAAGCCTAAAGGTTCCTCTAAGTGGTCTCGCTCTTCTGCCACTGGGTTCTCTCGGATGTGCTTTCGAGGCACCAGAAGGTACTGCTCTGGGAAGCCATCAAACTCCTTTCCTAAGTCTGAGGCCAAGACTCAGTCTTTTGGGGGGGGGGGGGGGGGGGAAGGGCATGACGGTCTCAAAACTGGCAAAGATCCTCTACCAAAACCTCTTCTGCTCACCTTGCCCGTTGATGAGCAAGGGGCCCATTCTGAGCTGCCACAGATTGACAGAAGGTGGGCCTGGATAATATCAGACTCTGGTCCTAGACACCATCTGACACAGTTATGTTCTGGAGTGCGCTGTGCTCATTCAGGATGCCTTCTTGGTCTCTCTTTGCAGGTCCGTGGCCAAGTGGAAGGTAATAAAGTCAATGCTGCAATGTCTTCTTTGCATCCGTGTGATCCTCCAGGTTCCGCCCGCAGAGTGTGGGACGGGGAGGTGTTTCATTTACTTTGTTATGCTAAACAGCAGCTCCTCCTGACCTATTCTCAATTTAAAGGGCGGCAACGCCTGCTTGAGGGGTACGTTAAGCTCTCTCAAGGTGCAGGCAGTGGCCCCTTTCTAGTTTCTGGAGACCGGTCGCTCTCTTGCTTCTCATGCAGACGTCACTTGCTTTCTTTATGGAGTTCATTTGTTGCAATTGGTAGTGCTGCCTTGGGATCTTGCGTTGGTGCTTCGGGCTCTCATGATGGATCTCTTTGAGGCTTTGAAGGCCACTCTGAAGGCTCTTTCTTTGAAAGCAGTGTTTCTAGTTGCTATGACTTTGGCTTGTTGGGTGTCCGAACTGCAAGCTTTATTCTGCCGGGACCCCTTTTATGATGCAGGCTATTTTGTTGGTTGTGAGTGGTTTAAAAACAAAAACAAAACAAAATAGAACTACAGGGGCAATCTTAGCTCCTCTGGGGGCTTCACCATGTGTTTTGTTAGAGAATTAAAACTGGAAGGTGCCCCTAGTTGCACCAGCAAGTAGCAGTGATGTTAATGAAGCTTTTTAGTCTTTTCTCAGTTTCCATCATCTGCTGGCAAGGGGGAACAACCCACTGGTCTGGACTGGTCTAGCATGACTACAAGAAAGGAAACTAATGGTAATTAAAGTTTCACCTTTGTGCACGTATTGCTGATTTACCCCCTATATGGGGACACACCTTTGAGATCTACAGAGCATAACCAGTCTGATACATCTAGTAGAGGGAAGGATGGTCTTTAACAAGTATATTTTGAACTTCTCTTAAAGGAAGCCTTTTAAGTTTTTCAGGCCAAGATTAGTCTCACCCAATGTCTCGAGTCTAGAAATATCTGGATAGAAGCCTTTCCTGGTTTCTGGCTCTGAACCTTCTTTTTACTGCCTTTTTTCTCTTTGGGCAGATTCGGTTCCTATTGAAGGAGAACTCCATATGATGGCAGACATCAGACAATCTGGCAAGAACTAAGCAAAGTATACACAATACTCTTGATTTATCATCATCTTTAATAGCCTTCTGTCCTTTATTAGGGGCCAGGACATGCTGAAAATCTTTAGCTTTCCTCCCACTAGGGGCAATGGGATAACCATAGACTTAATGAAAGACCACTGCATCATCCTTCAAAAACTCATGTCAGTGGCAGCAGACAAACAGCCTTGTGCAGAATGAAGGAGCTACCGCTAATACCCCCAGACAAAGGCAATAGCAACCTGCCAACCTATACTACAGGGGTTCCATGACATATGATTTTTCTTCATAGGGCCGCTAAAGGCGGATCCAATTTCTTGCCTTTCTCCCATGATTTAGCTGGTCGACAATGTCCAATGGTGAGAACTGAAGGATTCTTCATCTCACAGCCTATGATGCATATTGCCCTCAAAGATAACTTGGCATAGTGGGCATAATTAGGAATGTCACATTTTGATCCCAGCCAGCCATAACATTTCTGGTGTGAAACAGCTCTTTCATATTTATTTTATTTAGCATTTTTTCTATACCGCACTATTCAACATCAGCGCGGTTCACAAATAACTCAAATGTCCAATGTGGGGGGTCTACATTGGACTTACAGTAGAACAGGGAATTTAAACTTGGAGAACAGTTAAAACTATTAAACAAATAGCTCGCTATATAACAATTTTTAGGATACAGAAGCTTTATTTTTAAAAAAAAGTGAGGACTGAGGGAACTCAGAGATAAAGAAGTTTCTTAAAATGACAATATACTTTTCAGAAGACACACATCAATGTGAAGTTAAATGAAATTATTTAGGGACATCTGAGGAATCTACTACACAGGGAAGTCAGGTTTTTCTGAGCTCAGAGAGCTCATATCGGTACTATCAGATGACTTCACTCGCTTGCGTGGATGATTCATATTTTTCTTAAAATTAGAAAAAGAATGGACTGCCAGGACCAGCAGACATATTGTGAAAAATATTGTCACTTTCTAAGTGTGGATATCTACTATTTACTACAATTTAAAAGATGCAAAAAAGTAAAATGGATCTTTCTTTGTTTCAAAATTTAAAAGGCCAGGCCCAGGAACTGTAGACTTTATCAGTGCTGTAAAAGGTGTTTTCAATTTCATTTTCTTCCAAAGAGACAGATAGGGCAACATCAGTACATTTGTAGACAGAGACAAAAAAAAATAGTATGCAAATGCCAGAAGTTTAAAAAATAAGATTGGAAGAATTAGCATTTACGTCATTAAATTAAGATGTTGATATAACTGGCATCTCAGAGAACTGACAGCAGGATAATCAATGGGACACTGATGCCAGGGTACAAATTAAATTAAAATGATAGGGATCAGCCCAGTGCTTCTTACAGATCTCATTCCTCCCACCCACCCACCCATACAGAAGCGTCTTTTCTAAAGCAGACCTCATTTGGAGTATTGGGTGCAATTTGGAGACCACACCTTCAAAAGGATATAAACAGGATGGAGTCAGTGCAGAGGGTGGCTTCTAAAATGGTTAGTTGTCTTCCTTATAAAGCATATAGTGAGAGACTTAAAGATCTTAATATATATGCGTTAGAGGAAAGGCAGGATAGAGGAGATACGATACAGATATTTAAATACCACCGTGGCATAAATGCATAAGATCCTCTTTTGACCGAAAGCAGAGGGTAAAAGGGGATAGACTCAGGAGTAATATACAAAAATATTTCTGTACGGAAAGAGTGGAAGATGCGTGAAATAGTCTCCCAGTGGAGGTAGTAGAGGTATGGATAGTATCCGAATTCAAAAAAGCATTGGACAAACACAGACGATTTCTGAAGGAAAAAAGGGGACTACTGAAGTTGATATGGAAGGGCAGACTAGATAGAAAAATGATGGCAGAAAAAGACCACTTGGTCTATTACCCCTCAATTTTAAATGACAGGTTATACATGAGATTGTGGAAAATTGCAAGAGGATCTTGATAAATCGGAAGACTGGGCATTCAAATGGCAGATGAAATTTAATGTGGACAAGTGCTAAGTTACGCACCTAGGAAAGAACAACCCAAACTATGGTTACACGATGCAAGGTTCAACATTAGGAACCACCACCCAGGAAAAAGATTTAGAAGCCATCATGGATAACATGTTAAAACCCTCCGTCCAGTGTGCAGCGACAGCCAAGAGAGCAAACAGAATGCTAGGTATAAGAAAAGGAATGGAAAATAAAACAAAGGATATTATAATGCCTCTGTATCGTTCCATGGTGCGACCACACCTTGAATACAATTGTACAATTCTGGCCACTATCTCTTAAAAAGGATATAGCGTTATTAGAAAAGGTACAAGAGAAGAGCCACCAAAATGGTAAAGGGGATGGAAGGATACCCTTATGAAGAGAGGCTAAAAAGGTTAGGGCTCTTCAACCTGGAAAGAGAAGGCTGAGGGAGATATGATCGAGGTCTATAAATTAATGAATGGAGTGGAACGGGTAAACGTAGATCGATTTTTTTATGTCATCAGAATATAGAAAGACTAGGAGACATGCAATGAAGCTACAGGGTAAACTATATAAGACTAATAAGAGAAAATAGTTTTTCACTCAACGTGTAATCAAACTCTGGAATTTGTTACCGGATGTAGTATAAGCTGTTAGTGTAGCTGGGTTTAAAAAAGATTTGGACAAGTTCCTGGAGGAAAGGTCCATAAACCATTATTAAAAGGGACCCAGGATATCACTGCTTGACTCAATACAAGCATTGAGGAACCTGTGTCTTTTGGGGAGACTGCTAGGTACTTATGACTTAGATTGGCCACTGTTGGAAACAGGATACTGGGCTTGATGGACCTTGGTCTGACCCAGTATGGTATATCTTATATTCTTATGTAATTACATTACTAGTAGTAGTAGGTCTTAAATTCATTTGAGTTCTTTCAGTACCCTGAGGTGTGTGCCATATGGTCCAGGTGAATTGCTATCCTTTAGTTTGCTAATTTGCCCTATTACATTGTCCAGGTTTGCTGAGATTTGTTTCAATTCCTCCAAATCCTCATCATTAAATACCATTTCTGGTATAAATATCTCCTTTGCATCTTCCTCAGTAAAAACTAAAACAAAGAATTCATTTAATCTCTCCACTATGGTCCTGTCCTTGATAAGAACCTATTTTATCCCTTGATCATCTAAATGGTCCAAGTGACTGCCTCAGTTAAAAAAAACCTTTTCAGGTGTTTGAAGCAAAATGTTTATATTATGAGGTTTTGCTTCTATGGTAAGTTTCTTTTCAAATTCATTTTGCCTGCCTTATTGATGGCTTTGGGGCTAACTTGCTAGTGCTTATGCTGTTTCTGATCTTCATCTAGATCCCTTTTCCATTTTTAGAAAATGTTCTTTTGGCTATAATACTCTTTCACCTCACCTTTTAACCATCCTGTCATTTGGCCTTCTTTCTGTCATTTTAAAATGTGTGACACGTAAGTAAATAAATGGCAGATAAAGACCAGCACAGTCCATCCAGTCTGCCCAGCAAGGTGCTTTTATTCTGGTTTGCCTTTGTCACTTCACGCGTGTTACATCCCAAAGCAAAGGCACAAAGCAGAAGTAACTTGCCTCTCTGTGCATGTTACTCCTAACTCTGTGCTTGGAAGCATAGAAGTATCATTTAAGTTTTGCTTTGAGAAGACTGCTCTTCTTGCTATATATGGATCTTGTGTGTTTATTCCATGCCTCCACTAGGACGATATTTCAGGCATCCAACACCCTTTATGTGAAAATATACTTCACGATGAACCTCCTTGTGGCTTCATTTCATGTCCCCTAGTTTTATAGCTTCTGGGTCTTTGAAAAAGGTTGGTCTGTTCATTAATATCTTTCAAGTATTTAAAGGTCTGTATCATATCTCAACTGTCCCCTCTTTCTTCTAGGGTATACATATTCAGGTCAACAACTCTTTTCATACAGCTTTATAGCATCTTATACAGTTTTGATTGCTTCCCTCTGTACGACCTCAAGTTTCTTTATATCTTTAGTGAAATACAGCCTCCAAAACTGAACACAGTACTCCAAGGCCTCATTAATGACCTGTACAGGGGCCTTATCACATCCTCATTTCAGCTTTGGTACCGCTTTTTCACACTTTCAGTACTTTGGGATCCTCAGACATTATCATGCTGGGTGGGGTCTCTCTCCTTTACTGTGCATGTCAGCCTTTCGACCCCTATTGCATTCTGCTCTTTTAGCTCTCAGCATCCTAAGCACATCACTTTGTACTTCTTCACATTAAACCTTAACTGCCAAGCAATGGACCATGCTGCTAATTTTTGTAGATCAAGTCTCACGTTGTCAACTCCCTCCGGGTATCCAGCCTGTTGCAAATCTGTGTCTCATCTACAAAATGCAAGCTCGCTCAAAGCAGTGAACAGAATCAGCCTCAAGACCAATTCTCACAGTACGCCACTACTCATCTGTCTATCATCCAAGTAAATTCCATTTATCACCACCCTCTGTCATCTGTCAACCCATTTCCAATCTAGTTGACCACTTTGGGTCCTAACTTCAGGCAACTCAGTTTGTTCATAAGCCTCCCGTGAGGGACATCAAGGCTTTGCTGAAATCCAAATAGACCACAGCCAGTGCATGCCCCTGCTCCAGTTCTCTGGTCATCCACTCAAAGAAAATCAGATTAGTCTGTCACGATCTGCCTTGAATCTGTAGAAAGTTCACTTTCCTTTCCTTCAGAAGCATCTTCATTACTTTTACAACTACAGAGATAAGGCTTACTAGCCTATAGTGTCCCAAGTCTGTTACCACTTCTGTGAAGAAAAGTCACATCAGCCCTTCTCCAAAACCATGGACCCTCTGTCTCTAATAATCTATTAAACATATCCTTAAAAGGACCCATCCGAACCTCTGAGCTAATTCAGTCCTGGAATGTATCCCATCCAGCACCATGGCTTTGTCTACCTTCAGTTTTTCAAGTTGTTCATAAACAGTTTCTTCTGTAAACTGTGTAGTAACTATGCCATCCCTTACTTGGTTTGCAGCTTGTCGTGCTGTGAGGGCTTGTGTGCCTCAGTGATGCTGAGGGCTAAGTTATTGGTAACTTAACTACTGGCAGAGTAACATAGTAACAGAAGGCAGATAAAGACCAGTACGGTCCATCTAGTCTGCCCAGTAAGATGGCAAGAGTAGGTGCACCTGCCGCTCCATGCAGGCCACCCCTCCCCATGTCTTTGTTTTAGGGGTGAACCCACTGCTCCGTGTAAGACACCCCTGGTATGGTGAGAAATTAGTTAATTTTATTTTGATTTTATCCTGTTGCTGTAAAGGGGATCCACTGTGTCTGTCCCATGCCACTTTGAATTCTTTCACTGTATTTGCCCCCAACACTTCCATCGGGAGGGCATTCCAAGCATCCACCACCCTTTCAGTGAAAAAGTATTTCCTGACATTGCCTTTCAATTTACCCCCTTGCAGCTTCATGTTATGCCCTCTAGTTTTACAGCTTCCCCGCCTGTGGAAGAGGTCTGTTTTTTCATTATTTCTCTTTAAGTATTTAAAGGTCTGAATCATATCTCTCGTGTCCCTCCTCTCCTCCAGAGCACTGTTCCCTCTAAACTGTGTTCGTGTGCGCACGCACACACCTCGCCGAGTGAGCGCACATACTTAACAGAGCGCACACAAATTACGGTTCTGATTCTGATAGAAAACACAGACGTCTTAAAATTTAAAAGTTGTTGTGTATTTACAGTTTTCACAAGTTCTACAATATTTTCTAGTGCAATCAATGTGGTGTACATACTGTATTCTGACATGTAGCCAAATTTTAAAGTATATAACTCCGAGTGTCGTTATGTGGCGCACAAAAATTTAACCTTCTTTCAAAAGCTGCACAGCTGATATTTTATGCGCACACAGCCTACAGAAAATTAGAGGGAACATTGCTCCAGAGTATACATATTTTGGTCTTCAAAGTCTCTTCTCATAAGGCTTCTGACGCAGGCTCCAAATCATTTTGGTTGCCTTCCTCTGAACAGTTTCCTGTCTTTTTATATCCTTTGCAAGATATGGTCTTCAAAACTGAACACAGTATTCCAAGTGAGGCCTCACCAGTGACTTATACAGTGACATTAGTACCTCTTCATTTCTGCTGGTAATTCCTCTTTGTATGCAACCCAACATCCTCCTGGCTTTTGCCACCGCCTTGTCGCACTGTTTTGCCTCCTTGAGATCCTCAGAAATAATCACACCAAGGTCCTTCTCCTGGTCCGTGCACACCAACCTCTCGCCCCCTATCGCGTACATTTCCCCGGGATTTCTGCTTCTCAAGTGCATGACACTGCACTTCTTCGCATTAAATCTTAACTGCCAAGCATTAGACCATTCTTCCAGCTTTGGAGATCTTTCCTCATGTTATCTACTCCCTCAGGGGAGTCCACTCTGTTGCAAATTTTCGTGTCATCTGCAAAAAGACTTTTCCATGCAGTCCTTCAGCAATATCACTCACAAATACATTGAACAGTGCCGGGCAAAGGACGAAACCCTGGGGCACCCCGCTAATCACCCTCCTTTCATCCGAATGAACTCCATTTACCATCACCTTCTGTCGTCTGTCAGTCAACCAATTTCTGATCCAGTTCACCACCTTGGGACCCATCCCCAAACTACTGAGTTTATTGATAAGCCTCCTATGAGGAAATCCAGGTAGATGACCATCCATCGCATGCCCCTGATCTAGTTTTCTGGTCACCCAGTCAAAGAACTCAACAGTACATATACCGCTGGCACTTCCTACCAGCTCCATTAACCTATTTACAAAGCAGACTCACAGGAGCAACAAGTAAGTAGTCAAACACACACTAACGCTAACAATAGATCTATGTTCCCCTTGCCTCCCGGGACTTATCACCCCCCCCCCCAAAAACGAGGAGGCGGCTTACCTGAGATTCGTCCAGCCTCCAAGGCCAGACAAAAAGAGAGAGACTCATCCAGTCCGCCCCTATTGCCATCGCCCTGCAAGGCATCTTCACGAAGCTCACCTCTGGTCCTCTAGGACTTGGTCCTCCCGGCCGGGATCAAATTAACAATATCTTATACAGTACCACTCAGGGAGGGATCCGGGACTTGACTAGAGTTCCTCTAGGAATGCTAATTAGCAGATACTGTCTAATTACTCTTTCCTTATCGTTCCTCCAGTCCAGTTCCGCACTTCTGGGATGTAACAGAGCAGTTTGCTCAATGGGAGGGGCCTGCGAATCCGGCCCGAAGGACCACCACCAAAACCAGCATCTTCTACCACCTGGGCATCCAGGTGATAATGCTTAGCAAAGGTATGCAAGAAGGAACAAGTCACCACCCTACATATCTCCACCGACGGAACTAAATTAAATTCTGCCCACGAGGCCGCCAGGGCTCACATGGAATGTGCCTGCCACCCTGCCAGCACCAGCTTGCCCCTCAAAAAGTATACCAAAGCAATCGCTTCTCTGATCCATCTAGAAATGGAGGCCTTGGCCACCTTCTCTCCTTTGTTCGGTCCTCCAAACAAAACAACCAGCCGATCAGATCTCCCAAGATGGACAGGTTTCAGCTGAGGTGCCAGACCAAGACAAAACACCCATCTGGAGGGCAGAAGAATGGGGTAGTGTTGGCGGCAGAGGATCGCATTTCTGTGACAATGGCACCACCACTAAAATTAAACTGCGCAAAAGAAAGCCTGGCAATCTACTTCCGTATCATGCCAAGAAAACCCAATGGATAGTCACAACAAAACAAACTGCCAGCATTTATGATGTGGTTGGATCAAAGCCCTCGAGACGTCTGACTGCTGATGTAGCTGTGCATGAAATGAGAGTCAGAAGCTGCAAAGATGTACATGGAATGTACAAAGCATGAACCAAAGAAAGTTGGAGGTGGTCAAGAATGAAATGGAACGTGTACAACTCGATCTGATGGGTGTCAGCGAACTGAAAAGGACTGGCATCGGGCATTTTGCATCTGATGATCACATGGTCTACTATGCTGGAAACGAAAGAAAGAATAAATGGTGTTGCATTTATAATTAAGAAGAAACTTGCAAGATCTATAATATCGATACACCGGGAAGATGAATTATAACTATTTGATAAACTGAAGAGTAGCAAATCACCTGGACCAAATGGTATACATCCAAGGATGTTGAAAGAACAGATATATGAGACTGCAAACCTGCTATTAGTAATCTGTGAACTACCATTAAAATCATCTGTAATACCTAAAGACTGGAGGATGGCCAATGTAACGCCAATTTTTAAAAAGGGTTCCAGGGTTGATCCGGGAAACTACAGACTGGTGAGCCTGACGTCAGTACCGGGAAAAATGGTAGAAACCATAATAAATAACAAAATTACTCAACATGTAGATATAGTCATGGCTTAATGGGAGACAGCCAACAGGGCTTTAGACAAGGAAGATCTTGTCTTACTAATCTGTTTTTTTTTTAAGGTGTGAATAAACAGGTAGACAAAAGTGAGTCGGTTGATATAGTGCATCTGGACTTTCAGAAAGCCTTTGACAAGGTCCCTCATCAGAGACTTTTGGCAAAACTAAAAAGTCATGGGATAGGAGGCAATGTACTATTGTGGATCAGGAACTGGTTAAAAGATAGAAAGCAGAGGGTGGGGCTAAATGGCCAATTTTCCCAATGGAAAAAGGTGAATGGTGGAGTACCCCAGGGATCTGTGCTGGGTCCGCTGCTTTTTGACATATTCATAAATCACCTGGAAAAGGGAATAACGAGTGAGGTTATCAAATTTGAAGATGACACCAAACTATTTAAAGTTGTTAAAACCCAAGAGGATTGAGGAAAATTGCAAGAGGATCTTGATAAATTGGAAGACTGGGCATCCAAATGGCAGATGAAATTTAATATGGACAAGTGCAAAGTTATGCACCTAGGAAAGAAAAACCCAAACCATGATTACACGATGCAAGGTTCCACATTGGGAACAACTACCCAGGAAAAAGATTTAGGCGTCATCATGGATAACATGTTAAAACCCTCCGAACAGTATGCAGCAGCGGCCAAGAGAGCAAATAGAATGCTAGGTATCATAAGGAAAGGAATGGAAAATAAAACAAAGGATATTATAATGCCTCTGTAACGTTCCATGGTGCGACCGCACCTGGAATATTGTGTGCAATTCTGGTCGCCGTATCTTAAAAAGGATACAGCGTTATTAGAAAAGGTACAGAGAAGAGCCACCAAAATGGTAAAGGGGATGGAAGGATACTCCTATGAAGAGTGGCTAAAAAGGTTAGGGCTCTTCAACCTGGAAAAGAGACGGTTGAGGGGAGATATGATAGAGGTCTATAAATTAATGAATGGAATGGAACTGATAAACGCAGATCGATTGTTTACGTCATCAGAATATAAAAAGACTAGGGGACATGCAATAAAGCTACAGGGTAACCTTTTTAAGACTAATAAGAGAAAATATTTTTTCATTCAATGTGTAATCAAACTCTGTAATTTGTTACCGGAAGTGTAGTAAAAGCTATTATTGTAGCTGGGTTTAAAAAAAAAGGTTTGGACAAGTTCCTGGAGTAAAGGGTCCATAAACTATTATTTAAAGGGACCCAGGATATCACTGCTTGACCCAATACAAGCATTGAGGAACCTGTGTCTTTTGGGGAGACTGCTAGGTACTTATGACCTAGATTGGCCACTGCTGGAAACAGGATACTGGGCTTGATGGACCTTGGTCTGACCCAGTATGGCATATCTTATGTTCTTACCCCTTGCAGGGGTGGATGCATCTTCGGATCCTGCTCCATGCCTGAAGCATCCAACAAGCTCAAGGTGGATAAGAACCTGGGAATCAAATACCTCCAATTCCTTCTCCTGGAACAGGTAGATAATCTTGGCTGCCCCACAATCCTCGCAAGGCAAGAGCACTTCTTCATCCACATCAGATATCTGAATCCAAGTCACAGTGCAAATCTTGGACAGATCCCTGCAGATCCCCGTCTCCAGGCAGTGACTTTTGCCGGGGATGCCTAACCATAGGCAACCAAACAGGGCTTCCACTCTTAGACTGCTCCTCAGGAGATTACGCCCGAGAGCACCCAAAGACGGCAGGGTCTGAACTTCCATACCAGAATGACTAGACCTGATGTAAAAAAAGAAAAGAATTGCAGGCAGGATAATCCGGAGTCTCAAAGCTCTCCTCTTGGAAATGACCCAATACCAGGAGACATAGTCCACGCACATTCTCTCAAGGACAGGGAGCAGCACACAGCATGATCACCGGAAAACCCTGCCGGCTGGACATCCTTACCCACAGCGCCATCCGCCACCTCCTGCCCTAAGGTAGGTAAGGCTGAACTAACTGCATTCCATGTATGGGAAAGGAGGGGACAAGCCCTCCAGGAATGACAAGCTGCCATGCAAGAAGAGCAGAGTCTAGAAGCCAGAGATGAAGTACCTGGCTTGCCACAGGCCAAACGACATTTCATGGATCAAACTGGCTCGTTGAACACCTATATTGCTTAAAATAACCCAACTTTCTATCACAAGGGTTCATGCCTGTCAGTCTCAAACGTGCATCCATCAGGCCCTTATTAAAAAGCTCCCCCCCTAGACCCAAAGAATCCAAGTTACTATAGACCCATCTCCAGCATACCATTCATCACTAAAATAATCAAGGCGGCAGTCCTGTATCAATTACACGAGAACGTGTAAGCTCTGTGGCACCCCTAGGATACTCAAAATTGTGGATTTGGACCTCAGCACAGTATAGAGACTCTAATCACCGCTCTCCTGGATAGATTAATAAAAGGAATGGAGAAACTAAGACAAGGATTCATCCTAATTTTCCTAGACATATCAGCCTTCAACTCAATAAGTCACAACATCCTGGTCTACACAATACAAATATTAGGTATGTCAGGTTACCCAACACGGTCAGAAGGCCAAGAGCCAGGGGCCCCCGTAAGCAGAAAGCTCCCAAACAGTGCCACAGCCTTGGGGGGGCTTTTGACAATATATGATAGGATATATATGTCATTCTGCACAGCCCTCCCAATACACACAATAACTGAATGCTTCAAAACAATGGTACACTGGTTTAAAGGAAAATAACCTATCCATAAACTACAAAAAAAACCACAGAGGTCCTCTTACGCGTACAGAGGACGAAACTTCAACCCACCATCTACACTAAAGATTTCGAACATTTGGCAGTGAAGCCGGAAGTCTCTAATATCTTGGGATAATATTAAACCAGCAACCAGACCTACATGCACATGTCAAGAAAACCATATCAACTGCATATCACATATGAAAATCTTAAGACAACTCTGCCCACTGCTCTACACCAGTGACTTCTGAATGGTATGACAAGCCATAATTACTCATCTTGAGTACTGTAACGTAATATTTATTTAAGTGTTTATAACACGCTTTTCGAGAATCAAAGTGGTTTACAAAACTTGAAAATAACTGAAAGTTACAGTTAACAGTATAATAATAATAATTACAAAAAACAGATGAAAATTACATTTAACAAGTGCATAAATGTGAAGTGAAACAAATGTTACAAATTCTAAAATATTCACATATGAAAGTAATATTCTTAAATAAAATTATAAATATATTTAAGGATTTAAATCACCAAAGTAGTCCTTAAGGAACCTTTGGATCATCAATAGATCTAATTTGTTGAGGGAGCGAGTTCCATTAAAGATATACTACTACAGGTGGCCCAAAACACAGCGGCTCGAATTGTAAGCAGTGTTTGATGACAGATTCACACCATTCCCATACTAAAACAGTATTAGCAGCCAGCCACTATAACTATCTCACATAAAATACAAGGCACTACACTCCCCATCTTTAAGACACTGTACAATTTATTTTCAGACCACCTCCAAAGCTAAATACAAAAAGCCTCGGACAATCGAGCAAGATGATAACACCCTCAACCATACCAACCCTAAAAGTTAAAATAGTCAAAAAGCATGCAACTAGGCCTTTTCACTTTAAGTATCAACTATATGGAACTCTCTCCCAGCTGACATAAGAACCATAGATGTACAAGCGGACTTCATAGAGAAATTTTATTACCGATAAAGAGTAGTTATTCATCTGTAACAGGTGTTCTCCAGGAGCAGCAGGAATCAGTCCTCACATATGGGTGACATTGGCGCCGACGGAGTCCCCGTGCGGAGCATTTCCCCAGCTTTCATAGAAAGCCTTTGGGAATGCAGCGCGCATGCGCGGTCCCCTTCCCGCCCAAGGGTGTCATCTTGGCTCAGTCTGATGACATAGCTAAAAGACAGCAAAAATAGCAAAAATAAATCATAGGACTGCAACTCCAAGAGAGTACTGCTCCCTGTCGTTGAGAGAATGTGAGGACTGATTCCTGCTGCTCCTGGAGAACACCTGTTACAGGTGAGTAACCACTCTTTCTCCAGGACCAAGCAGGAAGTCAGTCCTCACATATGGGACTCCCTAGCTCAAGGCTACCAGAGGCCCCAAACTGAAATAATGAGCTCCCTCTAGAGCCTCAGCATGCAAGAACAGAATCTTCTCTGATAACGCCCCCGAAAGGTAGCCCAACACCAGGGCCAGAGGGTAGGAGTTGCCTAGACCCCAAAGAGATTATGGAGTACCGCTTGCCTGAAAGCACTGTCCCTGCGGGACTCTCTCTCAAGGCAGTAGTGGGCCGCAAAAGTCTGGCTTGAAGACCAAGTAGCGGCTCGGCAGATGTCTGCAACGGAACAGAGCGGAGATGAGCCACTGACGCAGCCTTTGCCCTGACACGGTGAGCCGTACTTCGACCCTGCAATGAGAGGCCGGCTGCCCTGTAAGCCCAGGCGATGCAGTCAGCTATCCATATGGACAAAGTACGCTTGGAGACAGCCAACCCCAACTTATTAGGGTCATAAGAGATGAAGAGCTGAACCGTCCTCCGGTGCTCCCGCGTACGGTCAAGGTAGAAGGACAACACCCTCCTACAGTCCAGGGTATGCAAGACCATCTCAGCCTGGCTAGCATGAGGCCTGGGAAAGAAAGTCGGAAGAACCACCTCCTGATTGAGGTGGAAGAAGACGACAACCTTTGGAAGGAACTTAGGGTGAGTCCGTAAGACTACCCTGTTCCTACAGAACCTAGTATATGATGTTTCTGATACTAGGGCCTGAAGCTCACTCACTCGCCTTGCTGAGGTAAGGACTACCAGAAATAGCGCTTTCCAGGACAGAAAATGCAGAGGGCAAATAGCCATAGGTTCAAATGGTGGGCAAGTAAGCCGTTGCAAGACCACATTTAAATCCCATTCAGGGGCAGGTGGACACACTGGAGGCTTAAGCAAAAGCAGGCCTCTGAGGAAGCGAGCCACCAAAGGAAGGCTGGATAGAGACTGACCCTCCACCTGTGAGTGGTGTGCTGAAAGAGCACTAAGATGAACTCTAACAGAATTGGACTTAAGGCCTAGGTTGGACAGGTGAAGCAAATACTGCAGCACCACTGGTACCAGGCATGAGAAGGGATTCTCGTTGTGTTGAGTACACCAGGTACAGAATCTACGCCACTTAAGGGCATAAGACTTTCTGGCGGACTGCCTCCTAGAGGCCAAGACTACGTCCTCCACTTCCCTAGGCGCTAGGACTACCCTTTCAGCATCCAGGCCATCAAATTGAGGAACTGGAGATTGGGGTGCAAGAGAGATCCCTGCTCCTGAGACAGGAGATCGGGTTGCATCCCCAGAGGAAGAGGAGTGTCCACCGCCAGTTGCAACAGTAGTGGGAACCAGGGTTGCCTTGGCCACCTGGGGGCCACCAGAATCACTGAGGCCCTGTCCCGGGTCACCTTGTAAAGTGTCTTGGACACTAGAGGCGTGGGAGGAAACGCATATAGGAGGCCTGTTGACCATGGAATGAGAAACGCATCCGCTGCTACTTGGAGAGGATGCGGTTGTCTGGAACAGAACCTGGGTAGTTGACGGTTCAGAGGACTGGCAAAGAGATCTATGGTTGGAAGACCCTATCTCAGGAAGATCTGTTGAACCACTAAAGGATGCAACTGCCATTCGTGCGGCTGCAGGATCCTGCTCAATCTGTCCGCCAGGTAATTCTCCTGACCTGGGAGGTAGACTGCTTTGAGAAGAATGCGATGACTAACTGCCCAGGAGCAGAGTTTCTGCGCTTCCTGACATAGAAGGCGTGACCCTGTGCCCCCTTGTTTGTTCACATAGAACATAGCAACTTGATTGTCTGTCTGAACCAAGACGGACTGGTGAGAGATGAGATGAGAGAAAGTTCTCAGGGCTAAGCGGATAGCTCTCAGTTCTAAAAGATTGATCTGCTGTGCAGCCTCCCAAGGAGTCCTCAGGCCTTGAGTACATGCCCCTTGGCAATGTGCACCCCAACCTTGAAGAGAAGCATCGGTTGTCAGCACCTGAGAGTGTGGAGGTGCCTGAAAAGGCACCCCTTGCACTAGATTCGGAAGATGAAGCCACCATTGCAGAGAAGACTGTGGTAGGCTGGACACCCTCACTTTGTCTGCGAGGCTTCCTGTAGCCTGGTGCCACTGAGTCCTGAGGCCCCACTGAGCTGACCTCATGTGTAGACGGGCATTTGGAGTTACATGGACCGTGGATGCCATGTGCCCTAAGAGCCTTAGGAATTGTCTGGTGGAGACCAGAGAATTGCTGTGGAATAGCCTGGCTAGATCCATCAATCTGTGGGCCCTGTCCACTGGTAGAAAGGCCTTTGCCTGAAAGGTGTCCAGTCGAGCTCCTATGAACTCCATGTTCTGGGGGGGGTTGCAAACTGGACTTTGCGAAGTTTATGACAAACCCCAGGTGCTGAAGCAGAGCGACAGTGCAAAGGGTGGCTTGATTGGCCTCTTGCGGGAATTGACCCCCAATGAGCCAATTGTCCAGATATGGAAAGACAAAGAGGCCTTGAACCCTGAGGTAGGCCGCTACCACCGCCAGGCACTTGGTGAATACCCTGGGGGCGGATGTAAGGCCAAAAGGCAGTACTCTGCACTGATAATGGTTTCTTCCCACTACAAATCTGAGATATTGTCAGTGGTCTGGATGAATAAGGATGTGAGTATAAGCATCCTTTAGGTCTAAGGAGCATAGCCAATCTCCCTGCTGGAGGTAGGGCAGCAGGATTTCAAACATAGAAACATAGAAATATGACGACAGAAAAAGACCACATGGCCTATCTAGTCTGTCCTTCCATAACTACAACAGTCCCCTTTTTACCTTTAGAGATCCTCTGTGTTTGTCCCATGCTTTTTTGAATTCAGTTACTGTCCTCATCTCTACCACCTCCACTGGGAGACTATTCCACGGATCCACTACTCTTTCCGTAAAGAAATATTTCCACATATCACTCCTGAATCTATTTCCCTTCACCCTCATCCCATGTCCCCTCATAGCAGAACTTGCTTTCAATTGAAAGAGGTTCTCTCCCAGAACATTTATGCCACGGAGGTATTTAAACATCTCAATCATATCACCTCTATCCCGCCTTTCCTCTAAGGTGTACATATTAAGATCCTTCAGTCTGTCCTCATATGCTTTATAATGAAGACCACTAATCATCTTAGTAGCCACCCTCTGCACCGACTCCATCCTGGTTCACATCCTTTTGAAGGTGCGGTCTCCAGAATTGCACACTATACTACAAATGAGGTCACACCAAAGACTTATAGAGAGGCATTATCACCTCCTTTTTTCTGCTAGCCATTCCTCTCCGTATGCACCTAAGAATCCTTCTAGTTTTTGCCGTCGCCTTTTCTACCTGTTTAGCTATTTTAAGATCATCAGACACAACCACGCCTAGGTCCCGCTCTTCTTTAGTGGACAAAAGTACTTCACCCCCTATACTATATTGCTCCCTTGGATTGCTGCAGCCCAAATGCATGACCTTACATTTTTTAACATTAAATCCCAGCTGCCAAATTCTAGACCATTCTTCAAGCTTAGCTAGATCCCTCCTCGTGTTATCTACCCCTTCCTGGGTGTCTACTCTACTGCAGATTTTGGTATCATCCGCAAAGAGGCAAACCTTACCTGAAAGCCCTTCCGCTATATCACTAACAAAGATGTTAAAAAGAATCGGACCAAGGACAGATCCCTGGGGCACACCACTGATAACATCCTTCTCCTCAGAGTGAGCTCCATTTACTTGTACTCTTTGTTGCTTCCCACCCAACCAATTTCTAACCCAAGCAGTAACTTTAGGGTCCCATCCCTAGGGTGCTCAGTTTGTTTATAAGTCGCCTGTGAGGAACAGTGTCAAAAGCTTTACTGAAATCTAAATACACCACATCTAGAGCTCTCCCTCGGTCCAACTCCCTGGTCACCCAGTCAAAGAAATCAATCAGATTTGTCTGACAAGACCTGCCTCTGGTGAATCCATGCTGCCTCGGATCCTGTAATCCGCTGGACTCCAGAAACCTCACTATTTTCTCTTTCAGCAGCGTTTCCAATAATTTACTCACCACCGAAGTTAAACTAACCGGCCTGTAGTTTTCAACCACATCCTTACTTCTGCTTTTGTGTAAAGGCACCACATGAGCCTCTCTCCAGTCCTTTGGCACCACTCCAGACTCCAACGAGGCATTGAAAAGGTCAGTCAGTGGAGCTGCTAGAACGTCCCCAAGTTCCCTCAGTATTCTCGGGTGTATTCCATCCGGTCCCATCGCTTTGTCTACTTTAAGTTGAGATAGTTTCTCACAAACACAGTCTTTTGAATTGTGCCTTTTGGAACCCGGGGCTCTTGCGGACTCGATAGATGTAATCGACCCGCTTGCTTAAAACCGGCGTCGATGCCGGCGCCTCCCACATGCAGAAGAGCAACCGTTCCAGCATCGGAGGAACCGGAACAGTAAAGGCCTCCTTCGGAGGAGAGTCATACTTGTAGGGCCTCGAGCTCCTCCTTGGGATCCGCGGGGAATGCCAAAGCCTTGGCCATGTCCCGCACAAAGTCCATAAGAACATAAGATATGCCATACTGGGTCAGACCAAGGTCCATCAAGCCCAGTATTCTGTTTCCAACAGTGGCCAATCTAGGTCATACGTACCTAGCAGTTTCCCCAAGGGACACAGGTTCCACAATGCTTGTATTGGTTCAAGCATTGATATCCTGGGTCCCTTCTTAATAATGGTTTATGGACCTTTCCTCGAGGAACTTGTCCAAACCTTTTTTAAACCCAGCTACACTAACAGCCTTTACTACATCCTCTGGTAACAAATTCCAGAGTTTGATTACACGTTGAGTGAAAAAATATTTTCTTTTATTAGTCTTAAATAGTTTACCCTGTAGCTTCATTGCATGTCCCCTAGTCTTTCTATATTCTGATAAGGTAAACAATTGATCTACGTTTACCCGTTCCACTCTGTTCATTAATTTATAGACTTCTATCATATCTCCCCTCAGCCGTCTCTTTTCCAGGTTAAAGAGCCCCAACCTTTTTAGCCTTTCTTCATAGGAGTAGCCTTCCATCCCCTTTACCATTTTGGTGGCTCTTCTCTGAACCTTTTCTAAAATCGCTATATCCTTTTTAAGATACGGCAACCAGAATTGCACACAATATTCAAGGTGCGGTCTCACCATGGAACGATATAGAGGCATTATAATATCTTTTGTTTTATTTTCCATTCCTTTCCTTATCATACCTAGCATTCTATTTGCTCTCTTGGCCGCCGCTGCACACTGGGCCGAGGGTTTTAACATGGTATCCACAATGACGCCTAAATCTTTTTCCTGGGTGGTGGTTCCTAATGTGGAACCTTGCATCGTGTAACCATAGTTTGGGTTGTTCTTCCCTAGGTGCATAACCTTGCACTTCTCCACATTAAATTTCATCTGCCATTTTGATGCCCAGTCTTCCAATTTATCAAGATCCTCTTGCAATTTTCCACAATCCTCCTGGGTTTTAACAACTTTAAATAGTTTTGTGTCATCTGCAAATTTGATAACCTCACTCGTTATTCCACTTTCCAGGTCATTTATGAATATGTCAAAAAGCAGCGGACCCAGCACAGATCCCTGGGGTACACCACTATTCACCTTTCTCCATTGGGAAAATTGGCCATTTAGCCCTACCCTCTGCTTTCTATCTTTTAACCAGTTCCTGATCCACAATAGTACACTGCCTCCTATCCCATGACTCTTTAGTTTTGTCAAAGGTCTCTCATGAGGGACCTTGTCAAAGGCTTTCTGAAAGTCCAGATACACAATATCAACCGACTCACCTTTGTCCACCTGTTTATTCACTCCTTCAAAAAAACATAACAGATTAGTAAGACAAGATCTTCCTTGTCCGAGAACCGGGCATCCTCCGGGGGGGGGGGGACCTTCTCCGAGGCTCGGACTCAGGCGAGTCCGAAAGGAACATACAGAGTCTGAAAGGTGTCGGGCGACTCCTCATCCTCCGTCTCCCAGCCGGACTCCTCGGAGGAGGAATCGAGCGGCTCCGGTCGGGCAGGCATCGATGCCATCCTCCCCAACGCCGAGGGTACCGGCGTCGACGACCTTGGTCCCGAAAAGGAGGCTGAGGGGGACCTTGGTCGAGGATCGACTCGAGCTCGCATGGACTCGAGGATCGGCTCAGCCTCCGGGGTCGACTTGGACGTCGATGTCCCGGTGGTCGGGGCAGATGCACCAGTGTGCCCTTAGACCTATGGGCACAGGTTTGTTCAATAAACTATAAACTGACTCAATGGTCTGCTTGATCCAGGATGCAATGGTTGCTTTGAAAGTGGCCGCTCATTTTCAGGGACCAGAAGCCAGGACAAAAGGGTGATAAGAACTTAAGATATGTGATCAGAGACGAAACGTATTAGTGAGTTTAAGGTAATGGCGTAACGCCCTACCAACATCCAACAAGTGAAGGACTCTGTTGTCACTTGAAAGCTACTCCTTTAAAAAAAAAAAAAAAAAAGAGTGGAAGTACAAACGATTGGTTGACATGAAAATCTGAAAGGACCTTCGGCAGAAAAGAGGGCACTGTTTGAATGGCAAGCCCCTCTGGGGAAAAAGACAGAGAAGGATCCCGGCAAGACAGTGCCTGGAGCTCTGAAAGGTGCCATGCCGAAGTGACTGCAGTAAGAAAAACAATTCTGAAAGTCAAATCTTTGAGAGATGCTCTACCGAGAGGCTCAAACAGGGCATGGATTAGCACGCAAAGCACTAAGGACAGATCCGAAGAAGGGACGATTGGACGAATGGGGGGGGGGGACCTCAGGGAGCGAACGCCCCGCAGAAAATGGGAAACGTCTACATGAGAAGCAAGAGACCACTCATGGAGAGGCCCCCGAAAGAATGTACACGTTTAAAGAATTAAGGGCGAGACCATTAGCAAAGCCATCCAAAAGGAAGGAAAAAATGTCTGGAATATTATCTCGCCACGGGGAGAGGGATCTCTTAGAATATCAAGAAAAAAAGAAGATGCCAGATCCGAGCAT
This sequence comes from Ichthyophis bannanicus, assembly GCA_033557465.1. Classification (NCBI taxonomy): domain Eukaryota; kingdom Metazoa; phylum Chordata; class Amphibia; order Gymnophiona; family Ichthyophiidae; genus Ichthyophis; species Ichthyophis bannanicus. The sequence continues at coordinate 147,868,717 of CM066042.1, forward strand.
AGGCACATGAGGTAGAAGACCGTCGAGCCCGTTGTAGAGTAGCCACTACTTGCAATGAGTAACCTTTGTGATGCAAGCAACGCCGCTCAATAGCCAAGCCGTAAGCAAATAAGGAGTGGGGTCATCCATGAGAACCAGCCCCTGAAACAGGAGACCTCTTCGGACACGGAGGGTTAGGGGCACCTCCTGCAGCAGGTGGAGATCAACATACTATGACACAGAGGCCAATCCAGGGCCACCAGCACTACCTGCCCGGAGTGTGACTCTGACGAAGTACACGCCCAATTAACAGCCAAGGAGGAAATATGTAAGACATGAGTTTGGTTCCTTTCGACAACTGAAAAAGAATGACGTCTTGGCATTGGAAGAGGTGGCCATTAGATCTAGAGTCGAATGACCCCACTGACGCATAATGTTCTCATATGCCCATGGAGCTAGCTCACACGTGACAGGGTCCAGGATATGACTCAGGAAATCCGCTTGAATGTTCTCCATTCCCATAATGTGCTGCACAGAAAGAGTCAGGAAAACTGATTCTGCCCAGGGAAATAGAAGGCTCATTTTCAGGGCCACTGGGGGACATTTGGTCCCACCCTGTCTGTTGAAATAAGTCACAGTGGTGAAACTGTGTGAAAGTACTGACTGCATGACCCTGGAGGTGGGATTGAAAGAAGAGTAGAGCCAGACGAACAGCCCAGGCTTCGAGGTGATTGATGGTCTGAGAGGCTTCTTGAATGGACCAGGATCCCTGCACTGCCTGTCGTTGGCAGTGCGCTTCCCAACCTGCAAGGCTGGCATCTATGGTGACCAACACCCAATGCAGAATTTCCAAGGGAACGCCCTTCAACAAATCTGTTTGATGAGGACAAACCCACCAGCAAAGACTGTGGCAAAACACTGAAGAAAGGGGTAGATTAATCTGATAGTCCTGGGTGGATGAGGACCTGCATGACAGGAGAGAGTACTGAAGCGGACGCATATGAGCACGGGCCCAGAGGACTAAGTCAAGAGCAGAACCCATGGTGCCAGTGGGAGCTGCCAGGCACCGGAAGGCATGGACCTGAACGCAGAGCTTCTTCCATCTGTTGTAAGAGAGGAAGACATGACCCACTCTTGTATTGAAGCTGGCGCCGAGGAGTTCCAGGGACGGTTCAGAAAGGAGAGGACCTGAGACATCACGGAAGTAGCCTTCTTGAAACTTGTTGCTCTGATCGGCCAATCATCTAGATAAGGATGAACCTGAATATCTTGATGCCACAGGGAAGCTGCCACTACTACCATCACCTTGGATAAAGTGCGAGCTGGCAAGACCAGAGGGCAGGGCATGAAACTGATAACGTTAACTGAGGACTGCAAAACTTAATTACTGCTGATCTTGGCGGATTGGAATGTGAAAACATGCTTCCGCCAGGTCCAGCAATGTGAAAAATTTGCTTGGCCAAACAGCCTGAATGATTGTCCTGAGGGTTTCCATCTGGAACCGCGACACCTGAAGACAGCGATAGACTCCCTTGAGGTCCAGAATAGGACAGAAGGAGCAATCCTTGGGAATGACAAAGTAAATGGAACAGTGACCAGAACCTCTTTCTGGGCGAGGAACTGGGCTTAATGCATTGAGCTGAAGGCGAAGAATCAGTCATACAGCCGCTAACTTGGCTGCAAATCCACATGGAGTGATGAGGAAGACATTCGGAATGGGCTTTCTGAAGCTGAGAGCAATACCTGTGTTAACATCAAACCAGTGGGTACTCGAGGTAGTATCTGGGTCTATTCGTGGGAAAAATACTATAAGTGTCCGCCCACAGGAGGCACCCCAGAATGGACCTGGAAACTGACAATGGGAAGATTTGGAGGAACTGGAAAATTTGTTGGACAAGGAGAAATTGACCTGGTTGTTACTGATACCCTGAAAGGACTTGAGGCTTAGAACCAGCCCTACTCGAAATAAGAACCGGATTTGCCAAGCCAATAGAGACTAATGTTTCTGAAGCAGCCTCTCTAAAGATGAGGGAGCGGACGATGACATGGCAGGATGACAAAAACTGGATTTGGGCTTATCTTCTGGCAAACAGTGAGGCTTGACTTCCACCAAATCCTTCACGGGTTTTTCCACATCCTCACCAAAAAGAAGGTGGCCCTTGAAAGGAAGCTTGGCATGACGGGACTTGGAAGCAGCATTCACATTCCAATGACAGAGCCACAGCCAACGCCAAGCCACTGAAGCAGCAGCCACAGACCGAGTAGATAAGTGCAGCAGATCATCAAAGGCATCTGCAAGAAAGGAAGTGGCCAACTCTAAATGAGGCAAAGCCAGATAATCTGGAAAGGACTAAAACCATCGAAGCAGAGCAGATGCAGAGACCTCCACGAACAGAGGCCTGCAATGCCAAGGCTGATGACGAGAAAGTGGTTTTTAAGAGGCCCTCCACCTTGCAATCTGTCTGGTCACAGAGGATAGTGCTGCCCTCCACAGGGATGGTTGTGTGTTTAGTGACTGCAGTGACCAGAGCGTCTACTTTAAGGAAACGCAACCACTTGTCAAGATTATCCAAAGACCAAACGTAAACATGCCCCATGCGACGAGCGGAGTGTAGAGACAGATCAGGAGAATCCCACTCTAAGGAGACCATTTACTGTAGTTCCAGGGAAAGGGAAAAGCCTTAGGTGGTTTCCTGATGCCCATGAAGATGGGGTCTGCCTGAGGTTTAGCGGAATCCGAAGGCTGTTACATTGAGAGTCCGAGGAGCAGATCCTCCATAATTTGAGCAATGAGAGCAGGAAGCTCTTCCTTATGGAATAACCGGATATCCTGACAGTCTTCTCAAGGCTCCTGGCCATCTTCCAATAGCAATCGCTCTCCTTCTTCCTGGCTGGACTCAGAAGTGACAGAATGTTTATCTGAAGGACCATCACCGTCTTCCACTGCAGAGCGCCAGTCCCCTGGAGGAGGGGAGGTATCCTTGGCCAGATCTAAAGAAGACCCAGCCAAACTTCAGCAGGAATGCTTTCTAGACAGTGGATCATCAGCGATTGGAGTAGCCGAAGTCCCTGAGCACCACACACCAAAAATCTGTTAAATACCCTAGGCCTTATGGAATAGCTGCATAAACTGGACAGCTGAGCTGTCAGCTGAATGGAGAGCTGTAGAGGGTGAGCAGGCTGCTCAAGCAACAAAACTAGAGGAAGGGCATCTTGAGATCTAGTATCACCCTGAGGTAACCCAGAGGGAGAAAGCAAGAGACCTAGAAGGGCTTCTGGAACAAGGACCGGCAGACGCAGAAGGACCACCCTTGATCAGAACCACAGAAGGATAACTACTTGTCAAAGTCTTACATTTCTTCCCACAGCCCAAGCAGCGCTGTAGAGAAGGTGGCATTTTCACAACAGGATAAAAGAAAGTCACAGTAAGAGCAGGGGAGACAAAAATCAACAGATTCTGAAGAAAGAATGGCAGCCACTGCACTAAAATTGTGACAGGAAACAGCAAAACAGAGCTGGGAAGCGGCAACCGACTGACCGCATGAAGAGAAGCAGAAAAAAAGGCAACTGCAGAAAACTGAGCACACCAAAAAAGAAGGGAGGCGCACATGGTCAGAAGAACACAATACCACCAAAAGACAGATCAGGACGCTGCTTTAAAAGAGAACCACGAAAGAAACCACTCACTGCTCTCGAAGGAGGGAAAAAAAAACAGATGAAGGAAGAATCCAGAGAAGAAAAACTGCCCAACAACTTCCTCAGCAACCGGGTCCTTGAATAAGTTTGTTTTGTTTTTTTAAAATAAACTTTAAGGAGTTAGAAAAATAACAAAAGGTGACTGCCAATTTAGCTGATAGAAGTCTTGCTTGCAGAACAGAAAGCTGCAACTGCTCCTCATGAGCAGCACTACTTCCCTTCAGAGGTGCTCTACTTGTCCTCTTGACCAGGAGCAGCTCTGGAAAGTGAAGAAAGGAAAACTGGTGGCAAAGAAGGGGCACCAGAGTGTACACAACTTCCAAAGATAGCTATACTGACACCAAATCTCTTCTCAGAGAACGACAGGATCTAGGATCACCACATTATTTCTAACATCGTAAATAATCCCTGTCTTATTTACTCACATTGTTATCTCATACGTTTGTTCTGTTTACAGTTTCCTGTAATACCACTATTAACTTTTGTTATATGCACGTTTTATGTAAAGCCCGTTGGCATTTTGTTCCATGTAAACCGCTTAGACTATCAGATTTGTGGTATAGAAACCTAGCTAAATAAATAAATAGGAGAAGTCCACCATCTGCTGAGACAGAGAAAATTCTGAAGCTCCACTTCAGGGATGGATTTTTATACCAAGGGTGATATCACAAAGCTTCAGGAATTTTTCTCTGTCTCACCATCTGCTGGCAGGGGGACACAACCTACTAGTCTGGACTGCTCTAGCAAGATGTATTTGGAATAGAAACTTAAAATCCACCTCTTTCTAGAACATTTTGGATCCAACTCCTATACGAGGCTTTAAAGACATACCTAGGGCAGACAAATACCCTATCTGTTACACCTCTATGTCATACAATGTAATCACCATATCTTAGTATGCAACAAGTCTAATTTAAATCAAACACTTGTTCGAAGTAAAGTTTATTTGTTTAAATTAAGTTTTAAGTAGAAACGTAGCCACACACCTCTAACAGGTGTTCTCCGGGGACAGCAGGAATCGGACCTCACATATGGGCAACATCAGCATCGCCTGAGCGGATACAATCCCTAGCTTTCAAAGAAAGCCTTTGGGAGTTAGACCACGCATGCACGGTCACCTTCCTGCCCAAGAGTAAGTAGCTGCTCTGCTGTTACAAAGTAATAGATACACTGCAATTCTTAATATAACTGTTACAAAATAATTGTTCAAAGTTGCTGTTCTGCTCTACTTGACCTGAAGTATACTGAAAAATATTAGTCCACTTATATCATTAGAACTGCATTAAAATTCTGCACCAATTTCAACACGTGCTACCCAACTATACCATAACTATATGCATGTCAAGATTTGTCTGAAGTCATACCAAAATCCGTACTGTATCAAGCTCACACTCTAATTTTATATTAACATTATATGTGTGCTTAGAACTAGAATTACCAGAAATCACACAAAGACTTGTACTATCTAAACTTGACTAGGACTCTACCTGAAAATTTATCTGAACAGAAGTATACTGAAAACTGCATAGACCACCTATATCACCAGAAGTGCACTAAAATCCTGCACCAATTTAAAATAATTTAAATTCTACACTGTACCATACAGTACCTAATACTACCATCTACTAGCTCTCTCTCCCACAAGCCTCCCACACAGACCTCCCATACAACCAACTCTCACACAAAAGACACACAATGGCCCCCATAAAAATTAAAACCCTGCCCCTCATTCTCCTACTTATAGCTCTCCTATTACAACAAATCCTCACATATAAATCCAACCAACTTCCTTGTAACAGCATCCCCATCATCCATAACCCCAACCGAAACTTAACACGCTCCCCATTACACAATTACCCATTTAACCAGCACTCACACAACAATACCCACAGACACTATCCCAGAATAATTCAGATAAACCAAAAACAGAACAAAATCACCCCCCCCCCAACAGTCACCAAATTAAAACTCATCTCAATAAACATTCGTTCCATACGGAACAAGATACCAATTGTTAATGATATAATAAGAGATAAAAAAACCGACATCTTTTTCATTACCGAGACATGGCTAACACCCACAGACACAATATTATTAAACCAACTCCCCATATCACAATATGATGTATTCAACTGCCACCGTGATATAAAAAGAGGTGGCGGCGCACTCATACTCACTAAAAAAGGCTTACAATACACTCTAACGAACTCTAACAATGTCGAAGGCATGGACATCATCAACATTGAAAACAGAACCCTAGCATTCACCCTAATCTATAGACCCCCATCAGCGGATCAAAATAACCTTTCCCCCATCCTTGAACTCGCATGTACAGCATCTAAGAGCAAACCCCTCATAATCCTAGGTGACCTTAACCTCCCATCCCTAAACCAATTCCAAAAGGACAACTTCATAGACTCTATGACACAAATGGGATTTAACCAGATAATCCATACCCCCACTCACACTAAAGGAAACTCATTAGATCTTATCTTCCTCCCTACCCCTTTTAATCTCCATCAACTATACACTCCCCCAATAACAACAGAAGTACCATGGTCTGACCATCACCTGATAACCTTACACCTCCTAGCACAAACACCCTCAGAATCTGTAAACATAACATCACACCATTCACGCTTTACCCGCTTTGATAACAATACATTCCTTGAAAAGGTATTGCCCAAACTCACCACAAACCTAACAGATATCAACTCAACTATAGAGAATTGGAACCAAACAATCCATGAAGCTGCCACCCCAACAGGAACCATGCAGAAGAGAATGAAAAAATCTGAAAAATGGTTCACAAAAGACCTTGCCCTGCTAAAAAAACAACTAAGAAAACAAGAAAAAATCTGGAGAAAAGCAAAATCAAATAACAAAACCAAATACATAAACATACTTAATGACTATAAGAATGCAATTAACAAATCAAAAAGGGACTACTATTCCAAAGTAATAAATCTCCTCTTCACAATTGTGAAAACACTAACAAAAACAAACAACCCTGAACCTAATCAAGACACGATAAATGTACAAACCCTAGCATCACATTTTGCTGAAAAACTAAGAAAAAACCCCATACTCCAACCATAACACTAAAACCAAATAATGACAATAATTATGAATGGACAACCTTCCACATGGTTGAACGAAAACACCTCCTTAAAATCATAACAATGATCAACACCACAACCTCCCCACTCGACCCATGCCCAGTGTCATGGATCAAATCCACTAAGGACTTTCTTGCTGAAAACATCCAATTCATAGTGAACCAATCACTATCTCAAGGCATTATGCCCAATGCCTTAAAGCTCTCCTCGATCCGCCCTATTATAAAAACAATAAACTAGACCCAAAAGACCCAAACTCATATAGGCCCATAGCTAGCATACCACTCATTGCCAAAATAATAGAAAAAAAACATACAACTCCAATTACAGGCACACATTGATGAACACAAACCCCTTGATTCACACCAGTTTGGATTCCGTCCCTTCCATGGAGTTGAAACTCTAATTGCACTGATGGATCTCCTCATCAGAGGTACAAACAACCACCAAGGCTTCCTACTCCTCTTTATAGATCTATCTGCTGCATTTCATATATATATTCATATTCATTTATTTGATATACCGCCTTTCATTGGTAGGCAAAGCGGTTTACAATTAAAAATTTACACACAAAAGGCACAGGGCCAGGAGTCGGAAAGGAAGTTACAAATTAGATAGGAAAGAAGAGCAAGAGCAGGAGCCTGAAGGGTAGAGGGAGAGGCAAGAGGATCAGGGATCAGGAGGGGGAAGGTCAAAGGCATCAATCACAACACACTCATCAATAGACTAGAAAACCTAGGAATAGGTGGGGCAGTCCTCGAATGGTTCAAGTCTTACATATCACAGATTAATACGGGTGTAAATGGGTCAAGAAACATCGGAAACTTTCCCTCAAGGTCAGGGTATCCCCCAAGGCTCAGCCCTCTCCGCCCTCCTCTTCAACCTGTACCTACAACCCATTACAAACATATTTAAAAAGCATAAAATCAACTATTTTATATATGCTGATGACATCATGCTCACCACCCCCATAAACCCTAACAGCCCCAAATATGACAACTTACTCAAATGTATGGATGAGACCACCACATGGCTTCAAGAAAACCATCTAAGCATCAACCTTAAAAAGACAGAAGCAACGTTCATAACGAGAAAGCCAGACGCTGACTACAATTACCCAACAACAATCACAATAAACAAAACACCTATACCTGTTAAAAAGGAGGTACCTAGAACTAATATTAGACCACTCACTCACCATGCTTCCTCACATAAAACAGACAGTAAAAACAATATTCTACAAACTCAAGACAATACAACACCTAAGACCCCTACTCGACACACATGATTTGAGATCAGTAGTCAATACCCTCATCACCCCCCACTTCGACTATTGTAATAGTCTCCTAAATGGTTTACCGATAAAGAGCATCTACCTACTACAAAGAGCCCAAAACATATGCGCCAAGATGATCACAAAAGCTAAACTAACAGACCACGTGACCCCAATACTGTTAGACTTGCACTGGCTCCCTATAAGTAGCCGAATAAAATATAAAATCCTACTAACTACCTTCAAACTCCTTAATAACATCTACCCCTCACATCTGTCTACCCTAATACACCCACCATCAGAAACTAGAATGCGCAGACGAAACGCAACCCATTCTCTCAACATAAAAACAACCTTCAGAAAAACTAAAGCAACTACAAGTGACAGGGCCTTCTCCTTCGCTGCCCCCACTCTCTGGAACGAACTCCCACTAACCCTTCACATGATAAAAGACCTTCATCAATTTAAAAAAGAACTTAAAACTTACCTCTTCACGAACCATTTTGAAATCCCCTATCAACAGAGAACCTCTCCCCAACAATCACAGAAACACATCCACAGTACTCAAGATAGGACAAACGACTAACACAAGAAAACCTTACAGTACTTATTCATTCCACCCAATACAGAAAAGTCTTATCCAACCTGTTGTTTTAATGCTCTTGTAAATAATCACTTGTAAATAGTTCTGTTATGTTCCTTGTAATATTACCTGTATATAGTTAAAAACTCTGTTCCATGTAAAGTATACAGAAGTATACAAAATTTTTGTTAACTGTTCCATGTAAACCGCCCCTTGATCTCTGGAAGGGGCGGTATAGAAGAAATTGTTAAATAAATAAATAAAAATAAATAAGAGTGCCATCTTACCTCAGTATGACGACACAGTTCAATCAAGCATAAAAAAAAAGAAGACTCAATGGGGAGGAGGGAGAGTTTTGAGTACCGATTCCTGCTGTCCCCGGAGAATACCTGTTACAGATGAGTAACTCTGCTTTCTCCGGGAACAGGCAGGAAGTCAGTCCTCACATATGGGACTCCCAAGCTACAGGCTACCGAAAAAAACCTGTAGGAGCCACGGCGACACAAAAGGCGAATCGTGAAGGGCAGCAAGGAGCACTGAATGGTTTGAAGTCCAGTGATGCAGCCCCAACATTGACGATGGAATTACCTCTCCAGTAGCCTGGACACAAAGGGCCAAAGGGAAAGAGTTGCACTATTCCCCAAAGAGGTGGCGAAGTACTGCCTGGCCGAAGGCACTATTGCACCGTGAGCTCTCCTCTAAGCAGTAATGCACTGTGAAGGTATGGACAGACCACCAGGTGGCAGCCCGATAGATGTCCTGTACAGGGACCGAGCACAGTTGAGCCACTAAGGCTGCCATGACACACACATTATGAGCGGTAACATGATGCTCCAGAAAGAGTCCAGCCTGCTCATAGGCGAAAGAGATGCAGTATGCCACCCAGGTAGACAAGATACGATTAGAGACCGCAACCCTAAGCCTGTTGATATCATAGGAGATGAACAGTTGTGACGAGCGGAGATGGGCCCATGTCCTCTGGAGGTAGAAGGACAGTGCCCTCTTGCAATCCAGGGTATGTAGTGAGGCCTTCGCTCGAGATGTGTGAGGCCTGGGGAAGAAGGTGGAACAGACCACCTCCTAGCTAATGTGAAAAGCGGACATCACCTTAGGTAGGAATTTCAGGTGAGTCTGGAGAACGACCCTGTTTTTTTGGAACCTGGTGTGGGGTGCGTGGGCCTCCAATACCTGCAGCTCACTAACTTTCCTGGCTGAGCTGAGCGCTACCATACTGTCCAAGACAAGAATTTGAGATGGCACATAGCCAGAGGCTCAAAAGGAGGAGCCATCAGCTTCCAGTCCTACGTCACTGGCACTGGGCAGACATGGGGGCGGGGGGGGGGGCCTGAGGAGAAGTCCCCTCATAAAATGGCACACAAGGGGGTGCACAGAGACGGACTGGCCATAGACAATGTGCTGATATGCTGTCAGGGTGCTATGGTGCACCCTGATGGAGCTGGACTTTAGACCAGCCCAAGAGAGATGCAGAAGATATTGCAGGTTGTCCTGCATTGAGCAAGAAAAAAAGGATTGAGATTTAGAATCTATGCCATTTGAAGACATACGCGCACCATGTTGAGTCCTTGTGCGATGCCAGTAGGATGTCCTCCACGTCTTAGGAGAGCATAAGATATGCCATACTGGGTCAGACCAAGGCCCGGTATCCTGTTTCCAACAGTGGCCAATCTAGGTCATAAGTACCTAGCAGTTTCCCCAAAAAACACAGGTTCCACAATACTTGTGGAGGTGTGCTATGGCTAGCTGTTTAGCATCCATATCAGGGCGAGGGATTGGAAGTTGGGATGGAAAAGGGTCCTGTCCTCCTGTGCACGTCTGGGGCCTTGCCCAGGGGTATTGGGGCTGCTCAGGACAGCTGCATGAGCAGAGGGAACTACAGCTGCTGGAGCCACTGTGGAGCAATAAGAATTACCACAACCCAGTCCGACAGAAACTTTAGCAAGTTCTTGGGAACCAGGGGAGTAGGTAGGTATGCATACAGCAGGCTCCCGAACCAGGACAGTAGAAAGGCATCTGCCACCACCTGTTCCGAGGTCAATCTCTGGGAACAGAGAAACAGCAGCTGCGCCTTCTTGGGGTTGGCAAAAAGGTCCAATGTCAGGGTCCCCCAATATTGAAAGATGAAGATGGTCACCGCTGGGTTGAGGCAACACGCGTGGGGCTGAAGGACTCTGTTGAGTCATTCTGTGAGCAGATTGTCCTGGCCCAGTAGGCAGACCACCTTCAGGGTCATGCCTTCTCTGCGGCTACGGTCCAGACGCAAACCGCCTCCCAGCAGAGGGGGTAGGAGCCTGCCCCCCCTACTTGTTGATGTAAAACATTGCTACTTGGTTATCTGTCTAAACGAGGACAACCTGGCCCATCTGGTGGGACTGGAACACCCGAAGGGCATTTGTCACAGCTCTGAGTTCTAGGAGGTTGATCTGGAGGGCATCTTCCTCTGTGTCCAGGGGCTCTGTGACTGGAGGAGACCATCACATTGGGCTCCCCAGCCAAGCTTGGAGGCGTCCATGGTCAGGAAGCGTTGGGCCGGCAGGGCCTGGAAGGCTAGGCCATCCATGAGATTCTGTCAGCTCTGTCACCAGGCAAGAGAGGCTGCCAGAGAATGGGTGATTCGGATCTGATCCTACAGTTGGCCTGAGTCCACTGAGAGTTGAGGGTCCACTGGGCCTGTCACATATGAAGACAGGCCTGCTGGGTCACATGAACTGTTGAATCCATATGCCCCAATAGGCGCATCAGGAGATGGGCGGATGCCAATGAGCGATCCTATACCTCCTTTGATAGGATCGCCAGATGCTGCACCTTGTCTAAAGGGAGGAAGGCTCTGGCTGGGTGGAGTCCAGAAGGGCTCCTATGAACTCCAGGCATTGGGTCGGTAGCAGATGCGACTTTGGGAAGTTGATCGCAAACCCCAGATGCTGCTGCGCCCTGATGGCACGGTGGGTCGCGTGATGCACCTCCTCTGGTGGGCTCGCCTTTAGGAGTCAATCATCCAGATAGGGTGAGACAAAGACGCCCAGCAAACAGAGATGAGCGACAACTACTGCCAGGCATTTGGTGAATACCCGGGGAGCTGGTAGTGGCAGCCTCTGATGATGAAGAGGTGGTACCGACAGTGCCGGGGATGGATCAGGATGTAGGTATAGGCATCTTTGAGATCCAAGGAGCATAGCCAATCTCCCCGATGGAGGTAAAGCAGCAATGTTCCTAGGCAGGGATCTCCAAACCTGTCCTGGAGGGCCACAATCCTGCTAGGTTTTTGGGAAATCCCTAATGAATATGCAAGATATATTTGCATGCACTGCCCTCAGTTTATTTGAATTGATCTCATGCATATTTATTAGGGATATCCTGAAAACCTGACTGGCTTGTGGCCCTGTAGGACTGGATTTGGAGAGCCCTGTTCCGAGGGATAGCAACTTGAACTTCTCTTTGACCAGAAAGAGGTTTAGGTCCCGTAGATCCAGGATGGGCTGAAAGCCTCCTATCTTTTTTAGGACAAAGTAGTACCGGGAGTAGAACCCTGTGCCCAAGAGGGGCAGAGGAACTGGCTCTACTGCCTGATCCTCGAGCAAGTACTGGAGTTCCTTCTGCAGGAGTTCTCTGTGCAGGGGGGTCATGGGAAGTTCCCCTGGAAAGAAGAGAGGCGGCATCTGATTGAAGTGCAGAAGGTAACTTTCCCGCAGTACCCAGGTGTCGGTGGTGATGCATGGCCAGAGGTAAGCGAAGTGAACAAGATGTCCTCCATGTGCCTGGGGGGGGGGGGGGGGGGGGAGGGGAAGAATGTCAATGCCCAAGAAATCAAAAGTCCCCTCAAGGCTGTGGCACTGTTTGGGAGCTTTCTGCTTACAGGGGCCATGCCCCTGGCTCTTGGCCTGCAGACCATGTCGGGGAACCTGACAGGCCGGAAATTGGGGGTATTTTCTGTAAGCCTTTTTTGCTTTCAGGTGGAAAGGCTTTTACCCCGAAGCTTTTCAGCAGGAAGGGTCAGCGATCTTCTGGGACAGCCTAGACCTGGTCATAAACTCCAACTCTGCCATCTTGTCGGTCATGGGTTGCTGAAGAGGTTCCCTCCTCGGAAGGGGTCATCGGCCAGTTTGTCCTGTACCCAAGCCAGACAGCAGGCACTAATGCCCACCACAACCATCTGAGCCACGGAATCTAAGCTGTCGTAGGCCACTTAAGTCTGGAATTCAGAGCATTCCTTGACCGAGGAGATGAGGGTCTGGAAGTGCTCGAGAGATTCACCTGCCAGCCCCAACTGAGAACCCATCAAGCTCCTTTGCCAGGTCCCTCAGGTACATGCCCATGTACAGCTGGCAAGCCTGGATGCGGGACGCAAGCCAAACCAGCCATTGGTGTGCGTCTTCTGACTCTTTATTCAACGATCAGCCAACTCCACCACCATGGAGTTGAGAGGCAGCTGTGTCTTCTGAAAGCCAGGGCTTTTGCCGACTCTATACTGGGAATCAAGTTGCCAGCTCACTATTGGCACAGTCACCGTGCTCTACCACATCCTGAACAGCAAGCGCTCCAGGATAGAGGGGACTCGGCACCGTCAGGGCATTCCTTGGAGGGGCCTCGCATGAAGAACCCCCAAGACTTCAGCACAGGGCTCATCTTCCGGTTCTGCTATGAATGACAGGGCCTTTGACATTTCCCGGACAAAGTCGAGGAACGCAAGGTCCTCTTGATGGGGACCTCCGGCGCTCCAGTAAGAGAGAGACTATTCAGAGGTGACATCCCTCTGTAACATGGTGTCTGGTGACTCATCGTTGGTCTCCCAGCAGAACTTAGAGCTGGATGAGACCCAGATGGTCATCAGAGCGATGAGCTGCCAGCGCAGATGGAAAGCAAAGTGCCCAGGGGCGAGTTGTGCCTCAAACCGGAGGCTGAATGACACGACTCCGAGCGAGCAAATCATTCCAGCACTGGCTGGACATCCTCCAGGGAGGTCCTCACAGTGGAGGATCCAGTTGCCGGCACCAACGACCTGAAGGTTCCAGGCATCGGGTATCGCTGCACCTCGAGGAAGGCAGCCAGGCTGCGTTCCAAGGCCGCCATCCTGGCTTTGTTGCCAGTAGGCTCTGCAGTGACTGGTTTGGGCCTCAAAGGCATTGAATCCAAAGCAGACTCGAAGGGGAATCGCCAATGGTGATCAAATCTGAGGATAAAGACCAACCCACGACAAGATGGGAGTCTCCTCCTGCCGAGGCAGCTTCGAAGGCCACTCCTGATCATTGCCTTTGGTATCAAGTAGAGGACTCTGAGGCCAGGTACCTGAGGGTCTTACCCCTGGCTCTGGGATCAGACTTGGACATGGACCTGCGGGGGGAGGTCCTCTTAGGACAACCCTTAGTCCGAGGCTCTGTGACATTGGGGCTCGTATCAAGCACATGCATGCAATGTCGAATCGTCAGATGCAGTCTTTGAGGGCAGGGATTCCAGACTCTATGCCGGTACCAAACAGCTCCTCCCGTTGCTTTTCACGATTTCTCTGGCTCTTTCTCGACATCTGCAGGCACAGTGGGCAAGTAGAATCATCGTGATCTACACCGAGGCACTTGCAACTGTGGTGGTCCGTTATGGACATGGTATGGGGGGCATTTGGCACATTGCTTAAATCTGTTGACCGAAGACATAGTGGGGAAAATGGAACTGCGAGATCAACTTCAGACATCTCAGTCAAGGAGGGCATGAGAAAAGACCTGCGCACTGAAAAAAAAAAAAAGGACCCGAGAAAAACGCGACGCAGAGATGAGGACGGATTCGGGTGGAGAGAAGGTGATTGGGAACAGACTGGCAAAAAGAGAAAAAAATGCTAAGGGGGGTTAGAAAAAAATCAACTTTTAACAGTGACGACAGGATGTCTACAGGTTCTGCGGAAAAAAAAAGACTGAGGTAAGATGGCACCCTTGGGCGGGAAGGTGACCATGCATGCACAGTCTAACCCCCGAAGGCTTTCTTTGAAACTTGGGGAGTGAATTCACGCAGGCTCAGTCGATGCTAAAATCACCCATACGTGAGGACTGATTTTCTGCTTGCTCCTGGAGAAATTAAGTTACTTTCCTTGGTACATTGAGTTCAATTTGTATACTGCTTTGATTCTTATATAAAGCAGCATAAAAGAACTGTTACATAGGTTCCGGTGAAGTCACTCAGCCGCATGGATGACTGAGCGGTAGCTCTGCTGTTCAAACCTGCTAAAGGAGCATTCAACGATCCTCCAAGTGGCATGCAATGGTGTCAATTAAACGGGTGGTGAGTGCAAACACCCACGGAGCAATTAATGGCAACTATGAAAAAAAGAACTGCTGATTTGAAGGAATTCTCCTATAGAGTCTAAAGCCAAATATATAGGCAGACAAAATGGCCACAGAGGTGGGCGAAGAGACTCAGGAAGAGGAAACGGCAGGGGCAGTTGAGCACGAACAAAGAACTAGCGCGCTGGTGCAGATAATAAAAGCAGAATTATAATCCTGATTTACTGAACTTAGATTAGAAATTTTATTTATTTAACCTGTTTTCTGTACCGCCTTATCCTTCAATCAAAGCGGTTTACATTATGCAATTGCTACAAATAGGTACTGGATATATTCCCTCGTCCCCAAAGGGCTCACAGTCTATGTGTACCTGAGATAATGGAGGGTTAAGTGGTTTGCCCAAGGCAACAAGGAATGCCTATAGGACTAGAAACCCCAGGGCCTCCGGTCTGAGGTACCATGTCCTAACCACTAGGTCACTCCTCCCTCCCTCCTAGAAATGGTTAGAATCAGAACCGATATGAAGGGAGTGCTGGCTGAATTGTGTACAGACCTGCCAGAAGTTGGAAGGAGAGTAGAGGAAACGGATGGCCAAATAGAAGAATTACAAGAGGCCATGGGTACAGTAAAAGACTCCCTGAAAGACAAAGGTGGCTAAAACAGCGCTAGAACTGAAGACCTAGAAAACAGGTCTCACTGGAAAAACCTGCAGATAAAAGGGATCACAGAAATGGAGGACTATCAGGACTGTTTGTATGTGGCCCAGGAAATCTTCAAAGAGGCTTTGCAGGAGACAGAAGATCCCGGTGGAGATAATGTCATTAAATTGGACCAGGCACATAGGGTGCTTGGCCTCAGGAGTGAGCAGCCCAGGGATATCATATATGTACATGAATTTGAACTAAAAGAAAAGATCTTGGCTAAAATGAAAGAAATGGGGACATGCAATGGAAAAGGCATATGGTAGCCATCTATGCGGACTTAGCGCTGGCCACTCTACAGTGCTGGAAGGCATGGCAGGGGTATACAGTGAAATTGTGAGAGGAGAAACTATGCTATCGCTGGCTATACCCGGTTGGCTGTGCATTTACCAACAACGGTGTGACAAGTTGGGCAACCACACTCTCACAATTAGTCACCGTCATGAAAGAGGCAGACTTGACAGCAATTCCAGTTATAGATGGAGGAGTGGCTCGGTGGTTGGGACAGGTTACCACAGGCTGGAAGGCCGGGGATTCAATTCCCATATGGGGACAAGCAACCTCAGGCCGGAGGGACTGGGGTCTCTAGTCCCATGGCCACTCCTTGTGGCCTTGGGCAAGCCACTTAACCCTCCATTGCCTCAGGTACACTTAGATTGTGAGCCCTTCGGGGACAAGGGAATAAAACGCACCTGTTAGCATACATGTAAACCACACTGATTCTAAAGAGCGTGGTATAAAAAAATAAATAAATAAAATGATCCCCAGAAAAAGATAACGGAAAAGAGCAGCACGTAGCAAAAGACAGAGAAAAAGGAGAAATGAAATAAGTGTGGAATTGTGAAGAAAATGCTAACTACCTGAGTACCTTTAGGACTGTATAGACTTTTAGGTGCAATGGATAAAGCAAAAGGGAGAACCAATGTGGGGGAAGGCGGCAGTAGGGAAGTTTGTTGATGGTTGGGGAGGGGGTAGGATTTGCTATGTGCTATATGAATAGTGATGTGAACGTGCTAAGAGGGAAGTGCCACAGGGGAGGGGAATTGGTGATGTTACTGAAGGGTGACGGGGTGAATGGGGGGGGGGGTTGAAGCCACCAAGGAACAAGAGAAGAAGCGTGATGGGCTCTAGAAGAGGGTGGGGGGTGGGTAGCAGGGCATGATGAAGGGGAAGGGGGCAGGGAAAGCAGGGGGAGGGGGAAGGATTCCAGGTCTCATATACATGGGAGAATGTTTGATATATTGTAAATGTTGAGTAAGCTGCAGAATAAATCGGGGGGGGGGGGGGGGAATTAAAGATAGTGACGTTAAATGTTAAAGGGCTCAATACCTGGTATAAGCGGAGGGCCCTTACAAAAGAGGGCACCAGATTAAATGCAAGAGACAGATCTGAAAAGTGCAGTTACTCACCTGTAACAGGAGTTCTCCAGGGACAGCAGGAATCAGTCCTCACTTAAGGGCGACATCGGCACCGACGGAGCAATTCCTCAGCTTTCAAAGAAAGCCCTTGGGATTGCTGCCACGCATGCGTGGCCCTCTTCCCGTCCAAAGGTGCCATCTTGCTTGGTCAAGTCGCAAAGCTAGAGCCCTACTAAGCAGATAGCAAGGGAAGGATAAAAAAATTGCAACTCTTCAGGGGAGGTGGGAGGGTAGTGAGGACTGATTCCTGCTGTCCCTGGAGAACACCTGTTACAGGTGAGTAACTACGCTTTCTCCAGGAACAAGCAGGAAGTCAGTCCTCACTTATGGGACTCCCCAGCTACAGGCTACCGAACCTGTAAGCCACAAAACGCCTCCACAAGGCCGTGAGCAGAAGCCAATGTCCGAAGGAAGCCCGAGCCCACGGACCCTCGGGGCAAGCTCTCGGTAGCCGCAGAAGAAGGGTCGGAGGCAATGTTCCCTCTAATTTTCTGTAGGCTGTGTGCGCATAAAATATCAGCTGTGCAGCTTTTGAAGGAAGGTTAAATTTTTGTGTGCCACATAACGACACTCGGAGTTATATACTTTAAAATTTGACTACACGTCAGAATACAGTATGTACACCACATTGATTTTAATCAAAGTAAATGAAAATAGACTATTACTAAATGAAGCGAAAAATTTCTAGTAATTACAATCACAACTTTTAAATTTTAAGACGTCTGTGTTGTTTTCTATCAGAATCAGAACCGTAATTTTTGTGCGCTCTGTTGTAAAGTATGTGCGCTCGCTCGTTGAGGTGTGTGCGCGCGCACACGCGCACAGCTTAGAGGGAACAGTGGTCGGAGGGCAGGATTGCTTAAACCCCGAACAGACTACGGAGTACAGCCTGGCCGAAGGCGCAGTCCCGGTGGGACTGACTCTCCAGGCAATAGTGCAAACAAAGGTATTCACTGAAAACCAGGTCGCAGCCTGGCAGATGTCTGTCAGAAGCACTGAACGCAGCGAAGCCACCGACACCACCTTGGCGCAGATGCCATGCACGGTGACACGATGATCCGGCAGGGCGCCCACCTTTGCCTGGGCGAAAGCAATGCAGTCTGCCACCCAAATGGAGAGGGTGCGCTTGGTGACTGCCAGTCCCAGACGCTTGGGATCATAGGCAATGAAGAGCAGGTCGGACTTGCGATGACTATGGGTGCGCTGCAGGTAGAAAGCGAGAGCTCTCTTGCAATCTAGTGTTTGCAGAACCTCCGATGCCCGATCGGCGTGAGGTCTCAGGAAGAAGGTTTGCAGAATCAAATCCTGATTGAGGTGGAAATCCGAGACAACCTTCAGTAGGAACTTGGAGTGGGTGGGAAGGACCACCCTGTTCCTGTAAAACCTGGTTTAGGGGGCCTCAGCCACGAGGGTTTGAAGTTCACTGACTTGCCGCGCCGAGGTCAGTGCCACCAGAAAAACCACCTTCCAGGAGAGGTGCCGGAGCAAGCACGTCACCATTGGTTCGAAGGGCAGTTGCGTCAGCTGCATGAGCACGATGTTCAGGTCCCATTCCGCCAGGGAAGGCTGGATGGGGGGTTTGGACAGCAGCAGGCCCTGCATGAAGTGGGAGACCAGAGGCTGGCCCGAGAGGGGTTTGCCCTCGACGGGCGAGTGGTTGGCTGAAATGGTGCTCAGCTGAACCCTGACCGAGGTGGACTTTGATCCCACCTGGGAGAGGTGAATGTGGTACTGGAGGACCCAACAGGTGGAGCAGGAGAAGGGGTCAATCTGGAGCTCGGAACACCAGATTGAAAACTGCCACCACTTCAGGGCATAAGCCCGCCTCGTCCTTCCTCGATGCGAGGACATCGTCCTCGATCTCCGCTGGGAGATACAGCGAGGCTAGAGACCCATTCAGCTGCCAGGCCGTCGGGGATAGCGAGACCAGGTTCAGGTGAAGCACCCGTCCCTCCTCCTGTGTCAGCAGACCGGGGGCACTGCCCAGGGAAACTGGAGGCTCCGACGAGAGCCAGAGCAGAAGCAGGAACCAAGGTTTGAGGCCACAAAGGCACCACAAGAATCACAGAGGCTCAGTCGCGCTGGATGTTGTGGAGGGTCCTCGCAATGAGAAGTGTGTGTGTGGGGGGGGGGGGGGGAAACGCATACAGAAGCCCAGAGGTTCAGTTCAGGAGGAATGCATCTGGGGCCACCCTGCTCGGGTGTGGTATCGGCCCATAGAAATGGGGGAGCTGCGCATTCATCGGGCTGGCGAACAGGTCCATGGACGGAGATCCCCAGAGGCGGAACAGGTGGAGAGCCACCTCTGGACTCAAACGCCACTCGTGTGGGTGGAGAAGCCTGCTGAGCCTGTCTGCGAGGACACTGTCTTGGCCCGGGAGGTAGACAGCCCGTAGGGTGATGCACCGATGCATCGCAAAGGAGCAGAGGAGGACCACCTCCCAATAGAGGCGGCGGGAGCCTTATCTCCCTCCTTGTTTATATAGAACATCAACTCGATTGTTGGTCTGCACAAGCACTGATCTGCCCTTCAGGTGGTACTCGAAGACCTTCAAGGCCAACCAGACAGCTCGAAGCTTGAACAGGTTGATCTGCTGTCAAGATTCCTTGGGTGACCATTGCCCCTGTGTGCAGAGGTGGTCGCAGTGGGCTTCCGAGACCAACATTGAGGCGTCCGTCGTCAAGATGAGTTCGTGTGGATGAGTCTGGAAGGGCATGCCCCGAAGAAGGCTCTGGGGGTCCTGCTAACAGACTAGAGATTAAACTAGACTGTGAGACACACGGACGGGGTCCCGGAGGCAGCCTGAGGCTTGGGTCCATTGCGCTCTGAGGCACCACTGGGCCGCTTGCATATGCATGCGAGCGTGGGGAATGACATTTACAGTCGAGGCCATGTGCCCCAGGAGGTGCAGCATGGTCCGGGCCGAGACCCTGGGCCGGCCTTGGACCTCGGTAGCCAGAGCGCGGATCCTATTCGCATGAGCTGTAGACAGGAAGGCAGTCGCACATTCTGTGTCGAGAAGAGCGCCAATGAACTCCAGGTGTGAGGTGATATCTGGAGTAGTTGATCAGAAAACCAAGGCACTCGAGGAGGACAGTGCACAACACCGAGAGGTGAGCCTCCTCTGCTGAGGCGCCTGAGACGAGCCAATCGTCTAGGTAAGGTTAGACGGATATGGCCTGCAGCTGGAGGTGCACCGCAGTCGCTGACAGGCACTTGGTGAAGACTCGCAGCAGACGCAATCCCGAAGGAGAGTACTGTACTAGAAGTGCTCTCTCTGCACCATGAAACACAGGTATTTCCTGTGCTTCGGGTGGACCAGAATGTGGGCCTAAGCGTCTCAGAGATCCAAACAGCATAGCCAATCGCCCTGCAGGAGGGTAGGGCAACAGGATGCCAAGGGATAGCATTTTGAACTTCTCCTGCACTAGAAACTTGTTCAGATTCAGGAGGTCGAGGATGGGGTGCAGGCCCTCCGTCCTCTTTGGAACGAGAAAGTACTGGAAATAAAATCAATGACCCCAGAGGTGCATCAGAACTCTTTCGAGGGCTTGCTGACTAAGGAGGTTGTTCAGCTCCTACTGTAAGCAAGCCTGGTGTGAGGGAAGCCGAGTAGGCTCCGCCAGGGAGAAGGAAGGTGGGAGGTCTCTCTAAACGAAAATGATACCCATCCCGGATCACCTGGTGTCAGTGTTGCCCTTTTGGAGGCGAAGAGGGACATCCCCCCCACAAATGGAAGCATCCCTGGGGGGCGAGAGGCTATGCTTTCAGCATCAAAACCCTGGGGCTGGCTGGGTTGGCACCGGCGGCTGGTTCTTGGGTCCCTTGGGTTTCCAGTGACTCTGGGCACCCCCCTTTCGCTGAGAGCTGGTCGTCAGCACAGGGGTAGGCGGGTATGGCGGGTATCCCTGGTAGGGGAGCCCTTTCCTTTGGAAGAAAGGCTTTTTGGTGTGCTGCTTCTTCCGTGGGAGTGAGGAGGTTTTGCAAGAGAGACTGGTGCAAGTCACGAATTCAGTCTCGATCTCGGCTGCCTTGTTCTCCATGGGCTTGCCGAACAGCTGTTTGTTGAGGCAGGGTGACATCTAGGAGTTTCTCTGGGATCCACTGCTCCAAGTCCGAAGACTGGAGCCACGCCTGATGTCGGGCTCCGATGCCAGTCGCTGCTACATAGGCAGAAGACTCGAACCTGTCATATGCGGCGCAAGAAAGGTATTTCGAGCAGTCTGTGACCGACCTCAGGAGAGTCTGGAACCTGAGAAGGTACTTCCCACCAAGGCCCGTGGAGAATCTGCCGAGCTCTTTGGCGAGGTCGCGAAGGAACATACCAATATGTAGTTGGTACGCCTGGATGCGGCACACCCACATGGATCCCTGGTAAGCCTTGTGCCCGAGGGCATGGGACTCCCTACTGGGTGGGACCGAAGAGTGCGACTGGGCTTTTCTGTTTCCGCATCGCAGCCTCCACTACCATGGAGGTATGAGTAAGCTGGTTCATCCGAAACCCCGGGCTGCGCTAGACACTGTACATGGCAGAGTCTTTTACTGACAAAGGGACCGAGGCGGGTGCTTCCCACATGCGGAGCAGCAGCTGGGAAAGGATGGACGGTTCCGGAACTGTAGGACTCCCTGGGTGGTGACTCGTACTGTAAAATGTCAAGTTCCTCTGCCCTCTGCTCCTCCTCGGTCTGCGCAGGCAGATTGAGGGCCCGAGCCATATCCCACACAAACGCCAGGAAAAAGGTGTCGTCGGGAGGTGACCGCCTTTGAGAGGTGGGTGGGGACGGGTCAGAGGGGAGATCCCTGTGGGTGCGGGTCTCGGGGGGGAAGTGTCCCTATCCAATTCCAAAAAAAAAAGAGGTCCCCTGCCCACTGCTGAAGCAGGGGCAAAGAGGGGGGGGGGGGGGAGGAAGAGGACCGGTGCTACCGATAAAATGGCTGAAAGGCCAGATCACGAAAAAACTTTTTCTGAGGGACGAGGACGTGCATTCGAAGGGCTCTGTGGAAAAAGGGAGACTGAGCAAGATGGCACCTTTGGGCGGGAAGAGGACCACGCATGCATGGCAGCAATCCCAAAGGCTTTCTTTGAAAGTTGAGGAATTGCTCCGCACAGGCTCTGTTGGTGCAGACATCACCCATAAGTGAGGACCGACTTCCTGCTTGTTCCTGGAGAAAGATCAAGAACACTGGCTCATACAGGGTAAATATGATAAGGTAATCCTTGCTGCCCACAAAGAGTGACCCAAGAGGACAGGGGTAGGAATATTGTTTGCAAAAGGGCTGAAGAGGAGATGGAGGTTTGTGACTCCAGGGGCCGGTACTTATTCTGGCGAGGAGTACTGGAGGGACAAGCGGTGACCCTGTGTTGTGTGTATGCACCCAATGTACAAGTGGTCTTCTTTCAACAACTATACACAGGTACAAGGGAGGCTAGGGGACCCAATTATAATAGGAGGGGATTTTAACACCATAATGGACTATAAGATTGACAACGAGTAAGGGGGACAGCCCCTGGGGTGGGAGACTTCAGCTGAAAAAGCTAATGAGTAAACTGGGGGTAGTGGATACATGGAGACAACTAGGAGGTACTAAGAGGGATTATACAATTTTATTCCCACCAACACGATGTATACAGTAGACGGGATATGCTGTGGGTAGATGGGAAGCTAGTGGCTGGAGTACCAAATGTTGAGACAGGGCAGATAACTTGGTCTGACCATGCAGCTGTGGGAATGGCAATTAAACTGATAAACATTGAAGCTGAGTTACTGTTTTGGAGATTAAATGAATCTCTTTTGGAGGACCCAGAGAATGTGGATGGCTTGAGAGTAGTGATTAAATAATATTTGACCCTTAATGGGAACAGTGAAGTAGCAATCCCTGAGTTATGGGACAGACTTAAAGCGGTGCTTGGGGGCACTTGGTCTCCCTGGGCTCCCGAAAGAAAAGATTAAAGGTGTGGCAGAAAGAGCAGCTAAGACAACTGGAGTCCCTGGTGGCACATCACAAGAGAGGAGGGGGCCAACGACTGAGATGCCAGACTGAGCATATATGGGGTAGTTGAATAAGACAGGAGCAAAAGAATGGGCCTACTAATTAAATCAATTGTGACATTCCTTTTTTACACAAAATAACAAACCTGGACCCTATTTAGCTCGCAAATTGCATGAGCAAGCAATGCAAAATCACATAAGTAAAATACGGAAGCACAAGGTGTGTGAGTATTTAAGACTGTGCAAATATAAAAGATTTTTTGCAAGTTCTATCAGGAACTTTATCAATCTGAACATCATATAGCAAAGCTCAACCTAGCGCAGTACATGGCTTGGATGGAACTTCCAACATTGAGTGGAGTTATGTGCAACTGGTTGAAAAGAGCAGCAGAAGAGACAGAAGTCTTACAAGCCATTACATCCTTAAAGGAAGGGAAAGCCCCTAGTCTAGATGGATTCACTGCAAAATTCTATAAAACATTTGCGGGGGACATTTCAAAGCTCTTAACTAAGCTTTTTAATGGGGTGCTGGATGGTGAGGAACTCCTGAAATCCATGGGGGTGGTCAATATTTCTGTATTACCTAATCAGGTAAAGATGTAGGGAAATGTGGATCATATAGGCCCATTTCGCTTATTAACTTAATGCCAAGTTATTTGCAAAAGTCTTAGCAAATAGACTGCAAAGGTTCCTTCCACAGCTAGTACAAGATGACCAGGTTCCTTCCACAGCTAGTACAAGATGACCAGGTGGGTTTTATACTGGGTCGGTATGCCAGTAACAATGTATGCAAAGTACTAAACCTTGTATGGTCTGCCCAGCAGCAATGTATAGATACTCTGGTAGTGGCATTGGACACCGAAAAGACATTTGATCGGGTGGAGTGGCTGTTTATGTTTGCAGTTTAAAAAAATGTGATTGGGGTGAAATTTCATGGATGGTTGAAGGCCCTGTATGCTAAGCCCATAGCTTGAATTCAAGTAAATGGGTCATACTCAGAGACATTCCAATTAGAGAGGGGCACACGGCAGGGATGTCCGCTATTCCCTTTGCTGTTTGCCCTAGTTATAGAACTCTTCACCAAAATGATTCGACAGTATATGGAAGTTAAAGGTATAAGGATGGGCTCCCAGAGAATATAAAATATCATTGTTCACGGACGATGTGATCTACTCATTGGAAGATCCTCGGTGGTCACTTCCAAATTTGCTTCAGGAAATACAGCTACATAGCGTGGCATCAGGTTATAAGATGAATATGGATAAAACAGAAATTTTGAAGATCTTCCTGAACCCCCAGACAGAGCAGGAGTTAAGGGGGACATACCCCTTTCATTGGGCAAAAGACCATATAAGATATTTGAGAGTACAGATTAGTCGCAAGTGGCAGGACCTGCAGAGATTCAACTATAAGCCAGTAGCAAAAAAAGTATTGAATGACTTGGTACAATGGAATAAACCATATTTTTCCTGGTTTGGGTGAATAGCCATTGTAAAAATGATGTTCTACCTAGGTTACTGTTTATGTTCAGCTCCCTTCCAGTGATGATATCAAGCAAACTGATGGCCCTTTTACAGAAAATATTTTTTTCATTTATCTGGAGACGTCGCCCCCCACAAGGGTGCAAAAGGCGGTCTTAGTTAGTGGGAACAAGGACGGAGGCCCAGCAGTGCCATATGTGTGGCGCTATTACATGGTGGCACAGCTCAGGGCTCTCATGAGGTGGTTTGATGGGGGGAGGAAGGTCCCCAATGGGTACAAGTAGAACATACAGGGACTGGGTCCCGACTGTTAACGGACATGTTGTGGGACAAAAAGGGGACAAGTAAAAGGGAAGGAACGTTAAACCCATATGTTTATTTAACACTACAGGTGTGATAGAAAGAGCGGGAAATATTGGTATGAGCAGTGGGGGATGTGTCTTCAACATCTCTCAACCTGCGAGGGGTTGGCTAAGGGGGGGAACCCCATTATAGTTCCAAAGATGGGAAACCCAGGTGCAGATTGAACGAGGGAGTCTAAGAACCTTTGCAGTGCTTAAACGGGAATACACCCTTGATAAGAGACTGGTATGGTTATTTTCAAATGGTGCATTTGGAGGGGGGGGGGGGGTGTTGAGGAACCAGGTTGATCTAGGGAATGAAGAACATCCATTTGAAAAAATATATTGTTTAGGGCCCCAGGGTAAAGAAATGATAGCACTTGTATATAAATGTTTATTGCAAAGGGAGGTGAAGGCTATCTATAAAAGGGCATGGAAGGAGGATACGGGAGGGGGGGGGGGGAAGTAATGGAATCCGGAACGATGGGACAGGATCTGTCCTTGGTCCAATCCTTTTTAACATCTTTGTTAGTGATACAGCGGAAGGGCTGTCGGGTAAGGTTTACCTCTTTGCGGATGCCACCAAAATCTGCAATACAGTAGACACCCAGGAAGGTGTAGATAACATGAGGAGGGATTTAGCTAAGTTTGAAGAATGGTCTAGAATTTGGCAGCTGAGATTTAATGTTAAAAAATGCAAGGTCATGCATTTGGGCTGCAGCAATCCAAGGGAGCGATATATTATATGGGGTGAAGTACTTTTGTCCACTAAAGAAGAGGTGTGATTGTGTCTGATGATCATAAAGTAGCTAAACAGGTAGAAAAGGTGACAGCAAAAGCCAGAAAGATGCTTGGGTGCATAAAGAAAGGAATGGCCAGCAGAAGCAAGGAGGCGATAGTGCCTCTGTATAAGTCTTTGGTGCGACCTCATTTGGAGTATTGTGTGCAATTCTGGAGACTGTACCGTCAAAAAGATATAAACAGGGTGGAGTCAGTACAGAGGGTGGCTACTAAAATGGTTAGTGGTCTTCATTATAAAGCATATGAGGACAGACAAGGATCTTAATATGTAAACCTCAGAGGAAAGGTAGGATAGATGTGATATGATTGAGACGTTTAAATACCTCCGTGGCATAAATGCACAGGAGCGCCTCTTTCGATTGAAAGCAAGCTCTACTATGAGGGGACATGGGATGAGGGTGAAAGGGGATAGATTCAGGAGTGATATGTGGAAATATCTCTTTACGGAAAGAGTGGTGGATCCGTGGAATAGTCTCCCAGTGGAGAAGGTAGAGATGAGGACAGTATCTGAATTCAAAGAAGCATGGGACAAACACAGAGGATCTCTAAAGGAAAAAAAGGGGACTGTTGCAGTGGTTGATATGGAAGGACAGACTAGATAGGCCATGTGGTCTTTTTCTGTTGTCATGTTTCTATGATCTTTCAGTATCTTTTATCTTTATCTTTATTAAAACACTTGATAGACCGCCCAGGCCGAAGCATCAGGGCGGTGTACAATCATAAAAAATGACAGCTGCTGAAAAAAGAAGGGAAGAAAAGAACGCCAAAAATGATAGGACAGGAAGAGAGACAGTAAAGAGTAGAGAGAGCAATAAAACAATAAAACAGTAAAAAAGGAATGGGGGGGGGGAGAACGTGGGCAAATTTAGGAGGGATGGGAGGCGCAACTAGGGGGATAAAACACCATCAGTGAGGGGGAGAGCACGGGAAGATTAAGGGGGCTGAGAGACGGAACTAGGGGGAAGAGCACCATCAGTGGGGAGGGGGAGATCGAAGGCTTGACAAAAAAGATGAGTCTTGAGAAGGGCCTTGAAACGAGTGTAAGACAGTTCGGTGCGGAATGGAAGGGGAAGAGAGTTCCAAAGGGCGGGACATAAGAAGAAGAAGAAAGCGGAATGTCGGGTGGATTCGAGGCGGGCCTGTGTAGGTGAGGGAAGGAAAAGACGATTGCCATGGGATGACCGAAGAAGGCGGGGAGAGGGCTGAAGATGAATGATGTTGGCTAAGTACTGGGGGGTATCAAAGTGAAGGGCCTTGTGAGCAAGGATAAGTAGTTTGAACATAAACCGGAACTTGATTGGGAGCCAGTGTAAGGAAAGCAGACACTGTGAAATATGGGAACGAAGGGGGGATGAAGTAACAAGACGGGCAGCGGCATTTTGAACAAGTTGGAGGCGGCAGAGTTGGCAAGATGGAAGATCGGCATAGATAATGTTACAGTAGTCGAGACGAGAGATAACCAAAGACAAGACAAGAGTGACAAAAGAGGATAAGGGAAGAAAGGAACGAACGGCCTTGATGCGGCGCAAGTGGAAGAAAGAAGAACGAACAACGGAGGAAATATGCTCGTGAAAAGAGAGGGACGGGTCTAGGATAACACCCAGGTAGCGAAGAGTAGGGGCGGAAGGGATGGAATGGGAACCCATGACAGGAAGTACCGTAGGGGGTGGGAGGCCGAAGGTGACCCAAAGAGCAGCGGATTTAGTGGGGTTAGCATGCATGAAATTTGACTCAATCCAGGAGGTGATACAGGATAGACAAAGGTTAAGTGGAGCAAGGTCAGGGGCGGAGGGAGAAGTGTGGTGAACCAGGAGGATGTCATCAGCGTAAATATAAAAGGAGAGAGCAGATTGTTGGATTAGCAGAGCTAGGGGAGCAAGAAAAGCATTGAAAAGCAAAGGAGCGAGAATAGAACCCTGGGGGACACCGCAGGTGACGGGGGTAGGGGGGATACTGAGGAGCCGGAATGGACGGAGAAGGTGCGGCAGGACAAGAAAGAGTGAAACCATCGAAGGACAGTACCATGGATGCCAAAATCAGAAAGACGAGAAAGAAGGGTGCGGTGATCGACTACATCAAACGCAGAGGACAGATCCAGAGAAGCCACTAGAGAAATATCACCGCGATCGTTGAGAGCGGTGAAGTTCGGAGAGCAAGGCTGTGAGGACGGTTTCGGTACTGTGGCCGGTGCGGAAACCAGATTGACGGGGGTGGAGGGCGTTAATGGAATCAAGATGATAAGTCAGCTGGGAGAAAACAAGTTTTTCAAGAATTTTGGACAAGAAGGGAAGATTAGAGACAGGGCGCCAGTTGGCAGGAAGAGTAGGGTCAAGGGTAGGCTTTTTCAGGAGGGGACGGACAATAGCGTGCTTCCAACGGGAGGGGAAGAAACCAGAGGAGAGACTAGAATTGAAAATGGACAGGATGAAGGGCACCAGTGCGATCTTAGGGTTAAGTAACCAAGAAGAGGGCAAGGGATCAAGGGGACAGGTAGTCTGGTGGGCAGATGAAATGGCCTTGATGAGTTCAGGAGAGGAGATGGGGGAGAAGGAACACCAACTGTGGGGAAAGGTGTGAGTGGAAGAGGAAGGGAGTGCAGACAGAGAGGGGAGGGAAGAAGGAGAAGTAGGAGGGGGGGGAAGGGGAGGAGGGCAAGTGGGGAAGGAGGAACGAAGGGAGAGAATCTTGCCGGTAAAGAAGGCCGCAAGGGAGGAGGGGCTGGGGGGGAGGGTTTGGAGGGGATGGAAGGGAGAGAAGAGGGGGAGGAAATAGATTTAAGGACAAGAAAAAGGCGTCTGGCAGTCACCTCAGTCTCAGCTGCAATATAGGAACACTCTTATAAGATGTTATATCGCATGTTTCGTATGTCAATATTGTTAGTAAAATTAGTAAGCAGGTTGGTAAGGAGTGCTGGTGTGGATGTGGAGGAAAAGATGACTATATACATATGTGATAGGCCTGTCCGGCCCTCAAAGCGCTATGGTCTTGGGTGCAAACCATTTTGAGAGAAATAATGGGGCCCAAAAGGTGGTGAAACTAGATTTATCTGCTAATTTGATTTCCTTGAATGACTCCAGTCCAGTCCCGTACAAGCGGGTTGACTCCCCCTACCAGCAGCTGGAGGCTGAGTATGTTCAAACCTTTGCTGATGTCATTCTACATAAGGGCCCAGTACCACCCATCAAGGCTAGTATCCTATTGCCCAAGACACAGTCCTAACAAAGCCAAACAAACTAAAGCCAAATAGCCTCTCCCCCTCCCCCCACCCAACTTAAGGTAAACACTTTGTAGCAGACTATATCTCACACAGCAATACGAGAGGGAAACAACTGGTATGGCAACTCATATGCGTTTCTCTACTTATTTTTTTTTTTTTTTAAAGACACATGGCCTGACCACAAGCAAGCCAGTGTCAAACCCTACAGTACTGAGTACCCCCCAGAACCGCCATAAGGTCCCCCGAGGTATGCACGAGCTAATGCCATTCTTCACTTAGACCGAAATGAGAGACTCATAACTCTACCTCTCACGGGCTCGCCTTGCCGAACTGACACCGACTGGGCGGGTCCAGGACTGGACTGGAATCATTCAAGGAAAGCACATTAGCAGGTAAGTAATTTCACCTTCCTTCTCATTCCTCCAGTTCAGCCCCATACAAGGAGGATGTACTAAAGTTACTCTAAAACTGGGAGGGACACACAAGCCCAGCCTGTACTACAGAAGCTTCAAATTATGCATCCCGAGATGGTAGTGCTGTGCCAAAGTATGCAGCGAAGACCACATCACTGCCCAGCAAATTTCAATCGGTGATACAAGCATACATTCTGACCAAGAAGCCGCTTCCACTTGAGTAGAATGCACCTTAAGAGCCTGCAGTGGCTGCCTTCACTTGAGCAGGTAAATGGACGCTATTGCCTCCTTGATCCACTGCGCCACTGAGGCTTTGGATGCCGCTTCACCATATCTGGGTCCTCCGAAGAGAACAAACAAGTGATCAGACTTTCAAAATGGTGTCATGTGCATCAAATAAAGACTCAGAGCATTCGCTAGATATGCAAGGGCAACTGCCTCTCCTCTGTCTCTCCCTTTGCAAACATGGGAAAAGTAACAGATTGATTCATGTGAAAAGCTGATACCACTTTCGGAAGAAAGGACAGCACTGGACGAAGTACCACCTTTCCCGAGGAAATTGACAAAAATGGCTCCCGACACGACAACCCTTGGAGCTCCGAAATCCTTCTTACGGAATGAATGGCCACTTGGAAAACAATCTTCAGAGTGATATCCTTTGACGTCGCCCTTTGCAAGGGCTCAAAGGGCAGACCGGTTAATGCAGAAAGACCAAAATTCAAGTCCGAGGCCAGCAAAGAGCTGCCATCGTGGAGGCTGAAACTGCTTCACCACCCGCAGGAAGCAAACCACATCTGGAAGCGTAGCCAGTGACTTGCTCTGTAGCTAACTCCTGCAGCACACCAGAGCTGCCACCTGCACACCTGCTTTCCAGGAAAGAAAGCGCAAAGGACAAGTAGCCATATCCTCAAATGGTGGGCAAGTAAGTTGTTGCAAGACCACATTCAAATTCCACTCAGGGGCAGGTGGACAAACTGGAGGCTTAAGCAAAAGCAGGCCTCTGAGGAAGCAAGCTACCAAAGGGTGGCTTGAGAGAGACTGACCCTCCACCGGTGAGTAGTGCGCTGAGAGAGCACTGAGGTGGACCCTCACAGAGTTGGATTTAAGGCCTAGATTGGACAGGTGCAGCAAATACTGCAGCACCACTGGTACCAGGCATGAGAAAGAATCCTCCTTGTGTTGGGCACACCAGGTGGAGAACCTACGCCACTTAAAAGCATATGACTTTCGAGTGGACTGCCTCCTAGAGGCCAAGACCACGTCCTCCACTTCCCTAGGTAGCAGTAAGGGTGCTAGAACTACCCTTTCAGCAGCCAGGCCATCAGATTGAGGGACTGGAGATTGGAGTGTAAGAGAGATCCCTGCTCCTGAGACAGGAGATCGGGCTGCATCCACAGAGGAAGAGGAGCGTCCACCGCTAGTTGTAAAAGAAGTGGGAACCATGGTTGCCTTGGCCATCTGGGGGCCACCAGGATTACCGAGGCCTTGTCCCGGATCACTTTGAATAGTGTTTTGGGCACTAGAGGCGTGGGAGGAAACGCATATAGGAGGCCTGTAGACCATGGTATGAGAAATGCATCTGCTGCTACTCTGAGAGGATGCGGTTGTCTGGAGCAGAACCTGGGCAGTTGACGGTTCAGTGGACTGGCAAACAGATCCATGGTGGGAAGACCCCATCTCAGGAAGATCTGTTGAACTACCAGAGGATTCAACACCATTCGTGTGGCTGTAGGATCCTGCTCAACTTGTCTGCCAGGTAATTCTCCTGTCCAGGGAGATAGACCGCCTTGAGAAGTATGCCATGATTGACTGCCCAGGAGCACAGGTCCTGTGCTTCCTGACAAAGTCGGGACCTTGTGCCCCCTTGCTTGTTCACATAGAACACAGCAACTTGATTATCCGTCTGAACTAAGACAGACTGGTGAGAGAGGACATGAGAGAAAGTCCGCAGGGCTAAGCGGATTGCTCTGAGCTATAGGAAATTGATCTGCTGTGTGGCCTCCCGAGGAGACCACAGGCCTTGAGTGCATGCTCCTTGGCAATGTGCACCCCAACCTTGAAGAGAAGCATTGGTTGTCAGCACTTGAGTGTGTGAAGGTGCTTGAAAAGGCACCCCTTGCAGCAGATTCGGAAGATGAAGCCACCACTGCAGAGAAGTTGCCAGTAGCTTGGTCACCCTCACTTTGTCCGTCAGGTGTCCTGTGGCCTGCAGCCACTGAGTCCTAAGGCCCCACTCAGCTGGCCTCATGTGTAGACGGGCATTTGGAGTTACATGGACTGTGGATGCCATGTGGCCTAAGAGCCTTAGGAATTGTCTGGCGGAGACTAGAGAATTGCTGTGGAACTGTCTGGCCAGATCCATCAATCTGTGGACCCTGTCCACGGGTAAAAAGGCCTTCGCCTGAAGGGTGTCTAGTCTTGCTCCTATGAACTCCATGTTTTGTGAGGGGCGCAAAGCAGACTTTGCGAAGTTTATGACAAACCCCAGATGCTGGAGAAGAGAGACAGTGCAGAGGGTGCTTTGATTGGTCTCCTGTGGAGACTAACCCCTGATGAGCCATTCGTCCACGTATGGAAAGACAGTCCTTGAACTCTGAGATAGGCCGCCACCACCGCCAGGCATTTGGTGAAAACCCTGGGGGCGGAGGTTAGGCCAAAAGGGAGTATTCTGTACCGATAATGGTTTTCTCCCACCACCAATCAGAGACATTCTCTGTGGTCTGGATGAATAAGGATGTGAGTATAAGCATCCTTTAGGTCTAAGGAGCATAGCCAATCTCCCTGCTGGAGGTAGGGCAGCAGGATTCCAAGGGTAAGCATCTTGAACTTTTCCCCCTTCAGGAACTTGTTGAGATTCCACAAGTCTAGGATGGGCCTGAGACCTCCTGTCCTTTTTGATACCGGAAAGTACCCGGAATAGAAGCCTTGACCTCTCAGGTGGTGGGGCATCGGTTGCACCGCCTGTTCCTTTAGAAGACTTGCTAACTCCTGCAGGAGTAGGTCCCTGTGCAGAGGGAGTCTTGGAGGCTCCCCTGGAAAGTAAGAGGGAGGTACCTGGTGGAAGTGGAGGAGATAGCCCCTCTGGACTATGCTTAGCACCCACGTATCCCTTGTTACGGATGACCACCTGTGGGCATACAGGGTCAGCCAGCCTCCTGTGCTGAGAGGGGCCAGCTGAGGAGGGAGAGGTTATGCCACTGGAGTCAAAACCCCGCTCCCTGCTGTGCAGGAGCTGGAGGCTTGGGGGTTTTCTGCCTAAGGGGCTCATGTCCCTGCCCCTTGGCCTGCTGACCCTGTTGGGGAGCTATGGAGGCCTGAAAGTGAGGGTATGATTTGGAGGCAGATGACTTCATCGGATAAAAGGTCTTTTTTCCCGAGCCCTTCTTCTTCTGAGAAGGGGCAGAGGTTTTCCTGGAAAGCCTTGTCCGGGTGAGAGTCTCAGACTTGAGTTCTGCAGCCTTTTCAGCCATGGGTTTGCCAAAGAGGTTTTCACCTCGGCAGGGGACATCGACCAACTTGTCCTGAACCCATGGCTCGAGGTCCGATGACTGTATCCAGGCCTGACAGCGCGTACTGATGCCGGCCGCGGCTACACGGGCCGAAGACTCGAAGCCATCATAGGCTGCTCGAGAAATAAACTTCGAGCACTCCCAGATCCCTGATGGCAGGGCCTTGAACCTCTGCAAAGGTTCCTCGGAGAAACCAGCAGAGAACCCGGCAATCTCCTTTGCCAGGTCTCGAAGGTACATGCCCATGTACAGCTGGTAGGTCTGGACACGGCAAGCAAGCATAGAGCCCTGGAAGCACGTTCTACCGAGGGCATCCAGGTTCCGGGCCTCCCGGCTGGGAGGCACCAAGGAGTGCATCTTCTGACTCTTCAGACGATGCATGGCCGATTCCACAACCATGGAGTGGTGCGGTAGCTGTGCCTTCTGGAACCCAGGGCTCTTGCGGACTCGATAGATGGAACTGACCCGCTTGCTCAGAACCGGCATCGAGGCCGGCACCTCCCACATGCGGAAGAGCAACCGTTCCAGCATCAGAGGAACCGGTACAGTAAAGGCCTCCATGGGGGGAGAGTCATACTGCAGGGCCTCGAGCTCCTCGGCTTGAGGCTCCTCCTCGGGATCTGCGGGGAAGGACAAGGCCTTGGCCATGTCCCGCACGAAGTCTGAGAACCGGTTGTCCTCTGGGGGGGGACCGACTCCGAGGCTCGGACTCCAGTGAGTCCAAAGGGACACACCGGGTCCGAAATGTGTCCAGGGACTCCTCGTCCTCCGTTTCCCAGCCTGACCCTACTCCGAGGGTACCGGCGTCCCGAACAGGATGCCGAGGGAGACCATGGCCGAGGATGAACTCGAGAGCGCATGGACTCGAGGATCGGCTTGGCCTCCGGGGTCGACTTGGACGTCGATGTCCAGGTGGTCGGGGCAGATGCACCGGTGAGACCTGTGATCAGTGCCCGCTGCTGTTCCATGAAGGCAGCCAAGCTGCTCTCCAAGGCCGCAACCTGAGTCCGAGCTCAGGAGACTCAGCAGCCCCCGACTCAGGCCCTGACAGCATCGGGCCTGACATCGGCTCCCCCAGAGGAGAGTCCACGAGGACTACAGTACTCACGTGACTCGGGGACTCAGTCTCCATACGAGGTTGTTTAGCAGGCCTCTCCGACTCTGAAGACCCAGGACGGCGCTTGGGGCTATGCGACCTGGTCCACGAGGAGCCAAGTGTGTCCACTGACGCTGCCCTCGCGGGTTTCTTCTTCCTGCGATGCTCCCGTGAGGGAGACCCCCTCTCAGAGGAACCCCGCGACGATGCTCGGGATCGGAGTCCTGAGACGTCGAGACCTCTGACGAAGTCCGGGCCCGGCTGGACGCAGAGTCAGAGAAGATTCTCTCTTTTTGGGGCTGCCGGCTCCTCAACGCCTTCGAGGACATTTTCCCACATGGGCCACAGATCATCGGGTCATGATCGGGCCTGAGGCAGCAGAGGCAGCATTCATGTATGTCGGTGAGAGACATAAGTTTCTTACACTGATCACACTTTTTAAACCCGCTGGCAGACATCAGGGGAAAAAGGGCCCCTGCGAAGTGAAAAGACAAGGCTGCCAGTGAAATATAGAAAAACAGCGCGCACGCTAGTCACAAAGGACAAAAACTGAAAAATGAAGTCCGGGCTCGATACAGGTGTACCGGGCCCAGGCAGGAAAGGGAAACCAGCGTCGAACCGAAGAAAACACGGATTCACGTAGAAAAATCAACTTTTTCCTCGGGTGAAAACGAAACACGTCCGTTGGGCTCCGCGGAAAAAAGAAGATTGAGCACGATGGCACCCTTGGGCGGGAAGGGGACCATGCATGCATGCTGCATTCCCAAAGGCTTTCTTTGAAAGCTGGGGAAATGCTCTGCATGGGGGCTCCATCGGCGCCGATGTCACCCATATGTGAGGACTGACTTCCTGCTTGGTCCTGGAGAACGCCAGAATCTACAATAAGTGGGCCACCAATGGTATGATCCCCCTGGTGTCACACCAATCCTCAAACACACACCACACTCTCACATAGGCTAAAGGAGGTTGAGCGCTTTCTAGTCCACAGTAGCATGGCAATGAACTACAGAGAATAACCTTTTCCTCAGCTGAGCCCTCACAAAAGCCAGGCTGTAAGCAAGAATCAATCCATTTGTGGCATTGTAATCGGACCCTGCATCAACAGATTGTGTTTTGTCAGTAACTGCCAGGGATTGTCCACCAGCAACCACGTGAGATCCACATACCATGGCCATCTTGGCCAATCCAAGGTGATGTGAATTACTAGCCCTTTGTGTCCCTCAATGTGCTGTAACCACCACCCGATCAGGGCCCATGGTTGAAATATGTAGATCAGCGTGTGAGTCGGCCAAGGTTATGTTAACGCATCCAGCCTCTCTGACATTCGCTCTCAGCAACGACTGAAGAACCTCAATGCTTTTGCGTTTTTGAAGATCCATCACTGACAGTCCCCACCTTCGAATCAGTTGCTCTAAGACCGTCTGGTCTTGGGTCTACCTGCCCAGAATCAAACGCGTCCGACTCAGGTAATTTGCTTGCAAGTTGTCTTTGTCTGTCACGAGAGCTGACAAAAGTGTGAGCAAATTAGCTTCTGCCCACAGCAGAATTGGTGCCACTTTGTCCTCTAACACCTTGCTGCTTATGCCGCCCTGATGATTCAGGTAGGCCACCGTCGCCACATTGTCAGAGAACACCTGAACCGCCCTGCTGTATACCAGTGGTCGGTAGAACTGTAGGGCCAGGAACACCACTCATCTCCAAACAGTTGATCAGCCATCCACTCTGCTTTGCTGTCCATTGTCCGAGTCACCTGCTGTTGACGAGCTCTCCAGCTGACCAGGCTGGCGCCTATTGTCAGAGGCAGCCATTCGGGTGCCTCCAACAGCACTCCCGCCAGTAGGTTCTTCTGTACCAGCCACCACTGCAGCAATATCCTGACAGTCATCGGATAGGCCAGCTTTCGGTTCAGCGTCTCTGTGGTGACCAGAGTACTAGGTCCAGCATGGCCACCATTGACCAAGAGCTGCATGTAGAACCCTGCAGAGGGAGCTGCCACTAGGAGGAAATTCTGCATCTGAGCTTGTATCTTCTGTATCCGTTCCAAGGGTAGTGACACATGTCCCTCGGCCGTTTGAAAACGCACCCCAAGATGGATGAGATCTTGTAAGGGGAGTTATATGACTCTTGGCAAAATTGATTACCCATTCTAGCTGCTGAAGAAGCTGAATGACTTGACTCGTCGCCCACTGACTCGCTTGGTACGACTTCGCCAAAATCAGCCAATCGTCTAGGTAAGAACATAAGAACATAAGATATGCCATACTGGGTCAGATCAAGGTCCATCAAGCCCAGTATTCTGTTTCCAACAGTGGCCAATCTAGGTCATATGTACCTAGCAGTTTCCCCAAGAGACACAAGTTTCACAATGCTTGTACTGGGTCAAGCATTGATATCTTCGGTCACTTCTTAATAATGGTTTATGGACCTTTCCTCCAGGAACTTGTCCAAACCTTTTTTAAACCCAGCTACACTAACAGCCTTTACTACATCCTCCGGTAACAAATTCCAGAGTTTGATTACACGTTGAGTGAAAAAATATTTTCTTTTATTAGTCTTAAATAGTTTACCCTGTAGCTTCATTGCATGTCCCCTAGTCTTTCTATATTCTGATAAGGTAAACAATCGATCTACGTTTACTCGTTCCACTCCGTTCATTAATTTATAGACTTCTATCATATCTCCCCTCAGCCGTCTCTTTTCCAGGTTAAAGAGCCCTAACCTTTTTAGCTTTTCTTCATAGGAGTATCCTTCCATCCCCTTTACCATTTTGGTGGCTCTTCTCTGTACCTTTTCTAAAATCGCTATATCCTTTTTAAGATACGGCGACCAGAATTGCACACAGTATTCAAGGTGCGGTCTCACCATGGAACGATATAGAGGCATTATAATATCTTTTGTTGTATTTTCCATTCCTTTCCTTATCATACCTAGCATTCTATTTGCTCTCTTGGCCACCGCTGCACACTGGGCCGAGGGTTTTAACATGGTATCCACAATGACGCCTAAATCTTTTTCCTGGGTGGGGGTTCCTAATGTGGAACCTTGCATCGTGTAACCATAGTTTGGGTTGTTTTTCCCTAGGTGCATAACCTTGCACTTGTCCACATTAAATTTCATCTGCCATTTTGATGCCCAGTCTTCCAATTTATCAAGATCCTCTTGCAAGTTTTTACAATCCTCTTGGGTTTTAACAACTTTAAATAGTTTTGTGTCATCTGCAAATTTGATAACCTCACTCGTTATTCCACTTTCCAGGTCATTTATGAATATGTCAAAAAGCAGCGGACCCAGCACAGAACCATGGGGTACACCACTATTCACCTTTCTCCATTGGGAAAATTGGCCATTTAGCCCTACCCTCTGCTTTCTATCTTTTAACCAGTTCCTGATCCACAATAGTACACTGCCTCCTATCCCATGACTCTTTAGTTTTGCCAAACGTCTCTGATGAGGGACCTTGTCAAAGGCTATCTGAAAGTCCAGATACACATTATCAACCGACTCACCTTTGGTCCACCTGTTTATTCACTCCTTCAAAAAAACATAACAGATTAGTAAGACAAGATCTTCCTTGTCTAAAGCCATGTTGGCTGTCTCCCATTAGGTTGTGACTATCTACATGCTGAGTAATTTTATTCTTTATGATGGTTTCTACCATTTTTCCCGGTACTGACGTCAGGCTCACCGGTCTGTAGTTTCCCGGATCACCCCTGGAACCCTTTTTAAAAATTGGTGTTACATTGGCGATCCTCCAATCTTCAGGTATTAGAGATGGTTTTAATGATAGTTCACAGATTACTGATAGCAGTTCTGCAATCTCATATTTCAGTTCTTTCAACACCCTTGGATGTATACCATCCGGCCCAGGTGATTTGCTACTCTTCAGTTTATCTAATAGCTGTAAGACATCTTCCCGATGTATCGATATTTCCTTCATTTCTTCCGCACCTTTAAATACCACTTCAGTCATGGGTAACATCCCTACATCTTCCTCAGTAAAGACCGAAGCAAAGAATTCATTCAGTCTCTCCGCTATCGCCTTGTCGCCTCTTAGTGCTCCTTTAACCCCTTTATCATCTAATGGACCAACTGACTCTCACAGGTTTTTTGCTACGAATGTACTTGAAAAGGTCTTTATTTCGCGTTTTTGCTTCCGCAGCAAGCTTCTTCTCAAATTCTCTCTTTGCCTGCCTTATCAATGCCTTGCATTTGACTTGCCAGTGCTTGTGCTGTTTCCAGGTTTCGTCGTTTGGCTCTTTTTTCCATTTCCTGAAAGATGCTTTTTTGGCAACAGCCGCCTCTCTGACCTCACCTTTAAACCATGCTGGCAGTTTTTTGGACTTCCTTCCACTTTTCTTAAAGCGTGGAATACAGCTGGTCTGGGCTTCCAAGATAGTATTTTTCAACAACACCCAAGCTTGATGTACGTCTTTAACCTTCGCAACTGCTCCTTTTAGTTTTTTCTTAACTGTTTTCCTCATTTTATCATAGTCTCCCTTTCGAAAGTTAAAAGATAGTACTGTGGATTTCCTTACTATCCCTCCTTCACTA
The DNA here is from genome assembly GCA_033557465.1 of Ichthyophis bannanicus. Classification (NCBI taxonomy): domain Eukaryota; kingdom Metazoa; phylum Chordata; class Amphibia; order Gymnophiona; family Ichthyophiidae; genus Ichthyophis; species Ichthyophis bannanicus. Next base: position 147,907,170 of record CM066042.1, read on the forward strand.
ATTAAATCAAAGGCAATCATGCTATGATCACTATTGCCAAGTGGCCCCAACACCCTTATCTCTTGCACTAGATCTGGTGTTCCACTAAGGACTAGGTCTAATATGGCTTCCCCTCTGGTCGGTTCATGAACCAGCTGCTCCAAGAAGCAGTCATTTAGTTCATCTAGGAACTTTATCTCCCTAGCATGTCCTGACGTGACACTGACCCAGTCGATACCGGGGTAATTGAAATCACCCATTATTATTACTGCGCTGTAACTTTTGTTAGCTTCCTTGATTTCTTTGAGCATTTCATCATCCATTTGGTCATTATGGCCAGGTGCTCGATAGTACACCCCCACTGCCATTGCCTTCCCCCATTTATATGGAATTTCAATCCATATAGATTCTACAGCAGATTTTGTTTCCTGCAAAACTTTAATCCTTTCTGAGTCAATGCCCTCTCTAACAGAGCACAACCCCTCCAACAATTTGATCAGCTCTATCATTACGATATAGTTTGTACCCAGGTATCACAGTGTCCCACTGGTTGTCCTCCTTCCACCATGTCTCTGATATTCCAATCATATCTAACCTTTCATTTAGTGCTATATATTCTAACTCTCCCATCTTATTCTTTAGACTTCTAGCATTTGCATACAAGCATTTTAGAGAATGTATTTTATTCATGTTAATTTGGCTATTGTTAGACATGGGTAAATTGGGATCTTTAAGCTCTGTCTGCTCCATACTTGAGGGCATTTGGGCTACTTTACTCTTTTGTGGAACCTCTCTGCTTTTGGTAGTATCCTTCAAGGATACATTCTTCCGAACCATCCGCTCTTGGGCGACTCTCGGCTTTCCCCTAATATCTAGTTTAAAAGCTGCTCTATCTCCTTTTTAAAGGTTAATGCCAGCAGCCTGGTTCCATCCCGGTTAAGGTGAAGCCCATCCCTTCGGAAGAGCCCCTCCTTTCCCCAGAATGTTCCCCAGTTCCTAACAAATCCAAAACCCTCATCTCTGACAAATCCAAAACCAAAATGCACCAAAACTCCCTTCCTTTGCAATGCGGCTGCTACGACAACCATCACCTCAGTGAATGTGCGAGGAGCTATCACCAGGCCGAATGGCAAGGCTTGAAATTGAAAATGCCCCATCAGGACGGCGAATCTCAGAAAGTGCTGTTGCTCCATGCACATGGGAATATGTAGATAAGCCTCTGTTAGGATCTAGAGCCATCAGGAACTCACCACGCCACACTACTACTATGACGGACTGCAGCATTTCCATACGAAAGTGCAGAACACCCAAGAGTCCAGTTGACACTTTTTAGATCGAGGATTTGTCGGCAAGTTCCCTCTTTTTTGAGGACCACAAAATAAATGGAATAACGCCCTGATCCACAGGAACCGGAATCATTGCCTCTAGAGCAGCCGCCTTTAGAGCGTCCCCTGCACCATGTCGGTCTTCCTCCCCAACCGGAAAGGGATTGCTACAAATGACTCAAAGTGGTGAGCGAAGTCCAGCATGCAACCTTCCCCAATCACCTCCAGCACCCACTGGTCGGATGTGATTTGGGCCCAGGTGGACAGGAATCACCGCAATCTACCTTCTTCCAGCTCTGTCCAACCCCGGGTCCCCCCCCCCCCCTTGCTTCATAAGGTCTTTTTAGGTGCCGCAGAGGCAGATGAGTAATACTCTCTTGCCAACCCCCCTAAAGGGAGTACCTCTGTTGGGTTAACATGCTTGATGCCTTTAACTTGCTTCAGCCTGTCCTCTGGGAGCTTGCCTCCCTTAGAGTCACCAAGCTCCTTTACTAATTTATCTAGAGCTTCACCAAAGAGCAATTTGCCCTTGAAAGGGAGCCAGCTCAATCTTGCCTTGACAAGATGTCTGCTGCCTAGTTCTGAAGCCACAGGAGCCACCTTGCCGCTACAACTGAGGCCATACCTTTGGCTGTGGCTAGAATCAGATCATAAAAGGTGTCCACCAGGAAGGCAGCCCTCGACTCCATGTGAGTCGCCTTCATGGTACTAGTTCCGGTGGAGCTTTCTGCTCTGGGCAGCGCCTCAGCCCAGCAAAACACACTCTTGAAACATAGGCCCTGCATACAGCCGCTTGGAGAGCGAGTGCATTAACATCAAAGGCTTGTTTCAGCAAAGCCTCCAATTTCTTGTCCTGTAGTTTAACACAGCCCTGTCTTTCAACAGAATGGTGGTTGTCTTCTTTACTGGACACAGTTGCATCTACCTGCAGGCCCCGCAGGCTTTCCTTATCCTGCTTGGGCAATGGGTAGAGGTGCAACATGGCTCGGCTGCCAAGCAGCTCTGCCTCTGGTGCCTCCCATTCCATCTCTATCATCTGCTGAATGACCCGATGTACTGGGAAGACTGCCTGTGACCGCCTGCATCATTGCAAGATGAGGTCCTCCAAAGGTTCCTCTCTGGAGGAAGAATCCTGCATATGCTGAGGTACGCCAGGGAATGAGTAATCAGTGCAGGAAACTCTTCCCTTCGAAACACCCTCACTAAATGAGGGTCCTTCCCCCAGCGCTGCCTCACTCTCCTCCTGTCCTAAGGCAGGATCACCCTCCTCCTCAAACACATCTGAAGTGCCCTCCAAAGGGTCCTCTGATATTTCTGACAATACTGCCTCAGCATCATCCCCCATGCCTACGACTCCAGGTGAAGTCACTTGCTCACCAGCTCCCCCTCTGCTAGCATGGATGCCCGCTGCATCCCAGGGAGCCCCCCCATATTTCTGCTCTGTCACAGGCAATATGCCTGATGCAATAATAAAACAAAATCTGGGGAAAAAGGCAAGGAAGAATCCCTTCCTCCAAATCCCCCCCCCCCCCCAGCAGGTTCCAGGAGAATGAGTGCTTGCCTGACCATCATTTTTCGCTGGAAGCCCCAACAGAGAAAATGGCCTCCCTTTCTGCCAAAACCGCAGGCTAAGGTGGTCCTGCCCAAGCCAAATCTGCACGGGAATCCTGTATTCTGCTTTCTCCCGGAGCCAGTGACTCACCCATCTTTTTTTCCGCCAAACGGGTCTCTCTTTCACAACTCTTGCAGACCCTGGCAGCAGAGAGGCTACTGCGGCGTGTCCCACACACAGTGCAGGCAAATTTCAGGGATGGCATAGAAACAAAACCATGCTGATGGAACTCTGCTGCAAACACACGCCGGCCACTCTCCCCCCCCACCCACGAATGAGAAGTGGTAGTAAACAATGCGCTAATATCCCCCAAATAAAGATGACCCCGGTGCCGGCTCGCTGTCTGAATCTCCTCCTTTAGTTTTCATTTAGGTGTTTGCTTCACACAGCAGTGCTAGATTTCACAGCGCCGCAAAGAGCTCTGCCCAACTCTTGCGGTCAGCTCTCCCCCAAGCAGGAACGGGCTGACTGAACGATCCCGGCCCCTCAGGAGACCTCCCAGGTGCCCTGGACTGCTCTCAGCACTGCTTAGGCCAGATAGCCTCCCATCAAAGGGATCAGCCCAGATCAGTCTGCTTGAGATAAGCTTTTCTTTAACAATTTTGACATTATTGGTTTAAGCTGTCTGGCTCTTTCAATTTTGGGATAAGAAATTCTGCCACTTACTGTCCTGCCTGTGCAGATCCTACTCCAGCTGCTGGAAGCTGAGATACTGGCCTTGTTGGGTGGTACTGGACCCTTATGTAGGGTGACATCAGCAAAGGTTTGAGCATACTCAGCCTCCAGCTGCTGGCAGGGGGGAGACAACCTACTTGTACAGGACCGGACTGGAGGAATGAGAAGGAAATATTGTTGAATGAATGGGAAGAAAGAACGGAATCTGACTTGAGGTATATATATGCTGCTGCTGATAGTGCTGGGGGCGCGGATGGAAATTGCTAAACGGTGGAAGGGTGCAAAAGTTCCAGAGTCTACAGCAGTCCTGAATCACTTGGAACATGTCCACAGGATGTGTGAAATAATGGCAACTGTATATACAATGGGTCCAACAAAGGAAAGGGTTTTAAGGGAACACACACAAGAGGGATAGGGAGGTAAGATGCGACCTGGAAGGGAGGGAGGAAGGGGGGGGGGGGAATAGGTTAACGGGGAAGGAAGAACACTAATGTTGAGCACTTATGATCTGTAGAGCATATAAGGAGGGGCTTTGGTAATGAGGATTATACACTGTAAGAGCCAGTAGCCCAAAGATGTGGTACAGGGTTGAGGGGAGGGAAGCGGTTAATTGTATTTGTCATTGAACTCTGTATTGTATGTTGTGTTAAGTGGGTAAGATTGCCACTGTAAACCCACAGTTAGTGGTTTGGTTTTTTTTTTCATAATGTTAAGTGAGCAAGTGTATACAGCTTCTCCCAAATGACTGTATACTGCGCATCAATGTTTGTATCATGGTGTTGAATAATAATAAACTTTAAATATTACATAAACTAAATAAACTAAACTCATTTGTGAATACTAGATCCATCGCTCCTTCCGTTGTGGCTCCTTCACCATTTGTCTGAGCAATGCACCTTGAAAGGCATCCAAGATATCCCCACTTCATTCTTCCTTTCTTTTCTGCAGAGGGGACATTCCAATCCACATCTAGCAGGTTAAAAATCTCCCAGCAGCAGCATCTCATTCCCAGCTTTTGAACATTCATGATCACCTTTATCAAGTTTCTCCAACTGAGCTGGAGGTCTGGAGACACCTGTGTGAAGAGAAGTTTCATCTTCTCTTTTAAAGATTATCCATATTACTTAATTTCCCCAAGCCCCCTGCATTGCGGTCACTTTAATAACTGGTTTTCACATACTGGCTACACCACCTTTTCAGCCATCTCTCTCTCTCCTGAAGATCTGGAACTTCATTACCTAGACTATGAGCATTGGTGCTCACTGCTTCCAAGTTATTTATAGTTGCCTCTCATTTGTATAGCCTTTTTCCTACTCTGTCCTTCCTTCCCTGCCTGTGGATTCGACCATATGATGTCCACACTAATAGAACTCCACTGGCTGTTGATTGTTTTCACCTTCAATATAAGTGCCTATATGGAGTGGAGGAGTAGCCTAATGGTTAGAGCACTAACTTAGTAACCAAGAAACCAGGTTTTGATTCCCACTACCACTCATTGTGGCCTTGGGCAAGTCACTTAACTCTCCATTGCCAGGCCTTTCTTCCAAGGCAATCTACTGGTCACACTGCCGAGAAATCCCAGGAGCTGCTGGGTCGCCAAGAGTCAGCACTGATTCGAAGGCACACATTGCATTTACATAAGTGTCTGTGTTTTTATTTAAGACACAGTATATGTTTGCTTCTTCTGAACCACGTTTGGCTCTTATTCCATATAGTCCCACGTGGATGTTAAAGTCAGCTTTGGAGGACTTTTTGACCATACCTTTGATATCTATATCTAACATACAGTCTGAGATTATATGTGCCAGAATTTATTTGTGTCAGGGCCCAAATTATGGAATGCATTACCTGCTATACTCTAAATACTTATCTAGATTTCAGGAAAAAAAGTGAAAACCAGTTTTTTTTCAGCCCACTAACCATTTTAGTAGCCACCCTCTGTACTGACTCCAACCTGTTTATATCCTTTTGAAGGTGCAGTCTCCAGAATTGCGAATTGCACACAATACTCCAAATGAGGTCAGTACTCATGACTTGGACTAGCCACTGTTGGAAACGCAGGATACTGGGCTCGATGGACTTTTAGTCTGACCCAGAGTGGCAATTCTTATGCCCCAAGACTCCTAATCCTCTCTGAGGGTGATTGGAGGGAGGTCCTCAAAGATTTCAAGCCATCATAAATTCACTTGAAACTCTCCTTTCATCTAACTTTCGAAGCCGCAGTGTAGAGTGGCTTGTAGTTTCTTAGAAAACAAGATTGCCACTAATCTTTTTCTCTAACATACTAGACATACACACAACTAATGAGAAGTGCTGAGACCTGAGTCATCTTTTTTTTTTTTAGATGCGTTTCCTGGACAAAACAGAGCTTAAAACATCGCATCTCCTTAAATATTGAGTTTCTGTAGCGAGTTAAGGTCTTTAACATTTAAAAGTCACCACCAAATATTCTAACCTCCCTATGAATTATAAGAGATATCTCAAAACTCTAATCAAAACACCCTCCCCATAAACATATCCATACCAACAGTTCTTAACATTTGCCAGTCCCTACAACAGATTTCCCCAAACATAGCCTGTTAATCTTTCATTATCTACTGGCCGGTAAATAATTTGTCCAAATCTTTTATAAACCCAGCTACACTACCTGTTTTTATCACATCCACTGGCAATGAGTTCCAAAGATCAACTATATATTGAGATAAAAACATATTTTCTCCTACCTGTTTTAAATATACTACTTTGTAGTTTCATGGTGTGTTCCCAGGTCCTTCTATTTTTTGAAAGAAGGAACAGATTTGTATCTACCCATTCCACTCCATTCAGGATTTTATAGACTATCATATCTCCCCCTCAGGCATTTCTTCTCAAGGCTGAAGAGCCCTAACCTCTTTAGCCTTTCCTTACAGAAGTCATTCCATCCCTTTATCATTTTGGTTGCCCTTCTTTGTACCTTTTCTAATGCCACTCACCCTTTTGTAAGATGCAGAGACGACCAGATTTGCACACAGTATTCAAAGTGTGGTCACACCATGGAGCAATACAGAGCCATTAATCCTTTGATTAATTTTCTATTCATTTCCTAATGATTCCTGATATTGTTTGCTTTTTTGCCTTGAGTGGAGAGATCTTGAAGATGAGCTCCCCAACCTCTTGGAGAGGCATCTGTTGTAAGGGTTGCTTGGGGTAACACCTGTTCAAAGGGGGACCCCAGCAACAGATTTTGAGTGGACTTCCACCACTGGAGGGACCAAAAGAGGCGACTGGAGGTTGCTATTTTGTCTGACAGGCAACCTGATGCCTGGGTCCATTGGGTGGACAGAGTCCACTGAGCTGCCCTCATGTGAAGGCGAGCGTAAGGAACCACATGCACAGTGGATGCCATGTGGCCTAACAGTTGTAACATCTCTCGAGCAGTTAAATGGGATTTTAACTGAATCTGTGAGGCTAACTCCACCAAGCGTAGGCAACGGGCCTGGGGAAGATAGTTGTGGTATCCAGCAAGGCCCCTATGAACTCTAGAGACCGAGTAGGGGTGAGATGGGATTTTGGAATGTTTATTACAAGTCCCAGATACTGAAGGATACGCCTTGTGCAGGTTAGAGAAGCCTGGGCCTCTGACTGGGATGGAGCTCGGATGAGCCAGTCGTCCAGATATGGGAATACGAATATCCCTAGAGTGCGTAGAAATGCAGCTACTACTGCCATGCATTTTGTGAACACCCTTGGTGCAGAGGCCAGACCGAAAGGAAGCACTCTGTATTGGTAGTGCTTTCCTTGATAAAGGAACCAAAGGAACCTTCTGTGTGTTGGATGGACGAGGACATGGGTGTACGCATCCTTGAGGTCTAGAGAGCAAAGCCAATCCTGACTCTGAAGGTATGGAAGGAGAGTACCGAGAGAAATCATCTTGAATTTCTCCTTGCATAGAAACTTGTTCAATTCTCTGAGATCTAATATGGGTCTGTAGCCCCCTGTTTTCTTTGGGATAAGAAAGTAGGGGGAGTAGAACCCTGAGCCCTGTTGAAGAAGGGGTACTTCTTCTATTGCCCCTTTGGCAAGAAGGGTAGCAATCTCCTGACCCAGAAGGTCGAGGAGAGATGTCTGAAAATTGAACTGCCTCACCATGGTGTGAGGAGGAAGATTTAAGAAATGAAGCTTGTACCCCTCCCTTATGATGGAGAGGGTCCAATGCTCTGCTGTGATTTGTTCCCACATGGGAGCAAAGTAAGCCAACCTTCCTGGAATGGTGAGAGGCTCTGGATGTTCTAGAGCCAGAAAGGTTAAGCTCTCTAGTTGTAAGTCAAAGGCCCTGAGGAGGCTGAGGCTGTTGGGCCGTAGCAGTCCTAGCAGCCTTAGGGGCTTGGCCTGTTTCGGTTGTTGCTGTCTCTTTGTAGCAAACCGACCTGCAGAAGATGACTGCTGACCATAAGCAGAGTAATATTTCCCTTTTTTGGGAAAAAACCCTTTTTGAACAACCTTTTCTTAAAAGGAGCAGAAGTAGACTTTGAAAGTCTATCTAAAGCAGAATTTTCAGCATCAATCTGGGTGGCCTTTGCTTGCCAATCTTTGCCAAAAAGGTTTTCACCTGTACAAGGAAGGTTTCCTAGTCCATCTTGAACCCAGGGTTCCAAATCAGAAGCTTGTAACCAAGCAACTCTGCGTGCACCTATGGCAATAGCCGAGGCTCTGCTGGCACCTTCAAAAGAGTCAAAGGCTGCACGGTTGGAAAACTTGGAAATATCCTGGGCATGTTTGAGCCAGGTGAGGAACTCTTCCCTTTTATCTTCTGAAATAAAAGGAGATAAAGTTTGCAGGTGATCTGTAACTTCTTTTAGAAACATCCCCATATAGAGACTATAGGAGTTGATTCTGGCAACAAGCATACTGGCCTGGAAAATTCTCCTGCCAAAGGCATCTAAGGTTCTGCATTCTCTTCCTGGAGGAGCAGAAGAGTGCCTTTTTGTACTCTTTATCTTCTTCATAGCAGACTCCACCACAATGGAGTGGTGAGGAAGCTGAGTCTTATGGAAGCCAGGACAAGGAGGAATGGTGTCCAAACTGCGAGAATGAGGGTAAGTGGTGAGAGGAGTCTCCCATATGCCCAACATATGATCATAAAGAATCGCATGTATTGGTAAAGTGGCTGCCTCTTTAGGAGCCTTAGGATATTGTAAAATATCTAATTTTTTTGCTCTAGGCTCTGTCTCAGGGGCCACTGAGATGGAAAGGCCCCTGGCCACTTCCCTAATGAAGTCTTGAAAAGACAAGTCTTCTGGAGGAGACATTCTCCTTTTTGGAGAAGAGGGCTCCTGAGGATGGATCACCGATGCTTCGACAGAGACCTCTGATTCATCAGAGTCTTCAGAGGAATCGAAGTATCGCCTGTCTGGATGCTCCTGCAGAGCCCGATACGCGTACCGGGTGGTATCGACATCAGGAGTGATCGGTACCGATTCGGTACCCATGGGCATCACAGAACAGTGTACCGCTGCAGTCGACACCGAAGCGGATGTCGATGCAATCGGTACCGGCACCGGAACCGGTGTCGGTACCGGTGCCGGAGTCAGTACCGGCAAAGGAGTTTGTTGCGGTACCGAAGGCATCGCAGCTTGTATGAATGCCATGATGGCACGCTGCATGGTCAGGATATTCTGATCCATCGACGCAACCAATGTCTGGATGTCGGTACCAGTAGGAACCACTGGTACCCCAGAACATGGCAACAGGTGATCGGTCGAGGCCGAGCCATTGATGTAAACCTGTGACCCCATAGATAAAGCTTTGGAAGTCGGAGCCTCCTGCCGGGGTAATTTTGCCGGTGCGGATTCATCGAGGGCAAGCCCGGAGACATCTTCGAGGACCGGCTGGATTTAAGTTTGGTTACCTGAGATCCATGTGAGGAAGCAGCAGCCCTGGAAGACGTCGATGCAACGGAAGCTGCATCCGAGGGAAACAGGGTACTGAGCTTAGCTGCTCGATTCTGTAGACCTCTTTTAGACATCATGGAGCAGGACTCACAATCCGTGATGGAGTGGTCAGGACCTAAACATTTTAGACACCATTCATGGGTGTCGGTGACAGAAATAGTGCCACTGCACTTCGTGCATTTTTTAAACCCAGAGGCAGGCTTTTCCATGAGGAAAAATTTCCTAGGCCTAAGGCCAAAGAAGAAAATGCACTGAAGTGAGAAAAACAGTAGTTTTTTTTTTTTTTTTTAGAATAAAGAAAGAAAAGACCGGCGGTACCGGTCCAGCGTCGATAAGGCAGACGCGCGACCAAAGAAATAAAATAAAATAAAGAAATTCTTCAGCGGTGACAGGAACACGACCTGCTGGCTCCGCGGAAAAGAAGAAATGGAGAGAGGCGGTTGGGAAAGGCGGGGAGGCAGCGCACAGGCGCTGAGGGATGCTCCCAAAAGCTTTCCTTTTGGACACTGGGGAGCGTTCCCACACAGGCTCCGTCGGTACCGACGATACCCATATGTGAAGACTTATTCCTGCTTGTTCCTGGAGATCTCTAGGAACAGCAGGAATTTAGTCTTCACATATAGGTATCGTCGGTACCGATGGAGCCTGCGCGGGAACGCTCCCCAGCGCCCAATTAGAAAGCTTCTGGGAGCATCCCACAGCGCCTGCGTGCTGCCTTCCCCAACTGCCTCTCTCCAGCTGAGTTTAAAGCTGAGACAAAGAGAGAGAGAGGGAAAGAGAAAGAGATAGAGAGATACAACTCCTAGGGGAGGTGGGTGGGTTGTGAAGACTAAATTCCTGCTCTTCCCGGAGATCACCTGTTACAGGTGAGTAATTATGCTATCTCCAGGAACAAGCAGGAATGTAGTCTTCACATATGGGGACTCCCTAGCTTTAGATGCCAGGGAGAGACCCCAGAAGTTGTGTGCCCCTGTGAAAGGGCTCCACTTCCCCCTATAGATCTCTGGCATCCAACCAGGGATGGTGGGTAGGAGTTGATTAGGTATGGAACAGGTGTTGAAGAACAGCCTGACCAAACAAGGCATCCCAGCGGGAGTCCTTGTCCAAGCAGTAATGGGCTGAGAAGGTATGAACCTAGGCCAAAGTGGCTGCTCGACAGATGTCGTCGATAGAGACAGAGTGCAGATGAGCCATTGAAGCTGCCATGGCTCTGACATTGGGAGCTGTGACATGGCCCTTCAGAGGAAGGTTCTTACTCTGATAGGCAAAAGAAATACACTGTGCAATCCAGTTGGACAGTGTTCTCTTGGAGACTGGAAGTCCCAAATGAGAAGGATCAAAAGCAACAAAGTTGAGAGGACTTTCTATGTTGCTGTGTTCTTTGCAAGTAAAAGGCTAAAGTTCTTTTACAGTCCAACGTATGAAGATTCCTTTCTGCATCTGATGCATGAGGTCTTGGAAAGAACACAGGCAGGTAGACCGATTAAGATGAAAGGGCGAGACCACCTTTGGCATAAAGTGTGGATGAGTCCTAAGGACTACCTTGTCATGATGGAACCTTGAATAAGCTGGATCAGCTACTAGTGCCTGGAACTCACTGATGTGGCGTGCTGATGTGATTGCAATGAGAAAGATAACTCTCCAAGAAAGGAAATTTCAATGAGGTAGTGGCTAAGGGTTCGAAAGGTGGCTTCATGAGCTGACCAAGAACCAGGTTTAAATCCCATGCCACCGGTGGTGGCCTAATGGGAGGCTTAGTTAGAAGAAGGACTCTCAAAAATCTTGCTATAAGAGGATGAGAGGAGATAGGTTGTCCATTTAGAGGCTTCAGAGAAGCTGCAATAGCACTCAAATGGACCCTTACTGAGTTAGTTTTAAGTCCTGCATTGGATAAATGAAGGAGATACTCCAGTAATGATTCCAGAGGTATCGCAAGGGGGTTAAGACCCTTCTGCGAACACCATATAGTAAACCTTTTCCACTTGAAAACATAAGAGCGTCTTGTGGAAGGTTTCCTGGAAGCATAAAGGACATCTTTTACTTGCTGAGGGAGGTTAAGATCATGAAGATCTAGGCCTTCAGCAACCAAGATCTGAGATGCAGAGACTGGGGATTGGGATGCCATAACATTCCATCCTCCTGAGACAGGAGATCTGGAGCAGATCCTAACTCCAGGGAGGGAGCGTGAGAGAGATGTAGAAGCAGAGGGTACCACATTTGCCTTGGCCAATGTGGAGCTATGAGAATCATACACCCTCTGTCTCTCTGAAGCTTGAATAGGATTTTGGGAATTAGGGGAACAGGTGGAAAGGCATAAAGGAAGTCTTGACCCCAGTGAAGGAGGAAAGCATCCCTGGTCTGAGAGGCCTGAGCCGGAATTCTGGAACAGAACCGGGGAAGTCTGGCATTCAACGGACTTGCAAAGAGGTCTATGTCCGGGGTTCCCCAAATTTGAAAAATCTTGGCCACCTGGTCTGTATGTAGAGACCATTCGTGTGGAAGCAGAACTCGACTGAGTCTGTCTGCCCAAGAGTTTTGTATGCCTGGAAGACACACTGCCAGGAGATGAATCTGATGCTCTCTGGCAAGGGCCCATTGTCGCAAAGCAACAGAGAGCCTGTTGCCCCTGCTTGTCCACGTAGAACATGGCTACCTGATTGTCCGTATGAATGAGGACTGTCTTGTAGCTGAGCAGGGTATGGAACACTCGAAGAGTAAGGAAGATTGCTCTGAGCTCTAAGAGATTGATATGTAGATGAGTCTCCTGTGGAGTCCAGGTGCCTTAGGTGGAGAGGTCTTGCAGACGAGCTCCCCAACCCATTGGTGAAGCATCTGTTGTGACAGTTGCCTGGGGTAACCCCAACAACAGGTTCTGAGTGGACTGCCACCATTGGAGGGACAAAATAAGGCGATTTGTGTTTGCTATTTTGTCTGACAGGCACCCTGATGCTTGGGTCCATTGAGTGGATAAAGTCCACTGGGCTGCTCTCATATGGAGGAGAGCATAAGGAACCACATGCACGGTAGATGCCATGTGGCCTAGTAGTTGTAGCATTTCTCGGGCAGTGAGATGAGACTTTAGCACTGCTTGAGAAGCTAACTGCACTATGCGGAGGCCAACGGGTCTGGGGAAGATAGGTCCTTGCTTTTCTGGTATCCAGCAAAGCTCCTATGAACTCTAGAGACTGAGTGCGAGTTAGACTGGATTTTTGGATGTTTATGACCAGACCCAAATACTGAAGGATATGCATTGTGCAAGATAGAGAAGTCCTGGCCTCTGACTCTGATGGTGCTCGAATGAGCCAGTCGTCTAAGTAGGGGAAAACGAATATCCCTAGAGTGCAGAGAAAAGCTGCTGCCACAGCCATGCATTTCATGAACACTCTTGGTGCTGAGGCCAGGCGAAAAGGAACCCTGTATTGGTAGTGCTTGCCTTGAAAAAGTAACCGAAGGACTTCCGGTGACGTCACAGAGCTGATGGCGGCTTAGTTGCCTAGCTCCGATCCGATCCCCACATTTACGCTATATTGCGGTTCCACCATACCTGGAAAGTGGAAGGGAGATGTGCGTCTGGCCTGGGGATGGCTGCCCGAAAGAAATTGGTGACTTTCCAATCTCCATATGTGCGGAAGGAGCAGCAGGAGGCGATGTTGACGGCTGACTCTGAGTCGGGTGCGAAGTCGGAGAGCTCTGAAGAGGAGGATGACGTGCAGATCACAGGGCCGGAGGCACTGTCGCTGAAAACCTGGCTGAAAGAGTTTAAAGGCGAAATGCAGTCTGAGATCCATGCTATGCGGCGGGATGTGAAGGAAACTTTGGCAGCTATTCAACAGGAGGTGAGCGGTTTGGGGCAGCGGGTGGAAGATGTGGAGAGCCACGTGGAGCACCATGAAGAGGAGCTCAAAGAAATGGCGGCTGAACAGGACAAGATCTAAGCAATGCATGAGGAGTTTCAAGAGAAATTGGAAGAGATGGAGGACAGGGCCCGGCGGTCCAATCTCAGGATCCGGGGTGTACCCGAAGCAGAGACTTTTAAAAACTGTGTGCAAACAGTGCAACGTTTGTGCTCCCATATCTTGTGGCTCGGGGAGGATGGGGCCCCTGGCGTGGATGCAATCGGCGTGGAGAGAGCGCACCGAAGCCTTGGGGTGCGGCGGGAGAAACAGGGGAGAGATATAATTGTCTGTTTGACCAGTTTCCCTATGAAAGAACGCATACTGCAGACAGCCCGGAAATTTGGACGTATTGCCTGGGAGGGGGCTGAAGTGGAGGTCTTCAATGACTTGTCGCGGGGGACTTTGGAGAGGAGATCTATGAGAGAGGTGACTACATATTTGAGAGAGAACAGCCTCCGTTATAGGTGGATGTTCCCTTTCGGTGTTTTGCTCTCCGTGAATGGGGTGTCAAAGAAAGTTAAAACGCCGGACGAAGCATGGGTGGTGTTGGCAGAGCTGGGGTGTGAGAATTTACCACACCTTCCTCAGCGGAAGCAAAGAGCGATGGATAAAGCAGGTGGGAGGAAACAGCAGCCGAGATCACAGTGGCAGCGCGTGGGTGAGAAAGGACAGCGATTGAAGCGGCTGCCCCAGGAGCGGGATAAGGAGACGCCAAAGGATGCTGCTTGAAGTGGCGGTGTTGAGCTGCGGGGAGGTGGACTGAAGGGGAGCAGGGGCGCTAGTGCTCTGCGGTCCCAGCTTCTTGGACGATACTTGTCTGGGTTTGTTGTGGGGCTGATTATGTTTGTGGGAGCGGGGATCTCTATATGGGGTGCTATTTGGGGGGAGGGGGGGAGGTGATGGAGGATGTATGGAGTTTGGGGCATGGTGTCCATATATTGCGTCTATGTGAGGGGGGGAAGGAGTATGGGAAGGGGTAGGATAAGTTGACACCGGAAGGCATGGAGGGAGGGAGGTTTGGAGGAAGGGGGGGAGGGGAGATGGTGGGGGGGAGGGGAGGGGGGAGGGGAGATGGTGGGGGGGAGGGGAGGGGGATGGGGGGACTGGGAGGGGGGTTAGGGCTAGGGGGAGAAAGGAGTTGGGGAAAATGGTTAGGGGGGTCAGTTCCTCCGTGGGCGGGCTTAAGGGCTATAGGGATGGGGTTACGGGAGGAGGGGATACTGGCGGGATGTTGCGGATAGGGACGGTGAATGCCAAGGGCTTAAACTCCCCCACTAAGTGCAGTTTGTTATTTAGGGAGGCTCAAAAGCTCCAGTGGGATGTAGTGCTGATCCAAGAGACTCATTTCAGGAGGGGGGATGTGGGCAGAATGCGGAATAGGAATTTTCCGGAGCAGTTTTATTCTTGTGCTGCAGGGGGGGTAAAGAAGGGCGGGGTTGCTTTATTGGTGAGGCGCGGAAGTGGGATTCATATTGGGGGGCATTTTCAGGACTCAGAGGAGAGGGTGGTGGGAATTCGGGGGCAGCTAGGTGGTGAGGACATAGTGATTGTGTCCGTTTATGGGCCCAATGGTACTCAGGGGAAATTTTGGGAGAATGTGGGGAAGTTGATAGAGCAGGCAGGGGAGGGGGGAAAGTGGTGTTGGGGGGGGACTTCAACGTGGTGATGGATCCGAGGGTAGACCGGGAACCGAGGGGGGGAGATGGGGGTGGAGGGAATAGGCAAGGGTTACGATCTTTGTTGAAACAACAGAATCTGGTGGATGCATGGAGGGTGCTGAATCCCCAGGGGCGGGAGTATACCTTTTTTTCTCCTCCCCATGGTAGTTGGAGTAGGCTGGATATGATTCTTCTGGATAGGGGGTGGATGCTGGAGGTAGAGAGGGGAGATATAGTACCCATGGGATGGTCGGATCATGAGGCCGTGGAAGTGGTGATTCGGTGCCCGAAACCTGGGGGGGACGACCTTTTGGAGGTTAAATGAAAGCTTATTGCAGAATCGGGAGGTAGTGGAGGACATTAAGAACGGAATAAAGGAATATCTGGCTTTCAATGATACGGGGGAGGTGGGGGAGGTGTTGCTCTGGGACGGGTTGAAAGCGGTTATCAGGGGGAGATTTCTCATGTGGGGGGCTCAGAAGAAACGAGAGAGGGAGAAACGGGAGGAGGTATTGAGGGGGAGATTGAAGGTGGGGGAGGAGGCTTTTCGACAGACAGGGGCTCGGAGAGAGCGGCAGGAGGTGGAGAAGGTGCGAGAGGAACTAAGGGGTCTTCAGGTAGAGCAAGTGGCGTTTCAATTGCAGAGGGTGAAGCAGGTCTCTTATGAGTTTGGGGATAAGGCGAGTAGATTGTTAGCTCGGCAATTAAAACAGCAACAGGGGGCGTCCACCATTTTTCAGATAAAGGAGGAGGGGGGACAGGTACAGAGAGGGGATGCGGAAATCCGTCAATGCTTCCAAGACTTTTATCGAGTTTTATATGCTGGAGACGAGGGGATAGGGGAGGAGGAGATTGCTGGGTATTTGGATGGGATTCCGATGGCGCGATTGTCGGAGGAGGCGAGAGAGGAGTTAGAGGCTTGCATTACTGCGGAGGAGATTGGGAGGGTAGTGCGGGGCCTGGTGGGCGGCAAAGCACCCGGATTAGACAGGTTACCGGGGAGCTTTTATAAGGTTTTCTTGGGGGAGATTGGGGGGTTGTTAGGGAGGGTGTTTAACGGAATGTTACAGCCTGGGGGGGGCGCTCTCTCGGGAAATGTTAACAGCCGGGATAACGGTTTTATTGAAGCTGGGGAAAGATCCCTTGAGTTGTGGGTCGTATAGGCCTATATCCCTGCTGAATGTCGATGTTAAAATCTTAGCCAAGATTTTGGCGGATAGGTTGGCGGGGTGGATGCCTGGGTTAGTTAAGGGGGATCAATCGGGGTTCATTAAAGGGCGGCAGGCGGCGGATAATATTAAGCGGGCCATAGGTGTAATTTGGGAGGCTAGGCAGCTGGGGGATGATTTCCTCCTGATGTCAATAGACGCTGAAAAAGCGTTTGATCGGGTTCACTGGGGATTTTTAATGTCGGTTTTGGATAAGGTGGGGGTTGGGACACATTTCCTGCAATGGATTAAGGGATTGTATTGGGAGCCTAGGGCTCGCGTCAAGGTGAACGGCCGCTACTCCTCAGATTTTGAAGTGGGGCGTGGGACCCGGCAGGGGTGTCCCATGTCCCCGCTGCTGTTTGCGCTGGTAGTGGAACCCTTTGCGGAAAAGCTTCGATTGAACAGGAGGATTGTTGGCTTAGGTAAGGGGGGGGGAGGATCACAAGATCTCTCTGTATGCAGATGATATTCTTCTGTATATGGGGAAACCCTCACAAACGCTGCCAGAAGTGTTGAGGGAGGTAGGGGAATATGGGGCGGTTTCGGGGTTTAAGATGAACCTCACTAAGACGGAAGTAATGAAGGTACGATTGCAAAGGGAGGTGGAAGAGCGATTAAGGGGGGCCTATCCCCTGCGTTGGGTGAGTAATGCGTTGGGATATCTCGGGATAAAGCTCACCTGCAGATATGAAGACTTGTATCAGGCGAACTATCCGCATCTGATAGGGAAAATTGGTACTGATTTGGAGGGGTGGATGCGGTTGGAGACTTCTTGGTTAGGTAGAATTGCGGCTATTAAAATGAATATCTTGCCTCGACTGTTATATTTGTTCCAGGCCTTGCCTGTGGAGATTCCCGAGGGGGTTTTGCGTGCGTTGCAACGGAGGGTGTTTCATTATATTTGGAAGAGGAAACCTCCTAGGATTTCTAGGAAAGTGATGTGGGCCGACAGGGAGGCCGGGGGGTTAGGGGTGCCTAACCTGCGGGACTATTATAGGGCTGTGCAGATAAAACATGTTATGGATTGGAGGGCGATGGGGGGTGGGATGCCCTGGGTTCGTTTGGATAGTACGGGGGTGTTGGGGGGTCGGTTGGATGCCTGGATTTGGGCTCCTAAAGGGGATCGGGAGGCGCTGGGGGCGGGTACGCCGGCCATGCGGCAGGTAGCGAGGGTGTGGGATAAGGTTCGGGGGCCTGAGGTCCTACGTAGGGGGTCCTGGTATTCCGTTATGACTCCATGGCGGGGGTGGAGGGCGTTTAAAACCGGGTTGGGAGGGGGGTATTTTTGATGGTTGGGAGGCGAAGGGGCTCCGAAGTGGCTTTCAGTTACTGGATGATGGGGGGTTAAAGGGATTTGGGGCAGTGCAGGGGGAGTTTGGCTTGGAGGAGGGGGATCGTTTCCCTTTTCTGCAAGCCTGCTCCTTTTTGAGGAGGGTCTTAGGAAGGCAGGGGATGGGGAGGGACGTTTCGGCGGTGGAGGCTATTTGGTACGGGAGGCATGGGTCCAAGGGGATGATTACGGCATTATATAAGGGGGTGCGGGAACAGGGGGAGGAGAAATTTAGGTATATGTTGGAGTGGGAAAGAGATTTGGGGCGGTCGGTGTCTAGCCGGGGTTGGAAGTGCATCTGGGATCAGATAAGGAGGGGCCCGCGTTCTAGTAGGTTGCAGGAAAATAGCTATAAAGTATTGATGCGCTGGTATTACACGCCAGAAAGATTGAACAAGCTTTTCCCTGGGGTGTCCCTTTGTGTTGGCGGGAGTGTGGGGAGGTGGGCTCCTTTTGGCATGTATGGTGGGGGGCTGTCCGAAGGTTCAGGGGTATTGGGAACGGATTCGGGAGTGGCTTCTAGTGCACCTGGGGGTAAGGGTGGCATGGTCCCCCCTAATCTTTTTGCTGGCATGGGGAGGGGAGGGACAGGTGCTGCAAGGGGGACGGGTGGTTTTGGTGTGTTTGTCTGTGGCTAGGTGTGCTATTGTGGCGGCTTGGAAGCAGAAAGAGCTGCCCTCGCTGGACCAGTTTGTGAGTAGGCTCCGGGAGTTGGTTTTAATGGAAAAACTCACCGCTCATCGATGGCCGCGCGGGGTGACGTTGGCCGGGGCGGGGGGGGCGCTGTGTCGGGTGGGGGGGCGGGGGTAATTGGGTGAGTTGGGGTGTGGGTTTCCTATGAGTCCGGGTAGGTTCGGGGCGGCGGAGGGGGCTGACCATGGTAGGGAGGTTCTGGGGGTGGGGTAGGGGGGATTGAGGTGGGTGGGGGGAGAAGGGAAATAGTGGAGGGTATAGGGATGCGTTGGGGGTAACAGCTAGGGTAGGTGGGTAACCCTTGTTGGGGTGGGTTGGAGCCTGTAGCTGGGCTTTGGAGGTTAGGGTTGGGGTTCTCTGGTGGGTGGGGGGGGGGGGAGGATTCTATGGACACTCAAGGTCTTACTGTGGCTGTTTAGCAATTTTCTATTGTAAAGGGTGTAGTGCTTTAGGATGTTTTTATAAGGGGGAATGTATACTAATTGTTTAAAATGAATGGGGGGTCTTGTGGAATTTTTGTGGTAGTACATGTGGGTTCTGGGTACCGGGTGGGCATTGTTTGGAAATGTATTCCCTACCAGGACGGCTGGCTGGCTGTTTTCCTGGGGTTTAAATGGATGGGGGATAATTTTTCTTTATTTTATTTGCTGACATAGACTGGGTGGGGATTAGGGGAGGGTGGATGGGTTTCTTTATTGTATGGGTTTGTGGTTATCGTATTGTGTGGTGCATATTTTACTGTGTGTTGTTTATAATCTAAAATAAAAACATTAAAGTTTAAAAAAAAAGAAAAAGTAACCGAAGGAACTTTCTGTGGGTTGGATGGATGAGAACATGGGTGTACGCATCCTTGAGATCTAGAGAACAAAGCCAATCCTGACCCTGAAGGTATGGCAGCAGAGTTCCTAGAGAAATCATCTTTAATTTCTCTTTGAAAATGAATTTGTTCAATTCTCTGAGGTTCATAAAGAGTAGTTACTCACCTGTAACAGGTGTTCTCCAGGAGCAGCAGGAATAAGTCCTCACATATGGGTGACATCGACGTCGATGGAGCCCCTTGCGGAGCATTTCCCCAGCTTTCTATGAAAGCCTTTGGGAATACTGCACGCATGCGCGGTCCCCTTCCCGCCTAAAGGTGCCATCTTGCTCAGTCTGATGACATCTGATGACATCTTGCTCAGTCTGATGACTCTCATCCCCAATAAACCAATCTGGATAATGGGCGATTTCAATCTCCCATCCTTACATCAATACCATGCATCTGCCTTCCTCGATGCCATTGAGGACCTGGGATTCAAACAAACCATCGACAAACCCACACATATAAAGGGTAACATTCTTGATTTGGTGTTCGCGCCCCAGTCGGTCCTTGAACAAAACCACAACATAATGTTGTCAGTTATTGATGTACCCTGGTCAGACCACAAACTGATCAATATCCAGATACCCATCAGCGATAAGCAACAATACAGCAACCGAAAGAATAACAGCACATCACGAAAGTCAACAAGAAACTTTCGCCCATTTAACAGGGAACTCATCCTATCTGAGACCCACTCACTCCGCAATGAAACCACGTCTGACCTTGAAGAATTAATATCCTCCTGGAACGTCAACCTTAATGCCATCTCACAACGCCCACATTCCAATAACACATCAAGGATAAAAAGAAGCTCTGCCCCATAGTTCTCTCCTGAGCTACGAACCTCTCTCACACATCTACGTAGACTTGAGAGACGATGGCGCCGATCACTCTCCACGGAAGATCAGACTGCTTACCAACTCCACTTATCCATGCACAGAGAAGCCATCACAATTAAAATGAAACAATATCACACCGACACCCTAAAGAGGTCTCTGAACAAACCACGGGATCTCTTCGCCTTGGTCAAATCTCTTTCGAAGGAACCTTCTCCTGAACACCACGATGAGATTCACCCACAAAAATTTGCAGACTACTTACAATCCAAGATCATACAGACTGACAAGGTCTCAGCAGCCTCGTATCAAAATACATCCGGCCTAACCCCTCTAATTAAATTTTCCACACCATCTACTAAATGTATTGAGGATTCAATAGAGTCTCTCAACACCTCCACTGCACAGACTGACCCTTGCCCAGCTTTTTGGATCAGGGAGCTACGTAAAGAGTTCAGTCCTTTCATCGCAAAAATGATGAACCTTTCCTTCACAACTGGTTCCTTCCCCACAGCACTCAAGCAGACTTCCATTAGGCCACTATTGTAAAACTCCAAACTAGACCCCCAAAGGGTCGACTCTTATAGGCCAATAGCTAGTATTCCTCTCCTAGCTAAGATAATCGAGAAAGAGGTACAAAGGCAAATTCAAGACCATATAGACTCTGCAGCTCCCCTAGATCATTGCCAACATGGCTTCAGAGAATATCATGGAGTTGAGACCCTCCTCGCTACCCTATTCAACAGTATAATCACAGGCATTGATAACATCCGTCAAGGTTTTGTACTCATTTTCTTAGACATCGCCGCGGCGTTCAACTCGGTAAGTCACGATCTTCTCCTCGGGCGTTTGAAAGAGAAGGATATCCGCAACACTGCTCTCGAATGGTGCAAGTCTTATCTGGATGGAAGATGGCAATACGTAAAATCCGGATCAGAGGAATCAGAATGCTTCCATCAAACACAAGGTGTGCCTCAAGGTTCCTCTTTGCCATCTCTCCTATTAAATGATCTAATGATACTGCATGTATATATTGAACGTGAACTGTCTGATATATGCAGACATACTTTTATACATGCCGTTCTCCACGACTCAAATGGATCTTACTCCACTGGTAAACTGCTTCAATGCGGTCTCAGAATGGCTCCAGTCTCAAAACCTCCGCATTCAGCACAAGAAAACAGAGGTGCTCTTCATCTCAAGAGACCCCAATTTTATTCCTCCTTCCCATGTAAGAGTCAAGGAAGCAGACTTGCAAACTAAAGAAACAATAAAATACCTTGGAGTCACCTTGGATCAATGCCTGGATATGAAATCTCACATAGGCAATATAGTCAAAGCTGTATATTTCAAGATCCGTAAGCTCAGGCATCTGCGCTCCCTACTGGACCCAGACGATTTCCGGACTATGTATCAGGCACTAATTCTACCCCATTTTGATTTTGCCAATGCCATCTTACAAGTCTGACCCAGTATGGCATATCTTATGTTCTTATGTAAGGTCTCCCTCAATTCACACTTAGCCCATTACAGCTGGCTATGAATGCTGCAGCAAGGGTCCTCCACAATGCGTCCAGAAGTGACCACGTGACTCCTATTCTGAAGCAGCTTCACTGGCTCCCTATCCACGGAAGGATTATCTTTAAAACCTTACTCCTCTCATTCAAGGCCATCAAGGGCCTTTCATCTTTTTCACTCATGGAACTCATTCACACAGTGCCCCAACAGGTCCAGAAGAGCAACAGCAGTAAATTCCCTAATAACCCTGAAGGCACTGACAAAATGCAACAGTACAACGGCGAATAGGGCCTTCAGTCTCTACGTCCCCAAATGCTGGAATGCTCTACCACCCGACATGCAGGCCATCGTAGATCTATCACAGTTCAGGAAGGCACTCAAATATCACCTTTTCCTCCAATACTACCCAGTCAGCAATGAAACCTAGGTAACCTCACCAAAGAAGTAACCATGGCTAGTTCTGAGATAGTGCCAACACCCAGATTCTGCACATACTTCCCTTAGGTTTTAGTTGCCTTCAATCTTGTTCATTGTAATTATTTCATGTATATAATCATTTCATGTATAAAGTTTACCCCTGCTATCCAAGTTTGTACTCCTGTTCTATGTAAAACCAAACAGCTTGTTGCATTGGTCATCTTGTTATAATGTAAACCACGCTGATACCGAATAGTGCGGTATATAAGAAATTGTAATAAATAAATAAATAATAAATAAAATAAATAGCTAAAAGACAGCACAAAAAAATGTAAAAATGAACTATGTACAACTGCAACTCCCAGGGGAGGGAGGGAGGGTTGTGAGGACTGATTCCTGCTGCTCCTGGAGAACACCTGTTACAGGTGAGTAACTACTCTTTCTCCAGGACCAAGCAGGAAGTCAGTCCTCACATATGGGTGACTCCCTAGCTCTGGGCTACCAGGAACCCAGGCTGAACAAGAGAACTCCCTCTAGTCCCAGCATCAGAGAAAGGCTTTCACTGAAAGAGAACCCCCACTGGTAGCCCAACAGAGGGCTGGAGGGCAGGAGTTGCTTAAACCTCAAAGAGATTCCAGAGTACTGCTGGGCCAAAAGCACTGTCCCTACGGGACTCCCTCTCTAGGCAGTAATGAGCTGCAAAAGTCTGGCTTGAGGACCAAGTTGCAGCCCTGCAGATGTCTGCCAATGGTACAAAGCGGAGATGAGCTACTGAGGCAGCCATAGCCCTGACACAGTGGGCCGTGACCCGACCCTGCAAGGGAAGGTCAGCCGCCCTGTAAGCCCAGGTGATGCAGTCAGCCACCCAGATGGACAAGGTACGCTTGGACACAGATAACCCCAAATTATTAGGGTCAAAAGATACAAAGAGCTGAGTAGACCTTCTATGCCCCTGCGTACAGTCAAGGTAGAAGGATAAGGCCCTTCTACAGTCCAGGGTATGCAGGACTGCCTCAGCCTGGCTTGCATGAGGCCTTGGGAAGAATGTCGGAAGAACCACCTCCTGGTTGAGGTGGAAAGAGGAGACAACTTTTGGGAGGAACTTAGGATGAGTCCTGAGGACTACCCTGTTCCTATAGGAGCGCGTGTATGGCCTGTCACAGACCACGGCTTGAAGCTCACTCACTCGCCCGGCCGAGATAAGGGTCACTAGGAATAGAGTCTTCCAGGAAAGGAAGCGGAGAGGACATGTAGCCATCAGCTCAAAAGGTGGGCGAGTCAGTTGCTGCAAGACCATATTCAACTCCCACTCAGGAGCTGGAGGACAGATAGGAGGCTTGAGCAAGAACAAACCCCTGAGAAACCGGGACACCAAGGGGCGAACCGACAAGGAGTGTCCTTCCACTAGTGAGTGGTGAGCTGCTAGAGCTGAGAGGTGGACCCGAACAGAATTGGACTGGAGGCCCTGATTGGATAAGTGCAGCAGGTACTGAACCACCACTGGCACAGAGCAGGAGAAATGATCTTCTGTGTGTAGCTGACACCACAAAGAGAACAGTCTCCATTTCAGGGCATATGTTTTTCTGGTGGACTGCTTCCTAGAGGCCAAGACCACCTCTTCAACTTCCTGAGGCAGGCCCCAGGGAGCCAACACTACCCATGCAGCCTCCAGGCCATCAAATTGAGAGATTTGAGGTTGGGGTGCAGAAGAGAACTCTGATCCTGAGAGAGCAGGTCGGGCTGCAACCCTAGAGGTAGTGGGGTGTCCACTGCCAGTTGAAGCAGAAGCGGAAACCAAGGCTGCCTCGGCCACATGGGGGCTACCAGCAGTACCGAGGCCTTGTCACTTAGAATCTTGAACAAGGTTCGGGCCACCAGAGGCGTGGGAGGAAATGCATACAGGAGGCCCTGGGACCAGGAAATCAGGAAGGCATCCGCTGCCCACCTCATGGGATGCGGTTGTCTGGAGCAGAACTTGGGCAGCTGCCGGTTCAGGGGACTGGCAAAGAGATCTATGGATGGAAGTCCCTATTTTAGGAAAATCTTCTGAACCACTAATGGGTGCAGTTACCATTTGTGGGGCTGCCGAACTCTGCTCAACCTGTCTGCCAGGAAGTTCTCCTGGCCAGGGAGATAAACAGCCTTGAGAAACATGTTGTGCCTGAGCGTAAACAAGCAAAGGTCCTGTACCTCCTGACAAAGGAGCCTGGACCCAGTGCCGCCCTGCTTGTTCACATAGAACATGGCTAGTTGGTTGTCTGTCTACACTAAGACAGACTGGTGAGCCAGGGCTTGAGAGAAAGTCTTGAGGGCTAAACGAATAGCCCGAAGTTCCAGTAGGTTGATTTGTTGCATGGCCTCCCAGGGAGACCACAGGCCCTGGGTGCACTTGTCCAGACAATGTGCCCCCCAGCCTTGCAAGGAGGCATCAGTGGTCAGCACTACTATGAACACAGGTATCTGAAAAGGCACCCCTTGTAGTAAATTGGGGGGGGGGGGGGGTGCAGCCACCAGCGCAGGGAGTTCAGGAATGGTTTGGACACCCGTATGCTGTCTCTGAGGCTTCCTGTGGCCTGAGTCCACCGAGTTCTGAGGCACCACTGGGCAGGCCTCATGTGGAGCCGGGCATTTGGAGTCACATGCACCGTCGATGCCATGTGGCCGAGGAGCCTCAAGCAGAGCCTGGCGGAAACCAGTGGCATGCTAAGAAACTGGTTTGCCAAGTCCATCAATCTTTGGGCTCTGTCTTCTGGCAAGTAAGCCTTTGCTTGCAGAGAGTCTAGCCTTGCCCCTACGAACTCTAGTTTCTGGGAGGGGAGCAAAGTGGACTTTTCAAAGTTTATGACAAAACCCAGGTGTTGAAGGAGAGAGATAGTTCGGAGGGTGGCTTGCCTGGCCTCCTGGCACGTCTGACCCCTGATGAGCCAGTCGTCCAGGTAGGGGAAGACAAAGATACCCCGATTCCTCAAGTAGGCTGCCACCACTGCCAGGCACTTTGTAAAGACTCTGGGGGCGGAGATGAGGCCGAAAGGCAGTACTCTGTACTGATAATGGTTTCCTCCCACAATGAACCTGAGGTACTTCCTGTGGTCTGGATGAATGAGGATGTGAGTGTACGCATCCTTTAGATCCAAGGAGCATAGCCAATCTCCCTGCTGAAGGTAGGGCAGTAATGTTCCAAGAGTAAGCATCTTGAACTTTTCTTTCTCCAAGAACTTGTTGAGATTTCTGAGGTCGAGAATAGGCCTGAGGCCCCCGGTTCTCTTTGGTACTAGGAAGTACCCGGAGTAGAAACCGTGACCTTGTAGGTGGGGAGGCACAGGCTCCACCGCCTTGTCTCGCAGCAGACCCTGAAGCTCTTGAAGGAGGAGATCTGTGTGTAGAGGAGGCCTTGGCGGCTCTCCTGGAAAGTAAGGAGGCGGCAACTGTTGAAAATGGAGCATATAGCCCTTGTGGACTATGCTTAAGACCCAACTGTCTCCTGTGATGGGTGACCACCTGTGGGCAAACAAGGCTAGTCGACCTCCTGTGCAGGGATGGGACAGCAGAGACGGAGAGGCTATGCTTTGGGAGTCAAAACCCCCACCCTGCTGAGTGGGAGCAGGAGCCGGAGGCTTGGGGGGTCTTCTGCCTACGGGGCCCATGTCCCTGCCCCTTGGCCTGCTGACCCTGCTGGGGAGCTGGGGAGGCCTGGTAATGTGGGAACTGTTTGCAGGCAGTCGCCTTCCTCGGGTAAAAGGACTTCTTACCCGAGTCCTTCTTTTTCTGAGAAGGGGCAGACGATTTCCTGGACAGCCTTGTCCTGGTGAGGTGCTCGGTTTCGAGCTCAGCAGCCTTCTCAGCCATGGGCTTGCCAAAAAGGTTTTCACCTCGGCAAGGGACATCGACCAACTTGTCCTGTACCCATGGCTTGAGATCCGACGACTGCAGCCATGCCTGGCGTCGAGCCACGATGCCGGCCGCCGCAACATGGGCCGAGGCCTCGAAGCCATCGTAGGCTGCTCGAGACATGAACTTAGAGCATTCCAGGATTCCCGAGGACAAGGACTTGAACCTCTGCAAAGGTTCCCCGGAGAGACCAGCAGAGAACCCGGCAAGCTCCTTTGCCAGGTCCCACAATTACATGCCCATGTACAGCTGGTAGGACTGGACACGGCAAGCAAGCATCGAGCCCTGGAAGCCTTTTCTACCAAACGCATCCAGGTTCCGGGCCTCCCTGCCGGGGGGGGGCACCGCAGAGTGCATCTTCTGGCTTTTCAGATGATGCATGGCCGATTCCACCACCATGGAATGGTGTGGTAGCTGCGCCTTTTGGAAGCCAGGGCTTTTACGGAGTCGATAAATGGAATCGACTCGCTTGCTCAGAACTGGCACCGAGGCCGGTGCCTCCCACATCCGGAAGAGGAGCCATTCCAGCATCGGGGGAACCGGCACAGTAAAGGCCTCCATCGGAGGAGAGTCATACTGGAGGGCCTCGAGCTCTTTGGCTCGAGGCTCCTCCTCGGGGTCCACGGGAATCACCAAGGCTGTGGCCATATCCCGAACGAACTCCGAGAACCGGGTATCCTCCGGGGGGGGGATCTACTCCGGGGTTCGGACTGCAGTGAGTCCGTCGGTACGCACAGAGTCCGGAAGATGTCGGGGGACTCCTCGTCCTCTGTCTCCCATGCGGACTCGTCTGAAGAGGAGTCGGGGGGCTCCGACCACGTGGGTCCTGGCAGCACCCGCCCCGACGCCGAGGGCACTGGCGTTGACGCCCTTGGTCCCAAACGGGAGGTTGAGGGTGACCGCGACCGAGGACGACCTCGAGCCTTCATGGTCTCGAGTATCGGCTCGGTCTCCGGGGTCAACTTCGATGTCGATGTCCCGGTGGTCGGGGCAGATGCACCAGCAAGTCTGGCCATCAGCCCCCGCTGCTGATCCATGAATGCAGACAGTCTGCACTCCAAGACTGTCAGCCTGAGTCCAAGCTCAGGAGACTCAGCAGCCACCGACTCGGGCCCTGGCGGCGCCAGGCCCGACGTCAGCTCCCTGGGAGGAGAGTCCTCGAGGACAACAGGACTTACGTGTCCAGCAGACTCCGGCTCCACACGAGGCATATTGGACAGCTTCTCCTGTTCCAAGGGGACGGGACGGCGGTCAGGGGTCCGAGACCTAGCCCTCGAGGAGCCAGGGACCTCCTCCAACGCCGCCCTCGCGAGCCGCTTCTTCCTCTTTCGTTCCCGATCGAGGGACCCCTGTCCGAGGAACCCCGACGATACTCGGGGTCAGACTCCCGAGACGTCGAGGCCTCAGACGAGGTCCGGGCCTGGCCGGAGGCCGAATCAGAAAAAAGACTTTTCTTTTGATGCTGTCGACTTCGCAGTGCCTTAGTGGACATTTTGCCACATGGTCCACAGATCTTAGGATCATGATCGGGACAGAGGCACCGAAGGCAGCAGTCGTGTGTGTCGGTGAGAGACATCGGTTTCTTGCACCGACCACACTTTTTGAAACCACTGGAAGCCATCGGGGGAAAAAGAGCCACTGCGAGGTCAAAGGACCGGCCTTCCAGGGAAAAAGAAAAAAGGGCGCAAACGCCAGCCACTAAGGACAAAAATAAAATGAGAGAGAGAACGGGCTTGATACCGGTGTACTGAACCCGGCGGGAAGGGGAACCGGCATCGAACCGGACAAAAACTGCAATGAAATCGCAAGAAAAATCTAACTTTTCTCCGGGTGACTAGGACAGACGTCCGTTGGGCTCCTCGGAAAAAGAAAGACTGAGCAAGATGGCACCTTTAGGCGGGAAGGGGACCACGCATGCGTGCAGTATTCCCAAAGGCTTTCATAGAAAGCTGGGGAAATGCTCCGCAAGGGGCTCCATCGACGTCAATGTCACCCATATGCGAGGACTGACTTCCTGCTTGGTCCTGGAGAATAGGTCTGCATCCCCCTGTTTACTTTGGGATAAGGAAATAGGGGGAGTAAAACCCTGTACCCTGTTAATGAATGGGTTTCTTCTATTGCCTCTTGGGCAAGAAGCATAGTGACCTCTTGATCTAACAGGCTGATGAGAGAGGTCTGAGGATTGAACTGTCTTACCATTGTGGGAGGGGGCATGCACAAAAAGTGCAGTTTGTACCCCTCTCTTATAATGGAGTGTGTCCAATGCTCTGCTATTATCTGCTCCCACCTGGGGGCAAAGTGACATAACCTTCCTGGAATGGTGGAAGGCTCTGGTCCATTGAGGGCCAGGAAGACTAAGTTCTCTAGAAAAAAGTCAAAGGCCTTGTGGAGGCTGAGACTGCTGAGACGGTTGAGGCTTAGCAGTCTTTGCTTTCCTTTGTTTAGGTGGTTGCTGGCCTTTTTGGGCAGGCTGACCTGCAGAACGTCCCTGCTGGGAGTAAGAGGGATAAAACCTCTTTTTGAGAAGAAAGAAATCGTTCAAGAAGCCTTTCTCACAGGATAAGCTGTGGCTTTGGATAGCCTATCCAAAGTGGAGTTGTCAGCATCCAATTCATTGGCTTTTTCTTGCCAATTCTTGCCAAATAGATTCTCACCTGTACAAGGAATATTGCCCAGTTTGTCCTGCACCCAGAGCTCGAAATCTGATGCCTGGAAGCAGGCAATTCTACGTGCACCTATGGCAATGGCAGAGGTTCTGCTTATACACTCAAAACAGTCAAAAGCTGCACGGTTGACAAACTTAGATACATCCTGGGCATCCAGATACATCCATTCTGAGAAAATCCTGCCTTCTATCCTCAGGAAGAAGAGGGCTCAAAACCTCTAAATCACCTGTGACTTCGTTAAGGAACATTTCCATATATAAAATATATTAACTGATCCTGGCAGAAAGCATATAAGCCTGGAAAGTACGACGTCCAAAGGCATCCAAAGTTCTATATTCACGTCCTGGATGATTAGAGGCATGCCTCTTTGCACTCCTGATCCTTCTCATAGCTGATTCCACTACAACAGAGTGGTGTGGAAGCTGAGTCTTTTGGAATCCAGGACAAGGAGGGACTCGATACATGGTATCCAGTCTGCGAGAGTGAGGAGAGGTGGTGTGAGGTGTCTCCCACATTCTCAACATGAGATCATGTAAGATCTCATGGATAGGCAAGGTGGCTGCCTCCTTAGGAGCTTTGGGATATTATAAAATCTCCAACTCCTTAGTTCTGGGCTCTGTCTCAGGAGTCACTGTAATGGACAACCCACGAGCTACCTCCCTGATGAAATCTTGAAAGGAGATATCTTCTGAAGGAGACATCCTACGTTTAGGAGAGGAAGCCTCCTCCAGGAGAAGTATCCCGGTACCGGCAGAGCTATCAGAATCCTCTAAGTCCTCCGAGGATTCGAAGTATCGTCTGTCCGGATGCTCTTGAAGACCTCGATACCCGTACCGACCGAAGTCGGTACCGGGGGTAATCGGTACCAGTATCAGCACCAGAAGGCATCGCATGACTGGGTGCCGGCAAGGCCGATACAGATGTCAATGTCAATGCTATCGGTACCGAGGTCTGGCAGGTGGTTTTGCACGAGGGAAATTCCAGTCTGCAGATTGCAGCAAAGGTCAGCTGTAATCAGAGCATGGTTGTCCACATTCTGCAGAAGCATAAGGGGCGGAACCAACATCATAGCAATTGGCCTAGAAAGGCAACCAACAGGGACAACAGAGCCTTGATAAGTATATCTCTCTTGGTAACCGCAAGCTAACTTCCCCTGAGCTTCTGCAGGAATGGAAGTAGAAGGATTTCGTTGCAGTTTGCACTTCCACTGAGGAGACAATGCTTGGGAGTACGGGTTGAGGGCTGTAAGGTGCGGAAGAATCTGCTACTAATGATGGAATAGAGAAAGAGACACAATGAGTGGGGCATCCAAGTACACAAAAAGAAGCAAGGCTGACTGGGAGAGTGTTCTGTTCAGCAACAAAGCATGTTCAGCATTCTGAGTGACCAGGGTAAAACATATGACGAAATTAGACCTTACCTGCTAATTGTCTTTCCTTGAGTTCTCTCCGGGCCAGTCCAGAACCAATGGGTAGTCAAATCTCCCTCCTCTAGCAGCTGAGGACTGAATACTACTTCTTGTTGCTAGGATACCTAGCCCTCCCCTGGTGACAGGAATCAGTCTGAACGTACCAAGCAGATAAAAAATAAGAAACGAATAGCAGAACTATGGAAACCCCGAAGGATGGAAGAGTGTCCCAGGAGATCGTGCAAAAGCACGGGTTCATGCAACAGTGACAACACATGCTGACAGCCGCGGCAGCAGCGCTGTGCGACTGTGTCTGTTTGCAGAATCTTTTTGTGTTGATTTGTCTTTTGGGTTTTTTTTTTTTTTTTTTGGTATTGTTTAGCTTTATGGTATTCACTATCGATCAACCCCAAAAGACCGCCATGCTGTATTACTTGAGAAACAACCGAAAACCAACTGTGCGGGGTCTGGACTGGCCCGGAGAGAACTCAAGGAAAGACAATTAGCAGGTAAGGTCTAATTTCTTCTTCCTAATCGTCTCTCCGGGCCAGTCCAGAACCAATGGGTAGTACCAAAGCAGTATCTAACCCTGGGAGGGACCTGTGAGCCCCGCTACTATGGCCGAAGCACCCACACAAGCATCTCTACGCGCGAACACATCCAGACGATAATGACGGGAGAAAGAATGAAGAGAAGACCAGGATGCAGCTCTACAAATATCCACCGGCGGAACTAAGGCCGATTCCGCCCACGAGGCCGCCTGACCTCTGGTAGAGTGAGCCCGAAGACCGACTGGAACGGCCTTGCCCCTGGTCTCATAGGCGACACGAATGGCTTGTTTCACCCAACGTGCAATAGAGGCTTTTGAGGCCGCTTGGCCTTTGGACGGTCCCCCGAAAAGCACAAACAACCTATCGGATTTACGAAAGGACTCAGTCTCCCGAAGGTACCGACGGAGCACGCGACCCATATCCAAACGTCGGAGAGAACGATCCACAGAAGCCTCTGTCCCCGAGACCACGAAGGTGGGCAGGGAAACCGATTGATTCAGATGAAAAGCGGACACCACCTTGGGCAGAAAAGACGGAACCGGACGCAAGACCATCTTCTCAGCCGAGAACTGCAGAAACGGAGGCCGACAAGAAACAGCCTGCAAATCGGAAATGCGTCTCGCGGAACACAGGGCTACCAAAAAAGCCGTCTTCCAAGTCAATTCTCTGATGGAACTAGCCGCCCGCGGCTCAAAAGGAGCGCCGGTCAGCACCTCCAATACCATATTCAGATCCCAAGGAGGAACAACCGGACGAACGGGTGGTCGCAGATGCCTGGCCGCTCGGAGAAAACGCAGAATGTCCGGATGCAATGAAAGACGAACACCACGCACGGCACCCCGGAAAACTGCCAGTGCCGCCAACTGCACTCTCAAGGTGCTGAGAGCAAGACCCTTCTCCAAACCGCATTGCAGAAAAGCGAGAATATCGGGAATGGAAGAGTTACGTGCTCTCAAGGCGCGATCCTCGCACCATGCCTCAAAAACGCGCCACACCCGAATGTACGCCAAAGATGTGGAACGTCGGCGAGATTGCAGCAACGTAGCAATCACTGCTGTCGAATAACCTTTGCGGCGCAACCGTTGCCTCTCAATAGCCATGCCGTAAGCAAGAACCGATCCGCCTGCGGCATAGGAACGGGACCCTGCAGCAGCAAGTCCACCCGAGCCGGCAATCGCCAGGGCGGCTCCACCAGGAGCTTCCGCAGATCGGTGTACCAAGGACGCCTGGGCCAATCCGGAGCAATCAGGATCACCGGACCCCCGTGAGTGGCGATTCTCCGAATGACCCTGCCGACCAAGGGCCATGGAGGAAACACATACAGGAGCTGATCCTGCGGCCACGGCTGGACCAGGCCGTCGAGGCCCTCCGACATGTGCTCCCTGCACCGGCTGTAAAAGAGCTGCGCCTTCGCATAGCGAAGAGTGGCCATGAGATCGAGAACGGGCTGACCCCAACGAAGGGTTATCTCGTGAAACACTTCCGCGTTGAGCTCCCATTCTCCCGGATCCAGCACATTGCGGCTGAGATAATCCGCCTGTATATTGTCTTTGCCAGCCACGTGAGACGCCGAGAGCGCCAGAAGGTGCACCTCTGCCCAGTGAAACAACCGCTGGCTCTCCTCCAGGAGAAGGAGACTTCCCGTTCCGCCTTGCCGACTGATGTAGGAGACGGTCACAAGATTGTCGGAAAAGATGCGCACCGGCTGGCCCTCGAGCAGTGCTGCAAACTCTACCAGCGCCAGATACACTGTTCGCAATTCCAAGCGATTGATGGACCACAGACTCTCCTCCGGCGACCAGGAGCCCTGCGCAATGTGCGTCAAACAATGCGCTCCCCAGCCGGAGAGACTGGCATCTGTCGTGACCAAAATCCACTCCGGAAGCGCCAGGGGAACGCCGGCGACAAGATGGTCCGGAACCAACCACCACTGAAGGCTGAGCCGCACGTTTTCGGGACAGGCTAAGCGACGGGAAAGAGGATGCCGTTGCGGAGACCACCACGAAAGCAGCGCCTGTTGAAGCGGACGCATGTGCGCCCGAGCCCAAGGCACCAGGTCCAATGCCGCCGCCATCAGGCCCAGCAACTGCAAGTACTTCCACGCCGTTGGCGCTCGAACCCGCAAGAACGCTGCCACGTGAGAGAGAAGTTTGCGAACCCTCTCCGGAGGCAAGAGAACCAGACCCCTGTCCGTGGCGAAATGCGCCCCCAGGTACGGGAGCTGCTGCACCGGCTCCAGGCGACTCTTTGCCTGGTTGATGAACCAGCCAAGACTCTCGAGACAGGAAACCACACGCCGGGTCGCCCTGACCTACTCTGCGCGCGACGACGCCCGAATCAGCCAGTCGTCCAGGTAAGTGTGGACGAGCACACCTTCTCTGCGAAGAGCCGCCGCCACCACCACCATCACTTTCGTGAAAGTGCGCGGTGCTGTCGCCAACCCGAACGGCAACGCTCGGAACTGAAAATGACCCAACGGAACCGCGAACCGGAGAAAACGCTGATGATCCGGTCTGATCGGAATGTGAAGGTAGGCCTCTGTCAAATCGATGGAAGAGAGAAACTCCCCCGGACGCACGGAACTGATCACTGAGCGTAAGGTTTCCATACGGAAATGAGAGACCCGCAGCCGCCGGTTCACATGCTTCAAATCCAGAATTGGCCGGAAAGTGCCCTCCTTTTTGGGCACCACAAAATAAATCGAGTATCGACCGAAGCCGCACTGGTCTGGAGGGACGGGCACGACGGCTCGGAGCCGCAGTAAACGTAGCAACGTCTCGCGGACCGCCGCTCGCTTGGCGCTCGGACCACACGGAGAAAATAGAAAGGCGTCCGCCAGCGGACCAGCGAATTCGAGAGCATAGCCCTCGCGGATAATTTGCAGAACCCACTGGTCGGTTGTAATGGCGGTCCAAGCGGAGAGAAACTCCTGCAATCGACCTCCAATTGGAATCTCCGCTTGGACCTGCCGCACGTCATTGCGGCTTTTTAAGGGCCGCTGGAGCGGCGCCGAAGTAACCCCTTGCGGAACCTCTAGCGCCTCGAAAGGACTGTCCCCGGGACTGAAACCGGCCCTGCTGATAAGGGGCAAAACGCGCTCCCCGAAAACGGCGAAACTCACGCCCCTGACCCCTAGAAAAGGAGCTCGGCTTAGTCGACCGAGGGCGATCTTCGGGAAGCCGACCCCCTTTGGAGTCCCCCAAATCCTTCACAATCTTTTCCAGTGCCTCTCCAAAGAGAAGTTTGCCCTTGTATGGAAGCTTACTGAGCCGGGCTTTTGAAGACACATCTGCCGACCAGTTACGTAGCCAGAGAAACCGACGGGCTGTGACCATGGAGGCCATAGACTTTGCGGAAATGCGAACTAAATCGTAGAAGTTATCTGCCAGATACGCCGCCGCAGATTCGAGCTTAGCTCCCTCTGTGGAAGAAGAAGCTTCCCCTGCAGGACCGGAAGCCAACTGACTCCAGCGAATAGCCGCTCTAGAGACATAAGCGCCACAGACGGACGCTTGCAGCGCCAGGGCGCTAGCCTCAAAGGCTTGCTTTAAAAGCCCCTCAAGACGACGGTCCTGAACATCCTTAAGGGCCGCTGCCCCCTCCACAGGAATGGTGGTCTTCTTGGTGACCGCCGAAACCAGCGCATCAACCTTGGGCATACGGAGGAGCTCTCGTTCCTCCTGAGGCAGCGGATACAAACGCGCCATTGCCCGAGCCCCGCGCAACGACGCTTCCGGACATTCCCACTCAGATTCTATCATTTGTTTGATGACTCTGTGCAGTGGAAAACATTTTTGCTCGGCCCTGAACCCCTGCAATAAGGGATCCTCTAAAGGTTCCTGAGGGGCTGCTGGAGGAAGAATACTGAGGGCCAAGAGCGACTGCGCAATCAGCGCAGGCAACTCTTCCCTCCTAAAAACTCGAAAAACATTAGGGTCCTCTCCTGGCCCTAACTCCCCTTCCTCCAAATCAGCAGGCCAGGAATCCATGCCAGAGTCTGACAATAGCTCCCCTCCTCGGGCCCCACGGCGTCCATTGCCGCCAGAGAAAAATCATCTCTAGTCTCTCTCGGAGTCGAGAAAACAGGAAGCCCTTCATTACGCTGAGACCGACCAGAGACCCCCTCTGGAGCTGCTAGCGATTCCGCTACTAAGGGAGCAGGAGACTGCCCCTTTTTAAGTAAATAGGCCCGATGAAACGCCAGGATAAACTCCGGGCACAGCAGCGGATCCATGGCCTCGGGCAAGGCTGGGAGCGCTGGGACTACAGGCTGCTCCTGCACCGCCGTACAATGGCGCGATTTTACTTTCTTTTTGCCAGGTTTCACCAGCGGGCGCGC
The DNA here is from genome assembly GCA_033557465.1 of Ichthyophis bannanicus. Lineage (NCBI taxonomy): Eukaryota > Metazoa > Chordata > Amphibia > Gymnophiona > Ichthyophiidae > Ichthyophis > Ichthyophis bannanicus. The sequence continues at coordinate 147,941,964 of CM066042.1, forward strand.
GGGAGCGGATGGCTCTGCTAAAATGGCCTCCGTTCCCGCGCTTTCCCCCACGGCCTGCATCTTCGCTGTTTGCTCCCCGAACTGCTCCGGCATAGCTCCCTAGACCCGCAGCGCCGAAATCAACCCCAGGCAGAGAACCCCTGCAGACTCAACCCCCTCTGCAGCTTCTCTGCGCCGAAAAGCACCCGCGGGACCCAAGCCGCGAAACACGCCGGGAAAAGACGCGACCAAATACCTGAGAGAGCTGCTGGTCCGGGAGAGGAACAGACGCTATCCAAGACCCGCAGCCAGCGGCTCAGAGAAGCGAAGGCAACACCACCGGGAACAGTAGCTGGGGCCCCCAGGCCTGTTCCCAACTAGGCGGGAGACTAGAGAAGCGGAGACAGGCTCTGTCTCATTCCCTACATCGAGCACACAGCTCGCAGACACCAAAAGCAGCAAATAGCTAGCAAAGGAGCAATGCTAAAACCCTGCTAGGGTAAAGCAAGCAGCCCTCTGAGAAACTCTTCCATGAAAATAAAAAAGAGGACCTAAAGTACAGAACTTGGTGGGGAGTCAAATCTTCACACCTCCAGCTCAGCTGCTGAGGACATTAAGACTGATTCCTGTCACCAGGGGAGGGCTAGGTATCCTAGCAACAAGAATTAGTATTCAGTCCTCAGCTGCTAGAGGAGGGAGATTTGACTACCCACTGGTTCTGGACTGGCCCGGAGAGACGATTAGGAAGTGAGGTTTCCTCATGAAGAGTACAAACCAGAGTGCTTAAATATTTCCATGAAGCATCCAAGGTCATGATCTGGGTATGCATGGCAGCCAGTTGTGCTGGAAGATTCCATATCATTGACAGAATGGTGAACGCAGCAAAATACATAGGAATTCTGCAGAAGTGCATGCTGCCATCAGCAGAGCAACTGTTTCCTGGCAGATATTTCTTCCAGGATGACAATACACCTTGCCACCAAGCAAAAGCTACTGCTGACTGGCAGAAAATAAATGGAGTTCAGACTACTGACTGGCCAGCTCAATCACCCGATCTCAACCCAAATGAGAATCTCTGGTAAAGGTATCAGTTGAGATCGCCAAGAAGCCACGGACCAAGCGAGAGCTGATTGAGTCACTGATTGCAGTCTGGAATTACATAATAATGTGGGAACATCTCGTCAAACTGGTCCACTTCATGCCATACAGATGTCATCTGGTGAGAAAGAGCAAGGGCTGGCCCAGCAAGTACTGATGGCCACCAACAAAAAAAACAGCCCTTTTCAGGGCTACCTAATGAAACCAAGAAGAAAACATGAAAACTGCCAACATACACGGAACAGAAAACACAACAATATTTTGAGCACACACTGCATCTTTGTACACAGGTTCACAACTAAACAAACATGGATATTAAACAATCATAAAAGAATGCTCAAGTCATGGCAAATTTGTCAGATTTGAACAAAAGACAAAAGGGAAGAAAATGGCATGCAGAAGAGGTTGTAAATTGTAACGCATTTTGTCCCCTGTGATCCAAACAACTGAAAACTACTAATTTGGCACTATCTATGCAAGATTTTTTCACTCTACTATAGATTATTTTCTTGGGTGTCAATTCCTAATGTGGAACAGAGCATTTTGTACCAACAGTTGGGAGTTATTCTTCCCTACCTGCTTCACTTTGCACTTGTCCACATTAAATTTCATCTGCCATTTGGATGCTTAGTCTCACAGGGTCTTCCTGCAGTTTCTCACAATCCATATGCGATTTAACAACTGTGAATAATTTGGTGTCATCTGCAAATTAAAATTACCTTGCTTGTTGTTCCCAATTCCAGATCATTTATAAATATGTTAAAAAGCCCTGGCTCCAATATAGATCCCTGGGGCACTCCATTATTCACCTTCCTCCACTGAGAAAACTGACCATTTATTCCTACTCTGTTTTCTCCCTCTCAACCAGTTTCTAATCCATAATAGAACATTGCCTCCTGTGCAATGTGCAAGTTGTGTGAAGTTGGCATAAGATACTGATGTCTGTTCCTTTCATCCTAGCTGTCATGTATGATGGGAAAACAAAAATTTGAACCCAGACAGAAGCCACTGAAGCCCCGAGAGCCAGCTGGGATACCAGGCATGGAGCAGCTGATAAGAGCCTCTTAAACTGCAATGCAGCATCAGGCAAAATGGCAATGTCTGCAGAGGCAAGGGAAGGCTGCATCAACACTTTGAAGAAATGGCTCTACCAGCTTCAGTGGTGACACAAGAGGATTCGCAAAGATGAAGGTTAGCCTATTAGAACTGGATTAAAATGACTAATACGATTGTGTGGTATGATATTTATGGATGGAGATGAAGTGAGGATGGGAAGAGAAGAGTGATGTGGAGAATTGGATGAGTGGTTAAACATGGTGGTAGTGTGTGGCTTTAATACTGGTACGACAATGGTTGTGAATGTAGCTGGTTCTTCTGGGGGAGGAGGGGGAAGTAAGGTTGCATGGATGCAACCAGTAAATAATGAAAGAGTGACAGGCTATGTTTGGGGAAATCTATTATGGGGACTGGCAAATGTTAAGAGCTGTTGGTATGGATATGCTTGTGGGGAGGGAGTTTTGCAATATCTTTTATAATTCATAGGGAGGATAGAATATTTGATGGTGACTTTTAAATGTTAAAGGCCTTAACTCGCTGCAGAAACTATCACTATTTAAGGAGATGCGATGACTTAAGCTCTCAAGTTTGTTTTATCCAGGAAACACATCTATTGAAAAAAAAAGTTGAAAGACTCAGGTCTCAGCACTTCTCATTAGTTGTGCGTGTGTCTTATATGTTAGAGAAAAAGAATAGTGTGGCAATTTTGTTTTCAAAGAACCTATAAACCACTCTACTCTGTAAATTTGCTGATCCAAAGGGAAGAAACCTTGTAGTGAAAGTTTTTGAATGGGTTATGGGAGGTTATCAATATTTATGCATCTAATTCCAACCAAAGGTCCTTCTTTGATAAACTAGAGAGCAATCTGGCTGCAGTGGGAGGAAAGCAGATGGATACTGGGAGAAGGGGAAGGGGAAGGGAAAGGGGGCCTTCAACTTGAAAAGCCATCTGTCCCAGGATAGGTGTATTAGTTATGGAGGGAGTGGGGAATGCAGTCTTAGCAGTCTGATTGAAAGGCTGAAATTATACCTTATCTGCTAATTTTCTTTCCTGGAATCCCTCCAGTCCAGTCAAGTGGGCTATGCTCACCAAACAGCAGGTGGAGGACTGAGAAACACAAGCTCAGAGCTCAGTACAAGTAGCCTGTGCCATTTGACCTAAGACAATATGCAGCTCACCAAGCAGAGATAAACCAGAGCTCCCAAAGACTCCCATTCTCCGCCAGCCACAGCCACCCCCGTAAAGGGATAAGAACGGCAGCCAGTGCTGCCTTAACAAGAAGGTAATCCTTCTTAGACAACATCCCACTGGGGTGTTGGGCTTTGTCTTTTTTTTTCTCAAAAAAAGCATGAATCTATTAACATGGAGACCACTCATGCGTGTCCCTAACCAAATCCCCACTTGCTCAATGCACAATCCTCACGAGCAAGCAGAATGAAATAGCAGCAGAAATTTCCGGTTGGGGGGGGGGGGGGGGGGGAGAGAGGTGCTGAGGGTAGTCCTGGACAGGAGGGACTCCAGGAAAGAAAATCAGCAGGTAAGGTCTAATTTCACCTTCCAAATTCTCCCTCCAGTCCAGTCCATACAAGTGAGACATAGCAAAGCAGTACTAACGATGGGTGGGAACTGAAAGACCAGCTCGTAGCACCCTCTCTCCAAAAGCTGTCTTGCCTCGCCTGAACATCCAGGCAGTAATGCTGCATGAAAGAATGAAGCGATGACCATGTGGTGCTTTACCAATATCCCGGCAAGGTACCATCCTCATTTCAGCCTAGGATGAGGCCTGAGCCCTCGTCGAGCGGGCCCGCAAGCCCATGGGTACCTGATGACCTGTCAAAAGATAGGCGGACACGATAGGCTCCCAAATCCATCAGGAAATAGAAGATTTAGAAGCCGCCTTGCCCCTTCAAGGTCTGCCAGGGTCACCGACAGGTACCTCTTGAGAGATCTGTGGACATCTAATTTATACAGTAGCTGAGCTTCCACAGAATCCCGCAGACCAGGGAAGGACAGCAGGGTCACTAACTGATTGAGATGAAACACCAAAATCACCTTTGGCAAGGAAGGAACAGTCCCTTAAGACAACCTTTTCCTTGAAGGGAACCAAATAAGACTCCTTGCAAGACAAAGCATGTAGCTCAGAAATACAGCGAGCAGAGCAGATTGTCACTGAGACGACCACCTTCAAGGTCAAATCTTTCATAGAGGCCCCCCGAAAGGGCTCAAAAGTGGTCCAGCCAAAGTCAACAGCACCAAATTGAGGTCCCAAGCAGGCACAACAGACCAGCATGGGGGATGAAGATGTTTAACGCCCCAAAGAAAATGAACCACGTTGCTAAGGGCCGCCAAACTGACTCCCTGCACGCAGCCCCTACAACAGGACAATGCCACCACCTGGACCTGCAGGGAGCCCAGAGCTAACTCTTTCTCCAGGCCAGACTGTAAGAAAGCCAAAATGGCTGGAACAAAGGCACCCAGGGGACAGACTCCACACTCCCCATATCAGACTTCTAAATACACGCCAAACTCTCACATAGGCCAGAAAGGTTGACTGATGACACACCTGCAACAGGAAGTCAATCACCTAAGAGGAGTACTCTCAGTGTATCAACCAAGCCCTCTCAAGAGCCAAGCTGTAAGCGAGAATCGATCCACATTCAGCATGCGCACCGATCCCTGCGTCAGCAGATCCACCACTGGCGGCAGATGAAATGGCTCCTCCACCAGAGGTTGAACGAGGTCTGCGTATTAGGGCCCATGGGGCCAGTCCGGCACTATCAAGAGCGCTAGCCTCCGATGCGCCTCTAGCCACTGCAGAACTCGACTGACCAGGGGACACGGAGGAAAGACATACAGGTCTACGGCTGCACCAGAGCTCCTGACAGAAGGCCAGTAAAGACAAAAACTGATTAATATTAAAGGACGAGAGGACTTTTGGCAAGAAGGCAGGCACTGGGCAAAAGGTAACGCCTTTGGGCAAAAAGTTCAAGAAGGGGTTACAGCAAGAGAGCACCTGCAACTCTCTAATCGGTCTGGCAGATGTGATCGCTATGAGAAAGATCAACTTAAGGGAGATGTCCTTGATGGTGGCATGCTTGAGTGGTTCAAAGAGAGGGCACATGAGAGGACGAAGCGTAAGCGCCAAGTCCCAAGGTGGAACTACAGGACGCACCCTGGGTCAGAGAACCTGAACCCCCAGGAGAAACAGTCCAACATCAGAGTGCGCCACCAGCAAGTGACCCATAATGAGTCCCTGGAAGGAAGAGAGCGCCATCGCCTGCACCTTCAGCAAGTTCCAGAACAATTCCTTTTCAAGGCCCTTTTGAAGGAACACGAGAATGGAGGGAAACAAGGCTCTCCACAGGGAGAGGCACTGCGGCTGACACCAAACCTCGAAAAGATACCACACCTGGGCATAAGCAAGAGAGGTGGACTTCCACCGGGCTTTTTGCAAAGTTGCCTCCATCACGGTAGAATAACCCTTATGCCTTAGCAGATGCCTCTCAATGGCAAAGCCGTAAGCGAGAAGGGAGCCACAGGGAAAACATACAGTAGAGGGAACGGAGGCCAGGGCTGGACTAAGGCATCCAGGCCGCTAGAGCTGGGCTCCCTGCGGTGACTGAATTAGAGGGAACTTTGGCATTGGCTGCCGTAGCCATTAGATCCGCTCCTGGGAGCCCCTAGTGATTCACTATTCAAGTGAAGGCCCACAAGGCGAGCTCCCATTCCCCGGATCAAGGAAGTGATGGCTGAGATAATCGGCCTCCAGGTTGTCCTTTCCCACAATGTGCTGGGCCGTGATGGCCTGAAGGTGTAACTCGGCCCAGGGAAACAGGAGGGACATCTCCCATGCAATACCTGGGCACTTCATGCTGCCCTGGTGATTAATATAAGCCACCATGGTTGCATTGTTGGATAGGACTCATACTGCAGGACAGTAGGACCACCAGCCTGAGAGGCTGGTATCAGTGGTAGAATCACACAGGATCAGAGCCTCAAGGGGCATGCCCTTCAGCATGTTGTGGGGAGAAGCCCACCACCGAAGGCTGCACCGCACTGTCAGGGGAAGTGGGAGATGAATGTGGTAGATCTGTGAGCACGGGACCAGCGAGTCAGCAAGGACTGTTGTAGCAGCTGCATGTTCCAGCATCGTGGCCATAGCCCCCATGAGCTTCAAGTAATCCCATGCCATATGGGCAGGATTCTCCAGAAACTCTTGGAGCTGGTCCTTGAACTTGGTCCAGCACTCCTGCCATCACGTGATTTTTTTTCCAAAGAAACAAGGGTTTTAGAAGAGAAAAAGAAAAGAAAACATGGGCAAAGGTAGCTAAGGGTCCCTCAGAAGGATCCTCCTGATCCAATGCCCCCACCAAGCTATGCTGGCTCTCCTAGCCAGGAGCTAGCCCGAAACAGAAGATGATCAACCAGAGAAGTATCTCTTATACTTCCTAGGATCTGGGGTGGACAAGCTACACTGGACCCAGACTCAAACTGGACAGGAGCTACAGGTCTCAAAGGAGTAAGGAACCAGACGAAGTCATCATCTGTTGGAGACAGAGAAAATTATTGAAGGGAACCCCTAGCTGTACCAAGGTTTTATGCCAGAGATGATGTCACGACAAAGTTTTGTTTTCCTTTTCTCGGTCTCCATCAGTTGCTAGCAGGGGGAGATAACCTATTGGTCTGGACTGGTCTAGCAGGAGGACCAACTGCACCTTCAACGAGTTCCATAAAGAGTAGTGTCAGGATACTACCGTCGAAGGGGTAACTCAGTCTCTATGGAGCTCCGAGGAGAGCATGACATGACACACTGCTCCAGCAGGCCCTCTCCACTCCCTACCCCTTGCAGTGCACAGAGGTTAAGACCTTTAGCCAGCAACCTCTTAAAGGCTGGGTCAGACATCCCCAGATAGATATATGAGGCTGCTGCCTAAACATATTCTGCTGAAGAATGGTGCTGAGCTACACATGTTCAAGTGAGGAGGACCGTTGAGGTCTTTGTGAAGAGCAGTGCTGCTAGAAGTCCATCGAGTGGTATGTCCTAGTTAATAAGCCTGAGGGGAGATTTTCCCAGTGCCGAAGACAATTTTGCGGATATTTCATGCAGAGAAGAAAAAAAAAGCCTTATTCCTCCTAAAATCACACTGGAGGACTTGGGAAGCGATTACCAAGAAAGAAAAGACTAGTGGAACCTATTGCTCAGAATCGTGATGTTTCAAAGGCTACTGTTACCAAATTAGAGGACGAAGAGGTGAGACATCTTAAAATGGAATAACTAGGGATGATGAAGAACCAGATACAAAATCAAGTAGCTGGTGGATCCTATATTAAGGGTAATGTTTTGCTTCATGCAAAAACTGAAGTTTATAGTTTTAATAAACTTATTATATCACCTTCTTCCAGGGTGTCAAAGCAGTTTATAAAATCTTAAAAACATAAAAGATGAAAAAGAAAAATGGGGAGGTGGGAAAGCGTAGTTACTCACCTGTAAAAGGTGTTCTCCAAGGACAGCAGGAATCAGTCCTCACATATGGGTGATGTCGACGCCAACAGAGCCCCTGTGGAAGCATCTCCCCAGCTTTCAAAGAAAGCCTTTGGGAGATGTCACCACACATGCATGGTTCCCTTCCCAACCAAGGGTGCCATCTTAGTCAGACAACACAGCTAGAGCCAACAAAAGATGGGAAAAATTGTACAGCAACTCCAAGGGGGGGAGGGAGGAAGGAGGGTTGTGAGGACTGATTCCTGCTATCACTGGAGAACACCTGTTACAGGTGAGTAACTACGCCTTCGCCAGAAAGCATAGTTACTCACCTGTAACAGGTGATCTCCGGGAACAGCAGGAATTTAGTCTTCACATATGGGTATCGTCAGTACTGACGGAGCCTGTGCGGGAACGCTCCCCAGCATCCAATTAGAAAGCTTTTGGGAGCATCCCACAGCGCCTGCATGCTGCCTTCCCACCTTTCCCAACAGCCTCTCTCCAGTTGAGTTTTAAAGCTGAGACAAAGAGAGAGAGAGGGAAAGGAAAGAAAAGAGAGATACAACTCCTAGGAGAGGTGGGTGGGTTGTGAGGACTAAATTCCTGCTGTTCCCGGAGATCACCTGTTACAGGTGAGTAACTATGCTATCTCCAGGAACAAGCAGGAATGTAGTCTTCATATATGGGGATTCCCTAGCTACTGATGCCAGGGAGAGACCCCAGACGTTGTGTGCCCTTGTGAAAGGGCTCCACTTCCCCCCATGGATCTCTGGCATCCTACCAGGAATGGTGGGTAGGAGTTTATTAAGTATGGAACAGGTGTTGTAGAACAGCCTGACCAAACAAGGCATCCCGGTGGGAGTCCTTGTCCAAACAGTAATGAGCTGTGATGGTATGAACAGAGGCCCAAGTAGCTGCTCGACAGATGTCGTCAATAGACACAGAGTGTAGATGAGCCATTGAGGCTGCCATGGCCCTCACATTGTGAGCTGTGACCTGTGACCTGGCGCTCCAAAGATTGTTCAGTCTGATCGTGGGCAAAAGCTATGCTGTCCACCACCCAGATGGACAGGGTCCACTTGGTCACAGCCTCCCACAGATGACAGGGGTCGTATGAAATGAAAAGCTGTGAGTCTTTGCGATGGCCCTGGGTATGCTGCAGGTAGGACAGGGCCCTTTTGCAGTCCAGAGTATGAAGATCAGCAGCCGCCTTATCAGCATAGGGCGGTGGAAAGAAGGTAGGGAGCACCACCTCCTGACTGAGGTGGAAGACGGATACCATGTTTGGAAGGAATTTTGGGTGGGTTTGAAGCATGACCCTGTTCTTGTAGAACCCAGTGTAAGGTTCCTCAGCCACCAAGGTCTGAAGCTCACTGACTCTGCAGGCAGAGGTGAGCGCCACCAGGAAGACAATCATCCAAGATAGGTAATGCAAATAGCAGGTAGCCAAAGGTTCAAAAGGTGGCTTGGTAATCTGCGTCAGAACTATGTTGATATTCCATTCCACTGGAGGCAGTTTGATGGGAGGCTTAGAGAGCAGTAAGCCCCGCATGAATCGGGTAATGTGGGGCTGCACAGAAAGAGGTTTGTCCATTATGGAGTGATGGTGCGTGGAGAGCACGCTCAGGTGTGCCCTGACGAAATTGGACTTGAGTCCGGTCTGCGAGAGGTGGCATCTGTTCTGGGTAGCTTCGCCGGCTGCTCCCGCTCTGACTCCTCGGATACCCTTCCAGAGGCTGTGGGACCTTGAATGGGACTTGCCATGCATGTCCGTTTCCCCAGGAAGAGGCCCTTGAGGATTTCTTTTTCTTATGCTCTCGCTCTGGGGAACCCTTATCTGTGTGTCTGTGTGCCTGCTCGGGGACCACGGGGGCTTTACGTGACTCTGAGGATCCATGCAGGGCCTTAGAGCATACAGCTACTGGGGATACCTGGGCTAAATCTGACCTGTGGAAGATGTCACCCTGCAACTCTCTATGGCCTTAGCGGACATCTTTTTGCACAGGGAGCACACCTCTGGGTCATGGTCAGCACCTAGACACCAGAGGCAACAGTCATGTGTGTCAGTAAGGGACATGTTCTTCGAGCACCAATCACACTTCTTAAAACCACTAGCCATTGGGGCAAAAAGGACCCCAGCGAGGTTGAAGACCTTCGACGCAGCCAACAGTTAGGAAGGGCACAAAGCTGGATGAAAAAAACTAAACAGGTTCTGAGTCTCGAAGCAGAGTCAATGGGACTCTGAGGCGGGAAAGGGGCCGGTGCTAACCAGATGATACACTTTAGTGCACATGAAAATCAACTTTTTTCTGAGGATGGAAGACGAATGTCTGTAGGGCTCCACAGAAAAAGGGAGACTGAATAAGATGGCACCCTTCAGCGGGAAGGGGACCACACATGCATTGTGGCATCTCCCAAAGTCTTTCTTTGAAAGCTGGGGAGATGCTTCCACGGTGGCTCCGAATTTTGTTTCGAAGCAAAAGAAAATCAAGTCCATAGCAATAACCCATAGAGTGTCAGGCTGTTCTGCACTCAAGAGTTGTGCAAAATGTATTTTAGAGATAGTCCGAAGATGACTCAAGGTAAAAACATTGCGGTCACCAAGATTTTTTATTCTCAAGGGAAACGCCTGACAGTTTGGATATTCCAAACTTTCCTGAAATCATCTGATAGTAGTATCCCTACAAGGGCTGTTCTATTGCTCTCCTTGGCTCCTGATAAGGACAAGAGTCTTCTTTTTCGGTGTTACTTTAAAAATAAAGATATAGCTTTTTGTGGACACAACTGTCTTGTTCCCGAATGTGGATAAGGGGACGTAATTAAAGCAGAAAGCTTTTCTCCAATTAAAACAAGTCAAGAGTGTGGAGGACCTTTTTTTTTCCTGAAGTTCCCCTGCAAGTGTCTGGTTGACCATGCAGGTAATAAATACATCATCTTTGATCTTGAACAGTTAGATCATTTTCTTAGAGACAAAAATGCCCAATTTCTTTTTGTTTCTTCTGATTTAAGGTATTTGATATGGGAGCTGGCTGGAGCAATCTTGTTTTGTTACTGGGAAGGCAAGGACTATGTGGGAAGACTATTACTACTACTAATCATTTGTACAGCGCTACACAGTACCTGCTCAGAGCTTACAATCTAATCAAGATGAAAATCACCACAAAACTGGAGACTAGTGTATGGTAAGATTCAAATAAGTAGTGAACAAAACAGTAAGAAACATCAAGATCAAAAAGCAACCTCAAAGAGGTGCGGTTTTAGCTTAAATTTGAATAGGGCTAAAGAAGGAACCTGACACACTGACTCAGGTAGTTTGTTTGTTCCAGGCATATGGAGCAGCAAGGTGGAATGAACGAAGACTGGAGCTGGTAGTGGCAGAGAAGGACACAGATAAAAGGGATCTTCCAGAGGAGCATGGTTCCCTGGGTATTTATGATAGCACCAACGTTACTTAGTATATTTATAAATGATCTAGAAAAGGAAATGAGAAGCAAGGTAAGGTAACAATTTACCTACCAGTTAATATCCTTTCCTTAAGTCCTGCTAGACCAGTTCCAACAAGTGGGTTATGTTCCCCTACTAGCAGATTGCTGAAGACAAACCACCAATGAAAAGCCCAGGTTTCAATGACATCACTCACATGCATCTATCTGCTTCAGTCACCAAACGTCTCTTCAGTATTTGTCCAAAAGCATACAGGAGAAACATGGCAAGTCTCACACAACCTCAACCGTGGGCAACAATTGATAATCAACAGTAGAGAACTCTGTACAGGAAAACAAACAGAAGGCTATCAATAGAAGATGAACCTGTAGAGCCAAGAATAAAAGTCACAGTGGAGCCAAGGGAACTGCAGCAGCAGAACAGAGAAAATAAAGTTTCAGGGATGGGCCCGGGACTGGTGTAGCAGGACGCAAGGAAAGGTAACTGGTAAGTAAAAGGTTACCTTCCATATCATCCTGCTAGACCAGTCCAGACAAGTGGGACGTATCAAAGCTACGACGCTACTGGGCAGGAAAATCCTTGAGTCAAAGGCCGTTAACGCTTGACCAAAATGGAAGGTGATGCCCATGTTGCTGCCCGACAAATATGTCTGCAGGGGCTATGGAGCTCTGCTCTGTCCATGAGGACACTTGTGCTCGAATAGAATGTGTGTGCAAACCCTCTGGAACAGGCCGGCTCTGCAACAAGTACGCTGAGGCAATGGCCTCCTTAATCCAGCACCCCAAAGTCAACCTAGCCACCATGTCACCCTTGCGCAAGTCAGCAAACAGAACAAAAAAGATGGTCTGACTTACAAAAAATTCATAACCTCCAAGTACCGGAGAAGCACCGGGCAAAGTTACTTATCCTTTCCCCAACACTGCTCCTTAGAGAAGAAGGGCAGGCAGGCCAACTGGTTCACATGAAAGGGAGAAATCACCTTAGGCAAGAAGGCAGGCACAGGCCGAACGGAATAGGCTCCCTTGAAAAAGACAGATAAGGATCATAGAAACATGATGGCAGAAAAAGACCACATGGCCTATCTAGTCTGCCCTTCCATATCACCCACTACAAGTGTCCCTTTTTTGCCTTTAGAGAGCCTCTATTTGTCTCCTGCTTTCTTTGAAATTAGATACTATCCTCATCTCTACCACCTCAACTGAAAGACTATTCCACGCATTTAGCATCTTTTCCATACAGAAATATTTCTGCATATTACTCCTGAGTCTATTCCCTTTCACCCTCATCTTATGTCCCCTTGTAGTAGAGCTTGCTTTCAATCAAGAGGCTCTCCCTCCTGTGCATTTATGCCATGGAGGTATTTAAACGTCTCAATCACATCACCTCTTCCCCCCCCCCCCTTTCTTTTTAAGTATACATATTAAGGTCCTTAAGTCTGTCCTCATATGCTTTATAACGAAGACCACTAACCATTTTAGTAGCCACCCTCTGCACCGACCCCAATCTGTTTATATCCTTTTGAAGGTGCGGTCTCCAGAATTGCACACACTACTCCAAATGAGGTCGTGCCAAAGACTTATACAGAGGCACTGTCACCTCCTGTCTTCTGCTGGCCATTCCTCTCCTTGCTCAGATTTCGGCAAGACATAGCCTGCAGCTCAGAAATCAGCCTTGTGGAAAAAATCGTGACCAAGATGATTGTCTTGGGCATCAAATCATTTAAAGTAGTGCACTTCAACGCCTCAAAGGGTGCCAACATCAGAGCCCTGAGCACCAGGAAGGGAACAGACCAGAGGGAAGGATGCAGACACCAAACCAATGGAGAAAGCGCATGACATCCAAGTGCAAGGCTAGAGACTTACCAGCCAATACACCTTGGAAACACGCCAAATCTGCCACCTGAACTTTCAGGGAGCTAAGAGAAAAGCACTCTGCAGGCCATCCTGTAGAAAAGCCAACAGAGATGGTACCTTGGCAGCCTCAGGAGCCAAAAGCCGAATGTTGCACCATCACTCAAAGAAGCACCAGACCTGCACGAATGGTAGCATGGTAGATCTCATCCGGGCTCTGGCAGTGTACTGACCACTGCCGGAAAATAGCCCTTACGTGTTGTCTACATTCAAGAACCAAGACATCAGCAAGGGAACCGCGTTCTCCAGGATACTCAGTCCCTGCCACAATAGGCCCCGAAATGGAGGAAACCAAAGAGCCGCATCAGGTCTCTGAGCCATGCTCTGCTCTGACAATCCTGTCTGAATGCTGTTCTATATGCTGAATCACTCGCCCCACCAGAGGCCACGGAAAAGACATGTACAACAGTTGCTGACTTGGCCAAGGCTGGGCCAAGGCATCAACACCCTTGGACCTTGACTCCGTGCGGCAACTGAAGAAGCGGCAAACTTTGGCAATGGGGCTGGTCACCATCAGATTCATTTCGGGGCAACCCCAGCAACGCACAATTACCTGATGAAACACCTCCTGGCTCAACTCCCACTCTCCCGGATCTAGAGTGCCGGTTGAGGAAGTCCGTTTCCACATTGTCCACCCTGGCAATATTCTGAGCTGACAAGGCTAGAAGGTTCTTCTCTGCCCAGGCAAACAGCAGAGCCATCTCCAGAGCTACCCTGGCACTCCTTGAGCCGCCTTCTCGCTTGACAAAAGCCACCACTGTGGCATTGTCTGAAAACACTCCAACCACCTGGCCTTCAACCAAGGGCTGGAAACACAGAAGAGCCAACTTTATGGTCTTCGCCTTGAGGCAGTTGATGGACCACGCCGTGCTTCTTTATGGCTCTAACAGTCTTGGGTTGTATGGTCTTGGCAATGGGCTCCCCAGCCCAAGAGACTGGCATCTGTTGTCGAGAGGATCCAGGAGAAATCGTCCAGTGGCACACCCTTCCTCAGATGATAGGGCTACTGCCACCACCGCAGGCGGGACTTCACTATCAATGGGAATGGCAGTCTGAGCTCAAACTGCCACAGAATTTGGGACTACCGAGTCAGCAAGGACCACTGGAGCAGTTACATGTGAGCATGCGCTCACAGCACCATCAATCTGAGGAGCTGAAGATAATCCCAGATGCTGGGAGCCTGCTGCGCATAGAAAAGTGCCAGGCAATCCAACAGTCTTCTGACTTTCTCCTCTGGCAGGAAAACACTGCAATTGCTTTGTGACCTCCTCAAGAGAAAGACTCATATAAAAAAATATATGAGAGAATTCTTGCAGAAAGCATAGATTGTCTGGAAGGTTTGACGTCCAAAGTCATCTAGTGTTTTAGACTCACGACCTGGCGGATAGGAAGAGTGCTTTTTCTTACTCTTTACCCGCCTCATTGCTGATTCCACTACTAGGGAATGATGAGGAAGTTGAGTCTTTTGAAACCCTGGAGAGGGGGGCAACCTGATATAACAGATCAGTTGCCCTGTGAGGTGGGGGTACCCGGAAAGGTGTTTCCCACATTCCTAGAAGGAGATCCTGCAAGGAATGATGCAAAGGAAGCATTATGTTCCCTTTGCTTTGGTAGAAAGAGAGCCTTGTGCAGGATCATGTCCTGGGATAGGAATGGCAAGGGATCTTGCTATATCCCAGAGGAAACTCTGAAAAGAGGGATCCCTAACAGGAATCTCTCTTGGACAGGTTAGATTCAAAGAACTAGCCTGAGCATCCACAGAGGTATCCAAATATATAGGAATAGAAGATCCTGCACAGTGCAGTGTGGAATGCTTAAGGGATGGTTGCTGGTACTGGGTATCATGAGCAGCAACTGTCCTTACCACAGTGTCCATGCCAGGTATCGACTCCAAGCTTAGTATAGAATGGAGCGATCCTGTTGAAAAAAGCATGGTAGGAGTTGGCCACGATGCTACTGTGGATACCGGTACCGATGTGAATACCGGTACCGATATCGGAGTCGAGCCCGACAAAGACATCTGAGTAGTCATCGGTGACAGTTCAATCGGTACCAAGGTGACCGAACCCATCCGGCCACTATCCCCGGTACCGAACCACCGGTATCGATCGATGTCGGTACCAAAAGCTATTGGTACCGAGTCTTCTAGACTAGAGATCGATTCCAAACTCGGCATCGAGGGCAGAGAGCCTGATAAGCAAAGCATGGAAGGCACCGACCACAAAGGTAATGAGGTCGTCGGTACCGATTTTGGTACCGTGTTTGACACCGGTGAAGGGAAGTCAACCAGTGGCAACTCAATCGGCCTCAAGGGAACCGAGAGTTGTGGATCCGAATCATCGGAACCGAGCCTTCGGTACCACCGAGAGCCAGTACACCAAGGCGAGTCGGTACCCAGTCCTCCAGACTGGAGATCGATTCCAGACTCGGTATCGAAGGAAGCGAGTCTATCGATGCACGTCTGGAGGGTACTGACGGCAGTGGTAATATTGGTGCTAGTACCGATAATGGAAAGTCAGTCTGGGGCACTGTTCCCTCTAAGCTGTGCGCATGTGCGCGCGCACACACCTCGCCGAGCGAGCGCACATACTTTACAACAGAGCGCACAAAAATTACGGTTCTGATTCTGATAGAAAACAACACAGACGTCTTAAAATTTAAAAGTTGTTGTGTATTTACGGTTTTCACAAGTTCTACAATATTTTCTAGTGCAATCAATGTGGTGTACATACTGTATTCTGACGTGTAGTCAAATTTTAAAGTATAGAACTCAGAGTGTCTTTATATGGCGCACAAAAATTTAACCTTCCTTCAAAAGCTGCACAGCTGATATTTTATGCGCACACAGCCTACAGAAAATTAGAGGGAACATTGGTCTGGGGTGTATCCACCGGTCCCGAAGGTACCGAGGACGCCAGATGACGATCCCTGGTGAGGAGTGTTTCATCCAACACCAGTGCCGATGCCGGGGTATCGGTACCACTCGAAGCGGATGCCACCACCGGACACGGCTGAGGTATGTTCTGTGGGGGGTGAACCCCAGGAACAACCTGAAACCCCTTATTTGCTTTGGAGACCGAAGACTCCCGCCGGGGTTTTGAAGCCAGTGGGCCCTCGAGGGCAAGGCCGGAGCCGTCTTCAAGCAGTGCATGAGACCTACCACTCGAGGACTGGCTAGTCTTAACAGACTGTTTGTGGGTTACCTGATCCTGTGTGGAAGAAGAAGGGGACGGTGCCCCGAAGTTGGAGGGCAACCGTGTATCGAGGGAATGTTGAAAACCTCTTCTCACCAAACTGTTGTCAGGACCCAAGCAGGTTAGACACCAACTTTGAGGGTCTAAAAATAAAGTTGTACCGCCACAGTGTGAACATTTCTTGGAGAAAGTGCCTGGCAGTTCCATGAAGGAAAAGAAGAGGCCTAAAAGGCCTAAGAGACCGTGGGACACTATGAAGAAAAATATCCCGTGGAAAAGAAAAAATTTTTCAGGAAAAGAAAAGAAAACACCAGCGGTACCGGTGGCGTCGGGAAGACAGCCGCGACCACAAGAAAACTAAAAAATAAAAACAAGAATTTTCTGCGGTGACAGGAGGACGTCCTGCCGGCTCCGCGGAAAAACAAAAACTGAGGAGAGGCAGTTGGGAAAGGCGGGAAGGCAGCACGCAGGCGTGCTGGGATGCTTCCAAAAGCTCTTGATTGGACGCTGGGAAGCGTTCCCACGCAGACTCCGTCGATACCGATGTACCCATATGTGAAGACTCATTCCTGCTTGTTCCTGGAGATATGCTGCTACCACAGCCATGCATTTCGTGAACACCCTTGGTGCTGAGGCTAGGCCAAAAGGAAGTACCATGTATTGATAGTGCTTTCCTTGGACAAGGAACCAAAGGAACTTTCTGTGAGTTGGATGGATGAGAACATGAGTATACGCATCCTTGAGATCTAGAGAACAAAGCCCATCCTGACTCTGAAGGTATGGCAGCAGAGTTCCCAGAGAAATCATCTTGAATTTCTCTTTGAACAGGAATTTGTTCAATTCTGAGGTCTAAAATAGGTCTGTGTCCCCCTGTTTTTCTTTGGGATAAGGAAATAGGGGGAGTAAAACCCTGTACCCTGTTGAGAAATGGGTGCTACTTCTATTGCCCCTTGGGCAAGAAGCATAGTGACCTCTTGATCTAACAGATTGATGAGAGAGGTTTGAGAATTGAACTGTCTTACCACTGTGGGGGGGGGGGGGATGCAAATAAAATGAAGCTTGTACCCCTCTTTTATAATGGAGAGAGTCCAATGTTCTGCTGTTATCTGCCCCCATCTGGGGGCAAAGTGACACAACCTTCCTGGAATGGTGGAAGGCTCTGGTCCATTGAGAGCCAGGAAGGCTAAGTTCTCTAGATGAAAGTCAAAGGCCTTGTGGAAGCTGAGACTGCTGGGACGGTTGAGGCTTAGCAGTCTTTGCTTTCCTTTGTTTAGATGGGTGCTGACTCTTCCAAGCAGGCTGACCTGCGGAACGTCCCTGCTGGGAATAAGGAGGGTAAAACCTCTTCTTTTTTGAGAAGAATTGTTCCTTGAAAGATTTCTCCCTTGCAGGATCAGCTGTGGCTTTGGATAACCTATCCAAAGTGGAGTTGTCAGCATCCAACTCTTTGGCTTTCTCTTGCCAATTTTTGCCGAAAAGATTCTCACCTGTACAAGGGATATTGCCCAGTTTGTCCTGTACCCAGAGCTCCAAATCGGATGCCTGGAGCCAGGCAATTCTACGTGCACCTATGGCAATGGCAGAGGTTCTGCTTATGCACTGAAAACAGTCAAAAGCTGCACGATTGACAAATTTGGAAACATTCTGGGCATGTTTAACCAGAGTGAGAAAATCCTGCCTCTTATCTTCAGGAAGAAGAGGGCTCAGAACCTCTAAATCTCCTGTGACTTCTTTAAAGAACATTCCCATATATAAAATATAGGAACTGATCCTGGCAGAAAGCATGGAAGCCTAGAAAGTACGACATCCAAAGGCATCCAAGGTTCTACACTCACATCCTGGAGGATTAGAGGCATGCCTCTTTGCACTCCTGATCCTTCTCATGGCTGATTCCACTACAATAGAGTGGTGAGGAAGCTGAGTCTTCTGGAAACCAGGACAAGGAGGGACTCGAGACAGTATCCAGTCTATGAGAGTGAGGGGAGGTGGTAAGAGGTGTTTCCCACATTCTTAGTATTAGATCATATAAGATCTCATGGATAGGCAAAGTAGCTGCCTCCTTAGAAGCTTTGGGATATTGAAGAATTTCCAACTCCTTTGCTCTGGGCTCTGTTTCGGGAGCCACAGTAATGGAAAGACCTCGAGCCACCTCCCTGATAAAATCCTGAAAAGGAAATATCTTCTGGAGGAGACATCCTACGTTTAGGAGAGGAAGGCTCCTCCGGGAGAAGTATCCCGGTACCGACAGAATCGTCAGAATCCTCAGACTCCTCCGAGGATTCAAAGTACCTTCTGTCCGGATGCTCTTGTAGAGCCCGATACCCGTACCGACCGAAGACGGTACCGGAGGGAACTGGTACCGGTGTATCGGTAACGGAAGGCATAGCATGACTGAGTGCCGGCAAAGCAGACACCGATGTCGATGCCAGTACCGGTTGATTTGTCTGACGCGGTTCCAAGGGTGTCGATGCCACAAGGAGAGCCGCCAGACTGCATTCAATAGCCAGGAACCTCTGGTCTATCGACGCTGCCAATGCCTGGGTGTCTGTACCGGAGAAAGCAACCGGTACCCCAGAGCATGGCACCACTAGTTCTGCCGAGGTTGAGGCCTCGAGAACATCCTGGAGCCCCAATAATGCTTTGGAGGCTGAAGCCTCTTGCCGGGGCAATTTTGCCGGTACAGAACCCTCAAGGGCAACGCCAGAGGCATCTCGATGCTTAGAAAGAGATCTGAGGACCGGCTAGACTTATGTTTAGTTACCTGAGATCCATGGGAGGAAGACAAAGCCCTGGAAGACGTCGATGCCACAGAAGCTGCATCGGAGGGAAAAAGGGTGCTGAGCTTAGCAGCTCGGTTTTGTCGACCCCTCTTGGACATCACGGCACAAGCCATACACTCAGAGATGGAGTGGTCAGGACCTAAACATTTAAGACACCACTCATAGGTGTCGGTGACGGAGATGGTACCACCACACTTGGTGCACTTTTTGAAACCTGAAGCGGGTTTTTCCATGATAGAAGAAATTTTGGGCCTAAGGCCTAAAATGGCGCGTGCACCTGGAAAAGAAAAGTTTGGAAAAAAATACTAATTTTTTTTTTTTTTCAGAAAGAAAGAACCGGCGGTACTGGTATAGCGTCGAGGAAGGCAGACGCGACTACAAAAAAAGGAGAATAAGGAAAAAATTTTCTGCGGTGACAGGAACGACGACCTGCTGGCTCCGCGGAAAACGAAGAACTGGAGAGAGGCAGTTGGGAAAGGCGGGAAGGCAGCATGCAGGCGCTATGGGATGCTCCCAAAAGCTTTCTAATTGGACGCTGGGGAGCGTTCCCGTGCAGGCTCCGTCAGTACCGACGATACCCATTATGTGAAGACTACATTCCTGCTTGTTCCTGGAGATTGAAGGTTTTCCTGGTCGGTAACAATGAAAGTCCCGAGACTCCCTGGAATTCAACCAGCGCACACTCTGTGGACAGGTGAAGGCTTACAAGAAAGTGGTACCAGCCCACTTCACAAGACCCCTGGATCTGTCTTTTGGAAGGTGGTAAGATTTTGTCTCACCCAGGTCCTTTACCAGCTTCTGCAAATTGGCTCCAAAAAGAAGCTTCCCCTTAAAGGCCAGTTGAGTCCACTGTCCAGTGTCAGAGCCAATCCAATCCTGTGGCACTGTTGTCAGGGCACTATCCCTGGCCACCAAACATACCAGGTCATACATGGCATCAGAAAGGAAAGCCATAGCAGACTATAAAAAAAGGATATCATCATCCAGCAGAAGAGACTGACTCCACTGGAGCAGGGCTCAAGATGTCAGGCTGGCACATACCGCTAGCTGTAGAATAGCAGCCGCCACAGCAAACTGGCTCTTTAACAATGAATCCACCTTACGGTTCAGAAAATCCTTTAAGGCCGATCCACCTTCCACAGGAATGGTGGTCCGTCTGGTATCCATCTTGGGAATTCAAGCCACTCAATTCATTTTCCAGGAGAGCACAGATCTTTACACACCCCTAACCCCTCAGGCGGGGAGTTGGGAAAGTCCCACTCCAACTGATCATATCCTTGATCACATCTGGGAAGGGGAAGACAATAGTGAATCTCTGCACCCTTGAAGGAGCAGGTGCATCTTTGACTCCTGCTCTGTCCCAGAAGCATCTATCATGTTCAAAGCAGATGAGACCCTGGCAATCAACGCCATCAGATCTTCCTTCCAGAATAGGTGGATCACTCCGGCCTCTTCTGCAGGCGAGTACACTTCTTTATCTATGTCAGAGCATCTAAATCGAAGTCATAGTCAAAATCTTGGAGTTCCCAGTTGTTCCCCATCTCCAGGTGGTGCCCCTCACTGGGGACGCTTTGCCAAAGGCTATCGAACAGGGCTGCCACTCTCAGCCTGCCCTGCATGAGACGACATCCGGGGGCACCCGAAGGCTGCAGGTTCCAAATTTCCACAACAGAAAGACTAGAACTGCTGCAAAAAAGAAAAGATCTCCGGGGAGGACAATCTGGAGCCCCAAAGCTCTCCTCTCCTCTTGGAAATGACCCCCCAATACCAGGGGGCACAGCCACAACAGAGCCCCTAGAGGACTGTAATGGGGTATACAGAAGGCTGGTTACCAGTCTCTCTCCACCGCTTTGACCCGGTGAAAAGCGGGATATAAATACAGTTAAATAAAATAAATAAAAGAGTCTGCAGCCCAGAGTTCAGGGTTGGGAGGGTGTGGCTCAGAGGGAGAGGTTAAGCAGTCAGCAGGCTGCAGGAGGGATAGAGGCCCATGGAGCTAGAAGTCCTTCCAAGGCAAACCATGCAAAGGAGCTCTGAGGTGGGAACTCTAACTGAGGCTGGAGGAATGGTCGAGCTTTTACTGCATCGCGCATTATAGGCGTTAGGTTAGGAATGAACTTTGGAGCCGCTTGGGTGGAATGCACGTACAGACCGCATGACCGCCAGGTGCATAATAGGAGAAAAACGCTATTAACGTGTACAGAAAATGGCAGGAAATCCCCACACAGCACCAACAGTCACCAGCAGTCCACCCTGAATTACATCTCAGATGACGTAATTGGGAGCTCCTAACAAGGACAATGACTAGGTCAAACCTTGGCATCACTCCTTGAGAGCTACAGGCAGAGAATCCTTGCCGAGCTCTGTTCTATTCCCCTGAAACTGTTTTACTGGCTTTGCAGTTCTGCGTTTAAAAGGTGGCTGGCAGGCAGATCCCTCAGAGCCTTCTGTGATCTTCAGCAGAGAGTAGAGCGGACAGAGGGGGTACCAGGTTTGTGTGCTACCCTTTTCCAGAACCTTCCAATTTTTGGCTGCTCAACAGGCTCTTATAATAAGCATATGGAGCTGAACCAGTTTTTCCCTCCTCCTATACCTACCAAAAAGACAAGTCTAATGGAGCTTCCCACGTCACACTCATGTTAAAGAGTCATTCTCAAGGTGGCTGTTCACAAGCATTTAATCAATCTTTTCCTCTTAATCTTCAGATTTTCTTCAGAGAGGAGAAAATCTATCCACCATCTGCAGGAGACAAAGAAATACTGGTGGCTGAGGCGAATGGAGGCATGGGAATGTCATTGAAAAAGAGAAATTAGACTTACCTGCTAATTGTAGTTCCTTGAGGAACTCCAGTCTAATCCCGAAACCTCTGGGTTGTGCACCTCCTCCAGTAGCTTGGAGACTGAGCATGTCATCTTTTTCCTGACGACACTGGCATACTTAAGCAGCTAGCATCTCCCACGAGCCCCCAGTAATCTATTGACAAAGCAGACTCACATTAGCAACAAATAAGTAGTTGAACAATATTAACAAATAACTGTCACTTGCCGAACTGATAACTCGTTAACACCTTTCCACCAGTGGGAAAATACATCCCCGCATCCCTTAAATGTAAAGGCACCCGTGAAGCCTCCGAGCCGCGCCAAACGGCACCGAGCTCCATGGCCTGCCACTCCTTGACGACTTTCCTGGCCCCTAGTCGAGCTATGCTCGCCCCTCCCCCGCAGATCCTGACAATGCAGAGCTCCCCGGGGTCCCAGGCGAAGACACAAAGAACTAAAATGGGCGGGATCCGGGACTGGACTGGAGTTCAAGGAACTACAATTAGCAGGTAAGTCTAATTTCTCTTTCTTTATTGTCCCTCCAGTCCAATCCCAAAACCTCCGGGATGTAACAGAGCAGTACCACTCAATGGGAGGGACCGTAACTGCAGCCTGAAGCACTGCAGATCCAAACCGAGCATCCCCCGCTGCCTGAACATCCAGGCGGTAATGCTTCGCAAAGGTATGAAGCGAAGACCATGTTGCTGCCTTACAAATCTCCACTGGCGAAACAAGGCTATATTCTGCCCACGACGTCACCTGAGCTCTGGTGGAATGCGCCCGCGAGCCCTCCCGGCACCTCCCTTCCTTTTAGAATGTATGCCGAAGCAATGGCTTCTCTAATCCACTGGGAAATGGTGGCCTTAGCAGCCGCCTCTCCCCTTCATGGCCCTCCAAACAAAATAAACAAGCGCTCCGTCCTCTGAAAGGACGCCGTGCAGCTCAAGTAACGCCACAGGATTCTCTTAACATCCAAGAGCCGCAACTGCGAGCTTGCGGCCCCCCCCCCCGGCAACCGCAAGGTGGACAAGACAACCGTCTGGTGCACATGGAATGCCGATACCACCTTGGGCAGGAGGGAAGGCACAGGCCGCAAAACTACCTTCTCCCTGGAGGAGGATAGGAAAGGCTCCCAGACAAGATAATGCCTGAAGTTTTGACACCCTGTGTGCCGAACAGACTGCTACCAAGAATACCGCCTTCAGGGTGACGTCTTTCACCGAAGCCTGACACACCACTTCGAAGGTCTCCCCCGCGAGCACCATAAGCACCAAGTTGAGATCACATGACGGAACCACCAACCTCCTTGGAGGCCTCAAACGACTCAAGGCCCTCAAAAACCTGAGCACGTCCAGGTCCATACCTAGCATCACCCCTTGCACCCTACCTCTATAACATAAAATCGCAGCCAGCTGCACCCTCAGCGAACTGGCAGCTAAACCCTTGTCAAAGCCAGCTTGCAGGAAGGCCAAGACCTCCGGAACAGATGCCGATCCCAGCCGCAACTGCGTGTCTGCACACCATGCTTCAAATATACGCCATACACTGACATAAGCTAAGCACATAGCCTTTCTGCGAGCGTTCAACAACGTAGCTATCACCAACACCGTATATAGCCTTCTACTTTAGCCTTGCCCTCTCAAGAGCCATGCCATAAGCGAGAATTGAACCACCTAAGGCATGCGCACCGAACCTTGCGTCAGGAGATGCTCTTGGATGGGAAGCCACCACGGACTGTCCGCAACAGATCGCCATACCACGGCTGTCGTGGCTAATCTGGGGCAATCAGTATCACCATCCCTTGGTGAGCTTCTATCCTTTGGATCACCTGACTGATGAGCGTCCATGGGGGAAACACGTATAGCAGTTGCCCCGCAGGCCACCTCTGCACAAGGGCATCCAGACCCTCCGACATCCTTTCTCGTCTTCTGCTGAAGTACCGGCTCGCCTTGGCCGACTGGAAGATCCATCACTGGACAACCCCATCGAACACTTCCTGATTTAGAGTCCACTCGCTGTAGTCCACGCGCACCTGACTCAGGTAGTCAGCCATGACATTGTCCACCCTGGCGACGTATGCTACCGACAAGGCCTGGCGAGGACTCTCCGCCCAGTCCATCAGCCCTGCGGCATCTTCCTCCAGCGCCACACTTCCCGTGCTGCCCTGGCGGTTTATGTAGGCCACCATGGCAGCGTTGTCCGAGAACACCCTGACCACCCTCTGCAGCAGCCAGGACTCAAAACTCTGCAGTGCTCGAAGCACTGCCATCATTTCTAGTCTGTTGATGGACCACTGCGCCTCCTACGTGTTCCAGCTCCCCTTGCAATGGGCTCCCCAACCTGCCTGACTGCTGTCCGTCATCATTGGCACCCATGCTGGAAACCCGAGAGGCATGCCCTTCTCTAGAGTCACCGGGCACAGCCACCACTGCAATGCTCTCTTCGTCTGCTCTGGACATGGAAGCTGGTGTGATAAAGGCTGGTTCTGGTGGGACCATTGACGCAGAAGAGCCCTCTGAAGAGCCCTCATGTGAGCCCCGCTCACAGGACCAAATTGGGCGTGGCCACCATGGTTCCCAGAACCTGTAGGTAATGCCAAGCCGATGGTTGCGGCTTCCGCAAGAACTGACACAGCAGACGCTACAGCCCCTGGGCCCGCTTCTCTGGTAGGAAGACCTTTCCCCCTCCTTGGTATCGAAGCGTGCCCCCAAATAATCCAGTTCTTGGAATGGCTGCAACCGGCTCTTGGCCACGTTGACCACCCATCCCAACCTTTCCAGCGACCGCACTACCTTTTCCGTGGCCCTCATGCTCTCTCTCCGGGACTTGTCCCAGGTGCACTAGCACCCCTTCCTTGTGGAGTGCCGCTGCCACCACTACCATGACTTTGGTGAAGGTTTGTGGTGCCGTCACCAGCCCAAACAGCAATGCCCGACACTGTAAATGTCCCATAGGAACCGCGAAGTGGAGAAACTGCTGATGTTCAGACCTGACAGGAATGTGTAGATACACTTCGGACAGATCTAGTGACGTCAAACTCCCCACTCCATACCGCCACAATGATGGACCATAGAGTCCATGTGAAAGTGCGAGACTCTCAGGCAGCGGTTTACGCCCTTGAGATCGAGAACCGGCCGGAACGAACCTTCCTTCTTGGGCACCACGAAATAAATGAAGTATCGTCCGTACCCGAGTTGGTCTCTGGGTACCGGTACCACTGCCCTTAGCTGTAGCAATCTTGCTAAGGTCTCTTGCACCGCAGCCGTTATGCCCGGCACCATGCACGGAGACTGGACAAAGAAGTGGCTGATAGGGCGCACCCACTCAAGGGCATAGCCTTCTCTTATAATTTCCAAAACCCATTGGTCCGACGTGATCTGGACCCCAAGTGGAGTAGAGGTCCCGCAGCCAGCCCCCTACAGGAATCAACTCCCCCTGAGTCCCCCTTATTTTATTGTGGTTTCTTAGGCCCGGAGGAGGAAGGGGATCCAAATCCCTTTCCAGCTCCCCGGAAGCCCTGAAATCCCTGCCCACGAAAGGCATGTTTGCCTCTCTGGTAAGGACCAAAGTGGGAGGGACGAAAACATCTGAAATCCCTCGCCTGCTCCTTCCCTGCCAAGGCAGGACGATTCTGCTTCTGCTTATCCTCAGGCAGGTGACCTCCCTTGGATTCCCCCAAATCCTTCACCAGCTTCTCCAAATCCTCCCCAAAGAGCAACTTGCCCTTGAAAGGAAGCTTACTAAGACACACCTTGGAGGACCCGTCTGCCGCCCAGTTCCTTAACCACAGACAGCGACAAACCGCCACCAGGGAGGCAATACTCTTCGAGAGTCCCCTGATGAGATCGTAGTGGGAATCTGCCAGATATGCAGCCCCCGACTCCAACTTTGCTGCCTCCTCTGAGGAGTCCACTCCCTGGTCCCCTGTTGCACTCTTTGGGCCAAGTGGAGGCATGCCCTCGCCACCCAGGCCCCACAAATGGAAACCTGCAGGGCCAGGGCATTGACATCGAAGGCTTGCTTCAGCAAGGTGTCTTTCTTGCCCTGGCATCTTTGAGGGCTGCGCTACCCTCTACCGAGATTGTCATCTTCTTGGTGACCGCGGACACTGCAGGATCCACCTTGGGGGACTGAAGCAACTCGTGCTCTTGTTCTGGCAAGGGATAAAGCCATGGCTCATATCCCTCTGAGATCAGTCTCCAGCAGATTCCATTCCTCCTGGATCATCTGCTTAACCACTCTGTGTACTGGAAAGACCTTTTGCGGCTTCCGCACCACCTGGAGAAGCGGGTCCTCTAGTGTTTGATCTGTTGCTGGCTCACATGCTGGCATATTAAGTGCCTTTAATGAAAGCTGCCAATTCCTCTCTGCAAAACACGCAGACTACTCTCGACTGATCCTCTTGCTCCTGGATCTCTAGTTCTTCATGGAAGTCGAGCTCCGTCTCTAGGTCCTCCAGATCCGGTATGTTTGACCCCGGGGACAGCACCTGTCCCTCCAAGGGTCTCGCTTTCTTCGCTTGCACCTCAGCTGTAGACCTTCCGTCTGTGGCAGGCTTCTTAGCCCCCACTTCTCTAGTGCTCAGGGCATCCTGCTGACGCAGGCAGAATGCCCTATGGAGCAACAAAACAAACTCTTGTGAAAACCCACCCAGGAGCCCTGCTTCGCTCTGACATGGAGAGCCCAGGTTCAGACAGAGGCGAGGAGGCCGATTCCAGCACCTCCACCAACCCCCCTGCATCCTGGTTCTCCCCAATCGGGGTAGGAGACCCCTCCATACCCTCCTGAAGCACCTTCTCCACTGTAGTGGTCTCTTGAACATAGCTCCAATAGACTCCTTCACCGGATACCGTTCCCCGCCTGGTTCCACAAACCAGGCACTGAGGCCTAGAAGGCATAGCTTTTGGGGGAGAGTCTCACGAAAGCACTCTGTGCCCCGGAAGGTCCCTGGTCCCACAGCCCCTGACCCAAGCACCAGGCTTCTCTGGTGAGCAGTTTTTAAATTAATCAGGAAATAAGAAAAGAAAGGAAAGAAATAAACCTAAAAACCCCCCAAAACCCCCACCAGACTCCCTTCCTGTGAGTACCCAAGGGGGGTGGGGGGGGGGGGAGAACCGAGACTGCTCCTGCACGCAACCGGCAAGCTTGCTGTGAGCGCAGGAAACAGGCCGCGTAACCCGCTCGCACCAGTTTCCCTCTGCCACGTGGTCCGATTTGCCGCTGGCTGTGTTCTTAACTTAACCGCCGCTTCTGCGGGCTCCGAGCCTTAGCGGCGTCCCCCCCACCGGCTTACCTCTCAGCCGGGACCTCTCTCCTCCTGCGTGCCGATTCTCCCCCTCCCCCACCCTGCGCTCAGCCCGTACCAAGTGCTGTGGAGAACTGCCTGCCTCCGGCTCGGACGCTAGCGGCGGCTCCTCACCCACTCAAGGGTTCGGGGGCCACCAGCACGATCTCGGAAGCGCCATGCCTGCCCCACAACACCTGGGGACGGAAAGGACCCCGGAGCTCCTGCCAATCCTCCTCTTTTTTTTTTTGCCTTAGAATAAATACCAATTAAATGCCATTAAATTAGATCAATAGCTCTCCTTAGTTGTCCCTTAGAGAGTCCAACCCTGGCTCACGACCTCCTCCAGCTGCTTGGAGACTGAGCTTACTGCGGGCTGGTGGAAGGTGCCAGCTGCTTAAGTATGCCAGTGTCATCAGGAAAAAGATGACACGCTCAGTCTCCAAGCTGCTGGAGGAGGTGCACAATCCAGAGGTTTCGGGACTGGACTGGAGGGATGATAAGGAAATGGGCTTTTCATTGGCTGTCTCCACCAATCTGCTGGTAGGGGAACACTATCCACTTGCCTGGACTGGTCTATCAGGATGATATCAAATTAAATTTGCAGATGATAACTGTTTAAAGTTCTTAGTTCACAAGTGGATTTTGAGGAACTGTAGGACTTTACAAGTCTGGGCGTACAAATGACATTTGGGGTGGTCTGTCTACTCAAAAGCGATAAGCTACAAAAGCTCTGTAGTATCTGCAGGGGACCTTTCCCCAGCATTTCACCTGCAGATACCGGAGGACAAGCTGGCTTCATATGGGGCTGCTTCACTGATGCAGCTATCGCCATCCATCCAGGTGGCGGTAATTGCATCCATGAAGCCTGCAGATATAGAAATTACACTTACCTGGTAATTGAAGTTCCTGGAGGGTCCAGTTTAGTCCTCTACATCCGGGTAGTGCACCTCCTCCTGCAGCAAGGAGACTGGACCAATCAACTCTTTAGTACTCTAGCCCGCTTACTGCTGGAACTCCCATCAGCCCTCCAGTGAACTAGTAACAAAGCAGAATCAAGAAAGAACAGATTAAAGAAAAGGTATAGAACAGCAAAAAGCACCCCTTAATGAGCTACATGACCCCCTCCCCAAACGAGAGGGCTCAAACTCTGCACCTTGCTTCTGTCCCCGGTACCGAAAACCGGCAGTCAGCACAGCAAGCTGATGAATAACAAGACCCAGAACCAACTCGAAGGAAGAAAAACCCACGGGGCGTTGTCCATTGTTTTTTTTATTTTTTTTTATGGTATTCTCTGAAAAATCGAAAACTAACCGACAGCATCTTAGAACGGACGTAGCGCGCCGCCCAGACACAGTAGATACAGCAACATCCGGGTGGGAAAGAGGACTAAACTGGACCCTCCAGGAACTTCAATTACCAGGTAAGTGTAATTTCTATTTCCTGAGCGGGAGTCCAGTTTAGTCCTCTACATCCGGGATGTACCAGAGCAGTTAACATCGGGGGGGGGGGGGAGGATCTTGGCACACGGCGCGCAAGACCGCCGACCCAAAACAAGTATCCCGAGCCGCCGCCACATCCAAACAGTAATGTTTACTAAAGGCATGGAGAGAGGACCACGTCGCCGCCCTGCAAATCTCCAGCGGCGGAACCAGGCTATGTTCCGCCCAAGACGTGGCTTGTGCTCTAGTGGATTGAGCTCGCAAACCCAAGGGAACAGCTTTCCCCTGCAGAATATACGCCGACGCGATAGCTTCCTTAATCCACCGAGAAATGGAGGCCTTCGCCGCCGCTTCCCCTTTTCGAGCTCCACCAAACAGCACGAACAAGCGATCCGACTTTCGAAAGGCCGAGGACACTTTCAGATACTGACGCAGAATCCGTTGCACATCTAACTTATGGAGAGCGGTGTCGGACTCCTTAGACGCCTCTGGGGAAAAAACTGGCAACACCACCGACTGATTCACGTGAAAAGGGGAAATTACTTTAGGCAGAAAGGAGGGAACTGTCCGCAAAACCACCCGATCTTGAAAAAAGGACAAAAAGGGAGCTCTACAAGAAAGCGCCTGAAGTTCGGAAATACGCCGCGCCGAGCAAACGGCAAAGAGAAAAACCGTCTTCAACGTCAAATCCTTAACCGAGGCATGGCGGAGGGGTTCAAAAGGCTCCCGAACCAATGCCTGCAGCACCAGGTTCAAATCCCAGGGTGGTAAGGTAACCTTGCGAGAGGGACAGAACCAGAACACAGCCTTCAGGAACCACCGAATGTCCACATGCGCCGCAAGAGGGACGTCCTGAATCTTGCCCCGATAGCATGCCAGAGCTGCAACCTGAACCTTCAAAGAACTCGCGGCCAGGCCCTTGTCAAACCCGTCTTGCAAAAAACTAAGAATGACCGCTACTGAAGAAGTCGCTGCCCGCACGGCATGCCGGGAACACCAATCCTCAAAGATTCGCCAAACGCAAACATAAGTAAGGGATGTAGAAGACTTCCGAATGCGCAGCAGTGTAGAAATAACTGCCGGGGAATACCCTTTCCTTCTCAACCGAGCCCTTTCAATGGCCATACCGTAAGCGAGAACCGATCCACTTGAGGCATGCGCAGGGGCCCCTGCTCTAGAAGATCTACCAGGGGAGGAAACCGCCAAGGCACGCCGTTGAGCAGCCGCACCAGATCCGCGTACCAAGGCCGACGGGGCCAATCCGGCGCCACCAACAAGACCTTTCCGCGGTGGGCTTCGATGCGTTGAACTACCCTTCCGATCAGAGCCCACGGCGGGAAGACATACAGAAGCTCGAACTCGGGCCACGGCTGGAGGTGCATCGATGCCTTCGGACATGCGCTCTCGCTGCCTGCTGAAGAAACAACTCGTCTTTGCCGATCAGAAAGTTGCCATGAGATCCATTATGGGCGGACCCCACCGGCGAACTATTTGAGCAAACATCTGCGGGTGCAACTCCCACTCTCCGGCGTCCATGCGCACCCGACTCCGAAAATCCGCCATCACATTGTCTGTTCCGGCGATATGCGCTGCCGAAATGGCCAGGAGTCGCCTCTCCACCCAAACAAACAGCACATCCGCCTCGACTTCCATGGCAACGCTTCCTGTGCCCCCCTGCCGGTTGACGTAGGCCACCGCCGCCGCGTTGTCCGACAGAACACGAACCGCTCGACCACGAACTGCTCGACTCCGAACCGACGACTCGAAGGCTTGTAGCGCTAGTCGCACCGCTCGCAGCTCGAGACAGTTGATCGACCACAAAGCCTCCTGCTGAGACCACGTCCCTTGGGCAAAACGCCCCTGACAGTGGGCTCCCCAGCCGGAGAGACTCACATCCGTGATGACCGGTAACCAAATTGGTTGTTCCAAGGGAGCTCCCGCCCGAAGAGACTGCGGGCACAGCCACCACCGTAACGCTATCCGAACCCGGCTGGGACACAACAACCGGCGATTGAGAAAATCCGACTGATTGGACCAACGACGTAACAGAGCACGCTGAAGAGGCCGCATACGGAACCGGGCCCACGGAACCACTTCCAGAGTCGATGCCATGGTTCCCAACAATCGGAGATACCACCATGCCGACGGAGCGGGGCTCGCCAAGAAAAAACGCACCAGCTGACGTAACCCTCGTGCCCGGCGATCCGGCAGAGACACCACCCCCGCGGACGTGTCGAAGCAAACTCCCAGATATTCGAGATGCTGAGTTGGTACCAGGTGGCTCTTTTGCACATTGATCACCCAGCCGAGACTCTGCAGGAGACGCACTACTTTGTCCGTGGCCTGCAAGCTCTCCTCCGCTGACTTCGCTCTTATCAACCAATCGTTGAGATAGGGGTGGACCAGAACTCCATCTTTTTGCAAGGCCGCCGCTACCACCACCATCACCTTGGTGAAAATGCGAGGCGCTGTGGCCAGGCCGAAAGGCAATGCTTGGAACTGAAAGTGACCCCAGGGAAATGCGAACCGGAGAAATTTCTGATGTGCGGCCCTGATTGGAATATGCAGATAAGCCTCGGAGAGGTCCAGAGAAGTCAAAAACTCTCCCTGCCGCACTGCGATGACGACGGAGCGGAGAGTCTCCATGCGGAAATGAGGTACCCTTAGACAGCGGTTCACGCCCTTGAAATCTAGAATAGGACGTAAGGAGCCGTCCTTCTTTGGCACCACGAAATAAATGGAGTAACGACCGAGGTCGCGCTCGCTCGCTGGAACGGGAACGACGGCACCCAGCGCTAATAGACACTCCAAAGTTACACGAATGGCTAGTTCCTTCTGCTGCCCCCTGCAGGGAGACAGGACAAAGGAATCTCGCGGCGGAACTGCAAATTCCAACGCATAACCGTCTCTGACAATTTCGAGGACCCACCAGTCCGTAGTTATGTGGGCCCAAGAGGGAAGAAAGTTCCGAAGACGACCGCCGATCACCTGAACTCCCTCTGGAGCCCGCCTCATTTCATTGCGGTTTGCGACTAAAGGAGGAGGTCGCACCTGAGGAAGCGATCGAAAATCCTCTGCCAGCTCCCCGGAAACCACGAAAGGACAGAGTCCTAGACGCAAACCTGCCTCGCTGGGAATTCCAAAGGCGGGTCGACCGAAACCTCCTAAAGTCCCGGAACGAACCCCGAAGCGCTGGGAAGCCTCTAGCCGACCTGGGCCTGTCCTCTGGTAGCCTTCCACCTTTAGACTCCCCCAAGTCCTTCACCAACTTATCCAAGTCGTCCCCGAACAACAATCTGCCTTTAAAGGGAAGCTTGCTGAGACGAGATTTGGAAGAAGGATCGGCTGCCCAGTTACGCAACCAAATGGATCTGCACGCTACCACCAACGAAGCCATACTATTAGCCATCGTTCGGATCAATTCATAATGGACATCCGCTAGGTACGCTGAACCCGACTCTAAGCGCGTGACCTCGAGCAACGCTTGCTGATTTAAGGATGAATTCTGAGGCAAGCGCTGAGCCCATCGCAAAGAGGCTCTAGCTATCCAGGCCGCACAGATAGAAGCCTGTAACGACAAGGCATTGGTTTCGAATGCCTGTTTCAATAAACCGTCCACTTTCTTGTCTTGAATGTCCTTCAAGGCAGCACTCCCCTCCACCGGGATTGTGGTCTTCTTCGTCACTGCAGATACTGCTGCGTCCACCCGAGGCGACTTAAACTTCTCCTTATCTCCGTCCGCCAAAGGATAGAGACGATGCATCGTCCTGATCCCTTTCAATCCAGCGTCCGGTTGGTCCCACTCGGTCTGTATCATCTGAGCCACAACCCGGTGTACTGGAACCACCACCTGAGAGTCCCGAACTGCTTGAATAAGAGGATCCTCCAACGCATCGGCCTCCCCCGGAGGCGTCGCAGTTAGATTGAGCGTCTGAAGTGCTTCTGTGATAAGAGGAACCAATTCCTCCCTACGAAACACCCGAACAATCCTAGCCTGATCCTCGGGGTCAGCAATTTCCCCTTCTTCAAGGTCATCTACACTGCCCTCAAGATCAGCATCCACCTCCAGGTCTTGCCCCTCGAAATCCTCTTGCACTAAGTCTCTTAGCCGGCTTGGAAGCCGGTCCAGGCAGGTCCGAGCTAGCCGGCAGAGGCACAGGAGCTGAGGGGAAGAACTCAGGCCATTTGCCCAACTGCCCCAATTTGAACGCCTGATGCATAATCAGTACGAAGTCCGGAGAGAAATGCGTCAGGGCAGAAGAAGTGTCACCTGGATCAACTGAAACTCCAGACCCCTGACCATAAGAGCCAGCAGGAACAGGCGGCAACAGAGGCCCCGGAGAAGCATTACTGTCAGCAGACAACGCAGACTCCAAGTGCTCTGCCTGAGAACTGCTTTCCATACGATGATCCATCTCAGAGGAGACTGCAGCGCAGCTTCCGCAGAAACCAGAAGCAGACACTGACCGCCTACGTGAACCGCAGACCACACACTATGGTTTGGAGGACATGAAGGACAGCCTACACTTCCCGTGGCCCAGGAAAATACCCACTGAGAAAGGCAGCCCACACCGAGACAAAAAGGGCCCAAAGCAGCGATCTCCACACCGCCCAGCCCTAGCACTGAGGCTTCGGGGTTGATTGTTTTCGTTTTCTTT
This sequence comes from Ichthyophis bannanicus, assembly GCA_033557465.1. NCBI lineage: Eukaryota > Metazoa > Chordata > Amphibia > Gymnophiona > Ichthyophiidae > Ichthyophis > Ichthyophis bannanicus. The sequence continues at coordinate 147,975,111 of CM066042.1, forward strand.
CTTTTTTATTTTAAAGCAAGCACTCAGCAACTTCACAAACCGGATCGGGATCCAAAGCGCCACCAAATCAACAAGACTGGCATCCTGTAATCCCCTTTACCGCCAAAAGCGCAACTTCAAAATGGCCGCCGCGATCGAGCCGCGCTGAAGAAAAAAAGGGCGCCAAAAACGAAAAAGAAAGAAAAAGGCCGACGAAACCAAAGCCCCCCTAAACTTGGAGAGGAGACACTTACCAGGCAAACCGTCAAAAAGAAAAGACCCGCACTGCCGCTCAAACCGGGAACGGGGCTGAGCAGAGAGCCTGTTTGCTGAAGGGCAGTTGAAGCGCCGGACCGCAGCCGGTCTGCTTAGACTTGTGCTCAGAGCAAGAAACACCCGTCAAGCTCGCGAGCACACAGATCCTGCCCCCGAACAGTCCTGGGGGAGCGATCACAGCCTACTGCTGACTCTGGGCTGCCGGAAGAGTACCGGGGGAGAAGAGCAGTGCCGGTCCAGCCCCTCCACCGCGGTTGCCCCCGTGTCTTTCTTTTTTCTTTTTTTTTTAAAGGAGCCGATGAAGCACAGGCAAAGCAAATAAACAGAAAGGAAATGAAGCCAAAATAGACAGGTAAAAGAAACAGCTAACAAGTCTAGAAGTGAGCCTAGCACCCGGCTCACACCACCTCCTGCTGCAAGGAGACTGGACACACTGGAGGGCTGATGGGAGTTCCAGCAGTAAGCGGGCTAGAGTACTAAAGAGTTGATTGGTCCAGTCTCCTTGCGGCAGGAGGAGGTGCACTACCCGGATGTAGAGGACTAAACTGGACTCCCGCTCAGGAACAGAGCAGTTGCTAAGCGAGGCAATCACCTGTGGGAGCTGCGCTAGGCAGACCCATCCACACACTGCCCACTCTGCGCTTATCCTGCCTTTGCCAGCGGATACAGCGGAAAATTCAGACACCGCAGAAATGCTCCACCATGGCTGCTACCGCCAGACAGTATTTCCACGTTAGCAGTCAACACAGTTTAGTAGACAGACTCCTTAATGTGGGCAAATGCAACGTGATGTACACATAGGGATAAGATTCTGTATTAGGAGCCACTATAAACAAAGACGTTGGAGTCATTATGGACAGTATGTCGAAATCCTCAGCTCACTGTGCTGCAGCGGTCAGAATAAAAAAGCACAAATATAATTCTAGGTATTAGAAAAGGAATGGAAAATAGAAACAGAAATAAAATCCATGATGCAACCACACCCTGAGTGAGGTCTGCAGATCTAGTCACCTCATCTCTAAACAGTTAAAAAAAAAAAAAAAAGATTCAGAGAAAGTAGATGAAAATCATAAAGAGCATGGAACAGCTCCTCAATGAAGAAAAGCTAGAGGTTAGAACTCTTCAGCTTTGAGAAGAGACAGCTAAAAGAAACTATAATAGAGAGTTCTGTAAATTCATAAATAGGGTAGGGTAGAGGTTACCCTCTCCAGTAGTACTAGACAAAGGGACTCTCCATGAAACTAACACATAGCAATTAAGCCGTGGAATTTGCTGCTTTAAAATGTGAGATAAAGATAGCTAGCACAGCTAGAGTTAAAAATGGTTCACACAAGTTCCTAGAGGAAGGGTCAATTACTTGCCATCTAGACTCGTGAAAGGCATTGCTTATTCCTGGTGTAAACATTTGGGATCCTGCCGGTTTACATATGCCTTAACTGCCACTGTTGGAAAGAGGATGCAGGACTCTATGGACCTTTGGTCTGACCCAGTATGAAATTGATATGTCTTATACACTTCTAATCAAAGCCCAGCATAGCAAGAGCCTTGGGACACAGACTCAGATCAAGAGTAGACAGACCACAGTGCCCTGGTGTTGCTAGGTCAGGAGAGGTGTCTTCCCTGCTAATCTGAAGAGGAGTGTGAGGAGGGTCCCTGCAATGCCATGGCAGCTTCCCCTGTCTGCTGCTACTTTCCTAGGACAGCTGGGGGAAGCAGGTGGAAATGCATCGCTGCAAAAAGCTATCAGCACCCAGGTCCCTTGCGGGCTGCAGTCTGTTCACCTCTCAAATGATCCTTACCACAACATGCTCCATGTGGTTGGGGCACATCCAGCGACCAGCAGGCATGGCAGTGAGAGGTGGTTCCAAGCAGTCCATATGGAACAGAAGCGGACAGTAGTCACACTGTATAAGAGGGGCCACTCGACAGCTCCTGGGATGGAGGGTGAAGAACAAATCCAGCATTTTAAAAATTAACATTAGAAAACAAGTATTCATCATTTCAGAATATAGATTTTAAAAATATATATATTTATATATTCATTTAATTAATATTCCATCCCTCTGAAAAAAATCCAAGATGGTTTACAAAAGCATGTTTGAAGTGCTTTTTTTCTAGAAAGTTGCAGATACAGTTTACGGGGCACTGAATATTCCCAGAAAGAGTATCTCTACAATAGCTGCACTCCGGAACCAGATAGCATAGTTACTCACCTGTAACAGGTGATCTCCGGGAACAGCAGGAATTTAGTCTTCACATATGGGTATCGTCGGTACAGACGGAGCCTGCGCGAGAACGCTCCCCAGCGTCCAATTAGGAAGCTTTTGGGAGCATTCCACAGCGCCTGCGTGCTGCCTTCCCGCCTTTCCCAACTGCCTCTCTCGTTGAGTTTAAAGCTGAGAGAGAGAGAGAGAGAAAAAAAGAGAAAGAGAGAGAGAGAGATACAACTCCTAGGGGAGGTGGGTGGGTTGTGAAGACTAAATTCCTGCTCTTCCCGGAGATCACCTGTTACACGTGAGTAACTATGCTATCTCCAGGAACAAGCAGGAATGTAGTCTTCACATATGGGGACTCCCTAGCTTTAGATGCCAGGGAGAGACCCCAGAGGTTCTGTGCCCCTGTGAAAGGGCTGCACTTCCCCCCATGGATCTCTGGCATCCAACCAGGGATGATGGGTAGGAGTTGATTAGGTATGGAACAGGTGTTGAAGAACAGCCTGACCAAACAAGGCATCCCGGCAAGAGTCCTTGTCTAAGCAGTAATGGGCTGTGAAGGTATGAACCGAGGCCCAAGTGGCTGCTCGACAGATGTCATCGACAGACACAGAGTGCAGATGAGCCATTGAAGCTGCCATGGCTCTCACATTGTGAGCTGTGACATGGCCCTCCAGAGGAAGATTCGTACTCTGATAGGCAAAAGAAATACACTGTGCAATCCAGTTGGACAGTGTTCTCTTGGAGACTGGAAGTCCCAAATGAGAAGGATCAAAAGCAACAAAGAGTTGAGAGGACTTTCTATGTTGCTGTGTTCTTTGCAAGTAAAAGGCTAAAGCTCTTTTACAGTCCAAAGTATGAAGATTCCTTTCTGCATCAGATGCATGAGGCCTTGGAAAAAACACAGGCAGGTAGACCACTTGGTTTAAACGAAAAGGCGAGACCACCTTTGGCATAAAGTGTGGATGAGACCTAAGGACTACCTTGTCATGATGGAACCTTGTATAAGGTGGATCAGCTACTAGTGCTGATATGGCATGCTGATGTGATTGCAATGAGAAAGATAACCTTCCAAGAAAGGAATTTCAATGAGGTAGTAGCTAAGGGTTCGAAAGGCGGCTTCATGAGCTGACCAAGAACCAGGCTTAAATCCCATGCCACTGGTGGTGGCCTAATGTGAGACTTAGTTAGAAGAAGGCCTCTCAAATCTTGCTATAAGAGGATGGGAGGAGATAGGTTGTCCATTTAGAGGCTTGAAAGAAGCTGCAATAGCACTCAAATGGACTCTTACTGAGTTGGTTTTAAGTCCTGCATTGGATAAATGAAGGAGATACTCCAGTAATGATCCCAGAGGTATCGCAAGGGGGTTAAAACCCTTCTGCTAACACCATATGGTAAACCTTTTCCACTTGAAAGCATAAGAGCGTCTTCTGGAAGGTTTCCTAGAAGCATAAAGGATATCCTTTATTTTTGAGGGAGGTTAAGATCATGAAGATCTAGGCCTTCAGCAACCAAACCCTGAGATGCAGAGACTGGGGATTGGGATGCCATAACATTCCGTCCTCCTGAGACAGGAGATCTGCAGCAGATCCTAACTCCAGGGAGGGAGCTTGAGAGAGTTGTAGAAGCAGAGGGTACCACACCTGCCATGGCCAATGTGGAGCTATGAGAATCATACGGCTTCTGTCTCTCTGAAGCTTGAACAGGGTTTTGGGAATTAGGGGAATGGGTGGAAAGGCATAAAGGAAGTCTTGACCCCAGTGAAAGAGGAAAGCATCCCTGGACTGAGAGCCCTGAGCCGGAATTCTGGAACAGAACCGGGGAAGTTTGGCATTCAACGGACTTGCAAAGAGGTCTATGTCCGGGGTTCCCCAAATTTGAGAAATCTTGGCCACCTGGGTCTGCATGTAGAGACCATTCGTGTGGAAGCAGAACTCGACTGAGTCCGTCTGCCCAAGAGTTTTGTATGCCTGGAAGACACACTGCCAGGAGATGAATCTGATGCTCTCTGGCAAGGGCCCATAGTCGCAAAGCTTCGTTGTAAAGCGACAGAGAGCCTGTTCCTCCCTGCTTGTTCACGTAGAACATGGCTACTTGATTGCCCGTATGAATGAGGACTGTCTTGTAGCTGAGCAGGGTGTGGAACACTCGAAGAGCAAGGAAGATTGCTCTGAGCTCTAAGAGATTGATATGTAGATGAGTCTCCTGTGGAGTCCAGGTGCCTTGGGTGGAGAGATCTTGCAGATGAGCTCCCCAACCCACTGGTGAAGCATCTGTCAGAGTTGCCTTGGGTAAGGGTTGTTGAAAAGGGGACCCCAGCAACAGGTTCTGAGTGGACTGCCACCATTGGAGGGACAAAATAAGGCAATTTGTGTTTGTTATTTTGTCTGACAGGCACCCTTATGCCTGGGTCCACTGAGTGGATAAAGTCCACTGGGCTGCTCTCATATGGAGGCGAGCATAAGGAACGACATGCACTGTAGATGCCATGTGGCCTAGTAGTTGTAGCATTTCTCGGGCAGTGAGATGAGGCTTTAGCACTGCTTGAGAAGCTAACTGCACCATGCAAAGACAACGGGCCTGGGGAAGATAGGCCCTTGCTTTTCTGGTATCCAGCAAAGCTCCTATGAACTCTAGAGACTGAGTGGGAGTTAGACTGGATTTTGGGATGTTTATGACCAGACCCAAATACTGAAGGATACGCATTGTGCAAGATAGGTAAGTCCTGGCCTCCAACTCTGATGGGGCTCGAATGAGCCAGTCGTCTAAGTAGGGGAAGACTAATATCCCTAGAGTGTGGAGAAAGGCTGCTACCACAGCCATGCATTTCGTGAACACTCTTGGTGCTGAGGCCAGACCAAAAGGAAGCACCCTGTATTGGTAGTGCCTTCCTTGGAAAAGGAACCGTAGGAACTTTCTGTGAGTTGGATGGATGAGAACATGGGTGTACGCATCCTTGAGATCTAGAGAACAAAGCCAATCCTGACTCTGAAGGTATGGCAGCAGAGTTCCTAGAGAGATCATCTGGAATTTCTCTTTGAACAGGAATTTGTTCAACTCTGAGGTCCAAAATAGGTCTGTATCCCCCTGTTTTTTTGGGGATAAGGAAATAGGGGGAGTAAAACCCTGTACCCTGTTGATGGATGGGTAGTTCTTCTATTGCCCCTTGGGCAAGAAGCATAGTGACCTCTTGATTTAACAGGTTGATGAGAGAGGTCTGAGAATTGAACTGTCTTACCATTGTGGGAAGGAGCATGCACAGAAAGTGCAGCTTCTACCCCTCTCTTATAATGGAGAGTGTCCAATGCTCTGCTGTTATCTGCCCCCATCTGGGGGCAAAGTGACATAACCTTCCTGGAATAGTGGAAGGCTCTGGTCCATTGAGGGCCAGGAAGGCTAAGTTCTCTAGATGAAAGTCAAAGGCCTTGTGGAGGCTGAGATTGCTGAAACGACTGAGGCTTAGCAGTCTTTGCTTTCCTTTGTTTAGGTGGTTGCTGACTCTTTCGAGCAGGCTGACCTGCAGAACGTCCCTGCTGGGAATAAGAGGGATAAAACCTCTTCTTTTTTGAGAAGAAAGAAATCTTTCAAGAAACCTCTCTCGCAGGATCAGCTGTGGCTTTGGATAATCTATCCAAAGTGGAGTTGTCAGCATCCAACTCATTGGCTTTCTCTTGCCAATTCTTGCCGAATAGATTCTCACCTGTACAAGGAATATTGCCCAGTTTGTCCTGCACCCAGAGCTCCAAATCAGATGCCTGGAGCCAGGCAATTCAACATGCACTTATAGCAAAGGCAGAGGTTCTGCTTATGCACTCAAAACAGTCAAAAGCTGCACGATTGACAAACTTAGAAACATCCTGGGCATGTTTAACCAGTGTAAGAAAATCCTGCCTTTTGTCCTCAGGAAGAAGAGGGCTAAAAACCTCTAAATCTCCTGTGACTTCTTTAAGGAACATTTCCATATATAAAATATAGGAACTGATCCTGGCAGAAAGCATGGAAGCCTGGAAAGTACGACGACCAAAGGCATCCAAGGTTCTACACTCACGTCCTGGAGGATTAGAGGCATGCCTCTTTACACTCTTGATCCTTCTCATAGCTGACTCCAAAAGAATGGAGTGGTGAGGAAGCTGAGTTTTCTGGAAGCCAGGACAAGGAGGGACTCAATACATAATATCCAGTCTGCGAGAGTGAGGAGAGGTGGTAAGAGGTGTCTCCCACATTCTCAACATGAGATCATGAAAAATCTCATGGATAGGCAAGGTAGCTGCCTCCTTAGGAGCCTTGGGATATTGTAAAATCTCCAACTCCTTAGCTCTGGGCTCTGTTTCAGGAGTCACAGTAATGGACAACCCATGAGCCACCTCCCTGATGAAATCTTGAAAGGAGATATCTTCTGGAGGAGACATCCTACGTTTAGGAGAGGAAGGCTCCTCCGGGAGATGTATCCCGGTACCGGCAGAGCTATCAGAATCCTCGGAGTCCTCCGAGGATTCAAAGTACTGTCTGTCCGGATGCTCTTGAAGAGCACGATTCTCGTACCGACCGAAGTCGGTACCGGGGGTAATCGGTACTGGTGTATCGGCACCAGAAGGCATCACATGACTGGGTGCCGGTAAAGCCAATACCGATGTCGATGCTATCGGTACCGACATCGGTACCAGCATCGGTGCCGGTACCGGTTGAATTGTCTGACGCGGTTCCGAGGGCGTCGATGCCGCAAGGAGAGCCACCAGACTGCGTTCAATAGCCAGGAACCTCTGGTCTATCGATGCTGCCGATGCCTGGGTGTCTGTACCAGAAGCAGCCGGTACCCCAGAGCATGGCACCAGTAGTTCTGCCGAGGTCGAGGTCTCGAGAACATCCTGGATCCCCGATAATGCTTTGGAAGCCGAAGCCTCCTGCTGGGGCAATTTTGCCGGTATGGAACCCTCAAGGGCAACGCCAGAGGCATCTCGGTGCTTGGAAGGAGATCTACCCTTTGAGGACCGGCTGGACTTATGTTTAGTTACCTGAGATCCATGGGAGGAAGACAAAGCCCTGGAAGATGTCGATGCCACCGAAGCTGCATTGGAGGGAAAAAGGGCACTGAGCTTGGCAGCTCGGTTCTGTCAACCCCTTTTGGACATCATGGCACAAGCCATGCACTCGAAGATGGAGTGGTCAGGACCTAAACATTTAAGGGACCACTCATGGGTGTTGGTGACGGAGATGGTACCTCCACACTTGGTGCATTTTTTAAAACCCAAGGCGGTTTTCTCCATAGTGGAGGAAATTTTGGGCCTAAGGCCCAAAATGGCGGGTGCACCTGGAAAGAAAAGTTTGGAGAAAAAAAAAAAAAAAAGACTACATATATTAAAAAAAAAAAAAAAAAGAAATGAAGAAGAACCGGCGGTACCGGTATAGTGTCGAGGAAGACAGACACGACCACAAAAAAGAAGAATAAAGGAAAATAATTTTCTGCAGTGACAGGTCCGCAGAAAACGAAGAACTGTAAAGAGGCAGTTGGGAAAGGCAGGAAGGCAGCACGCAGGCGCTGTGGGATGCTCCCAAAAGCTTCCTAATTGGACGCTGGGGAGCGTTCCCGCACAGGCTCCGTCAGTACCGACAATACCCATATGTGAAGACTACATTCCTGCTTGTTCCTGGAGATACACAGCATCCTGCTTTTCCCATCCTCCCAGCTGAGGAGAAGCTGCATGAGAGAGCAAGATAGAGCACTTACCTGCTGGTACATCCTCTGCTACTTTCATGACATGAGGGGTAGGGGGGATGTTTTGAAAGAGGCACATTTGGTGCTCTTATTTCCTCTCACCCCCCCTTCACTGGTAATATTCTCTCTCTCACTTCCACTCCTCTAATCAGATAACACATACAGATTTTGTCATGCCAAATAAAGTTGGCAAAAACCACCCCAAATGTGTGTGTGTGTTTTTGGACCACTTTATGCAAGTGCTAACCTTTTTTAAAACTACAGTGTACATAGTATGGACAATTACTAGGTTCTGATGTTTACAGTTCATTAAAATTTTGCTATACCACCTTTGGCCATAGCTTTAAAATGGTTTACAAGACTTTAAAAATCAAAAAAATATAATAGTTAGTAAATAATAGAAGATAGAGGAAGAAAAAAAAAAAAAAAAAAAGAGGCGACACAGAAAACAGTTACTCACCTGTAGCAGGTATTCTGTGGACAGCAGGAATAGGTCCTCACGTATGGGTAATGCCATCAGATGGAGCCTTGCACATGAACACTCCCAAGCTGCTAGTGGAAGCTTTTAGAAGGTTCCACTATGCATGCGCGCCATCCTCCCACATGTCGTTGCAGCACCATCTTGGATTAGTCTGATACTATAGCTATGGTAGAATACAACTCCCGGGGAGGTGGGAGGGTTGTAAGGACTTATTCCTGCTTTTTATAGAGAACACTTGCTACAGGTGAATGACTAGGCTACCAAAAATTAAAAAGGAAAAATTAAAAAAAAAAAAAAAAGGAAAAGGTAAACAGAATAGAATGGGCCTAATGGGGTGGAGTTGGATTCTAATCCCCAAAGAGATTCCAAAGTATAGATTGGCCAAAATTGCTGTTGCATCGGGAATCCCCATCTAACCTGTAGTGATATGTGAATGTGTGTACAGAAGACCACATTGCAGCCCTGCAGATCTGTTCCATGGAGACCGCTTGCATGTTGGCTACCAACACAGCCATGCCTGTAACATGACCATCAAGGCTCAGGCCTGCTTGGGCATAAGCAAGAGAGACGCAGTCTCCTAGCCAAATTGAAAGAGAGCATTTGGAGACGGCAGCCCCTAGCTTGCTGGAGTCAAAACAAACAAAAAGCTGCATGGAATTTCTTTTGACTTGTCTGCTCCAAGTAGAAGGCTAAGGCAGTCCAACATGTGCAATGCAGCTTCCCCTTTGTGGGCATGAGGTTTGGGAAAAATGTTGATAGAACAATTGACTAAGATACTACTTTTGGAAGGAATTTAGGATGAGTACGGAGGACTACTCTATTATGATGGAATTTAGTGTAAGGTGGATGAATTATGAGAGCCTGAATCTCACTCACTCTGCATAATAAAGTGACCACCACAAAAAACAAAATCCTCTAGGTCAAGAAATTCAGAGGGCAGGAATTCAGTGACTCAAAAAGAGCTTTCATGAGCTGTGTAAGAACCACACTGACACCATGGGGGGCTTTAGGGAGGCTTAAAGAAAAACAACCACTTGCATGAAGCAAACAAAGGCTGTACCGAGAGACTTCCCCCCTTCCATACCCTGATCAGCTCCAACTGCACTAAGGTGGATTCAGATGGAGATGGACTTAAGTCCAAGCTCGGAGAGGTGTAAAAGATATTCAAGCAGTTTTTGTGTGGGACATACAAGAGGATCTAGGGCCTGGCCCTCACACAAGACAGCAAACCTCCTCCACATACAGGAATAAGACTTCCTCGTTGAGGCCCTCCTGAAGGACAAAAGGACATCAGTTACGACCAGTGGAAAGTTCAGCTCTGATAACACTAGCCTCTCAATATCCGTGCCGAGAGGGCTAAGGACTGGATGTTTCAGTGCATCATCATGCTGTTCTCCTGAGAAACTAGATCCAGGGCTCCTATGAATTCCAATTGTTGGGTGGGCTGTGGGTGGGATTTTGGGTAATTTAGGACAAACCCTAGTAGTTTTAATACCTGAATGGTCAACCGTGTTGATTCTTGCACACCTTCTGGAGTAGTATTCTTGATCAGCCAATAGTCCACTTGGGGCAGAGGCAAGACCAAAGGGTAGCACCCTGTATTGATAACGATATCAACTGAGCATGAAGTGGAGATACTGCCAATGCAGGGGGTGAATGAGGCTGTGCGTGTAAGCATCTTTGAGATCCAAGAAACACAGCCAGCCAATCTTCCCGTTGAAGATAAGGTGACAACGTTCCCAGAAATACCATCTTGAATTTTCCCTTTACCAGGAACCGGATGAGGTTGAGATCCAGGATGGGTCAGAACCCACCCATTTTCTTGGGAACTAAAGTACCAGGAGTAGAACTCCCTTCCCTCTTGAGATGGAAGGACAGCTCCACAGCCTGGTTGGCTAAGAGCCTGTACCTCCTGCTGGAGGAGCTGACGATGGAGAGGCTTGAGGGGGGGGTACACCCCTGGAAAGAAGCGAGGGAACTGATCAAACTGCAGCAGGTACCCATCCTGGGCCACTTGAAGCACCCAGGGAATCTGTTGTGATGCTGGGCCACTTGTGGGCAAAGTAGATTAGTCCATCCCATCCTGGAGAGACTACTCTTTCGCATGTGGGAGACACCTCCGACAGTGGCCTCGGTCAGCCGGCACCATGATTTGACGTATCAAGTGCATAAGAGCCCTGGCTTCGGAAAAGCACAACCACCTCTCAACTTCATGGATGTGGAATCAACCATGCGTTGTATTAAAAGCTTGGACACATGGCCGATTCCATAACCATGGAGTTGTGAGGTAGTTATGCTTTCCCAAAACCAGGGCTCTTATGCACTCGATACATCTGAGACACCAGCTGGCCAAAGGCACCATCAGGGGTGTCTCCCACATGCAGGGGCTGGCATCATAATGGCCTCTTTAGGGGGAGTAGGGTATTGGAGGATCCAAGTCCTCTGCCTCGATGGTGAAGTGCAAGGCCTTCCTCATGTCCTGTACAAACTCATGGAAGGATATGCCCTCTGGGGGTGGGTAGGGCGTGGGGGGGGGGGGGCGAGGGGCGAGGTATTTTAAGGGGCAGTCCCGGTGATGGGCAATCTCCAGCAAGTCCTCCTCTGTCTCCCACTCAGAGTCTGAATCAGAGAGGAACTAGAAGTACCATCAGGAATCCACATGGTGCTGACAGCGCTCGGGCGGGGTTGAAGGAGTCCTCGGTTCCCAGCGTTCTGATTTCAAGGCACTCAAGGAAGAAACCCAATGCACCGAGGGGGACCTCTAATGTCCCCTGGAACTGGTGTCAGCTCTGGGAGAAGCATGAACTTCTAAGACAGGCTGCACCCTTCGATGGGGAGGGGCTCCCATCATGGACAGGGCCATCACTGGTGCCAAGGAACCTGAAGTGACTGGGTCTCGGGCAGCCTGCTGGGCCAGAAATGCAGCAAGGCTTTGCTCAAAAGGCTTGTATCTGCTTGGCGAAGAGCAAGTCAGATGCTGGTACCACAGCCCTCAGGACAGATTATGGTTCCCTTGGCGAGAGCTCCTCAATGGTTACAGCCTCTGAAGTCCCATCCCAGCCCTCCAGAGGCAGCTCCTCCTGCTGGGGCAGCTTGACGGATTGCTCACAGCTCTCATCCTCCAAGTCGTGCAAAGAGCTATGATGCTGATGGCCATGGAACTTAACCCTGAACTCTGCATTGCTCCTCGATGTTGACAGGGCAGAAATCTGGTCCTTCAGGGGGGCACTCCTTGTCAAAGTAGAGCTGCCGGTCCAATGCTCCTCGACCCCTTGGCTCCAAAAGGGCCCGGTCCCCACGCGAAGCTGAAGCCTCGATGCTGGGGCCGATGTCAATGACTCTGAAGACCGAACAGCACTTTCCACTGTCTCTTCCGATTCCTAAGCCCCTTAGGTGTCATCTGTAGGCAGAGCATGTAGATCAAGGGCTTGTGGTGCAGCCTGAGGCACTGAAGACACCAGTTATGGCAGTCTGTAATGGAAATAGTCTGGCAACACTGTTGCACTTCTTGAAGGCACTGGCTGGCTTTGACATGGTATGGAAGACAGCTTCCGTGAAGTCAAAGGACTCCAATGTCTTAGCCAACCCAGGAGGGTGCAAGAGAAAAAGCTGCACGCCAAAAAGGAAAAACAAAAAGAACTCCAAGAAAAAAACAGCACTGAGGCACCAACGTTCCCAGTGACAGGCAAGAAGATAGTGATGAAGCACGTGAGTGAAAAATAGCCGGAGCAGAGAAAAAAAAAATGTACCCGAGGGTAAACAATTTTCCAGGACTCAGACAGCATCTGAAGGGCTCTGAGGAAAAAGTAGAATGAGATAAGATGGCTCCTTCGAGAAGACAGGCCTGCATGCATGATGGATCTCCAAAAAGCTTCCTATGGAACTGATGAGCATTCCCGCACGAGCTCCATCAGTGACACCACACATAGGTGAGAACTGCATTCCTGCTTGGTCCAGGAGAAGCTGGGGCTTCTCAAATCCGTGAGCCTTCTGAACTCTATACATGGAGTCAATGCCTTCTACTAACTGGAGGTACACTGAGGGTACGCATTCTCATCTGTACTCTCTGAAGGATGTGGTGCATGGGCACTGTCACTACCTTCTTAGGGGCCAAGGAGTACTGAAGGATCTCCAGGACCTCTGTACTGGGTTCATCCTTAGTCTCTCCAAAGAAAATGGTGTGACCTTGGCTATGTCCCTGACAAAATCTTGGAAGGTCATGTCCTCAGGAGCAAAGTTGCTGATTGTCACACCCAACACTTACTCAAAGACAAAGATCACATTCAAGAGAACCTTATGGAACATTCTCCCAGAACCTTCCTTCAGGCTGGCTGGTTGAGCCTTCCCTGCAGTTAGTGCCTATTATTGTGACTATTCTAAATTCTAGTTTGTCTTCTGGCTGTTTTCCCTCACTATGGAAATCTACCATTATTCATCCTCTACTAAAGCAGTCCTCACTTGATCCCTCTGTCCTATCGCACTGGCGCCCAGTGTCATACCTTCCCTTCTTGGCTAAAATTTTGGAATGTCTTGTCTTTTCTCAATTGGCATCTCATGTTGAGGCTACCAACACCCTCCACCCAAGACAAGCAGGATTCCGGGCAAGGCATAGTACAGAAACAGTTCTCCTGGCCCTCTTGAACAAGGTTCATGTCGCCCATGATCACGGGGACATCACTCTCATAGTGTCTTTAGAGCTATCATCAGCATTTGACTTGATTGACCACCAGACTCTTCTCTCCCGTCTCTATGACGCTGGGCTGAGGGGTACAGTGTTGCATTGGTTTCAGTCTTTCCTGACGGCTCGTTCCTTCACTGTCTGCGCTAACCATCAGTCCTCCTCTCCTGTTCCTTTAGTTTGTGGGGTGCCCTAGAGTTCTGTTCTTTCCCTCTGCTTTTCAACATTTTTCTTGCTCCCTTACCTCTTATTTCAACAATATCCAGTTTCAGTCTATATTTATGCTGACAACATCGTTTTTCTCTTCCATACCTCCCCAGTTAACACTGACATTACGCAGTTTAATGATGGTCTTTCCCATATTGCCGCTTGGTTATACTCTAACTTCCTTCATCTGAATCTGTCGAAATCTACTGCCATGTGGGTTTCTCCGAGTACTTCTTGTCCAGTTATCATGCCTCAAATTGATTCCACTCCTATCCCACTCACGTCCTCTTTCTGTTATTTAGGTGTAACTTTGGACTCTTCTCTCTCTTTTCATAATCATGTGTCGATTCTTACTCGCCAATCTTTTTTTGCACTACAGCAAATTAGATCAATTTGTTCCATTCTACCTCCTAGTTCTCTCATCACTCTATTACTAGCCTTGGTTATGAGTAGATTAGACTATTGCAATGTGGTTCTAGCTAATTTACCATCCTATCAGCTCCAGCACCTACAATTATTATAGAATACAGCTGCCCAACTAATCTTTCATGCTCGGAAATCTGATCATATCACACCTCTTCTTCTTCATCTTCACTGGTTGCCACTCCGTTATAGGTTTCAATACAAGCTTCTAATTCTGACACATAGGGTTATCCATACATCGAATCCACTCTACCTAGCAGATCTCATTTCTCTTTGCACACCTTACTGTCAACTTCGTTCATTACATGCTAACCGACTTTCCTTACCGTCCCCTTTGCGGGCCCATTTAGAACAGAGCAGTCATGCTGCATTCTTTTTTCTTGGACCCTCACTCTGGAACGCCTTACCATCTTTCCTCCGTCTGGAACCTTCATACTCAAATTTTAAGAATTTGTTAAAAACTCACTTATTCCAACAGGCTTAACTTTTGTTCTTTTGACCGTCTCTAATGACTCTACTTTTGGTTCTATCCCTTTCCTATTTGCACTGTAGTTCCTTTCCCTTTCTTACAGCGCTGACATTGTTTTATTGTAAACCGCTCTGTCGTCTCGACAAGGGCGGTATATAAAGTGCAAAATAAAAATAAAGATAAAACTACTGAGGACAATAAGGACTTCAGAAAAAAAACCCTGAAAAATATTCCTTTATATAGACACTCTAGAAAGCACACTTACTTACCTGTAACAGGTGATCTCTGGGAACAGCAGGAATAAGTCTTCACATATGGGTATCGTCGGTACCAACAGAGCCTGCACGGGAACGCTCCCCAGCGTCCAAAAGGAAAGCTTTTGGGAGCATCCCACAGCGCCTTCGCGCTGCCTTCCCGCCTTTCCTAAACGCCTCTCTCCAGTTCGAGTTTTAAGCTGAGACAAAGAGAGAGAGAGAGAAAGGAAAGGAAAGATAGATAGAGAGATACAACTCCTAGGGGAGGTGGGTGGGTTGTGAAGACTTATTCCTGCTGTTCCCAGAGATCACCTGTTAAAGGTAAGTAACTATGCTATCTCCAGGAACAAGCAGGAATGAGTCTTCACATATGGGGACTCCCCAGCTAGAGATGCCAGGGAGATCCCAAAGGTTGTGAGTCCCTGATAAGGGCTCCACCTCACCCCCATGGATCTCAGGCATCCCACCAGGGATGGGGGGTAGGAGTTGATTAGGTATGGAACAGGTGTTATTCTGACAAGATTGATTTTGCGCCGTAGTTTCAATCTGCTAGCACTTCTATTTATATAAGGAACGGATGCACGCTGTTTTGATCACTAATATAAAGGATAGTTGTAAAACAAAATAAGCATATCTGCCATTTGTGAGATAACATGCCCCTCCATTTCTGCTAGATTTTTGCAACATTTTTTAAATTCTAACTACCACATGGAATTTTGGACTGCATATTTGCACAGATATGAAATTGAAGATATGTAATCTTGGTTGGATACACCCCCTCTTTTTCTGCTTTCTGGCACGCTGAATCTGTGCATACGAGCTGGTGTTCTTAAAGCTCAACTTTTACATTAGTGCGGGCAATTCGGCTGCTGCCGTGGAATTTAAGTTTCTTTGTGAAGCAGCTGTACTTTGGGGATAAGAAGTTGTTCCATCGAAGGCTAATCCTACAAGATTGATTTTGCTTCTTTAGTTATAGATATTGCTATTACTATTGTAATTTTCTGGTTTTAATTTGTTTATACATTGGATGGATATAAGCTGTTTTGATCGCCAGTATATATTATACTTTGCATGTTTGCACATTTGTCAAGTTTAAGTTGATGATTAGTACGGCGGCTGGTGACATGCCAGAACACGTTAGAACATTTTTTCAATTCATTTACATAGCGTTTGCGCTTTATAGGCCACTTTAGAGTTATGAAGAACGTCACTTTTATAATATCATCTTTCATTGAGGTGGTTTCACTTTTTTCCAACGACAGTTAGGTTTTTATTGCGATTAAAATATCTAATAAAGATAAAATATCAAAGTTATGATTCATCGCTAGACCGCTGTTCTAACGTTAGTGACTTCTTAATTTCTTGTATACTCATATTGAACATTGGATATCAGACTATTCTTCTGCTCTTGGCTTTTTATCGGTTTTGAAAACTCTATTTTAGCATAGCCCCTTTAGTAGGTTTTAGTTATTTATTTATTATGTTTTTAGATTATTATCATTATGTGTGTCCATCTATATGTAAGTGCAATAAGAACTTTGAAGTTGTATTTATTTATTTATTTTAGCAATATCATCACTATTTCTCTTGAGGAATACTGTTCGAGTCCACACAATAAGGTACTTTTCATTTTTGAAGATTGTCACCACGATGTTTAAAGTTTTTTCCCACCTTTTCGCTCCTGCTTCTTCTCTTAGTCTTTTGCTCTTAAACAGAAGTTGGTCCTTGATTTTAAATAGCCTTCCATTTAAGTATCATTTATACTTTTTATTGATTATTTAGTTTTAGAATGATCAATATGTATGTATAACTTTATATGTTTAGTATATATTCTTAAATTATATTTCTCTATTTTAGTTATTGCCTACCGAGGGCCACCAATATATATATATTTTGTTGGGTCCATATACAAAGGTACCTCTGTAGTGCATCATTGCTTGTCACACCCTTATGTTGTGTTTTTATGACGACTTTAGATTTAGGTGTTATTAATATTGTGGTCAAATTATGTTTGTTGTGAATCCCATTAAGCGTATCCTCACTTTTAGTTTTTATTATTCTTTTTAGTTTATAAGATATGTATTGTTTTATTCTTTATGAGTTTTGTTTGCATGTTTTATATATTATGACCTTGGATCTGTTCTTTTACTCTTTTAATATGCTATTATATTTAATATTTATGTTTATGTTTTTAGTACCTTACCTGACCAACTCCTGATGAAGGTTTGCGAAACACGGCCTGTGTCGGGTTGTTATAGGTTTCGATATCTATAATAAAGTGTTTTTCCACTCATCTCACGTTTTGGGACTGTGTCTGTGTTACCTACGTGAGTACTGCCTCCTTGTTGGACTGTTCCACAGAGTTTAGATGAGACATAGAGGCTGCCATGGCCTTCCAGAGAAAGGTTCTTACTCTGGTAGGCGAAGGAAATACACTGAGCAATCCAATTGGACAGAGTTCTCTTAGAGACTGGAAGTCCTAAATTTATTTATTTATTTAACGTACATTTGTATCCCGCTGCTTCCAGTGATCAGCAGCGGTTGCTATACATGGGAGAGTTGGCTGTGAGAGGGATCAAAAGCAACAAATAATTGAGAGGACTTTCTATGTTGCTGTGTCCTTTGTAAGTAAAAAGCAAATGCTCTCTTACAATCCAGGGTATGAAGATTCCTCTCTGCAGTTGATGCATGAGGTCCTGGAAAAAAAAACAGGTAAATACACCTCCTGGTTCAGATGAAAAGGTGACACCACTTTAGGCATAAAGTGTGGATTAGTCCTGAGACTACCTTGTCATGATGGAACCTTGTATAAGGAGGATTAGCCACCAAGGCTTGCAGCTCACTGATACGGCAAGCTGAGGTGACTGCAATGAGAAAAATAACCTTCCAGGAAAGGAATTTCAAGGAGGTAGTGGCTAAGGGTTCAAAGGGTGGCTGCATAAGCTGGCCAAGAACCAAATTCAAACCCCATGCCACTGGAGGTGGTCTAATGGGAGGTTTAGTTAAAAGAAGGCCTCTCATGAATCTTGCAATAAGAGGATGAGAGGAAACAGGCTGTCCATTGAGAGGCTTAAGGGATGCTGCAATAGCACTCAAATGGACTCTTACTGAATTTGTTTTAAGGCCTGCATGGGATAAATGCAGCAGATACTCTAGTAAAGAATTCAGAGGTATTGCAAGAGGGATAAGACCCTTCTCTGCACACCAAATGGTAAATCTTTTCCATTTAAAAGCATAGGAACGTCTAGTGGAAGGCTTTCTGGAAGCATGAAGGATATCCTTCACTTGCTGAGAAAGATGCAAATCTTGAAGGTCTAGGCCTTCAGCAACCAGGCTCTGAGGTGAAGAGACTGGGGATTTGGGTGCCACAACGTTCCCTCCCCCTTGGACAGGAGGTCTGGAGCAGATCCCAAGTCCAGGGAGGGAGCTTGAGAGAGATGCAGAAGTAGAGGGTACCACACTTGGCGTGGCCAATGTGGTGCTATGAGGATCATAGACCCCTTGTCTCTCTGAAGTTTGAAGAGTGTCTTGGGAATTAGGGGAATGGGTGGAAAGGCATAGAGGAAGTCTTGCCCCCAATGAAGGAGGAAGGCATCCCTGGCTTGAACTCCCTGACACGGAATCCTGGAACAGAACCGGGGAAGATTGGCATTCCACGGACTTGCAAAGAGGTCTATGTCCGGGGTTCCCCAAATTCGGAAGATCCTGGCTATCTGGTCCTCAAGGAGGGACCATTCGTGTGGAAGCAGAACTCGACTGAATCTGTCTGCCCAAGAGTTTTGAACCCCTGGAAGGTACACTGCCATAAGATGAATTTGATGCTCTCTGGCGAAGGCCCACAATCTCGGAGCTTCGTTGCAAAGCGACAGAGAGCCAGTCCCGCCCTGCTTGTTCACGCAGAACATGGCTACTTGGTTGTCCGTGTGGATGAGGACTGTCTTGTAGCTGAGCAGGGTGTGGAAGACTCAGAGCTAGAAAAATTGCTCTGAGCTCTAAGAGTTTGATATGTAGAGATGTCTCCTGTAGAGACCAGATGCCTTGAGTGGAGAGATCTTGAAGATGAGCTCCCCAACCTCTTGGAGAGGCATCTGTTGTAAGGGTTGCTTGGGGTAACACCTGTTGAAAGGGGGACCCCAGCAACAGATTTTGAGTGGACTTCCACCACTGGAGGGACCAAAAGAGGCGACTGGAGGTTGTTATTTTGTCTGACAGGCAACCTGACGCCTGGGTCCTTTGGGTGGAGAGTCCACTGAGCTGCCCTCATGTGAAGGCGAGCGTAAGGAACCACATGCACAGTGGATGCCATGTGGCCTAACAGTTGCAACATCTCTTGAGCAGTTAAATGGGATTTTAACTGAATTTGTGAGGCTAACTGCACCAAGCGTAGGCAACGGGCCTGGGGAAGATAGGCCCTTGCAGTTGTGGAATTCAGCAAGGCCCCTATGAACTCTAGAGATTGAGTAGGGGTGAGATGGGATTTTGGAATGTTTATTACAAGTCCCAGATACTGAAGGATACGCCTTGTGCAGGTTAGAGAAGTCTGGGCCTCTGACTGGGATGGAGCTCAGATGAGCCAGTCGTCCAGATATGGGAATACGAATATCCCTAGAGTGCGTAGAAATGCAGCTACTACTGCCATGCATTTTGTGAACACCCTTGGTGCAGAGGCCAGACCGAAAGGAAGCACTCTGTATTGGTAGTGCTTCCCTTGATAAAGGAACCGAAGGAATCATCTGTGTGTTGGATGGATGAGGACATGGGTGTATGCATCCTTGAGATCTAGAGAACAAAGCCAATCCTGACTCTGAAGGTATGGAAGGAGAGTACCGAGAGAAATCATCTTGAATTTCTCCTTGCATAGAAACTTGTTCAATTCTCTGAGATCTAATATGGGTCTGTAGCCCCCTGTTTTCTTTGGGATAAGAAAGTAGGGGGAGTAGAAGCCTGAGCCCTGTTGAAGAAGGGGTACTTCTTCTGTTGCCCCTTGGGCAAGAAGTGTAGGAATCTCCTGACCCAGAAGGTCGAGGAGAGATGTCTGAGAATTGAACTGTCTCACCATGGTGTGAGGAGGAAGGTTTAAGAAATGAAGCTTGTACCCCTCCCTTATGATGGAGAGGGTCCAATGCTCTGCTGTGATTTGTTCCCACCTGGGAGCAAAGTAAGCCAACCTTCCTGGAATGGTGAGAGGCTCTGGATGTTCTAAAGCCAGAAAGGCTAAACTCTCTAGTTGTAAGTCAAAGGCCCTGAGGAGGCTGAGGCTGTTGGGCCGTAGCAGTCCTAGCAGCCTTAGGCTTGGCCTGTTTCGGTTGTTGCTGTCTCTTTGTAGCAAAATGACCTGCAGAAGATGACTGCTGACCATAAGCAGAATATTATTTCCCTTTTTTGGGAAAAACACCCTTTTTGAACAGCCTTTTCTTAAAAGGAGCAGAAGTAGACTTTGAAAGTCTATCTAAAGCAGAATTTTCAGCATCCATCTGGGTGGCCTTTGCTTGCCAGTCTTTGCCAAAAAGGTTTTCACCTGTACAAGGAAGGTTTCCTAGTCCATCTTGAACCCAGGGTTCCAAATCAGAAGCTTGTAACCAAGCAACTCTGCGTGCACCTATGGCAATAGCCGAGGCTCTGCTGGCACCTTCAAAAGAGTCAAAGGCTGCACGGTTGGAAAACTTGGAAATATCCTGGGCATGTTTGAGCCAGGTGAGGAACTCTTCCCTTTTATCTTCTGAAATAAAAGGAGATAAAGTTTGCAGGTGATCTGTAACTTTTTAGAAACATCCCCATATAGAGGCTATAGGAGTTGATTCTGGCAACAAGCATACTGACCTGGAAAATTCTCCTGCCAAAGGCATCTAAGGTTCTGCATTCTCTTCCTGGAGGAGCAGAAGAGTGCCTTTTTGTACTCTATCTTCTTCATAGCAGACTCCACCACAATGGAGTGGTGAGGAAGCTGAGTCTTATGGAAGCCAGGACAAGGAGGAACACGATACATGGTGTCCTACCTGCGAGAATGAGGGGAAGTGGTGAGAGGAGTCTCCCATATGCCCAACATGTGAGCATAAAGAATCTCATGTATTGGTAAAGTGGCTGCCTCTTTAGGAGCCTTAGGATATTGTAAAATATCTAATTTTTTGGCTCTAGGCTCTGTCTCAGGAGCCACTGAGAGGGAAAGGCCCCTGGCAACTTCCCTAATGAAGTCTTGAAAAGACAAGTCTTCTGGAGGAGACATTCTCCTTTTTGGAGAAGAGGGCCCTTGAGGATGGATCACCGATGCTTTGACAGAGACCTCTGATTCATCAGAGTCTTCAGAGGAATCGAAGTATCGCCTGTCTGGATGCTCCTGCAGAGCCCGATACGCGTACCGGGTGGTATCGACATCGGGATTGATCGGTACCGATGGGCATCACAGAACAGTGTACTGCTGCAGTCGACACCGAAGCGGATGTCGATGCAATCGGTACCGGCACCGGAACCGATGTCGGTACCGGTGCCGGAGTCGGTACCGGCAACGGAGTTTGTTGCGGTACCGAAGGCGTCGCAGCTTGTATGAAAGCCGTGATGGCACGCTGCATGGTCAGGATATTCTGATCCATCAACGCAACCAATGTCTGGATGTCGGTACCAGTGGGAACCACCGGTACCCCAGAACATGGCAACAGGTGATCGGTCGAGGCCGAGCCATCGATGTCAACCTGTGACCCCACAGATAAAGCTTTGGAAGCCGGAGCCTCCCGCCGGGGTAATTTTGCCGGTGCGGATTCCTCGAGGGCAAGCCCGGAGGCATCTCGATACTTAGAGGGAGATTTACCCTTCGAGGACCGGCTGGACTTAAGTTTGGTTACCTGAGATCCATGTGAGGAAGCAGCAACCCTGGAAGACGTCGATGCAACCAAAGCTGCATCCGAGGGAAACAGGGTACTGAGCTTGGCTGCTCGATTCTGTAGACCTCTTTTAGACATCATGGAACAGGACTCACAATCCGTGATGGAGTGGTCAGGACCTAAACATTTTAGACACCATTCATGGGTGTCGGTGACAGAAATAGTGCTGCTGCACTTCGTGCATTTTTTAAACCCAGAGGCAGGCTTTTCCATGAGGAAAAAATTTCCTAGGCCTAAGGCCAAAGAAGAAAATGCACTGAAGTGAGAAAAACAGTAGTTTTTTTTTTTTTTTTAGAATAAAGAAAGAAAAAACCAGCGGTACCGGTCTAGCGTCGAGAAGGCAGACACGCGACCAAAGAAATAAAATAACGAAATTCTTCAGCAGTGACAAGAACACGACCTGCTGGCTCCGCGGAAAAGAAGAACTGAAGAGAGGTGGTTAGGAAAGGCGGGAAGGCAGCGCGCAGGCGGTGTGGGATGCTCCCAAAAGCTTTCCTTTTGGACGCTGGGGAGCGTTCCCGCGCAGGCTCCGTCGGTACCGACGATACCCATATGTGAAGACTCATTCTTGCCTGTTCCTGGAGATAGAGTAGTTACTTACCTGTAACAGGTGTTCTCCAGGAGCAGCAGGAATCAGTCCTCACATACGGGTGACGTCGGCGCCGACGGAGCCCCCATGCGGAGCGTTTCCCCAGCTTTCAAAGACCGGCCGGAAGGCACCAAGGAGTGCATCTTCTGACTCTTCAGACGATGCATGGCCGATTCCACAACCATGAAGTGGTGCGGTAGCTGTGCCTTTTGGAACCCGGGGCTCTTGCGGACTCGATAGATGGAATCGACCCGTTTGCTCAAAAGAAGAAGAGCAACCGTTCCAGCATCGGAGGAACCGGTACAGTAAAGGCCTCCTTGGGAGGAGAGTCATACTGCAGGGCCTCGAGCTCCTCGGCTCGAGGCTCCTCCTCGGGATCCGCGGGGAATGCCAAGGCCTTGGCCATATCCCACACGAAGTCCGAGAACTGGGTATCCTCCGGGGGGGACCTTCTCTGAGACTCGGACTCCAGTGAGTCCGATGGGACACACCGAGTCTGAAAGGTGTCCGGTGACTCCTCGTCCTCCGTTTCCCAGCCGGATCCCTCGGAGGAGGAATCAAGCGGCTCCAGTCGGGCAGGCACCAATGCCATCCGCCCCGATGCCGAGGGTACCGGCGTCGACCACCTCGGTCCCGAACGGGAGGCCGAGGGAGACCTTGGCCAAGGATCGACTCGAGAGCGCATGGACTCGAGGATCGGCTCGGCCTCCGGGTTCGACTTGGATGTCGATGCCCCGGTGGTCGGGGCAGATGCACCGGTGAGACCGGCGATCAGTGCCCGCTGCTGTTCCATGAAGGCAGCCAAGCTGCACTCCAAGGCCGTTAACCTGAGTCCGAGCTCAGGAGACTCAGCAGCCCGACTCGGGGCCCGACACCTGTCGGCTCCCCCGGAGGAGAGTCTATGAGGACTACAGTACTCACATGACCCGGGGACTCCATCTCCACACGAGGCTGTTTGGCAGGCCTCTCCGACTCCGAAGACCCAGGATGGCGCTCGGGGCTATGTGACTTGGCCCTCGAGGAGCCAAGTGCGTCCACCGACGCTGCCCTCGCGGGTTTCTTCTTCCTGCGATGCTCCCGCGAGTGAGCAGCCCGTCCGGACGCGGAGTCAGAGAAGATTCTTTCCTTTTGGTGCTGCCGACTCCTCAACGCCTTCGAGGGCATTTTCCCACACAGGCCCACAGATCATCGGGTCATGATCGGGTCCGAGGCAGCAGTCATGTGTGTCGGTGAGAGACATAAGTTTCTTACACCAATCACACTTCTTAAATCCGCTGGCAGCCACCGGGGGAAAAAGGGCCCTTGCGAGGTCAAAAGACAGGGCTGCCAGTGAAAAATAAAAAATGGCACGAACGCTAGTCACTAAGGACAAAAAACGAAAAAAGAAGTGCGGGCTCGATACCAACGTATCTGGCCCAGGCGGGAAAGGGAAACCAGCGTCGAACTGAAGAAAACGGGTCCACGCAGAATTAAATCACCTTTTTCCTCGGGTGAAAACGAAACACGTCTGTCAGGCTCCGCGGAAAAAAGAAGATGGCACCCTTGGGCGGGAAGGGGACCACGCATGCGCGCTGCATTCCCAAAGGCTTTCTTTGAAAGCTGGGGAAATGCTCCGCATGGGGGCTCCGTCGGCGCCGACGTCACCCATATTTGAGGACTGACTTCCTGCTTGGTCCTGGAGAAACATCAACTCCAACAGCTAACTCCGGCCCCTGAACTCTGCAATACATGACAAACCCAAAAGACACTCCCGAATCCACTTCCAACTCAATTTGTAGATAGGTTCTCATGTTTAAATCACCCTGCATACCATATAATCTCCCCCACCCCCTGTGTTTATCGTTTTGATGTAAACAGTTCTAAGTTGTAATGTAAACCACTTTGACTTAAAGATAAAGTGCTATAAAAAAACCTGTTAAATAAACTTGCGCTGCTCATGAGGGGGAGAATTGTCCAACTGAAATTCAGAAGATCTGCCCTCCCGACAAGTCCTCTGACTCTACGTCAGTGACCCAGCCTTCTGAATCAGAGAGGAAATCAAAAGTACTTCCGAGTATCTGCCTGGATCCCTCTCCTAACCCAAGGGGATTGGGAGCTCCTCTGGGAGAGATGATGTACCGATGTTTGAATAGACTTCGGGGGGCGCATTGGAATCCAAAATGTTAGAGAGTGATAGTGGCCGAGCAGGCACGAGGGTCCTTCAATGCCCTGAGGTCAATGCCTCTCCTGCAGGACCAGTTGCACGGTTGCCAGAATCTATATAGCATTATACGGATGGGGTGGGGGGGGATGGATGGATGGATGGATGATTGATCAGAGGGTGATCAGGCTGTTATAGAGTTTATAATGTGACAGGAAGTACATGTATTTGTTGAGTTCTGTTGGTGATAAGGCAGTAAATATGTATTTATGTAGTATCAACATCTGTAGTGCATACTGTCCTGACTTGAAGAAGGTTTTACCTTGAAAAGCTAGTCTACAAATGTATTAAGTTAGTCCAATAAAAAGATATCACTTTATTTTCCCTTTTTATTTAACTACTATTATAGCAGACTAGCAGCTTACACACTTCTTTACCCTAGTTAAATCTGATTTTTTCAGTTTCCTGTCTTCTGTATCTTATAAAACGTTGTGCAAAGTAAACCAGTAAGTGTTTCAAGACGACGGTGTACATGTTCCCTAAGCCTAACCTATTGAGCAATGGATTAGAATTGTCTAGTCAGACAATATAACCCTGTCAGATGCCTAAGAGGATAAAGAAATGAGGGTAAGAGTGGCCCCTCTCACCTGTTGCAAGTGAAGCAGACTTTAACAGGCAAGGGAACCAGCCCATTATGATCCAACTCATGCTGTGGTTTCTTTACATTCTTCCCAGTTTCCTCCTTCCTCCTCCTCTTACTAGTACCTGAAAAATAAATAAAAGCATGTTTTGCCAATATCACCTCTCTCAGTACATTTATATCACCGATTTCCTACCTTCTTCCCACCTCACAAAAGCAGATCGCTTAATTTCAGCTCTAATCACAAATCAGGGAGACAGATAAGCAAACAGTAGCATATTCCCTTCAGCTTATTAATATGCGGTAGATATCAGTGAAACTGAGGAAACTAAATTCCACATTCCTTTTAGAATTATAATAAGTGTGATTTTCAGTTTGACTATTTTAGTTTTTTTTCAATGAATTAAGTTATAGCCATTAAAAAAAGCAATTTTGCACAGCTTAGGACAGTATGACAAAAATCTCAATGAGAACCTACGCAATGGTAACCTTGGGTCTTTTTATTAGTCAGACCTCCCTTAAAGATGGGCTGGCCTACATCTACTTGTGATTGTACTTTTAGATGTGCTGGTCCTTCCACAAGGAGCCAGTTACTGGCAAAAATTAAAGAATGCAGGATTATTTATCCTTTTAGACTTTCTAAGCTAGCTTTTATATAGTGAAATCATCATCTTCATCTGTACCAGTGTGTAAAGATACTTGCTGAGACCACACTATTTTTGTTTATATAAAGTTACATATATAGTAATTATACATTTATGTGATTAATAATTTATTGCTCATTATATATTTGTGTGCATTTAATGTTTTTATTGTACTATTTTATACTGCTGTTCCTCGCTTAGCATGTAAATTCAATAAATTAAACAATTTACTGAGCTTTCACCCACCTTATAATAAAAATGATGGGAAAAATTCTTCAGTAAATCAAACCCCAAGTTAAACTGGGTTTAAGGTAAAAAGCAACTAACATCCAGACATTTCACATACACAGAGATGCTAGATATTCTCTGCATTTTCTCCCCAAACACACTGGGAATTCTAATCCAAAACCCCTCTGACAGAGGCTCTGTTGCTTTCTTCCCATTTCACAACAGATTCCTATCTAAAGAATTTTCTACTTCCTAGCTTTTAAGCTGGTGAAAAAGAATTGAACCACACCCATCCATCCTACAGCCTAACTCTAAAAATCAGCAAGGCATGAAAAAAATATATGAGACATGAAACCAGACTTGTCATAGATTTGTCTTCCCAAGTGTATCATCCCAGTAAGGAGAAATTTCACTTACCGTTAATTTCCTTTCCTGGAATCCTGCTAGACCAGTCCAGACAAATGGGTTAAGTCCCCCTGCCAGCAGATGTTGGAGACAGAAAAACTACCAGAAGCTTGATTGGTCAAGCCCTGGCTAGACATATAGCTGTACCCCTAGAGGTCGCCCTCAGTATACACTCTGACAAAGCCACGAAACAGTCACTGAATAAGGCATGATACCTCAACAACTGAGCACTGCTCTCATGCAACGGCCAGAACTATAGATCACACAGGTACACTAAAAAAATTTTTTTTTAAACTGCCTCTAATGTTTCGATTGATTTTTACATTTTTTGGTGCGCTGAATCCAAATCTGGTAACCAATTTGCTCCATCACGTACAGATTTTTTGCTACATTGGGTTAGCAGTTTGAGATGAACGTTTCAGATTGAGTGCGATCGAGATAAAAGTTTCTTGGATGAATTCTTTATACTAATTGTTTAGTAGTTATTCAAATAAGAATAAAGAAAATTGTAACAAGGCAGCACATAAGAATAGTCAACAAAACACACTGTGATGGTAGCAAAATTGTCTGCACTTAAAACAGCCACATACATGTGCACAAACATTGAGCATATAAGAGTGAGGTTAGACACAAAGCAAAGCAAAGAAATGTGCAAAAAATGTTGTACAGGTATGTATGTAAGAATAGAAAACGCAAACCGCACCATTGCAATACATGAAGACAAACACCCGATGGTGTGAAAATAAAATTCTAATAAATGAGATCCAACACTGTGGTAATAACTAGCAAATTTTTATTTCAAAGTTTAGTAAAACACGATATTTGTCAACACAGTTTAGATTTTAAAGTCATTCTTGGGTCAATCAATCTCCTGGTGGGCCCGTTTCTTCTTCCCCCGAATGCTTCTCTTGGTGCGCTGCTTGGCGTATTTTTCATCTGGGGTTTCCCGCAGCAGCAACCAGCAGAAATCAGCCATCATAGTGGTGTTCCATCTTCCTTGGTACCTTCTCTCTGCGTCCTTGATGTCCTGGTGAAACCTTTCACCTTGTTCTTCACTGTACGCCCCCAAGTTTTCGGGAAAGTAGTTCACATGGGAGTGCAAGAAATGGACTTTCAGGCTCATGTTACAGCCTTGTTCTTTGAAGGCATTGAGCATCCTGGCAACAATATCCTTATAGTTCTCATCCCGCCTGTTCCCCAAGAATTTGAGAACAACATCCTTGAAGGAATCCCAGGCTTCTTTTTCCTTCTCAGACATCGTTTCAGCGAATGCTCCATCTGAAATGAGTTTCCTTATATCAGGGCCAACAAACACTCCTTCCTTTAGCTTTGCTTCAGAAAGTCGGGGGAACTTTGAGCAAAGGTACCGAAAGCACTCACCATCTTTTGGAAGGGACTTGATGAATTGCTTAATGAGACCCAACTTAATGTGGAGAGGTGGTAATAGAATTTTATCACGAGGTACCAAGCTCTCATGAAGAACATTTTTCTCACCGGGTCTCAAATACTCCCGAATTGGCCAGTCTTTTTTCCCCCAGTGTAGGTCGCGGGCCCGGCTATCCCACAAGCAAAGGAAGCAGGGATATTTGGTGAAACCGGATTGCTGCCCTAATAGCATGGATAGAATTTTAAAGTCTCCACAAATCATCCACTTATGCTCATCATAACGAATCTTCTGAAGAATCAGGGCCAAATTCTCGTATTTTTCTTGGAGAATAACAGAGTGAGCAATAGGAACTGAAGCGAATGTGTTGCCATTATGAAGAACACCTTTTATGCTGTCTTTTGACGAATCAATGAACAGTCGCCATTCAGCAGGATCATACTTGAGTTTAAACTTTTCCATCACTCCGTATATATCGTTGCAAAATACCAAATCTTCCTCTTTGCTGAAATACTTCAAAAATTGTGTCTCGCGGTTGCTCTACCAATAAAAAGTTGTTCCTGGTGACAATAGATTTTTCTGTTTAAGCCGAGAACCTAGCAGTTGGGCAGCATCTTTTGGGAGTCCTAAATCCCAGACTAAATCATTCAATTCAGCTTGAGAGAAAAGTTCAGGTTTCGGATCTGGTTCAGTTTCAAACTCGGAAGTACTGGACTCATCGGGAAAAGCCATCTGATGAGTCTCATCATGATCAGAACCGTCCACACAAATATGATCCAAAGATTTTGGTGGTTCAGGCACAGGTACTTCGTTGCTATGAGGCATAGGCCTAATTGCTGAGGGAAGGTTGGGGTAACTTATTACGTTCTTATTTTTTAAGTTGTATCCCTTCACAATGCAAGAGCAAAAATAGCAGTCACTGCTGTGGTCTCTTTGTTCACGCCACATCATAGGTATTCCGAAACGAAATGCTTGTTTTTTACCTTTCATCCATAAGCGTAGATCTTCCTCACATGTCTTGCACACTTTGTGAGGAGCCCACGGTTTGTCTTGATCGCCTAACTTCAAACCGAAATAGGCGAAATATACTTTTTTAATAAATGCAGAAATGTTCCTCTGCCGCTTTTTCACGGTATATTCCCCACAAATAAAACAAAAACTGTCCGGAGAGTTGACGCAACCTCTGGCTCTGTGAGCCATCACAAATACACAGCACTGCAAACTACAACTATAGTGAACCACTTCGGAATAAAGCTGGATTACGACTGAGCAAACAAAAGGTAATAATGAACTTGCAAGAAACTGAAATTTGACAGGAACGTTCATGTCGCAACCACCGTGTTTGAGCGCGCGTGCGAGCGAACGAGGCGAGGCGAACAGGAAAGAACATGCGCCAGCGCGAGTACTGGATTTAGCCCCCCGCCTCCCAATTGTCCTGTTAATATATAAAATGAATACAAAACACTCTAAAATATCATGAGGGAGTGTTTCTAGTTAGTTAACCATTACAACCTCTATTTTGGGCCAAGAAAATAAACTGCAGTCGGCTAAAAAGAAATTATGTGAACATTCCTTATATGGGTAAGAAATCTAATTTTGCAAGAAAACGTGACGTGATGGAACATTTTGGCTATTTTTCCTGGATTCAGCACCCCAAAATCTATAGGAATCAGTTGCAAAACTGGAGGCAGTTTTTTGGTAGTGTACCTGTGTTATAGTTCATTTTACTTGATATACGGCCTATAGCAGGCAGCAGCTAGGTTGTCAAGGAAGTGACATGTAGCAACCCCCCTTCATGAGGTGTGGCAACGAATGAACTGCAACATAAGAATGTGAGCATAGGCTGTCGAAAAGTACCCAGAACGGGTGGGTCCTGGACTGGTCTAGCAGGATTCCAGGAAAGGAAATTAACGGTAAGTGAAATTTCTCCTTCCAAGTCATCCTGCTAGACCAGTCCAGACAAATGGGAAGTACCCAAGCTAACCCACTCCAGGGCGGGAAGAGACAGCAGTTGCCACCACACTGGCACCAAATTGCATCACATCACACACTTGGAGATCAAGGTGACGGTACCCAGGTTGTGAGCTTTTTGCTCATGGTGCTGCTTGAGACCGGGTAGAGCGGACCGTGAGCACCATAGGCACCAGCTTACCCTGGAGGATGTAGTCCGACTCAATGGTTGTGCAGAGCCATTTGTAATGGAGGCTGTGGAGGTCGCAAGGCCCTTCTGAGGCCCCGCAAACAGTACAAATGGAGATCAGATTTGCAAAAGGAATTGGTGACCCCGGAGAGCACCGTAGCACCTTACTGAGAATCTATGGTGCAAAGTCCTATATTGATGCCCACATTGTTTTCTTGAAAGGCAGGAAACAAAAATCATCCAGTTTTGAGTGAAAAAGTGTAACCACCTTAGGCAGGAAGGCAGGCAGGCAGGCAGGCAGTGTCTAGAGGGACACGCAACGTGGAGACTTTCCTGGCCAAGATTAATGGCTACTAGAAATGCCGTCTTGAGGGACAAGTCCCAGAATGAGGTATGTTTGAGCGGCTTGAAGGATGCCCTGATAAGGCCCTGAGGACCAAGCACCCACATATCCCTGAGAAAGCTAGCAACTTCTGCAGGAGACACCAATGAGCGTCCTTCAAACAGGTTAACGCAGAGACACAAACCCAGAAAGGGCCTAGGGCCAGACCAGAGTTGAGAGCGTTCTGAAGGAATTATAGAATGTCCAGGATCTGAGAGGCGCTGCCAAAAGCACCAAGACTCAAGGATGCCACATTCTCGTGTAGACTAAATATGTAATGGGCCGTCCTACCTTGGACAGGAGAGCCATTACCTGTGTCGAGCGACCTCTGTAATTCACCCAGCGTCTTTCAAGCACCAGATCATAAGCGAGTAGGGAGCAGTATCAGCCATGGTGATCTGACCTTGCCGCAAGAGACCTTTCTAAGGAAGGGAGATGACTGGGTTAGTCGAACAGGATCAGCATACTACGGCCGCTGAGGCCAGTCGCATGACACGAAGATCACCATGCCAGAATGAGCTTCGATCCAACAGAGAACCCTCCCAAGCAGGACACAAGGAGGAAACATGCACAACAGGGGAGCGGAAGGCCAAGACTGAACTAACGCGTCCAGGCCCCAAGGCCCATACACCTTCCGCTGACTGACAAAGGTGCCAACGGCCTGAGATCCACTGTGGGCGACCCCAGGTGCGAACTATTTGTGAAAATGCCCAGGAGGCTAGTTCCCAATTGTCGGGATCTACAATGTGACATCTGACGTAAGCTGCTTTACGCTGTCCATCCCCACAATGTGCTGTGCCGACTTGTCAATGACACTCCATCCAGGGGAGAAGAGCCATCTCTCTGGCCATTCCTGGACCGTTTATTCCGCGCTGTCTGTTTAAATAGGACACCGTCATAGCATTATTGGAAAGAAAGAGTAGTTACTCACCTGTAACAGGTGTTCTCCAGGAGCAGCAGGAATCAGTCCTCACATATGGGTGTCATAGACGCCGATGAAGCCCCAGCGGAGCATTTCCCGAGCTTTCTATGAAAGCCTTTGGGAATGCAGGCACACATGCGCGGTTCCCTTCCCGCCTAAAGGTGCCATCTTACCTCAGTCAAATGACATAGCTAAGAACAACACACAAAAAATGTAAAAACAAACTATGTACAACTACAACTCCCAGGGGAGGAGGGAGGGTTGTGAGGACTGATTCCTGCTGCTCCTGGAGAACACCTGTTACAGGTGAGTAACTACTCTTTCTCCAGGACCAAGCAGGAAGTCAGTCCTCACATATGGGTGACTCCCCAGCTCTGGGCTACCGAGGAACCCAGGCTGAACAAGAGAACTCCCTCCAGTCTCAGCAGCAAAGAAAGGCTTTTCACTGACACAACCTCCACCGGTAGCCCAACAGAGGGCAGGAGTTGCCTAAACCTCAAAGAGATTCCAGAGTACTGCTTGGCCAAAAGCACTGTCCCTACGGGACTCCCTCTCCAGACAGTAATGGGCCACAAATGTCTGGCTTGAAGACCAAGTTGCAGCCCTGCAGATGTCTACCAAGGGCACAGAGCGGAGACGAGCCACTGAGGCAGCCATTGCCCTGACACGGTGGGCCGTGACCCGACCCTGCAAAGGAAGGTCAGCCGCCTTGTAAGCCCAGGTGATACAGTCAGCCACCCATATGGACAAGGTACACTTGGACACAGCCAACCCTAACTTATTAGGGTCAAAGGATACGAAGAGCTGAGTAGCCCTTCTATGCCCCATGCGTACGGTCAAGGTAGAAGGATAAGGCCCTCCTACAGTCCAGGGTATGCAGAACTGCTTCAGCCTGGCTTGCATGAGGCCTAGGGAAGAATGTTGGAAGAACCACCTCTTGGTTAAGGTGGAA
This sequence comes from Ichthyophis bannanicus, assembly GCA_033557465.1. Taxonomy (NCBI): domain Eukaryota; kingdom Metazoa; phylum Chordata; class Amphibia; order Gymnophiona; family Ichthyophiidae; genus Ichthyophis; species Ichthyophis bannanicus. Next base: position 148,007,105 of record CM066042.1, read on the forward strand.
GGAGGAGACAACCTTTGGTAGGAACTTTGGATGAGTCCTAAGGACTACCCTGTTGCCATAGAAGCGAGTGTAAGGCCTATCACAGACCAAGGCCTGAAGCTCACTCACTCGCCTAGCCAAGGTAAGGGCTATCAAGAAGAGTGTCTTCCAGGACAGGAAGCGTAGAGGGCAAGTAGCCATTGGCTCAAAGGGTGGGCGAGTCAGCTGTTGCAAGACCACATTCAACTCCCACTCAGGAGCAGGAGGACGGATTGGAGGCTTGAGCAAAAGCAAACCCCTGAGAAAGCGGGACACCAAGGGGTGAACCGACAGAGAATGTCCTTACACTAGTGAGTGGTGAGCTGCTAGAGCTGAGAGGTGGACCCGAACAGAATTGGACCTAAGTCCCTGATTGGATAAGTGCAACAGATACTGAAGTACTACAGGGACAGTACAGGAGAAGGGATCTTCTGTACGTAGGTGACACCACACAGAAAACCTCTACCATTTGAGAGCATAGGTTTTCCTTGTGGACTGTTTCCTAAAGGCTAAGACAACCTCCTCAACCTCCTGAGGTAGGCCCCAGGGAGCCAAAACTACCCTTGCAGCCTCCAAGCCATCAAATTGAGAGCTTTGAGGTTGGGGTGCAGAAGAGACCCCTGATCCTGAGACAGAAGGTCAAGTTGCAACCCTAGAGGCAGCGGGGGATCCACTGCCAGCTGAAGCAAAAGTGGAAACCACGGCTCTCTCGGCCACCTGGGGAGCCACCAACAGGACAGAGGCCTTGTCCTGGAGAATCTTGAACAGAGTTCGGGCCACCAGAGGCATGGGAGGAAACGCATACAGGAGGCCCTGAGACCATGGAATCAGAAAAGCATCTGCTGCTATCCGCAGAGGATGCGGTTGCCTGGAGCAGAACTTGGGCAGTTGCTTTTTCAGTGGACTGGCAAAGAAATCTATCAAAGGGAGACCCCATTTTAGGAAGATCTTCTGAACTACCAAGGGATGCAGCTGCCACTTGTGGGGCTGCAAAATTCTGCTCAGCCGGTCGGCCAGGTAGTTTTCCTGGCCTGGAAGGTATACCTCCCTGAGGAGCATGTTGTTCTTTAGGGCAAATGAACAAAGGTCCTGAGCCTCCCGACAAAGGGGCCTGGACCCAGTCCCGCCCTGTTTGTTCACATAAAACATGGCTACCTGATTGTGTGTCTGAACCAGGACAGATTGATGAGCCAGGGCAGGAGAGAAAGCTTTGAGAGTCAAGCGAATAGCCTGAGTTCTAGGAGATTGATCTGTTGTGCAGCCTCCCAAGGAGACCATGCACTTGTTGAGACAATGAGCTCCCCAGCCCTGTAGGGAGGCGTCTGTGGTCAGTACCACTGTGTACCCTGGAATCTGAAAGGGCACCCCCTTTAGTAGATTGGGTGGGTGCAGCCACCAATTGAGGGAGTCCAGAAAAGGTCTGGACACCCTTACGCTGTGTCTCTGAGGCTGCCTGTGGCTTGTGACCACTGATTCCGAAGGGACCACTGTGCAGGCCGCATATGGAGCCTTGCATTGGGGGTTACATGAACTGTCAAAGCCATGTGGCCAAGCAGCCTCAGGCAGAGTCTGGCGGAGACCTGCTCAGAAATTGGCTTGCCAAGCTGATGAGTCTTTGGGCTCTGTCGTCTGGCAAGAAAGCCTTTGCCAGCAGAGAGTCCAGCCTGGCCCCTATGAACTCCAAGTTCTGGGAGGGGAGCAAAGTGGACTTTGCGAAGTTTATTACAAAACCCAGGCTTTGAAGAAGAGCAATAGTTCTGAGGGTGGCTTGTCTCGCCTCCTGGCACGTTTGACCCCTGATGCGCCAGTAGTCCAGATAGGAGCCGCGATGCCGGCTGCCGCAACTCGGGCCGAAGCCTCGAAGCCATCGTAGGCGGCGCGGGACAAACTTCGAGCAGTCCCGAATCCCCGAGGACAAGGACTTGAATCTCTGCAAGGGCTCCACGGAGAGACCAGCGGAGAACCCGGCCAACTCCTTGGCCAGGTCTCGCAAATACATGCCCATGTACAGCTGGTAAGACTGGACACGGCAAGCAAGCATCGAGCCCTGGAAGCACTTTCTACCGACACCATCGAGGTTCCGGGTCTCCCTGCCGGGGGGGCACCGCAGAGTGCATCTTCTGACTTTTCAGGTGATGCATGGCCGATTCCACCACCATGGAATGGTGTGGTAGCTGCGCCTTTTGAAAGCCAGGGCTCTTCTGGAGTCGATAAATCTAATCGACCCGCTTGCTTAGAACCAGCGCAGAGGCCGGTGCCTCCCACATCCGGAAGAGGAGCCTTTCCAGCATCGGAGGAACCGGGACAGTAAAGGCCTCCTTCGGAGCAGAGTCGTACTGCAGGGCCTCGAGCTTTTCGGCTCTTCCTCGGGGTCCGCCGGGATAGCCAACGCGGTGGCCATATCCCCGACAAACTCCGAGAACCGGGTATCCTCCGGAGGGGATCTACTCCGGGGCTCAGACTGCGGTGAGTCCGACGGGACGCACCGAGTCTTGAACGTGTCGGGGGGCTCCTCATCCTCTGTCTCCCAGGCGGACTCGTCCAACAAGGAGTCACGGTCCGACCCCGCGGGGCCCTGGAGCACCCGCCCCGACGCCGGAGGCACCGGCGTCGACGCCCTTGGTCCCGAACGGGCAAGAGAATGCCCCAAAATAGATGGGCCGCTGAATACCACCATAGAAGACTGCATCAAGTGGTGTAAGGGGGAGAGAGGCGACAGTCATAGGCCACGGAAACCAGGGACAGCGGGATGGACAGGAGTGTTGAAAGCTCCACATGTGGGCTCTGGTCCATGGGATAAACAATGGTGGCAATCATGGACCTTAGGGTCTGAAGATAGTCACACATGCGCGCGCAGCTCTGTAGGAGAAGGTGTGCAGAGTGCTTGAGAAAATGTTCATGCATCAGGGATACCTTGCCCAGCCAGTTATCGACTAGTGCTCCGAGAAACTACACAGTTTGGGGTGGCCAAAGGCAACCCTTGGAATAATTGACCACTCAACAGAGGCTCTCCGAGACGCTGATCAGCCAGGAAACCGTCTGACTGGCTTCCGACATGGAACTTGCATGAATGAGCCAGTCGCCCAAGTATGGAAGGACTTGAATGCGCCGTCTGCGCAAGGCTGCCGCGGCCACCATGACTTTGCAGTCATCAGGCCAAATGGCAAAACTGAAAATGCTGCCCGAGCGTGGCAAAGCGCAGAAAACGCTGGTGATCCTCCTGGAGAAGAATATGTAAATATGCTTCCGCTAGGCTGGACGAGGCAAGGAATTATCCCATAAGGGCTGCTTGAATTATTGGACATAACATTTTCATGTGAAAAACCGGTACATGAAGGGCCCAATGGACCTCCTTGAGACCCAGACTCTGCTGAAAGGACTCCTTCCTTATTGGATACCACAAAGTAAATGGAACAAGCAGAGTCCCTCTTTGCGAGTTGGACCGGTCAAATGGCTCAAAGAAACTGCAGACATTGGAGGGTGGATTGTATGGCTGCCCTCTTTTGGGATGCTCCGCTGGGCGAAACTAGGAAGGCTTCTTGGATGGGAAAGTATAGCCTTGGCTGACGATGTTGAGGACCCATTGATCAAAGGCCATGTGGGCTCACTGCTGGGAAAAAGGCATCCGCCATCCTTGTATTGGCGGCGACGTAGGCATCCCATCCTTTCCTGACTCCCCAAAGGACTGTGACCTTTGACCGGCATGAGGTCACAGCAAAGGCCTTTCCGCGGCATGCAAAGGCCTTTCCGCGGCTTGCCTTCCAATAGCTGCTGTGGCTTGGCTTCCTCCAGTTCCTTGACAAGCTTAAGGTCTTCACCAAGGAGCCACTTGCCTTGGAAGGGGAGCTTAGAGAGGCATGCCTTAAGGCTGGACCATTGACAAAGCTAGAGCAATGTAGGAGGGCATAGGCCGCCAGACCTCTACAAACTGATGCCTGAGTGGAGTTTCCTATCCTAATGATCCGAAAGGGCCACACCCCCTTCAACCGGAATAGTGATGTGCTTAGTGACAGCAGTCATCAGAGTAACCATCTTCAGATTTGCAAAGCACCTGTCCAGATCCACTGGAGACCAAAGATAGTGCTGTCCCTAAGGTAGTGCTGTCCCAGATGGCGAGCCGTATGCATCAGGCGAATCGCACTTCTGAGATACCATCTGCTAGGGCTCCAGTGGGAAAGGAAAGACCCTGGCAGGCTTTTGACTGCCTCGCAGGAGAGCCCTGGCGGGAAAAAGAAAGCTCTGCAGGAGAACTCCGGTGGGAAAAGGTTTTTGAATGCCCTGCAGGATCAGATCAACTTAAGAGAGCGCGCCTGAGGCTGACTGTACTCTAGAGGATCAGTGAGGTGTAAGCCGTCCACTACTTGAACAATCAGAGCAGGGAGTTCATCCTTGCGGAACCGGCGGATATCCTGTGTGCTGTCTTGCTCGTCAGTTCACCATCCTCCCAGTCAGAGGCACCCAGGCAGTGCACAGGCGGCTGCAGTCCAAGAAAAGTTCCTTGAGAGGATGCCTCATGTTCCAAAGAAGTCACTCCTTCCGAGAACGCTTCCAGGACCCCAAAGTAGAGTCTAGCGAGGTTCTGTGGACTGAACAGGCTTCCAAGCCAGAGATGACAGGGTCCATGTGCCAAGGGTCCAAGCCTAAGGAGCACTAGAAATTGTTGTGAATCTTGGTTCTGAGAAGACTGAAATGGATTTTGAGGCAGCAGCGTCTGAGCCGGAGAATCGGCAGGCTGAGGGAGAGGCGGCAGGGAGGAGCGACCCTGGAGACCACTGGGGGTGACAGAGCAGCGGGACCCCCCATCACTCCCTACTGACTGTGCGAGAAGACTCCCCCCGGGTAAGCAGAACAGGCCAAGCAGCCCCTATGATGTAAGTATTTCCACTTGTAGCTATAGATAGTACACTTCTAAAGGAGGAGGGCACTGTAAATAAAATGTTCCCCCGAAATAATGTTACACAAAAAGAGAAAGAAAACACTGTGGCTCTCGCAGGTTGCACAGCTAACTTTCCCGCTCCAAACCAGCCACCGTGGCCGAGAATGCTGCGCGGCTCTGACATTTAAAATGGACGCTGCACCCCCGTGGCTGAGGAAATGGCTGCCGCACAGGCCGGATCAGTCCGAACAAAAAGGCGGGAAGCAGAGAAATGGAAACACAACAGCGTGGAAAGCAGGGCAGTGCAGCGCAGCCGCCTCGAAGTAAAGAAAAAACCACAGTGTGTCTGCAATAGTGGCAGCGCGACCCAGCGCTCAAAATGGAGGGGGGGGGGGAATTAAAACTCCCTGTGTCCTACTGGAGAAGCAGGAGAGCCAAGGCAGGAGAAGTATTGCAAGAGACTGACAGAGCACTTAGTAAAAATAAAAAGGCTCTCCCTGCTGCAGGCCTACTGGAACCCTCACTGTACAAGCGCCCGGAGCCTCCGTATCCCAGAAAGTAAAGAAGAGCGGTAGACCCATGGGGGAATGGAACTTACTCACTGTGCCCCATGCGATCGCAGGAGTAGTAGAGCAGGGTGGCCAAGGCAGACACAGCAAGAAGGCTGACCAAAAACTGCTGCTGTAGCTAAGGTCCCAAGGGAGACGCTGTAAGAAGGCTGACAAACTGCTGCTGTAGCTAAGCTCTATAAGAGCAATGAAGGCTCCCACTGCTGCCGGCCTACCAGGTCCTCGTGATCAGGAGGCGGCCTTCCCCTTGCATAATGGGAGCTCAACCAGATCCCCAAGGCGATGAGCTCGGAAATTTCAGAGGGGCACCTCCTGTGCGCCCTGAAAACGTCCAGCTGAAATTAATAACTTAAAAGAAAACATGAAGAGAAAAACAGAAGAACACCAGCATCTGCTGGAGACAGAAAATACAGAAAATACTGAGGGTGACCTCTAGGGGTACAGCTATATGTCTACCAGGGCTCAACCAATCAAGCTTCTGGTAGTTTTTCTCTGTCTCCAACATCTGCTGGCAGGGGGATTTAACCCATTTGTCTGGACTGGTCTAGCAGGATGACTTGGAAAGGTGGATTATATTTTGGCCACTGTAATAAGATTAGGCTGCTGTACGTAGATCCCAACATGAAGAAACCATACTCTGTACAGAAGGCCGGAGAGAGAGGCCAACTCATGTTTTATCCTGAGCAGAGGGTTATTGCAATGCTAGATGTCACCCAAAAAGCAGGCAAAAATCTAAACCTGGCTACAGAGGCTTATGATAAAATTCACTTTTCTTTTATAGTGACTCTCTGGCAATCATACAGCAGAACAAGCACCACAAGAGAGAACAATTACATGTAGAACCAAGAGACATTTTCCCCCCAACTAATGTGAAATAGGGCTCACTGGATTGTGGTATATATCAGCCCAGTGGGTTACAAAGCTTTACCCTCTCACCTGGAAGTGCTGTGGTGCATGTCAGCTCATTTGGTAGCTGGAATTGAGTGGGATTTCTTTCCATGGCTGCTGCTATCAGCAACTCAAATGGCCTCTTGAGCTGGGGCTGCCCATAGTCTGTTTCCAGGGCCGCTGACTCATCATCCACATCAATGAGATCCTCATCCATATCATTCTGTTCAGAGTTGGGGGTTTCAGTGCTAGCACTGGAAGTAGGGGTGCCAGGCCGACTTGCTCTCCGTTCTAAGATCCTTGCTTGAGTAAAGGCCCGAATGCTACTGGCCGTGCGATCAGACAGGTCCATATCACTAGTAGGAGAGATGGTTCTTCTCCCAGATCTGTCTACCAACCCATTGACCTGACTCAGCTCTCTCTTCTGTTCTCGTTTCTGTATGACAGAGGACAATGCTCAGCACTCACATCTTGGAAAGGGAACAGAAAAAAACTTTACATCCCAGACTAAAATCAGGCAAAATCCATGCTTTAACCTAATGCACAAAAAGGCATGCAAAAACCTCACATAACTAAGGGATTAAAATATTTATATATTTAACAAGTTGTAACAATCGCTTCTGTCCCTGTTAGTTTGGGGGAGGACTACAAACTTGGGACATCCTTCTAAATCTCACTTCTTAAAGGGATTGGGTCAGGGATCACTGAATATTACAAAGCTTCCTGTCACTGGTGCTCTTTACAATACAGGAATAGCATAAAACTTGTGGAGATTTTAATAGCTTGGTTTCCAATAGTTTTGTTGTACAGAAAGTTATAAAAAAACCACACAAAGTTACCTTTCTACGAACAGTGCAGCGATGACAAATCCACTCTCCTGGTGGCAGCATCTCCTCACTTAGTGGAGGGTTACTAAATAGCAAAAAAAGACCAACATATCACTTAGAACTGCAAGGTATACTGGCAATGGCAAACCCAAAGCATGATGGAGTGTGCTTCACACACTTTGCGTCCCCTAATGCCAATAAGCAATGCACATTTTTGTATTGTTCTGTTTTGTAACCACATGTACCACCACAAAAGAAAAATAAAATGGAATAAAAAAAATTGCAATGACATTTTTTGCCTGCATACCCCTGATGGCAACCTTCCCAGTGAGTTCTTACAGAAAGCATTTTCATTCTAACCCTACATTGTTGGTTTGTAGTTTGGTTTGCTTTTGTTTTTTTCTTAATGACATTGAAAAGTACTGTGGGTTTACGTTACAGAGCTGGGATTATGTTCTCACTGAACAGCTGGTCACCTTTCCTCTGCAGGTACCCACCAATATGTTTGTACATGTTGTCCTGGAGGAAAATGCCAATTCAATGAGGTTAGTTAAAGAGGCAGCTGTCATGATCAGTATCCTCCCTTCATTACTAGAGCCTTTTCTAAGGTTTCTTATAGCACTCAGATTTGTCCATGATCTACTTATATCTTGTCCCTTAATTTTACTGAAGCAAACAAAACCAAACCAAAGCACCTCTTACCTCCCCCACCCCCAGAATAAGACTGTTTGTTGGCTATCAGGCAGCAGAGCAGGCTTGGGTGTCTAGACTCAGTGTTTACATCTTCTATTGCCATCATGGTGGTAGCAGTGCTGATCTCCCTGCTGGGTTCATCCATGTGTGATCTTCACCTGCATAACTAGCAACAGCTGTAAAATTCAATCACCCAAAATCTCTGCAAAGTATCTGGAACCAACTGAAACTATATACAAAATTAAAAATGAAGGCCAGTACTCAAATCAAAGCTTTGTGTCTGATTTGGAAACATCAGCCAGAAGACCAAAAAATAAGCTAAAACACTAACTGCAACCAAAACCACAGTAGCAAAGCAAACAGCAGCCTGAGAGTCTTAGGCAAAGCATCTGGTTAGTCTGAAATGTCTATGTATTTTGAATACTCCCACATATCAGTAGATCATGGTTAGTAGGAGGAGGGGGGATGGAGAGAAAAGTATGCAAAAGATAACTTATTTTCCTGCCCATATTCTAGCGGACACCTGGAGTTAGCATGTACTATCCTCTGAGCCAGAGTGCTGCTGAGAAAACATTTCTATCCAATGCAGCTAGTGATTCTCTAATATTTTTGTCAGAACTGACAGCATATACTATTCTACCATGACAGAAGTCCCAAACCATTTCAAGACCAAGGCCACAGAGAAAATTTCAAATCATCAAAACAGCCTTTGGGCGTCCCTACTGGAGTTTGCAGTTTGTCACCACAACATACTATCACTTGTTTTCTGCCAGTGGAGTCTGGAAACCTCACTAGTGTTGCTGTCTTTCCCAATTTTGCATATGAAAAGAAATGAATGTCTTCATTGGGCAGACTTTAGCTGTGGGCAGGAAAAGTATGGCTAGGCAGAAAAATGACCTCTGCAAACCTGATCTGGCCCACAGACCTTAGTTTGAGGACCTTTCTACTAGGATGCAAATGAATTTAAATTAAGCATTTATAAACTGTTTCATATCCCAAAGGAATCTGAGTGGTGTACAAAAGACAAAAAAAAAATCTTACATAAAATCAAACATACATAGTAAATTCCATAAAAGCAAATACAAGCTATAAAAAACACTAACATTTTATATAACTTTATTGTGCAGTTAAATAAACAGTAAAAATCAAAGAACAAAAATTAAACTCAAAGCGTGAACATCTTTAGACTATCCTTGAGCTAGCTGGACGTGGTCTTCTAAACTACAAAAGAACCATGTTTTCAATTTCTTTTCTGAATAGTACAATTCCAGTCTTATGATCTGCTATAAGGTGACGTATTTACCAGTTTATTAATGTCCTTTCCTTGAGTTCTGCTAGACCAGTCCAGACAAGTGGACTGTGTTCCCCTACTAGTAGACTGGCAGAGACAAAAAAAACAATAAAGGCCCAGGTTTCAATGACATCACTCCTATGCCTCCATTCGCCTCAGTTCTCTACTGTTTACTCAATGTTGCCCACAATTGAGGTTGTTATAAGGCTTGCCATGTTTCTCCCATATGTTTTGAGACCAATACTGAAGAGACCTCTAGTAGCTATGTACAGGAAAGCATAAACAAAAGGCTGTCAGTAGAAGATGAACCTGCAGAGCCAAGTACAAACATCATATCGGACCCAAGGGTACTGCAGCAGAAGAACAGAGAAAAAACAGTTTCAGAGGCGGGCCCTGGATTGGTCTAGGAGGACACAAGGAAAGAACATTAACTGGTAAGTAAAATGTCACCTTCAAAATTGTCCTGCTAGACCAGTCCAGACAAAGTGGGATGTACCAAAGTTATGACTCCATTGGGTGGAAGAGAGATACAACAGCTCGCAAAAATCTTGAGACAAAGGCCATGTCCGATTGCGTGTGGACATTCAAGTAGTAATACTTGACAAATGTGAAAAGTGATGTCCACTAGCTTTGTTGGGGATGGGTGAAGCGAGCCCCCGTGTAAGTGAAACATTAAATACCTCTGTAGAAAAGCACAGTTACTTACCTGTAAAGCACAGCTACTTACCTGTAACAGGTGATCTCTGGGAACAGCAGGAATAAGTCTTCACATATGGGTATCGTCGGTACCGAAGGAGCCTGCGCGGGAACGCTCCCCGGCGTCCAAAAGGAAAGCTTTTGGGAGCATCCCACAGCGCCTGCGCGTTGCCTTCCCGCCTTTCCTAACCGCCTCTCTCCAGTTCGAGTTTTAAAGCTGAGACAAAGAGAAAGTGAGGAAAGGAAAGAAACAGAGAGATACAACTCCTAGGGGAGGTGGGTGGGTTGTGAAGACTTATTCCTGCTGTTCCCAGAGATCACCTGTTACAGGTAAGTAACCGTGCTATCTCCAGGAACAAGCAGGAATGAGTCTTCACATATGGGGCCTCCCCAGCTAGAGATGCCTGGGAGATCACCCAGGTTGTGAGTCCCTGGGAAGGGCTCTACCTCCACCCATGAATCTCAGGCATCCGGCCAGGGATGGAGGGTAGGAGTTGGTTAGGTATGGAACAGGTGTTTGAGAATAGCCTGACCAAACAAGGCATCCCAGTGGGAGTCCTTGTCCAAGCAGTAATGGGCTGTGAAGGTATTAACCGAGGCCCAGGTGGCCGCTCGACAGATTTGGTCGATGGACACAGAATTTAGATGAGCCATAGAGGCTGCCATGGCCCTCACATTGTGAGCTGTGACATGGCCTTCCAGAGAAAGGTTCTTACTCTGGTAGGCGAAAGAAATACACTGAGCAATCCAATTGGACAGAGTTCTCTTAGAGACTGGAAGTCCTAAATGAGAGGGATCAAAAGCAACAAGGAGTTGAGAGGACTTTCTATGTTGCTGTGTCCTTTGTAAGTAAAAAGCAAGAGCTCTTTTACAATCCAGAGTATGAAGATTCCTCTCTGCACGAAGCATGAGGTCCTGGAAAAAAGACAGGTAAATAAACCTCCCGGTTCAGATGAAAAGGTGAGACCACTTTAGGCATAAAGTGTGGATTAGTCCTGAGGACTACCTTGTCATGATGGAACCTTGTATTAGCCACCAAGGCTTGCAGCTCACTGGTGCGGCGAGCTGAAGTGACTGCAATGAGAAAAATAACCTTCCAGGAAAGGAAATTCAAGGAAATAGTGGCTAAGGGTTCAAAGGGTGGCTTCATAAGCTGGCCAAGAACCAGATTCAAGTCCCATGCCACTGGAGGTGGTCTGATGGGAGGTTTAATCAAAAGAAGGCCTCTCATGAATCTTGCTATAAGAGGATGAGAGGAAACAGGCTGTCCATTGAGAGGTTTAAGGGATGCTGCTATAGCACTCAAATGGACTCTTACTGAATTCGTTTTAAGTCCTGCATGTGATAAATGCAGCAAATACTCTAGTAAAGAATTCAGAGGTATTGCAAGAGGGTTAAGACCCTTCTCTGCACACCAAATGGTAAACCTTTTCCATTTAAAAGCATAGGAACGTCTAGTGGAAGGCTTTCTGGAAGCATGAAGGATATCCCTCACTTGCTGAGAAAGATGCAAATCTTGAAGGTCTAGGCCTTCAGCAACCAGGCTCTGAGGTGAAGAGACTGGGGATTTGGGTGCCACAACGTTCCCTCCTCCTGGGACAGGAGGTCTGGAGCAGATCCCAAGTCCAGGGAGGGAGCTTGAGAGAGATGCAGATGTAGAGGGTACCACACTTGGCGTGGCCAATGTGGTGCTATGAGGATCATAGACCCCTTGTCTCTCTGAAGTTTGAAGAGTGTCTTGGGAATTAGGGGAATGGGTAGAAAGGCATAGAGGAAGTCTTGCCCCAAATGGAGGAGGAAGGCATCCCTGGCCTAAACTCCCTGACACGGAATTCTGGAACAGTACCGGGGAAGTTTGGCATTCCACGGACTTGCAAACAAGTCTATGTCTGGGGTTCCCCAAATTCGAAAGATCCTGGCTATCTGGTCCCCATGGAGGGACCATTCGTGTGGAAGCAGAACTCGACTGAGTCTGTCTGCCCAAGAGTTTTGAACCCCTGGAAGATACACTGCCATGAGATGAATTAGATGCTCTCTGGCGAAGGCCCACAATCTCAGAGCTTCGTTGCAAAGCGACAGAGAGCCAGTCCCGCCCTGCTTGTTCACGTAGAACATGGCTACTTGGTTGTCCGTGTGGCTGAGGACTGTCTTGTAGCTGAGCAGGGTGTGGAAGACTCAGAGCTAGAAAAATTGCTCTGAGCTCTAAGAGGTTGATATGTCTCCTGTAGAGACCAGATGCCTTGAGTGGAGAGATCTTGAAGATGAGCTCCCCAACCTCTTGGAGAGGCATCTGTTGTAAGGGTTGCTTGGGGTAACACCTGTTGGAAGGGGGACCCCAGCAACAGATTTTGAGTGGACTTCCACCACTGGAGGGACCAAAAGAGGCGACTGGAAGTTACTATTTTGTCTGACAGGCAACCTGATGCCTGGGTCCATTGGGTGGACAGAGTCCACTGAGCTGCCCTCATGTGAAGGCGAGCGTAAGGAACCACATGCACAGTGGATGCCATGTGGCCTAACAGTTGCAACATCTCTCGAGCAGTTAAATGGGATTTTAACTGAATTTGTGAGGCTAACTGCACCAAGCGTAGGCAACGGGCCTGGGGAAGATAGGCCCTTGCAGTTATGGTATCCAGCAAGGCCCCTATGAACTCTAGAGACTAAGTAGGGGTGAGATGGGATTTTGGAAAGTTTATTACAAGTCCCAGATACTGAAGGATACGCCTTGTGCAGGTTAGAGAAGTCTGGGCCTCTGACTGGGATGGAGCTCGGATGAGCCAGTCGTCCAGATATGGGAATACGAATATCCCTAGAGTGCGTAGAAATGCAGCTACTACTGCCATGCATTTTGTGAACACCCTTGGTGCAGAGGCCAGACCGAAAGGAAGCACTCTGCATTGGTAGCGCTTCCCTTGATAAAGGAACCGAAGGAACCTTCTGTGTGTTGGATGGATAAGGACATGGGTGTACGCATCCTTGAGGTCTAGAGACCAAAGCCAATCCTGACTCTGAAGGTATGGAAGGAGAGTACTGAGAGAAATCATCTTGAATTTCTCCTTGCATAGAAACTTGTTCAATTCTCTGAGATCTAATATGGGTCTGTAGCCCCCTGTTTTCTTTGGGAAAAGAAAGTAGGGGGAGTAGAACCCTGAGCCCCGTTGAAGAAGGGGTACTTCTTCTATTGCCCCTTAGGCAAGACGGGTAGCAATCTCCTGACCCAGAAGGTTGAGGAGAGATGTCTGAGAATTGAACTGTCTCACCAGTGTGAGGAGGAAGGTTTAAGAAATGAAGCTTGTACCCCTCCCTTATGATGGAGAGGGTCCATTGCTCTGCTGTGATTTGTTCCCACCTGGGATCAAAGTAAGCCAACCTTCCAGGAACGGTGAGAGGCTCTGGATGTTCTAGAGCCAGAAAGGCTAAGCTCTCTAGTTGTAAGTCAAAGGCCCTGAGGAGGCTGTTGGGCCGTAGCAGTCCTAGCAGCCTTAGGCTTGGCCTGTTTCGGTTGTTGCTGTCTCTTTGTAGCAAAACGACCTGCAGAAGACGACTGCTGACCATAAGCAGAATAATATTTCCCTTTTTTGGGAAAAAACCCCTTTTTGAACAACCTTTTCTTAAAAGGAGCAGAAGACGACTTTGAAAGTCTATCTAAAGCAGAATTTTCAGCATCCATTTGGGTGGCCTTTGCTTGCCAATCTTTGCCAAAAAGGTTTTCACCTGTACAAGGTGGTTTCCTAGTCCATCTTGAACCCAGGGTTCCAAATCAGAAGCTTGCAACCAAGCAACTCATAGCACATATGGGTATCGTCAGTACCGACGGAGACTGCGTGGGAACGCTCCCCAGAATCCAAAAGGAAAGCTATTGGGAGCATCCCACAGTGCCTGCGCGCTGCCTTCCCACCTTTCCCAACCGCCTCTCTCCAGTTCGAGTTTTAAGCTGAGACAAAGAGAGAGAGAGAGGAAAGGAAAGATAGATAGAGAGATACAACTCCTAGGGGAGGGTGGGTGAGTTGTGAAGACTTATTCCTGCTGTTCCCAGAGATCACCTGTTACAGGTAAGTAACTGTGCTATCTCCAGGAACAAGCAGGAATGAGTCTTCACATATGGGGACTCCCCAGCTAGAGATGCCAGGGAGATCCCCAAGGTTGTGAGTCCCTGAGAAGGGCTCTACCTCCCTCCATGGATCTCAGGCATCCAACCAGGGATGGGGGGTAGGAGTTGTTTAAGTATGGAACAGGTGTTTGAGAACAGCCTGACCAAACAAGGCATCCAGGCGGGAGTCCTTGTCCAAGCAGTAATGGGCTGTAAAGGTATGAACCGAGGCCCAGGTGGCCGCTCGACAGATTTGGTCGATGGACACAGAGTTTAGATGAGCCATAGAGGCTGCCATGGCTCTCACATTGTGAGCTGTGACATGGCCCTCTAGAGAAAGGTTCTTACTCTGGTAGGCGAAAGAAATACACTGAGCAATCCAACTGGACAGAGTTCTCTTAGAGACTGGAAGTCCTAAATGAGAGGGATCAAAAGCAACAAAGAGTTGAGAGGTATTGCAAGAGGGTTAAGACCCTTTTCTGCACACCAAATGGTAAACCATTTCCATTTAAAAGCATAGGAACGTCTGGTGGAAGGCTTTATGGAAGCATGAAGGATATCTTTCACTTGCTGAGAAAGATGCAATTCTTGAAGGTCTAGGCCTTCAGCAACCAGGCCTTGAGATGAAGAGACTGGGGATTTGGGTGCCAAAATGTTCCCTCCTCCTGGCATAGGAGGTCTGGAGCAGATCCCAAGTCCAGGGAGGGAGCTTGATAGAGATGCAGAAGCAGAGGGTACCACACTTGGCGTGGCCAACGTGGTGCTATGAGGGTCATAGACCCCTTGTCTCTCTGAAGCTTGAACAGTGTCTTGGGAATTAGGGGAATTGGTGGAAAGACATAGAGGAAGTCTTGCCACCAATGAAGGAGGAAGGCATCCCTGGCCTGAACTCCCTGACAAGGAATCCTGGAACAGAACCGGGGAAGTTTGGCATTCCACGGACTTGCAAACAGCTCTATGTCTGGGGTTCCCCAAATTTGAAAAATCCTGGCTATCTGGTCCCCATGGAGGGACCATTCGTGTGGAAGCAGAACTCGACTGAGTCTGTCTGCCCAAGAGTTCTGAACCCCTGGAAGATACACTGCCATGAGATGGATTTGATGCTCTTTAGCGAAGGCCCACAATCTCAGAGCTTCGTTGCAAAGCGACAGAGAGCCAGTCCCCCCCCGTGTGGACGAGGACTATCTTGTAGCTGAACAGGGTGTGGAAGACTCTGAGAGCCGGAAAGATTGCTCTGAGCTCTAAGAGGTTGATATGTAGAGATGTCTCCTGTGGAGACCAGATGCCCTGGGTGGAGAGATCTTGTAGATGAGCATCCCAACCTTTTGGAGAGGCATCTGTTGTAAGGGTTGCTTGGGGTAGCAACTGTTGAAAGGGGGACCCCAGCAACAGATTTTGAGTGGACTTCCACCACTGGAGGGACCAAAAAAGGCGACTGGAGGTTGCTATTTTGTCTGACAGGCATCCTGATGCCTGGGTCCATTGGGTGGACAGAGTATACTGAGCTGCCCTCATGTGAAGGCGAGCATAGGGGACCACATGCACGGTGGATGCCATGTGGCCTAACAGTTGTAACATCTCTCGAGCAGTTAAATGGGACTTTAACTGAATCTGGGAGGCTAACTGCACCAAGCGAAGACAACAGGCCTGAGGAAGATAGGCCCTTGCAATGGTGGTATCCAGTAAGGCCCCTATGAACTCTAGAGATTGAGTAGGGGTGAGATGAGATTTTGGGATGTTTATTACAAGTCCCAGATACTGAAGGATATGCCTTGTGCAGGCCAGGGAAGCCTGGGCCTCTGACTGGGATGAAGCTCGGATGAGCCAGTCGTCCAGATATGGGAATACAAATATCCCTAGAGTGCGGAGAAATGCAGCAACTACTGCCATGCATTTTGTGAACACCCTTGGTGCAGAGGCCAGACCGAAGGGAAGCACTCTGTAATGATAGTGCTTTCCTTGGAAAAGGAACCGAAGGAACCTTCTGTGCGTTGGATGGATGAGGACATGGGTGTACGCATCCTTGAGATCTAGAGAACAAAGCCAGTCCTGACTCTGGAGGTATGGAAGGAGAGTACCGAGAGAAGTCATCTTAATTTCTCCTTGCATAGAAACTTGTTCAATTCTCTGAGATCTAATATAGGTCTGTAGCCTCCTGTTTTCTTTGGGATGAGAAAGTAGGGGGGAGTAGAACCCTGAGTCCTGTTGAAGAAGGAGTACTTCTTCTATTGCCCCTTGGGCAAGAAGGGTAGTAATCTCCTGACCCAGAAGGTCGAGGAGAGATGTTGGAGAATTGAACTGTCTCACCATGGTGTGAGGGGGAAGGTTTAAGAAATGAAGCTTGTACCCTTCCCTTATGATGGAGAGGGTCCATTGCTCTGCTGTGATTTGTTCCCATCTGGGAGAAAAGTGAGCTAACCTTCCTGGAATGGTGAGAGGCTCTGGATGTTCCAGAGCCAGAAAGGCTAAGTTCTCTAGTTGTAAGTCAAAGGCCCTGAGGAGGCTGAGGCTGTTGGGCCGTAGCAGTTATAGCAGCCTTAGGCTTGGCCTGTTTCGGTTGTTGCTGCCTCTTTGTAGCAAAACGACCTGCAGAAGATGCCTGCTGACCATAAGCAGAATAATATCTGCCTTTTTTGGGAAAAAAATCGCTTTTTGAACAACCTTTTCTTAAAAGGAGCAGAAGTAGACTTTGAAAGTCTATCTAAAGCAGAATTTTCAGCATCCATCTGGGTGGCTTTTCCTTGCCAATCTTTGCCAAAAACGTTTTCACCTGTACAAGGAAGGTTTCCTAATCCATCCTGAACCCAGGGTTCTAAATCAGAAGCTTGTAACCAAGCAACTCGGCACCTATGGCAATAGCCGAGGCTCTGCTGGCACCTTCAAAAGATTCAAAGGCTGCACGGTTGGAAAACTTGGAAACATCCTGGGCATGTTTGAGCCAGGTGAGAAACTCTTCCCTTTTATCTTCTGAAATAATAGGAGACAAAGTTTGCAGATGATCTGTAACTTCTTTTAGAAACATCCCCATATAGAAACTATAGGAGTTGATTCTGGCAACAAGCATATTGGCCTGGAAAATTCTCCTGCCAAAAGCATCTAAGGTTCTGCATTCTCTTCCTGGAGGAGTAGAAGAGTGCCTTTTGGTACTCTTTATCTTCTTCATAGCAGACTCCACCACAATGGAGTGGTGAGGAAGCCGAGTCTTATGAAAGCCAGGACAAGGAGGAACACGATACATGGTGTCCAACCTATGAGAATGAGGGGAGGTGGTGAGAGGAGTCTCCCATATGCCCAACATGTGATCCATAAAGAATCTCATGTATTGGTAAAGTGGCTGCCTCTTTAGGAGCCTTAGAATATTGTAAAATATCTAATTTTTTTGCTCTAGGCTCTGTCTCAGGAGCCACTGAGATGGAAAGGCCCCTGGCCACTTCCCTAATGAAGTCTTGAAAAGACAAGTCTTCTGGAGGAGACATTCTCCTTTTTGGAGAAGAGGGCTCCTGAGGAAGGGTCACCGATGCCTCGACAGAGGCCTCTGATTCATCAGAGTCTTCAGAGGAATTGAAGTATCGCCTGTCTGGATGCTCCTGCAGAGCCCGATACGCGTACTGGGTGGTATCGACATCGGGAGTAATCGGTACCGATGGGCATCACAGAACAGTGTACCGCTGCAGTCGACACCGAAGCCGATGTTGATGCAATCGGTATCGGTGCCGGAGTCGGTACCGACAACGGAGTTTGTTGCGGTACCGAAGGCATCGCAGCTTGTATGAAATGCCATGATGGCATGCTGCATGGTCAGGATATTCCGATCCATCGACGCCACCAATGTCTGGATGTCGGTACCAGTGGGAACCACCGGTACCCCAGAACATGGCAACAGGTGATCGGTCGAGGCCGAGCCATCGATGTCAACCTGTGACCCCATAGATAAAGCTTTGGAAGCCGGAGCCTCCCGCCGGGGTAATTTTGCCAGTGCGGATTCCTCGAGAGCAAGCCCGGAGGCACCTCGATACTTAGAGGGAGATTTACCCTTCGAGGACTGGCTGGACAAGTTTGGTTACCTGAGATCCATGGGAGGAAGAAGCAGCCCTGGAAGACGTCTATGCCACCGAAGCTGCATCAGAGGGAAACAGGGTACTGAGCTTGGCTGCTCGATTCTGTAGACCTCTTTTAGACATCATGGAACAGGACTCACAATCCGTAATGGAATGGTCAGGACCTAAACATTTTAGACATCATTCATGGGTGTCAGTGACAGAAATAGTGCCGCTGCACTTCGTGCACTTTTTAAACCCGGAGGCGGGCTTTTCCATGAGAAAAATTTTCCTAGGCCTAAGGCCAAAGAAAGAAAAAATGCACTGAAGTGAGAAAACAGCAGGTTTTTTTTGTTTTGTTTTTAGAATAAAGAAAGCAAAGACCGGCGGTACCGGTCCGGCGTCGAGAAGGCAGACGCGCGACCAAAGAAATAAAAGAAAATAAAGAAATTCTTCAGCAGTGACAGGAACACGACCTGCTGGATCCGCGGAAAAGAAGAACTGAAGAGAGGCGGTTGGGAAAGGCGGTTGGGAAAGGCGGGAAGGCAGCGCGCAGGCGCTGTGGGATGCTCCCAAAAGCTTTCCTTTTGGACGCTGGGGAGCGTTCCCGCGCAGGCTCCATCGGTACCGACGATACCCATATGTGAAGACTCATTCCTGCTTGTTCCTGGAGATTGGTTAATAGGGGGCAACATCTAGAAAGCGGTATGTATAAATGTCCGTAGCATGGGAAATAAGATCACAGATGTTGAGGCTTTAAGGGAAGAGGATGACTTGGATTTAGTAGTGATTATGGAGACATGGTTCACGGAAAACCATGACTGGGATGTAATTATATCAGGCTATACTTTATTCAGGAAGGACAAGGTAGGAAGGGGAGGTGGCGTGGCACTACATGTAAAAAAAAATATTAAAGCTATAGAATTGCAGGGCTTAAAGGGAAGAGAGGAGGCACTGTGGGTTAAACTAGAAAGAGGGAAAGGGAAATCTATTTGCCTTGGAGTTATATACAGATCCCCCTCACAGGGGGTAGAAGTAAACTAAGATTTAATAGAAGACATACACAGTATTGCCATGAAAGGAGAAGTGCTACTGATAAATGATTTCAATATGCCGGATGTGGATTGGCACATCCCTGCTGCAGTGTCAGATAGAAGTAAGGAGATCCTGGATTCTCTACAGGAAGAACTATTCAGGCAACTGGTAACAGAACCCACACGTGGGGTAAGTGTTTCCGATGTTACAGCGGGAGATCATCTCTCATTCAGTGATCAGATGGTAAGGTTGATGGTCTCCTCAGTGTGCCTCCACCCCTGATTCCTCCCTCCCTTTCTGCCCAAACCTTGGCTAACTACTTCCATGACAAAATCCACACAATCATCCTCCAGTTCCCCTCCTCCCCCCCATTTCCCATTTCTCCCTAACCTCTGCCACCCTTTCTTCCTTCCCTATGGTCTCTGACGAGGAAACGTCGCTCCTTCTCTCTTCCTCCAAACCTACTACCTGTTCTTCTGACCCCTTCCCCACCCACCTCCTTAGCTCCATCTTTTCATCTCTCGTCCCTTCTATTTCTCATATTCTTAACCTCTCTCTCTCCACTGCAACCTTCCCTTCTGTTTTCAAGCATGCTGTGGTTATACCCCTCCTCAAAAAACCTTCACTTGAACCCACTTGTCCTTCTATCGTCCCATCTCTCTCCTTCCTTTCGTCTCTAAACTACTTGAGTGCGCAGTCTATCACCGTTGTCTTGATTTCCTCTCCTCTCATACCCTCTTGGATCCTTTACAATCCGGCTTCCATCCCCTACACTCCACTGAAACTGCTCTAAGGTCTCGAATGATTTGTTCTTGGCAAAGTCCAAAGGCTTTTACTCTGTCCTCATTCTTCTTGAGCTCTCTGCTGCCTTCGACACTGTTGACCATAATCTTCTTCTTATCACCCTATCCTCACTTGGATTCAAAGACTCTGTACTATCTTGGTTCTCTTCCTATCTATCCCATCGCTCTTTCAGTGTGTGCTTCGATGGCAGCTCCTCCTCCTCTTCAACCACACTACCTGTAGGAATTCCTCAAGGATCCGTCTTAGAAGAGGAGTGGACCTCTCTCTATATCCAATCCCTTGGCACCCTTATCTCTTCCCATGGCTTTCACTATCACCTCTATGCCGATGACTCTCAAATCTATCTTTCTTCACCTATTATCTCTCCTGATATCCAGTCTAAGATCTCACTCTGCCTCTCTGACAATGCTGCCTGGATGTACCACCGCTGCTTAAAACTGAACATGGCCAAAACTGAGCTTCTTATCTTTCCCCCAAATGCTTCCCCTCCTCTTTCCCCTTTCTCTCTCTCTGTTGATAACTCTCTACTCCTCCTTGTTTTTTCAGCACGTAACCTTGGTGTTATCTTCAATTCCTCTCTCTCTTTCTCTTCACATATCCAGCTCATTGCTAAAACTTGTCGTTCTTTCTATACAATATTTCCAAAATTCGCCCCTTCCTCTCTGTTGACATCACTAAATTGACTGTCCACTCCTTAATCACCTCCCATCTTGATTATTGTAACGTTCTCCTTGCTGGCCTCCCTGTAAGCCACCTCTTTCCTCTTCAGTCAATTCAACACTCCGCTACTCGACTCATTTTCCGCCAGTCTCGTTTTTCCCACATCACTCCTCTCCTCATGTCGCTTCATTGGCTTCCCATCTGTCTCCGTATCCAATTTAAACTTCTCCTCCTGACCTATAAATGCATTCATTCTTCTGCCCCCCAGTACCTTTCATCTCTCCTCTCTCCTTACACCCCCTCTCGGTTGCTTCACTCTTCTAACAGTCTACATTTATCTGTGCCCTTTACTCGTACTGCCAATTCCAGATTTCGCTCCTTCCAACTGGCAGCACCCTTTGCTTGGAATAGTCTTCCTATCTGTGCGCTAGGCTTCCTCCCTGGCCATTTTCAAGTCCAGACTAAAATCCCACCTCTTCACTATTGCTTTCCGTTCCTGTCTTACCCTCTCTTGATCTCTCTCTATCAACATTTGCTTACTTTGTCCTGTAAATTTTTGTTATTTGTATTATGTAACTTATTTTTTTTCTGTCTTATTAGATTGTGAGCTCTGATGAGCAGGGACTGTCTCTCTTCTATGTTTGTACAGCGCTTCGTATGTTGCGGCGCTTTATAAGTCTTTAATAATAATAATAATAATAATAATAAAGGTTCAGTATTAGGACTAGGGCTTATAAAATCTATTCAAAAACAAGGGTCTTAGACTTTAGGAAAACTAACTTTGCCAAGATGAAACAATAACTCAGGGAGCTGTTAGTGGGATGGGAACAACTGGGGGATGTAGAAAAACAGTGGGCAAAACTGAAAGGGGATATTTTAAGGGCAACAAACCTTTTTGTTGTTAGAAAGGAAAGAAATGTAAAAAGAAAAGGAGGTCGCTATGGTTCTCAAAATAAGTAGCTGAAAAGGTGAAGAAAAAAAGGGAGGCCTTCATAAAAAACAAGAGATCACAGAGAGAGGAAGACAGGCATCTATATTTGGAAAAAGCAGAGAAGCTAGCAAAGTAGTCAGGAACGCAAAAGTACAAAAGGAAGAAGAAATAGACTGCAATAAAATGCAGAGATAAGACATTTTTCAGATATGTTAGTAAGAGGAGGAAGGGCAAAAGTGGTATTGTCAGATTCAAGAGTGCAGGGGAGGAATATGCAGAAACTGATGACAATTAAGCAGAATTGTTTAACAAATATTTCTGTTCTGGGTTCAGAGATGAAGGGCCTGCAGCAGGACCTCAGAAAACACCCACAAATAGGAACAGAAGTGGCATGAATCTTGAATGATTTTCAGAAGACTCTGTTCGTGAGAAACTAGCTAAACTAAAAGTAGACAAAGCCATGGGTCTGGATGGGATACATCCAAGAATACTGAGGGAACGTGGGGATGTTCTAGCTACTCCACTGTCTGACCTTTTCAATGCTTTTTTGGAATCGGGAGTGTTGCCAGAGGACTGGAGAAAGGCACATGTGGTCCCTTTACATAAAAGCGGATGTAAGGATGACATTGAGAACTACAGGCTGGTTAGTCTAAACGCTGTGGTTAGTAAATTTCTGGAAAGGCTACTAAAAGAAAGAATAGTGAGGTTTCTGGAGTCCAATGGATTGCAGGATCTGAGGCAGCATGGATTCACCAGAAGCAGGTCTTGTCAGACAAATCTGATTGACATCTTTGATTGGGTGACCAGGAAGTTGGACCGAGGGAGAGCCCTAGATGTGGCATATTTAGGATTTCAGTAAAACCTTTCCTGCACAGGCAACTTATAAACAAACTGAGCATTCTAGGAATAGACCCTAAAAGTTACTGATTGGGTTAGGAATTGGTTGCGTGGGAGGCGACAAAGGGTACAGGTAAATGGAGCTCACTCTGAGGAGGTGGTGGTTGCCGCAGGGATCTGTCCTTGGTCAGCTTCTTTTTAAACACCTTTGTTAGTGATATTGTGGAAGGGCTGTTGGGTAAGGGGTGCTTGTTTGTGGAAATCTGCAATAAAGTAGACACCCAGGAAGTAGATAACATGAGGAGGGATCTAGCTAAGCTTGAAGAATGGTCTAGAATTTGGCAGCTGAAATTTAATGCTAAAAATGCAGGGTCATGCATTTGGGCTGCAAAAATACAAAGGAGTGGTACGGTATAGTGTAGAGTCCACAAAAGAAGAGCGGGACCTGGGCGTAATTGTGTCTAAGGATCTTAAAGTAGCTAAACAGGTAGAATAGGTGACTGCAAGAGCCAGAAGGATGCTTGGGTGTATAGGGAGAGGAATGGCCAGCAGAAAAAAAAAGGAGGCAATAATGCCTCTGTATAAGTCTCTGGTGAGACCTCATTTGAAGTATTGCGTGCTATTCTGGAGACCGCATCTTCAAAAGGACATAAGCAGGTTGGAGCTAGTGCAAATGGTGGCTACTAAAATGGTTAGTGATCTTTGTTATGAAGCATATGAGGACAGACAAAGATCTTAGTATGTATACCTTAGAGGAAAGGTGGGATGGGGCAATAAGATAGAGACATTTAAATACCTCTGTAGCATAAATGCACAGGAGGAGAGCTTTTTGATTGAAAGCAAGCTCTGCTACGAGGGGACATAGGATGAGAATGAAAGGGGATAGACTCAGGAGTAATATGCGGAAATATTTATTTTCAGAAAGTGGTAGATGTGTGGAATAGTCTCCCAGTGGAGATGGTGGACACGAAGACAGTAGCTGAATTCAAAAAAGCATGGGACAGACACAGATGATCTCTAAAGGTAAAAAGGGAACTATTGTAGTTGACATGGAAGGGCAGATAGCAGAAAGAGACCATCTGGCCTATCATGTTTCTATTTTGTCACCTGACAAATGTCTGCAGGGGCCACCGAGCTCTGCGCCGCCCATGAGGATGCTTGTGCTCAGGTAGAATGGATGCGCACGCCCTTCAGAACTGGCCCATTCTGAAACAGATATGCTGAAGCAATGGCCTCCTTAATCCAACACCACAAAGTCGACTTAGCCATTATGTCACCCTTGCGTGGTCCAGGAAACCGCACAAAAAGATGGCCTGACTTATGAAAAGAATTTGTAAGCTCTAAGTACTGGAGAAGCACCCTCTGGACATCCATAAGGTGAAGATCCTTATCAATCTCCCAACACTGCTCCTTAGTGAAGAATAGCAGATCACCTGGTTCACATGAAAGGGAGAAATCACCTTAGGCAAGAAGGAAGGCACGGGCCGAAAGGAAACTGTCTCCACTGAAAAAAGACAGATAAGAATCCTGGCAAGACAGAGCCTGCAGCTTGGAAATCCGCCTGTGGAATAAATTGCGACAAAAGACGACTATCTTGAGCATCAAATCCTTCAAAGTAGTATGCTTCAACGGCTCAAAGGGTTTAGACATCAGGGCCCCAAGCACCAGACAAATCCCAGGAAGGAACCACAGACCAAAAGGGAGGACGCAGACACCAATCCCTCTGGGAAAGCACGAGAATCCGGGTGCAAAGCTAGAGACTTACAAGCCACTGGACCTTGGAAACTAGCCAAAGCTGCCACCTGAACTTTCAGGGAGCTAAGTGAAAGGCCCTTACCCAGGCCAACCTGAAGAAAAGCCAACAGAGATGGCACCTTAGCCGCCTCAGGCGTCAACTGCTGAGCACTACACACCATCACTCAAAGAGGCACCAGAGCCACCCATATGCTAGCTTGGTAGACCTCCTGCGGGCTCTGAGCAGAGTGGCGGCCACTGCCAGAGTAGTCCTTATTCACTAGCTGTCTCCTTTCAAGAGCCAAATCATAAATGAAGGGAACAGGATCCTCCAGGACGATCAGTCCCTGCTGCAATAAGCCCAAAGACTAAGGCAATCGAAGGGGAGGTGCCTGAAGGAGTTGCATTAGGTCTCCGAACCACGCTTTCCTTGGCCAATCCAGCGTCACCAGGAGAATCCTGCCCAGGTGGCGTTATATATGCCAAATCACATGCCCCACCAGGAGCCATGGAGAAAACACATACAGTAGGTGCTGACTTGGCCAAAGCTAGGCCAGGGCATCAATGCCCTCGGACCCCATCTCTGTGCGGTGACTGAATTAGCGGCAAACTTTGGCAATGGAGTGGGTCACCATCAGCAGCGCAGATTCACCTGAAACACCTCCTGACAACTCCCACTCTCCAAGATCCACAGAGTGCTGGCTGAGGAAGTCCGCTTCCACATTGTCCACTCCAACAATGTGCTGAGCCAACAAGGCTAGGAGGGGTTCTTCTCCACCCAGGCAAACAGCAGAGCTATCTCCAGAGCCACTCCAGTACTCCTTGTGCTGCCTTGCCGACTGTTACATAAACCACTGCCGTGGTGTTGTCTGAAAACACTCAAACCACTGGCCCTCAACCAGGAGCTGGAAATGCATAAGAGCCAACCTTATGGCCCTCGCATCGAGCCTGTTGATGGACCACACCGCTTCCCTGCAGTTCCAACAGCCCTGGGTCTTATGGTCTTAGAAATTGGCTCCCAAGCCCAAGAGACTGACATACATCATCAGGAAGATTCAAGAGAAATCATCCAGCAGCACACCGTACCCATATGACAGGGCTGCTGCCACCACCACAGGCTGGACTGCACTTTACAGGAGCAGGAGCCTGCACTCAAACTCCTGAGAACTCAGAGACCACCAAGCCAGGAAGGACTGCTGGAGCGGTTACATGTGAGCATGCATCCAGGGCACCGTATCTATGGTCACCTCTATCAATCCGAGGAGCTGAAGATAATCCCAGACTGGAAGCCCGCTGTGCACCAAACAGCGCCAGGCAAACCAACAGTCTTGACTTTCTCCACTGGCAGGAAAACTCTGCCCCTCCACCTCACGTGTTGAAATGTGTTTCCAGAAAATCCAGGGACTGGAAAAGCAGCAGATGGCTTTTTCCCTGACTAATCACCCAGCCGAGGCTTTCCGAAAAGGACAGCACTCATGACACCACCCGAGATGACTGAAAGGGAACAGGACTGGATGAGCCAGTCATCCAGATATGGACGGACACAGATCCCTCAGCGCCACAGTGGGCCTTCACTACCACCATCATGACCTTGGAGAATGTCCTTGGTGCTGTAGGTAGCCCGAAATAGAGGGCAGCAAGATAGTGAGAGCCAAGCATGGCAAAACGCAGAGACCTTTGCTGATGCGCCTAAAATGAAATATGAAAATATGCCTCGGCGAGATCCAGAGAGGTTAAGAACTCCCCTCTCTGCACTGCTTGAACCACCGAGCGCAAGGTTTCTATCCAGAAGCGCAGGACGTGCAAGTGCTCGTTGACCCCCAGCAGGTCCAGAATGGGCTGGAAGAAACTATCCTTATTAGGCATCACAAAATAAATGGACCATAAGAAATTCCATACTGCGTCAGACCAAAGTCCATCAAGCCCAGTATCCTGTTTCCAACAGTGGCCAATCCAGCCCACAAGTACCTGGCAAGATCCCAAAAAGGTACAGAGGTTCCACAATGCTTGTCCAGGGGTAAGAAGTGGATTGCCCCAGGTCCTATTTTTTAGTTGCCATCGTGACCTGGCCTAAACCCTTTTTAAACCCAGATGTGCTAACTACTGTGACCACATTTTTAGGCAAATTCCTCAGTAAACTGTATGCCACATGAGAAAAAATACGCAGTTACTCAACTGTTACAGATGTTTTCCCAGGGACAGCAGGAATCAGTCCTCACATACGGGCGATAACGGCACCCATGGAGACCGTGCGGTAGCTTCTCCCCAGCTTTCAAAGAAAGCTTTTCGGAGATGCACCATGCATGTATGGTCCCCTTCCCCCCCAAAGGGCGACAGCACCACGTTGAGGTCCAGCGGGTGAACAGGAGACTTGGATAGCAAGAGACCCCTCAGGAAGAGGGTCACGAGAGGTTCGATGGAGAGGGACTTGTCTTTGGATAAGGTGGTGGTGTGCTGCAAGTGCACACTGCTGAACCTGGACAGTTGGACTTCAGTCCTGCCCAAGGCAGGTGAAGCAAATATTGCAGCTCAAGATGCACAGAGCACGAGAACAGGTCCACCCATTGCTCTGTGCACCACAGTGAGAATCTGCACCATTTGAAGGTGTAAGCCCGTGGAGATCCTACAGGAGGCAGGCGGACCTCCTCCACCTCCCCTGAAAAGTTGAACAGGGCCAAGGCTACTCTTTCAGCAGCAGGCCATTAGCGTCACAGACCCCAAGTTGGGGTTTAAGGAGGGAGCCCTTCTCCTGAAACAGCAACCCCGGGAGCACTGTGGATTAAGCGAAGGAGCATTGGGAACCACAGCTGCCTGTACCACCGAGGCGCTACCAGGATCTGAGACGCCCCATCGTGTTGGACCTTGAACAGGGTCTTCGTAACCAGTGGCATGGGCGGGAAGGTGTAGAGAAGGCTCCCTGTCCATGGAATGAGGAAAGCATCTGCTACCACCCAGGATGTGTGTGGCTGCCTGGAGCAGAAGCGGGGCAGCTGAGTGTTGGCCGGACTGGCAAAGAGGTCCATCCATGGAGTCTCCCACAGCTGGAAGAGCTGACTTGCCACTCTGGGGTCTAGCCACCAACTGTACAGCTGGAGGACCCTGCTCAGCCTGTCCGCCAGGGTGTTGTCCTGGCCTATACACCACCCATAGAAGCATTTTGCATATGAGCAGACAGCTACCACCTTTTGGCAGAGGGTGTACAAGCTGGTGCCCCACAGTTTGTTGATGTAGAACATCGCCACTTGATTGCCCATCTGGACCAGCACTGAATGGCGGTGCATGTGGTGACAGAAGGCTTGGAGGGCCAGGAATATGGCCCAAAGCTCCAAGAGATTGATTTGCTGCAGATTGTCTGTCTGCAACCAACTGCCCTGGGTGCAGAGGCCATCGCAGTGGGTGCCCCAGACTAAGAGGGAGGCATCCGTGATTAAGACCTTTTGGAGGGAGAGGGGGCCCGAAAGGGCATTATGACCAGAAGATACTGGGGGCCTGCCATAAGGCAAGAGTCTGTCAGTTGGTGGGTCACCACCACCCTGTCCCGCAGACAGCCCATGGCCTGGGTCCATTGGGAGCAGAGGCCACATTGAGCCATGTGACCCAGCAGACAGAGCAGAAGGCAGGCAGGCAGACACAGTGTCGGCGCTGTACAATAGCAGCTAGCGCCCTGAGGTGAATGGCCCTGTCCTGAGGTGTCCAGCCTTGTCCCTATGAATGCCAGGTACTGTGTCAGGAGGAGATGGGACTTTGGGTGGTTTATTACGAACCCCAAGTGTTGTAGAATGAGGATGGTGCGCTGTTGTATGATGCATCTCTGCAGCCCCTTATGAGCCAGTCATCCAGGTAGGGAAAGATGACTCCCTGGAGACTAAGGTAGGCAGCGACCACAGTTAGGCAACTTGGTGAACACCCTGGGTGCCGAGGCCAACCTGAAGGGTAGCACCATGTACTGGTAGTGGCCACCTCCCACCACAAACCTGCGAATGGGATGGATGAGAATGTGTGTGTACACATCCTTTAGATAAAAGGAACATAGCCAGTCTCCCAGCTGGAGGCATGGCAGCAGTGTCCCAAGGGAGAGCATTTTGAATTTCTCCCTCACCAGGAACCTGTTTAGGTCTCACAGGTCCAGAATGGGCCAGAAGCCTCCAGTCCTCTTGGGCACTAGGAAGTACCGGAGTAGAACCCCTTGCCCTTGAGGTGTGCAGGCATCAGTTCCACTTTGTCTTTGAGAAGACCTGCAAACTCTTGCAGCAGCAAGGTCTGGTGGAGGGGAGTCCTGGGGGGACTCTCCCGGAAAGAACTGAGAGGGTGCCCATGTCAGGTATAGGAGGTAACCCTCCCTTCACTACCTGCAGTGCCCAAGAATCTGCGGTGATGGATGGCCACCAGTGGGCATGGAGAACCAGACACCCCCCTGTAGGCTGCTGGACTGGGCCTCCTTGGGGAAGAAAGACTAGGTCCAAGGAGTCAAAAACTCCCACCAGGATGGGCCGGAGCCAGTGCCTGGGGTTTGGGAGCTTTAGGCTTACGAGGACTATGCCCTTGTCTCTTGGCCTGCTGCCTCTGTTGGGGAGCTGGGAATGCCTAGTAGTATCCATAAGCCTCCTTCTTCGGGTAGAAGGGTTTCTCACCCGAGGACTTCTGTCGGGAAGAGTCAGCAGTCTTCTTGGAGAGCCTGGTCCTCGTCAGGAATTCTGACTCCAACTCTGCAGCCTTATCAGTCATGGATTTTCCAAAGAGGTTCTCTCCCTGGCAGGGGACATCGACCAGTTTGTCCTGAATCCTTTGCTGCAGGTCAGACTGTAGCCAAGCCTAGCATCAAGCACTGATGCCCGCTGCAACCATTCTAGCCACTGACTCGAAGCAGTCATAGGCTGTCCAAGTCATGAATTTGAAGCACACTACCCGAGGCCAGGGTCTGGAACCACTGGAGAGGTTCCTCGGAGAGACCAGCTGAGAACCCAGCGAGTTCCTTCGCCAGATCTCTCAGGTATATACCCATGTACAGCTGGTATGCCTGGATCCGGCCAATGAGCATCAAGCTCTGGTATCAATTTCTGCCCAGAGTGCCCAAGGCACATGCCTTCTTACCCTGGGGCGCAGAGGAGTGCATCTTCTGGCTCTTAAGGCAATGCATGACCGACTCCACTATCATGGAGTTGTGTGGCAGCTGTGATTTCTGGAAGATGGGGCTCTGGTGGACCCGGTACATTGAGTCCAGCTGTCTGCTCACTGTAGGCACTGATATGGAGGTCTCCCACATGCAAAAGAGCAGCCATTCCAGGATTGGGGGAACAGGCATTGTGAATGCCTCCTTCGGAGGGGCCTCATACTGGAGGATCTCAAGTTCCTCAGTTCGAGGGTCCTCCTCCGTCTCAAAGTACAGTGCCCTGGCCATGTCCCACACAAAGTCAAGGAAGGCAGTGTCCTTGGGTAGGGACCGATACAGAGTACTGGGGGAGAGATGGGTAGCAGGCAAGTCCGGTGCTGATGGGTATCCAGGAGACTCTTTGTCCTCTGTCCCCCAGTTTGGCTCCAGGGGTCACGTTCTGAGCCCAATGGCACCTAGTGGCCTGAGCCATGGGCATGCATTGGGACTGATGCCAAGGGATCTCTCGAGACTGGTGGCGCTCCAGGATTGGCTCAACATCCAGGGAGTTCCTCAAAGTCGAGGGCCTGGTAGTTGGGAGTAATGACACAGCGGAGCCTGGCATCAGAGCCCACTGCTGGGCTATTAAGGCAGATAGACTGCACTCTAAAGCTGCCATCCTGGTCTCAGGGCCAGATGGCTCCACAGCCTTCAGCGTGAGCACCGAGGGGCTCGGGCCAGACACCGGCTCTGTTGAGGAGGGGCCTCGGGGGTCCGAGCCTGGTCGCCAGTTGCAGACCATTCCTGATGGGGCATTTTGGTCAGCCACTCCTGCTCCTTCACCTCATACTCACAACAAGGACTGCGGGTCCGGGACTCTTAGGACTTGCCCACTATTCCAGGCGAGCCCTCCAATGTGGTCTTTGAGGGTTTCTGGCTCTTCTTGGGCTCTTCCTCAGGGGTCTGGCTAGAGGACCGGCAGCCTCGGAGTTCTGAGGCAGCCCGATCTCCCGAGGTTCTGGAGGAGATCCTGGACCACAATGTCACCGGAGACTTCGGTGCAGAGTCTGTCTTATGGAAGGACTCCCACTGCTGTTGACGGCTCTTGATGGCCTTGGAAGACATCTTTTTATAGATGCCACAGTCCAAAGGGGCATGGTCCAGCCCCAGGCATCCGAGACAGCAGTCTTGTGGATCGGTGCACAACAGTTTTTGCGCACCGGTCAATTTTTAATGCCATTGGCCAAGGCCATGATGGGGAAAATGGCCCCTGCGAGGTCGAACACCTTTGGCCCAGCCAGGACAAAAAAGGCACACAGCTGGTTGAGAAGCACTTTCTGGAAAAAAAAAAAGAGAAACAAGCAAACTGAGGTCCAATGCAGAGGCAAGCGAGCTTGGGAGCGGGAAAGGGAACTGGCAAGCAACCAGAGAAAAGAAAAATCAAAAGAAAATCTAACACTTTTTCCAGGGAAAACAGACATATGTCTAGTGGGCTCCTCAGAAAAAATGCCTCAGTCAAAATGACACCCTTGGGCGGGAAGGGGACCATGCATGCATGGTACATCTTCCAAAGGCTTTGTTTGAAAGCTGGGGAGAAGCTACCATGCAAACTCAGTCGGCACAGTTATTTATTTATTTATTTATATTTATTAAGAGGGCTTATATACCACTTTTCACCGGGTCAAAGCAGTTCATGTTGAACCAAATTCAAATTACATATAACAGCCAACTATGTACATGGAATATTATAACTATAGACATGTATCAAGTGGGTCAAAATATCTTTGAGTACAGAGCAGACAGAGCATAAAGATCCCAAATTACCCTTGCCTATCGATAGCCAAATTAATATGAATAAAATACACCTTCTAAAATGCTTATATGCAAATGCTAGAAGTCTAAAAATAAGATGGGAGAGTTAGAATATATAGCACTAAATGAGAAGTTAGATATGATTGGTATCTCAGAGACATGGTGGAAGGAGGACAATCAGTGGGACACTGATACCTGGGTACAAACTATATCATAATGATAGAGCAGATCAAATTGGTGGAATGGTTGCACTCTATGATAGAGAGTACATTGAGTCACAAAGGATTAAAGTTTTGCAGGAAACAAAATTCACTGTAGAATCTCTATGGATTGAAATTCCATGTAAATAGGTGAAGGAGAAGGGGAAGGCGATGGCAGTGGGGGTGTACTATCGACCGACTGGCAAAAATGAACAAATGGATGATGAAATGCTTAAAGAAATCAGGGACGCTGACAAGTTACAAACACAGTAATAATACTTTACTGTAGAATCTCTATGGATTGAAAGTCCATGTAAAAAGGGGAAAGGGAAAGCAATGGCGATAGCAGTGGGGGTGTACTATTGACTGCCTGGCCAGAATGAACAAATTGATGATGAAATTTATTTATTTATTTATTTATTTATTTAGCTGTATTTATATCCCGCTTTTCACCGGGTCAAAGCGGTCAATTGGGGGATACATTTAACATGAGGGGATATGAGACACATACACTAATACTTACAGGGAACATGGGCAATGGAGGGTTAAGTGGCTTGCCCAAGACCACAAGGAGTGCCTACAGGACTAGAAATCCCAGTCCCTCCGGCCTGAGATTGCTGTCCCCAGGTGGGACTTGAATCCCCGGCCCTCCGACCTGAAGTACCTTGTCCTAACCACTAGACCACTCCTCTCTCTCAAAAAAATGCTCAAAGAAATCAGGGAAGCTAACAAAAACGTTACAATACAGTAATAATAATGGGCGATTTCAATTACCCTGGTATCGACTGGGTCAGTGTCACGGCAGGACAAGCTAAGGAGATAAAGTTTATAGTTGAAATAAATGACTGCTTCTTGGAGCAGCTTGCTCATGAACCAATCAGAGGGGAAGCCATTTTGGACCTAGTCCTTAGTGGAACACAAGATCTGATGCAAGGGTGTTGGGGCCACTTGCCAATAGTGATCATAGCACGATAGCGTTTCCATACTGGGTCAGACCAAGGTCCATCAAGCCCAGTATCCTGTTTCCAACAGTGGTCAATCTAGGCCATAAGTACCTAGCAGTTTCCCCAAAAGACACAGGTTCCACAATCCTTGTATTGGGTCAAGCAGTGATATCCTGGGTCCCTTTTAATAACGGTTTATGGACCTTTTCTCCAGGAACTTGTCCAAACCTTTTTTAAACCCAGCTACACTAAATAGTAATTAGATCTTACCTGCTAATTAGTGTTCCTGAAGGAACGACAGTCCAGTCCCTTTACTTCTGGGTTACGCAACCCTTCCAGCAGCTTGGAGGCTGAGCCAAACCTTTTTGGAGGTGGGGTGGTATAAATACCACTGGGACCACCCCTCAACTCCAGTATTCGACTGAAAAAGCAGATCTACAGAGTTTCCATTAGCAATCAAACATAAGAACTTATCTATCCAACATTGTCTAACTATGTACAATACTTATATATATAAATTTTTTTTTTTTTTTTTTTTCAATAGAAAATGGTTAGTGCGAGGAAGAGAGAGAGAGAGAGAGGAGGGCCGGACGGAGGAGCAATGCTTGAGGTTGCCCGATCCGGCTATTCTCCCGTGTCCCTTCATCTTGAAATGGCCCCACGCTCGGTCCAGAGTTTCCGTCTGACTGCTAGGTCCTAACCGGGTGGGATCAGGGACTGGACTGTCGTTCCTTCAGGAACACTAATTAGCAGGTAAGATCTAATTACTATTTCCTTATCGTCACTCCAGTCCAGTCCCTTTACTTCTGGGATGTACAAGAGCAGTTCAACCCTGGGTGGGATCCGGCAAACCGGACTGAAGGACCGCCAGACCAAACCGAGCATCCGCTGCGCTCTGGACGTCCAGCCTGTAGTGCTTGGTGAACGTATGTAGCGAAGACCAAGTTGCCGCCCTACAGATGTCCACTGGAGGGACCAAGCTGAATTCTGCCCAAGAAGTAGCCTGAGCCCGGGTGGAGTGCGCCCGGAGCCCCGCTGGCACCTGCTTCCCTTTCAGGATGTAGGCGGAAGCGATCGCTTCCCTGATCCATCTGGAGATAGAGGCCTTGGCCGCCGCCTCTCCCTTGTGTGGACCCCCAAACTGAACAAATAGTCGCTCGGACTTCCTGAAAGGGGCTGTGCGGGAGAGGTAGCGTTTCAAGGTCCTCCGGACATCCAAGAGTCGCAGTTTGTTATCCCTACCTCCGCCCTCCTCGGCGGAGAGAACCGGAAGGTGAACTGCCTGGTTCATATGAAAAGGAGAAATGACCTTGGGCAAGAAGGAGGGGACCGGACGTAGAACTATCTTGTCCTTGAGAAACAGTAGGAAGGGGGGCTGAGCGGACAGCGCTTGGAGTTCCGAGACCCGCCTAGCTGAGCAGATCGCGACCAAAAAGACTGTCTTCAGGGTTAAGTCTTTTAAGGAGGCCCTCTTCACTGGTTCGAAGGGTTCCTTGATCAGAGCGTTAAGCACTAGGTTGAGGTCCCAAGGGGGGACGACTGACCTCTGTTGAGGGCGCAGGCACCTTACCGCCCTTAAGAACCTGGAGACATCCGAGTGCGCCCCTAGGGGCTTTCCGCGGACCTTCCCTCTATAGCATGCGATTGCCGCTAGCTGAACTCGCAAGGAGCTGTGAGCTAGGCCCTTGTCAAAACCTGCCTGTAAGAATTCCAGAATCTCGGGGACTGAAGTGGAGAGGGGTTTTCGTCGGTGCTCCGCGCACCACGCTTTGAAGATGCGCCAAGTCCTAACATAGGAGAGACAGGTCGAACGCTTCCTAGCGTTTAGCAGGGTAGAGATGACCGCTCCTGAATAACCTCTCTTTAGGAGCCTCGCCCTTTCAATAGCCAGGCCGTAAGCGAGAACCGATCCACGTGAGGCATCCGCAATGGACCTTGTCCCAGCAGGTCCCTTTTGCAAGGAAGACGCCAAGGTCGATCGGCGATCAATCTCATCAGATCCGCATACCAAGGCCGGCGAGGCCAATCCGGGGCTATGAGAATTACATATCCCTGATGGGACTCCACTCGTTGTAGCACTTTTCCGATCAGAGCCCAGGGAGGGAACACAGAGTAGACCCTCCGAGGGCCACTTCTGGGCCAAGGCATCCAGGCCTTCGGACATCCTTTCCTTGCGCCGGCTGAAGAACCGCTCCACCTTGGCGGTTGCGAACCTCGCCATGAGGTCCATGACTGGGAGGCCCCAAAGGGCTACTATCCGGTTGAACGTCTCCTGCTCCAGTTCCCACTCTCCGTGGTCTATCTTGCACCTGCTGAGATAGTCTGCTGTGACGTTGTCTATTCCTGCCACGTGCTGGGCCGAGAGAGCTTCCAACCGAGTCTCTGCCCACTGGAACAGAGTGCCCGCCTCCTTCTCTAAGGCGGGACTGCTGGTGCCGCCCTGGTGGTTGATGTAAGCCACCGCAGTAACATTGTCTGAGAGTACGCGAATTGCCCTTTTTTGTACTAAGGCCTCTAGAGCCCTGAGCGCCAACCCTACGGCTCGCAATTCTAGTCTGTTGATGGGCCATTGGGCTTCCAGTGGAGACCAGTTGCCTTGAACGAACTGGCCCTCGCAGTGAGCTCCCCAGCCTGTCAGACTGGCATCCGTCGTCAGTAATAACCACTGGTGAGGCTCGAGGGGCATCCCGAGATCCAGATTCTTCGGGGACCGCCACCAGTGCAACGTCTGTTTGGTCCGTGGCGCGCAAGGTAACGGCATTGATAAGGGGTGATGTTGCGGCGACCACCGACGCAATAGGGCCCTCTGCAGCGGCCGCATGTGGGCCCGAGCCCATGGTACCACCTCTATTGCCGCTGCCATTGTTCCCAGGACCTGCAGATAATGCCACGCCGAAGGGTTCCGTCTGGCCAGAAACTGAGTTACCAGGAGTCTTAGCTCTCTTGATCTTGATTGAGACAGAAACACCCTGCCTCTGCTGGTGTCGAACCTTGCTCCGAGGTACTCCAGTTCCTGGGAGGGTGTCATCCTGCTCTTCGCTCGATTGATGACCCACCCCAATTCTTCTAGCACTTGAACCACTCTTGTTGTCACGGAGTGGCTTTCCTCCTCGGACTTTGCCCGGATTAGCCAATCGTCCAGGTAGGGGTGTACTAGAATTCCCTCTTTTCGTAGCGAGGCCGCTACCACCACCATCACCTTGGTGAATGTCCTTGGAGCCGTAGCTAAGCCGAAGGGAAGAGCCTGGAATTGAAAATGGCCCCTTGGCACTGCTGCAAATCTCAGGAATTGTTGATGGGAATCCCTGACCGGGATATGCAGGTAGGCTTCTGTCAGATCGAGGGATGTTAAGAACTCCCCGCCCCTGACTGCTGCTATGACCGAACGTAGGGTTTCCATCCGGAAGTGTGGAACTCTGAGGCAGCGATTGACCTGTTTTAGATCTAGTATCGGGCGAAAGGAGCCTTTGGGACTACGAAGTAAATCGAGTACCGACCAGAACCGCGCTGGTCTGGTGGCACCGGGACTACGGCCCCGAGCGTTATCAGACGGGAGAGGGTTGTCTCTACCGCCCCTCTCTTTTCCGAAGAACCGCAGGGAGACTGAACAAAGGCTGGAGGAATTTGCTTTGCGAATTCGAGAGTGTAGCCCTCTCTGATGACTTCTAGAACCCATTGATCGGACGTGACCCGGGACCAGGCAGGAAGAAAACGCCTTAGGCGACCGCCCACCGACGGCTCTCCCCCCTGGACCCCCGTCACCTCATTGTTTTCTATTTGCTTGAGAGGAGGAGAAGGAGGACGAGCCAAAACCTCGGCCTGCTCCTCGAAACCCTCTAAAACCTTGTCCCTTAGAGGGGAACCGGCCCCTGGGAAAGGGGTTTGTCCTAGCTGGGCGGAACCTTCGGGAGTCCCTGGACTGGTTACGCACTGAGGGTACGGGACGCCCTTGCTTTGGTCTGTCTTCAGGCAGCCTGCCCCCTTTAGACTCGCCAAGGTCCTTTACCAACTTCTCCAAATCTTCTCCGAATAACAGTTTTCCCTTGAATGGAAGGCGGCTCAGGCGTGCCTTCGAGGAGGCGTCCGCTGCCCAATTCCGTAGCCACAGATAACGTCTAGCTGCTACCACCGAGGCCATGCTCTTGGCTAGGCTTCTGATGAGGTCATACTGACTATCTGCCAGGAAGGCTGTTCTGGATTCCAGTCTGGCAGAGTGGTCCTGAGCTTCGCCAGATGGGCCCTCTGTTGCTTGCAGCTGTTGAGACCACCTTAAGCAGGCTCTTGCCACCCAAGCCCCTGAAACCGAGGCCTGCAATGCCAGGGCGCTCACATCAAAAGCTTGTTTTAGGAGGGTATCTAGTTTTCTGTCTTGAGAATCCCTCAAGGCTGTGCTGCCCTCCACTGGAATAGTAGTCTTCTTAGTGACTGCTGACACCGCTGCATCCACCCTTGGGGACTTCAGCAGCTCTCTGTCTGCCTCTGGTAGAGGGTATAGGCGAGACATGGATCGGACTCCCCTTAGACTAGACTCGGGTTGATCCCATTCTTCCTGGATCATCTGGCGCACCACTCTATGAACAGGGAAGACCCTCTGTGATCTCCTGATGGCCTGGATTAACGGATCCTCCACCGTCTCCTCTTCTGTTGGTGCATCTGAGGATACATTGAGAACTTTTAAAGACTCATCAATTAGGGCCGGGAGTTCTTCCCGCCGAAAGACTCTAATTATCCTGGAATGATCTTCTTCCGGGATCTCCCCTTCTTCCAGTTCCTCTTCTTCCCCGTCCCAGTCTTTGTCCGAGCCCTCCTCTTCTGGAGAGCTCTGGGAAAGGGAGGAGAGAGGTTCTTCCCCGCCCAAGCGCGGGCGTTTAGGTGGGAGGCCTGAGTCAGGGATGTTTGCCCTCTTGGATATGGTGTCGGCCGTCGGGGCATTCCCCCCTGAGCCCGAACCCTGCTTGCGCAAGCAATAGGCCTTGTGGAGTAAAAGAATAAAGTCTGGAGAGAAGAAATCCCCTGTACCCCCTTCCCCCGAGGGAGGGGGGGTAGAAGGAGGGGGGGAGGGGGTGGGTAAATCTGAGATTGAGGTGGAAGGAGGCTGGGACCCCCCCTCCCCTTGCAAGAGGTCTCCAGCACTCTGAGAGGATTGGGACATGGCCAAATTAATTTCTTGTTCCACGGAGGCAGCCACTGCAGCACAACCCCTGCAGACTCCTGCCTCCGAGGATGTGCCCCTACGTGTGCCACAGGAAGGGCATCTGGGCTTAGCCGCCATGCTCTTGTTCCCAGGGATCTTGGTTCCTGATTGGAAGGATACGCCCTGGTTCAGATCCCCAGCTATAAGATAGCAGAAGGTGCAGCTGTAAGGAATTGTCCTCTCCTTCCTTAGATCAAATTTATACTGGAGGGAGGGGGAGAGAGAGAGAGGGAAACCACCAGACCCTCTGTTCTCTACCGGTAAATCAAGTCCCAGAGGCTAAGTAAATGAGCAGATAGAAATATTACACTTTAAACTTCAAAATAAAACTCAAATTAATTCCCAATAAAACAAGCAATGCCAAATAAAGAAACTGTGAGTAGTTCACTCTGGTACTTGCGGTTTAAAGCCTGGTGGACCTGGCTCAGCGATCTCTGCCCGTTGGCACTACACGTGGTAGGCCTCACCACGTGGAGCCTGAACGGGGGATCGCGAGCGCGTTCTCCGGGTCACTGTTCTCCCCCCGGGCGAAAATAAAACGCCGCCGAGGCAAGGATGCCGCCAGGGAATGTGCTGCCTCCTGAAGTGCAGGGAAAAACTCCTCCGACGCGATCGGGAGACCCGGGTGTCACCGCCGCGTTCTTCAGCTGCGGGGCGGGACCGGCGGGCAGAATCCAACTCCCGGGGATGCTTCCAGCGCTCAGCCACCTTAAGGGCTTCGGCGCGAGGCAGAACAAAGCGGGGAAATGCAGGAGATCTCCAGCAAACAGTCAGCACCCTTCTACCTCCGGAGCCCGGCCCGACCGAGGGGGGGGGGGGAGGGAGGGAAGAGAGCAGAGAGCAGTTAAAGGAACAGAACTCAAATGCTAGCTGACAGACACTAAAAATGAAATCAAAGAAACTAAAGGTAATAAAGCAAATAATGTGATAAATTTAAAAGTAATTCTAAAGGAATTTAATTAAAGGAAGACTCCAGTAAGCCCTAGGCTTACGGAACCCTCCAGCTGCTTGGAGGCTGAGAATACTGGAGTTGAGGGGTGGTCCCAGTGGTATTTATACCGCCCCACCTCCAAAAAGGTTTGGCTCAGCCTCCAAGCTGCTGGAAGGGTTGCGTAACCCAGAAGTAAAGGGACTGGACTGGAGTGACGATAAGGAACAGCTTTTACTACATCCGCTGGTAACAAATACCAGAGTTTTATTACATGTTGAGTGGAAAATATTTTCTCTTAATATTCTTAAATAGTTTACCCGTAGCTTCATTGCATGTCCCCTAGTCTTTCTATATTTTGATAATGTAAACAATCGATCTCTGTTTACCCGTTCCACGCCATTCATTAATTTATAGACCTCTATCATATCTCCCCTCAGCCGTCTCTTTTCCAGGTTGAAGAGCCCTAACCTTTTTAGCCTCTCTTCATAAGGGTATCCTTCCATCCCCTTTACCATTTTGGTGGCTCTTCTCTGTACCTTTTCTAATAACGCTATATCCTTTTTAAGATATGGTGACCAGAATTGCACACAATATTCAAGGTGCAGTCACACCATGGAACGATACAGAGGCATTATAATATCCTTTGTTTTAATTTTCCATTCCTTTCCTTATACCTAGCATTCTTACTGCTCTCTTGGCCGCCGCTGCACACACTGGGCAGAGGGTTTTAACATGTTATCCACGATGACGCCTAAATCTTTTCCCTGGGTGGTGGTTCCAAATGTGGAACCTTGCATCATTTAACCATAGTTTGGGATTTTCTTTCCTAGGTGCATAACTTTGCACTTGTCCACATTAAATTTCATCTACCATTTGGATGCCCAGTCTTCCAATTTATCAAGATCCACCTGCAATTTTCCACAATCCTCATGAGTTTTAAGAACTTTAAATAGTTTTGTGTCATCTGCAAATTTGATAACCTCACTCATTATTCCCTTTTCCAGGTCATTTATGAATATGTCAAAAAGCAGCGGACCCAGCATAGATCCCTGGGGTACACCACTATTCACCTTTCTCCATTGGGAAAACTGGCCATTTAGCCCTACCCTCTGCTTTCTATCTTTTAACCAGTTCCTGATCCACAATAGTACACTGCCTCTTATCCCATGACTTTTTAGTTTTGCCAAAAGACTCTGATGAGGGACTTTGTCAAAGGCTTTCTGAAAGTCCAGATACACTATATCAACTGACTCACCTTTGTCTACCTGTTTATTCACACCTTCAAAAAAAACCCCATAACAGATTAGTAAGACAAGATCTTCCTTGTCTAAAGCCATGCTGGCTGTCTCCCATTAAGCCATGACTATCTATATGTTCAGTAATTTGTTCTTTATTATGTTTTCTACCATGTTTTCCGGTATTCATGTCAGGCTCACCAGTCTGTAGTTTTCTGAATCATCCCTGGAACCCTTTTTAAAAACTGGCGTTACCATTGGCCATCCTCCAATCTTCAGGTATTAGAGATGATTTTAATGTTAGTTCACAGATTACTAACAGTAGGTCTGCAATCTCATATTTTAGTTCTTTCAACACCCTTGGATGTATACCATCCTGTCCAGGTGACTTGTTACTCTTCCGGTAACAAACAGTTGTAATACATCTGCTCAGTGTATCAATATTTCTTTCAATTATTCCACAGTATCACCTTTAAATACTACTTCAGTTATGGGTAACATCCCTACATCTTCCTCAGTAAAGACCGAAGCAAATAATTCATTCAGTCTCTCTGCTATGGCCTTGACCCTCTTAGTGCCCCATTTACCCCTCTATCATCTAATGGTCCAACTGACTCTCACAGGTTTTTTGCTACGAATGTACTTGAAAAAGTCTTTATTACATCTTTTGCTTTCACAAATTCTCAAATTCTCTCTTTGCCTGCCTTATCAATGCCTTGCATTTAATTTGCCAGTGCTTGTGCTGTTTCCAGTTTTTATCATTTGGCTCTTTTTTCCATTTCCTGAAAGATGCTTTTTGGTCAACAGCCTCTCTGACCTCACCTTTAAACTATGCTGACAGTTTTTTGGACTTCATTCCACTTTCTTAAAGCGTGGAATACAGCTGGTCTGGACTTCCAAGCTTTATTTATTTTTAACCACCACCCAAGCTTGATGCAACTGCTCCTTTTATCATAGTCTCCCTTTCGAAAGTTAAAAGGTACTACTGTGGATTTCCTTACCATCCCTCCTCCATTAATTAAATCAAACGTGATCATGCTATGATCACTATTGCCAAGTGGCCCCAACATCCTTGTCTCTTGAACCAGATCTGGTGTCCCGCTAAGGACTTGGTCCAAAATGGCTTCCCCCTCTGGTCGGTTCATGAACCAGCTGCTCCAAGAAGCAGTTATTTATTTCATCTAGAAACTTTATCTCCCTAGCATGTCCTGCCTTGACACTGACCCAGTCAATACCAGGGTAACTGAAATCACCCATTATTACTGTGCTTTAACTTTTGTTAGCTTCCCTGATTTTTTGAGCATGTTATCATCCATTTGTTCATTTTGGCCAGGCGGTTCACTGCCATCGCCTTCATCATTTGATTTAATAAATGGAGGAAAGATGGTAAGGAAATCCACAGCATGACCTTTTAACTTTTAAAAGGAAGACTATGACAAAATGAGGAAAATAGATAAGAAAAAACTAAGAGGAGCAGTTGCAAAGGTTAAAGATTTACATCAAGCATGAGTGTTTAAAAATATTATATCTTGGAAGTCCAGACCAGCTGTATTCCATGATAAGGCAGGCAAAAAGAGAATTTGAGAAGAAGCTTGCTGTGGAAGCAAAAACGTGTAACTCATAGCAAAAAAACAGAGTGTCAGTTGGACCATTAGATGATAAAGGGATAAAAGGGATAAACCGCTTTGATTTTTCTGAAAGGCGGTATATAAAACCGTTCAATAAATAAATAAAGGGGCACTATGGGGACAAGGCCATAACGAAGAGACTGAATAAATTCTTCGCTTTGTTCTTTACTGAGGAAAATGTAGGGATGCTACCCATGACTGAAATGGTATTTAAAGGTAATGCCGCAGAAGAACTGAAAGAAATATCGATACACCGGGAAGATATATTAAAACTATTTGAGAAACCGAAGAGTAGCAAATCACTTAGACCAGATGGCATACATCCAAGGGTGTTGAAAGAACTGAAATATGAGATTGCAGACTATTAGTAATCTGTGAACTATCATTAAAATCATCTGTAATATCTGAAAAAGCATTTTGGAGGATGGTCAATGTAATGCCAATTTTTTAAAAAGGGTTCCAGGGGTGATCCGGGAAACTACAGACCAGTGAGCCCGATATCAGTTCCGGGAAAAATGTAGAAACCATAATAAAGGACAAAATTACTGAACATGTAGATAGTCATGGCTTAATGGGAGACAGCCATTAGAGAAGGAAGGCTTTAGAGAAGGAAGATCCTGTCTTACTAATCTGTTATGTTTTTTTGAAGGTGTGAATAAACAGGTAGACAAAGATGAGTCAGTTGATATAGTGTATCTGAAATTCAGAAAGTCTTTGACAAGGTCCCTCTTCAGAAACCTTTTGGCAAAACTAAAAGGTCATGGGATAGGAGGCAGTGTACTATTGTCTATCCCACGGTATGAGGGTGTCTAGGAGGACCAGTAGGAGGGATTCAACACCATGGCAGAATCCAAATTGTTGTTCATCTAGGAAAGCACAGATGTCTATAAAGTCTTGTAGTTGATTTTGGACAGTTTTCTCGATTATTCTGGCTACAAATGGTATGCTGGTGATAGGTCTATAAGATGTGGGGTCCAGACTGTTTTAAGATCATTTGTTGAATTAATTGGTTGACTATTTGGAGTAGGTGAGGAACTAGCTCTGATTTCGTTGCCTTGATCCAGGAGACTGGACAGGAGTCGAGCGGGAATATAGTGGTGTTTATTTTGCTGATAGTGCTGTTGATCTACAGGGCGAAAAGTGTGCAATGTGATGGTATTCGTGGGGTGGTGTAAATGTCTAGTGGGATCATTGGTGTTCTTTTTTTTAGTTTGTCTTGAAAATAGTTTGCTAGATTTTGGACATTTATGTTGGAGGAATTTGTGTCATTCTATGTTAGTTAATGATTTGACAATTTTGCATAGTTCACATGGGCGATTGAGGGAGGGAGTTAGTTTTTTGGTGTGGTAGCCTTTTTTGGTCTTATAAATGGCATCCTTGTAGGAGTTCAGGGTTGACATGTTTGTTTTCTGGGGTTTTGTTGTGTCTCCTGTTGCTTTCGCATTTTCTTAGATGCTTTTTTGAATTAGCTAATTCTTTGGTGAACCATATTTCTGATGCTCTTCAGGGAGTTTTCGAATGATTGTGGGTTGTGGTAGCTGCATTTTGAATAGAAGTATTCAAATTGTATAGGGAACGGTTTAAGTCCTTTTGTGTTGAGTTTAAGTTTGGTAATATTTTGTTTAGAAAGTCTTCCTTGATGAAGTGTTTGAACCTTTTTTTTGGTGGTTCTGTATTTTGCATTGGTGACCGGGTGTGTGGGAGTGAGTATAGTGAAGCTAATTATGTGATGGTCTGACCAAGGGACTTGCTGAGACTTCGGAGCAGAGTGTAGGACTAGAGTTGAAGATGGGAGGAATGCAAGATCTAGGGTATTTCCCTTTGTATGAGTAGGCATATTTATTATCTAGGAGTAACCCATGTCAGGATGTTGCGTATTGTAGGTTAAAGTCTCCCATAATAAGAGGTTTCTTCAGTGGGGCATTGCATGCAGATTTAAGAATTGTGGTCAGGTTTTCATGGTCAGTCAAGGGAGGTCTGTAAAGCAAGCATATAGTGAAATTTTTGATTTTCCACTTTCAGGACGTCCATTCCATCTATATGGGTGCATATGCTTGAGGTGGTTTTGTGTTTATGCTTGCTGATTATTAGGACTCTGCCCCCACATTGTTTGTTCCTATTGCATGTGTATAAGTCGTAGCCATCTATTTTTAGTTGATTTGTCAGTATATTGTCTGTGTCAGATAGCCATGTTTCTGTTACACACAGAGTTTGTCTTTAATCAGATCTGCTATAACAGGGATTTTATTCCTGATAGATCTGGCATTAACATGAGTTTAATGGGAGAGTGATCGTCTGAAGGTTGTATATTTTGGATAATGGTTGTTGAATTAATGTGGATTAGTCTGTTGCAGGACCTATGTTTACTAGAGTAGTAGAGATTTTTATAGTAGTGGTTGGTTACATGCCAACATATAATCAAACTCAGGAATTTTTACCAGAGGATGTAGTAAAAGCTGTTAGTGTAGCCGGGTTTAAAAAAGGTTTGGACAAGTTCATGGAGGAAAGGTCCATAAACCATTATTAAAGGGGACCAGGGATATCTACTGCTTGCCCCATACAAGCATTGTGGAGCCTGTATCTTTTAGGGAAACTGCTAGATACTTGTGACCTAGATTGGCTATGGTTGGAAACAGGATACTGGGCTTGATGGACTTTGATCTGACCCAGTATGGCATATCTTATGTTCTTAGGTCCATAGGGTTAGCAGTTTCAGTGTGCACATTCACTGAAGGGGTCAGTGCTTTCCTGGTTCGGAATCAGGGTTGAAGTGTTTTGAGAACAGGAAGGTTTTGAGCTGTGTGCAGAATGAATGGAGGTCAGAGATTTCTTATATGGTTAGGGAATGTGTTCCAGAGTGAGGGTGTTTACAGTTCAAAAGCTGTGTGGCATGTTTGTTGTGTGTGGTATAGTGAGTTTGTGGGTCATGGAGAGTCTTTGTGGCCTGTTGGGATTGAGGGGCTGAAGAAGGGGTTGTAGATGGGAAGCAGGGGTGCAATGAAGAGCCTTGTTTGTTAGTAGTAGGGCTTTGTATGTGATTCTGCAGGGAAGTGGTAGCAGTGGAGTTGTTTGAGTACAGGGGTGATTCTGTCGTATTTGGATACTCCTTATATGATGTGTGCAGCAGTGTGGAGGGCAGTTTGTTGTAGTGGGAAGAGGGTGGACTGCAGGAGACCATGGTATTTTGTACTGCAGTAATCAGCATGAGGAAGGATTAGGGCTTGGAGTGCTGAGCGGAAATCTGATGAATTGAGGATGGGGCATAGGTGTTGGAGAGTCTTGGATTTTTAGAATATTATTTTGGTCGTAGCTGCTATTTGTATCTTGAAGGTGAGGTTTTGGTCAATGATGACACCTAGGTATTTAAGTTCTTGGCGGATGTTTATTTGAATGATGTATAAAACCCCCCTTTGAAATAAATAAATAAATGTTCATCGGTATGGAGGGGGAGGGGGTGAATGCATTGTCCCTCATGATGAATAGTGCTTCTGTTTTTTTGTAATTGATTGAAAGGTTATTGTCTGTCAACCAGCGGGAGACGGCAGCAAAGCATTCTTGAATCTTTGT
Source organism: Ichthyophis bannanicus (assembly GCA_033557465.1). Classification (NCBI taxonomy): domain Eukaryota; kingdom Metazoa; phylum Chordata; class Amphibia; order Gymnophiona; family Ichthyophiidae; genus Ichthyophis; species Ichthyophis bannanicus. The sequence goes on from CM066042.1 coordinate 148,051,691, forward strand.
GTATGATGGTTGCTTGGTGTGGATAGGACTATACAACATATCGTCATCAGCATAGATGTGGAAATCAATGTGTGTTCTGATGATCTTGTAGATCAGTTGGAGGTAAAGACTGAATAGGAGTAATGATAGGGTAAATCCTTGGGGGACTCCCTGTGTTTGTTGGTAAGGGCTGGAGGTATTCGATCTTTGTTTTCTTTGTTGCCGTTTGTTAGAGAGGTAAGAGTGGAACCATCTGTATACTGTTTCGTAGATTCCCATTGATTTCAAGGGCTGGAGTAGAATGTTGTAAGAACCGACTTCCTGCTTGTTCCTGAATACTCTAGATTTGTTTTATTGCTTTGATGGCCAATCGGTTTCATGGTGCACTCCCTAATCTTGGTATTTGAAAGATATTCAGGATATTCAACTGCACTAACATGGTCAGTGCCACTGAATATTCACGGGTGCTGCCGCTACATGCCCTGATGCGAACTGGTTAGCACTGGGGGCAGCACCCATTGCTAACCAGGCAGTGACAATATTGAGCCGCTGCCTGGTTAGCGATATATGAAAAACATCAGGCGCAGGAAACACTAGTCTAATTTTCACTGCAGAAGCTAACCAGGCAGCAGCTGAATATCGCCGCTGCCCGGTTTAGCTTCGTGGCAATCTTGACAGCCCAAATTTTCAATGCTGGATCCTGGCTGCCAGCATTGAAAATCGGGGTTCCTATTGTCCCCAAACTCAGGTCCTCACTACAGTATATAGTGCCTACATTATTTTAATAATCTCTTCAGTAGAAGCTGGGCCAGTGACAGCTGCTTGCTGCATTTTTTAAGTTTTGTTATTTAGGTCGTTGCCTAATAGGTCTGTGTGTATTTGGAATATATTGTATGTCATTATTTGACTACATTTGTATGGCAATTGGATAGCCTTTTTGGCTGGGAATGCAATTTATAGTTTAGAAAATAGAGTATTTATCATGAACTTTATATCACTATAAGCATGTTTTTGGTAAAGAGGTAACCAAACTAAAATCAAATAAATATGGGGACCTGGCTTTGATTCTAGTGCCCAATTTCTACTTTTTGGATGACTGGGGATGCTGCAAAAGCAATGATCAGTCATCAGTGGGGAAAATCCCAGCCATTGCTCCATGGCGAAATCTAATGGCCATACTCAGAATGCACATGCCCTGTATTCCAAATGAGCAGCAGCCATATTTGGCCTCTAGCCAATGACTCTTGCTGTTATGACTAGACTGTATGGGAGTGTGTGAATGGGAGGGGTGATAGGAGTCTACAGAAAAGTGGGCAAATCCTTCAGGAAGCTGTGAATAAAGAATCATGGCACCTAGTTGAGCAATTCTGATTGAAGTTCAAAACTGAAAAACCTTCCATGTGCTTCCCCTTAATCTTCCAAGGGACATGCATGCTGTTAGTAGGCATTAAACAGTTCCACCATCCTCAGGAATGACTTAAATCATTAAGCAGACTAGGTGGCTGCCTAGGATGGCAGCTCCCTGGGGGTAGAAAAGGGCAGCTGCTGTCAAGGCAAAGCAAACGTTTCTGATAACCAACGAACTAGAAAAACTACCAAGTATACTTTTACCTGCAGGGAGGATGCAGAATTTTCTGAGAGCTCCTTTATTTGGCTAGCCATTTACCCAGGTAAATGACTTTTGTGAACTGCCTTCATCATGCATATAAGAACTACTGTACTGGGTCAAACCAAAAGTGGCTAATCCTAATTGCAAGTACCTGAAACATCCCCAAAATAGCCAGCTCCATACTACTTATCCTCAGGGATAAGCAGTGGTTTTCTCTTGGTCAGTTCATGGACTTTTCCCCCATAATTTGTCCAAACCTTTTTTAAACCCAGCTAAACTATCTGATTTTACCACATCCGCTGGTCATGAGTTACAAAACATATGTTGAGAGAAAAAAATATCTTCTCCTATCTCAGACCTCATCATTGAGCTAGGAGCCAGCACCCCCCCCCCAAAAAAAAAATGGAGCCCTCTCCTATTTCTCCCCCCTCCCCACTGTACTCAGTTAAGTCTGAGTGGTGGGAGGGGAGGAAATCCTCCTATCTATATTTTTCCACTGACCAACTTCCGCATCCTTATGACGTTATTAAATGCTATGGCCTGGACAAGTCAAATCTTTGTATGGAGAGACATGTCTCTGCTCTTGAGAATCTTGTCTAGGTCCTTCACAGTCATTCTGCCAAGAGCAATGTGTCATTGGATTTCTTAACTGCTTGTCATTTCTTTATTGATTGTTGATTCAAAGTTAAAGTTGTCAACTATTTCAATTTCTTCTCCATCAATGATGAACTTATTTATTTTGTCAGGGGTCAGGATCTTTGTCTTAACATTAAGGTGCAGACCCCATTTTAAGTCTATGTTCCTTGATCTTGAGATAAAAATGTTTCAGATCGTCTTCAATTTCAGCCAGTAATGTGGTATCCATCTTACGATGCAGAAAATCCATTAAAGCCGATCCACCTTCCACAGGAATGGTGGTCTGTCTGGTAACAACCGTGACTTGTGCATCCACCTTAGGAATACCAAACCATTCAACACACTCCTCTCAGAGCGCGTAGATCTCCCTACATATCCATAACCCCTTAGGCAGTGAGTCAGAAGAGTCCCACTCTGACTGAATCATATCCTTAATCACATCTGGGAATGGAAAGACAGGACCTCTGCTATTTGGTTCACTTTCGGTGCCCCAGCCCTCCCCCATCGCCCCTCTTCTGTCCTCCTCTCCACTTCCACTCGTTTCCTCCATGCGTTACCTTGGGGTCATCCTGGATTCTGCCCTATCTTTCAGAGAACATCTCTCTTCTGTGGTACAACGGTCCTTTTTCACCTTGAGACAACTTCGTGCAGTTCGCCCCTTTATCTCTTCCTCTTCAATGACTACACTGCTCTTATCTCTTGTGGTATCTCGCCTTGACTACTGCAATGTTGTTCTCGCCGGCCTTCCTCAAGTTCAATTAAAGCGCTTGCAACTAGTTCACCACACAGCAGCACGTATCCTGGTGCATGCCTCACGCTTTGATCATATCACCCCTATCTTAATTCACCTACATTATCTTCCACTTGCTTACCGTATTCATTTCAAGGTTCTCATCCATGTGCATAAAACCATTCATACCAGTGTCCCTCTTTATCTTGCAGATCAAATTCACCTTCACTCCTCTCACCGTTCCCTCAGATCGGTACATTTGAACCGTATGTCCCTCCCATCCCCGTCACAGGCTCATCTTGAGTCCACCCGTTCCTCTGCCGACTTCTTTTTGGGCCCCCGACTTTGGAACTCGCTTCCCCTCGCTCTCCGCCTTGAACCCTCCTATAAAACCTTCAAGACCATGCTGAAGACCCATCTATTCTCCTCTGCCTTCCATCTTCCACCCCCCCTGCTGTCCTTCCTCCCCCACCTCGCTGAATGTGCTGTCTCCCAACCCTCTGCTCCAATGCATTATTTTGCTCAGTTTTTTTATTTCGTTTATTCTCTCTCTGTACTGCTCTATCTCTTACTTTCTTTTTTATGGCATTCCTTTCCTTTTCTTAGTGGCCTTGTTTTTGTTATTGTGAACCACTCTGGTGCCCCTGTGGTGTGAGTGGTATATAAAATGCTTCAATAAAGATAAAGATGTAGTAGTAGTAGTAGTAGTAGTAGTAGTAGTAGTAGTAGTAGTAGTAGTAGTAGTGCACCTTTGGCTCCTGCTCTGTGGCAGAAACACCCATCAAGTTCAAGCTGAATGAGACCCTGGCAAATGACACCACCAGCTCCTTCCAGAATAGGTGGATCACTCCAGCCTCTTCACAATCTTCTAAAGGCGAGTGTACTAGTTCATCCACGTCAGAGCCCAGTACAGAGTCACCTGAATCCAAGTCTAGTCAAAATCTCGAACACATCCCAGCTGTTCCCCACCTCCAGGGAGCACCCCTCATCAGGGACACTTAGCCAAAGGCAATTGAACAGAACTTTGACTCTCAACCTGACCCGCATGAGACTGTGCCCAGGGGCACCCAGAGGACACAGAATATGAATTTCCATGCTAGAAGGACTAGGCCTGCGGCGAAAAAAGAAAAGAATTCCAAAGAGGAAAATCCAGAGTCTGGAAGCTCTTCTTGTGGAAATGCCACCCCCCTCAAAAAACCAGGGGACACAGCTGCTACAGACCCCCTAGAGGATGAGGTGTGGCTCATAGCAAGGTTGCCGAACTCACCGGCTGGCTGGATATCCTTACCCATTGTGCCATCTTTCACCTCCTGCCCTGAGGCAGGAAAGGCTGGACTAACTGCAGTTGAGGGGGGGGGGGGGGTTTGAGTAGGTCCTCTAGGGACAACTCAGAAGCTGCCATGCAAGAAGAGCAAAGAGCAGACTCCAGAATCTGGAAATGAGGCACCTCGCTTGCCACAGGTCAAAATGTTTCTTGGAAGAACATATAGGTAGTTAAGCCAAGTATCATAACAGCAAGCACTAATGCCATGGCAGATTGAAAGACGCACATTAACTGCACTTCTATTTCAATGCGTGTTACAGGTGTTAGGGAAGGAACGCGCGTTGGAGATGCTTGGGTAGAAGGGCATGCTAGGACGATGCAACCACCAGGCACACAATAGGTATAAACGCTACTAACGCATGCAGAAAACAGAGAAAAATCTCCACACTGTGCCAACGATCCACCCCAAATTGCCTCCCAAGATGACCGAATAGGAAGCCCCCAACAAGGACAATGATGAGGTAAAGCCTTGTTAGTCATTCCCTGAGAGCCACAGGCAGAGAGAATCTGTGCCGGGCTCAGCTCTACTTCCCTGAAACTGGTTTACTGGCTTTGCAGTACTGTGCTTAAGGTGGCTGGCAGGCAGGCAGGCAGATCCCTCTGAGAGCTTTCTGCAATCTTTGGGAGAAAGCGGGGGGGAGGGGGGCCAAAGGATGAGGGAGGGGGCGTCAAGGTTGTGTGAGGCTGCTGCACTCTTCCAGATCCTTCCAATTTCTGGCTGCTCAACAGGCTCTTATCATAAGCGCATGGAGCTGAACTAATTTTTCCTTCCTCCTATAGATATCGAAAAGACTGCAGTCTAGTGGAGCCTCCCATGTCGCGCTCAAGTGAGAGATTCACCCTCAAGGTGGTTGTTCACAAGCCTTTAATCAATCTTTTCCTCTCAATCTTCAGACTTTCTTCAGAGAGGAGAAAATCCATCCATCATCTGCAGGAGACAGCACAGTTACTTACCTGTAACAGGTGATCTCTGGGAACAGCAGGAATTAGTCCTCACATATGGGTACGTCGGTACCGACGGAGCCCGTGCGGGAAAGCTCCCCAGCTTCTTAGAATAGAAGCTTTTGGGACCTCCCACTGCACATGCGCACTGCCTTCCCACCTTCCTGAACAGCTCTCCTCAGTTTCGAGTTTATAGCTGAGTCAACAGAGAGAGGACAGGAAGATAGATAGATAAAAGATACAACTCCTAGGGGAGGTGGGTGGGTTGTGAGGACTAATTCCTGCTGTTCCCAGAGATCACCTGTTACAGGTAAGTAACTGTGCTATCTCCAGGAACAAGCAGGAATAAGTCCTCACATATGGGGACTCCCTAGCTTAGATGCATGGGATCCCCTGTAAAGGTTCGCCATCTTCGTATGGATCTCAGGCATCCATTCTGGGAAGGTGGGCAGGAGTTGTTTAGGAATGGAACAGGTGCTTGAGGACAGCCTGGCCAAACAAGGCATCCCGGCGGGAGTCCTTGTCCAAACAGTAATGGGCTGTGAAGGTATGAACCGAGGCCCAGGTAGCGGCTCGACAGATCTGATCTATGGAAACAGAGTGCAGATGAGCCATAGAAGTTGCCATGGCCCTCACATTGTGAGCAGTGACATGGCCTTCCAGAGAAATGTTTTTGCTCTGGTAAGCAAAAGAAATACACTGAGCAATCCAATTGGAAAGTGTACGCTTGGAGACTGGAAGTCCCAAATGGGAAGGATCAAAGGCCACAAAAAGTTGAGAAGACTTTCGATGTGGCTGAGTCCTATTAAGGTAAAAAGCGAGAGCTCTTTTACAATCCAGAGTATGAAGGTTCCTCTCTGCATTGGATGCATGAGGAGCTGGAAAAAAGACAGGTAGATATACCTCTTGATTAAGATGAAAAGGCGAGACCACTTTAGGCATAAAGTGGGGATTCGTCCTAAGGACAACCTTATCATGATGAAATCTTGTGTAAGGTGGATTAGCCACTAAAGCCTGCAGCTCACTGATGCGGCGAGCCGAAGTGACTGCAATGAGGAAGATGACCTTCCAGGAAAGAAATTTCAAGGAGGTGGAAAACATTGGCTCAAAAGGTGGCTTCATAAGTTGACCGAGCACTAGATTCAAACCCCATGCGACCGGGGGTGGTCTGATGGGAGGTTTAGTGAGAGTCAGGCCTCTCATGAATCTTGCAACAAGAGGATGAGAGGAGATAGGTTGTCCATTTATATGTTGCAAGGATGCTGCAATAGCACTTAAATGGACTCTTACCGAATTCGTCTTGAGGCCTGCATTGGATAGATGCAGGAGATAATCAAGAAGAGAATTCAAAGGAAGTGCCAGAGGGTCAAGACCCTGCTGAGCACACCAAATGGAAAAACGTTTCCATTTGAAAGCATAGGAACGCCTGGTAGAGGGTTTCCTAGAGGCAGAAAGGATATCTTTCACTGGTTGGGAAAGATGAAAGTCTTGAAGGCTTAAGCCTTCAGTAACCAAGCACTGAGGTGAAGGGATTTGGGGTTTGGGTGCCACAAAGTCCCCTCCTCCTGAGACAGGAGGTCTGGCGCAGCTCCCAGATCCAAGTAGGATCCCTGGGAGAGCTGTAGAAGTAGAGGGAACCACACTTGGCGTGGCCAGCGTGGAGCTATGAGGATCATAGTTCCATGATCCCTCTGGAGTTTGAACAGAGTCTTGGGAATCAAAGGAATGGGTGGAAAGGCATATAGGAATGCCTGACTCCAATTCAGGAGAAAGGCGTCCGTAGCCTGAGCTCCCTGACACGGAGTTCTGGAACAGAACCGGGGAAGTTTGGCATTCCACGGACTTGCAAAGAGGTCTATGTCCGGGGTCCCCCATTCCTGAAAGATTCGGTTTATTTGGTCCAAATGTAGGGACCATTCGTGTGGCAGCAGAACTCGACTGAGCCTGTCTGCCCGAGAGTTTTGAACTCCTGGGAGATACACTGCTAGCAGGTGAATCTGATGCTCTCTGGCGAAGGCCCATAGTCTTAGAGCTTCGTTGCAAAGCGACAGAGAGCCCGTCCCTCCTTGTTTGTTTATGTAAAACATGGCCACCTGATTGTCCGTCTGAACTAGGACAGTGAGGTTGGCTAGGAGGGAGTGGAAGACCTTGAGGGCAAGGTAAATTGCTCGCAGTTCCAGAAGATTGATATGAAGGGTGGTCTCCTGTAGAGACCAAGTGCCCTGAGTGGAGAGAGTTTGCAGATGGGCTCCCCACCCTGTTTGGGAGGCATCTGTTGTGAGGGTTGCTTGGGGTAGCAATGGTTGAAATGGAGCCCCCAACAACAGATTCTTGGTGGAAGTCCACCAGTGGAGGGACCAAAACAGACGATCGGAGGTTTGTATTTGGTCTGAGAGCGCTCCTGACGCCTGAGTCCACTGAGTGGCCAGGGTCCATTGAGCTGCTCTCATATGAAGACGAGCATAGGGCACCACATGCACTGTGGAGGCCATATGACCCAGTAGGCGTAGCATTTCCCTGGCTGTCAAGTGAGTGCTGGACTGAGCTTGGGAGGCCAAACTCAGGAGGCGCTGGCCTCGAACATGTGGAAGGTAGGCCCTTGCAGTGATGGTGTCCAACTGGGCCCCTATGAATTCTAGAGATTGAGTAGGGATGAGTTGGGACTTGGGAAGGTTTACTACCAGTCCCAGATACTGCAAAAGGCTCCTTGTGTGGTCCAGGGAAATCTGGGCCTGTGACTGAGTTGGAGCTCGGATGAGCCAGTCGTCCAGATATGGGAAGACAAAGATTCCCATGCCTCTTAGAAATGCGGCTACGACTGCCATGCATTTTGTGAATACTCTTGGAGCAGAGGCTAGACCGAAGGGGAGTACTCTGTATTGGAAATGTTTTCCCTGAAACAGAAAGCGAAGATACTTTCTGTGGGATGGATGGATGAGTATATGTGTATACGCATCCTGTAGGTCTAGAGAACAAAGCCAGTCCTGACCCTGGAGGTAAGGAAGGAGAATGCCGAGAGACAGCATTTTGAATTTCTCCTTGAAGAGAAATTTGTTCAATTCTCTCAGATCTAGGATTGGTCTGAATCCCCCTGTCTTCTTTGGAATGAGAAAATAAGGGGAGTAGAAACCGGACCCTTGTTGAGGAAGAGGAACCTCTTCTATGGCCCCTTGGGCAAGAAGAGAGGAAACCTCTTGACCCAACAGGGTTAGGAGAGATGGGGGAGAATTGAATGGTCTCACCATATGATGGGGAGGAAGGCTGGAGAAATGAAGTTTGTAACCCTCTCGAATGATAGAGAGGGTCCATTGTTCTGTTGTGATTTGTTCCCATCTGGGAGCAAAGTGAACCAACCTTCCGGGTATGGTGAGAGGTTCTGGTTGTGTTAGAACCAGAAGTGGCAAGTTCCCTAGGAGCAAGTCAAAACCCCTGAGGGGTTGGAGCCTGCTGAGCTACAGTAGCTGCTGCAGGCTTAGCTCGTGCTTGTTTGGATTGCTGACGCTTAGCAGTATAGCGAGGTTGAGAAGACTGCTGGCCAGTATTTGAAGCAACTCTGGCCTTCTTATAGTAAGGCCTTTTAAAAGACTTTTTCTTAGTAGGAATTGAAGTGGACTTTGAAAGTCTTTCCAAGGTGGCATTTTCAGCATCCATCTGGGTGGCTTTGATTTGCCACTCTTCCCCAAATAAGTTCTCACCTGTACAGGGCAGATTCCGTAAGCCATCTAGAACCCAAGGTTCCAGATCAGAGGCCTGGAGCCAAGCAAGACGTCGGGCTGCAATAGCAATGCCCGAAGCCCTACTGGCTCCCTCAAAGGAATCATATGCTGCCCTATTAGAGAACTTAGAAACCTCTAAGAGTTGTTTCACTAGGGAAAGGAATCCCTGCTTTTTATCCTCAGGGATAAAGGGGGCAAAATGCCGCACCTTTTTGGCAAGTTCCTCCAGGAACATGCCCATATAGAGACTGTAGGAATTAATCCTGGCTATAAGCATACTAGCCTGGAAAATTTTCCTACCAAAAGAGTCCAAAGTCTTACATTCCCGTCCTGGAGGGGTGGAAGAGTGCCTTTTGGTACTCCTAATCTTCTTCATTGCAGACTTCACCACAATAGAGTGGTGGGGCAATTGAGTCTTTTGGAAACCAGGAGAAGGAGGGACCCTATACATGGTGTCCAACCTACGGGAATAAGGAGACAAAGTCAAAGGATTTTCCCAGAAATCCATCAGTTGTTCTTGAAGGATTTCATGGATAGGCAGGGTAACTGCCTCCTTAGGGGCCTTTGAGTATCCCAAAATATCCAGTTTTTTGGATCTGGGTTCCTTTTCAGAGGATGTGGTAATAGAAAGGGCTGTAGCCATATCTAAAACAAAGTCCTGGAAGGACAAATCCTTTGGAGGGGACATTCTCCTTTTAGGAGAAGAGGGCTCCTCAGGTAAGTTGAGTGAAAACTCAGCAGAATCATCAGAGGAGTGAAAATCCTCAGAGGAATCGGTGCTTTCCTCTAACGCACGATACGCGTACCGATCGGTATCGATATCGGGCGTATCGGGTATGGAACCGGTATGGAGCGAAAGCCCATACGGTACCGACTTGCGTTTAGAGGTGGACGGCCTCGATACCGGCATGGCGGACGATACCGGTATCGGGCCCGGAACCGCTGAAAGCGGAACCGATGGCGTTGCAGCTTTAATGAAAGCCATGACGGCCTGCTGCATGGACTGTACAGTATCGCCCATGGACGCCATAGCTGCCTGGATGTCGGTACCGGAGTGACCCGGTACCCCAGAGCAGGCTAACAGGTGATCTGTCGAGGCCGTAGCATCGATATCAACCTGAGACCCCTGAATTGGCGTTTTTGGAAGTTGGACTTCCCGCCGGGGTTGTTTGGCTGGGGCAGGGTCCTCAAGTTCTAAGCTAAGAGCCTCTCGATGCTTTGAAGGAGATTTGCTCTTTGAGGACTTGCCCACAGAAGGTTTGGTTACCTGAGATCCATCCGGAGAAGAAGACCTGGATGACTGTGATGCTGTATTCTCTGAAGCAAACAGCACATGGAATTTGTTGGCCCGGTTCTGCAGCCCACGTTTAGACATGTGGGAGCAAGATGGGCAGTCCGGTATGGAATGGTCAGGCCCCAAACATTTCAGACACCATTCATGGGTGTCTGTGACTGAAATAACAGCATTACATTTGGTACACTTCTTAAATCCAGGGGCTGGCTTCTCCATGAGGAGAAATTGAGTAGGCCGAGAGGCCTCTCTGAAGTGACCAAAAAGCTAAAAAATAAGAAAAAAGAATTATAATTTTTTAAAGAAAGAAAGAAAAGACCGGCGATACCGGTATCGGTATGGGGAAGGCAGGTACGCGGTCTAAAGAAACAAATAAAATAACAATTTCTTCAGCGGTGACAGGAACACGACCTGCTGGCTCCGCGGAAAAAGAGAAACTGAGGAGAGCTGTTCAGGAAGGTGGGAAGGCAGTGCGCATGTGCAGTGGGAGGTCCCAAAAGCTTCTATTCTAAGAAGCTGGGGAGCTTTCCCGCACGGGCTCCGTCGGTACCGACGTACCCATATGTGAGGACTTATTCCTGCTTGTTCCTGGAGATAAAGAAATACTAAAGAGACTTCTGGTGGCTGAGGCAAATGGAGGCATAGGAGGGATGTCAATGAAACCTAGGCTTTTCACCGTTTTTGTCTTCACCAATCTACTGGTAGGGGAACACAATCCACTTGTCTGGACTGGTCTAGCAGGACGATATGAAGTGGTCCTTGAAACAGTTTGATCTCTGGTCAAGACCAACTTCCGTTTCTTAGCAGAGAGAATAAGCAGTCAGAGATCTGAATGAGAGCACAATGTTCTTGATGGTATAGATTTTGTCACAAATTTAGTAAGGTATTTCCAGTCTCTGTCTTGAATTCTGAACACAAAAATCAGCAGCTTAAAGACAATTTTCAGATAAAAGGTGGATTCAGTAGTACAAGATGCACAACACAGGCTTTCTTTGGGTGAATGCTTCCATTTAAATATGCCATGCTGTTGCTAGCTCAAGTTCCTGTCTCTACAAAGAGCATTACAATCTAACTTAGTACAGATCAGGCTGTACAGAACCTTAAATAACCTTTGTATCACTCAAGTACCACTTGAAATGCATTCCAAGTTTTACATTTCAGTATTATACATCAGATCAACATTTGTTGTGATGCCCGTCACTGGGCAAACCCCAGAACGTTCTTTAAAAATTGAAAAGTACATACATCCCAAGCTGCAGATATGTACGATATAGTTCAGCATTGGTGACACTTATTCCATCATAATTTCAGCTTTAACATTTTTGTTAGTGATATTGCAGAAAGGCTGTCAGATAAAGTTTGCCTCTTTGCAGTAGACACCCAGGGAGGAGTAGATAACATGAGGAGGGATCTAGCTAAGCTTGAAGAATGGTTGAGAATTTGGCAGTTGAAATTTAACACTAAAAAATGCAGGGTCATGCATTTGGGCTGCAAAAATCCAAGGGAGCGGTACAGTATAGAGGGTGAAGTACTTCTGTCAACAAAAGAAGAGCGGAACCTGGGCGTGACTGTTTCTGATGATCTTACTACTACTAATTTGTACAGCGCTACAAGACGTACACAGCGCTATACAGAGACATGTAAGAGAAAGTCCCTACTCCTAAGAACTTAGCATCTAGAAAAGAAAGACAACACAAGTGGGGACTAGGATGTATCTGGGGGAATGGTAAGGAAACACATAGGATGTGAACACGGCTAAGGGGAATCAGGATCCAAAAGCAGTTTTAGCCTGAATTTGAACAGGACCACAGATGAAGCGCGACATACCAACTCAGGTAGCTTGTTCCAGGCATAAGGAGCAGTAAGGTAGAAAGACTGGAGTTGGCAGTGGATGAGAAAGGCACAAATAGAAGGGATCTTGAAGGGTGGAGTTTCCGAGAAGGGGTGTAGGGAGAGATAAGAGAAGAAAGGTAGTGAGGAGCAGCCAAATGAAGGCACTTATAGGTCAGAAGTTTGAATTGGATGCAGAAATGGATGGGGAGTCACTGAAGTGACTTAAGAGGGATGAGATGAGCATAGCGACACTGGTGAAAGATTAGCCATGCAGTTGAGTTTTGAACAGAATGAAGTGGGGAGAAATGATTTAGAGGAAGACCAGCAAAGAGAAAGTTGCAATAGTCTAGATGAGAGGTGACAAGAGAATGGATAAGGGTCTTAGTAGTGTGTCCAGTAAGAAAGGAAGAGATGAATTTTGCCATTGTTACAGAGAAAGACGCAATGTGTGTGGAGAAGGAAAGGGAGATTACTCCAAGGTTGCAAGCCAAGAAAACATGAAAGAGTAGAGCAGGGGTCTCAAACTCCAGTCCCGGAGGGCTGCAAACTAGTCAGGTTTTCAGGGTATCCCTAATGAATATGCATGAGATATGTTTGCATACAATGGGGGGAGTGCATGCAAATATATCTCATGCATATTCATTAGGGATACCCTGAAAACCTGACTGGTTTGCAGCCCTCCAGGACTGGAGTTTGAGACCCCTGCAGTAGAGTGTTATCTTCAGAAAGAGAGAAAGGAGGAAGGGGAGAGATGGGCTTAGGGGGAATGATAAGGAGCTCAGTTCTGACCTGTTCAGTTTCAGATGGCGGTGAGACAAACATCCAAGCAGGTAGAAATCCAACCTGGATTCCCAGAGAGATTTCAGGTGCAGAGAGGAAGATCTGGGGAGTCATCAGTGTAGAGATGGTACTGAAAACTATGGGAAGAGATGAGTGCACCAAGGGGCTGAGTATAGAGAGACAAAAGGAGAGATCCCAAGACAGCCCTGGGGTACACAGACAAAGCAGGAAAGCAATAGGAGGATCATCCACCAGAACATACACAAAGTGCGGTGGGAGAGAGAGGAAAAAAAAACCAGGACAGAACAGAACCCCTAAATCTAAGCGAGGACAAGGTTATTAAGATGGTAGTGGTGAACAATAGTGTCAAAAGCAGCAGAAAGGTCAATAAGAATGTGGATCAAGTAAAGGCCCATGGATTTGGTGAGGAACAAAGTCATTAAAGACTTTGGCAAGATACGTTTCAGTGGAATGTAGAACACGAAAGCCAGATTGCAGTGGATCCAGAAGGGACAGAGAACAGAAAGTCAAGACAGTAGCAGTGAACTGCACGTTCAAGCAGTTTAGAAATAAAGGGGAGGAGAGAGATGGGTCGATAATTAGAAGGTCAGATAAGATCAAGGGATGGTTTCTTGAGGAGAGGTGTAACTACAACATGTTTAAAGGCTCGAGGAACAGTTGCAGAAGAAAAGTGATAGGTTGAGGATATCACAAATGGAAGGGACAACAGTGGAGGAAGGAGAAATTTCACTTACCATCAATTTCCTTTCCTGGAATCCTGCTAGACCAGTCCAGACAAATGGGTTTAGGCCCCTCCCCTCGCCCCCCACCAGCAGATGTTGGAGACAAGAGGAAAAAAAACCTACCAGAAGCTTGACTGGCTGAGCCCTGGTAGATATAAAGCTGCACCCCTAGAGGTTGCCTTCAGTATTTTCTCTGTCTCCAGCAGATGATGGCGTTTTCCTATGTTTTTCTTTCAGGTTTTCCTTTAAGTTATTTTCGCTGGACGTTTTCAGGGCGCACAGGAGGTGCCCCTCTGAAATTCCCAGCTCGCTTCCCACATCAATTCCTTGGGGCCCGGGGTGAGCTCCTGGTCAAGAGGACCAGTTGAGCTCCCTATAAGTGAGAGGGAGGCCGGTTCCCGGTCACAAAAACCTGGTAGGCCAACAGCAGGGGAAAGTCTTCAGTGCTCTTTTAGACCTTACCTACATCAGCAGTTTTGGTTATAGCATCTGCCTTGGCTCCCATTGGAAACAGTGAGTTTCTTTTTCCTCACCCACCCTCCACCCTGGCTCACAGAACTCTAGCGTTCCTTTGTTCAGTGCAGAGAGAGTAGTCTCAATCCACAGCTACTGGGAGAAGCACAGCTACTGAGTGATCTTTTAACACCTCTAGTCAGGTTCCTGGGCAGGTTTTTTTTCCACGACGGAGAGTGCGCAGCAGACATTTTTTCTTTCTCCTCGGTCATGTTTCGGTGGGAAACTACACAGTGCAGATAAGCCTCTGCTATTGCACTGGCTCCTTCCTCAGGGACTCAAAGTGTGGCGGCATTCTTGCAGCGGAGTTCCTCATCCACTTGGGGAATGAAATTGAAGCAAGCGGTCTCATAGGCTTCGGTGATTCTTCAAACTCCTCTGTCAGTTTCTTGCGTTTGAGCTGCGGTGCTGCTTCTTCTGGCCAGTAACGCACCATTTTTACAGGATGTCTCCCTTCTTACAGAGATGTATAGTGTGCAACATAAAGCACAAAGATTTAATAGACAGGGTGTGCTTAGCTTGCTCTGTTCACCCTGGGGAGACCTCAAATACGTTCATCTCTAAAAGAGTGGGCTCATCAGTACTACCATCCCCTGCAGACCCAGGTATTAGTATGCCAGCAGGACCAGCGCTGGACCCACCACTCCTGTTGCCACAGCCTGCAGTCCTTCCATACAGGCACCTTTGCCCCAGGAGGCTTCTCCTCAAGAACAGGATTCCCAGTTCCTAGCCCTCTTTAGGAAGGCCTGGAGGACCCCTATGGCACTCGGGCCCTACTATGGCTGTCTCAGAGTCTGTCTCCACCCATAAAACAGCATTACACTCTGCATCAGGATCACAGGAAATGCTCTCAGGTAGATGCTACTCCTAGTGAGGGCAGCCACCCTCCCAAGGGGATGTCTTAGGTCTCAGGTACTTGGCTTGCCTGTTGCCCCAGAAGAGAAAGTTCTCAATGGACAGAGTTTGAAAATGGTGAATTGTCATCCTCAGAGGCCTCAGCTGATACCAGGACGATACACAAAATATCCATCTATTCTGCAAGGATGAACTGCCGGCACTCATTACCCAAGTAGTGGACAACTTATGCCTCGCTGATACTTCTGAACAGCAGCAGCCCCAGGCGCAATCTCAGGCTGATCACATCCTGCAGGGCATTCAGAAGCCCTCCAGGACCTTTCCTTTCCCACTAGAACTCCAAAAGATGGTGTCTCAGGAGTGGAACTCTCCTGATGCCTCCTTACACACAGCTCGCCATTTGGATCACCACTACCTCTGGTCACCAGCTGATATAGAGAATTGGCTTTCATAGCCAAGAGTGGATGCTCTGATGGCGGGAGTTACGAAGCACACCACCATTCCTGAAGAAAGTGGAGCACTCGTGATCAGCAGGACCAAGATCGAAGGTCTCCTCAAGACAGCCTTCTCATCTTCTTCACTGACACGCCAAGCTTCAGTTTGTGGTGATCTGGCAGCCCAGGCCCTTTTGCGCTGGCTTCAGCACTTACCCGAGGATGCAGTGTTGGCACGCTTAGAATCAGTTACAGCCTTCCTAGTGGATTCCTTTTATGATCTGCTTTTGATTCTCGGCATGCTTGGTGGCCGCAGTCACTGTAGCCTATTGCTGGCTCTGGCGGATGCCACTTCAATGATGCGCCTCTCCAAGCTTTAAGGGTAAGCTTCTCTTTGGCGAAGACCTTGACAAATTAAGTCAAAGACCTGGGAGAAGTTAAGCCTCAGTGTCTGCCGGAAGACAAGCCAAAATCATCCACGCTCCGCTCTTTGCAGCGAAGCTATTTGCCATCTACACGACGTACCAGATTTCATGATTCCCAGCGTTATCGGCCTGGAAAGTCATCCACTTCAGCTTTGTCCGGCTGTTTCGGTCAGAAATCTCAGCCCTTTCGGGGCATCCGGAAAGGATTTCTACACAACCCCAGCCAAGTTTTCTAGTGCTGCCCAGACCTCCTACTGACAAGTCTGGGAGCCCATACGGATGGCACCACCGGTAGGACGGTTGGCGCTATTTTCCAGCTAGTGGGCTCTCATAACCTCAGACCAGTGGGTCCTCGACATAGTCTCCCGAGGATATAAGAACACAAGAACATAAGACATGCCATACTGGGTCAGACCGAGGTCCATCAAGCCCAGTATCCTGTTTCCAACAGTGGCCAATCTAGGTCATACATACCTAGCAATATCCCCAAAAGACAGGTTCCACAATGCTTGTACTGGGTCAAGCATTGATATCCTGGGTCCCTTTTTAATAGTGGTTTATGGACCTTTCCTCCAGGAACTTGTCCAAACCTTTTTTAAACCCAGCTATACTAACAGCCCTTACTACATCCTCCGGTAACAGATTCCAGAGTTTGATTACACGTTGAGTGAAAAAATATTTTCTTTTATTTGTCTTAAATAGTTTACCCTGTAGCTTCATTACATGTCCCCTAGTCTTTCTATACTCTGATAGCGTAAACAATTGATCTACGTTTATCCGTTCCACTCCATTCATTAATTTATAGACCTCTATCATATCTCCCCTCAGCCGTCTCTTCTCCAGGCTAAAGAGCCCTAACCTTCTTAGCCTCTCTTCATAGGAGTAGCCTTCCATCCCCTTCACCAATTTGGTGGCTCTTCTCTGTACTTTTTCTAATAACGCTATGTCCTTTTTAAGATACGGTGACCAGAATTGCACACAATATTCAAGGTGCGGTCGTACCATGGAGCGATACAGAGGCATTATAGCATCCTTTGTTTTATTCTCCATCCCTTTCCTTATGATACCTAGCATTCTATTTGCTTTCTTGGCCGCCGCTGCACACTGGGCGGAGGGTTTTAACATGTTATCCACGATGACTCCTAAATCTTTTTCCTGGGTGGTGGTTTCTAATGTGGAGCCTTGCATCGTGTAACTATAGTGTGGGTTGTTCTTTCCTAGGTGCATAACTTTGCACTTGTCCACATTAAATTTCATCTGCCATTTGGATGCCCAGTCTTCCAATTTATCCAGATCCTCCTGCAGTTTTCCACAATCCTCTTGGGTTTTAACAACTTTAAACAGTTTTGTGTCATCTGCAAATTTGATAACCTCACTAGTTATTCCCTTTTCCAGGTCATTTATGAATATGTCAAAAAGCAGCGGACCCAGTACAGATCCCTGGGGTACTCCACTATTCACCTTTTTCCATTGGGAATATTGTCCATTTAGCCCTACCCTCTGCTTTCTATCTTTTAACCAGTTCCCGATCCACAATAGTACACTGCCTCCTATCCCATGACTTTTTAGCTTCGCCAAAAGTCTCTGATGGGGGACTTTGTCAAAAGCTTTCTGAAAGTCCAGATACACTATATCAACCGACTCACCTTTGTCTACCTGTTTATGCACACCTTCAAAAAAACATAGATTAGTAAGACAAGATCTTCCTTGTCTAAAGCCATGTTGGCTGTCTCCCATTAGGCCATGACTATCTACATGCTGTGTAATTTTGTTCTTTGATGGTTTCTACCATTTTCCCTGGTACTGACGTCAGGCTCACCGGTCTGTAATTTCCTGGGTCACCCCTGGAACCCTTTTTAAAAATTGGTGTTATGTTGGCGACCCTCCAATCTTCAGGTATTACAGATGATTTTAATGAAAGTTCACAGATTACCAATAGCAGGTCTGCAATCTCATATTTCAGTTCCTTCAACACTCTGGGATGTATACCATCTGGTCCAGGTGATTTGCTACTATTCAGTTTATCAAATAGTTGTAATATATCTTCCCGGTGTAGCGATATTTCTCTCAATTCCTCTGCAGTATCACCTTTAAATACCACTTCAGTCTTGGGTAACATCCCTACATCTTCCTCAGTAAAGACCGAAGCAAAGAATTCATTCAGTCTCTCTGCTATAGCCTTGTTTCCTCTTACTGCCCCTTTTACCCCTCTATCATCTAATGGTCCAATTGACTCTCTCACAGGCCTTTTGCTACGAATGTACTTGAAAAAGTCTTTATTTCGTGTTTTTGCTTCCGTAGCAAGTTTCTTCTCAAATTCCCGCTTTGCCTGCCTTATCAATGCTTTGCATTTAACTTGCCAGTGCTTGTGGAGTCTTTGCAACCCATTTGCGATGTCTTCCTCGTTTCGCCTTGCCGGGCACCCTGGAAAAAGACGACCATTTGGTCCACTATCCAATGCCTACTCCTCCTGCGATTATAACTGCTACAATACGTTCAAGTATAACATTATCATGAATTAGAGCAATTCACTCTCTTCACTCGTAACACTAGAACCAGGTCTCAGATTAATATCGCACTCTTATTTAGACTTACGTCCAGTGATATGGTGCTATATTTTACATCAATGACCTGAGTGTTTTAAACAAAAGCTGTGCTGGGTGGTATTTACAAGCGGTGAATGAGACTTAACTGAAAATCCGCCACCGATACAGCCAATAAAATGGATCCCAATAAATTGGCTGTATGGGTGGCGGATTTTCAGTTAAGTCTCATTCACCGCTTGTTAATACCACCCAGCACAGCTTTTGTTTAAAACACTCAGGTCATTGATGTAAAATATAGCACCATATCACTGGACGTAAGTCTAAATAAGAGTGCGATATTAATCTGAGACCTGGTTCTAGTGTTACGAGTGAAGAGAGTGAATTGCTCTAATTCATGATAATGTTATACTTGAACGTATTGTAGCAATTATAATCGAAGTAAACGCGTTTACTAAAGAGACCAAGCGATTTGTGAGTACTCCTCCTGCGAGCCATCCATCCATCCAGTTCCTCCTTCAGAGAGGGGTTCCAGTCGTTACTCCATCTACTTCATGGTGCCCAAGGAGGACGGCTCTTTTCGTCCAATTCTCAACCCCAAGGGGATCAATCGGTGCCTTCGGGTACCTCATTTTTGAATGGAGACGCTCTGATCGGTTATT
Source organism: Ichthyophis bannanicus (assembly GCA_033557465.1). Taxonomy (NCBI): domain Eukaryota; kingdom Metazoa; phylum Chordata; class Amphibia; order Gymnophiona; family Ichthyophiidae; genus Ichthyophis; species Ichthyophis bannanicus. Next base: position 148,070,706 of record CM066042.1, read on the forward strand.
CAGGCTATTTGCACAGGGAGTTTCTTGCCTCACTTGACCTGGCGGAAGCGTATTTCCACATCCTCATCCGGGATGATCAGCGGCGTTTTCTACGCTTTGCCATCCTGGGTCAATACTTTCAGGTCTGCGAGTTACCATTCGGCCTGGCCTCAGCTCCATGAACCTTTTCCAAAGTCATGGTAGTAGCAGCAGCAGCCTTGCGCAAACAAGGCATCCGGGTGCACTCCTTCCTGGACGACTGGCTCATTTGGGCAAATTCCCCTTTGGAGGCCCACAAGATAGTTTCCCATGTAGTCTCCTTCCTAGAGGGCCTCAGCTGGGTAGTCAACCATTCCTAGAGTTGTCTGCAGCTGTCTCAATGGCTGGAGTTTCTGGGGACTCTGGTCGACACCAGTCAAGGCAGAGTCTTCCTGATGCAGGAGCGCTTCCTCAAGCTCTCGTCTCAGCTCAGAGGGTTTCTTCTGCAGAGCTGCCCATGGGTCTGGGACTATCTTCAGATTCTAGGGTCCATGGCGGCCACCATCAATGTAGTCCTGTGGGTCAGAGCACACATGAGGAATCTGCAGCAGTCTCTGCTCTCCAGATGGTGACCAGTGACAGAGGACTACTGCCACCAGATTCCACTGCCTCCACTGAGCCGCCACAGCCTTCTGTGGTGGCTCTTGCCAATCCATCTTCTCCAGGACGTTCCCTTGGAGGCTCCCTGCTGGATTTTGGTGACCACCGACGCGAGCCTCTCAGGTTGGTGAGTTCACTGCCTGAACCAGTTTGTGCAGGGCACATGGACGCCATGGGATGCACACTGGACAATCAACCGCCTGGAGGCCAGGGCAGTCCGCCTGGCCTTGTTGTGCTTTCTTCCTCTCCTCGACGCCCAAGCAGTCTGTGTTCTTTCAGACAATGCGATGACAATGACCTATTTCAACCACCAAGGCAGTACGAAGTGGCCAGGGAAATGGCTCTTCTTTTCCCCTGGGCAGAATGACATTTACAGAACCTGCCGGCCCAACACATCGCAGGGGTGGAGAATATCCAGGCAGACTTCTGCATTTCAGCGACGAATGACAAGATCCCCTTCCTTTTTCATCGGAGGAAGGACACAGGTTGTAATGTCTGGACGCGTTGGTCCAGCCATGGCCGGCATCAGTTCTATTGTACATTTCCCCCCTTGGGTGCTGATCGGAAGAGTTCTCACATCGAGGTGCACCGGGGAGCACTGAGCCTGGTGGTGCCCAACTGGCTTCTGAGGCCATGGTATGATGGTTAGCCTGGTCGTCTCCGCTACCTCTCGGGGCTTGCATGGATCTCCAGCACCAGGGTTCAATCTCCATGAACGACCCCGCTCCCTACTTGCTTACGGCTTGGCTCTTGAATGCCAACGTTAAAGTCACAGAGGTTATTCTCATCGAGTAGTGGCTACCCTGCTATAGGGATAGTGTCCCTCTACATCATTAGCATATACGTGGGTGTGGCATGTCCGAGTCATGGTGCTCAAAACACCATCTCTCGCCATGGCAGGCACAAATCCCAGAGATCCAAGCCTTTCTGCAGGAGGGGCTTGATAAAGGCCTGGCCCTCGGCTCACTCAAAGTCCACGTCTCGGCTCTAACTTGCTTCCGTGATCCCATCAAGGGATACTCAATCGCCTCTCACACAGATGTGGCCAAGTTTCTCAGAGGCACAACAGTGCAACACCCTCCGATCCGTTCGATTGTTCCGCCCTGGGATCTCACTTCAATACTCAGGGTTCTTATGGGAGCGCCTTTCGAGCCACTCAAGCACATATCCTTCTGGGAGTTATCCCTTAAGATAGTGTTCCTTGTAAGCCATAACCTCTGTCAGAAGGGTCTCTGAGTTGCAGGCTCTCTTGTGCCGAGACCCGTAACTCTCCTTTCGTGGAGATGGCGTTTAGTAGATGGGTGGGAATGTGATCAGAGCAGCAGGTAAGTAAGTTTAAAGGAGGAGAGATGTGTGGTTTCTTTCTCAGTGATCTTAGAAAAGGAGGAAAAGGTGACAGACTGAGTGAAGAGGGGGAAGGGGGATGGAGATGACCTGGGAGGGGGGGGGGGACTCAAGAGTAATCTTGTGGACTGCGTCATGGAAGTAGTCAGACTCCGCCTTCCCTTTCTGCCCAGACCTTGGCTGAAGCGGAGGTGCTTTGAGAGTTGTAAAGAGACAGAGGGTCAGAAGCAAGAGAGTTAATCAAATTGACATAGTACTCTTGCTTGGCAAGTTCTATGGCAGACTGGAAAGAGATTAGCATGAATATGAAATGTAGAAAGTCCGCAAAGGTGCAAGATTAGAGCCAAAGACGCTCAGCTGAGCAGGCACAGGAACATAGTTAGTTAACATAGGTTTTAGAAGACAGACAGGGCAGCGGTACAATATGCCTCACAGGATGTGAAATGGAAAGAGCAAGAGCATCCAGAGCAGAGAGTATAATGTTATACGAAGATACGGGCTCATCCACAGACTTAAATGATGGGAAGCAATGGAGAGAGCGGATGGGTCGATAACCTGAAGATTCCTAAAGATGATGGAAGAGATTGAATGAGAGCGAGGTGGAGGGTGATGAAGAGTGAAACTTAGCAGGTGATGGTCAGGTAAGGGAAGAACCGAGGTGAAGATTTGAGAGCAAGCAGTTAGAAAACATAGCTGGAGATTGAATGAGGTGGTAAGGGAAAGGAGCTTTAAGGCATGAGGGTCTGAGGGTTAACAAGAGGGGTTAACAACATGAATGTTAAAATCCAAGGATAAGTAAGGGGGAAGATGTATTCATAAAGAGGGAAAGCCACAAGTCAAAGTCCGTGACAAAGGTAGAAAGAAGGGGGTCGATAAATGACAGCAATCCAGAGAGGTAGTGGGGGATGGAGTGGATCCCAAAGAAAGGAAAGGAACGAGGCTAAGGCAGAAGGAAGGGATCTTAAGGTGTCTAAACAAGTAGAAAAGGTGATGCAAAAGCTAGAATACTTGGTGCAGAGGGAGAGGAACAGTCAGCAGAAAGGAGGTGGTGATAGTGGATGCTCTTGCTCTGCCCATGCCACATCCTGTGAGACGCTCTGCACCCCAGCCCTGGCTCTCATCTACTACCTGCTATCTACATTCCTGTGCCCGTTCTGCTGAGCGTGTTTGGCTCAAATCCCGCTGCCTTGTAGACTTTCTACACTTCAAATTCATGCTTGTCTCTTTCCAGCCATAGCTCTTGCCAAACAAGACTGACTAACTCTCTTGTCTTTGATCCTCGCCATCTCTTTACTACTCTCAGCTCTCTCCTCAAAGTGCCTCTGATCCCTCCCCCCCCCTTTCTGCCTAAACCCTGGCTGACTATTTCCATAACAAAATCCACAAGATCACCCTCCAATTCCCCACAGTCAGCTACTTCCCCTCCTCCCCCTCTTCACTCCCAACCTCCCCCCCCCCCCCCACCACTGCTACCCTCTCTTCCTTTCCTGTGATCTCTGAAGAGGAAACTGCACACCTTCTTTCTTCCTCCAAACTCACCACCTGCTCCTCTGATCCTATCCCCGCCCGTCTCCTAAGCCCCATTTCTTCCACCGTTGTCCCTTCCATTTCTCATATTCTCAACCTATCACTCTACACTGCAACAATCCCTGCAGACTTCAAGCATGCTGTGGTCACACCTCTCCTCAAACAACCCTCACTTGATCCCACATGTCCTTCTAATTATCGACCCATCTCCCTCCTTCCCTTCATTTCTAAATTACTTGAACGTGCGGTTCACCGCCACTGCCTCGACTTCCTCTCCTCTCATGCCCTCCTGGATCCTTTACAGTTTAGCTTTTGTCCTTTACACTCTGAAACGGCTCTTGCCAAAGTCTCCAGTGACTTGTTCCTGGCAAAATCCAAGGGCCTTTACTCTGTCCTCATCCTTCTTCACCTCTGCCGCTTTTGACACTGTTGACCACAACCTTCTCCTCGATACCCTGTCCTCGTTTGGTTTTAAGGACTCTGTACTATCCTGGTTCACCTCCTATCTCTCCCATCGCTCTTTCAGTGTGTGTTCTGGTGGCTCCTCCTCCTCTGTTATCCCTCTCCCAGTTGGTGTACCACAAGGATCTGTATTGGGTCTGCTTCTTTTTTCTCTCTATACCCAGTCCCTTGGTGCGCTTATCTCTTCCCGTGGCTTTCAGTACCATCTGTATGCTGCTGACTCCCAGATCTACCTCGCTATGCCTGAAATCTCTCCGGCAATCCAGACCCGGATCTTTGCCTGCCTTTCTGACACTGCTGCCTGGATGTCTCACTGCCGTGAAATTGAACATGGACAAGACAACGTCTTATCTTTCCCCCCAAAACCTCCCCCCCACCTTCCTCCTTTCTCAGTCTCTGTGGATAACTCTGTACTCCTTGTTTCCTCTGCCTGCAATCTTGGGGTTGTCTTTGACTCCTCTCTCTCTCTTTCTCCACACACATCCATCTGATTGCTAAGACCTGCCGTTTCTTTCTCTATATCAGCAGCAAAATCTGCACTTTCCTTTCTGAACACACTACTAAGACGCTTATCCACTCCTTGATCACCTCCTGTCTTGACTACTGTAACATACTACTTGCTGGTCTCCCTTTGAATCATTTCTCTCCCTTTCAATCTGTTCAACACTTTGCTGCACGGCTAATCTTCTGCCAGCCTTGTCATGCCCATATTACTCCTCTTCTCAAGTCACTTCATTGGCTCCCTATCCATTTCCGCATCCAGTTCAAACTTCTCCTACTGACCTATAAATGCATTTACTCTGCGGCTCCTCACTACCTTTCTTCTCTTCTCTCCCCTTACAAACCCCCTCAGGAACTTCGCTCTTCTAGCAAACTGCTTCTATCTATGTCCTTCTCTTCTGTTGCTAACTCCAGACTTCGCTCCTTTCACCTTGCTGCACCTTACGCCTGGAACAAACTACCTGTGTCTATACGCCAGGCACCTTCTCTAAACCTCTTCAAATTCAGGCTGAAAACTCACCTCTTTGCTGCTGCTTTTGGATCTCGACTCACCTGATTTTCTTTTTCTGTTCCCCTTGTTTATCCCTGCCTACACCTTCTGTGTTATCTGTCTTGACTAGATTGTAAGCTCTGATGAGCAGGGACTGTCTCTTACATGTCTGTGCAGTGCTGCGTATTACTTGTAGTGCTATACAAATGCTCAGTAGTAGTAGTAGTAGTAGTAATAGTAATAGTGCCGCTGTCTAAGTCTTTGGTGAGACTTCATTTGACGAACTGAGTGCAATTTTGGAGACTACACCGCAACAGGATATAAACAGGATGGAGTCAGTGCAGAAGGTGGCTACCAAAATGGTCAGTGGACTTTATAAGACAAGATATATGAGAACAGACAATCTCCATATGTATACTATGGAGGAAAGGCAGGAAGAGGAGATATGATAGAGACATTTACATACCTCTGTGGCCTAAATGCACAGGAGAGCCTCACTCAATTGAAATAAAGGTCTGCAACAAGGGGCAAGAATGAAGGTGAAAGGCAGTGGTTCTCAACCTTTTTTGTACCGTGACCCCTTTTACCATTGGTCAACTTGTGGTGACCCCCAATGATAAAATCAAATGCGTCTCACTTCCTTTACCGTTAACGCATTGTCACTGTAATCATTTGTTGAATTATTAATATATTATAGGCCTTTGCAATATGTTTTTATTTATAAAATTTACTTATTTAAACCACAATAATTAATCACAACAAGTAACAATATTTGATTTCAAAATGATGATGATTTTGTAGTCAAATCACTAATATGAAATAAAATTATTTTTTCTACCTTTGTTGTCTGACCAATTTATTCTCTGATCATGCTGGTCCCGATCTGAGGCTTCTGCTTTCCTGTCTTCTCTAAGCTCTCTTTCTGTGGTCTATGGTCCATCTGCCATTTCTTATCTCTTCTTTCGTTTTCTTCACTTCTTTCCATCAGCCTATTTCCAGTCCCAGTAACCAGTCCCCAGTATCAGCCCCTTTCCAGTCCTCACTCTCAGTACCTTCCAATGTCAACTTGCATTCCCATGACTGCCACTGGTGTCCAATCCCTTCCAGTCCCCCTCCTTCCCCACTGACCAGTCCCTTCTAGTACAAATACCATGGCAGCCCCTCTCAGATCCACTCTCTTCCAGTTCCATTCTCCCATCCCCTCGTATCAGCCCATTTGTAGCCTTAGGCCCCCAGTTTTCTTCCAGGGCCAGCAGCTCTATCCTCCCCTCCCCACAATCAGCCCATTCCCAGTCAAAGCCCCCCAATCAGCTCGCTTACAGTGCTAGTCCCCCCTCAACCCCATTACCAGTGCTAGCCTCCCCTAATCAGCTCATTTCCAGTGCTAGTCCCTCCTCAACCCCATTACAAGTGCTAGCCTCCCTTAATCAGCTCATTTCCAGTGCTAGTCCCCCCCCCCCCTCAACCCCCATTACCAGTGCTAGCCTCCCCTAATCAGCTCATTTCCAGAGCTAGTCCCTCCTCAACCCCATTACCAATGCTAGGCTCCCCTAATCAGCCCATTACCAGTCCTAACCTCCCCGATCAGCTCATTTCCAGTGCTAGCCCCCCATCAGTCCATTACCAGTCCTACCCCCCTTATCAGCACATTACCAGTCCCAACCCCCTTTGATCAGTCCATTCCTAGTCCTAGCCTTCCCTAATCAACCCATTACCAGTCCTAGCCCCCCCATCTGCCCATTATAATCCTAACCCGCACTGTCTCTCCCCTCTGTCCAACATTTATTGCCCATCTGTACAGTATGTCCCCCCTCGCTTCCCTTTGTCCATGTCAGCCCCCCTCCCTCCCTCCCTCCATCCATCCATGTCAGCCCTCCCCTCCCTCCCTCCCTCCATTCATGTCAGCCCCCCCTCTCTCCATGTCAGCCTCCCTGCCCATGTCAGACCCTTCCCTCCCTCCATCCATCCCTCCATGTCAGCCCTGTTGCAGGTTCCCTGCCCCCTCCTCCCCTTTCCCTGTCTGCCTGCTGTTCTTCTACAGCCACGGCTCCCTATCTCTTAGGGAACCGCGGCTATACCTGTAAAACTGTTGCGGAGCCTTCCTGTCTCTCGAAGGGCTCCGTGCAGCATTGTACCGCCTCCAAAGAAAGTGGTAAACAACTTCCTTTAGAGGCGGGACAATGCTGCACGGAGCCCGTCGAGAGACAGGAAGGCTCCGCAACGGTTTTACTGGCACAGCCACGGTTCCCTAAGAGGCAGGGAGTCGCAGCTGCATTAGAAGAGACTGGGAGGCGGTGAGCTTGCCGCTGCCGAGAAGCATACTCGGCAGTAGCAGCAATTTGGGTGGGTTTTTTTTTTTTTTTTTTTAAACGGCAGAGTGAGGTGAGGCGACCCCTGCTAAATCCTGTGGCGACCCCCGTGGGTGTCGCAACCCACAGGTTAAGAACCACTGGTGAAAGGGGTTAGAGTCGGAAATAATATGCAGAAATATTGTATGGCTGGAGTGTTAGATGTGTGGAATAGTCTCGCAGTGGAGGTAGTAGAGACCAGGACAATATCTGAATTCAAGAAAGCATGGGACCAACACAGAAGATCTCTAAAGGTAAAAAAGGACTATGATAGTTGATTTGGAAGGGCAGGCTGGATAGGCCATATGGTGAAATTACACCTTACCTGCTAATATGAGATTACTAATAGCAGGTCTGATAATATGAGATTGCAGACCTGCTTTTAGTAATCTGAGAACTATCATTAAAATCAGCTCTAATACCTGAAGATTGGAGGATCGCCAATGTAACACCAATTTTTAAAAAGGGTTCCAGGGGTGATCTGGGAAACTACAGACCGGTGAGCCTCACGTCAGTACCGGGAAAAATGGTAGAAACCATCATAAAGAATAAAATTACTCAGCATGTAGATAGTCATGGCCTAATGGGAGACAGCCAACATGGCTTTAGACAAGGAAGATCTTGTCTTACTAATCTGTTGTTTTTTTGAAAGTGTGAATAAACAGGTGGACAAAGGGTGAGTCGGTTGATATAGTGTATCTGGACTTTCAGAAAGCCTTTGACAAGGTCCCTCATCAGAGACTTTTGGCAAAAGTAAAGAGTCATGGGATAGGACAAGAACTGGTTAAAAGATAGAAAGCAAAGGTTTGAGCTAAATAGACAATTTTCCCAATGGAGAAAGGTGAATAGTGGTGTACCCCAGGGATCTGTGCTGGGTCCGCTGCTTTTTGACATATTCATAAATGACCTGGAAAGTGGAATAACGAGTGAGGTTATCAAATTTGCAGATGACACAAAACTATTTAAAGTTGTTAAAACCCAAGAGGATTGTGGAAAATTGCAAGAGGATCTTGATAAATTGAAAGACTGGGCATCAAAATGGCAGATGAAATTTAATGTGGACAAGTGCAAAGTTATGCACCTAGGGAACAACCACCCAAACTATGGTTACACGATGCAAGGTTCCACATTAGGAACCACCACCCAGGAAAAAGATTTAGGCGTCATTGTGGATAGCATGTTAAAACCCTCGGCCCAGTGTGCAGCGGCAGCCAAGAGAGCAAATAGAATGCTAGGTATCATAAGGAAAGGAATGGAAAATAAAACAAAAGATATTATAATGTCTCTATATCGTTCCATGGTGAGACGGCACCTTGAATATTGTGTGCAATTCTGGTCGCCGTATCTTAAAAAGGATATAGCGTTATTAGAAAAGGTTCAGAGAAGAGCCACCAAAATGGTAAAGGGGAAGGAAGGATACTCCTATGAAGAAAGGCTAAAAAGGTTAGGGCTCTTTAACCTGGAAAAGAGACGACTGAGGGGAGATATGATAGAAGTCTATAAATTAATGAAAGGAGTGGAATGGGTAAACGTAGATCGATTGTTTACGTTATCAGAATATAGAAAGACTAGGGGACATGCAATGAAGCTACAGGGTAAACTATTTAAGACTAATAAAAGAAAATATTTTTTTCACTCAACGTGTAATCAAACTCTGGAATTTGTTACCAGAGGATGTAGTAAAGGCTGTTAGTGTAGCTGGGTTTAAAAAAGGTTTGGACAAGTTCCTGGAGGAAAGGTCCATAAACCATTATTAAGAAGGGACCCAGGATATCAATGCTTGACCCAGTACAAGCATTGCGGAACCTGTGTCTTTTGGGGAAACTGCTAGGTACGTATGACCTAGATTGGCCACTGGTGGAAACAGGATACTGGGCTTGATGGACCTTGGTCGGACCCAGTATGGCATATCTTATGTTCTTATGTAATTGTCTTTCCTTGACTATCTCCAGTCCAATCCCAACATGGATGGGTAGTCCTGCATGTCCAACAGCCTGGAGACTGAGCATGTCAGAATTCTGACCTCAGCATATTAGGGTAGTCGGACGCTCTTCCCAGTCCCCAGTATCTTACTGACAAAGCAGAATTATAAAAAAAAAAAAAAAAAAGACAAAGGCATCCTGCAACACCAGGCTTATATAATTAAGGACAAAAAACAACTGAGAACTAACCCCATGAGTCCCTTAAAAGAATGCAAAAGCAAGGAAAAAACCTTCCTGTGAGAAAAGAAGGCCCCAGAATGAGCCAGAATGCCCAAGGTCCTGACCTACCCTCTCTGTTCAGGTGCATTCCTGGTTCTCCCAATTCCCCTGTCTCTCCCCCCCCCCCCCATGGACTAGAACCACTTACCTCTGCTCTCCCTTTGATAGTTCCCATAAGGACTTATTGATGTACTTCTTTGAGGTCTAAGATCGCAGTCTGAAATAAAGAGGTTCAATTAGTTAGCGGTAGGTCAGGGACTGAACTAGAGATACTCAAGGAAAGAATTAGCAAGGCCTAATTTCACCTTCCTTATCGTATCGTCCAGTCCAGTCCCAACACGGATGAGATGTAACATAGCAGTACTAGCCCTAGGAGGGACCAGCAAGAGCCTGGTTTGAATCACCACCACTCCAAAATTTGCATCCCTCACTGCTTGCACATCCAAACAATAATGCTTTACAAAGGTATGTAAGTCACGGCCCTACAAATATCCGCTGGTGGAATTAGGCTAAACTCCGCTCAGAAAGACGCCTGTGCCCTTGTCGAGTGGGCCCACAGCCCCACTGGCACCGCTTTACGCTTGAGCAGGCAAGCAAAGCCAATTGACTCTCTCACCCATCAGGAAATGGAAGCCTTGTACGCCGCCTCTCCCTTGCGAGGGCCTCCAAACAGAACAAATAAATCGGTCTTTCTGAACCAATCTGTGACTTTCAAGTAATGCCAGAAGGCACGCTGTACATCCAGAAGCCGTAAAAAGGGTTCCGACTGGGAGCCTCCCTCACCCAGAAATACCAGAAAGGTAACTGGCTGATTAACATGAAATGCAGAAATCACCTTTGGCAGGAAGGACGGAACTGGATGCAGTACCACCTTTTCCTTAGAAATGGAAAGAAAAAGGTTCTCAGGAAGATAAGGCTTGCATCTCCGAGATTCTTCTAGCCCAACAAATGGCTACCAAGAAAACTGTTTTTAAAGTCAAGTCCTTCAGCAAACAGCAATTTGAAGGGTGCTGTGGTCAATGCCAAAAGCACCAAATTAAGGTCCCATGCGGGAACTATGGACCTCAACGGTGGTCAAACCTGCTTTACAGCCCAAAGGAAACGCATCACATCTGGGTGGATTGCTAGAATCTTCCCCAGAGCCTTCCCCAGTAACTGCCACCTGCTCCCGCAGAAAATTACATGCCAAGCCTATTTTCAATCCATCCTGAAGAAAAGCCAGCAACTCTTGGAGGGGAGCCTCCAGGGGTCTCAGTCCCCTGTCTACGCACCAGCTCTCAAAGATCCTCCAGGCCCTAACGTAAGCTAGTGAAGTGGCATGCTTACGCACTTTCAGTAGAGTTGAAATGACTGTGCCCGAGTACCTCCACTTAACTAACCATACCTTCAAGAGCCATGCCTTAAGCGAGAATCGACCACCTGTGGCATCAGGACTGGGAGCCGCCACGGGTCATCAACCTGACGAGATCGGCATACCACAGTCTGTGTGGCCAGTCCAGCGCAATTGGAATGACCATCCCCCTGTGTGCCTCAATCTACTGTACCACCCATCCTATCAGGGCCCAAGCTGGAAACAAAGCAGACCTGTCTCCGGCCACGGCTACACTACTGCATAGAGGCCCTCCAGCATCCTCTCCCTTCGTCTGCTGTAGAAATTATTTACCTTTATGGATGCAACGGTCGCCACAAGGTCCATAACTGGAGTACCCCAGTGGCAAACCTGCTGCGCAATCACCTTGTTGTTTAGCGTCCATTACCTCAGCAGAGTACAAGTGGATCCCGGCAAATCAGCCACCACGTTTGTTCCTCCGGCCACGTGCACTATTGACAATGCCTGGAGATTGTCCATCGCCCATGCCAGCAAAGGGGCAACTTCGCTTTCCAAGTGGATGCTGCCCGTGCCCCCTTGCTTGTGGATATATGCCACCATGCCGGCGTTGTCAGAGAATACTCGCACTGCCTTCCCTTGAAAAAGATTTGTGAAGCTTTGGAGGGCCAAGGCCACTGCTTGCAACTCCAGTCTATTTATGGCCCAAGTAGATTCTTCCCTCAACCAGCTGCCCTGTGCCACCTGTTCCTGAAAGTGGACACCCCAGCATATCAATCAGGCTGGCATCCATCATAAGGGCAATCCACTTTGGCGTTTCCAAGGCATCCCCGCTAGCAACCTTTCAGGTCTCAGCCACCAACGACCTCCCTCAGACAAGGCAGATGCTTTTCCAACGGATGACGTTGGGCTGACCATCTCCTCAGGAGGGACCTTTGTAGTGGCCTCATATGTGCCCACACCCAAGGCACCAACTCGATTGTTGCCACCATTGAGTCCAGGAGTTGTAGGAAATGCTGGGCCGTGGGGGCTGGTGTCTGTAAGAAGCTCCTGATCTGTAAATGCAGTTTATTCATTCTATCTAAAGGCAAAGAGACCTTGCCCTCTTGTGTCAGAAACTGGGCTCCCAGGTAAATTAACTCCTGAGATGGGTTCATACTGCTCTTGGCCACATTGATCATCGAGCCCAGGCTCTGAAGGAACTCGACCACCCGAGTGGTGGCCCTCACACTCTCTTCCCTAGACTTCACCTGTATTAGCCAATCATTGAAATAAGGGTACACCAGAATTCCTTCCCTTCGCAGGGAGCTGCTGCCACCATCACGACCTTGGTAAAGGTCCTGGGAGTGGTTGCTAAACTGAATGGCAGCACGGTGAACTGAAAATGTCTCATGGGTACCGCAAATCTAAGGAAGCACTGATGCTCCCGCCAAACAGGAATATGCAGGTAAGCTTCCTGAGATCTAAGGACGTAAGGAACGGCCGCAATCACTGACCTCAGGGTCTCCATGTGAAAACTCGGGACTCAGACAACGATTCATATGTTTGAAATCCAGAATGGGTCGAAAAGGAGCCCTCCTTTTTGGGGACCACAAAGTAGATGAGTACCGACCGAATCTGGCTTGACTTTGTGGCACTTCTGTGACCGCCTGCAACTGAACCAACCTCTGCAGGGTGTTCCGCACTGCCTGGAGCTTGTGAGGGGCTCTGCAATGGAATCCCAGGAAGCTTTCCTTGAGCGATCACACGAACCTGAGGGCATAATCCTCCTTGGTGACCTCCAGGACCCAGTGGTCGGAGGTGATCTGGGCCCAGGTGGAGTAAAATCCGCACAGCCTTCCCCCTACAGGAACTCTCCGCCTGGACCCACTTCACTTCATTGTGGTTTCTTGTTGGGGGTGTAAGTGAGAGGGAAAACCCCCTTCCCGGCTCCCCTGAAGCCTCAAAAGGGCTGACAAGGGAAATTTTTCTCTCTGGTAGGGTGTGAATTGAATAGACCTGAAGCACCAGAAGTCCCGTACTTGCCCTCGACATTGTGCTGATGACCGTCCCGAATTCTGCTTATCTTCTGGGAATCTACCGTTCTGGGAATCTACCGTTCTTGGACTCTCCCAAGTCCTTAACCAACTTCTCCAGAGCCTCTCCGAACAAAAGCCTGCTCAGGCGTGATTTGGAGGAACAGTCTGCCAACCAATTCCGGAGCCACAAGTATCTGCGTGTCAAGACCACCGCTGCCATGCTTCAGGCTTGGCACCTAATCAGGTTGTAAAAGGCATCTGACAAGTAGGCTGCCCCAGACTCTAGCTTAGCTGCTTCCGGGAGAGCTGGCACCTGCTGCTCTGCCTCTTCCTGGGAACCGACAGGTGTGTGCCACGACCGCACCACATACTGAGGCCTGAAGAAAAGTCACATTAATGTCAAAGGCTTGCTTCAGCAAGGTCTCCAGCTTTCTATCTTGGATGTTATTCAGGGCCAAACTGCTCTCGACCAGAATGATGGTCTTCTTGGTCCCTGCCGAAACTGCTGCATCTACCTTGGAAGAACAAAACAGTTCTCTCACTTGCTCAGGAAGCAGGCAGAGACATGACATCGTTTGCACTCCTCTCAGTCCAGCCTCCAGTACCTCCCATTCATCTAGAATCATCTGTTTGATGACCCGATGCATGGGAAAAACAGTCTGCGGTTTCTCACTGCCTGGAACAACAGGTCTTCCAGGGGTTCCGCCTCCGCCTGCGATCCTGGCATTGAAGGTCTTCAGAGAATACGTGATCAGTGTCAACAGTTCCTCTCTGCGGAAAACTTGCACAATTCGGGCCTCTTCCTCATGTGGAGCCTCGCCCTCCTCCAGCTCATCTGCCTGTGAGATGTCTCAGACGTCTTGTGCCTCCGGTCCCTCCAACAGCCTGGCTTTGGCCATGGGTCCTCCATGCACGCTGGTGGATGCATCCACCTCAGCCAAGGTCTCTTATGTGCTTCTTTCATAGGCACGGATCCAGAGCTCTTCTGTCTAATGAAAAAGGCCTTGTGCATAAGAAGGATGAACTCTGGGAAGAACCTCCCTGCAAAGTCCTCTGTCAGGATATCCTTGGAGGTGGAGGGTCGAGGGGTCTGCAAATCCCGGGCCCCTGTTGTGACCTTAGGCTTTTTGGGGGGGGAACTCCTGTTCTGCTATTGGGACACAGTCCCTCCACCCCCTAGCTAGAGTTCCCTCACTTCCTCTGAGGTGCCTACTCCTTTCCTGTAGGTCATCCACCATTGAGCGTGATTCTGTCTCGCAGCCCTGCAGAAACCCTCTTCTGACACAGCCACCCCCCCCCCCCCCCTGGAACCGCAAGCTAGGCGAGTTGGTCTTGCAGGCATATTTAATTTTTTTTTTTTTTAAACCTCACCAATAGGAATAAGCCCAGCTCCTGAATTAATGTCAAAGCCAGGAAACCAAGCTTACCCCTGGCTGCCAAAAAACCCCCAAAGGGACTGGTTGCCATGGGAAGGAGGGAAGGGGGAAAAAGAACAAAAATGGCCTCCTCTGACTTTCCCGCTTAGACGTGCCGCTTAGCCTTTCCCTCTCTCTGCCTCCTCCTCCACCAAAAACCCCTTAAAAACGAACAGAAAAGGCAAATAAACTAAGACCTTGCTTCTACTCACCCCCATGAGAAAAACAACAGAGTTTGTCCTGCGCACCGCTCAGCCTTCTGTCTGCTTCGGTGGTTGCGTCGCCTGCTTGTGCCAACCTGCACCACTCAGCCTGCCCAGAAGCTTCAGCGGTCGCGTCGCCTGCTTGTGCCAACTTGCACCACTCAGCCTGCCCAGAAGCTTCAGCGGTCACGTCGCTTGTTGTGATAGGCCTGCCTGAAGGAAAAAAGTGCACACCACTCAGCTCCAGCTAGCTTTGGCGGTCACGGCTCCAGCGGAAGGGAGAAAGGGGCCCTCAGAGAAATGCTCCCCTTCCAGGTGACAGGTTAGGCTCTGGCCACCCGGACCCAACCCCGAGCCCCCTTTCCTCGCTGCTTCGAAATCTTAACACACCAGCTGCTTCGCCAAGGAAGGGTCCTTGAGCAGGGCCTTCTCCCTTCCCTGAGACACTGGTGCTGCAGGTAAGGACAGCACAGAAAACAAAAAAGGAAGAAAAGGCTCTAGAGGAAGAGAAGGCCAAAAAAATACCCCCCCTCCCCCCCAGGGAGACACGTCTCCAGCTGCTTGACCGATACTGGGGGCTGGGAGGAGCTTCTGGCTACCTTAGTATGCTGAGGTCAGAATTCTGACATACTCAGTCTCCAAGCTGCTGGACAGGCATGACTACCCATCCGTGTTGGAACTAGACTGGAGGATACGATAAGGAAGATCTTTTTCTGCTGTCATGTTTCTATTTTACAATCTGTCATGAAGTTTGGTGTTAGGGGAGTTACCCACATGATATGTACCCCAATGGCCGATAATTCCAATAAGAGTATAAGACACTTTGGAGCAGTCCTCATGAGAAGACTCTCCTGCCACATGCCTATGTTATGCTACCTTTCAACATGTCAAGGCATAACTACATTTCAGGCCTCTCTTCCTGACCAAAGCATACTACAATGTTGAACTGTAGGACTTTAGATCATAAGCATCCCAAGCTTCATAGAGTGATGTGAAATGACAAGTTCAGCATGTCACATTACTATATCAAGCCAGTCTCAGCAGCACCGATACATTCGTGCCACTTCATTTTATTTCATGCTATACAAAAGCAACCGCAAGTGTGCTAGAGCTCCTTCTGAAAAGCACTAAGCATTACACTTTACTCACCCCAAGACCTCTTGACATGCCATATAGCACATTGGAATATTATATATAGAAAGCCAGTACAGTGCCACCAACTCCAATACACAGATTCTCTAGATTTTGACACTTCCCCAAATCTATAAGCACTGGGTAATGCTATCACAGGCAATGCCAGATTATCATCAGAATGCTATAGTTAACTTTCAAAAACAGACTTGTACACATCGATAAGGCTTGCCATTTTTTTTTATCTAAGGCACAAATCTGCTGGAGCAGAAAAAAGTGGAAGACTGATAAGGCTTCAACTCATCCAACCCAGGCTTCAGAATTCAGGTAATTATTTCATTTGAGCAGAATTTTGTCAAATATGTTGGATAATCAGATAGCCAAGATAAATCTAATCAAACAGGTAATTAAAAGATCTGCTAGGCAAGTATGGAGAGATCAGGGATGTCTTCTCACCTATGGATGAGTGGAGGGATCTTAGTAGGCCACCAGGAATCTTGGGCTGGACCAAAATGCCTCTAATTTTTGAAATTTAAGACACTTGTCATTTTTTTTCAATTTTACTACTGCTTTGATAAGCGCATTCCAATCTAAAATGTACACCGGATATAGTATACATTTTTACTCTGACTTTTTCCCTTAGGACACATTTAACGTCCGATGCCTTAGAATATCATTAGCTTCATGTATCATGCATTAATAAAAATATAATGTACACTAAAAATGACCAAATATTTCCACTCACGCTATTATATTGGGGAAAACTTATTCAAAGTTGCTAGAAAAAAAATCCAGGTAGACTTAAATACAGAAGGATCCTACCAGATTTGGAAGCTGGGCATCTAAAAGAAGATGAAATTATGTGGAAAAGTGCAAAGTGATGCACACTGGGAAAAGAATCCTAACCACAACTATACAATACTGGGTTCTGCATTTGAAGTCACCATCCAGAAAAAGGGTTTTGAGTCACTCTGGACAATACATTGTAATCTTCAGCTCAATGTGTGGCAATAATTTAAAAAAGCAGAATGTTAAACGATTAGTCAGACAGAAAAGAAATAGAGGAAAAAAATAGAATAATTGATTCATAAGAACATAAGATATGCCATACTGGGTCAGACCAAGGTCCATCAAGCCCAGTATCCTGTTTCCAACAGTGGCCAATCTAGGTCATACGTACCTAGCAGTTTCCCCAAAAGACACAGGGTCCACAATACTTGTACTGGGTCAAGCATTGATATCCTGGGTCCCTTCTTAATAATGGTTTATGGACCTTTCCTCCAGGAACTTGTCCAAACCTTTTTTAAACCCAGCTACACTAACAGCCTTTACTACAGCCTTTTTGGGCAAGCCACTTAATCCTCCATAGCCCATGTTCCCTGTAAAATAGTTATCTCCAAGTTATAATGCCCTGTTCAATGTACCGTATTTTCGCGCATATACCGCGCGCGTTATACACTTTTTTACTTACTGCGCAACCCTCCCGCGCGGTATTTTCGAGGGCGCACTATACCAAAACTTTATTGCAAGTAGCTGATCCCAAAAAAGAGGCACCACAAGAATATCTTGGTACAAAAATATATTTAATTACTTTTCATCATCCAATTCCATAAAACCTTCGAAATCACTCCCCTCATCAACATTATCATTGAAATAATTTAAAACCGTCTGAAGACGCTCTTCCGTAACATATGCACTTTCATCGTCACTACTTTCGACGTTTTCATCGTCATCTTCGTCATCACTGCGCACCCCATCCTCATTCTTATAAACAATCCTTGCTTTTCGGAATCCATTTCTGATGGTTTCAGAGGATATTTTGTCCCAAGCAGAACACAACCAATTGCAGATTTCCATTAATGTAGCCCTCTTTAATCGTCCCGATGGAGTGAATTAATGGATTCCATGCTGCATCCAATTATCCCACTCTCGTCTGATGAACGTTTTGAAGGGGTGATTAACAGCTATATCTAGCGGCTGCAGTTTGCAAGTAAGACCACCCGGTATCACTGCGATATGGGCACCTGCCGAATTAATATAGTTTTGCACATTTGTTTCTTTATGGGCAGCCATGGAATCGAAGATCAACAAAGACCTTTTAGAAAAGAAACCTCCAGGCCTGGCCCGATAACATTTATCAATCCATATTTTCATGACCTCCGAGTCCATCCACCCCTTTTTGTTACAGTGGACAACAATACCTTGTGGAAATTTTTCGTGGGGCATGGTTACTCGCTTGAAAATAACCATCGGCTTCAATTTATGCCCATTAGCTGTGCAACCCAGGACTAGTGAAGCAAGCCCTCTCGTGTCCAGTTGTTGTTATTGCGACAGTTTTTGAACCCGAAGCAGCTACAGTCCTGGTTGGTGGAATGTCAAAAGAGACAGGAACCTCATCCATGTTAATAACATCCGTTGCCGAAATGCCGAACTCAGAAATTTCTTTGCTGACAAATGTGCTGAAATCCGCCATCTTTTGTTCCCAGTCATCCGGAATCCTCTGGCCTACAGTTGTTCTTATTCGCACGGAAAGACCATTCCTCTTCATAAATTTGCAAATCCAGTTGAAACTAGCATGGAAACTTGAAATTCCTCTTTCATTGGCCAGCAGTTTTGCTTTGAATTTAATTGCGATAGTTGAGACAGCTTGATTTTGCTCCCTTCTAGACAGAATCCACTTAAGTCACTCTCTAGCTCTGGCCACTTTTCTTTTAGACCTCGACGCGCACGTTTTCGCGGGTTCATCTCCTCTAGCGCCGTTCTCTCCTTTCTCCAGTCGCGAACAGATGACTCACCAACATCAAATTCTCTTGCTGCTGCTCTGTTACTTGTTTCTTCTGCTCTTGCCACAACTTTCAGCTTGAAGTCCGCAGTATAAGACTTGCGCTTAATTCCTGGCATGATGACTGGATTATAATAGAAGAGATCGCAAAGTTTTTATACACCTCAGTGCAATCGACACATGCGCTTTATACGCGCGTGCGCATTATGTGAGAAAAATCAATGCGGGACAGGCAGAAAATTGCGCTTTATATGCGGGTGCGTGTTATATGCGGGTGCGCATTATATGCGTGAAAATACGGTAATTTCAGTTTGTTCAATGTAAACCACACTGATGCAGAATAGCACGGTATATAAGAGAATGTAAATAAATAAATAAATTTACTACATCCTCTGGTAACAAATTTCAGAGTTTGATTACACGTCGAGTGAAAAAATATTTTCTTTTATTAGTCTTAAATAGTTTACCCTGTAGGTGTTTCATAGGTGACTATCCCTTGCATACTATATGTAGTTCTGTCTTTTTTCAAAAGGAACTACAAATGTACACAGAAGGACAAAGAAAATGGATCTAACAGTCCCCTTATGTGGAAAAGCTAGATGTTAGATCTCTTTAGCTGATATTGGTGTTACTCTAATATAACATAGAAGTGTATGGTGTATCATACTTGGACTCGTGGCTAAAGAGGTCTCAGAACCCATAGGCTGCCATTGCTTTCAAGAAACTGCAATGGACTAATGCCTAAATGCACATCAATGACCTCACTCGTAAACGAGTTTACGATACGAGTGAGGTCATTGATGTGCATTTAGGCATTAGTCCATTGCAGTTTCTTGAAAGCAATGGCAGCCTATGGGTTCTGAGACCTCTTTAGCCACGAGTCCAAGTATGATACACCATACTCTGTAATATAACATAGAAGTGTAACACCAATATCTGCATTTCTACTCTGAGAAAGTGACCATTCCATTATTTGAGATCTCTTTAGCTTACAAAGTGAAGACAAAGGGGATATGACAGAGGCTGAAGTTGGGTCAGACAAGTAATAGTAGGGAACTGCATTCATGAGCACGCATTCAGCTTGCTTGGGCACCTAAAATTTAAACTGCATGCAAATCAATTACATGCACGTATACCTACAAACTAACATGAGTACAATTGACTTGCATGCTTAAAAAGTTCTAGTACACATATAATGTTTGCCTGAAATGAGCATGAAAAAAAGACCCAAAAATTGCAAAAAAAAAAATCATTTTAAAACCAGCCCATACCAATTAATTTTTGGCTGTTCGCACCCCTAGTAAATAAGCACATACAACAGGGCAGCAACCTTTGGGGAGTGTGGCAGTAACAAGCAACTGTAATAAAGCAAAACAAGTCACCCAAGCTACAGTAACTAGAAAAAAAAATCAACATGTACTTTAAACCACAGGAAGATTGGGCAATCTTCAAACAGCCCATTTATCCAGGTAAATAAATGGCTCTTATGTTATGTTTTTGTAATATTTATATATTTAACAGGAACATACATCATAATTGATGAGTTTAATTATTAAAATCTCAGAGGCAGCCACAGGATCTTCACAACAGAGAGTGGGGTGAGGTGCCTAAACCTGAAGGTTTGCCTAGGGCATCTAATATTCCACCTGCACAAGCCCAGTAAGCATAGAACAATTATTTCAACTAGTATTTCCACGCAGTATGAAATTAGCAGATAGCAGATTATCACAAATTGGAAGCAGCGTTTTCTTCACTCAATGAATAATTAAGTTGTGGAATTTGTTGCTGGATAATGTGGTCCATAAGACATGCCATACTGAGTCAGACCAAAGTCCATCAAGCCCAGTATCCCATTTCCTACAGTGGCCAATCCAGGTCACAAGTACCTAGCAGGTTCCCAAAAAGGTACATAGGTTCCACAATGCTTGCCCTGGGGATAAGCAGTGAATTTCCCCAGGCCCCAAATCTTACTTTTTAGCTGCCATAGTGCCTGGGGTTTGCCGAGCTCTGGCCTAAACCCCTTCTAAACCCAGATATGCTGGTAAAGGCACCTAGCATAGCTGTATTTAAGAGTTTAGGCAAGTTTCTCAGGAGTAGTCCATAAACAATTGTCAGCCAGCAGACTTTGGAGAGTCACCACGTATCCCTGGGGGTGGGTGAAAAAAAATATTTACACTTTCGGAACTGATGGTTATATCCTAATGACCCAGACTGGCCACTGCTGGAGACGGCGTGTTGAGCTGATGGACATCCACCATACTGGATCAGATCAGATCTTACATTCCTAGGGTAAAGATTTTACTAAGCCTAATTTGATTCTTACATCCTAGAAAGTAATTTCAGCCAGTCCTGGAAAACACCACCTATAAAGCTCTTTAACAGTTCCAGCAGGAACAATCTCATCTGACTTTTGGAGAAGCATGCCAAAGGCTTTAATATCTACAGTACCCGGTATTAGCATCTCCTTCCAGGCTCCATACAGTTGTGTTTATTTCCTCAATGAGGTCTCAACTAATGAACAACGGGTAGAAATACTACTATATGTTTGTCTGAGATGCCATCAAAAAGGGGGGGTTCGCAGTGGAGGCTCCTTTTACTGATTTTATTTGAAAACACACAGTTGTGACTTTGGAATCCTATGAACCTGAAGCAGGGCCTAACTTTACAGGTCCGAAACATGCCACTTAGTGTATGGTGGATTCCTTGAATTTTTGGCACTTATTGATGAAGATAGGTTCATTTAAATATATGTTTTCAAATAAAATCAGTAAAAGGAGTCTCTACAGCAAGGGGTGAGTTTTTTCTCCCCCCACCCTCCCTCCTTTGATGGCATCTCCGACATACATATAAGTAGTGTTTCCACCTGTTGTTCATTAGTTGAGACCTCACTGAGGAAAGATTGTACAATTTGGTTACCAATTGTTTTGGGCTACTGCTAGTGTCCATACAGTTATGATCAACATTACTGGCATCATTATAGTTCAATCCCTTAATGTGCAATATCTCCTAAAAAAAAAAAAAAAGTGGCCAGTGAAATGGCTTTGGACTATATATGCACACATATTTGACACATAAAAGAATCAAACAAAACAAGAACAATTAAAAAAGGAAATAG
The DNA here is from genome assembly GCA_033557465.1 of Ichthyophis bannanicus. Lineage (NCBI taxonomy): Eukaryota > Metazoa > Chordata > Amphibia > Gymnophiona > Ichthyophiidae > Ichthyophis > Ichthyophis bannanicus. Next base: position 148,092,188 of record CM066042.1, read on the forward strand.
AAAATATAAAAACTGGGACACTGCCAGGGCACCCTTATAAACTCAAAGCAGTTTGAACAGAAGAACCACATTCCCACTGCAGTAAAATTAGACATGCCTGTGATCAACTGTCAGTAGGAGGCCGAGAAGCCGGATGCCGCGAACGCGGGAGGAGAGTACCCCGAAGCACCCCGCTGCCAAAGTAAGCCCTCTCCTTCCAAAGGACACCGGGAGAGAACCGGGGAGGGGGGGGGGGAGGGGAGAGTAAAAAACAACAGCGGTTTTAAAAACGCACGGGAGTAAGAACTCCCCCAACTAAAGTAAAAAGAAATTAAAGAAAAGCAATAAAAAAGGTATCAATGAAAGAACTAAAGACCAGTAAGCTCCTGGCTTACGGTAACCCTCCAGCTGCTTGGAGGCTGAGAATACTGGTGCCTATGGGTGGTGCCAGTGGTATTTATACCACATCATCAAAAGGATGATGGGCTCAGCCTCCAAGCTGCTGGAAGGGTTGTGCAACCCGAGAGTAAAGGGATTGGACTGGAGTTCTGCTAAGGAAGGCCACATTTACTCCCTGTTCCATTTTCACAATGATGAAGACAAGAGAGCTGCCCGAGACTGTTAGAAAAGCCATTAATCACCAAACATCAAATTTAAGGGGTACAAGGCCATCTTCAAAGACCTTGGGATTCCTGTATCTACAGTTCACAATATTAAGACATTTTCTACTCATGGAACTGTCAAGAATCTCCCAGGATGTGGTGGGAAGAGGAAAATAAACCCAAGTCATCTTTGAAGGTTAGTGTGAACCTTTGAAAAAGCACAATGTACAACTTCCAAACAGTTTAAATCCGACCTGGAGCAATCTGGAGTGATGGTTTCAACCCACACCATGCGTCACACACTAAACAAAGAAGGACTTCATGGGTGAAGGCCAAGGAGGACCCCACTGCTCGAAGACAGATATAAAAAGGCACATCTGAACTTTGCTTAAACCTACCTTGAGAAACCAATATCCTTATGGGAAAATGTTCTGTGGTTAGATGAAACCAAACTTGAGCTCTTTGGCAATGCAGACCAGTGATACATTTACAGGTAAAAAATGAAGCTGATAAGGAAAGACACACCCTTTCTACAGTTAAATATGGTGGAGGTTCCATAATGTTCTGGGGCTCTTTTGCTGCCTCAGGAATTGGAAGCCGGGAACGTATTAAAGTAATCATGAAGTCAGAGGACTACCAAGATATTTTGGAGCGAAATGAGCTTCCTAGTGTCAGAAAAATAGGTCTGGGTGAAAAGTCATGGGTCCTCCTGCAATGACCCAAAACATACATCCAAAAGAACAAAAGAATGGTTAAAAAGGAACAAAAGGACTGTTTTAAACTGGCCAGCAATGAATCCTGATCTCTATCCCCTCGAGAACCTTTAGAAAGAGTCAAAATCTGCCATTGGTAAAAGGAATCCTGGAAATATATTTGAGCTGGAACAAATTGCAGATGAAAAGCAGGAGAAACTACTAGCAGACAGATGTACGAAACTTATAGATGGCTACAAGAAACGTTTAGAGGATGCCATTAATCCTGCCCATGTCATTTTATTTTTTCTCAAAAATTACTTCGTCTCAGTTGCACAGACATCTTTTTTTTTGCTATATACCTTTGAACATACACTCAATTCTCAGTATTCACACGTTCCTTATTAACTTTTAAGAAAACGTGACCCACTTTTCGGTATTCCCGGCTCTTCCTGGACCATGAACACCGAAAACTGTGTCAATCTTGTTCCTCCCAGACAAAAAAAAGCTTTAAGACCATGCTTGCCAAAAGATAGCACACCAAGATAGAGGAGCCCATGAATACCAAAAAGTGGGTCACTACACTCAATTCTCGGTATTCACATTTTCAGTATTCGTGGCGTTTTTCAAGGAATCTATCCCCCGCGAACACCAAGAACTGAATAAGAATGTAAGATTCATTTATTTGAATTATTTCTTTAAAATCAGTGCGGTTTACAGATAACAAATTTGTATAATGCAGCGGAGCATACAATGCACATTACAGAGAACAGGTATAACAACTTGGGTTTAAACAGGGGTAACTATATACAATGGAGCTGTTTGTGCACAGGTATGCCACAGGTACGGCTGTGGATACATGACTCGCTCTGAACTATATACATTTTAGATCATTATTTACAGGTTTGTGCAGTAGTATTCAAATTGTGGGTGCGTCAGCATGAACTGGGTGTGCTGGTGGTGTCATTTATTTATTTATTTATTTATTTAACATTTCTTATATACCGCGCTATTTGTCATCAGCGTGGTTTACATCAAAACAATAGAACACTTGACCAGATACATTGGCCGTCGTTTACATAAAACGGGGGGTTAACATGGAGGAGAACTTGGGGAACTATTTACATTCAAGTTTATAGCAAACTTAGGAAACTATGTACATTGTGGTGGGTATGCTGTGCTGTGATGTGTCACTGGGCAGGGAGTAATGTAGGAGGATAAGATGGTGCTTTAGTGCCTTCCGGAATTGGGCAAGGTCAGTTATAGCTCGGATGGTGGTTGGGAGGGCATTCCAGAGCGTAGGTGCGTAAAATACAAATGCTCTGTTCTTTGCTGCCTGTGAGCATTTTGTTATTGCGCTGGGGATTACGAGTGTGTTTGCAGCAAATGCCTTTCTGGACCTGTTTGAAGGGGTGGGGAGGATGAGGTCCGTGAGGGAAGTGGAGGATTGTTTGTTGATGGCCTTGAAAGTCATTAGTAATACTTTGAAGGTGAGTCTGCAGTGGATCGGCAGCCAGTGGAGGTGTTTAAGGATTGGAGTTATGTGGTCTCTTCTGGAGGCTCCGTGCAGGATGTGGGCAGCGGCGTTCATTGCTAGTTGCAGGAAGTTCAAAGTGTTCTTGGGGAGTCCATGCAGAATAGCGTTTGTGTAGTCGAAGTGGGGGGTTACCAATGCTTGAAAAATCATCCGGAAATCGTCTGGTTCCAGTAGCAGTCATAGGTGGCGGATTGTTCGTATCTTGTGATAGATTGCTCTGATGGTGTTGCTTATGTGTGCTCTCATGTCGAGCTGCTGGTCTAGGGTGATACCCAAGTAGCGGATGGTGGTCTTGCTCAGGAGTTCAGCGTCTCTTACTCTTATTGATGTGGGAGGGGTGAAAGAGTAATTGCTGGTGATGAAGAGGACATCTGTCTTCTTAAAATTGATCCTGAGGCTCTGTGTGTGGAGCCAGTCTGTGACAGCATCAAAGCATTTTATTAAAGTCGAGAAATCAGGTTGGTTGATTGAGAATGGAGTGAAGAGTAGTACATCGTCGGCGTACACTAGGCAGGAGACATTGAAAGAACGGATGATTGAGCAAATGGGTTGCATGTATATATTGAAGAGGGCCGAGTGTGATGACCCTTGTGGGACCCCTTGCATTTGTTGAAACGGCTTGGAGGTCCCGGAGCCTGTTCTTACCTGCTGCCATCTTTCTGTCAGGTATGATTTCCACCAACTCAAGGCTGAGCCCTGGATTCCCTTCTCCTGGAGACATGACAGGAGCAGCTCGTACTGGGTCAGACCAAGGTCCATCAAGCCCAGTATCCTGTTTCCAACAGTGGCCAATCTAGGTCATAAGTACCTAGCCGTTTCCCTAAAACACACGGGTTCCACAATGCTTGTATTGGGGCAAGCAGTGGATATCCAAGTTATTTCCAAGTTATAATGCCCTGTTCAATGTAATTTCAGTTTGTTCAATGTAAACCGCACTGATGCAGAATAGCGCGGTATATAAAAGAAAGTAAATAAATATATCCCAGGTCCCCTTTAATAATGGTCTATGGACCTTTCCTCCAGGAACTTGTCCAAACCTTTTTTAAACCTGGCTACACTAACAGCTTTTACTACATCCTCCAGTAAAATATTTTCTCTTATTAGTCTTAAATAGGTTACCCTGTAGCTTCATTGCAAGTCTCCTAGTCTTTCTATAATTTGATGGCATAAACAATCGATCGACTTTTACCCATTCCATTCCATTCATTAATTTATAGACCTCTTATCATATCTCCCCTCAACCGTCTTTTCCAGGTTGAAGAGCCCTAACCTTTTTAGCCTCTCTTCATAGGGGTATCCTTCCATCCCCATTACCATTTTGGTGACTCTTCTCTGTACCTTTTCTAATAACGCTATATCCCTTTTAAGATACAGCGACAAGAATTGCACACAATATTCAAGGTACGGTCGCACCATGGAACAATACAGAGGTATAATAATATCCTTTGTTTTATTCTCTATTTCTTTCCTTATGATACCTAGATTTATATTTGCTCTCTTGGCTGCCGCTGCACAGTGGACAGAGGGTTTCAACATATTATCCATGACGCCGCCTAAATGTTTTTCCTGGCTGATGGTTCCTAATGTGGAACCTTGCATTGTGTAAACATAGTTTGGGTTGTTCTTTCCTAGGTACATAACTTTGCACATTTCACCATTAAATTTCATCTGCCATTTGGATGCCCAATCTTCCAATTTACCAAGGCCCTCTTGCCATTTTTCATAATCCTCATGGGTTTTAACAACTTTGAATAATTTTGTGTTACCTGCTTGTCTAGATAGTCATGGCTTAATGGAAGACAGCCAACATGGCTTTAGCCAAGGAAGATCTTGTATTACTAATCTGTTATGTATTTTTGAAGGTGTGAATAAACAGGTAGACAAAGGTGACTCAGTTGATACAGTGTATCTGGATTTTCAGAAAGCATAGTTACTCACCTGTAACAGGTGATCTCCGGGAACAGCAGGAATTTAGTCTTCACATATGGGTATCGTCGGTACCGATAGAGCCTGCGCGGGAACGCTCCCCAGCGTCCAATTAGAAAGCCTTTGGGAGCATCCCACAGCGCCTGCGTGCTGCCTTCCCACCTTTCCCAACTGCCTCTCTCCAGTTGAGTTTTAAAGCTGAGACAAAGAGAGAGAGAGGGAAAGGGAAAGAGATAGATAGAGAGATACAACTCCTAACGGAGGTGGGTGGGTTGTGAAGACTAAATTCCTGCTGTTCCCAGAGATCACCTGTTACAGGTGAGTAACTATGCTATCTCCAGGAACAAGCAGAAATGTAGTCTTCACATATGGAGACTCCCTAGCTTTAGATGCCAGGGAGAGACCCCAGAAGTTGTGTGTCCCTGTGCAAGGGCTCCACTCCCCCCCATGGATCTCTGGCATCCAACCAGGGATGGTGGGTAGGAGTTGATTAGGTATGGAACAGGTGTTGAAGAACAGCCTGACCAAACAAGGCATCCCGGCGGGAGTCCTTGTCCAAGCAGTAATGGGCTGTGAAGGTATGAACCGAGGCCCAAGTGGCTGCTCGACAGATGTCGTCGATAGACACAGAGTGCAGATCAGCCATTGAAGCTGTCATGGCTCTCACATTGTGAGCTGTGACATGGCCCTCCAGAGGAAGATTCTTACTCTGATAGGCAAAGGAAATACACTGTGCAATCCAGTTGGACAGTGTTCTCTTGGAGACTGGAAGTCCCAAATGAGAAGGATCCAAAGCAACAAAGAGTTGAGATGACTTCCTATGTTGCTCTGTTCGTTGCAAGTAAAAAGCCAAAGCTCTTTTACAGTCCAAAGTATGAAGATTCCTTTCTGCATTTGATGCGTGAGGCCTTGGAAAAAAACACAGGCAGGTAGACCGCTTGGTTAAGATGAAAAGGGGAGACCAACTTTGGCATAAAGTGTGGATGAGTCCTAAGGACTACCTTGTCATGATGGAACCTTGTATAAGGAGGATCAGCCACTAGTGCCTGCAACTCACTAATGTGACGTGCTGATGTGATTGCAATGAGAAAGATAACTTTCCAAGAAAGGAATTTCAACGAGGTAGTAGCCAAGGGTTCGAAAGGTGGCTGCATAAGCTGGCCAAGAACCAGGTTTAAGTCCCATGCCACTGGTGGTGGCCTAATGGGGGGCTTAGTTAGTAGAAGGCCTCTCATAAATCTTGCTATAAGAGGATGGGAGGAAATAGGTTGTCCATTTAAAGGCTTGAAAGAAGCCGCAATAGCAATTAAATGGACTCTTACTGAGTTAGTTTTAAGTCCTGCATTGGATAAATGAAGGAGATACTCCAGTAATGATTCCAGAGGGGTTAAGACCCTTCTGCAAGCACCATATGGTAAACCTTTTCCACTTGAAAGCATAAGAGCGTCTTGTGGGAGGTTTTCTAGAAGCATAAAGGATATCCTTTACCTGCTGGGGAAGGTTAAGTTCTAGGCCTTCAGCAACTAAGCCCTGAGATGCAGTGATTGGGGATTGGGATGCCATAGCATTCCCTCCTCCTGAAACAGGAGATCTGGAGCAGACCCTAACTCCAGAGAGGGAGCTTGAGAGAGATGTAGAAGCAGAAGGTACCACACTTGCCGTGGCCAATGTGGAGCTATGAGGATCATACGGCCTCTGTCTCTCTGAAGCTTGAACAGGGTTTTGGGAATTAGGGAAATGGGTGGAAAGGCATAAAGGAAGTCTTGCCCCCAATGAAGGAGGAAAGCATCCCTGGCCTGAGAGCCCTGAGCCGGAATTCTGGAACAGAACCGGGGAAGTCTGGCATTCAACGGACTTACAAAGAGGTCTATGTCCGGGGTTCCCCAAATTTGAAAAATCTTGGCCACCTGGTCTGCATGTAGAGAACATTTGTGTGGAAGCAGAACTCGACTGAGTCTGTCTGCCCAAGAGTTTTGGATACCTGGAAGATACACTGCCAGGAGATGAATCTGATGCTCTCTGGCGAGGGTCCATAGTCACAAAGCGACAGAGAGCCTGTTCCTCCCTGCTTGTTCACATAGAACATGGCTACTTGATTGTCCGTGTGAATGAGGACTGTCTTGTAGCTGAGCAGAGTGTGGAACACTCGAAGAACAAGGAAGATTGCTCTGAGCTCCAGAAGATTGATGTGTAGATGAGTCTCCTGTGGAGTCCAGGTGCCTTGGGTGGAGAGGTTTTGCAGATGAGCTCCCCAACCCACTGGTGAAGCATCTGTTGTGAGAGTTGCTTGGGGTGAAGGTTGTTGGAATGGGGACCCCAGCAACAGGTTTTGAGTGGACTGCCACCATTGGAGGGACAAAATAAGGCGATTTGTGTTTGCTATTTTGTCTGTCACACATCCTGATGCCTGGGTCCATTGAGTGGATAAAGTCCACTGGGCTGCTCTCATATGGAGGCGAGCATAAGGGACCACATGTACGGTAGAAGCCATGTGGCCTAATAGTTGTAACATTTCTCGAGCAGTGAGATGAGACTTCAGCACTGCTTGAGAAGCTAACTGCACCATGAGAAGGCAACGGGCCTGGGGGAGGTAGGCCCTTGCTTTTCTGGTATCCATCAAAGCCCCTATAAACTCCAGAGACTGAGTGGGAGTTAGACTGGATTTTGGGATGTTTATGACCAGACCCAAATACTGAAGGATACGCATTGTGCAAGATAGAGAAGTCCTGGCTTCTGACTCTGATGGGGCTCGAATGAGCCAGTCGTCTAAGTAGGGGAAGACGAATATTCCTAGAGTGCGCAGAAATGCTGCTACCACAGCCATGCATTTTGTGAACACCCTTGGTGCTGAGGCCAGGCCAAAAGGAAGCACCTTGTATTGGTAGTGCTTTCCTTGAAAAAGGAACCGAAGGAATTTTCTGTGAGTTGGATGGATGAGAACATGAGTGTATGCATCCTTGAGATCTAGAGAACAAAGCCAATCCTGACTCTGAAGGTATGGCAGCAGGGTTCCCAGAGAAATCATCTTGAATTTCTCCTTGACCAAGAATTTGTTCAATTCTCCGAGATCCAAAATGGATCTGTGTCCTCCTGTTTTCTTTGGGATAAGGAAATAGGGGGAGTAAAACCCTGTACCCTGTTGAAGAATGGGTACCTCTTCTAGTGCCCCTTGGGCAAGAAGCATGGTGACCTCTTGATCTAACAGGTTGATGAGAGAGGCCTGAGAATTGAACTGTCTTACCATTGTAGGAGGGGGCAAGCGGAGGAAGTGAAGCTTGTACCCCTCTTTTATAATGGAAAGAGTCCAATGTTCTGCTGTTCTTTGCCCCCATCTGGGGCAAAGTGGCGCAACCTTCCTGGAATGGTGGAAGGTTCTGGTCCACTGAGGGCCAGGAAGGCTAAGTTCTCTAGATGAAAGTCAAAGGCCTTGTGGAGGCTGAGACTGCTGAGGCTTAGCAGTCTTTGCTTTCCTTTGTTTGGGTGGTTGCTGAGTCTTCCGGACAGGCTGACCTGCAGAACGTCCCTGCTGATAAGAGGGATAAAAACCTCTTCTTTTTGAAAAAGAATGTCTTTTTGAAAGATTTCTTTCTTGCAGGATTAGCTGTGGCCTTGGATAACCTATCCAAAGTGGAGTTATCAGCATCCAACTCATTGGCCTTTTCTTGCCAATTTTTGCTGAATAGATTCTCACCTGTACAAGGAATATTGCCCAGTCTGTCCTGCACCCAGAGCTCCAAATCGGATGCCTGGAGCCAGGCAATTCTACGTCCACCTATAGCAATGGCAGAGGTTCTGCTTATGCACGCAAAACAGTCAAAAGCTGCACGATTAACAAATTTAGAAACATCCTAAGCATGTTTAACCAGCATGAGAAAATCATGCCTCTTATCTTCAGGAAGAAGAGGGCTCAAAACCTCTAAATCCCCTGTGACTTCCTTAAGGAACATTCCCATATATAAAATATAGGAACTGATCCTGGCAGAAAGCATGGAAAGTACGACGTCCAAAGGCATCCAAAGTTCTACACTCACGTCCTGGAGGATTAGAGGCATGCCTCTTTGCACTCCTGATCCTTCTCATAGCTGACTCCACTGCCATAGAGTGGTGAGGCAACTGAGTCTTCTGGAAACCAGGACAGGGGGGAACCCTGTACATGGTATACAGTCGATGGGAGTGAGGTGAGGTGGGGTTAGGGGAGTTTCCCACATTCTTAACATGAGATCATGTAAGATCTCATGGATAGGCAAGGTAGCTGCCTCTTTAGGAGCTTTGGGATATTGCAAAATCTCCAACTCCTTTGCTCTGGGCTCTGTCTCAGGAGCCACATTAATGGACAGACCTCGAGCCACCTCCCTGATAAAATCCTGAAAGGAAATATCTTCTGGAGGAGACATCCTCCGCTTGGGAGAGGAAGGCTCTTCAGGGAGAAGTATCCCGGTACAGACAGAACTGTCAGAATCCTCAGAGTCCTCGGAGGATTCGAAGTACCTTCTGTCCGGATGCTCTTGCAGAGCACGATACCCGTACCGACCGAAGTCGGTACCGGGGGGAATCGGTACCAGTGTATCGGTACCGGAGGGCATGGCTTGACTGGGTGCCGGTAATGCGGACACCGATGTCATTACCGATGCCGGCACTGGTTGAACCGTTTGACACAGTTCCGAGGGTGTCGATGACGCAAGGAGAGCCGCCAGACTGCGTTCAATAGCCAGGAACCTCTGGTCTATCGACGCTGCCGATGCCTGGGTATCGGTACCGGAGAAGACCACCGGTACCCCAGAGCATGGCACCAGTAGTTCTGCCGAGGTTGAGGCCTCAAGAACATCCTGGAGCCCCGATAATGCTTTGGAAGCTGAAGCCTCCCGCCGGGGCAATTTTGCCGGTGCAGAACCCTCAAGGGCAACGCCAGAGGCATCGAGATGCTTAGGAGATCTACCCTTTGAGGACCGGCTGGACTTATGTTTAGTTACCTGAGATCCATGGGAGGAATACGAAGCCCTAGAAGACGTAAATGCCACAGAGGCTGCATCGGAGGGAAAAAGGGTGCTAAGCTTAGCAGCCCGGTTTTGTCGACCCCTCTTGGACATCATGGCACAAGCCATACACTCCGAGATGGAGTGGTCAGGACCTAAACATTTAAGACACCACTCATGGGTGTCGGTGACGGATATGGTACCGCTACACTTGGTGCACTTCTTAAAACACGAAGCGGGTTTTTCCATAATGGAGGAAATTTTGGGCCTAAGGCCCAAAATGGCACGTGCACCTGACGGAGAAAAAATTGGAAAAAAAGAATATATTTTTTTTTTTCTAAAAGAAAGAAGAACCGGCGGTACCAGTGTAGCGTCGAGGAAGGCAGACGCGACCACAAAAAAGAAGGAGGAAAGATTTTCTGCGGTGACAGGAACGACGACCCGCTGGCTCCGCAGAAAACTAAGAACTGGAGAGAGGCAGTTGGGAAAGGCGGGAAGGCAGCACACAGGCGCTGTGGGATGCTCCCAAAAGCTTTCTAATTGGAAGCTGGGGAGCGTTCCTGCGCAGGTTCCGTTGGTAACGACGATACCCATATGTGAAGACTACATTCCTGCTTGTTCCTGGAGATAGCCTTTGACAAAGTCCCTCATGAGAGACTCTTGATGAAATTAAAAAGTCATGGGATAGGAGGCCGTGTACTATGGTGGATCAGAAACTGGTTAAAAGATAGAAAGCAAAGGGTAGGGCTAAATGGTCAATTTTCCCAATGAAGAAAGGTGAATAGTGGAGTAGCAAAGGGATCTGTGCTGGGTGCACTGCTTTTTCATATATTCATAAATGACCTGGAAATGGAACTAACAAGTAAGGTACTTGTTATTTCCATTTCCAGGTCATTTATGAATATATGAAAAGGCAGTGGACCCAGCACAGATCCCTGTGGTACTCCACTGTTCACCTTTCTTCATTGGGAAAATTGGCCATTTAGCCCTACCCTCTGCTTTCTATCTTTTAACCAGTTTCTGATCCACCATAGTACACTGCCTCCTATGCCATGACTTTTTAATTTCGTCAAGAGTCTCTCATGAGGGACCTTGTCAAAAGCTTTCTGAAAATCCAGATTCACTGTATCAACTGAGTCACCTTTGTCTACCTGTTTATTCACACCTTCAAAAATACATAACAGATTAGTAATACAAGACCTTCCTTGGCTAAAGCCATGTTGGCTGTCTTCCATTAAGCCATGACTATCTACATGTTCAGTAATTTTCTTCTTTATAATGGTTGCAACCATTTTTCCCGGTACTGACATCAGGCTCACTGGTCTGTAGTTTCTCGGATCACCCCAGGAACATTTTTAAAATTGGCGTTACATTGGCCATCCTCCAATCTACATCTTCCTTATTAAAGACCAAAGCAAAGAATTCATTCGGTCTCTCAGCTAAGGCCTTATCCCATCTTAGTGCCCCTTTTACCCCTTTATCATCTAATGGTCCGACTGACTCTGTTACAGGTTTTTTGCTATGAATGTACTTGAAAAAGTCTTTATTACGCGTTTTTGCTTCCACAGCAAGCTTCTTCTCAAATTCTCTTTGCCTGCCTTATCAGTGCCTTGCATCTAACTTGCCAGTGCTTATGTTGTTTCCAGCTTTCGTCATTGGGCTCCTTTTTCCATTTCCTGAAAGATGCTTTTTTGGCAACAACCGCCTCTCCGACCTCACCTTTAAAGCATGCTGGCAGTTTTTTTGATTTGCTTCCATTTTTCTTCAAGCTGGTCTGGGCTTCCAAGATAGTATGTTTAAACACCACCCATGCTTGATATAAATCTTTAACCTCTGCAACTGCTCCTTTTAGTTTTTTCTTAACTATTTTCCTCATTCTATTATAGTATCCCTTTTGAAAGTTAAAAGGTATTCCTTACCATTCTTCATCCATTTATTAAATCAAACATGATCATGCTATGATCACTATTGCCAAGTGGCCCCAACACCCTTATATCTCTTGCACCAGAGCTTGTGTTCCACCAAGGCAGTGGGTTCTGAACCTTTTTTGTACCGTGACCCCTTTTACCATTGGTCAACTTGTGATGACCCCCAATGACAAAATCAAATGCGTCTCTCTTCCTTTACCATTAACGCATTGTCACTGTAATCATTTGTTGAATTATTAATATATTACAGGCCTTTGCATTATGTTTTTATTTATAAAATTTATTTATTTAAACCACAATAATTAATCCCAACAAGTAACAATATTTGATTTCAAAATTATGATGATTTTGCAGTCAAATCACTAATATGAAATAGAATTATTTTTTCTACCTTTGTTGTCTGACCAATTTATTCTCTGATCATTCTGGTCCCGATCTGAGGCTTCTGCTTTCCTGTCTTCTCTTAGCTCTCTTTCTGTGGTCTATGGTCATCTGCCATTTATCTCTTCTTTCGTTTTCTTCACTTCTTTCCATCAGCCTATTTCCAGTCCCAGTAACAGCCCCTTTCCAGTCCTCACTCCCAGTACCTTCCAATGTCAACTTGCATTCCCCATGACTGCCACTGGTGTCCATTCCCTTCCAGTCCCCCTCCTTCCCCACTGACCAGTCCCTTCTAGTACAAATACCATGGCAGCCCCTCTCAGATTCACTTCCTTCCAGTTCCATTCTCCCATCCCCTCGTATCAGCCCATTTGTAGCCTTAGCCCCCAGTTTTCTTCCAGGGCCAGCAGCTCTATCCTCCCCTCCCCACAATCGGCCCATTTCCCAGTCGAAGCCCCCCAATCAGCTCACTTCCAGTGCTAGTCCCCCCTCAACCCCATTACCAGTGCTAGCCTCCCCTAATCAGCCCAATACCAGTCCTACCCCCCCCCCCCATCAGCTCATTACCGGTCCTAGCCTCCATTAATCAGCCCTTTTCCAGTCATAGCACCCCCCCCCCCCCGATCAGCTCCTTTCGAATGCTAGCCTCCCATCAGTCCATTACCAGTCCTACCCCACCCCATCAGCCCATTACCAGTCCTAGCCTCCCCTAATCAGCTCATTTCCAGTGCTAGTCCCCCCTCAACCCCATTACCAGTGCTAGACTCCCCTAATCAGCCCAATACCAGTCCTACCCCCCCCCCCCCATCAGCTCATTACCGGTCCTAGCCTCCATTAATCAGCCCTTTTCCAGTCATAGCACCCCCCCCCCCCCCCCCCGATCAGCTCCTTTCGAATGCTAGCCTCCCATCAGTCCATTACCAGTCCTACCCCACCCCATCAGCCCATTACCAGTCCTAGCCTCCCCTAATCAGCTCATTTCCAGTGCTAGTCCCCCCTCAACCCCATTACCAGTGCTAGTGTCCCCTAATCAGCCCATTACCAGTCCTACCCCCCATCAGCCCATTATAATCCTAACCCACACGGTCTCTCCCCTCTGTCCAACATTTATCCCCTGTCTGTCTAGTATGTCCCCCTGCTCTCCCCTTTGTCCATGTCAGCCCCCTTCCCTCCCTCCCTCCCTCCATGTCAGCCCCCATCTGTCCATCCATGTCAGCCCCCATCTGTCCATGTCAGCCCCCCTGTCTCCCCCCCGTCAGCCCCGTTGCAGGTTCCCTGCCCCCTCCTCCCCTCTCCCCATGTCTGCCTCCTTCTTCTGCAGCCACGGCTCCCTCTTAGTGAACCATGGCTGTGCCTGTGAAGCCGTTGCGGAGCCTGTCTGTCTCTAAACGGGCTCTGTGCAGCATTGTCCTGCCTCCAAAGGAAGTGGTAAACAAATAGAAATTACACGTACCTGGTAACTGTTGTTCCTTGAGTGACAACAGTTTAGTCCTCTACCTCTGGGTTGTGTACCTCCTCCTGCAGCTTGGAGACTGGGCATGTCAAAGTCGTGACATCACTGGATATAGCCTGCTGGTATCTCCCATCAGCCCCCAGTGAACTCTTGACAAAGCAAACTCAAAGGAAGAACAAACAAGTAGTTATACCATAACTTTAACCGAACTATCCATTCCTCAATCTGAGGGACCTTTGTAAGTTTATTATTTTTATTTTATATATCTATATATTTTTTTTTTCGTTCACGTCGTTTAGCACTTTTCCTGTGCCACCCCCTCACTTAAATGAGAAGGAAGAAACAGATCAGAGAGGAATACTCACTGCAATCCAGAGTCTGAAAGGATCTCTCCACTGCACTCCGTCTGAAAATAAACTCTGAAGAAATTACCTCCCGGGCGGGAATGAGGACTAAACTGTCGTCACTCAAGGAACGACAATTACCAGATACGTGTAACTTCTATTTCCTTATCGCTCCTCCAGTTTAGTCCTCCACCTCTGGGATGTATCAGAGCAGTAATTATTGGGAGGGACCTTTTTCCACCCGGATCGCTACTCCGCCAAGCCAAAACGGGCATCGCTCGCCGCCAGAACATCCAGATGGTGAAAGCTACTGCAAGTACAAAAAGAAAGCCGACCAGGAGACCGGTCCACAAAATGCCACTATTGTAACCAAACTGTATTCTGCTCAGGATATCGTTTGTGCTCCCCTAAAGTGAACTCGTATGCCCGCTGGCCCCGGATAGCCTAGCACCATTATAGGCTCATGCCCTCGCCTCTTCCATTCCTTTGGCAATGGATGCCTTCGCCACCGCTTCCTCCTCTTTGCGGAAACCCCCGACTAGGAAAAATAGACGGTCGCAACTGCGGAGATTCTTAAACTCTTAAATAGTGCCGCAGCACTCTCTCTACGTGCAAGTGGCGCAAACTACGCTCCAAGACGCTCCCCTGCGCCGAACCTAGAGCTAAGAGAGCAACCGTTTGCCCCTAAAACCACATCGAGATTCCACGGCGGAACCAATATTCTCCGCAACTGCCATAGCCTGGAGACTGCTTTAAGATACGCAACTTATCTGCATGAGAACCCAGGGCCAGCCCCTGAACTTTGCCTCTATAGCAAGACCAAGCTGTTACCTGAACATTTAAAGAACTGGCTGCCAGCCCGCACCTGGAAATAAATTCTTGTAAGTATTTATGCTAGAGTTACCCTGTGTACTACAGGATCGCCAACCTACTCTAGACCATTGAAATGGCTTGATCCAAGCAAATTAGCAACTTCGCTTGCTAAACCCTCCAGGACTTCCGCTCTTAACAGAAGCAAGACAAACCTAGAAGATAGCGTTTCGAATATGAAAATCAAAATGACTTCAACTCACCCTGGATGACTGAAGTTAGTTTGCAGCTATGAGATTAGCTAAGCCAAATCACTTGTAAGCTTATCTGTTGCCTATGCTTTTGCACCCTTTGCTTTCCCTCAACTTTACACCCCCAGCCAAATATCTGGGTGTGGGGAAGTAGGACAAGCTCTTATCACCACACAGGCACTTGAAAATGTAGTGCTTCACTGTATCTGTGTGGCAACCCAATTAATCCAATCCCAACCAAGGGATCACCCAGATTCAAAATTCAAGGTGCCATTATCTGTGAGCCAGAGGAAGGGAGACCTATTATATATCTAATTCCAATAGAACAAAATGTTTTAACCCTTTGAATTTCAATTTTCCTATAATGTTTAAATTATTTTAACATTTTGTAAGATTGCAGTTGTTTAATGTAACTGCAATGAATTATGAAATGTAATTTTGCTGTAGTTTATGTATAATTTAATGTAATGTACTGTAGTTTACTGTAATGTACTATCTTGTCTCCCCCCCTCGATGTAGTCCCTCTGTTGTCTTGTTGACCACTTTGATTGAAGGATAAGGTGGGTATATAAAACTGATTAAATAAATAATCATAAAAGTTAATCATAAAAATTCATTGCCGCCGATCTACCCACAAATGATATGCAGACCGCAACCACCGCTCCATACAAAAGAGGACCCCACCTAGAGACTATCTGTGGGCACACTTTCAGCTGACGCCACCACCTTGTCTGCTTCTGCAATGGGCACCACAATAAGCGCCTACCGTTGAGATTGCACCAAAGCGAACAGAGCCTCTGAGCCCTCTTACCTGACCGCCCTACCTGAACCTCCCTGCTGTTCTAGGCAAAACCCTAATTCGGAATCGCCGGGCAGAATGCCCCCTGCCCGATCCTTCGGTTCAGAACCAGACACTTGGTACACCCACGCAACACCTCCGGAGCACCTTCCATTCTCTGGTCTCGGCCCCTGCTGAGGAAATTCGCTGTCATCTTGTCCTTCACAGCAACATGCGTCGCCGAAATCGCTGGAAGTCGAGGCACTAAGCAGGCAAAAAGACTCTCTGCCTCGGCCTCCAGGACTCCATTTTCAGTTCCGCACTGCCGGTTGCTGTAAGTTATCACCGCGGAGTTGTCGGACAGCACTCGCACCAACTGACATGTCACCGTAGCTTCGAACGCCTGCAACACCAGTTGTGCCGCGCGCAGGCCCAGTTGGTTGATAGACCACTGGATCTCCGGCGTACTCCAAGAGCCTTGTGCAAAAAGACCTGCGCCCCGTAGATGAATTCAACAAGGGTTTGGCCACGCTCCTGGAATAAAGGCCCATAAACTGTATTAAAGAGAAACTGGAATGATTACTAGTTCAACTAACTGCTTTGAGATATACCATCATCCTACAAGATGGCCTACAAGGCACATAAGCCAAGCGAGTGCCACCATCTGTTGCATAGGTAACGGAAGTCTTTTAATAGGAACCTGAACTCACTACCTACTCCGACCCCAGTATTGTGGAGCCTATGCGTCGTCTTGGGCAACTGCTAGGTAATTGAGACCTGGATTGGCCACTATTAGAAACAGGACCCTGAGCTCCAAAGAGCTTGCCTGCTCCAATAGGGCATTTTTTTTTTTTGCCTTCTGATGGATGGATCCTCCACAAGGTCTCTCCCTTGGATGTAACAGGCTGCGTCTAGCCCTAGGACCCTGTGACTAACTCACACGGGCAGAATCTGTTAAACAGAAGCAGTAAGGCACCGAGATGCCTTGCAGAGAGGAGAGGGCCAGTGGTGGAGGGCAGGCTGACAGAGGGCCCAGGATTTGAATCCCACTCGAGAATAGCACCCCTGGTCCCTAAGAACTGGGGTTTTCTGGCCCCCCCAATTGGACCCTCTGGCCTTGAATAAACTACTGAACCCTCTTTGCCTCAGACACCAAAACTCAAATTGTGAGCCCTTCAGGCCCAAGGATATCAATACAATATCGGAACGTATGCCACCTTGACTTGAAACCAGGACTGGGAACACCTGACTTAACTCTGGCAATGGATTGACAGTAGGGCCGGTGCTGTTCTGTGGTCTCATTTTCCCGTTCCCCCAGTCCTTCCGCCAGCTTTGAGAAAAGCTGGGAATAGATTGACCATAGGGCCAGGGGCCTCGCGTCCTGGACAGCCAAGACGTAGAGGGGCTAAGAATTGGGGCAAAGCCAAAGGTAAAGAGATGCTAGTTCCTGTGACACTGCATTCCCACAGGCCAGGTCATTCCATACCAGATTCCACGACAGCACCTCCAACCCCGAGTAACATCGGGATGACCTCCCACATTATCATATTGGTATCCCCCATTGCTGGTAAATTAACCTAGCCTGAGAAAGCACAGTTACTTAGCTGTAACAGGTGATCTCTGGGAACAGCAGGAATTAGTCTTCACATATGGGTACGTCGGTACCGAAGGAGCCTGCACGGGAATGCTCCCCAGCATCCAATCAGAAAGCTTTTGGGAGCATCCCTCGCACCTGCGCGGTGACTTCCCGCCTTTCCCACTGCCTCTCCTCAGTTGAGTTTCATAGCTGAGACAGAAGGAGAGAAAGAGGAAAGGAGATAGATAGATACAACTCCTAGGGGAGGTGGGTGGGTTGTGAAGACTAATTCCTGCTGTTCCCAGAGATCACCTGTTACAGGTAAGTAACTGTGCTATCTCCAGGAACAAGCAGGAATGAGTCTTCACATATGGGGACTCCCTAGCTGTGGGTGCCAGGGGAGATCCCATAAAATGCATATCCCTGGGACAGGACGGCATTTCCCAAACCTGGATCCCCGGCATCCCCTGAGGGATGGGGGGTAGGAGTTGAATAGAGAAGAGCTGTAGAGGAACAGCGAATCTAAAGACTAGAGAAAAAATGAGTCTTTAGAATGTATGTCAAGTATCATTAAAATATTTAATGAACTAGTACAATATAGAACTTACCTACTGGATTGTAGGAAGTAGAACTGTGATGGAGTGTACTGTAGATGCAGTAGCGGAATCCTCAAGGTAACTTCACAGCAGTGAGGATGAAGTTCCAAACCTGGAATGGGCAGGTAACCCAGGTGTCAACTGGGGCAGGAGAAGAACGGCAGGTCTTCAATGGAAAGCTTTATGGGAAAAAGCTGAAAACTCTTTTAGGTACAGAGTTATTAACATTGAGGACTAAAAGAAGACGACTGACCGATCTGGAGAATTAGCCCAGTCTTGAAGGGAAGAGGGGGTATGGAAAAAAGCCCCTATTCCCAAGGAGAACAGAAGTGTACTCAGAATACTGAAGATGTACACTGTCTTTCCTAGCTGGTGAGAGATAGGAAGACATTGAAGTTTGATACTTCATAGACAGGGAGATCTGTAACAAAAATAGAAGCTGTTGACATCACAGCAGTAATTGTGTGTATAACCGCTCCGACTTACTGAGCCGCATGAGAATAGGCACGTAGACTGTCTGGACCTCTTAAGAAGGTAAAAACTTTATAGCACAGGCAGTGAGGGAGATAGCAGGTAATACATGGCGTCCTATGGACATCTCCCAATGGGCATATTTGATATCTCGATATCTCTCTCTCTATCTCTCTCTATCTATCTATCTATCTATCTATCTATCTATCTATCTATCTATCTATCTATCTATCTATCTATCTATCTATCTATCTATCTATCTATCTATCTATCTATCTATCTATCTCTCTATCTCTCTATCTATCTATCTATCTATCTATCTATCTCTCTATCTCTCTATCTATCTATCTATCTATCTATCTATCTATCTATCTATCTATCGAGAGAGAGAGAGAGAGAGAGAGAGATAGATGGAGAGACATACATATCTATATATATGTGCATATATGTCTAGATATGTGTAATAGATAGATAGATAGAGATAGAGAGAGATAGAGATAGATCTAGATAGATATATCGATATCTACATAGATGGGCATGACTTATGCCTACACAGACTACAGAAATATGTATTAATAGGACATATACATACATGAAGATAAGTGAGGATACATGCCTGCAACTGAGCCCCACAAAAACATTCGCTTGGGGAATGTGATGGGAAAAAGATTCATCTAATAAGGAGGTGAAAACCACCTGAAGATATATAGAGAATCTATTTCTGCGGTGCAGGAATGTAGTTCAGTGGAATAACCAGGATGGTTGTGTGAAAAAACAGAGGATAATAATAGTCTGGCAAGAGCACGTCAGGAGTACTTTAGGACTCTGCCATGTCCAAAGGACAAAAGAAAAATGCATAAACTAAGATACCAGGATGACCCAGCCAAGGGACATAGGGGTATCAGGTACAGTAAAAGAGTATGCGTTGTCCAAGTGGAGCAGAAAAGCACAATGCCAAGCTGTAAGGAAAAAGGGGTAGATTCCTGCAAAATTGGGAACTCCTTGGACATTCACGCAGAAAAAGCTTGTCTTCTGTTTCACAACAGGAGACAAGAGGGTATAAAGAACCCATATAGTCAGGGAATGATTATATAAGTTTTTTCTACTATATGGAAAAAACCCTCAGAGATAAAGTTCAATGCTCTGTAGCAAGGGCCCATAGTAGTAAGCTTCTCTGAAGATTGCAGAGAGCATTGTGCAGGAGAATTGTGAGATAAAACTGACTGAAGTCAGGTGTATTGCCACATCCTAGGAAAGGATATGGCTAGAAAAAGATAACTTGCAGTGAGTAGTATTATGCAAGATAGTTGGAAGTAGCTTGCAATGAGCACTAGAGTAATCACTGGAACTCCTGCATGCACAGCAACTGAACAAAAGAGCAGAGGGGATTCTCCTGTGTAAAGAGAGAGAAAAACAGACAAAGGGAGCGGAGATATTCCTGTCCCTGTCTGATGAGTTGCATTGAAAGATAACAAAAACGTCTACACTGGAAAGAAAGAGAAATGTTTCAGTATGGTACCAACTCAAGCAGGGGAAACCCTGGAAGAGAGGGGGATGGAAGGTGACTAACCATATGGTAAGTCAGCTGAAGGAAAAAATGTCCATATGGGGACAAAAAACTATCATGGGATAGTTGTGACCTCCCTTCGTAGTAGTAAGAAGGGGAGAATTTAGTAACCCATGGACAAAAGTATCCTAACAGCTTAGCATACTGAAAGACCAGTGTAGAGTTTGAAGAATAAACCTCTGCTAAGAAAAAGTTAACTGTAGATTGCAACATATAGGAATCTATGGTTGCTGTTTATGATTAGACTGGCTAGAGTCTGGAGACCTCAGACTAGGATGAGATGTCCTTTGCTTGGGTACATCTGAAGGATGGGCAGGAGAAGGGTGAAACCTTCTTTTCTTAGGGAAAGAAGGTTTGGTAGGACATTTCCTACGTTCTGGGGAAAAAGAAGGCTTAGGATGGTTTGGAGAACCAGGAAAGTCAGTGGAGTAATGAGCAACCTGACGTAAAGCCTCTCTATTGAAGAGATTTTCTCCAGTACAAGGAGAATTACCCAGTGTATGTTGTGCCCATCTGCTCAAGTCTGAAGCTTGCAGCCAGGCTTTACGACGTGCCCCAATGGCAATAGCAGAGGATCTGCTAACAGACTCAAAAGAGTCTAGGGAAGCACGAGAAAGAAACCAAGAGATATTCCTGCTATGATTAAGAAGTAAGGAATAGTCAGTGGCCTTAGGCTCTGACAAAAAAGGGGACAAAAGAGATAATTTCTCTGTGACCTCCTGAAGTGTCAGACTCATATAAAAAATATGTGAGATAATTCTTGAAGCCAGCATAGAAGTTTGGAAGGTTTGACGTCCAAAGGTATCAAGTGCTTTAGATGCACTACCTGGCGGATAAGAAGAATGCTTCTTCTTGCTTCTTACCTTTCTCATTGCTGATTCCACTACAATGGAATGATGCGGAAGTTGATTTTTTTGAAACCCTGGAGAGGGAGGCACCTGATACAGAACATTCATGGCTGTAGAAGGTGAAGGAACCTTTAAAGTGATTCCCACATCCTCAGAAGAAGATCCTGCAAAGAATGATGTAAAGGAAGCATTATATTTTCCTTATCTGCAGGATCTTGGTCCAGAGTAAAGCCAGGAATAGGAATGGCAAGAAAGGTTGCCATGTCAAGGAGAAATTTCTGAAAAGAAGGACCTCCAATAGGAACTATTCCTGGGTAAGCTGAGATTGAAGGAGCAGCTTCAGCACCAAAAGACATACTGGCCTGGTGCAGAAAAAGATTCCTGCTAGATGGACAGTGATACTGACCGTTCTGATTTGAGGCCGTTAGTACTGCATTGTCAGTGCCTGGGATAGATTCCAAACTAGGCATAGAAAGGATAGATGGCACCGATGGAACTGCAGGAATCGACATCGATACCGGTATCGGAGACGATAATGTCATCGAAGCAGGAATCGGGGGCTGCTGAAGCGGTGCCGAGGTAACCAGAGAGCCTTGGTAAATATCCTCGGTACTGCGTAGTCGGAAACGAAATGGATCGGTTCCGAAACGCGTCGGTACCAAGTCATCGAGGCTGGATATCGAGTCCAAACTCGGCATCGAAGAGAGCGAGTCTATCAATGCATGTCTAGAAGGTACCGACGGTGGTGGTGGTATCAGCGATGCCAATACAGGAAAGTCAATCGGAGTCGTATCGATCGGTTCCGAAGGTACCGAGGACGTCCGAAGATGATGCCTGGTGAAGAGTGGAACACTCGACACCGGCGCCAATGTCGGGGTATCGGTACCGCTCGAAGCCGATACCAACCCCGAACATGGCTGGGATACAGGAAAGTCAATCTGGGTCGTATCGATCGGCCCCGAAGGTACCAAGGACACCAGATGACAATCCCTGGTGAAGAGTGGAACACTCGACACCGGTGCCGATGCCGGGTTATCGGTACCGCTCGAAGCGGATACCACCCCCAAGCATGGCTCAGATATGTTCTGTGAGGGGTGAGCCCCAGGAACAACCTGAAACCCCGTAAATGCTTTGGAGCCCAAAGACTCCCGCCGGGGTTTTATTGCCAATGAGGTCTTGAGGGCAAGGCCGGAGCCGTCATCATGCTGGGCATGAGACTTACCCTTCAAGAATTGGATAGTCTTAACAGACTGTTTGTGGGTTACCTGATCCTGGAGAGAAGAATAAACCGGTGTCCTCACCTCAGGAGGAAAAAACGGCATCGAGGGAAACTCGAAAAAGGGAAGGTCTTCTCCCAATAAAATAGCCTGAAGTATCAGGGGAAAAAGGGTCAGGACCCAAACAAGTTAGACACCAAGCATTGGAGTCTAAAAAGAAAACTAAGTTTCCACAGTGAAGACACTTCTTAGGGGAAGAAGGCTCCATGTTGGAAAAGGCCTGGTAGGCCCCAAAAGTTAAAACAAAAAACTGAGGAGAAAATATTTCTCTAAGTTTGAAAAAGAAAAGAATAAAGCACCGGCGGTACCGGTATCGGCGGGAAAGACAGCCGCGACCACAAGAAAATAAGGATTTTAAAGAAAAAAGTTTCTGCAGTGACAGGAGGACGTCCTGTTGGCTCCGCGGAAAAACAAAAACGGAGGAGAGGCAGTGGGAAAGGCGGGACGTCACCGCACAGGCGCGAGGGATGCTCCCAAAAGCTTTCTGATTGGATGCTGGGGAGCATTCCCGTGCAGGCTCCGTCGGTACCGACGTACCCATATGTGAAGACTCATTCCTGCTTGTTCCTGGAGATTACAGCCTGAGCAAAAGCAATCAGCGGCACTCTATAGTGAGTGCACACAAAAATCATGCCTAAGCCCATCCGAGCACATACCAAATGCACATCTACATACCTGGGTGAGACAGCTCCTAACACCCAAAAACCAGGGCAGGGAGCATACTTGAACATAGGTGGAAGTTATAGGGCAGAAAAAGTAGTGACTTCAGCCAAGAAACTTTCCAGTGCCCTGGAGCGATAAGCCCCAGGCAGTGCTACGCAGAAGGACTTCTCCTTATCCTCCACGGGCCGTGTAACAAACTGGTACAGATGGGCCAGTGGCCCTGCTAAGTGCTATAAATTCTGTACTGATTTCACTGGTTCTAGACACAGATGAGAATATCCTGCACCTGCTAGCACCCAAGAGAACCCCTTATCTGCCGACCAAGCGAAGAGGCAGCCTCTGTACCTGGGATGTGTATGTTGAGGGCGCTAGGAACCACATAGGTGGTACCCCTCCTCCGGCAACCCTGTAAGCAGAGAGCTAGGTGTGGGATACCCAGACATCCTTGTCACCGGAGATCTTAGACGATGCTGCCTGTGCAAACCGGTAGATGAATGAACTTCGTGCCTTACCAACCACCACAGAGAGCGAGCACTGAACAGTATATGCAATTTGTGAGCAGCGCTGCCAGCTTGTGGCCGATAGGGTACTTCAAACCGAGAAACGATACAGAAGCTCAGCGTTGTCATTTAAGATGATTCACAGTATTTTACCTTTATTGGTGTACCCAGCAACCCTGAGAACCCCTAGTGGCCATGCTCCGCTGACTGACCGTGACCAGACTGAGGAAAGCTATATACCCAGTCACAGCAGGGCACTATTGAGTGAACTTGCCGCCCTCAAGTGACCAGTGGCCGTATTACAGGTCTCTGTGTTAAGAAGGTTTGACTCATTCTTTTTTTTTTTTTTTTTAATTTCATAAAGCTGCTCCCGTGAAACCACAGGTTTTCGGGCTATACACATTTTACAATAAACTAGCTTTGCAAATAATAAAAATAAAATAAAGCATATAAGATATATAAAATTTCCTAACAGGCTAGAAAGTCAGGAAATAAACTGTTAACCACTCTTCTCATTTCCCGCCTCTCTTTGTTTTGTTTTTGGTTTTTTTTACTCAGCAGCACCCTGTTAAATTATCACTTTGAAAATATGTCATACAAAAACCAAATCTTAGTATGCCCCCTCCTCAGCCGGAACGTTCAGCTGATCGCCGGTGCTGCCATGAGGCTGCAGAACCCAAGAACGGCTCCGATCCCACGCGGCCCCGTTTTGCGCTCAAACGGACTCCGCTGCTCAAGCCGCACCGATGGGGCATCGCTTCGCAGGCACGGCAGCCATCTTGCGGATTCGGCTCCCACAGCTTCCACAAATGGAGACGGAATTGCCACACAGCAAGCGCTACACTGCTCGAACCCCGTGCAAGCAGCATGCGCCGGAAGGGCTGGGCATGGCAATCTTGCAGCTCATTCCGCTGCCCCGAGCAACCTGGGGCAGCGCGAGCGACGCTCATCTCATCCTCTGTCGGGCTCCCCTCCATATCGTCCGGGAGGGAAGAGCCGACCCGCATAAAGCAAAGACACCTTGGAGAAACAACAGCAGCAATTGCCCAAAGCTGGAGGCCGCTAAGGCTGCACCCCGCAACGGTCACAGAACTAGGCGGGAAAAGCTTATTTTAAACAGACTGCTCTCAACTAAGCTAAGGTAATTAAAACTAAACTAAAATAGATTATTAAAGGAATAAAATATTAACATTAAAAAAGTATTAAAGTGAATAAACTGGCAGGGATTAGACTAACTTTAAAGTCATTAGCCCAAAGAAAGCTAAATAGCAAGACAATTAAAACTAAATAGAAATTACACATACCTGGTAATTGTAGTTCCTTGAGTGACGACAGTTTAGTCCTCCACCACTGGGTAGTGCACCTCCTCCTGCAGCTTGGAGACTGGACCAATCAAAATCTTCCCCTCACTGGGTGTAGCTTACAGGAATCCCCTCTCAGCCCCCAGTGTACTATTGACAAAGCAGACTCAAAAGAGCAACGAATAAGTAGCTAACCACAGTATTCTCATCTTTTTTTTTTTTTTCGTAACCATTTGAAATACTTGAAAATAATTTGAAACAATCTGAAACAGTAAACAAAGCCCTCTCCCCCGAAAAGGAAAAGGGTGAGACTTCCCCCATGGGCGTTCTCTCTCTTGCTGAGCCAGGAACAAGAAACCAATAGAGGGAGAAGAACCTACTGGCAGAAAAACCAAACCAGGGAACTGGTCCCCTGAGAAAGAACTCACCTGTAAACTTGTCTCTCACTGCCGAACACGTTCCGCGCTATCCGACGAAACCGAGGGCGGGAATGAGGACTAAACTGTCGTCACTCAAGGAACTACAATTACCAGGTATGTGTAATTTCTATTTCCTTATCGTTCCGCCAGTTTAGTCCTCCACCACTGGGATGTACCAGAGCAGTATTAACGGGAGGGACCCTGTCAGCCGGCACGCAAGACCGCTGACCCGAAACAGGCATCCTTCTCCGCCAACACATCCAGACGTTAGTGTTTACTGAAAGTATGCAGTGACGACCAGGTAGCCGCCATGCAAATTTCCAACGGCAGAACCAAACTGAGCTCCGCCCAGGAAGCTGCCTGTGCTCTGGTAGAGTGCACTCAGACCTACAGGAGCTGGACGCCCATGTAACAGATAAGCTGAAACAATGGCCTCCTTAATCCTTCGCCGCCGCCTCCCCTTTCCGGGCACCTCCAAACAACACGAACGATCCGACTTGCGAAAAGATTCTGAGACTGACAAATAACGCCGCAGCACCCACTTTAAGTCCAAGCGACTCAACCCCCGATCCGAAGCTTGCCCCACCTCTGATCGTAAAACTGGCAGGGACACTGACTGATTTAGATGAAAAGGAGAAGCCACCTTTGGCAAGAAAGAGGGCACCGGTCGAAGAACCACTTTGTCTCTAAAAAAAAAACCAGAAATGGTTCTCTGCACGAAAGCGCTTGTAATTCCGAAATGCGTCTAGCTGAACAAATAGCCACCAAAAACACCGTTTTAAGAGTCAAATCTTTAATCGAAACTCAGTTTAAAGGCTCAAACGGGGCCTGCCCCAAGGCCCTCAACACCAAGTTGAGGTCCCACGGCGGAATGAAAATGTGACGCGCCGGGCGCAGCCTGGAAACCGCTTTGAGAAAACATACTATATCCCTGTGAGCTCCAAGGGTCACGCCGTGTACCCTACCTCTATAGCAGGCCAAGGCCGCTAATTGAACTCTCAAGGAACTAGCGGCCAGCCCTCTGTCGAATCCGTCCTGTAAAAAAATCAAGACCACCGGCACCGACGCCGTGGAAGCACGGACCTGATGCCCAGAACACCAGTCCTCAAAGATCCGCCAGACACGAACATAGGCCAACGAAGTCGACCGCTTCCGCACTTGAAGAAGCGCTGTCACCACTGATCTGGAATAGCCTTTCTTTTTTAGCCTAGCCCTTTCAATGGCCAAGCCGTAAGCGAGAATCGATCCACCCGCAGCATCAGAAATGGCCCCTGGGACAGGAGATCCGGCTACGAAGGGAGACACCACGGGTCTACGTCTAGCAACCTGATGAGATCGGCGAACCACGGACGTCTGGGCCAATTCGGCGCTACCAGAAGCACCCTCCCCCGGTGAGCTTCAATACGCTGAATCACCTGTCCGATGAGCGCTCACGGAGGGAATACATAGAGGAGACCCCTCACCGGCCATGGCTGTATCAAGGCGTCGATCCCCTCTGACATGGGCTCTCGCCGCCTGCTGAAGAAGCGACTTACTTTTGCGGACTGGCAGGTGGCCATCAAGTCCATAACCGGCTGTCCCCACTTGCGAACCAACTGAGCGAATACGCCGGGATGCAACTGCCATTCCCCTGCATCCACTCGGACCCGACTGAGAAAATCCGCCGCCACGTTGTCCGTTCGTTCCGGCGATGTGGGCCGCTGAGATTGCCTGTAAGCGAGGCTCTATCCAGGTGAACAGCTTCTCGGCCTCCTCTTCCATAGCCACACTGCCTGTGCTGCCTTGCCGATTTATGTACGCCACGGTCACGGCATCGTCCGACAGCACCCGCACCGCTCGACACAAAACCTGGCCTTCGAACCTTTGGAGTGCTAGAAACACAGCCCTCAGCTCCAGATGGTTGATCGACCAGCCGCTCTCCTCTGTCGACCAGCATCCCTGCGCGAAGGCTTCTCCGCAGTACGCTCCCCAGCCTGCGAGACTGACATCGGTTATCAACGGGAGCCACGTCGGCTGCTCCAAGGGCATCCCCGTTCGTAAGGAGGCGGGCCGAAGCCACCAGCGCAGCGCCGTCCGGGTCTGCAGCGGGCAAGGAAGCCGTTTGGACAAAGTCTCGGACTGGTTGGACCAGCGACGCAGCAACACCCGTTGCAACGGTCGCATATGAAATCTGGCCCAAGGGACCACCTCCAGCGTCGCCGCCATCGTCCCCAACACCTGAAGGTACTTCCATGCTGTAGGCGCTGCAAGCTTCCTGAAGGCCTGCACTAGCCACCGTAGAGCCTGCGCTCTTTTCTCTGTCAGAAATACCGAACCTATCTGGGTATCGAACCGCACCCCTAAATATTCGAGAACCTGAGTTGGGGTCAGATGACTCTTCAGCGAATTGACTACCCAGCCCAAACTTTGAAGGAGTGCAACCACCTTCTTCGTGGCTGTTTCGCTCTCTGCTTGGGACTTCGCTCGGATCAGCCAGTCGTCGAGGTATGGGTGCACCAAGACGCCTTTGTTCCTCAGCGCCGCCGCTACCACCACCATTATTTTGGTGAAGACGCGTGGAGCCGTTGCGAGCCCAAAGGGCAGTGCTTGAAACTGGTAATGACCCCAAGGCAGGGCGAAACGCAGAAACCTTTGGTGCGATGCCCTGATCGGTATATGGAGATGTGCTTCCGTGAGATCGAGAGACGTGAGATACTCTCCCTGCCGAACTGCTACCATGACGGATCGTAGTGTTTCCATGCGGAAACGTGGCACCCGGAGACAACGATTTACACTCTTGAGATCTAGAATAGGACGGAGTGAACCATCCTCCTTTGGCACCACAAAATAGAGTACCGACCCGTGCCATACTCTGCTGGCGGGACCGGAACGACGGCCCCTAACTGCAAAAGATGGTTCAACGTCTGACACACCTGCAAAGCTTTCTGCGGACCTCTGCAAGGAGAATTCACGAACGAGTCTAATACTGGCCTTGACAGGTCTAGGGCATAGCCCTCGCGAATAATCTCTAACACCCACTGATCGGACGTTATGTGGGTCCAGGCAGGAAGGAAATCCCGAAGGCGCCCCCCGATCGGTGGTCCTCCAGCCAGGACTCGCAAACCTTCATTGTGGTTTCTGAGCGGCCCCAGAGGACGCCGCTGCAAACCCTCTACTTGCCCCCCGGAACCCGCGGAACCCTGGGGCTCGAGATGCAAATCGACCCATCTGAACCCATGTAACGGGGTGACCGGAACCTCCGAAAGTCTCTGAACTGTCCCCGAAAGGACGAATAAGACCTTCCCTGTTTGGGTTTATCCTCCGGAAGTCTGCCTCCCTTGGATTCCCCTAACTCCTTTACTAACTTATCCAAATCCTCGCCAAACAACAGCTTCCCTTTGAACAGGAGTTTGCCGCGCCGTGATTTAGAAGACCTGTCGGCCGCCCAATTCTTTAGCCACAGGGATCTTTGTGCCGCAACCAGCGAAGCCATACTATTAGACAAGGCTCTAATCAGGTCACAGTGCACATCTGCCAAATACACCGATCCCGATTCCAAGCGGTGAAGCTCCCTCACCTCGTCTGGACCAAACGCCTCAGACTGTTTCAGGTGTTGCACCCAGCGGAGACAGGCTCTTGCTACCCAAGCACCACAAACGGAGGCCTGCAAAGAAATCGCATCGGCTTCAAAGGACTGCTTTAACAAACCATCCATCTTCCTATCCTGCGCTTCTTTTAGAGCAGCGCTGCCTTCTAACGGGATCGTGGTCATCTTCGTGACCGCTGAGACCGCCGCATCAATCTTCGGAGAACGAAACCTCTCCTTGTCCTTATCTGCCAAGGGCTACAGTTTGTTCATTATTTGCAGCCCCTTTAGCCCTGCTTCAGGATGATCCCACTCGGTCTGAATCATCTGGTCTATCACCTTATGGATCGGAAACACCACTTGCGTCTGACGCACCGCCTGAATGATGGGATCTGCCGTATCCTCGTCATCGAGTGGTTGTTCGGAGGGAAGCCTAAGAGTCTGCAAGGCCTCAGTAATGAGCGCCGGTAACTCCTCTTTCCGGAACACCCGAATGACCCTGGCCTGGTCCTCGGGCTCAGGAATCTCTCCCTCCTCCAAATCATCCAAATCCATATCAAGGTCTGCCTCCCCCCCCCCCCTCCTGCCATCCCGCTTCGGAGGGAGAGGGCTCTGGCAAACGAGGCCTCTTAGCTGCTCTGGAGACCAAACTTTCATGCTCCGCTAGCCCGGCACGCGTACTAGTGGAAGGGAGAGGCAACGGGCTCTGTAGCTGACCTTGCCGTCGACGACAGAACGCCTGATGCATCAGTAACACGAAATCTGGGGAAAAGTCCTCCATCTGCGCAGAAAACCCCTGATCAACACTCATACTCGGGTTACCCGGGGTCTCCGTGGGAACCGGCGCGGCCGGCTCCGCTACCCAAGCCTCACCTTCCGCTTCCAGAACCGTTTCCGAAGGAACGGGAGCTGAAGGACTCTCCATCTGTTGAGGGACCGTGCTGGATCCCGATGCACAGTACCGACAGATGCCCGTCTCTGGTGACGTGCGCCTAAGGGTGCCGCAAATTACACAATGTGCTCTAGCTGACATGAGCTGACCGTCAGCGAAGGAAACAAGTGACTGCAGACCTCACCAACCCCACAATGAAGGTGGTCTGATATACCTATATTGTACTTACTCTAAGTATTCAATATAGACGTTTCCTTTTTGTTTGGGGTTTTTGTTTTTTTTTGTAATCACATTCCCCTTAGGAAACCTTGCCCCTAACTGAACAGTTAGAAAAAGAAAGAAAGCTGCTATAAGCTTGCCCCGGGAAACAAAGCCCCAAAAGAAAAAGAAACCAAAATAAAGACAACGTGCATAAAACAAAGAAAGAGCAAGAACTAGCTAGAACCCCCAAAATGAAGCTGCTTGCCTTGTAAACTGCTGAAGCCGAACCAGCAACACTCCCTGCTCCGGCGAACAGCGCTGCCACCATGACGAGAGAAACCACTGGGAAAACCGCATGCTCAAAATGGTCGCGGTTTCCACACAGCGTTTTGGTGGGCCGCGCAGGAGAATCGGCCTAGGCTCCTCGCGCTTCAATCGGCTGCAATGGCAGGACTCAACTTACAAATGCAGCTTCACGGCTCAATCTCCGGTTAACAAAGCCGTCGGGAGACTGCTACCGGCGACAAGAGAAGCCCCCGAAGCCGGTGGCTGCAACCTAAAGTGCCTGTGAGTCGCGGCAGGAGCTCTACCCCGTGCCTTCCAGGGGAAAGAGATCCCACAAAATAAAGCCTGGTACTGAAACGTGGCTTGGCAGAGACAGAAGCTCCCCTGAGGGAAAACACCTCTCTCCGGTTCTATTTGTTTCCCGGTCTTGTGCCGCCGTTCGTTTTTTTTTTGTTTTTTTTTTTAAAGAGACAGTAACCAATTACCCAGGGCTAAATAGAAACCACAGTGATCTAACCTAAACAAATAGAAATAGAGAACCCCAAAATTAACATTAAGAAATCCAATGACAAATACACTAACTAGCCTGCTTCTTATTAGTTCCTCCAGTGAGCCCAGCACCTAGGCTCACTACGTCCTCCTGCTGCATGGAGACTGGACACACTGGGGGCTGATGGGGGATTCCTGTAAGCTACATCCAGTGAGGGGTAGATTTTGATTGGTCCAGTCTCCAAGCTGCAAGAAGAGGTGCACTACACAGTGGTGGAGGACTAAACTGGAGGAACAATAAGGAATAATAATTTCCAAATTAAGTTGGACCAAAATTAAAACCAACAGAAAAGTAAAAGCAACTTAAAACCAAGAATAATTCCTATCTAGCTGTTCCCTATCTAAACCCCAAGTGAGCCCAGAAGGTAGGCTCACTACATCCTCCTGCTCCCTGGAGACTGGACACACTGGGGGCTAATGGGAGATACCAGCAGGCTATATCCAGTGATGTCACGACTTTGACATGCCCAGTCTCCAAGCTGCAGGAGGAGGTACACAACCCAGAGGTGGAGGACTAAACTGGAGGAACGATAAGGAACTTCCTTTGGAGGCGGGACAATGCTGCATGGAGCCCGTCGAGAGACAGGATGGCTCTGCAACGGTTTTACAGGAATAGCCGCGGTTCCCTAAGAGGCAGGGAGCCGCGGCTTCATTAGAAGGGAGGCGGTGAGTTTGCCACTGCCGAGAAGCGGACTCGGCAGCGGCAGCAACTTGTGCGCTTTAAAAAAAAAAAAAAAAAAATTTCCTTTTTAAAACTTGGCAGAGTGAGGAGACTCCCGCTAAATCCTGTGGCGACCCCCGTGGGGGTCGCGACCCACAGGTTGAGAACCGCTGCACTAAGGACTAGATCCAAAATGGCTTCACCTCTGGTTGGTTCATGTACCAGCTGCTCCAAGCAGCAGTCATATATTTCATCTAGCAACTTGTACTATTAAAATATTATAATGACATACAGTTGGAATATTTAAAATTATTTCTCATTATACAGAACATATCTAAAATGCAAGGGTGCCAATAATGCTTACCACAACTGTAAACAATAGGGTATTGGAATAGTGCTTCCCAGAAAGAAAAGCACCCCACCGGCTACTTCTTGCATTATTCTGCATTACTTGAGAAGTCTCCCATTTCCGTTTGACTTCTAAGGTCTTCTACAATCACAAAATTATACAGACTAATTTATATTGGTTATCTATGAAACTACAGTAGAAGAGAAGTCTATTAAAACCTCCATGCTTGCACTGGTTAAGGTGACCAGCTGACTGTACTCAGTTTGACAGAAGAGCATTACTCCTTGGACAGAAAAGGGGGGGGGGGGGGCACGAGTGGGAGGGACAGAAACCATGAGAAAGCATGCAGCAAAATGTAATCTTGAGACACATCAGAACAGGTCAGATGGATGATACCCGTCCATTTATAAAAGCATAATATATGGAATACCAGCACCACACATATGCTGTATACAAAGATGCATCTCAACTGTCTAAATTCCAGCTACACTTTAGTTTAATAATTTGATGTACTGCCTTTCATAGTGTAACAAAATGCTTTACAACAAGACTAACAATTATAAATCAGAAATGAAAAAACAAACCAAGACACAGAACCCCCCCCCCCCACCATAAACTAGTAACATCCATAAACATAAATCTAAGTAAAAGGGAAAAAAAAAAGGTACAATCAGGAGAGGAATAAGTATATAAACCATATGAATAAAAAGCATAATACAGGAAAGTAATTACACAAAAGTATTAAAGAGCGATGGTGTTAGACCCAAAAACCAGTGGAAAACATATGCTTATTTATTTTAGTGCTGTCAAGTCAGTACCGACTCCTGGGAACCCACCTGACTCTGGGTTTTCCTGGCAATGTATCACTGGAAGTAGATTCAGGCCTTTTCTTCCAAGGGAATGGATGGTAAAGTGACTTGCCCAAGCTCACAAGGAATATCAATGGGAATCAAACCCTTGATCTTCTGGGTACTAGGCAATTGCTCTGACCACTAGGCTACTCTTCCCTGTTCTTATGTACAAGACTAAATAGAAGCCCCGACACAGCCAACTAGTCTGTCTCAAAATCCTTAGAGGCATATTTACTAATGGTTAAAGTGCATTAAGTAAAGTTAATGCACGTTAAGTGCTGCCACTGTCCATTAAATTCTATGGGCCATTGCATCACTTAACAACCTCCATCTTCCCTCACTGGTCAAAGCAGCAAAAAGCCCACAGAATTACAATTCAGCACAATAAAACTTTATGCCAATGACTTGACAAGCTGCTAAGAGTAATTAGGCCTTGCCTGCTAATTAGCGTTCCTGAAGTAACTCCAGTCCAGTCCCTTTCCTCTGGGTTGTGCCCTCCTTACAGCAGCTTGGGGACTGAGCACACCATCTTTTTTGATGACCCTAGGATATAAATAGCATTGGCAACTCCCACCAGCTCCAGTATCCTATTGACAAAGCAGACTTAACGAAAAGACAATTTAAGCAACCACAATACTGAACTATAACACTGTAAAACACCAGCGCTCACCTCCTCCGGAAGGGACTTCCCAGGCTCCCCCCCCCTCCCCCCCCACGAAGAGGAGGTGGTTTACCTGAGATCGCAATTGCTCTTACCTAGGCACCTCGCCCGGATAATCCTCCGACCCTTACTTTCTCTTGCCAGCTTATTGCTTCAGGCCGGCGAGGCCTGTTAGGAAAAAACAAAATCTGGGTGGGATCAGGGACTGAACTGGAGTTCCTTCATGCCTCTATATTGTTCCATGGTGAGACCGCACCTTGAATATTGTGTGCAATTCTGGTCACCGTATCTTAAAAAGGATATAGAGTTAGTAGAAAAGGTTCAGAGAAGAGCCACCAAAATGGTAAAGGGGATGGAAGGATACTCCTATGAAGAAAGGCTAAAAAGGTTAGGGCTCTTTAACCTGGAAAAGAGACGGCTGAGGGGAGATATGATAGAGGTCTATACATTAATGAACAGAGTGGAACGGGTAAACGTAGATCGATTGTTTACGTTATCAGAATATAGAAAGACTAGGGAACATGCAATGAAGCTACAGGGTAAACTATTTAAGACTAATAAAAGAAAATATTTTTTCACTAAACGTGTAATCAAACTCTGGAATTTGTTACCGGAGAATGTAGTAAAGGCTGTTAGTGTAGCTGGGTTTAAAAAAGGTTTGGACAAGTTCCTGGAGAAAAGGTCCATAAACCATTATTAAGAAGGGACCCAGGATATCAATGCTTGACCCAGTACAAGCATTGCGGAACCTGTGTCTTTTGGGGAAACTGCTAGGTACATATGACCTAGATTGGCCACTGTTGGAAACAGGATACTGGGCTTGATGGACCTTGGTCTGACCCAGTATGGCATATATCTTATGTTCTTATGTTCTGGTTAGATTTCAAACCCAGCAGAGAGCTTGTAGTTTAAATTTAATACCCACTCAGAGCCTAGTAGCAGCAAAGTGCTCTAATTTAAATCAAATCAGAATAAAACTTAGCATAAAAAGCCAAACAGGGTCAGTATTCTTTGAGCAACAAATAAAGTCTTCTAGAGACCTGTACAAAGAGGCCTTCTACCTAGGGGGCAAGAGACCTGTGAAACCTTTTCAATAGTTGTTAAAGCCAGGTGGCAGGTCAAAAGGTGATTTTGAAAGATTCCTTCTATCCAAGCAAGGACTGCTAATCACCCAGAAAGTTGGTCACAGTTTACCTTTGAAGCACAGGTAGCATATGTCCCAGTGGAATCAGCCAGTTACCCTTCTGATGTACTCAGGTGCAGGAGGTTTACAGTCTGAACCCTTTTTGCGGCTCCTGGATGTATGGCAAGCCCTTTGGCATTACTTGAAGACCACGGATTAGTTTAGAAAGACCAATAGGCCATTTGTCCTGTCTGGAGGTACTTGCAAGGGGGGAGGTGTCGTCCAAAGACCCAGTTCCAGGTGAGCAAGAGAGATTATTTTCTCAGCTTACCTGCTCAAGGGGAAAGCAGTGCCAGTGGGACTGCGGGTCCATTCTACAAGGGCATAGAGTAGTTACTCACCTGTAACAGGTGTTCTCCAGGAGCAGCAGGAATCAGTCCTCACTTATGGGTGACATCGGCGGCGATGGAGCCCCCGTGCGGAGCATTTCCCCAGCTTTCTAAGAAAGCCTTTGGGAATACTGCACGCATGCACGGTCCCCTTCCCGCCTAAAGGTGCCATCTTGCTCAGTCAAATGACAGTTTATTTTTACATTTTTGTGTGCTGTTTTTTAGTTATGTACAACTGCAACTCCCAGGGGAGGAGGGACTGATTCCTGCTGCTCCTGGAGAACACCTGTTACAGGTGAGTAACTACTCTTTCTCCAGGACCAAGCAGGAAGTCAGTCCTCACTTATGGGACTCCCCAGCTTCAGGCTACCGGGGACCCAGAGCTGAAAAAATGAGCTCCCTCTAGCCTCAGCATTAGAGAAAGGATTTCACTGAAACATACCCCCACCAGTAGCCCAACCAGAGGGCTGGAGGGTAGGAGTTGCCTAAACCTCAAGGAGATTCTGGAGTACTGCCTGACCGAAAGCACTGTCCCTACGGGACTCCCTCTCCAGGCAGTAATGGGCCGCAAAAGTCTGGCTTGAGGACCAAGTTGAAGCCCTGCAGATGTCTGCCAACGGTACAGAGCGGAGATGAGCTACTGAGGCAGCCATTGCCCTGACACGGTGGGCCGTGACCCGACCCTGCAAAGGAAGGTCAGCTGCCCTGTAAGCCCAGGTGATATAGTCAGCCACCCAGATGGACAAGGTACGCTTGGACACAGGTACCCCCAAATTATTGGGGTCAAAAGAGACGAAGAGCTGAGTAGCCCTCCTATGCCCCTGCGTACCCTGAAGGTAGAAGGATAAGGCCCTCCTACAGTCCAGGGTATGCAGGACTGTCTCAGCCCGGCTGGCATGGGGCCTAGGGAAGAATGTTGGAAGAACCACCTCCTGGTTGAGATGGAAAGAGGAGACAACCTTGGGGAGGAACTTAGGATGAGTCCTAAGGACTACCCTGTTCCTATAGAAGCGAGTGTAGGGTCTGTCACAGACCAGGGCTTGAAGTTCACTCACTCGCCTGGCCGAGGTCAAGGCCACTAGGAATAGAGTCTTCCAGGATAGGAAGCATAGAGGACAGGTAGCCATCGGCTCAAAAAGTGGGCGAGTCAATTGCTGCAAGACCACATTCAACTCCCACTCAGGGGCTGGTGGACGGAGAGGAGGCTTGAGCAATAGTAAGCCTCTGAGAAACCTGGACACCAAAGGGTGAACTGACAAAGAGTGTCCCTCCACCACTGAGTGGTGAGCTGCCAGAGCAGAGAGGTGGACCCGAACAGAATTGGACTTAAGGCCCTGATTGGACAAGTGCAGAAGGTACTGGAGCACTACTGGGACAGTGCAGCTGAAAGATCTTCCTTGCGTTTCTGACACCACAAGGAGAACCTCCTCCACTTCAGGGCATATGTTTTCCTGGTGGATTGCTTTCTAGAGGCCAAGACCACCTCTTCTACGTCCCAAGGCAGACCCCAGGGAGCCAAGACTACCCTTGCAGCCTCCAGGCCATCAGATTGAGAGATTGGAGGTTGGGATGCAGAAGGGAACCCTGATCCTGAGAGAGAAGGTCGGGTTGGAATCCCAGAGGCATGGGTGTCTCCACTGCCAGTTGAAGCAGTAGGGGGAACCAGGGCTGCCTCGGCCACCTAGGAGCAACCGGGAGCACGGAGGCCTTGTCCCTGAGAATCTTGAACAAGGTTCGGGCCACCAGAGGCGTCGGAGGAAACGCATAGAGCAGGCCCTGGGCCCAAGAAATCAGGAAGGCATCCGCCACCACCCTTAGGGGATGTGGTTGCCTGGAACAAAATCTGGGCAGTTAGTGATTCAGGGGACTGGCAAAGAGATCTAGGGATGGAAGTCCCCATTTCAGGAAAATCTGTTGAACCACCAGAGGATGCAGCTGCCATTCGTGGGGCTGCAGAATTCTGCTTAAGCAGTCTGCCAGAAAGTTCTCCTGGCCAGGAAGATAAACAGCCCTCAGCAACATCTGGTGTCTGAGGGCAAAAGAGCAAAAGGCCTGTGCCTCCAGGCATAGAGGCATGGATCCCGTGCCGCCCTGCTTGTTCACATAGAACATGGCTACTTGGTTGTCCGTCTGAACTAGAACAGACTGGTTGGCCAAAGTGTGAGAAAAAGCCTTGAGGGCTAATCGAATAGCCCGCAGCTCCAGTAGGTTGATCTGTTGCGTGGCTTCCCATGGGGACCAGAGGCCTTGGGTGCAGCTCTCTTTTTTTTTTATTTTTTTTTATTTAAATTTTTATTAACTTTTGTAACAGTTACATTAGCATGTACTCAACAGCTCCAAGGCATCAAGGATTCAACAAACAACAACATAAGAGACAACCCTTCAACTAACACACAGTCCCTATTACCTGAATCCCATCCCTGACCCCCCCCCCCCACCCAACCCAATCTCCCCCCTTCTCCCCTCCCCCTATGCTCTAGCTCAAGCTATGTAGCGACCAACCGAGAGGGCCCAACAGCGTACCGCCTATGCGGCCCTCTCAATAGGCAGCTTTCACTGATCATTTCTCCTCCTATCTGCCATCCCCCCACCCCCTCTCTATTTCCACCCCTCTTCCCTCAACCACCTCCAAACCCCTGCCCACCGCTTCTCCATTCGCTCCCCTCTCCCTCCCCGCTCCCCGGTCAATTTATACATGGCATAAAGATGCGACACCCTGCGTGCATAGCTCGCCATGGAGGGTAGAGCTGGTCTATTCCAATACCATGCAATTTCACAGCGGGCCGCTGTGACACAATACCAAATAATTTTCCAATCCCCCTCCCATTTTCCATCTGGTCTATGCAGGAGACACATCTCAGGGCCAAGCTCGAGGTTCGCCCCCATCATTTTGTTGATGTTTTCCCCTATACGGTGCCAGTACTCTCTCACTACCGGGCACGTCCACCACATATGCAGCCAGGAGCCGCGCTCCCCACACTTTCGCCAGCAGTCATCCGTTTGCAACACCCCCGCTTTACACAACCGCTCCGGTGTGAGATACCAGCGACTCAGCACCTTAAACCCATTCTCTCGTAGTGTCGTGGCAATGGAGAATCGTGCTATTCCTAGTGCCACTGTCTCCCACTCCTCCACCCCCCAGCTTACCCCTAAATCCTTCTCCCACGCTTCCATGTATTTCAACTTGCCTTCCCCCCTCGCTGTCAACCCTCTATAAATCCTGGAGAGCATCCCCTGACGTCCCAGGGATCCCAGGCAGGCACCCTCAAACCATTCACCTCCCCCCCATCCCCCTTGCTCCCTTCCCTTTGTACTCACTACCGAGCATAGCTGCCTATACGCGAATCTATCTACCTCCCCCAAACGATAAAGGTCCCGGACCCCCTCAAAGCCTCTACAGTGTCTTCCTACCACAATCTGGGACACCTGGGACAATCCTAACGCCGCCCATTTACGGAGCACTGTGGCTCCCGGTCCCCCGCTCTCCGCACAGCATGCTTGTAGTGACATGGTGGCCGACCATCGTTTGTCGCCCACCAGCCGCTTCCTGTACTGCTGCCACACTTGCAAAGTATGCCCCACAATGGGATTCCTCCCCTTCTCTCCTTTCCCCTCCCATACTATCCGTTCAAGTGCACCCGGCCTGAATTCGGCCATTTCCAGCTGAACCCACTGCTTCTGGGGTTCCCGCAACCACGCATAGACTGCTCTTAATTGTGCTGCCGCATAATATAGTCGGAAATTGGGAACCCCCATCCCTCCTTCCCGTACCGATACTTGCAGCGTCCTTGCCGCCACCCGTGGACGCCTCAACCCCCAGATAAACCGCTCGACCTGCTGTTGGATCTTCCTCAGCACTTTCGGGGGGATTGGGACCGGCAAAGCTTGAAACAGAAAGAGGAACTGGGGGAGAAGCATCATCTTAACCGTCGCTATTCGTCCAAACCACGAGTAATACCCCCTGCTCCAGCCTTGTAACCTCGCCTCTACCTGCCCCACCAATTTTTTGTAATTTAAATCATACAACTCCTCCAAGGTTCTACCGAGGTGAACCCCGAGGTACCGGATCGATGTCTTTGCCCATTTGAATGGGAAATTCTGCTGCCAGTCACGCTGTTCCTCCCCCTCCCCCCCCTACACTCAAAATCTCCGATTTCCCCCAATTAATCCGGAAGCCCGCCCTTTCACCATAATCTTGAATCTCTCTCATCACAGCCCGCAGAGATTCGCTGGGATTCGTAAGTGTCAGGAGTATATCGTCTGCAAAGAGGGACGTTCTGCATTCCTGACGTCCCACCCTAACCCCCTTGATATCGGGGCTGTTGCGCAACTTAGCTGCCAACGGCTCTAAGGATAGCACAAAAAGTAGGGGGGACAATGGACATCCCTGCCGCGTCCCCCTTTCTAAGGGGAAGAACCCAGAGTACCCCCCATTCACGCGCGAACACATGCCTTCGGCCTAGCATAAAGAGCCCTTATCCACTGTGTGAACCCAGGTCCAAACCCCTGGGCCTCCAACACCGCGTACAGAAAATCCCAGGACACCTGATCAAAAGTCCTTCTCTGCATCCAGTGATACCAACAAGGCCCCCGCCCCCTGCCTCTGTGTCGACCACATCACATTTAACACTTTGCGGATGTGATCCGCCACTTGCCGGCCTGGTACAAATCCAGCCTGGTCCTCATGCACCAATTTACCTAACACTCCATTGAGGCGCACCGCTAGTACTTTCGCCAGCAGTTTCGCATCTAAGTTCAGCAGCGAGATCGGACGGTAGGACGCACACACTCCTGCGGGTCTTTCCCCTCTTTATGGATAAGCGTAATACCTGCCCAACCCATTGATTCAGGCAGGGCCTCCCCCCGCCCCGGTCCATTAAATACCCTGGTCAACGGGTTCAGCAAAAGGCTCCCAAAGCGCTTATAAAACTTTGCCGTCAGACCATCAAGCCCTGGGGCCTTGCCATTTTTTAATCCCCTGATGGCCTGGCTGACTTCGTCAGCTTGTATTTCCCTGTCGAGCCCCTCTTGTGCATCTCCCGTCAGAGTCGGGAGCCCTGCTTCCCTCACATATTCCCGAATGTCCTCTCCCGACCTTGCAGCTCGGGCTGCATACAAATTACTATAAAAGGCCACAAATTCCTCCCTGATTCGTGGGGCCTCTCGCACTACCCCCCCTGTACTCCTAATCTGCGTAATCCTATTCCACTCCCTCCGCTTCTTCAGTTGTCTCGCGAGAAATTTCCCCGCTTTGTTCCCCCCTTCAAAGAACCTCTGTTTTAACAGCTGTAGGCGGAATTGTATCTTTTCCGCTTCAAGAGCATTCACCTGGGCCCGTAGTGCCAGCACCTCTCCCCGTACCTGGCCAGTTCTGTCCTGACCATCTCTTTCCTCCATCTCCCGCAATTGCCGGCGTAACCGGTCCTCCCTCTCCGCCCTCTCTCGCTTTAGACGGGCTCCCCACTTAATGAGAACCCCCCTAATTACAGCCTTGAAGGCATCCCAGACTGTGCCATCCCTCACTTCCCCACCTCCATTTTTGGTCAAAGTACTCCGGGATGAGCCTTTCGATCTCCCGCACCACCCTCTCGTCCTCAAGGAGCCCCTCATTCAACTTCCAGAACTGACGGCCCCTATCTTCCCCTTCCACCCGCACCCGTACCACCACCGGGGCATGGTCGGACCAGGTAATGGGTTCCATCTCACCCCCTAGGAGCCGTCCTGTTATCTCCTTCCCTACCCATATGGCATCCAACCGGGAGTAAGTGCCATGTGCTGCAGAGTAAAAGGAAAATTGCCTCCGCCCCGGGTTTAGGGTCCGCCATACATCTATCAGGCCATTCTCCCTCACAAAACTATGGTAGTGTTTCCTATCCGTACCTCTCCCCTCCCTGCGCCCTTCGTGGTCTTCTCTCCCCCCCTCCCATGCCACATTGAAATCCCCACCACAGATTAGGACCCCATTGCCGCCACTTGCTCACTCAATGCGTCCCAAAATTCAGTTTGCGGGCCCGTAGGGGCATACACATTTACCACGCAGAACCACTCCTCACCTATCTTCACCCTCAGCAGGAGATACCTCCCCCCCCTGTCCCGGGACACTACCTGGACCTCCATGGGGCCTGTCTCTCTGATGAACACCCCCACCCCGCCTTTCTTCTTCTCATTAAGATTAGAGGCGAACATACGGTGCTTATACCCCCGGGGTTGCACCAATGCCTCATGTTGTCTCAATAGATGTGTCTCCTGCAACAGCACTATGTCCGCTTTATGTCTTGTTAACTCCTTATATAATTTCTGTCTTTTCATTGGGGAATTTAGACCTTTCACATTTAAAGTGAGAATTTTTAACTCCTTACCTTCCCCCAGGTCCCTACCTCGCCCCCCTAAGTCCCTCCGCCCCCACCTCCCACTTTGACCCCCTCCCCACCCCCTCCTCCCCCCACCCCCCCCTCCCCACCCCCTCCTCCCCCCACCCCCCCCTCCTCCTCCCGCTGCTCCCTCCCTGCCTCCCTCTCCCCCCCTTGCTGCTCCCTCCCCTCCTCCCTCTCCCCCCCTCGTAACTCTCCTCTGCGGAGATGCGACTTCCAACTCGGTGACCTTCTCTCCCTCCCCACCTACCCACCTCAACCGTCCCCCAGCCCCCCCCCACTCCCCTGCCTAACCCCCCCCCGCTTCCATCTCTCCCCCCTCTACACCCCCTTCTCTCTCCACCCGCCCTGGGCTCTCTCCCTCTCAGCCTGGTCCCCACCTCCTCCCCCCTCCCTCTCCCCTTGGCCCACTACCCCTCTCTCCTTCCCCCCCCCCCCCGCCCACAGCCCAACTTATTCAGAAATACCAGTCCTTTAAAGAGGTGCTTCAGCTCAACCAGTCTCTTGTTCTATGGTCCGGCTCTGGTGCGGGTCCTTGGTGGTTCTTGCTAGTCTCCGTCCGCTTGCCCTCTGCCATTTCATCTGTGCTGCTCCTCTGGTCCTGACTTCCGTTCTCGGCGAAGTGGAGGAGCCCCCGGCCTGCTCCGGTAGATGCTCGGCACCGAGCTCCCGCAACGCTCTCCACGCCTCCACACTGGATCTCACCGTCCTCGAACGTCCTTTCACCGTAATAAAGAGACCGAAGGGGAAGAGCCACTTGTATCACAGGTCGGCATGTCTGAGATATGCGGTAACTTCTCTTATCTCCCTCCGTCTTTGTAGCGTACCTTGGGACAGGTCTTGGTACAGCTCCACCGTATGCCCCTCCCAGCGGAAATTTTTCAGTTTGCGGCTAGCACCCAGCAGGAGTTCCTTACTCTTAAAGGAGTGCAGGCATACCACAATGTCTCTTGGCCTATTGTCCCGGATGGGCCCCAGACCCCTGTGCGCCCTTTCTATTTCGAGGCGGGTCTCCTCTGCATGTCTTCCTGGGCCAGCTGCTACTAGTAGGTCTCGGAAGATCCGCTGGACTACTTCCTCACAGTTCTTATATTGTGGTTCCTCTGGCACCCCTCTCACCCGGAGGTTACATCTGCGCGAACGGTCCTCCAGGTCTTCTGTTTTAGCTTTCAGGGTCTCCTGCGCCCTCTGGAGCTCTTCCCAGCTGCTCTGGACCTGCGTCAGGGTCTCCTCTTGACTCTCCAACTTGGTCTCCACCTTCTCCATACGTCCCCCCAGCTCCAGCAGATCTTGGCGCATGGTCTGCATTACTTCTTTGATTTCATTTTTAACCCCACACATCTCCATCTTCAATTCCTCCTTTAACTCAAGGAGCCATTGTTTAATCTGTTCCGCTGCCGACAGGCCCTCCTCTCCTCCTACACTCCCCTCCGGGCTCTGTGGGGTCTCTGTCACAGGTTTCCCTGCTTTTCCGCCTCCTTCCCTCCTTTGGTAGTTGCATATGGGATCGGAACTCGGCCAGCTTTTTTTTTGCCAGAGTCTCTTTTTTATTATTTTTTTCCATTTTGGGCTGAGTAGCCCCTTTCTCCCCGGTCTCCCCGGCTAGTGGATCAGGTAGGGCGGCCCACTCACTGCTCTACAGCCTCTGCTGGGTACAATGCTCGTGTCTGGCAGTTCTCTGCCTCTGCTCCCCTTTTTAGTGCAGTTGGGGGGGTGTGAAACTCACCACTGCTGGCTGCTTCTGCACTCTGCTCCTTGTGGGCTGCAACTTAGCATAGGTCCCTGCCTCCAACTTCTCCCAGCCACGTGCTAGGCCTTCCCGGCCCCCTCTGCCTCCGGATGCACCTTTCTGCTGGCCACCCTCTTCTGCAGCCTCGTGGACTGAGGATCGGCGGCGCGGTGTCCTCCCGCTGCAACGCTCACTGCCTCTGTTCACCGGCCAGCCTCTTTTGTCCCTGTGGACACTCTCCCAGCAGGGCCTACTCGGCGCAGCCACCGGCCAAGAAGCCCCCTGATGGTCAGGCTATCTCTCACGTTTGGCTCCCGCCAGATTCGCTACACCCCCGCACCCGCTTGTTTCGCCGCCGCCGCGGCTTGCCGGCACACTCCGCTCACACCGCCGATCCTCGGACCGCTGCTCCGTTGCCCGTGGGGACTAGAAATGCTTTAATTATTGCGGGTTGGTGGCGGAGCTCCTCCGCTACGCCGCCATTCCAGTAGGTGACGTCACCAGAAGTCCGGGTGCAGCTCTCTTGACAGTGTGCACCCCAGCCCTGTAAGGAGGCATCGGTTGTCAACACCACTGTGGGGGCAGGCACCTGAAAAGGCACCCCCTGAAGCAAGTTGGGAGGGTGTAGCCACCACTGAAGAGAAGTCAGAAAGGGTTTGGACACCCTGACTGTCTGCTAGGCTCCCTGTGGCCTGCTTCCACTGAGTTCTGAGGCACCACTGTGCAGGCCTCATGTGGAGGCGGGCATTGGGGGGTCACATGCACAATCAATGCCATGTGTCCCAGGAGTTGCAAACAGAGCCTGGCAGGAACCCTGGGCAGACTGAGAAACCGGGATGCCAACTCCATGAGCCTTTGAGCTCTGTCCTCTGGCAAGTAAGCCCTTGCTTGCAGAGAGTCCAGCCATGCCCCTATGAACTCGAGGTTCTGGGAGGGGAGCAAAGTGGACTTTGCGAAGTTTATGACAAAGCCTAGGTCTTGGAGTGTGACAGTCTGGAAGGTGGCCTGCCTGGCCTCCTGGTAAGTCTGACCTCGGATGAGCCGGTCGTCCAGATAGGGGAAGACAAAAAACACTTGAGTCCTCAAGTAGGCCGCCACCACAGCTAGGCACTTTGTAAAGACCCGTGGGGCGGAAGTTAGGCCAAAAGGCAGCACCCTGTACTGGTAATGGTTTCCTCCCACCATGAATCTGAGGTACTTTCTGTGGTCTGGATGAATGAGGATGTGAGTATACGCATCCTTTAGATCTAAGGAGCATAGCCAAT
The DNA here is from genome assembly GCA_033557465.1 of Ichthyophis bannanicus. NCBI lineage: Eukaryota > Metazoa > Chordata > Amphibia > Gymnophiona > Ichthyophiidae > Ichthyophis > Ichthyophis bannanicus. Next base: position 148,135,951 of record CM066042.1, read on the forward strand.
CTCCCTGCTGGAGGTAGGGCAGAAGTGTTCCAAGAGTAAGCATCTTGAACTTCTCTTCCTCCAAAAACTTGTTGAGGTTCCTGAGGTCCAGGATAGGCCTTAGGCCTCCTATTCTCTTTGGCACCAGGAAATACCTGGAGTAGAACCCGTGCCCCTGAAGGCGAGGAGGTACAGGCTCCACCACCGTGTCCAGAAGCAGACCTTGAAGTTCCTGGAGGAGGAGATTGGTGTGCAGGGGGGCCTGAGAGGCTCTCCTGGAAAGTAGGCAGGAGGCAGCTGCTGGAAATGAAGCAGATAACCCTGGTGAACGATGCTTAAGACCCAAGCATCCCCTGTAATGGGTGGCCACCTTTGGGCAAACAGGGCTAAGCGACCTCCTGTGCAAGGATGGGGTAGCAGGGGTGGAGAGGCTATGCTTTGGGAGTCAAAAAACCCCTCCCTGCTGGGCAGCAGGAGCCGGAGGCTTGTGGGTTTTCTGCCTACGGGGCCCATGTCCCTGCCCCTTGGCCTGCTGCCCCTGTTGGGGAGCTGGGGAGGCCTGGTATTGAGGGAAAGGTTTGTAGGCAGACCCCTTTCTCAGGTAGAAGGACTTTTTCCCCGAGCCCTTCTTGTGAGAAGGGGCAGAGGTCTTTCTGGACAGTCTTGTTCTGGTCAGGTGCTCGGTTTCGAGCTCAGCCGCCTTCTCGGCCATTGGTTTGCCAAAAAGGTTCTCACCTCGGCAAGGGACATCGACCAACTTGCCCTGTACCCAAGGTTCGAGGTCCGATGACTGCAGCCATGCCTGGCGTCAGGCCCCCGATGCCGGCTGACACCACTCGAGCCGAAGCTTCGAAGCCATCGTAGGCCGCTCGGGACATGAATTTGGAACAGTCCCGGATCCCTGAAGACAAAGACTGGAATCTCTGCAAGGGTTCCCCGGAGAGGCCAGCAGAGAACCCGGCAAGCTCCTTTGCTAGGTCTCGGAGGTACATGCCCATGTACAGCTGATAGGACTGGACACGGCAAGCAAGCATCGAGCCCTGGAAGCACTTTCTGCCGAAAGCATCCAGGTTCCGGGCCTCCCTGCCGGGGGGCACCGCAGAGTGCATCTTCTGACTTTTCAGATGATGCATGGCCGATTCCACCACCATGGAATGGTGCGGCAGCTGCGCCTTTCAGAAGCCAGGGCTCTTACGGAGTCAATAAATCGAATCGACCTGCTTGCTCAAGACCGACGCCGAGGACGGTGCCTCCCACATTCGGAAGAGGAGCCGTTCCAGCATCGGAGGAACCAGGACAGTAAAGGCCTCCTTCGGAGGAGAGTCATACTGGAGGGCCTCGAGCTCCTTAGCTCGAGGCTCCTCCTCGGGTCCGCAGGAATTGCCAAGGCCTTGGCCATGTCCCGCATGAACTCCGAGAACCGGGTGTCCTCCGGAGGGGACCTACTCCGGGGCTCGGACTGCGGTGAGTCCGAAGGGACGCACCGAGTCCGAAAGGTGTCGGGGGGCTCCTCGTCCTCCATCTCCCAAGCTGACTCATCCGAAGAGGAGTTGAGGGGCTCCGACCGCGAGGGTCAAGGTGGAACCCGCCCCGACGCCAGAGGCATCGGCATCGACGCCCTCGGTTCCGAGCGGGAGGTCGAGGGAGACCTTGACCGAGGACGACCTCGAGCCTTCATGGTCTCGAGTATCGGCTCGGTCTCCGGGGTCGACTTCGACGTCGATGTCCCGGTGGTCGAGGCAGATGCACCAGCGAGGCTGGCCATCAGTACCCACTGCTGCTCCATGAAGGCAGACAATCTGCACTCCAAGGCTGTCAGCCTGAGTCCAAGCTCAGGAGACTCAGCAGCCACCGACTCAGGCTCCGGCGGCACCAGGCCTGACGTCGGCTCCCTCGGAGGAGAGTCCATGAGGACTACAGGACTTACGTGTCCGACGGTCTCTGGCTCTACACGAGGTACTTTGGACGGCTTCTCCTGCTCCAAAGGCCCGGGATGGCGGTCGGGGGTCTTAGACCTGGCCCTCGAGGAACCAGGGACCTCTTCCGACGCCGCCCTCACGAGCTGTTTCTTCCTCTTGCGTTCCCAGTCGGGGGACCCCCTGTCCGAGGAACCCTGGCGATGCTCGGGATCAGACTCCCGAGACGTCGAGGCCTCAGACGAGGTCCGGGCCCGGCCAGAGGCAGAATCTGAAAAAATTCTTTCCTTCTGGTGCTGACGGCTTCGAAGCGCCTTGGTGGACATTTTGCCACACGGGCCACAGATCATGGGGCCATGATCTGGGCCAAGGCACCGAAGGCAGCAGTCATGTGTGTCAGTGAGAGACATTAGTTTCTTGCACCGATCACACTTCTTGAAACCACTGGAAGCCATCAGGGAAAAAAAAGCCCCCGCGAGGTCAAAGGACCGGCCTTCCAGGGAAAAAGAAAAAAGGGCACGAATGCCAGCCATGAAGGGCAAAAACCAAAAAATAGAAAAACAGGCTCGATACTGGTGTACCGAACCCGGCGGGAAGGGGAACCGGTGTCGAACTCTGAGAAAAAGCGAAGAAATCACTGAAAAAAACGTCAACTTTTCCAGGTGACTCGGACAGACGTCCGATGAGCTCCACAGAAAAAGAGAGAATGAGCAAGATGGCACCTTTAGGTGGGAAAGGAACCGCGCATGCGTGCAGTATTCCCAAAGGCTTTCTTAGAAAGCTGGGGAAATGCTCCGCACGGGGGCTCCATCGGCACCGATGTCACCCATAAGTGAGGACTGACTTCCTGATTGGTCCTGGAGAAAGGCAGGTTCCTGGGTAGAATAGAGTTTGATCCCACAAGCTGATATCTGCAGGACCGCAACGTGGGAGTCCTTACATACCTTTGTGAAACATTATCGCTTAGCTGTACAAGCAGGGAGGGATGTGAGATTCGGCGTGGAAGTGATTCTGGCTGGGCTTGCTGATCCCTCCCAGGGCTAGTACTGCTATAATACATCCCATATGTATTTGGGACTGAACTGGAGGATATGATAAGGAAGGTGAAATTAGGACTTACCTGCTAATTGTCTTTGCTTGAGTATCTCCAGTTCAGTCCCTGACCCACTGCTCTAAGAAAATTGTTCTTGTTATTTCAGAGAGTGATCCAGAACCTTACAGAACGGTCGTGGGGAGCACAGAGGTAAGTAATTTTATTCCATAAAAAAAAAAAAAGGGAGGGGAGAACCGGGAAGGTTCCCGAAGAGAAGGTATGTTGGTCCCTTGGGCGGATGGCACATGCCGGTGCCTCTCTTCATCCCATGTGGGGGGGTTTTCGTGCTGTCTGTTTGAGGGACGGAAATTGTTTTTTCTTTTCAAGATGTTTTTTCCTCTTTTAATACAGGCCTGGTGCTGCATGTTTTTTCTCTTCTGAGTCTGCTTTGTCATTAGAATACTGGGGGCTGGGAGGGGCTTCCGGCTGCTCAAGTATGCTGATGTCACAGAAATGACATGCTCAGTTCTCCAAGCTGTTGGTAAGGTATGACAACCCATATGTATTGGGACTGGACTGGAGATACTCAAGGAAAGACGATTAACAGGTACGTCCTAATTTCACCCTATCCTTCAGTTATCATGCCTCTTAAGTGTCTTAATACCATTTGAATGGACAGTGAGGATAAAGAAAGGCTACCATATTTCTACATCACTATCCCTCCAGTGTCAAACGCCAGGCACATTAGACGTATTACAAAACCCTGCTCATTTAGAACCCACAGCAGCAAACCTGCTATACCATGACAGCACAATCCAGACTTCACAGGGTACCAAACCCTACCTATCAAAAAGGCAGCACTGAAAATATAAAACCAATATATCTCACTGAAAACCAATAGATCTACTGGGAAAAGAGAGCAAGTGCAGTAGGATACAGAAACTACACAAACAGAATACTGCAACTCAATCACATATGCAAAACAAAGACCGTCACCAAACACAGAACAAGGGATCGCAATTTAGAAATATGAAGACAATAATTGAACTGGGAACCCCAAAAGCCAAACTTGACACAGGGTCATGCGTGGAGAGTCACTGCAGGGCCTCATCTGCATACATTTATTTTATTTTAAAACATATATGTTGCCCATCTAAAATTTTACCATTCAATCAAAAAACTTCATTCCATATGCAGCAAACAGGGAAAGCATAGTTACTCACCTGTAACAGGTGATCTCCGGGAACAGCAGGAATTGAGTCTTCACATATGGGTGACTTCGATACCGACGGAGCCCGTACGGGAATGCTCCCCAGCATCCAATAGGAAAACTTTTGGAAGCATCCCACTGCGCCTACGTAGCTGCCTTCCCACCTTTCCAGCTCTCCCTCCTCAGTTGAGTTTGAAGCTGAGATAAAAGGAGGGAAGAAGAAGAAAGTACAACTCCTAGGGGAGGAGGGTGGGCTGTGAAGACTCAATTCCTGCTGTTCCCGGAGATCACCTGTTACAGGTGAGTAACTACGCTATCTCCAGGAACAAGCAGGAATGTAATCTTCACATATGGGACTCCCTAGCTTGGAGATGCCAGAGAGATGGGGAGGAGTGGCTCAGTGGTTGGGACAGATTACCTCAGGCCAGAAGGCCGGGGGTTCAATTCCCACATGGGGACAAGCAACCTCAGGCCGGAGGGACTGGGGTCTCTAGTCCCATAGCCACTCCTTGTGGCCTTGGGCAAGCCACGTAACCCTTCATTGCCTCAGGTACACTTAGATTGTGAGTCCTTTGGGGACAAGGGAATAAAAAGTACCTGTTAGTATACATGTAAACCCCAACTGATTCTAAAGAGCGCGGTATAAAAAATAAATAAACAAACAGATGACCTCAGAGCGAGCTGTGGAACACAGGACTATGTAGTAGGTCTATATATCCCCCAGGGAAGTCTGACATCGAAACCCAGGATGGGGGGTAGGAGTTGATCTAATTCTGAAAGAGATGCTGGAGAACAGCTTGGCCAAACAAGGCATACCGGTGGGAGTCCTTGTCTAGGCAATAGTGAGCAGCAAAGGTATGGACAGAAGACCAGGTTGCTGCTTTACAAATCTCATTAATCGCCAGAGAGCGCAGATTCGCCATGGAGGCAGCCATTGCTCGAACATTATGTGCAGTGACATGACCCTCAAGAGAGTCCTATACTGTCGTATGCAAAGGAGATACAATCTGCTATCCATCTGGAGAGAGCTCGCTTGGAAACTGGTAGTCCTAGGTGACTGGAATCAAAAGCGATGAAAAGTTGGGAAGCTTTTCTGTGCTCCCGAGTTCTCTGGAGATAAAAGACCAAAGCACGTTTGCAATCCAGAGTATGAAGGGTTGCCTCTGCCCTAAGAGGATGTGGTCTAGGGAAGAAAACAGGGAGGTAGACCAATTGGTTTAAGTGAAATGGCGAGACCACCTTTGGCATAACGTGAGGATGAGTCCTCAGGACGACCTTATGGTGGAAACGTATATAAGAAGGATCAGCCACCAAAGCTTGAAGCTCACTGATGCGCCTTGCTGAAGTAAGGGCAATAAGGAAGATGACCTTCCAGGTAAGAAATTTCAGAGAAGTAGTGGCTAAGAGTTTAAAGGGCGGCTTCGTAAGCTGTCTTAAGCCAACATTAAGGTCCCATGCCACTAGGGGCGGCCTAATGGGAGGCTTAGTTAATAGAAGACCTCTCATAAAGTGTGCCACGTGGTTGACAGGAGATGGGCTGACCATCCAAGGGCATGTGGGAAGCCGCTATGGCACTTAGGTGGACTCTCACCGAATTGGGTTTGAGGCCAGTGGAAGAGAGGTGAAGAAGATATTCAAGTAATGCTTCCACGGGAGCTGAAAGGGGTTAAGATCCCTTTTCGAACACCAGAAAGAGAATCTACGCCACTTGAAAGCATAGGAGTGCCTTGTGGAAGGTTTCCTAGAAGATAAGAGGATAGCTTTTACCTGTTGAGAGAGGCTGATACCCTGGAATTCTAGACCTTCAGCAGCCATGTTTATAAGGTGAAGGGACTGCGGATTAGGATGCAGCAGTGACCCGTTCTCCTGTGAGAGCAGACCCCAAATCTACTGGTTGAACCTGAGAGAGACGTAGAAGCAGAGGATACCACATTTGTCGTGGCCAATGCGGGGCTATATGAATCATGTAGTCCCTGTCTCTCTGGAATTTGATGAGAGTTTTGGGAATGAGAGGAATGGGGGGGGGGGGGGGAAGGTGTATAGAAAGCCTTGACCCCAGAAGAGGTGAAAGGCATATACCGCTTGGCTGTTCTGAGCAGGGATTCTGGAACAGAAGCAGGGAAGTTTGGCATTCTGAGGAATTGCAAACAGGTCTATGTCTGGGGTTCCCCAGACTTGAAATATATAAGCAACCTTGTCTGCATGGAGAGACCACTCATGGGGTAGTAGTACCCGACTGAGCTTGTCCGCCAAGACATTCTGTCTGCCTGGGAGATAAACTGCAAGTAGGTGAATCTGGCGCTGTATGGTGAAGGACCATAGGTATAGGGCTTCACTGCAAAGTGTCCAAGAGCCTGTTCCACCCTGCTTGTTCAAGTAGAACATGGCTACTTGATTGTCTGTCTGGACTAGAATTGTGTGGAAGTGAAGGTGGTCGTGGAACACAGAGCATTGTGGATGGCTCCGAGTTCCAGCAGATTTATGTGGAATTCTGACTCCTGCTGAGACCAAAGTCCCTGAGTGGAAAGATTGTCCAGATGAGCTCCCCAGCCCAATTTGGATGCATCCGTCATCAGGGTGAATTGATATAAAGGCTTCTGAAAAGGTGACAAAGAGGGTGCCGAGTTTCACAGCTCTGCCCTGCAGGCCTCTCTTTGTCATCTTCCTACAGAGAGGACAGTCAGTCGGTTGATGATCCGGTCCCAAACATTTTAGACACCAGTCATGGGTGTCTGTGGCTGAAACTGTACTGCGACATTTGGAACACTTTTTAAAACCACTAGCTGGTTTGTCCATTTTGGAAAACAAGGCCTAAGCCTAAGATGGTGTCGATGCGCACTGAGGGAAGGGGGTTCTCCCCTCAGAAAAGGAGGGTGTTGTTTTTTTTTTTTTTTTAACAGAAAGAAACAAAGTTAGCACCGACAGGGTCGGTACCAGCATTAACAGGAAGGCAGATGCAACCGCAAAAAAATAAGATTAAAAAATCTAATTTTCTGCGGTGACGGGAATTGCTTTTTGTCGGCTCCGCAGAAAACGAAGAACAGAGGAGGGATAGCTGGAAAGGAGGGAAGGCAGCTACGCAGGAGTAGTGGGATGCTCCCAAAAGCTTTCCTATTGGATGCTGAGGAGCATTCCTGCACGGGCTCCATTGGTGCCGATGTTACCCATATGTGAAGACTACATTCCTGCTTGTTCCTGGAGATAACTGAATCACACTCTGAGGGGGAGAAAAGGATCTCAGTACCCATTGGCCATCATGTCTTGGCTATCAATCCAGGCCCAAGACTGGCACATTAAAATGCAGGAATCCTAAAAACCTCCCCCACTGTATCAAAGAACATATAACCTCCCAAAACTCTCTCAATGCTGTAAACCAGGGGTCTCAAACACGCGGCCCGCGGTCCGCATGCGGCCCGCGAGAGAACATTGTGCGGCCCGCGACGGAGGGAAAGAAAAAAGCCTTGCTTCTGCTTCTGCCGTTGCTGCCGTGGCAGCGGCAGAATCGACTGTCAATTTTTTTTTTTTTTAAACCTGGCTTCTGCTGCTCAAGCAGCAAAATCAGCTGTGCTGCGGTCCCTTCCTCTCTGCCCGGAGATCCCTCATTGTGCTCCATCAGCGTGTGCTTTTCAAGCCGCGAAGAGAGTATTACCCTCTCGCGAGGCTTGAAAAGTGAATAGGATTAAGCCGCGCGAGAGGGAAATACTCTCTTCGCGGCTTAAAAAGCACGCCGCTGATGAAGCACAATGAGGGATCTCCGGGCAGAGAGGAAGGGGCCGCGGGACAGCTGATTTTCTGCTGCAGCAGCAGAAGCCAGGTGTTTTTTTATTTACCGGGGGGGGGGGGGGTAGGACGGGAAATGGGCTATTGGCAGGGGGGGGCTGTAGGACTGGAAATGGGCTATTGGCCGGGGGGGTAGGACTGGAAATGGGCTATTGGCAGGGGGGGGTTATGACTGGAAATGGGCTATTGGCAGGGGGGGGTTATGACTGGAAATGGGCTATTGGCAGGGGGGGTGTAGGACTGGAAATGGGCTATTGGCAGGGGGGGGTGTAGGACTGGAAATGGGCTATTGGCAGGGGGGGATATGAGTGGAAATGGGCTATTGGCAGGGGGGGTTATGACTGGAAATGGGCTATTGGCGGGGGGGTTATGGCTGGTAATGGGCTATGGTGGGGGCTAGGACTGGAAATGGGCAGGTGGGGGTTAGGAAGGACTGGAGGTGGGCTGATGGGGGGAGTAAGGAAAGGTAATGAGCTATGGAGGGGCTGACTGAAATGGGGTAATGGGGGCTATGGCTGGAACTGGGCTATTGGCAGGGGGGGTTATGACTGGTAATGGGCTATGGTGGGGGCTAGGACTGGAAATGGGCAGATGGGGGTTAGGACTGGAGGTGGGCTGATTGGGGGGTTAGGACTGGTAATGGCCTATGAGGGGAGGTAAGACTGAAAATGGGGTGATGGGGGTAAAACTGGAAGTGCGCTATGGGGAGGTTAGGACTGGTAATGGGCTATGGGGGGGTTAAGACTGAAAATGGGGTGATAGGGGGTAAAACTGGAAGTGCGCTATGGGGAGGTTAGGACTGGTAATGGGCTATGGGGGGTCTAGGACTGGTAATGGGCTGGGGGGGGGTTGCTAGGACTGGAAATGGGCTGAGTGGAAGGGGGGCTTGAACTGCAAATGGCTGATGGGGAGGGGGGCTTGGAATGGAAATGGGCTGTGAGGGGAGCGAGCTAGGATTGGAAATGGGCTGATGGTGAGGCTATGATAGGACTGGAAATGGACTGATGCAGGGACTAGAAGGGAGCGGATGCTGGGTGGGGCTGGAACTAGAAGGGAGCTGATGTTGGGGGAGGATTAGAATGGGATGGAGCTGGGAAAGTGAAATGGAGAGGGGAAAAATATTTTGTCTAGGAGAGAAGACAAATCTACAATTGGCCAGGTATTGGGAGAGTAAGTGGGGATTGAGGATGGAGGGGTAAAATTGGAGTGGATGAAATAGGAATGAGGAAAGAGAAAAAGGAGAAAGATTAGTATGTTAAAGCAGATGTAGAGAGAGAATGGAAAAAAAACTAGGAGAGAAGAAAGGGCAAATGGACAGCAGACGATGGAGAGTTAGCAGAAGACATGAAGAAACCAGAAGAAAGTGGCTGGAACAATTGCAACTGAAAAAAAATGCACAAAAGGTAGAAAAATCTCTCTTTATTTTGAATTTATTAACTGGAATATGTCAGCTCTGGGAAATGTGCATCATTAATGTTTGCGCTTTGTTTAGTACAAGAGGAAATTAATTTATAGTTTTATTTCTACAGTGTTGTTGTACATTCCAAGTTTGGCTTTTGGGGTTCCCAGTTTAATTATTGTCTTCCTGTTTCTAAATCTTTTAGTCTTTCTTTATCCATACTCATTAAAGAGGCATGTTTACTAAAAGTTAGTGTATGGTAACATTATGCAAATATTTATGCAAATGAGGCCCCTTATGCAAATGAGGCCCCGCGTCTTATGCGGCCCCCGGGTTACTTTACAAGTCCTCATTTGGCCCTCAAAGCAATTTGAGTTTGAGACCCCTGCTGTAAACGCAACACCTCACTGCTATAATATACTCAGCATTGCCCATCTTGCAGTTTATCAAATCACACTTATCTTATGCCAAATGCTATTTGTATGAGCATGGACTTGACCCAGCTGGACACAACACCAAATAGGATGCCCAAAGGCGTTTCGCAATTGCTTCGTCAGAGGTCAATTTTCTCTATCATGTTGAAAATCCACACCAATCACACAAACGGCAGGATTTACACAAACTGCAAGACACAAAAAGAAAACATTAAAATTGCCCTTAATACTAGTGTAACCCAACCCCTTTTACATACCACACTTGAATTTCATCCAAAAACAATTACTACTAATACTTCTGAGCATTTGTATAGTGCTACAAGACGTACGCAGCGCTGCACAGACATGTAAGAGACAGTCCCTGCTCATCAGAGCTTACAATCTAGTCAAGACAGACAATACAGAAGGTGTAGACAGGGATAAAATAAGGGGGAATGGTAAAGAAACAAGGAGATCAGGTGAGTCAAGATCCAAAAGCAGCAGCGAAGAGATGAGTTTTCAGTCTGGATTTGAAAAGGGTCAGAGAAAGTGCCTGGCTTACAGACACAGGTAGTTTGTTCCAGGCGTAAGGTGCAGCCAGGTGAGAGGAACGAAGCCTGGAGTTAGCAATAGAAGAGAAGGGCACAGATAGAAGCAATCTGCCAGAAAAGCAGAGTTCCCGAGTGATGAGAAGAAAGGTAGTGAGGAACTGCAGAGTGAATACACTTATAGGTCAGCAGAAGTTTGAAATGAATGCGGAAACGAATAGGGAGCCAATGAAGTGACCTGAGAAGAGGGGTAATATGGGCATGACGAGGCTGGCGGAAGATTAGCCACGCAGCAGTGTTGAACAGATTGAAGGGGAGAGATGATTCAAAGGGAGACCAGCAAGATGCGAGGTAATTAAGGAGTGGATAAGTGTCTTAGTAGTGTGTTCAGAAAGGAATGGGTGGATTTTGTTAAAGTGTTAAAATCACATACACTTACACAGTACCCAACCAATAAGCTCTTCTTAACTCTAACCAACAGTATTTATTTTTAATTTTATTTATTTAGTCTTTCTTCTATACCGCGCTCTTTAAAATCAGTGCGGTTTACATACAACAGTAACTTATAGTGTGGTTGAGGCTGCACTGTATTTACAATGAAACAGGTGCCGCAACTTGGACATAACTAGGGTAACTATATACAAGTTGGTAAACCAAGTCACAGGTCCAAAGTGAGGACTGTATTTGGTTAGAGACTATTTACAATAATAAGGATACTGTACATACTAATAACACCACCAAAATCCACAACTCTCAATCACACCATTACAAAGACTTAGCAGCAGGAACATTCTGCTCAAACAGCCCCAACTATCAGAAGAGCCGCACCCACCCACATGTGCAGTTTAAAAAGACCCAACAGACAATCACAATTGCTTACCTTAGACAAGCACATGCAGAGACCATCTAGGCAGCTTTCAAAAGGAGTCCTTCACAAGCCTCTTTTTGTCCTGGCAATGACTTAGGGGCATGTTTACTAAATATTAATGGGTATTAAGTGCCACTGTGCCCAAAGAAATAAATGGGTGTTCCTGCACTTAGTATACATTAACATTTGTGAATGTGCATTAACTTTTAGTAAACATGTCTCTTAATGACTATCTGAATACTATCTGCATGGGCAGTGAGGATAAAGAAAGACTACCAGATTTCTACATTATTATACTCCAGTGCCAAATGCCAGGCACATTAGGAAGTACTATAAACCCTGTTCATTTAGAACCCATAGCAAACCCACTGTATCATAACCAGGACTCGCAAATTACCAAATCCTACCCATCAAAAGGCAACACTGCAAATATTAAACCAATACATCTCCTTCTGAGGAAAGAACAAGTGGAACTGTCACATAGAAACAACATGAACAGAATAACGCAGCTCGGTTTCACATGCAAAACAGAGCATCAAACACAGAACAAGGGATCACAATTTAGAAATAGGAAGACAATAAGAAAACTGGGAATCCCAAAAGCCAAACTTGACACTGGAGAAATAAAACTATAAAATTAGTTTTCTCTTGTATTAAAAGAAGCAAAGATGTTAGTGAAGCAAATTTCCAAAAGCCGTCATATTCCAGTTAATAAATTAAAAATAAAAAAGTATTTTTCTACCTTTTGTTGTTTGGACATTTTATTTTTCAGTCACAATTGACCCAGTCGCTTTCTTCTGTTTTCTTCATATCTTCTGCTAACTCTTCAATGTCTGTCATCCATTTGGCCTTTCTTCTCTCTTAGTTTTTTTCCAGTCTCTCTCTACATCTGCTTTAACATACTGATCTTTCCTCCATTGTTTTTATTCCTTTTTCATCCACTCAAATTTCACCCCTCTAGCCACAATCCCCACTTACTCTCCCAATACCCAGCCAATCATAGATTTTTCTTCCCTCCCACAGAAAATGTCCCCCTCTCCATCCTCACACCCCAAGCTTATTTTTTTTCCTCCCGCCAGCCAGATTTTCTATCTAATAGAAAAACAGGGGAATTTAAGAACATACTGTAAGATATGCCATAATGGGTCAGACCAAGGTCCATCAAGTCTAGTATCCTGTACCAACAGCAGCCAATCCAGGTCATAAGTACCTTGTCAGGTTGACAAAAAGGTACTGATTGTACATTGCGTATCCCGGAATAAGCAGTAGATGTTCCTTTTCCTCTTTAATAAAGATTTATGCACTTTTCCTGCAGGAACTTGTCAAAACCTTTTTTAAACCCAGCTACACTAACAGTTTTTACTACATCCTCTGGTAAAATTCCAGAGTTTGATTACGCGTTGAGTGAAAAAATGTTTTCTCCTATTTAGTCTTAAATGGGCTATATTATAGCTTCACTTGATGTCCCTTAGGTCTTTCTGCTTTTTGAAGGAATAAGCAACCAAATCTGTGTTCACCCATTCCACTCCACTCATTATTTTACAGACCTCTGTCATATCTCCCCCTCAGCCACCTTTTTTCCCCCAAACTGAAGAGTCCTAATCTTTTAAGCCATTCCTCACAGGGGTATCCTTCCATCCCCTTTAACATTTTTGGTGGTTCTTCTCTGTACCTTTTCTAATTCTGCTATATGGCGAACAGAACTGCACACAATGTTCAAGGTGTGGTCACACCATGGAACGATACAGAGGCATTATAATATCCTTTGCTTTATCCTCAATTCCTTTCCTTATGATTCCTACATTCTATTTGCTTTCTTGGCCATCGCTGCACACTGGGCAGAGGGTTTCAACGTATTATCCACGATGATGCCAAAATCCTTTTCCTGGGTGGTGGTTCCTAATGTGAAACCATGCATACCTTTGCACTTCTCCACATTAAACGTCATTTGGACACCCAGTCTTCCAATTTATCACGGTCTTCTTGCAATTTTTCACAATCTTCTTGCGTTTTAAACTACTTTGAATAATTCTGTGTCACTGGCAAATATGATCACCTCACTCATTTCCATTTCCAGCTCATTTATGAATATGTAAAAAAATCAGCAGGCCCAGCACAGATCCCCAGGGTACTCCACTATTCACCTTTCTCCATTGAGAAAATTAGAAAACAGAGTTGGGCTAAATGACCAATTTTTAACCAGCTCCTGATTCACAATAGTGCACTGCCTCCTAACCCATGATTTTTTAAAGTCGCCAAAAGTCTCTCATGAGGGACCTTGTCAAAGGCTTTCTGAAAATCCAGATAGCTTAGTTACTCACCTGTAGCAGGTGTACTCCATGGATAGCAGGAATAAGTCCTTGTGCATGGGTGACATCACCGACAGAACACCTCACAGGAAAGTTCCCCAGCTTCCATTGAAAGCTTTTGGGATACTGCACCGCACATGCATGCCTGCCTTTTCTGCCTGCATCTTCTCCAGTCAAATATCAAAGCAGTAGCTAAAGCAACTCCTCGGAGAGCTGGGAAGGTTGTAAGGACTTATTCCCGCTATCCATGGAGATCACCTGTTATAGGTAAGTAAAGCATAGTTACTCACCTGCAACAGGTGATCTCTGCAAACAACATGAATTTAATCTTCATATACATATGGAAACATTGGTACTGACGGAGCCCGCATGGGAATGCTCCCCAGCGTCCAATAGGAACGCTTTTGGGAGCATCCCACTGTGCCTGCGTAACTGTCTTCCCACCTTCCCAACTCTGCTTCCTCAGTTGAGCTTGCAGCTGAGAGAAAAGGAGAGTAAAAAGAAACCGTACAACTCCTAGGGGAGGAGGGTGGATTGTGAAGACTAAACCTGTTACACAGGTGAGTAACTACGCTATCTCCAGGAACAAGCAGGAAAGTAGTCTTCATATATGGGACTCCCTAGTTCGAAGATGCCAGAGATATGACCTCAGAACCAGAGCTCATAAATCCTTCAAGTATGTCTAGTATCATTAAGTTCCCAGACGGAGGGTTGGAGTTGTCCTTAAGTCTGAAAGAGGTGCTAAAGACTAGCCTGACCAAACATGGCATCCTGGCAGGAGTTCTTGTCTAGACAGTAATGAGCAGTGAAAAGTATGGACCAAAGACTAAGTTGCTGCCTTACAGATTTCATCAATGGCTACAGAGCATAGATGTGCATTGAGGTAGCCATGGCACGAACATTATGAGCACTGACGTGACCTTCAAGTGATAGTCCTGCTTTATCATAAGCAAATGAGCTGCAATCTGTATCCATTTAAAGAGAGTACATTTAGATACCAGCAATCCCAGGTGACTGGGGTCAAATGAAATGAATAACTGCGAAGCTCTATGATGCTCTCAAGTCCTTTGAAGACAGAAAGCCAAGGCACATTTGCAGTCAAGAGTATGCAGGGTTGCCTCTGTCCTAGAAGAATGTGGTGTAAGAAAAAAAAAACACAGGAAGGTAAACTGATTCAAATGAAAAGGAGTCAACTTTTGGTATAAAATGCAGGCGAGTCTTAAGGACGACCTTGTCATGGTGGAACCGGGTGTAGGATGAGTCTGCCTCCAAAGCATGAAGCTCACTAATGCGTCTAGCTGAAGTGAGGGAAATGAGGAAGATGACCTTCCATGTAAGAAACTTTAGCAAGGTCGTAGCCAAGGGTTCAAAGGGCAGCTTGAGAAGGTGCGCTAGAATGACTTGAGATCCCACAAGACCTCTCATAAAAGCATGCTACAAGCAGTTGTGAAGAAAAAGGCTGGCCACCCAAGGGATGATGAGGTGGCAATTGCACTGAGGTGAACTCTCACCGAGTTGGTCTTGAGGACAGATGGAGGAGATACTGAAACAGCACCTCCACTTGAGCTGAGAAGGGATTGAGATCCTTCTGGGAACACCAGGTAGAGAATCTACGCCACTTAAAAGTGTATGAACATCTGGTGGATGGCATCTCCAATCTGTTGATAGACCACTGGGCCTCCTGTGTGCTTCAGAGGCCCTGGGCGAAACGTCCCTCGCAGTGAGCCCCCCAACTGGATAGACTGGCATCTGTCGTCAACTGCAGCCACAGCAGGGACTTGAGGGGCATACCACGCTCCAGGCTCCCTGGATGGAGCCACCACAGCAAGGACACCTTGGTCACCGACGGACAGGGGAGCGTCGCGGATGATGGGACCAGCGACGGAGCAAGGCCTGCTAAAGTAGTCGCATGTGGGCCCTGGCCCAAGGTACAAACTCTATCGTCGCCGCCATGGTCCCCAGTGCCTGTAGATAATGCCAGGCCGAGGGTGCCTTCATGGTTAGAAACTGTCTCACCAGCCGCTTTAGCTCTCTTGCTCTCTGAACCGGCAAGAACACCATGCCTTTGCCAGTGTCGAACCTTGCCCCAAGATACTCTATTTCTTGCGAGGGAACCAACCTGCTTTTTGCCAGATTGATCACCCATCCTGGACTCCATAGGAATCCGACCACTCTGGACGATGCCCTTAGACTCTCTTCCCTGGACTTCGCCCTGATCAACCAGTCGTTGAACGGATGGACCAGAATCCCTTCCTTGCGTAGCGCTGCAGCCACCACCACCATGACCTTGGTAAAGATGCACGGGGCCGTCACCAAGCCAAATGGCAATGGCTGAAATTGGAAGTGCCCCTTTGGCACTGCAAACCGCAGAAACTGCTGATGTGGCTCGCGGATAGGAATATGTAAATATGCCTCTGTGAGGTCAAGAGATGTCAGAAACTCTCCCTGCCACACCGCTACAATCACAGACTTCAGAGTTTCTATACGAAAATGAGGAACCCGGAGGCAACGATTGACCCCCTTCAATTTCAGGATCGAGCGAAACGAGCCTCTTTTTTGGGTACCACAAAACAAATGGAGTATCGACCGCAGCCGCTCTGGTCTACGGGCACCGGCACCACCACCCCCAGCAACAGCAGTCATGCTAGTGTCTCCTCCACTGCTGCAAACTTGGACGGAGATTTGCAAGGGGACTGCATGAACAAAGGAAGAACTGGTCTTGCAAATTCGAGGGCATAGCCTTCTCGCACCACTTCCAGGACGCATTGATTGGACGTGACTTGGGCTCAGGCGGAGAAGAACTGTCCGCAGAACTCCCTCCTGGGGCCCCCGGGGTCTCATTGCTTCCTAGGCCCAGAGGCGGAGGAAGAGGCCCCAAAACCCCTTACCTGCCCCTTGAAATTCCCGGAAACCATGCCCCTAGAGAGGAAGCAACCTCTCTGAAAGGGCATTGAACAAGCCGGCCAAAACCTCCGAGACTCCCGCGGTTGAGGCCGTGCAGGAGCGGAAGCACAACTCTGCTTCGGCCTACCCTCAGGGAGCCTGCCTCCCTTACACTCCCCAAGCTCCTTTACTAATTTGTCCAAGTCCTCCCCAAAGAGCAGCTTTCCCTTAAAGGGGAGCCTGCTGAGGTGGGCCTTAGAAGAACCATCAGCCACCCAGTTGTGCAGCCAGAAGTAACGACGAGCCGCTACCTAAAAAAAGAAAAAAATAAATAAATGCAGAAATGCAATTAAAATAATTAAAGGAACACCAAAAAACCCCACTAATTCCTAAAGTCTCTACAGTAAGCATATCCCCTGACTTACTGACTCCCTCCAGCTGCTTGGAGACTGAGTATACTGGAGGTGGGAGGTGCCAGTGGAATTTATATCCTAGGGTAATCAAAACGATGACGTGCTCAGTCTCCAAGCTGCTGGAAGGGGCACAACATAGAGGAAGGGGACTGGACTGGAGGGACGCTTGGGTATTTTATGGAGAATACAGTTCCTTTTTTTTCCCCACTGGTAGCCTGCTCCCTGATGCCTTAACAGGGAAACGCATGGCTGGGCATACCACACTGGCTCGAGGAATTCCAGTGCCCGCTGTGCTTTTGGCCTGCTCCGAGGGTGCCTCCATGGCTTCCCTGAAGACCCCCCCCCCCCATAGTCAATCAAGAAAAACAAGAGCAGCCCTAAGTAGTAGTGATTCCACGTTACTTGAGCCTACCTCAATGCACATCATGATCAGAGCTATCTGTGAGGGCCACAGCATTAGGCTTGCCTGAGCTCTCTGCCCAACAGCTTCTTTGGGAACGTCCCCCATAGCTTATCTCAATAGAAGAGAGGAATAGCAAAGCAGCACACAGCAATTCCACACCAATGAGTCTCAGCAATGCTCATTGAGCCCCATTATTGCCCTTAGTAGTATTATTGCTCTTTTTTATTAATTTAAATATTTTTTAAGATAGCTAAAATTGAAGTAGGCTAAGGCTGATTGGGGGAGAAAAGCAACACAATCTTGGAAGAATCTGAAAGGAAAGGAAAAAAAGAAGTCTAGAAAAATAACACAGCCAGAAACGGAACAGGTCCTTGCACTTACTGGCACCAAAAGCAGTCTCTGGGGGCCAGAGCCTGGATACTCTCCAACTGCTTTGCTCAACTGGAAACCCAATTCTCCAACTAGGCCCAGAAGCTCTCACACCAGATCACTCCTGCTGCACAGCATGCCCGTCACCATCTGCTGGAGACAGAGAATACTGGAAAACATGTGGCTGCACAGTGCCTAATATAGACCAGAGCTCACAGATTTATTATCTTTGTATTCATTTGCTGGCTGATGGGTACAACCCATGTGTTCTTGACTAGCCTGATGGACAATAAGGAAGAACCAATTGACCCATCCAATTTGCATGGTTGCTTCCTCTCCAGTTCTCTTTAGATAAACACCTAAAAATGTGGTGCATGGCGCTAGCCCTGTCTAAGGAAGAACTGCTATAGCCTAAGGCTACCAGCTCCATCAAGAGAGTGGAACAGGAGGAGAGAGACTGAAGAGAAAAAAAGCAAAAAAGAGAAAACACCTCAAAATAAACAACCTAAAAGAAACATGGCGATGAGCAAACAAAATAGCAAAATCATTAGGAAAAAAAAATGATTTTTTTTAGTCCTGGTTCTGAAACAAAAAAAACTGTTTGATTTCTAAGTTTCTAAATAATTTTGCATCACCAGATAATACATATAAAATTTTCATGCTAAAACCAATTCATCATCCTATCATTGTTTTTTTTGCAACGTTTCAACCCTGCTACCACCACTCTCTCTGTTTTGGGCATATCGGGAAGGAACGCTCCTCCCCAATCAACACCGCAAGGCCAACCAGGTCTCCGCTGCAGAACTTTAAATTTAAAGGCACCCCAAGGCAGGCATGGCAGGCCTCACCAGAGGGCCCTTTGCTGTGGCTCTTAGGTGCCAGAAGAAACCTTACAATTCCAACCAGGGGGAGCGTCCAACCCAACACCTCAGCTGGTTAAAAAAACACCACAAGATCTGACCAAGCCTCATCTAGGTTCAAGAAAAACAGCGTGAATCGCCCAACCAGCACTAATGTAAGTCCTCACCACGCACGAATCGACATCCGACTCAACCAAACCTCTGATCTGTAACATTTAATGTTTTTACCACTATAATCCACTACTACACGATGTACATTGTCCTCCAACAATGTAATTCATATAATGCACTGTAATATATGTAACATTGCCAAATGCTATTTATCTAATTGCACCGCAAATTACCTGCTGACCTGTAACTCGCACAACTCCGTGACACGGCACCCCACAGAAACCCACAAAATGGATACCCACAAATTAGCCCTTGCTATACTCTACCTTCTTCTCACATCATATCAGTTAACAAGCACATTCTCACACAGACTAGACGCTCATCCCACCTGTCACATTCCCATTATTCACACCACACCCAGACACAAGCTAGACGCACCACTATTTAACAGGCCCCACACACAAATCACCATAAACACCGCAACAGACTAGTGCGCATCAACATAATACAACCATATCAAACATTATACCCGCCGCACACACACGTCACTGAAATGCATCCTCATTAATGCAAGATCGATAAGGAATAAAATACCAATAATCACAGACATGGTAGAGGAAGAGAGCCCAGACATCCTCTGTTACAGAGACATGGCTCTCCCCCACTGACAATGTCCTAACAAACCTGCTACAGGGTACACGGTTTTGACCTCTTCAACTACCCCAGGGACTCCTAAAGAGGAGGTGGCGTACTCATACTATGCAAAACAGAACACAAAGCTACACCCTACCTAGCTAGTACCTTAGATGGGATGGACATGCTCAAGATCCAAAATAAGAACTTCTCCATCTGCCTCATTTACAGACCGCCAGCACCTGACCACAACTGTCTAACTCATATCCTTGAATCAGCTTGCACAGCCTACCTCAGCAAACTACACATCATTCTAGGAGACCTGAACCTCCCCTCATTGGACACCTCCCAGGCAACCTCCTTCCAACAAATTATAAAACTGTACCCACCCACAATAAGGGAAACATCCTGGATCTTGTCTTCCTCCCTGCCTCAACTACACATCACCCCCACTACACCTCCCCCCCATCCATATCTGCAGTTGCATGGTCTGATCACCACCTTGTAACCTTCAAGATCCCACTAATGAGCACTACTGCCAGTACACCGAATAGTCCACCACACACTTCACCCAATTATACAAAGATGCCTTCCTTCACAACATCCTACCCAGCTCTCAAACGATATCAAAGACCTAAACACCTTGCTAAGTACCTGGAATAGCACTATACAAAAAGCAGCATCCCCGCCCTAACAATCCTGTAAGGCACTCCCTCCAAGCACTCACACCCCAGAACTCCTAAAACTAAAGGAGGCAATTGAGAAAACTCGAAAAGAAATGGCGTATATCCAAAACACAACAAAACAAACTTCAATACCTTAACTTATTTACTGCCTACAAGGACAAAATTAACAAAGCTAAAAAAGAACACCACACCAGAATCATAAATCATGCCCTTAATCAACCAAGAGTTGTTTGGTTTTGGTTAGGTACCGGACAATGGCAAACAGAATGACTAAGGCATATGCAGCACTGAACTCCATATCCTCGCCGACTACTTCGCAGGAAAGCTAAAGAGCAAAAAACACAACCTCACTTCCCTCTCATCGGAACCCCTGAAAAATCCCAACGCCTGGATCACATTCCACACAACAGACCAGAAGCACCTACTAAATATAATATCTAACATCAACACAACTACCTCCACCCTGGACCCATGTCCTGTCTCATGGATCAAGGCCACAAAAACCGAACTCGCCCCATACCTCCTAATAGTAAACCAATCTCTACTCCAAGGTATTATGCCCACTGACCTAAACATGCCCTCCATTCGCCCCGTACTAAAGAACAAAGCAGAGATGAACCAAACTCATACAGACCAATAGCAAGCATTCCATTATTTGTTAAAATAATTGAAAAAAAAAAACACATCCTAAACCAACTCCAAGACTACCCTAGATACCAGTGCCCCCCTAGATGTGCATCAGTATGGCTTTCGACCATTTCATGGGGTCAAAACCTTGCTCCTAGCCCTAACTGATAACCCGAGCCATGCATTCCTATTAGTTTTCATAGATATTGCATCAGCCTTTGACAACATTAACCACAACACCCTCATCTCAAGACTGGAACATCTCGGCCTGGGCGGAATAGTCCTACTATGGTTTAAGTCTTACATCACAAACTGCAAACTATGGATTCAATTAGGGGAGGAATCTCCAAGTACCTTTTCACAAGACCAAGGTATACCACAAGGATCCGCCCTCCTATTCAATCTGTACCTACAGCCCATCACCCATATATTCAGGAAGCAGAACACTGAATACTATATCTATGCGGATGACATTATGCTGCCCCCTCCCCCAATAATAACCTAGCTGACTGCATTAATGTAAGTGAATCTTGGTTGAAATCCAACAGTCTCAGCATAAACTTTAATAAGACAGCAATGCTCTACATCACAAGGAATCAAAACATAACCCTACCCCAAACCATCACCATTAACATCACACTCCCAGTCAAGCAAAAGGTTAAATATCTGGGCACAATTCTAGACAAATCACTCAGCATGCTACCCCACCTGAAGCAAACAGTCAGAACAATCTTTTACAAACTAAAGACCATACAACACATGAGACCCTTCCTCGAAACAAACTATTTCAGGTCGGTTGTTCAAGCCATCATTACCCCTCACTTTGACTACTGCAACAGCCTGTTGCAGGGTCTTCCAGCAAAAAACCTATACATACTCCAACAAGCGCATAACATCACAGCCAGAATCATCTGCAAAGCCCAACTAACCGACCATAATCACACACCTTTTCATTGACCTCCACTGGCTCCCAATACAAAGCTGGATAAAACTACTCATGACAGCTTTTAAGTTCATTAACAATGTTGCACCATCCTTCCTCTCAACTCTTCTTCATACCCCCGCAGACACTAGATCATGAAGGAAGAATGCTCTTCACTCCCTAATAATCCCACACTCAATCCGCAAAACAAAACAAACCACCAGCTCCAGAGCATTCACATATATGGCCCCCAGCCTCTGGAACTCCCTATCATTATCCATCCACACAGAGAACTCCACGAGTTCAGAAAGCAGCTTAAAACCCACCTCTTCACCGCACAGAGAAGACAACTCACACGCATCACTGGCACATCAGTCCATTACCTAACATAACTGGTCGTAAGGAAAGCACAGTTACTTACCTGTAACAGGTGATCTCTGGGAACAGCAGGAATAAGTCTTCACATATGGGTACGTCGGTACAGACGGAGTCTGCGCGGGAACGCTTCCCAGCGTCCAATCAAAGAGCTTTTGGAAGCATCCCACCACGCCTGCGTGCTGCCTTCCCGCCTTTCCCAACTGCCTCTCCTCAGTTAAGTTTTAAAGCTGAGACAAAGAGAGAGAGAGGAAAGAAAGATAGATAGAGATACAACTCCTGGGGAGGTGGGTGGGTTGTGAAGACTTATTCCTGCTGTTCCCAGAGATCACCTGTTACAGGTAAGTAACTGTGCTATCTCCAGGAACAAGCAGGAATGAGTCTTCACATATGGGGACTCCCAAGCTGAGATGCCTGGAGTCCCAGCATGTCATAGGTTGGAACATGCTATCCCCCACAACACCAGGCATCCTGAGGATGGAGGGTAGGAGTTGAAGAGAAAAAGGTGCTGTGGAACAGTTAACCTAACATAGGATTGCAGACAAGGAGTCCATGTGTGGATGATAATTGTCATCAATGATATTGCAAAGACAAAATATTGCAATATGGACCTCCCCTAACAGGACTTCAGAGAAGTATGGAGGTTCATGGGATCTACTGGGGAACCCAGTAAAGGAACCTCGAGAAGGACCTCACTGTAAGTGGAGGTAGTAAACCTGTAGGAAAAGCAATGGAGGTCAGAATCCTGAAAAGGTAACAGGTAACCCCAGTAGGAAAAACTGGGGTAGTACAAAAACGGTGGGCCTTCAGCGGAAGGCTTTATGATAAAAGCCAAACTTTTTTGGCAGCAGAGTGGCTCACTCTTAGGAACAAAAAGAGAAAGGCTAACCGATTTGGACAAACAGGCCCAGTCCTTGTGGGGAGAAAGGATATGGGAACCCCTTGTATCCCAAAAGAAAGGACAAACGCCGGAGGCGTTAGAGCCTGTGAGTAGCTGAAGATCTGCAATGTCTCTCCTAACTGAAGTCAGCTGGGAGAGATATTGGAACATGGAGAGCTTCAGAGGAACCTAACCTTAAGGTTATGGTAGGTGTTAACTACCAAAGTGGTTATGAGTGTAGGACCCCAAAACATGCTGGATAGCATAAGTATGGGTAAAGCCCATCTGTCAAAACCATATAGCTATATGAGCCTCGACAGTCAGGTAGATAAAGCAGAATACATATCTACCGATATATATATATATATCTGTCAAGATCTTTTACTATGTATATGTATGTGTATGTATATGAGAATATATCTATAGTGAGATATGAAGGGCATAAAATACACACACGATAGACAGACATCTGTAAGATGTGTGCTATAGGTATGAATATATAGGCCTCTATATGGAAGTCTGCAAAGAAGCAGACAGATATGCCTACAAAAAGGTATTCACATAGGAAAATGTGGAGAGGAAAGATTCATCTAATAACAAGAAAGTGGAACCTACTTGAGAAGATATATAGAGAATCAATTCCCACTGGTTATGGCTACAGGGATGCTAGGTAGTAGAATAACCAGGATGGTTACGTGAAAAGCAGAGGATGATATCAGTCTGCAGCCAGCAAGTCCCGAGTATTCTAGAACTCTAGCATGGTAAGTGAACAGAAGACGCATAGGAATGAGATACCATGCTGACCTGCTTAAGGGCAAAAAGGTATCATGCGTTCTTACCATGAAGACGAGCTGGAAGGAGAAAATATATTCCCTATTGGAAATACTATGGACCAAAGCAGGGAATTAGCAACTCCTTAAGCTTTCACGTAAGAGGAGGCCTATGTCCTTTATATTAAAAAAAAGAACTTTTCTAGTCATGGGAGACATGACTGAAAAAGCCTTTTTCAACCATCTAGTATAGCTGTTGGAGAACAAGCCCCCCATGCTCTCTAGCAAGGGCCCATAGTGGAGAGCTTCTCTGTAGAATTGCAGAGAGCATGATGCAGGAGAATGAGGAGATAGAACTGGCTACAGGAGAGCCAGTAGCTATGTCAACTATGCTGCCAAACCCAGGGGAATGGAGATGGCAGAAAGAGAAGACAATCCAACAAGCTTGTAGTGAAAATATTTCCAAGACAGATGACAGCACTGACTTGGAGCCACTACTAAGACCAGACAGAATGTTAGTGGAGGACAAATCTGGTTGCTGGTGGACAAGAACCAGTGGTCGAAACATTAAGGCTCCTGCATTGGCAGCTGCTTGCCAGACAGCAGAAGAATGGTACTGTTTAAAAACAGAAAGAACAGACAAAACAAGAGTAGAAAACTCTGGACGTGTCTGATGAACTGCTTCAAAGCAAGATTGAAAAAGAGGAGTCAACTCAGAGAAGAGAACTCCGCACTGGAAAAGTAAGAAAACTAGAGAGGCTGAAGAAAAAGCCCTCCAGTGAAGCAAGACCGCTCTTACAGAGGAAAAACCCTGGTAAGAGGGTAAAGAGAATGGAGCTGAAGAAAACTTACAAAGTAGTAAGTTTATAGAAAAGAAAAAAGACATGCTGGCACAGGAAACTATCGTTTGATAGTGGATAGACCTCTTTTCCTAGAAGGAAAAAGAGGAGAACCCTGTGATCTAGAAGCATGAACATCCTGACAGCTCATAGAACATAGAAAGAATGAATGTCTTTTGGGAAGAGATCCATGTTTAGGATTTAGAATGACAGCAGTGGATTGTCTCTATTGAGAAGAAGCAACTGCAGATTGTAATCCCCAGAGTCACAAGTATCTGATGGATTGATCAGAAACCCTGTGGTTGCTGGGTTTGCTGAGCCTGGTGAGAGGTTGAACTCTGCAGACCAGGACGATGCTTCCCCTGTTTGGGAACATCTGTATGATGGGCAGATGATGCATAAAACCTTCTTCTCCTATGGAAAGAAAGTATGGCAGGACATTTCCTACCTAATGGGACAGAAGAAGGTGCAGAACAGCCCTTAGGAACAGGTAAGTCAGTGGAGAACTGAGTAACCTGACGTAAAGACTCCTTGTTGAAAAGTGTCTCCAGTGCAAGGAGTATGTCCCAGTCTGTGCTGTGCCCATTTGTCCAAGTCTGAAGCTTGGAGCCAGGCTCTACGTCGTGCCCCTATAGTTATAGCAGAAGTCCTGCTAACAGACTCAAAAGAGTCTAGGGAAGCACGAGTAAGAAACCAAGAGATATTCTAGAGATGCTTGAGCAGTGAAGAATAGTCTGCACTCTTGGACTCTGGAAGGGAAGGAGTCAAAAGAAGTAATTGCTTTGTGACCTCCTCAAGAGATAGACTCATATAGAAAATATATGAGAGAATTCTTGCAGAAAGCATAGATGTCTGGAAGGTTTGACGTCCAAAGGCATCAAGTGTCTTAGACTCACGACCTGGCGGATAAGAAGAGTGCTTTTTCTTGCTCTTTACCCGCCTCATTGCTGATTCCACAACTATGGAATGATGAGGAAGTTGAGTCTTTTGAAACCCTGGAGAGGGGGGCACCTGATAAGAGATCAGTTGCTCTGGAAGGTGGGGGTACCCTTAAAGGTGTTTCCCACATTCCTAGAAGGAGATTCTGCAAGGAATGATGCAAAGGAAGCATTATGTTCTCCTTTGCTTTGGTAGAAAGAGAGTCCTGTGCAGGATCATGTCCTGGGATAGGAATGGCAAGAGATCTTGCTATATCCAGAAGGAAACTCTGAAAAGAGGGTTCCCCAACAGGAATTTCCCTTGGACAGGTTAGATCTGAAGAACTAGCCTGAGCACCGACAGAGCTATCCAGATATATAGGAATAGAAGATCCTGCACAGTGCAGTGTGGAATGCTTAAAGGATGGTCGCCGGTACTGGCTGTCAGGAGCAGCGACCGTCATTACCACATTGTCCATGCCAGGTATCGACTCCAAGCTTGGCATAGAAGGGAGCGATCCTGTTGAAAAAAGCATGGTAGGAGTTGGCCACGATGCTACTGTGGATACCGGTACCGATGTCAATACCGGTACCGATGTTGGAGTCGAGCCCGACAAAGACATCGGAGCAGTCATCGGTGACAGTTCAAACGGTACAGAGGTAACCGAAAACCTTCGGGTGCTATCCTCGGTACCGAGCCACCGGTATCGATCGGTGTCGGTACCAAAGTGTATTGGTACCGAGTCTTCCAGACTAGAGAGCGATTCTAAACTCGGCATCGATAAGCGATGCATGGAAGGCACCGACCGTAAGGGTAATGAGGACTTTTGTACCGTGTTTGATACCAGTGAATGAAGGTCAGCTAGTGGCAACTCAATCGGCCTCGGGGGAACAGAGAGTTGTGGATCCGAATCAACGGAACCGAGCCTTCGGTATCGCCGAGAGCCGGTACCAAGGCGAATCGGTACCCAGTCCTCCAGACTGGAGATCGATTCCAGACTCGGCATCGAAGGAAGCGAGGCTATCGATGCACGTCTGGAGGGTACCGATGTCGGTGGTAGTATTGGTGCTGGTACCGATAATGAAAGGTCAGTCTGGAGTGTATCCACCGGTCCCGAAGGCACCGAGGACACCAGATGACCATCCCTGGTGAGGAGTGTTTCATCCAACACCAGTGCCGATGTCAGGGTATCGGTACCGCTCGAAGCGGATGCCACCACCGGACACGGCTCAGGTATGTTCTGTGAGGGGTGAACCCCAGGAACAACCTGAAACCCCTGAAAGGCTTTTGAGACCGAAGACTCCCGCTGGGGTTTTGAAGCCAGTAGGCCCTCGAGGGCAAGGCCGGAGCCGTCTACATGCAGTGCATGAGACCTACCACTCGAGGGCTGGCTAGTCTTAACAGACTGTTTGTGGGTTACCTGATCCTGTGTAGAAGAAGAAGGGTACAGTGCCCCGAAGCTGGAGTTAAACCGTGTATCGAGGGAACCTCGATATTGAAGACCTCTTCTCACCAAACTGTTGTCAGGACCCAAGCAGGTTAGGCACCGACTTCGAGGGTCTAAAAATAAAGTTGTACCGCCACAGTTTGAACATTTCTTGGAGAAAGTGGCTGGCAGTTCCATGAAGGAAAAAGAAGAGGCCTAAAAGGCCTAAGACACCGTGGGACACTATGAAGAAAAAATATTTCTTGAAAAAGGAAGATTTTACAAGAAAAGAAAAGAAAACACCGGTGGTACCGGTGGCGTCGGGAAGACAGCCACGACCACAAGAAAACTAAAGAAATAAAACAAGAATTTTCTGCAGTGACAGGAAGACGTCCTGCCGGCTCCACGGAAAAACGAAAACTGAGGAGAGGCAGTTGGGAAAGGCGGGAAGGCAGCACACAGGCGTGGTGGGATGCTTCCAAAAGCTCTTTGATTGGACGCTGGGAAGCGTTCCCGCACAGACTCAGTCGGTACCGACGTACCCATATGTGAAGACTCATTCATGCTTGTTCCTGGAGATTACTCAAGACTACACAGACCCTAATCATGCTCACCCAAACGAAAGAGTACCTTTGTATAGTTAACCTGTAGATAGTTACAATTTGAAAATGTTTCATGTCAAAGTTATCATGTAAAAAAGTTAGCTGCTGTTTTATGTAACATGTTGGGTTCCCTGTAAAACGCCCCTGATCTCTGGAAGGGGCGGTATAGAAAAATGTAACAAACAAATATTTAAATTACATGGAGTGGTGGGTTTACCCCTAAACAAAGACATGGGGAGGGGTGGCCTGCACAGAGCGACAGGTGCACCTAACTCTTGCCATCTTGCTGGGCAGACTAAATGGACCATGCTGGTCTTTATCTCCCAGAACAGCCCCTACCCCAAGAAATATAGAAACATAGAAACATGATGACAGAAAAAGACCACATGGCCTATCTAGTCTGTCCTTCCATAACAACAACTACAACAGTCCACTTTTTACCTTTAGAGATACTCTGTGTTTTTGAATTCAGTTACTGTCCTCATCTCTACCACCTCCACTGGGAGACCATTCCATGGATCCACCACTCTCTCCGTAAAGAAATATTTCCGCATATCACTCCTGAATCTCTCTCTCTTCACCCTCATCCCATGTCCCCTCGTAGCAGAACTTGCTTTCAATTGAAAGAGGCTCTCTCCCTGAACATTTATGCCACGGAGGTATTTAAACATCTCAATCATATCACCTCTATCCCGCCTTTCAGACACCGATGAAAGTTTTCCAAATATTGAAAATTATCTTCAGCAACAATATTCAATATTTGGAAAACTTTCATCAGTGTCTGAAGCTAAGTTCTATGCATGAATACTTGGTCTTTTAAAAAAAGGAAGTTGCCATCTGGTGTGGCTAGACTGAATTTCTAGCTTCCCTTGGCTTCCTCCGACAAAAAGTTTACATTTGATATATATATTTCTTGGGGTAGGGGCTGTTCTGGTAGTTTTTTGTTGCAGTGACTTGTACTACTGGTTTTGGGGTTTTTGTAATTTTGGGTCTTTATCTGCCGTCATTTACTATGTTACTATATTAGTGCTGGCCTCCAAACTGCTCTGATGGCCATCAAAGGCATCTTTTTGGTTCTTACTATCAAGCCTTATAATTACCCAAACAAACACCAAATGGAGTAAGCCCACTGTCCTAAACATCAGCTCATTCCATGGGTATTTAAGTTAGGACAGATATATTTATAAATCTATGTTGTTTGCCCCAAACCTTATTGGAAGTCCAATGTAGTCACCACATTGGCTCACTGCCTTGAATCATCTGTTCTTTGACCCTCTAATGCTCCATACCATAGAGTCACCACAAGCCCCCTACCTCACCTTCCCTTAACACTGTGTGCTCTCTCTGTTGAAATGATGCTTAAATTCTCACATTAGTTGCCAGAGCCAGGCATCTACCACTTAAATCAGTAAGGTGGTATCATATTATGTCTTCACCCCGGTAACATCATACCATGATGCTTTGTCTCTGAATTCTCTGTGAAAAATGTCAACTTCCTATACTTTACTGAAGTCTGACAAGTATTAAAATGTTTTATTATGCCCCCCCCCCCGCCCCTTTCCCCTTCATTTTTTCACTTAGCACGAGAGGAGTTTTTTCCTAAAGCATGCTGATTTTAGGAAGCTTAGCATGCGCTAAGTGCCAAAAATTAGTATAGGAGAGGTGGCGCACCTGTGCTAACTGCTGGATGCATGCCAGGCATGCCTCCATGCAGTTAGCACAGATGAAGGCACTTTGTCATACTAAACCAACAGTCACAATTAATGCAGGTGTACTTACTGCTATCCACTATTGAGGTGGTAGTAAATGCCCTGGCACCAACTGCAACGTTGCTGTATAATGTGTGGTAAGTTCCCCCCCTGCTAACTGCAATGGAGACATAGGGTGATGAATGGAGGTGGGAGAGGCGAGAGAAAATGAAGGCAGGGTGCGGAGGGTTTAGGAGAGTTTTTTTTTCTTTTACTCCAGATATTACCCAGCCATAGTGATATGTGAAGCCAAAAAGGCGAAATTAAAACTGGTCTTTCCCAGAGTCCCTCCAGTACATAATGTGTGACAAACGTACCTGTCTCGATGATCATTCCATTCTTTAATTTATAGACCTCTATCATATCTCCCCTCAGCCGTCTCTTTCCCAAGTTGAAGAGCCCTAACCTTTTAAGTCTTTCCTCAGAGGTATCCTTCCATCTCCATTTCCATTTTGATGGTTCTCCTCTGGTGTCTTGAAGCACTGCTGCTCCAAAATATGCATCCGGCAAAGCCTGCACATCCAATCGATAATGACGTGTGAACATAAGGTCGTCCAGGTCGCAGCCTTACAAATCTCCACCGGAGGAACTAAACTATGCTCTGCCCAAGACGCTGCCTGCGCTCTCACGGAATGAGCCTGGAGGCTACTCAGTACTGTCTTACCCTTATTAGCGTAGGCAAAGACAATAGTCATCTTGATCCAGAATGCCACTGAAGACTTGGAGGCCGCCTCTTCTTTCCTTGGCCCTCCAAACACGAAGCGATCTGATCTCCAGAAGGGCAGAGTTCTCTTAAGATACTGTCAGAGCACCCTGCGCACATTCAACTTGTGCAGTTGACGCCCCTCTTGTATCCTCCCGAGTTCAAAAGGCCAGGAGAGAAACAGACTGATTGAGATGAAAATTTGAAGTCACTTTAGGAAAAAACAAAGGCACGGGCTTGAGGGCCACCTTCTCTTTAGAAAACATTAGAAAGGGCCCTCTGCAAGACAATGCTTGCAACTCCGAAACCCTGCACACCAAGGATATGGCTACCAAAAACATTGTCTTTAAGACGAAATCTTTTAATAATGCCCCTGCCAACGGCTCTAAAGGCTGTTCCGTTACTGCTGTGAGCAACAAAATTAAGGTCCCACAGAGGAACCATTAGTCACACTGGAGGATGGATCCATTTGACCACTCTGAGAAACGAAACCATATCCGGATGTGCCGCCAGGTACTCCACCCCTGCACGTGCCCCCAGTAGCACGATGGTGCTGCTACTTGCACTTTTAAAGAACTGGGTGCCAACCCTTTCTCTAACCCATCTCGGAAAAATAAAATCTCTGGCGAGGAAGCGAAAGGTCAAATGGTCCTATCTGCACATCAGCATCATACCCACACATAGGCTAGGGTGGTAGACTTCTTTCTGGCCTTCAGAAAGGTCCCAATCACCATAGCCGAATAGCCCCTCCCCCTCAACTGTGCCCATTCAAGAGCCAAGCCATAAGCAAGACTCGATCCACTTGAGGCATCAGTATCTGCCTTTGTGTCAGCAAGGTAAGCCTGTCAGATAGGCGCCATGGGTCAGCAATCAGGAGCATGACAAGATCTGCATACCAATC
The DNA here is from genome assembly GCA_033557465.1 of Ichthyophis bannanicus. Lineage (NCBI taxonomy): Eukaryota > Metazoa > Chordata > Amphibia > Gymnophiona > Ichthyophiidae > Ichthyophis > Ichthyophis bannanicus. The sequence goes on from CM066042.1 coordinate 148,166,475, forward strand.
TGGAGCAATGAGAATCACTGGATCCTTGTGAGCTTCTATGCACTGCAGCAGGTGCCCAGAGCCCAAGGCAGAAACACAGAGAAGACTGTCAGATGGCCAGGCCTGTGTGAGAGTGTCTAGCCCTTCCAACATATGCTCCCCTCCATCTGCTGAAAAACCTGATCACTTCGGTATTGGATTGGACCGCCATCAGATCCATGATCAAAACCCCCAACGGACTGTGATCTGGTGGAACACTGCAGCATTCAGCTCCCATTCACCTTGGTCCAAGCAGTGTCAGCTGAGAAAGTCTGCCTGCATTCTCCTTGTCCACCATATGCACTGCAGAGTGGTTAAATTTAGCTCTGCCCACTGTAGCAATGGCTGAATCTCCTCCGCTAGAGTAGCGCTGCCAGTGAGAATGGGGAATCCTGATCTCCCCAAAAGATCCCCCTCCTTCCTATATATTTTGATAGACATTCCCTCCAGCTCGAGGGTACCGTCCTGCAGGGATTCTCCAGACATGAGGGGAGGCAGAGTAGCCTGAGAACACTGAGCTTGTTGCCTTTTTAAAAACAGTATACTTTTTGCATAGAAAATATAAAATCCATTGAAAAAAATGAGTCCGCTGGCTCCAGCAGCTTGTTGGACGCAGACTGCGGTGCTGAAATCTTTTTTCCATATGCCCTTGCTTGCTTTTTGAGCGGTGTCACTTTCTCTGATGAAACGGCCGCAGTTCCTGATTAAACCACAGGAACCGCCGAACCAGTCATGCTCACTAGCTCTTCTCTCCCATATAAGCCTGCATGTTCCCGATGCCTAAAACTCACTCCACCGATCTGCCCTCTCTATTGAAGAGATAGAAAAGCCCCTGCTCGTTAAACCCAGCAGCTCTCCTGACACGCGATGCACAAGAATAAAGACGCCTGCATACACAGAGCCCCGGAGACTGGCCCAGACAGGGAAGGAGAGAGCAAAGCTGACTAAATGCTATCCCCAACTAAGCACCTTAAAAACCAGTGATTGCAGCCCCTAAGATCTTAGAGATACTCGCACGCTGCCACTGAAGAAAATTGCTGCCTGCTGCACATACTATTTTATTTTAATTTTTTGAAAGTTACACAGCTCCTCACTGACAAGTTAAGGCATTCACAGACAAGTTAAGGCTAGAACAAGGGAAAGCCCAGAGATCTAGCACGAAGACCAAAGGCCAACCCAGCTGGGGGAAGGGACCAGGACTACCAGGTGATTTACCCCATGGGGCCCACCAAACCCACCAAAGGACCCTGGTGATGACTAGACAGGCCCTGCAGCACTGACAACCCTCACACACCCATCAAGAAATGGGGTGAAAAAAGTAATTAGATCTTACCTGCTAATTAGTGTTCCTGAAGGAACGACAGTCCAATCCCCTTTACTTCTGGGTTATGCAACCCTTCCAGCAGCTTGGAGGCTGAGCCCAACCTTTTTGGGGATGGAGCGGTATAAATACCACTGGAACCACCCACAGACCCCAGTAATCGAATGAAAAAGCAGACTTAACGAACTTCCATTAATAACCTACATAACATAACACCGCAAAGGAATATTTAACAACCAACTTTTTTTTTTTTTTGTAAGGAATAGGAGTAGGAGAGGAGGAAGGGCAACGGGAGGAGGTGGTTTACATGAGTCTGACCGAGCCGCCTTTCACCTGCACTCCTTCACCCAGAACTGGCCCCACGCTCGGTCCGCAGCTCCGCCCCTGACTAATAGGCCTTAACGGCCGACGGAAACAGGGTGGGATCAGGGACTGGACTGTCGTTCCTTCAGGAACACTAATTAGCAGGTAAGATCTAATTACTTTTTCCTTATTGTCACTCCAGTCCAGTCCCTTTACTTCTGGGATGTAACAGAGCAGTTCAATCCTGGGTGGGATCCGGCACACCGGACTGAAGCACCGCCAGACCAAACAGAGCGTCCGCTGAACTCTGTACGTCCAGCCTGTAGTGCTTGGTGAAGGTATGCAGAGAGGACCAAGACGCTGCCCTACAAATATCCAGAGGAGGAACTAGACTGAATTCTGCCCAAGAGGTAGCCTGTGCCCGAGTTGAGTGCACACACAGTCCCACTGGAACCTGCTTCCCTTTCAGGATATAGGCGGAAGCAATCGCTTCTCTGATCCACCTGGAGATGGAGGCCTTGGCCGCCGCCTCCCCTTTGTGCGGGCCTCCGAAATGAATGAATAGTCGGTCGGATTTCCGGAAAGGTGCTGTGCGGGAGAGGTAACGCTTCAAGGCCCTCTGGACGTCTAGGAGGCGAAGCTTGCTATCCCTACCTTCTTGCCCCTCGGCCGAAAAGGCCGGGAGAGTAACTGTCTGGTTCACATGAAAGGGGGAGATAACCTTGGGCAAGAAGGAAGGAACCGTGCGCAGGACCACCTTGTCCTTGAGAAAGGACAGAAAGGGAGGCTGAGAAGACAGCGCTTGTAATTCGGAGACCCGCCTGGCCGAACAGATAGCGACCAGAAAAACTGTCTTCAGGGTTAAGTCCTTTAAGGAGGCCCTCTTTACTGGCTCAAAGGTTTCCCCGATCAAGGCATTTAGCACTAGGTTGAGATCCCAAGGGGGGATGACCGACCTCCGTTGAGGACGCAGTCGTCTAACCGCTCTTAGGAACCTGGACACGTCCGCGTGGGCCCCTAGGGACTTGCCGCGAACCTTACTTCTATAGCAAGCGATGGCAGCCAGCTGGACTCGTAAGGAACTGTGCGCTAGACCCTTGTCAAATCCTGCTTGCAAGAATTCCAGAACCTCCGGAACCGAGGCCGAGAGGGGTTTCCTTCGGTGTTCCGCACACCACGCTTCGAAGATGCGCCAAACTCTTACATAGGAAAGACAGGTCGAGCGCTTCTTAGCATTCAACAGCGTCGTGATTACCGCTCCTGAATAACCTCGCTTCAGGAGCCGCGCCCTTTCAATAGCCAGGCCGTAAGCGAGAATCGATCCACGTGAGGCATCCGAACCGGGCCTTGCCTCAGCAGGTCCCTTTTGCAGGGAAGCCGCCAAGGCTGGTCGGCGATCAACCTCACCAGATCCGCATACCAGGGGCGACGAAGCCAATCCGGAGCTATGAGAATTATCAATCCCTGGTGAGCCTCCACCCGCTAGAGAACCTTTCCGATAAGAGCCCAAGGAGGGAACACATAGAGCAGACCCTCCGAAGGCCACTTCTGGGACAGGGCATCCAGGCCTTCGGACATTCTTTCCCTCCGCCGACTGAAGAATCGGTCCACCTTGGCGGACGAGAACCACGCCATAAGATCCATGACTGGGAGCCCCCAACGGGCCACTATTTGGTCGAAGGTCTCCTGCTCCAGTTCCCACTCTCCGTGGTCTATTTTGTACCTGCTGAGGTAATCGGCCGTGACGTTGTCCGTGCCGGTCACGTGCTGAGCTGAAAGCGCTTCCAACCGAACCTCTGCCCACTGGAATAGAGCGTCCGCCTCCTTCTCCAAGGCAGGACTGCTGGTGCCGCCCTGGTGGTTGATGTAAGCCACCGCGGTGACATTGTCGGAGAGAACGCGAATTGCTCTTTTTTGCACTAAGGCCTCGAGAGCCTTGAGCGCTAGGACGGCCGCCCGCAATTCCAGTCTGTTGATGGGCCATTGAGACTCCAACGGTGTCCAGCGACCCTGGACGAACTGGTCCTCGCAGTGAGCTCCCCAGCCTGCCAGACTGGCATCCGTCGTCAACAGTAACCACTGATGAGGCTCGAGGGGCATCCCGCGATCCAGATTCCTTGGGCACCGCCACCAGCGGAGGGCCTGTTTGGTCTGCAGAGCACAGGGTAACTGCATTGACAAAGGATGATGCTGGGGGGACCACCGACACAATAGAGCCCGCTGCAACAGCCGCATGTGAGCCCTGGCCCATGGCACCACCTCTATCGCCGCCGCCATTGTTCCCAGTACCTGAAGATAATGCCACGCTGAGGGGTTTCGTCTGCCCAGAAACTGCGTGACTAGAAGCCTTAGGTCCCTTGACCTTGTTCGGGAAAGGAACACTCTGCCTCTGCTGGTGTCAAACCTTGCTCTGAGATACTCGAGTTCCTGGGAGGGAGTCATCCTGCTCTTTGCTCGATTGATGACCCACCCCAAATCCTCTAGAACCTGAACCACTCTGGCCGTTGCCGGGCGACTTTCCTCTTCGACTTTGCCCGGATCAGCCAATCGTCCAGGTAAGGGTGCACTAGTATTCCCTCTTTCCGTAGGGAAGCCGCTACTACCACCATCACCTTGGTGAAAGTCCTTGGAGCCGTAGCTAGGCCGAAAGGCAGGGCCTTGAATTGAAAGTGGCTTCTTGGCACTGCGAATCTCAGGAACTGTTGATGGGACTTCCTGACCGGTATATGCAAGTAGGCTTCTGTCAAATCGAGGGACATTAGGAACTCTCCGCCCCTTACGGCTGCTATGACTGATCGTAGGTTTTCCATCCGGAAGTGTGGTACTCTGAGACAGCGATTGACCTGCTTTAGATCCAGGATCGGACGAAAGGACCCTTCCTTCTTTGGTACCACAAAGTAAATAGAGTACCGACCAGAGCCGCACTGGTCTGGTGGTACTGGGACCACGGCCTCGAGCACTATTAGTCGGGCGAGAGTTGCCTCTATCGCCGCCCTCTTTGTAGGCGAACCGCAGGGAGACTGAACAAAGGCTGGAAGTATTTGTTTTGCAAATTTGAGAGCATAGCCCTCTCTGATCACCTCTAGGACCCACTGATCGGACGTGACCCGGGACCAGGCGGGAAGAAACTGCCTTAAACGTCCGCCCACCGGCAGCCCGTCCCCCTGGACCCCCGTCATCTCATTGTTGTTTTCTAGGTCCCGAGGAGGAGGAAGAGGCACCAAAACCTCGACCTGCTCCTCGAAACCCTCTAAAACCTTGCCCCTTAGAGGGAAAATGGCCCCTGGGAAAAGGGTTTGACCTGGCTGAGCGAAACCTCCGGGGGTCCCTAGGTTGGTTACGCACTGGGGGTAGGGAGCGCCCTTGCTTCGGTCTGTCTTCCGGAAGCCTACCTCCCTTAGACTCGCCAAGGTCCTTTACCAGTTTCTCTAAATCCTCTCCTCTGCTGTCTTGGTACATGTCGGTATCAATGACATAGGAAAATGTGGTAGGGAGGTTCTGGAGGCTAAATTTAGCCTTTTAGGTAGGAAGTTGAAATCCAGAACTTCCAGGGTAGCATTCTCCGAAATGCTTCACATTCCACACGCAAGACCAAAAGGCAGGCTGAGCTCCGGAGACTCAATGTGTGTATGAGGGTTTTGGATTGGTTAGGAACTGGGGAACATTCTGGGGAAAGGAGGGGCTCTTCCGAAGGGATGGAGCCAGGCTGCTGGCATTAACCTTTAAAAAGGAGATGGGGAAAGCCGACAGTCGCCCAAGAGCGGATGGTTCGGAACAATGTATCCTTGAAGGATACTACCAAAAGCAGAGAGGTTCCAAAAAAAGAGTAAAGTAGCCCAAATGCCCTCGAGTATGGAGCAGACAGAGCTTAAAGATCCCAAATTACCCATGTCTACCAATAGCCAAATTAATATGAATAAAATACAGTCTCTAAAATGCTTGCATGCAAATTCTAGAAGTCTAAAAAATAAGATGGGAGAGTTAGAATATATAGCACTAAATGAGAGGTTAGATATGATTGGAATATCAGAGACATGGTGGAAGGAGGACAACCAGTGGGATACTGTGATACCTGGTACAAACTATATCGTAATGATAGAGCTGATCAAATTGGTGGAGGGGTTGTGCTCTATGTTAGAGAGGGCATTGAGTCAGAAATGATTAAAGTTTTGCAGGAAACAAACTTTGCTGTAGAATCTCTATGGATTGAAATTCCATGTAAAAAGGGAAAAGCGATGGCAGTGGGGGTGTACTATCGACCGCCTGGCCAGAATGAACAAATGGATGATGAAATGCTCAAAGAAATCAAGGAAGCTAATAAAAAAGTTACAGCACAGTAATAAAAATGGGTTATTTCAATTACCCCGGTATCGACTGGGTCAGTGTCACGGCAGGACATGCTAGGGAGATAAAGTTCCTAGATGAAATAAATGACTGCTTCTTGGAGCAGCTGGTTCATGAACCAACCAGAGGGGAAGCCATATTAGACCTGGTCCTTAGTGGAACACTAGATCTACTGCAAGAGATAAGGGTGTTGGGGCCACTTGGCATTAGTGATCATAGCATGATCGCCTTTGATTTAATTAGTGGAGGAGGGATAGTAAGGAAATCCACAGTACTACCTTTTAACTTTCGAAAGGGAGACTATGATAAAATGAGGAAAATAGTTAAGAAAAAACTAAAAAAGGAGCAGCTACAAAGGTTAAAGACTTACATCAAGCTTGGGTGTTGTTGAAAAATACTATCTTGGAAGCCCACACCAGCTGTATTCCACGCTTTAAGAAAAGTGGAAGGAAGTCCAAAAAACTGCCAGCATGATTTAAAGATGAGGTCAGAGAGGCTGTTGTTGCCAAAAAAACATCTTTCAGGAAATGGAAAAAAGAGCCAAACGACGAAACCTGGAAACAGCACAAGCACTGGCAAGTCAAATGCAAGGCATTGATAAGGCAGACAAAGGGAGAATTTGAGAAGCAGCTTGCTGCGGAAGCAAAAACACGAAATAAAGACTTTTTCAAGTACATTCGTAGCAAAAAACCTGTGAGGAAGTCAGTTGGTCCATTCAATGATAGAGGGGTTAAAGGAGCACTAAGAGGCGATAGCGGAGAGACTGAATGAATTCTTTGCTTCGGTCTTTACTGAGGAAGATGTAGGGATGTTACCCATGACTGAAGTGGTATTTAAAGGTGCGGAAGAATTGAAGGAAATATCGATACATTGAGAAGATGTATTACAACTATTAGATAAACTGAAGAGTAGCAAATCACCTGGGCCAGTACTAGTACAGATTATAAAATATAGTGCGGTATCAGGCTATAAAATGAATATGTGAAAAACTGAAGTGCTTAAATTAAGGTTAAATTCACAGGAAGAGGATAGGATACGGAAAACATTCCTATTTAAATGGGTTAACAAAAGTGTGATATATCTTGGATCCAGATTAGTGCAGAGGGGTCTGAATTATATAAGCTGAACAATGACCCAACTGTAAGGAATGTGCTAACGGATTTAGTAAGATGGGACAAACCCATTTTCTCATGGTTGGGAAGGATAGCTATAGTGAAGATGAATATACTGCCCAGATTGCTTTTTCTGTTTATGACTTTGCCCATAGAAGTTTCCACAGCCATGATAAATTTGGTGCAGAGAAGAATTTTCTCCTTTATTGGGAGACACAGGCCCCCAAGGGTGCAAAGGAAAATAATGTACAGAGCAAAAAAGGAAGGTGGTCTAGCGGTCCCTGAGATTGGAAGATATTATGAGGCAGCTCAATTGCGAGCGATAATGGGGCAGAAGTTGGAGAAAGACGGGCCTGAATGGAGCAGAATAGAGCAGGAGGTGGGAAGACCCAATAACATTACGGATTTGTTGTGGAAGAATAGGGAGGAGAGAGAAAGAGGCCTAGTTAGGAACCCATATGTGCTGAGTACGTTTAGAGCTTGGGATAGGAAACAGAGGGTGCTGATACAAATGGGAGGAAGTATTAGGAAACAGCGATTACAAAACGTGAGTGGTTTTTGGTGGGAGAAATTTCTGGGATATTCCAAAAAGATGACAGGAGAAAGGGTTACAGAGTATGGGGCAGGTATTAATGGAGGCTGGTCAATTAAGGTTGTTTGTTGAGCTCCAGCAAGAGTTTCAAATAGGGAAGAGTGATTGGTAGGGTTATTTTCAACTGGCACACTTTTTAGGGGGAAAAGATATAAAAGGCTTGAAAAGCACAGAGGCACTCTTTGAGAAGATGTTTAGGGTGGGGGACTTATCAAGAGGGGTGATTTCTAGGCTCTGTAAGGCCTTGAGCAGCCCCATGGATCAAGGAACACATATAAGGGTCTGGGAGGCAGATTTGGGAGGCCATTAGGATGAGCAGAGATGAAAAAGTATATTATGGGGTTATGACCGTTTTCCCCTGCAGCCAAGACGTGAAGCTCCAGAGTGCCAGCACCACCACCCTCATCTCCAGCTTGTGGATGATCCAAAAGGGTTTCCTGAGGGCTCCAGTGATCCTGGGCAAGGTGGCCCTCACAGTGTGCTCCCCAACTGGACAGACTTGCATCGGTGGTCAGGAGAATCCAATGAAGTGTTGAAGGGCACTCCTTCTGCCAGGTTCCTTAGATGCAGCCACCAATTGAGGGCTTTCTTGGTCTGAACCAGACAGGGAAGTCTCACTGAGAGGGGTTGGGGTCTGGTGGGACCATCGACAAAGTAGAGCCCTCCCTCTGCAACGGCCGCATATGGGCTCTTGCCCAAAGTACAAAGTCGAGGGCCGCGCCATCATCCCGAGCATCTGTAAATAATGCCAGGCTGAGGGCTCCCTCATCTGCAAGAGCTGACACACCAGCCGCCGCAGGTCTTAGACCCGGACTGGCAGGTACACCTTGCCCTGGCGAGTGTCAAAACACATTCCCAAATACGTGATCTCTTGGGACAGGGCCAAGCTGTTCTTGGCTAGGTTGACTACCCAAAAGCTCCACTCTGGCCGTTGCCTACTTGCTCTCTTCCATGAACTTTGCCCAAATCAGCCAGTCGTTGACATATGGGTATACGAGCAGCACCCTCCTTTCAAAGCGCCGCTGCCAGGACCACCATAATCTTGGTGAAGGTGCAAGGGGCAGTGGCCAAACCGAACAGAAGAGTCCGGAACTGTCAATGCCCCACAGTATGGCGAAACAGAGATACTGCTGATGGTCCGGCTGGATGGGGATGTGAAGGTACAACTCTGTCAGGTCGAGAGAAGTTAAGAACACCCACTTTCTGACCACCACTATGACTGACCTCAACGTTTCCATGTGGAAACGGGGAACCTGAAGATGGCAAGTCACATGCTCGAGGTCAAGAATGGGTCGGAAGGACCACTCTTTATTTGGTACCATGAAGTAGGAGTACCGACCGCAGCCGTACTGGTCTCTGGGGACAGGGACTACCACCTTTAACTACAGCAGTTGTGAGCGCGTATCTCTCACCGCTGCGGCCCTGCAGGGAGACAGAACAAAAGCCTGACCCACTGGGTGCGCAAGGTCGAGGGCGTAGCCCTCCTGGATGACCTGGTCAGACGTGATTTGGGCCCAGGCAGGGTAAACGTCCTACAGCTCACCTCCCACAGGCATCACCCCCACCTGCTTCATTGCATTTTCTTAGGGCCTGATGAGGCGGAAGAAGTGAAGCCTCTCCGGGCTCCTCGAAAGTCACAAAGCCAGTTTTCTTGAAGGAAAATTACCCTTCTGAAGGATGCCGAGCGAGGAGTCCGAAATCTTCTAAACTCCCGCAGTTGCATCCATGCCGCAGGAGTACTGCGAGCTTGTTTCTGCTTATCCTCCGTAAGGCAACCATCCTGGGACTGCCCAATGTCTTTCACCAATTTGTCCAGATCCTCCCCAAACAGTGCTTCCCTTTAATGGGAAGCCTGCTTAGACGGGCCTTAGAGGAACTGTCAGCCGCCCAATTCCAGATCCAGAGATAGTAGTGAGCCAAAGCACCTCCCCTCCAGGTCTGTTTTCTAAAACCTGGGACAGGGAGGAACCCCTCTCTGGATCTCCAGTGGCCTGCAACTCCTATTCTACCAACGCTGCCTCCTGGGCGCAACCGCAGCAACCCCCCTCTTCTGACACTGTCCCCCTTTCGGGTACCACAGACTAGGCACTGAGGGCACCTCAGCATTATGTCCTCCTAAGGAATCCCTCCACTAGAAATCCCTGGGGGCCTAGATTTATTTATTTATTTATTTATTGAACGGTTTTATATACCGCCTTTCAAAAAATCAAAGCGGTTTACATAGAACAAAACTTGAACATTACATTGAAACTTATTCAAACAAATTGATATCACAGCGAACATTAGATTGTACATAATAGAAAAGGTAATTTGAGGGTTACAATGCTGAGTAAATGCTGATTAGGTATATAGATGGTTTAAACATATATACAGATTTAAAATATTTACAAGTTTTGAATATTTTTTCATCTTATCTGGGCAAGAAAAAAGTATTGTAGTTCACTAGAATTATTAATGAAATGATTAAATGTGATAATGTGGAGAATTGAGTATTGTAAAACAGAGTAAGAGAAAGAAAAATGTAAGTTGTGTATTAATTAATGAGTATACATGAGCTTAAGTGGGAAATATTTCATCTTTTGGGAATGAGTCTCCAAAGTACTCTATAAATAGGTGAGTTTTAAGATCTTTTCTAAATGCTGAAAGATCTGTGATATCTCTGAGTTTATCTGGTAGAGTGTTCCATATTAAAGGAGCATTGAAGCTGAATGCCCTATTTGTTGTAGTTTTATTGAGCTTTGAAAAGTTGTTTGGAACAAGTAGAGTGCTCAAGTTCCTTTGTCTCACTGTTCTGGTCCTTGAATGAAATGTCAGTAGATCGGTTAGATATGATGGGGCTATCTCTCTTAGATGTAAGGGGAAAGAGACCCCTCATAAGTATCAAGACTAAAACAACAAACAAAAACTGAAACCAAAAACCCTATTCCCCCCCCCCCTTTTTTTTTTTTTTTTTAAACTCGAATCAAAGGTCGTCAACTAAAGTTCCACAGCCCAAGCCCTGAGTGAGAGGTCCCATGATTCCCCAGAAAGAGAAAAAAAAGGCACAAATGCACTCCTTGAACCTTACTGACGTTTGCCGCACCTGCCTGAGTTGCTGCTGCAAACTCACTAGGCCACTCCTACCACATGATTGGGCCTGCAGCATGCAGGGAAGAAGCCAGGTGCAACCGAGATCTGCCGTCGCCGCACAGTATCAACCCTGAGGGCTTCAGCAACTGAGACAAGCAAGCAGTCTTCCTCCTCAGGGTAAAAAACAAAGACACACTACTGTCCTGCCAGTCCCGCACTCAGCTGCACAGGAAAGCTTCGGCGATGGGGTGGGCCTGGCACACTGTCTGAGGTCCCTCTCCTCAACCGCTGATGCTGCTGCCTTCAACTCTTGGCTCCCGGCTCCTCGCCCACTGCACGGGTTTGGAAGCCAACTATCTTAACAGGAGCCTGCCACCTCCCCGAAACCTTCAGCAAGTGGGGAGAGAAGGGGAGGGAGAGCGAGATAAACCTCCAGAGTGTTTCAACCGACCCTAGTGACAAGGATGGGCAGAGTTCTACCGGGAACTAGCACCTGAACCGAAAAACTAAAACAAATGAATAAATACAAAATAAAACCAGAATTAAATTGAACTCCTAACTCTTCTTAGTTGTTTCTCCAGTGAACCCAGAATTCTGGCTCACTGCTACCTCCAGCTGCTTGGAGACCGAGTATACTGGAGCTGGTGGGAGGTGCCAGCAGTATATTTATGTGGAGGTCATCGAAAGGATGACTTGCTCAGTCTCCAAGCTGCTGAAAGAGGTGCACAAACAAGAATTACGGGATTGGACTAGAGGGATAATAAGGAAATCCAAGTACGCCATATCTAGGGCTCTCCCTCAGTTCAACTCTCTGGTCACCCCACCAAAGAAATTAATCAGATATGTCCGATAAGGCCTTCTCTCTAGTAAAACCATGCTGCCTCTGATCCTGCAAGCCACTGGATTCCAGAAACCTTGCTATTCTCCATTTAAACATTTCCATTAATTTACCCACCTCAGAGGTCAGACTAAATGGCCTGTAGTTCCCATTCTCATCCTTACTTCCACTTTTGTGTAGGGGGTCCACATGCACCCTTTTCCAGGCCTCTGGGACCACTCCAGACTCTAAAGCATTGAAAAGGCCAGACAGTGGAACCGCCAGAACTCTTGGATGTAGCCCAACTGGCCTGTAATTATGTTTTTTGTCAATGCTGTTTCCTGCAGTTTAACTAGTAAAAAAATAACACACACACTACTGCAATAAGGTAACAGGCAAGCAAGAGCATATTTTCTGTACTATGGTGTATATTTTTTTAAATGGAGGATCAATAAGAGAGAAATGAGCAATTTTGTACTACTAAGCAAAAAAAAAAAATTCAGAACTCTGGCAAGTACTTTAGGTTCCAGGGAAAAAAAAGTACATCCAAAATGTATATCTGTAGGTATAGAGATTTTTATTAAAGTAAAAAGGTTAGGTATCAGTCAAACTTCTCAGACTTTGGGGAGAGCAAGGGCAATCTTTACTGCTTTTTCCTTCGACTTTTTTTTCTTCCATATTCCTTCCAACTCATTATGAAGAAATTAGACCTTACCTGCTAATTATCTTTCCGTGAGTATTCTCCGGGCCAGTCCAGGGACAGTAGGGTAGCCAACCTCCTCCAGCAGCTGAGGACTGAATCTTATTCAAAGACTTGCTGACAGCCTGCTTCGCTCCCCCTGGTGTCAGAGAGTCAGTCTACCAATGTCAAAGCAGCCTAACTCTAGCACACCTTACGGTAACTGTCATGAACTCAGTAACTAATCAAACAAAACAAAAACAAACAACAACTCTACCGTTATGCCTCCTACGGACTTTTCCTTCTCATCCCTTCAACTTCTTTTTCTTTTTTTTTTTTTTTTTTTTTTTTTTACTTACAGCGGCTGACCACAACACTACCGCTGATCCCCTCAAGGGAGCCCCATAGCCAGCTCCCCCTCGTCAGAGCTCGCCGGCCCCCAAACTTACTCTTACAACACCGTGCTGCGCAGTCGGCCCACCTATGAGCCCGTCCTATAAATCCGAAACGTCACAGAACCGATTCCGTTCCGAACCCGGGTGGGTGCTGGACTGGCCCGGAGAATACTCAAGGAAAGGCAATTAGCAGGTAAGGTCTAATTTCTTCTTCCTCTTCGTCTCTCTGGGCCAGTCCAGGGACAGTAGGGCAGTACCAAAGTAGTACCTACTCTCAGGAGGGTCCCGCTAGTCCTGCCAGAATGGCTGAAGCCCCAACTTTAGCATCTCCCGCAGCTTGAACATCCAACCTATAATGCTTCGCAAATGTATGCAAAGACGACCAAGTAGCCGCTCTACAAATATCCACCGGTGGGATCAAGGCCATTTCGGCCCAGGACGTCGCCTGACCTTGAGTAGAATGAGCTCGTAACCCCTCGGGCGGAACTTTACTGCTCTTCTGATACGCTACCGCTATTGCCTTTTTCACCCAACACGCAATGGAGGCTTTGGAAGCTGCCTCTCCCTTACATGCGCCTCCAAAGAGAACTACCAACCTTTCTGACTTCCTGAAGTGTTTTGTCCTTTCAAGGTATCTATGAAGTACTCTACCGACATCCAATTTGCGTAGCGAAGTGCACCTACCAACTCCGTCTTTTTTCCGAAAGGTAGGCAGAGAAATTGGTTGATTCACATGAAACACCAATACTACCTTCGGCAGAAATGAAGGGACCGGTCTCAACACGATTTTCTCCTCCAAAAGCTGTAGGTATGGCTCTCTACAGGACGGCGCCTGTAGATCCGAGATTCTCCGAGCCGAGCACAATGCCACCAAGAAAGCAGTCTTCCAGGACAGCTCATTCATCGCTACTACTGCACTGAGCTCAAACAGTGCTCGTGCCAACGCTTCGAGGACCAAATTCAAATCCCAAGCCGGTACCACCGGCCGCACCAGCGGTCTTATATTCTTAACCACCCGCAGGAAATCTCCCTACATCCGGATGTAGAGACAACCTACTTCCCTGTACGTTACCTCGATAACAAGCCAGAGCCGCCAGATGCACCTTTAAAGTGCTAAACGCTAGACCTTTTTCTAAGTCTCCTTGCAGGAATGACAAAATGTCGGATATTGATACCAACAACGGACGAACCCCGCACTCTCCACACCAACCTTCAAAAATGCACCAAACACAGGTATACGCCAGCGAAGTAGATCTTCTTTTTGCCTGCAACATGGTAGCTACTACGGCTGCGGAATAGCTTCTACGCCTCAGGGGTGCCCTTTCAAGAGTCAAGCCGTAAGCAAGAATCGATCCACCTGCGGCATGAGAATAGGCCCCTGGAACAACAGATTGACCCGATCTGGAAGTCTCCAAGACCTGTCCACCAGCAGCCTCACGAGGTCCGCATACCACGCTCTCCTCGGCCAATCCGGTGCAATGAGAATTACCTTCCCAGAGTGCTCTGCTATCCTCCAAATGACTCAACCGATCATTGGCCACGGCGGAAATACATGTAGCAGCCCTACCGCCGGCCAAGGCTGAACCAGGCCATCGAGCCCCTCAGACATGTGCTCCCTGCACCTGCTGAAAAAACACGATGCCTTGGCATTGTCGTACATGGCCATGAGGTCCATCACCGGCTGCCCCCAGCGCACCGTAATGTCGTGGAAAACTGCCGCGTTCAACTCCCATTCGCCTGGATCTAAGGCATGCCGGCTGAGAAAAATCGGCCTGCACGTTGTCCTTCCCTGCCACATGAGCTGCCGATAGGGCCAATAGATGGCATTCCGCCCGCTGCAGTAGCCTCTGGCTCTCCTCCAACAAGACTGCACTGCCCGTGCCCCCTTGCCGATTGATATAGGACACCGTCACCGCGTTGTTGGAGAAATCACTGTGGCCCAAACGGAGTGAAACCTCTGAAACCGACCTCCTATTGGCACCTCCGCTTGAGCCCGCTCTCTCTCATTGTGGCTTCTTAGAGGAGCTCGGCTGGGAGCTAGCATAGCCCCTCCTGAAACCCCTTGCTCCCCAAAAGGACTGCCCCCTGGCCTGAAATCGGCATCTCTGATAAAGGAGCAAAACGAGTCCCTCGGAATCTATGAAATTCTCTGCCTTGACCTCTTTGCACCGATCCCGGCCTTGGACCCTTCGGACGATCCTCTGGTAGCCGGCCGCCTTTGGAGTCTCCTAAATCCTTTACAATCTTTTCCAACGCTTCCCCAAAGAGCAGCTTGCCCTTATAAAGGAGCTTACTAAGGCGTGCCTTAGAAGAAGCGTCTGCCGCCAAATTCCTCAGCCAGAAGAACCTCCGTGCGGCTACCACTGACGCCATTGATTTAGCTGAAATCCGCACCAAATCATAGAAGGTGTCAGCGAGATATGCCGACGCCGATTCCAATTTTGCTCCATCCGGAGCCAAAGCCGACTCCCCATCCTTCCCAGGATCGGTCTGTAACCATCTAATCGAAGCTCTGGACACATACGCTCCACAAAGAGAAGCTTGCAGCGCTGGAGCACTAGTATCAAAAGCTTGCTTGAGCAGAGACTCCAACTTTCTATCCTGTAGATCTTTAAGTGCTCCGCCCTCTACTGGTATGGTAGTTTTCTTTGTTACCGCTAACACTAACGCATCTACCTTTGGCATCTGCAGCAACTCCTTTTCCTCTTGTGGAACCGGATAGAGGCGGCCCATGGTCCGACCACCCCTCAAGGTGGCTTCTGGACATTCCCACACTGACTCCACCATCTGCCTAATCACCCTGTGGACCAGGAAACACTTCTGCTCTGTTCTAAAACCCTGAAGCAACGAGTCCTCCAGGGGTTCCGTCTGCACTGCCAGCAAGGAAATATTGAGAGCCGAAAGAGAATGGATAATAAGAGCCCCAAGCTCCTCCTTACGAAATACTCTGAAAATATTTGGGTCTTCTCCTGTTCCTAGCTCCCCCTCCTCTAGCTCTCCTGGCCAGGGATCCATGCCGGACTCCGAAGGGAGTTCTCCCCCTTCCGGTAACTGAGAATCCAGACCCTGACCTATAACATCCGCCGTTTCCCTGACAGACTGATCCCCCTTTGAAGTACCTTCTCCCGGGTCTCCAGCTGCACCCCCTGAGTGCACCAAATCAGCTAGGTTAGGGGAACTACTCTTACTATTCACCTGCTCCAATTTCATACAATATGCCCGATGAAGGGAGAGAATAAAATCTGCAGAAAACAAAGATTGTAAACCCCCTTGCTCCTCTGAAACCGAGCTCTGGTTCAAAACCGCTGTAGGGACTGTTTTCCTGGACTTAGTTTTCTTCTTTAGCGATTTCACCTGCAGCGCGGGAACGCTATCTGTGCCCCCTAAAATGGCGGCCATTCCAGCCATTTCTGAAGCGGCCTGACATTTTGGAGAAGAACTCTGTACCGCCAAACTCCCTTCCATACTGCTGCCGAACAAGCATTCTAACCTACTGCTCCTTCTGATGCAGAACCTACACCAACCGGAACCTGTCAAGCCCCGACAGCTCCCGCATGCTGCCGCTACTGATATCGATCGCGGTTCCCCCACGGCAAGCCAAGTTAAAGTTACCCGCTTTTAATCGCTGCTTCCTCCGACCTGTCAACCCCACTGCTAGCGGGTGAGCAGACTCGGGCTCCGGAGGCTGAGAACTGGACTCTGGGGCTCCCAGTGGGCCAATTATTTTCTGAGGGTAGGCTGCGGTCTTTTGGGGCACTTCAGGAGGAATTTGATCTTCCTGACTATCATGTTTTTCACTATACGCAAGTGGCTCACTGGGTACAAGCTCGAAATGTGCGCTCTCAAGTGGCCCACGACTTGTTGGACATAGAGCGATACTGTGCGGAGTGTACAACCACGAAAGGTCTTATGGCTACCTTATATGCCCATTTGCAGGCGCAGCACCCAAGACTAAGCAAGTATCGCGAACAATGGAATTCTGACTTGAGTCTCCACTTTACTGAGCAGCAATGGGAGCAGGTAGAGAGCAGGTTATGGAAAAGTTCGGTGGCTATTAATGTCCGTGAAACTAACTATAAGCTTTTATACAGATGGTATATGACACCTGAGCGGATCGCTCGCGTGTATCCCGGGGGCTCGGATCTGTGCTGGCGGAGATGTGGACAGAAAGGTACTCTGGCGCATGTCTGGTGGTCCTGCCCTCGCGTTCGAACCTTTTGGAGGGGGATTCAATACTGCTTAAAGCAGTTAGTTGGGCTGACCATTCCCTGGGACCCGGGCATTTTCCTTTTTGGTGGTAATGTGCCAGGGGCATGCAACTCCCAGCTGGCCTTGATTCGGCATGGTCTGAATGCGGCGCGGCTATCTGTGGCAACAGCATGGAAGCAGACCCTGCCACCATCCTTTACTACCTGGTTGGAGCGGATGTGGGATATATATACAATGGAACGCGGGGTGGCAGCCAGTAAGTTGCAATTGCCTCGCTTTGAGCAGGTGTGGGAAGCCTTTGTCTTACACTATGGTTCATGAGGACTTGAGGGCGCCGTGTAGCCCGTGGGGGGGCTGGTACCGTGCTGCCTTGTGAGGTGGGGGCTTTGAGTTTCCCTTTAGCTTCCTGAGAGTAGGTTGGCTGGCCCGATCCCTTCATCTGTAACGGGCCTGGAGGTTTGTGGGGGGGAGGGGGGGAATGGGGGATTGGAGGGTGGGGGGTAGGAAGAGGGCTCTGGGAATGCTCTCTGCTGATAGATGCTGAGCTGGGCAGGGGAGAAAAGAAAAAAAGGGGGGGGGGCGTTTTGTTGGATGACTAATTGATGTTTGCGCTCTTTGCCATTGTTACCTTCTGCTATTGTATTATGCATATAACGTTTGAGGCCTTTGCGTGTTTTGTGTTTATCTGCTGCCTTTCAATAAAAATTTTAAAAAATCCAACACACAAGTTAAATTACAAAAACAAAACAAAACAAAAAAGAATCATGCTGCTTATTTCATACATGATGATTCAGCCTTTAATGAAGGCTTTCCAGAAATACTGCAACTACAGCACCACCAAAAAAGGTTATTTTTACTAGGATCACCATATTTTTATATTTCAGCACTTTGAAATTAAATAGGACATAACTCAGACTGGACTTTAGATGAGAAAAACACCCAATGACAATTACAGGAAATAACTGTAGCTCCAGCACAGCAAAAATATAAAAACTCCAAGGCCAACCACCTAGTATATGCAATGTACATCAACGATACTTGGTCAGTGCTTTGAGAGCTCAAAAAAAAAATAATAATTCAGTGAAACTGCATGACATTAACATCAACTGTCAGCTAGTGCTCAAACTTATAATACACTGCTAGGAAACTTGAAAGTACCAATATAGGAACAAAAAATACAAGGAGTTAAATAGAAGACATTGACTGCTGAAGAAAGCAAGGGTCTTAACACAGACATGTCAAAATACCTTTCATTCTCTCGAACTAGTGGAATGAGTCCCAAGTTCAAGATTTAGAAGATAGATATTGGGTCCCTCCTCCTCCTCTGTCACACTCAATGTAATTTAGACTAGCTAATTTTTTTTCTAGGAAGCTATATGCCAGCAACTCACAAGGATTAATCAAGAGCTAGATACCTTCTTCAATAAAAGCACAGTTACTTACCTGTAACAGGTGATCTCTGGGAACAGCAGGAATAAGTCTTCACATATGGGTATCGTCGGTACCGACGGAGCCTGCGCGGGAACGCTCCCAAGCATCCAGTAAGAAAGCTTTTGGGAGCATCCCACAGCGCCTGCGCGCTGCCTTCCCGCCTTTCCCAACCGCCTCTCTCCAGTTTGAGTTTTAAAGCTGAGACAAAGAGAGAGAGAGGAAAGGAAAGATAGATACAACTCCTAGGGTAGGTGGGTGGGTTGTGAAGACTTATTCCTGCTGTTCCCAGAGATCACCTGTTATAGGTAAGTAACTGTGCTATCTCCAGGAACAAGCAGGAATGAGGCTTCACATATGGGGACTCCCTAGCTGCAGATGCCAGGGAGAGACCCCATGGTTGTGTGCCCTTGCAGAGGGCTCCACTTCCTCCCCATGGATCTCTGGCATCCAACCAGGGTAGGTGGGTAGGAGTTGATTAGGAATGGAACAGGTGTTTGAGGACAGCCTGATCAAACGAGGCATCCCGGCGGGAGTCCTTGTCCAAACAGTAATGGGCTGTGAAGGTGTGAACCGAGGCCCAGGTGGCCGCTCGACAGATCTGGTTGATGGACACCGAGTTTAGATGAGCCATTGAGGCTGCCATGGCTCTCACCTTGTGAGCTGTGACATGGCCCTCCAGAGAAATGTTCTTACTCTGGTAGGCGAAAGAAATACACTGAGCAATCCAGCTGGATAGTGTTCTCTTAGAGACTGGAAGTCCTAAATGAGAAGGATCAAAAGCAACAAAGAGTTGAGCAGACTTTCTATGTTGCTGTGTTCTTTGCAAGTAGAAAGCGAGAGCTCTCTTACAATCCAAGGTATGAAGATTCCTCTCTGCATTTGATGCATGAGGTCCTGGAAAAAAGACAGGTAAATATACCTCCTGGTTCAGATGAAAAGGCGAGACCACTTTAGGCATAAAGTGTGGATTGGTCCTGAGGACTACCTTATCATGATAGAACCTTGTATAAAGGTGGATTAGCCACCAAAGCTTGCAGCTCACTGATGCGGCGTGCTGAGGTGACTGCAATGAGAAAAACAACTTTCCAAGAAAGAAATTTCAAGGAGGTGGTGGCTAAAGGTTCAAAGGGTGGCTTCATAAGCTGGCCAAGAACCAGGTTTAAGTCCCATGCCACTGGAGGTGGTCTAATGGGAGGTTTAGTTAACAGAAGGCCTCTCATGAATCTTGCTATAAGAGGGTGAGAGGAGATAGGTTGTCCATTGAGAGGCTCGAGGGACGCTGCAATAGCACTCAAATGGACTCTGAATTCATTTTTAGGCCTGCATGGGATAGATGCAGGAGATACTCTAATAGAGAATTCAGAGGTATTGCAAGAGGGTTTAGACCAGGGGTCTCAAACACGCGGCCCGCGGGCCGCATGCGGCCCGCAAGAGCATCTTGTGCGGCCCGCGAAGTACCGGCGAGTAAAAAAAAAAAAAAATTCCAAACTTGCCGCCGCAGTATTAAGCGTCCCGCGGGCCCCTCTGCCTGGTCCTCTCCTCCCTGCAGCATTCAGCTCCAAAAGCGGCGGCTTTCAGAGCCGCGAAGAGAGAGAGAGTTTCTCTCGCGCGGTTCTGAAGAGCAGCGCGAGAGTCTTCAGAACCGCGCGAGAGAAACTCTCTCTCTCTCTCTTCGCGGCTCTGAAAGCCGCCGCTTTTGGAGCTGAATGCTGCAGGGAGGAGAGGACCAGGCAGAGGGGCCCGCGGGACGCTTAATACTGCAGCAGCAGCAAATATACATTTTTTTTTCATCTAATTTGGCTGATGGTGGGAGGGGGGTTAGGACTGGTAATGGGCTATGGGGGGGGGGGGAGGCTAGGACTGGTAATGCCCTATGTGGTGGTAACTGAAAATGGGGTGATGGGGGTAACACTGAAAATGAGGTGATGGGGGGGGTTAGGACTGGTAATGGGCTATGAGGGGTAAGACTGGAAGTGGGCTATGGGGGGTTAGGACTGGTAATCGGCTATGGGGGGGCTAGGACTGATAATAGGCTGGGGGGTCTGCTAGGACTGGAAATGGGCTGAGTGGAAGGGGGGCTTGAACTGCAAATGGCTGATGGGGAGGGGGGCTTGGAATGGAAATGGGCTGTGAGGGGAGGGAGCTAGCACTGGAAATGGGCTGATGGGGGGGGAGCTACAATTGGAAATGGGCTGATGGGGGGCTAGGACTGAAAATGGGCTGATGCAGTGACTAGAAGGGAGGGGGTGCTATGTGGGACTGGAACTAGAAGGGAGCTGATGTTGGGGGAGGATTAGAATGGGATGGAGCTGGGAGAGTGAAATGGAGAGGGGAAAATATTTTGTGTGGGAGGGAAGACAAATCTACAATTGGCCAGGTAAGTGGGGATTGAGGATGGAGGGGTAAAATTTGAGTGGATGAAAATAGGAATGAGGAAAGAGCAAAAGGAGAAAGATTAATATGTTAAAGCAGATGTAGAGGGAGAATGGAAAAAGCTAGAAGAGAGAAGGACAAATGGACAGCAGACGATGGAGAGTTAGCAGAAGGCACGAAGAAACCAGAAGAAAGTGGCTGGAACTGAAAAAAAATGCACAAAAGGTAGAAAAATATCTTTATTTTGAATTTATTAACTGGAATATGTCAGTTCTGGGAAATGTGCATCAATAACGCCTGCGCTTTGTTTAGTACAAGAGGAAATTAATTTATAGTTTTATTTCTACAGTGTTGTTGTACATTCCAAGTTTGGCTTTTGGGGGGTCCCAGTTTAAATTGTCTTGTTTCTAAATTTGGTTCCTTGTTTGGTGATGGTGTATTCTGCATGTGTAACTGAGCTGAGGTATTCTGTTTATGTAATTCCTATTTGACATTGCTACTTGTTCTCTGTCCCCAGTAGGTCATGTATTGTTATTCTCTGAAATGTATTGATTTAATATTTGCAGTGTTGCCTTTTGATAGGTAGGGTATGGTGCTTTGTGAGTCCTGGTAGTGCTGTTAGGATATGGCGGGTTTGATATGGGTTCTAAATGGGCAGTGTTTGTTTGTAGTAGTTCCTAATGTGCCTGGCGGTTGCCACTGGATTATAGTAATGTAGAAATCTTTTAGTCTTTCTTTATTCATGCACTCATTAAGAGGCATGTTTACTAAAAGTTAGGGTATGGTAACATTATGCAAATATTTATGCAAATGAGGTCCCACGTCTCATGCGGCCCCCGGGTTATTTTACAAGTCCTCATTTGGCCCTCAAAGCAATTTGAGTTTGAGACCCCTGGTTTAGACCCTTCTCTGAACACCAAAATGGTGAATCTTTTCCATTTGAAAGCATAGGAACGTCGAGTAGAAGGCTTCCTAGAGGCATGAATAACATCTCTGACTTGTTGAGAGATGAAAATCTTGAAGGTCTAGGCCCTCAGCAACCAAGCCCTGAGATGGAGCGACTGGGGATTTGGGTGCCACAATGTTCCGTCTTCCAGGGACAGAAGGTCTGGTGCAGAGCCTAAGTCCAGGGAAGGAGCTTGAGAGAGATGCAGAAGTAGAGGGTACCACACTTGGCGTGGCCAATGTGGTGCTATGAGGATCATGGTCCCTCGATCTCTCTGAAGCTTGAATAGTGTTTTGGGAATTAGGGGAATTGATGGAAAGGCATAAAGGAAGTCTTGACCCCAGTGAAGGAGGAAGGCATCCTTGGCCTGAACTCCCTGACACGGAATTCTGGAACGGGAGGGAGGAGTGGCTCAGTGGTTGGGACAGGTTACCTCAGGCCGGAGGGCTGGGGGTTCAATTCCCACATGGGGACAGGTAACCTCAAGCCGGAGGGACTGGGGTCTCTAGTCCCATGGCTGCTCCTTGTGGCCTTGGGCAAGCCACTTAACCCTCCATTGCCTCAGGTACACTTAGATTGTGAGCCCTGCGGGGACAAGGGAATAAAAAGTACCTGTTGGTATAGATGTAAACCGCTCTGATGCGTAAGTGAAGGGCGGTATATCAAATGCCTAAACCATAAACCATAAACCATAAGTTTGGTATTCCACGGACTTGCAAAGAGGTCTATGTCCAGGATTCCCCAAATTCGAAAAATCCTGGCTACCTGGTCCATGTGGAGGGACCACTTGTGTGGGAGCAGAACTCGACTGAGTCTGTCCGCCCAAGAGTTTTGAATACCTGGAAGATATACTGCCAGAAGATGGATGTGATGCTCTCTGGCGAAGGCCCACAGTCGCAAAGCTTCGTTGCAAAGCGACAGAGAGCCAGTCCCTCCCTGCTTGTTTACATAGAACACGGCTACTTGATTGTCCATATGGATAAGGACTGTCCTGTAGCTGAGCAGGGAATGGAACACTGAGAGCTAAGAATATTGCTCTGAGTTCCAAGAGATTGATATGCAGAGAAGTCTCCTGTGGAGACCAGATGCCCTGGGTGGAGAGATCTTGCAGATGAGCTCCCCAACCCTTTGGAGAAGCATCTGTTGTGAGAGTTGCTTGGGGTAACGGTTGCTGAAAAGGGGACCCCAGCAACAGGTTCTGAGAGGACTTCCACCACTGGAGAGACCAAAATAGACGACTGGAGTTTGCTATTTTGTCTGACAGGCAACCTGAAGCCTGAGTCCATT
The DNA here is from genome assembly GCA_033557465.1 of Ichthyophis bannanicus. NCBI lineage: Eukaryota > Metazoa > Chordata > Amphibia > Gymnophiona > Ichthyophiidae > Ichthyophis > Ichthyophis bannanicus. The sequence continues at coordinate 148,189,371 of CM066042.1, forward strand.
GGGTGGACAAAGTCCATTGAGCTGCCCTCATGTGAAGGCGAGCATATGGAACCACATGCACGGTGGATACCATGTGGCCTAATAGTTGTAACATCTCTCGAGCAGTTAATTGGGACTTTAACTAAATCTGGGAGGCAACGGAGATTGTTGCGGTACCGAAGGCGTCGAAGCCTGCATAAATGCCGTAAGGGTGCGCTGTATGGATAGAATTTTCTGATCCATCGATGTCACCAGAGTCTGGATGTCGGTACCAGTGGAGGCTACCGGTACCCCAGAACACGGCAACAGGTGATCGATCGAGGCCGCGCCATCGATGTCAACCTGTGACCCCATAGGTAATGCTTTGGAAGCCGGAACTTCCCACCGGGGTAATTTTGCCGGAGCGGAATCCACGAGGGCAAGCCCGGAGGCATCTCGATGCTTGGAGGGAGATTTGCCCTTCGAGGACCGGCTAGATTTATGTTTGGTTACCTGAGATCCATGGGAGGAAGAAGCAGCCCTGGAAGACGTCGATGCCACCGAGGCTGCATCAGAGGGAAACAGGGTACTGAGCTTGGCTGCTCGGTTCTGCCGACCTCTTTTAGACATCATGGTGCAGGACACACAATCCGTGATGGAATGGTCAGGACCCAAACATTTAAGACACCAATCATGGTTGTCGGTGACAGAAATAGTACCGCCACATTTTGTGCACTTTTTAAACCCGGAAGCGGGCTTCTCCATGAGGAGAAAATATTTAGGCCTAAGGACCAAACTGAAAATGCACAGTTGAAGAAAATAAAAGTTTTTTGGGTTTTTTTGAAGAAAGAAAGAAAAGAAAAGACCGGCGGTACCGGTCTGACGTCGAAGGCAGACGCGACACAGAAAAATAAAGAACTTCTTCTGCGGTAACAGGAACACGACCTGCTGGCTCCGCGGAAAAGAAGAACTGGAGAGAGGCGGTTGGGAAAGGCAGGAAGGCAGCGCGCAGGCGCTGTGGGATGCTCCCAAAAGCTTTCTTACTGGATGCTGGGGAGCGTTCCCGCGCAGGCTCCGTCGGTACCGACGATACCCATATGTGAAGACTCATTCCTGCAGATAGTGTTAATACATACTTCGCTGCTACCAAGCCATAACATGGGAGTAAATCTCTGTATTATGGTTGAAGGGTCCACTCTAATTACATCTAAAATTAGATTCCAAAATGAATCATCTCATATTTCCATCAAAGGTGGGAGACCTTTTGCACACAGCTATTTATGATAAAGAGTCTGATAAATGAATCTCAGTCTTTGGGGTGGAAGACACCAGCTATACCAGTAACTTACTGACAAATACAAAAGCACGGGGGGGGGGGGGGGGCGCAAGCATCCTAAAAGCAAAAGGGACTAAAACTGCATGGCAAGCATACCCGAGTGACTTATCAGGAGTATGCCAAGACTAAAAGGTATGTTTACTAAACAGCAGTAGCGGCTTCCATGCGATATCGGAGCCAGAGCCCCACGCTGTTTAGTAAACATACCGCTAAATCTGCAACAAAGTTCTCCACAACTAGCAGGCTGTATACTCTTATGTATAAAAAGCTGGTTTTACAGTGGGACACACAAAACTAAAAATCAGTTTCAGTTTGTCCCATAGGGAAATCTAGGCTCTCAGGGATTCTAATAAGCAAACCAGCCAAAATGCAGAACAGGATGACTAACAGAATATATTGAACTAAGAGAATTTCTCTCATGCTGTTAAAAAGGCTCTATCCTGCCCCAGATTATTTTTATGCAAAATGTTTTGCAAAGCAGAGGCCTTTAAAATAAAATGTAATGCCATCTTTTATTAAAAAAATAAAATAAAAAAAATCCACCAGTCAACAAAAATGCCTACCCCAAACAGAGAGAACACAGGCTTGACAGCACTTTTCCCCCAAGAGGTCTCAAACCGGCTTTGAATTTTATGTACAAAGAATATACTTCAGGCTGAGGAACAGAGGGACTTTTCACAAAAGACACATGGGCAGGAAATACAAGTTCACTAGCAAAGTTCTTCTTCCGGCAGAGTAATTGAAAATAGAAGCCCTCCACAGAACAGGAAACTGGACAGATGGCAAAAATAAAAGGAATTAAAACAAACTCCCCTGAAGAAAAATTTGGGTGCAACGCCAAGAGCTGAAGCCAATCCTGAATCTTCAGATGAGACATGTTGTACCATTGAGTGAGAGGAAGAGTGTGCATTTCTTCCCTACTTATGTTGGCATTTTCTATTCTAAAGGGACCTGGTCTGCACCCGAGGTGAACTACTGTAACCTTCCATGGGATGTCACATTCCACCGTAAGAAAAAGAAAAAAAAACAAACACCCACAGTACATCCCACCTGTGTGGAAAACAAAAAAAACCCCAAACACAGTTAAACAGAACCCGAAGAAACAACTGGACACAAAAGAACCAATCAAGAATTCTCTGGTGGTTCAAATATAAAATATATTAAAGAGAACAAGAGGGCTCACTGCAAGACTTGACAAATCCCAGGCACCAGGTCGCCATGGCAACTACAAATTGCACCCTGGCGCCAAGGATTTGAAAGTTCCAGGTTCAGCTAGGCAATTCTTCCCTACTCTATAATAGATTCTCCACAAAGAGCCCGAGCCGTGTGAGGAGGAAGCACCTGCTGATCTCACCTTTCAAGTCTTGAGAGACTTGAAACTATGAGATCAGCAGATACTTCCTCTACTGTGCGCTTCGAGCTCTTGTTGTAGAGAGCCGATGTGGTGGGGTGAAACTTGTTCTAATTGCTGTTGACTGTGTTACAGTAAAGTCAACATACTTTGCTCTTGTGGAATCGGTACACATTGCATAAATCTAATGCCTTTTACTATGGTCTGCACTAGAGTGCAACTATTGCCCTTCATTTTGGTTGGTGTTAGGATGAGACAAGAACTCGCTGCAGTCTGTGCTAGAACAAGCACATATTTTCATGTAGCGTGGCAGAAATAGTAAGAGACTTAGGGTGATAGCAGTGGGGGGCGGGGCATGAGAGAGACTGGCTGATGACGGGAGGTTATGAGAGAGAGAGAGAGAGAGCATGCTGATGGCAGGAGGTTATGGGATATTTTTTTCTTCTTCATATATTACCCTGCCTCCTGTGCTGACAACCTACTCATTGGGGTTGATGGGAGGGAAAGGAGAAGGGCTGCTGCCTTCTGTTGACACTATGTAAATATCTCAATATGTATACTTTAGAGAAGAAGGCAGGAGAGAGGAGATATGGACAAAAATGTTTTAATACCTCTGTGGCATAAATATACAGGTGGAAAGCTCTGCAATGACAGAACATAGGATGAAGGTGAAAGGGGATAGACTCAGGAGTAATATGCGGAAATTTCTTTATGAAAAGAGTGGTGGATGCATGGAATAGTGTCCCAGTGGAGGTAATAGAAATGAGGACAGTATCTAAATTCAAGACAGCATGAGACAAACACGGATCTCTAAAGGGGGGGGGGGGGGGGAGAGAGGGAATTATAGTAGTTGATATGGCCTATCTAGTTTGCCTTTCCTATGGTCTTTTTCTGCTGTCATGTTTCTATTTATGTGTAATGGCATGTTAAGGGCCTGATTTAATAAATTTTCTTTTCCCATAGAAAATGGGAAAACAGTATATCAGATGCTTAAAAAGGAGCTGTGATACACCTTTTGTAGGAGTAAGGGGCACCATGACCAAAGTCTAAGCAGCCGGCTCCTACATTTTTATCCTAGATTCCAAAAATATTTGTTAAGGCCTGCCTTACCGCACTGTGCAGAGATCCATGGACTATAAAAAGTATTTCTACCCAAAACGCCAGTTAACAGAGGAAAACCACCATACAGACTGAATGGGCCAATATATCCATTACTGCTAGTGCTAAAGTCACCTGTGAAAAAGGAAGATAGCAAGGAGCCAAACTGGGAGGAAAAGGAGGAAAGACTGCAGAAAGAAGGAACCTATTATATTTGTAGATAGAACGGGATATACATTTTAAATATATAAAAAATGGAAGACATCCCTCTGGATGTGTAGCAAGAGGATAGGTAAAATATGGAATAAATGAGGAAGGAAGTGGGACAAAAAGAAATGAAAGTTTAAAAATAACTAAGTAAATATGGAATTAGCCAGATAAAAAGACTGGGAAAAATCCTATTGCTAAAGCTCTTGCCCCTGTTATAGCTTCTGCCTCTGTCCAGACAGAGATCCCAATATGCAGGACGTTTGCATACCGAGGCTCTCAGGAAACAAGTGGAGGAGCTCAGGGTAGAAGTTGCAAGACTGAGTAGCATTCGAGACAGCGAAAAGTATATTGATGAAATGCTCCTTGGAAGATTCAGGCTCTTCAACAAAGGTGAAGATGGAAAGGCTACAGAATGAAGAAGGTTGGACACGAGTCACCAGAGCCTGCGGTATCAACAATCCAACTCCTCAAGCCCTTGATTTGAAGAACCAGTAAGCAGCCCTGGAAGTGGAGAAGGTAGAAGCATCTGAGGAAAGGAAAGAACCACAGCTCGAGCACCCCAAAGTTGAGGAATAAGGCACCACAAGGAAGAGAAGGGTAGTGGTGGTTGGTGACTCAGTCCGGAGGGGTATTGAGGCATCCATCTGCCGACCGGACTTGATATCCAGAGAGGTGTGCTGTCTGCCTGGTGCCAACATCAGAGATGTTTCAGAGAGTTTGCCGATTATCATCAGTTGTCACTTATCTATGTCAGCACAAACGATACTGCAGGTATCCCTCTGAGCGAATCAAAAGTGACTTCATGGCTCTGGGACAGAGGGTGAAGCAGATAGGTGGCAAGGTGGTGTTCTCTTCAATCCTCCCGACTGAGGGTAAAAGCCGAGGCAGAGAAGCTTGCATCCTAGAGATGAATGCTTGGCTGAGTAGATGGTGTTTGAGAGCATTTTGGTTTCTTAGACCATGGGATGATGTTCCAAGGTTTGCAAAGCAGAGATGGCATCCATCTGTGCATAAAGGTATGAAGTGTTTTCAGCAGCAGACTGGCTAACCTACTAAAGAGCGCTTTAAACTAGATTCGTTGGGGATGTGTGAAGAAAACCCCCAGGTAAGTGAAACATTAAATACCTCTGTAGAAATGGATAAGGGGCAACATCTGGAAAGCAGTGTGTATAAATGCCCATAGCATGGGAAATAAGATCCTAGATACTGAGATTTTAATGGAAAAGGCAGACTTGGATTTAGTGGTGGTTACAGAGAAGTAGTTCATAGACAACCCTGACTGGGATGTAATTATACCGGGCTATACCTTATTCAGGAAGGACAGTGTAGGAAGAAGGGGAGGTGAAGTGGCACTAATGTAAAGATATTAAAGCTTTGAATTGCAGGGTTTAAAAGGAAAGAGAGGCGGCACTGTAGATTAAGCTAGAAAGAGGGAAAGGGAAATCCATTTGCATTCGAGTTACATACAGATCTCCCTCACAGGGAGTAGAAGTGGATGAAGATTTAATAGAAGACATACACAGTATTGACATGAAAGGAGAAGTGCTACTGATAGATAATTTCAATATGCTGGATGTGGGTTGGCACATCCTTGCTGTGTTGTCATCTAGAAATAAGGAGGTCCTGGATTCTCTACAGGGAGAACTATTCAGGCAACTGGTAACAGAACCCACACGTGATGGGGCCATATTGGGCTTAGTGTTTACCAATGGGGAAAGTGTTTCTGATGTTACAATGGGAGATAATCTTGCATCCAGTGATCACCAGATGGTATAGTTCAGCATTAGGACTAGGGCTGATAAAATCCATTCAAAAGTGAGGGTTTTAGACTTCAGGAAAACTAACTTTGTCAAGAAGGGACAATACCTCAAAAAGTTGTTAGTGGGATGGGAACAGCTGGGGGATGTAGAAAAACTGTGGGCAAAACTGAAAGGGGATATTTTAAGGGCAACAAACATTTTTGTTAGAAAGGTAAATACATTTAAAAGGAAAAGGAGGCCGTATGGTTCTCAAAAGAAGTACCTGAAAATGTGAAGAAAAAGAACAAGAGACCACAGAGAGAGGAAGACAGGCATCTATATTTGGAAAAACTTAGAGAAGCTAGCAAAGTAGTCAGGAAAACAATGGTACAAAAAGAAGGAATAGCCAATGCAATAAAATACAGGGAGAAGACTTTTTTCAGATATGTTAGTGAGAGGAGGAAGGGTAAAAGTGGTATTATCAGACTCAAGGGAGAAGGGGAGGAATATGCAAAAACTAATGAGGATAAAGCAGAATTGCTTAACAGATATTTCTGTTGTGTTCACAGATGACAGGCCTGGGACAGGACCCCAGAAAACACCTACAAATAGGAACAGAAGCAATGGGGATTCTGAAATGATTTTCAGAAGACTGTGTTCGTGAGGAACCAGCTAAACTAAAAAGTAGACAAAGCGGTGGGTCCGGATGGGATACATCCGAGAATACTGAGGGAGCTTGGGGACATTCTAGCAGTTCCACTGTCTGACGTTTTCAATGCCTCTTTGGAGTTGGGAGTGGTGCCTTTCTCCATTCCTCTGGCACCACTCCCATGTGGTCCCTTTACACAAAAGCAGATGTAAGGATGACATTGAGAACTACAGGCCAGTTAGTCTAAACTCTGTGGTATTAGAAAGGATACTAAAAGAAAGAATAGTGAGGTTTCTGGAGTCCAACGGATTGCAGAAGCCAAGGCAACATGGATTCACCAGAGGCAGGTCTTGTCAGACAAATCTGATCGATTTCTCTGATTTGGTGACCAGGGAAATGGAGCAGAGGAGCTCTAGATGTGGTGTACTTAGATTTCAGTAAAGCCTTTGACACGGTTCCACACAGGAGACTTCTAAACAAACTGAGCACCCTAGGGATGGACCCTAAAGTTACTGATTGGGTTAGAAATTGGTTGAGTGGGAGGCGACAAAGAGTACAGGTAAATGGAGCTCACTCTGAGTAAAAAGGATTTAACAGTGGTATGGTGCAGGGATCTGTCCTTGGTCAGATTCTTTTTAAAATCTTTGTTAGTGATATTGTGGAAGGGCTGTCGGGTAAGGTCTGCTTCTTTGCAGATGATACCTAAATCTTCAATAGAGTAAACGCCCAGGAAGAAGTAAATAGCATGAAGAGGGATCTAGCTAAACTTGAAGAATAGTCTAGAATTTGGCAGCTGAAATTTAATTTAAAAAAAAATGCAGGGTCATGCACTTGGGCTGCAAAAATCTAAAGGGGTGGTACAGTGCAAGAGCAAACCTGGGCGTAATTGTGCCTGATGATCATAAAGTAGCTAAACAGGTAGAAAAGGCAACTGCAAGAGCCAGAAGGATGCTTGGTTCTATAGGAAGAGGAATGGCCAGCAGAAAAAAGGAAGCGATAATACCTCTGTGTAAGTCTCTGGTGTGACCTCATTTGGAGTATTAGGTGCAATTCTGGAGATCACACCTTCAAAAGGACATAAGCAAGTTGGAGTCGATGCAGAGTGTGGCTACTAAAATGGTTAGTGGTTTTCATTATGAAGCATATGAGGACAGATTTAAAGATCTTAATACGTATACTTTAGAGGAAAGGCAGGATAGGGGAGATATGATAGAGATGTTTAAATATCTCCATGGCATAAATGCACAGGAGAGTCTCATTCAATTGAAGGCAAGCTCTGCTATGAGTGAACATAGGATGAGGGTGAAAGGGGATAGACTCGGGAGTAATATGTGCTGAAACTTAAGCTAAGGGCATTATTTATACATACATGCACCTAAATATATTTATCTTATATACATATATATGGTAAATATATTTAGGTGTGTGTATATAAGATATCGATATATATTTATAGCAAAAGGAAATGAGCCAAACTTAAGTCAGTCACTGCCCTAAACTAGCACAAGGAACCCCACCTGAATACAACACACACAAGAGAGGTGGGACCAGGAAAGGAGATATCAGAAGGAGCCCTACCTAAATACAAGCACAGCAAGGTGGAGCCAGGAGATGTGAAATCAAGAAACCCCATCTGAATGCAAACACTGGCAAAGGGTCAAAAGAGATCACAAATGAAAAATGTTGGTGCATTTTGAAATCCAAGTGCAGAAGATCCTGATCTCATCCCTAAACCATGCTGCATGACAATAGCACTGCATGAAGGATCCTTCCTGGAAAGTTTCACTTACTTTAAGAATAGAAAGCAATTATCCCCAGTCACCTATGTTAAAAGCAAGCCAAAAAAATATTAAGACACAACAAAGTGGGAAAGCAAACCTCACTGCCAATGTTTTCAAGCGGTTGGCTTGCTCTCGTTTCTGGTTGACGTTTCTATTCACTAACAACTCCAGCTGAATAAAAATTAATTCAAAAGAATGTGTGATATTTGAACTGTATCCAGCTCTAACTAGCATACATGTTTATTCAGAACCACAACGCCATGTCCCGATTAGGAAAACATTACAAAAAACTGTAGAGAAATTATGCTTTTCTGCAGAGAAAAGGAGATCTCAGTACATGAAAGCAAAGTTAAGATTAAAGCATCCATAGCCCGAGGACCGGGGGAGGGGGAGGTATTTCCACTCCAAGAACCAGAATAGCTGTGGCACCTTCAGAAATCAGTACACTAGGGATTTATCTATACCTAAACCCAAACCCATTCCTGTCTATACTGGCTTTGGTAGGACTTCACCTGGCGTACGTGTTCAGATCTAGAAGTTATGCCTTTAAAAAGGATAGTGATAGACTCAACATAAGCTAGTGGGGGACTACCAAAAGCTAAAACGTATATATTCTGGAGAACAGAAATTTCCATATATCTCAAAAAGATATTGCACAAAAGGCAAGCACTTTTTCCAGTGTGAAAGCAGCTGTGGAAAGAGGCTTCAAAAGAGGTAGATTCAAAAAATGGTGGATGTAATGGTGGATGTCTCTCAAGAAGGATGATGGAAGAAAATCCTATAAGGGAATTCAAGAAAGTCTGTAATAAGTCAGAAAAACACAAGATCTATGACACTATGCCAGAGTAAACCAAGCGGATCAAGTCCTTACCTGCTACATTTTATTTTTCTATAAATGCAAAAGCAGCATGCCAATCTTGAATCCACTACAAGAAACCTGACCGGTCAGCGATTTTACCTTGGCTTATCAACATTCTGGAAAAGAATGAGATGCAAGCCACCAGATGACATAATTAAACAAAGAATCAACCAGAATCAGCAATCAAGGGTACACTTCTTTCCAGCACTGTTAACTAAAAGGATGACTTGAGAAGTTTGTAGCAAGATGCCTTATCACAGGAAGAATGGAAGAGCAGTGGTCTAGGAACCAGAGAGATTAGTTTTCGAATCCCACCGACACTCCATGTGGCATTGGGCAAATCACCTAACCCTCCACTGCCCCAGAAACAAACGTAAGCCTTGATGCAGAAACACTGCATTAACGCTCAGCGCATGGCTCCCTAACGCAAGTTAAACGCAGAGGGTTTGCTCACTGATGCTGTATACAAGCAGCATGAAAATAAGCTATACACAAAGTCTGCGCTAAACAAGGAAGTCAGGTACATGTGCACAGGAGTCTGCATTAGCTAAAGCTTGTGCACAAAAGAGACAGCATTCCAGCACAGGCCAAACTATCTGGCACATACAGCAATATTATTCTGCGCAGAGGTTTGGCTCAGAGAAAAGATCAGTGTTCATAAAAAACATTCTATGCAGAAGTATTACGTTTATGCACCAGATAGCATTCAAGCACATGCACTTAGCATTGTTCTAGAACACCTCCCCAGGGGAGGGGGGTTTCAGCACTCTTCAAAAGCCAGCAAAAAGTTGTGATTATGCCTGTTTCTTTAGCATACAGCAAATTCCTCACCAACAGTGAAAGAAGACCAATTGGCAGTTTCAGTGCACTAACTTGTGCGCAAAGCTTAGCACACTTTTCTGAATCAGAGCTTTAGAATGTAACTTGCCTTGAACTACCAAAAAAAGGCATGAGCAAAATATAATTAAATGAAATTCCACGGGGGCAGCCTATTTTTCATGTGTTTCTAGTGATCTGGTCAACTTTAGAAGTTCCCATTCTCCTAAAAACTAAAGTTTAAATGCTTTTTTAACCCTTACAAGTTCTGAAGTACGACAGGATGAAACCAGTCAATTAATGTAGCACCTTGCTTTTAAGAATATTGAAAATGTACTGTGTCAAATGTAAGAACTTGCTAGCAGGAGCAAATTTTGTCAAAAGCAGCATATAAACTCATCAGTTCCAGATGTGTGACTAGTATAACAGCACCCTATCATTAAAAAAGTTTCTTTTTCAACTTCTCAAAAGCATGTTTTATACCTACTAGTGCTCAACAATCCTTAAACACTGTAGTACAATGAAAACAATTACACAATCATGGGTATACACAATAAGCAGCAAAATATCAAAATGGATCAACTGATTTGATTGTTTCAAGTCCACGGTGAACTTTGGCCCAAACTACTAAACTCCACAGTAACATCAGATGAAAAGTAAAACATAAATGAGCATCTGTAACAAGAAAAGGGGACTATCATATCCAAATTTGAGAATCATGTTTCCAGCAGCACACTCTCAACCATGTTTACATTCTTTAACAATAAATAGCTAAAGATGTATCCATACATACACAAATTAAGGAATTTGCTGCCATTAAGAGAAACACCCAAATACATTTATATGGGACTTCCATTAGCAATCGTAACCTTTGCACTTTTATATCAGGTTCTGTAAGTCCCCTCTCCTGTGTAAATGTCAGCAAAACATAACTATCCGCCTTACTACATTGCTCTACCCATAGGTCCAACATCCTCCTTTGTAATATCACAGTAACAACTGCAAGCCCTGCAATTACTAGTTAGCTAATCACCGAATATAACAGACCAGAAACAGGGGAATAGGGCAACATTTTCTAAGGAGTTAATTAGCAGCAGAAGCAGAGACATTAGAAAAGAAGCATTACTATTTTCACCTTATCTTTTGGATAGGCTGTTCAACAACATCCCACAAGACAAAAATCGTGCAGAAAGTGAAAACTCATCCAAAGAGAAACCAAGCTGATACAGGGTCTTTCCAGTTACTTTAAGCAGCAAGATCTGCTTCACGTACAAACCACATATAGCACAAGGATCTCTATTCCCATTCAGCGATAAACATATCAGTCATTCCTCGAGTCGATCGCAGAAAGCGCACAAGACCTTACAAGCATGGCTTCAAACAAGATAACGGTGAAAAGTTCGCACAGCATGACAGGACGGATCGAGGACAGCACAGGGATCGCGAACTGCAAATCAACTATGCAGCCAAAATGGCGCTGAGAATAAAAATATAATTTAAAGGAAGGTCGCCATATTGTACAGAGAGCGGCAAAGGGAGAGACCTGCACAGCCTCCATGCTTCTAAACAGCTGCACAGATCGAGCGGCCAAGGAATGCAACAGCTCAGTTCATACAAGGCGCTTCCTGCGAGCTCAGTCTCGGAGCCTGCACTGGCGCACTGGAGCCTCTAGACCAATGACTACCAACGCAGAACAGAATCGGAATGCCCAAGAAACGAAGAGCAGGGCCGACAGGACAGAGGATATTAAATAATAAAGGAGCGTTCTGCCTCGGGGGACGGGAATCAGACAAGGAGGCGGAGAATGGGTCCCTTCCTTACCAGCACTGTAGATGGAAGGCTGCCGGGCAATGGTCGCAGCACAGCAGATCTCCTCCTTCCTTGCAGCTATCGCAGCTATCATGATTCGTGGCGCGGCCGCTCCTCCGCGGTTCTTTCTCGGGCTTCCTGCTTTTCTTCTCCCCTTCTTCGCTCTTAGGGGGAGCGAGCAAGGCCTGGATTTGCTAAAGCAGTGCAGAAGAAGTATACATTTCAGGCTCCCAGAGATAAGATCACTACCCGCTGACTATCATTGGCCTTCATATGGACCACAGTGCACTGTTCTCCAGTTTCCACTCCTCCCCGTCCCCCTGTTCTACCTTTCCTTACCACCCCCCCATACAGCAAATCTAGAGTTTCCCCATCTAGTCTTCCTATCACTTTCCCCCGTAGTAAATCCAGGAACCGAGGCTTCCCATGCTACTCCCCCTCCTACTTACAGCAACAGCTTCAGCCCTTTCACTTCCTTCCTACCTCAGAGCTGCCTGGGCCGGAGTGTCCGCCCTTCCCGGCACTCACCTCCATCAATCCCCCGGACGTGTCCAAGTCGTACACGATAGTCTTGGTCTCCATTCTTTCCCACATTCATCCAGCTCCGGCTATCAAGGAAAGGGCAAAAAGCGAGCGACAGTCCCGGTGGCCCGGAGACCACCGAAAACAAAGAGGCGGCGGGGCCCTGCCGGGCACTGGGCTGCTGCCGGGGCTCACAGGGCCCCACCACGTCCTTCCAACGTAGCCGAGCCGGCCCGGACCACAAATCCTAGTCAAAGTGAGGCCAGGCACTAAAGCAGCGGCCGCCGCTGCAGGAGGGCAGCGTACGGGGCAGGCAGCAGCGGCGTGCTGATGGGTTCCGTGCGGCCTGTACTGGGCCTAGCCGACATGCAGCTGGTTCCTTGTCCTACGGCCGGAGCGAAGGCCGCTGCTGGCGCCTCGCAGGCCGGCCGCGGGCATGTTGTCCCCGGGGGCCCGGGGAGGCGGCAGTGGCGCGATTCTCCTCACGGTCGCTGCAGAGGCCAGAGGCAGTGACCACTGCTATCCGTCAGTGCGCCCCCACTGCAGGCTCCAGCTCTGTCCCGGGCTATGCACCCCCTTCGGCGCGCTCCCTCCGTGCCCGCGCTCGGTCTCCGCCACAGGAACTTGCTTACGTGCGTCTCCCTCCACCGCTGCCGACGCGCACTTGGCGCAAACTTACTGCGAGCCACAGTACTGTGCGCAAGCGCAAAAGCTAGTCTGGCGCACGCGCCCTGGAAAGTTGCTCGTTGCCATGTTTGTGAAGGTGCTGCAGTATCCTGTCTGAGCGGGGACTGAGACTGATAGTCGCCATCTTCGTAAAGGCTGCTCGATCTTGGGCAAGCGCAGAAATTGTGCAGGACAGGCGCCATCTTGGTAAAGGCCAGACAGATCACAGTGTTGGGTTATGACAGGTTTGACATGTAGACCCGTCTGATGAACTGTAGCTCTTTTCTTTTCCGGGAACGCGTACGTTTATACTTATCCCACGTTGAGCTTCTCTTAGGATAATGAGGCTTGGTAAAACGTGATAAAGCGTAGACGGGGGAGGGGCGCTAAGGCTATTTCAGCGCCATGTTGGTATAGGAGAGCGGTAGACTAGGGTTGCGGTTGCGTACTTATTAGGCTTGCCTACTTCAGCCTGTCTGACTATCTGCCGCGAATAACGGTACCGCCTTGCATTTTTAGCAGTACTGTAGCTGCGTAGGCTATTTAGTCCTCAGCTTCTATGAGACTGCTGGTGCGCATGCACGCTGGGACTTGGGCCTTTTTATTATCAGCGATGTGTGGTATCCTGTGAGTGGAGTTACAGGTGTGCCGTTAAGGTTGGGTTTCATAATGTTATTGGAGCTCCAGCTTCAACCCTAAATTGTGGCTGTTGGAGTGAGATTAGTGGAGTTTGGCTTGGACCAAATGTGATAGAGCTCGGATTGGAGCTAATCCATTTCAGTTTGGCCTTTGCACTACTGTGTTGATTTAGTGAGCCGGTTTTGTGCTTGAAGGGTTCACTTCTGAATGGGCAGGTGCAGTGATGCTGGGTCGTATGGCTAGCGCCATAGTGAATGTGGCATGTAAGAAACTCTGCTGTCATGAACTCCAAATCATCTCGCCACTTTATGTCTAGAGGGAGACTTTAGTGACATAGTGAATTTGGCACGTAAGAAGCGCTGCGGCCATAGGCCCCAAACCATCTCGCCAGCTTGTGTCTAGAGGGAGACTTTAGATGGGTCCTGGCTTTCTGGCATCTCCTTCTGTTACCAGCAGTACTTGAAGTAGGATTACAAATTCCGTAAGTATAGGAAGATAATTCGAGTGCATACAAGTCTTCCCAGACATGGGTCTGTTAGCAGCCCTGCAGGTTATTTTCCTCTTTAATGCATCCGTACTCGGAGGAGAAAGGAACCTGATGGTAAGAGTAGTATATTTATTTGCAGGGCCTCCAAATTCTTTTGGTAAAGAAACTAAGAAGCAACCTACAAACAATTTGGAGCCTCTGCAGCTTTTTGGAAAAGGTGACCTGTAGAGTCTCAGTTCTGAGCTGCCTGTGAATATTTCTGCAAGGGCATGTGCCCAGGAGGAAAGAGTTAGAATAGCTGTTTTAATTGGTGATTAAGTCATTAGCCATATAGATGACTGGTAGGGACAAAGGTGGTGGACCTCGCACATAACCTAGCTAGGATTTTAGACAGTGCTGGGGAGGAACTGGTTGTTATGGAACATGCTGGTACCAATAACACAGGAAAATGCGGGAGAGAGGTTCTGGAAGCCAAATGTAGCCTTTAGGTAGAAAATTGAAATCCCAGGACCTCCTGGGTAACATTCTCAGAAATGCTTTCTGTTCCGCCCACAGGACAAAAGACAGGCAGAGCTCCAGAGTCTCAATGTGTGGATGAGAAGACAGTGCAGGAAAGGTTTTAGATTTGTTAATAACTGGACTACATTCTTGGAAGGGGGGGATCTATTCTGCAAAGATGGGCTCCATCTTAATCAGTACCAGGCTGCTGGCACTAACATTCAAAAAAGGAGATGGAACAGTTTTTAAACTAGAACTTGGGGGGAAAGCCAACAGTTTTTAGGAACACGTGGTTTGGAGTGAAGTATCTTTGAATGATGCCGTCAAAACAGGGAATTTAGGGCATCCTGATAGAGCAGTTGTGATAAAGGCTGAAATAGCTCAGGTACCCTTAAATAAAGAGCAGAAGGAAGTGAAAGATTTGCAAACTATCCCTATCAGCTGCTATGACAGTTGTAAATTCAAACAAACATATCTTGAAATGTCTTTATGCAAATGTTAGCAGCCTTAAAAATAGGATGGGAGAGTTAAACTATACAGCACTAAATGAAGAGAGAGGTGGTATAATAGGCATTGCACAGACCTGGTGGAAGGATGATAACCAATGGGAACTGATATACCAGGGTACAAATTATATCGCAATGATAGGATGGATCAGATTGGTAGAGAAGTGGCGTTCACTGTTAAAGAGCATTAAGTCAAATAGAATAAAAGTTCTGCAGGGAACAAAATGCACCATAGAAATATGATGACAGAAAAAGACCACATGGCCTATCTAGTCTGTCCTTCCATATCAACAACTACAACAGTACCCTTTTTACCTTTAGAGATCCTCTGTGTTTGTCCCATGCTTTTTTTATTCAGTTACGTCCTCATCTCTACCACCTCCACTGGGAGACTATTCCACGGATCCACTACTCTTTCCGTAAATAAATATTTCCACATATCACTCCTGAATCTATCTCACTTCACCCTCATCGCATGTCCCCTCTTAGCAGAACTTGCTTTCAATTGAAAGAAGCTCTCTCCCTGAACATTTATGCCACGGGGGTATTTAAACATCTCAATCATATCACCTCTATCCCGCCTTTCCTCTAAGATGTACATATTAAGATCCTTCAGTGTGTCCTCATATGCTTTATAATGAAGACCACTAATCATTTTAGTAGCCACCCTCTGCACCGACTCCATCCTGTTCACATCCTTTTGAAGGTGCGGTCTCCAGAATTGCACACGATACTCCAAATGAAGTCGCACCAAAGACTTATACAGAGGCACTGTCACCTCCTTTTTTCTGCTAGCCATTCCTTTCCGTATGCACCCAAGCATCCTTCTAGCTTTTGCTGTCACCTTTTCTACCTGTTTAGCTACTTTAAGATCATCAGACACAACCAAGCCTAGGTCCCACTCTTCTTTAGTGGACAAAAGTACTTCACCCCCTATACTATATTGCTCCCTTGGATTGCTGCAGCCCAAATGCATGACCTTACATTTTTTAACATTAAATCCCAGCTGCCAAATTCTAGACCATTCTTCAAGCTTAGCTAGATCCCTCCTCATGTTATCTACACCTTCCTGGGTGTCTATTGCAGATTTCCTCTTCGTCTCTCTGGGCCAGTCCAGGTACAGTTGGGTAGTCAATCCCTTCTAGCAGCTGAGGACTGAATGCTGAAATTTTGCTAGCAGATACAATAGCTCCCTCTGGTGTTAGCAAGTCAGTCTTCAGTTCTCAGCAGCTAGAGTGGACATATCTCTGGCAGGCTCCCAGGAGAGACGAACGTGGTCAGACAGGGTAGTTCTTGGTTTTTATTTTCGGAGTTCTATCTTTATTTTTTTCAGATTGCAGGCACAGGTTATTACAGACCTAAACAAGAGGCAATTTGTGTATCACTTTTGCTGAGAGGAACCTTGCTCACTGGCCCTAGCAGGGACGCATAGCAAACTGTTTCCTTCTTTGTTTCAAGGAGAGAAGTACAGTGCTCCTCATTAATATTTCAGCGATCCTTTTTGGGGTCCTTGGGGTTTGTTATTTTTGCTATCCATTGGAGGGCAGAGCCTGCTCTCACAGGATCCGCTGAGTTTTACTGGGTTTGTCAGGAGCTGGGAGCCCCAGTATCCTCTGCCCGCGACGGTGCCTTGGATCTCGTTCCCTTGCTAGCTGCGGGGACTAGAGACGCTGTTCCTGCCTGTAACGGGGGTAAGCTGAGCCTGAACGGGCACGTTTTTCCTTTTTCTCTCTCTGTCGGGGTGCTTTTCTTTTTACAGTCGGCGGGAACTGCCGGCGGCCATTTTCTGTCCGCGGTACTTTTTTCTTACAGACCAGCTTCTTCGGGCTATTAGCGCTTGCAGGAGCTGCGGGTCTTTGCGGTCTGTTAGCTTTTGGGTTGTTTTTGCGCTTGGATGGAGAGTTCAGGCACCGGGGAACAGTCAGGGGACAAACCGCATGGCAAAAAGCTGTCGGGGCCTCCGACAGCCACGCTGTCTCCAGACACCGCGGCGGTTCCCGCGCTTTTGCAGCACTCCGGGAAGAGGAGATCAAAAACGCATAAGGAACCCTCAGGAGGGGACAAAAACAAGATCGTGTCGTCTGAGGTTCCAGGAGTGTTGCCTTCCATTTTTTCTCCAGATTTCATTTTGGCTTTGCATAAGGCCTATTTGCTGAAGTTGTCTCTCCCGGGGGAAACTTCTGCTCCGGAGCTACAGGGTCCTTCTATGGCAAAGCCCACCACACTCCCAGATCCCGGTGAGGGGCCTTCTTCCCAGCTACCGGGTACAGGTGTTTCTTTTCAGGAGCTTGATCCTTTATCCTCCGAATGCTTGGTGCCTGAGGAGGGGGAAATCTCTGCAATGGGTCTAGACTCTTGGCCTCAGGAGTTAGAAGAAGGGGGAACTGGGGCCGGGAGAGGACCCCAATGTGTTCAGGGTGTTCCGTAAGGAGGAGCTGGGAGCACTGATTGTTCAATCCCTAGCGGCATTAAATATCGTGCCTCCCTCTTTGCAACAAGAGCCCCTAGACTAGAGGATCCCCTATTACAAGGCTTTAAGCAAGAACAGCGCTGCTCCCTATGCACAGAGTAATTAAACAGATGATAGAGTCTGAGTGGGAATGCCCGAAGGCGAGTTTACGGGGGGGCTGTTCGATTGCGCGCCTTTACCCGGTTCCTCACGACGAGAGAGAGTTATTGCGCATGCTTAAGGTCGATGCGCTGGTTTCAGCAGTTACTAAAAAGACCACAATTCCAGTTGAGGGCAGTGCTGCCCTGAAGGATATTCAAGATCTGAAGTTAGAGGCATTTTTGAAACAAGCCTTTGATGCTAATGCTCTCGCCTTGCAAGCGTCTGTTTGCGGAGCCTTTGTGTCCAGAGCGGCTATTCGCTGGATTCAGGGAGATCAGGCCTCCGTGAAGCAAGAGGAGGCGGCGCCGGAGGGCGCTAAGCTTGAATCGGCTGCGGTGTACCTGGCGGACGCCTTTTATGATTTGATCCGGATTTCGGCGAAGTCTATGGCCTCGGTCATTGCGGCGCGCAGGTTTCTTTGGTTGTGGAATTGGGCGGCGGATACGTCCTCTAAGTCGCGCCTTAGTAAGCTGCCTTATAAGGGCAAATTACTTTTTGGAGAAGCACTGGAAAAGATTGTGAAGGATTTAGGCGACTCCAAAGGAGGTTGTCTTCCGGAGGATAAGCCTAGAGGGGCTAAGACGGGTCTTCTGCAGAGGGGGCACGGCCAAGAGATGCGTAGATTTCATGGTTCTTGGTATGTGCCATACCAGAGGGGTCGCTTTCCCTCCAGAGGCCAGTCCTTTCGAGGGGCCAGAGGATTTGGCAGGGGTTTCTTCGGCTCCCAACAAAACCCCTCTAAGAAACCCTTATGAAGGGAGGTTGGTCCAGGCGGGGTTTCCGCTAGGGGGGCTTTTGCAGGAGTTCCTCTCCGTCTGGACCGTCATCACCTCCGATCTCTGGGTATTAGAGATCATCCGCGAAGGCTATGCTCTAGAGTTTGCGGCTCTGTTGTCGGAAGCCTTTGTGTTTTCTCCCTGCAGTACTCGGGCGAAGCGCCAAGCAGTCGCGGATACCCTTCAACGCTTATTGGATCTCCGGGTGGTGGTTCCGGTGCCGCTAGACCAGTACGGCACCGGTCGATACTCGATTTACTTTGTGGTGCCCAAGAAGGAAGGCTCCTTTCGTCCAATTCTGGATCTCAAGCACGTGAACCAGTGTTTAAGGGTGCCTCATTTTCGGATGGAAACCCTGCGGTCCGTTATTCGAGCAGTGCGGCCGGGGGAGTGGCTCTCTTCCATAGACCTTACAGAGGCTTACCTGCACATTCCGATTCGCCTCGAGCATCAACGTTTTCTGCGGTTCGCTGTCCCCATGGGACATTTTCAGTTTCGGGCGTTACCGTTTAGTCTGGCGACGGCTCCGCACACCTTCACCAAGGTTATGGTAGTGGTAGCAGCGGCTCTTCACAAGGAAGGTGTTCAGGTTCATCCCTACCTGGACGATTGGCTAATCCGTGCCAGTTCTCGGGAAGAGTCAGCCGCGGCGACAGCCCGAGTGGTGCAGTTTCTGCAGCGCCTCGGGTGGGTCATCAACCAGGCGAAGAGTCATCTTCGTCCAGTGCAACGTTTGACTTACCTAGGGGCCGTATTCGACACAAGCGTGGGTCTAGTGTCTCTTCCGCTGGACCGGGGACACAAGTTGAGACTTCAAGTGACTGCCACGCTCGAAGAAAGGCAGCATCTCCGATTGTTGGGGTCCATGGCCGCGACGTTGGATCTGGTGCCTTGGGCCAGGGCGCACATGCGTCCTCTACAGCAGTCCTTGCTCTCCAGATGGTCTCCGCAACTTCATCCTCTCTCTCAGAAGCTGCTCTGTCCGGAGGATGTCCGGTTCAGTCTTCATTGGTGGCAGCTTCCGGGTCATCTGCATGCAGGAGTGCCTCTGCGGGAACCGGATTGGGTTTTAGTCATGACGGATGCCAGTCTTTCTGGTTGGGGAGCTCATTGTCTCTCCCAAGTAATGCAGGGGACTTGGTCGTTGGAAGAAAGCAGTTGGTCTATCAATCGGTTGGAGCTGAGAGCGGTTCGGTTGGCACTCCTACATTTCTCGAACTTGCTCGCAGGGCGGGCGGTTCAAGTGTTTTCCGACAATTTGGTCGCGGTAGCCTACATCAACAAGCAGGGTGGCACGGGCAGTGCTCCGCTGCTTCGGGAGAGCCAAGTCCTTCAGTGGGCGGAGTTGCATCTTTCGGCGGCGTATGTAGCGGGAAAGGACATTGTTGAGGCCGATTTCCTCAGTCGCCATCGTCTCAATCCCAGAGAGTGGGAGTTGAACTCGGCGATATTCCACGAGATAACAAGGCATTGGGGGCGACCATGTCCAATTCCAAAGCGTTTCAGTTTTACAGCAGGCGCAGAGCGCACATGTCGGAGGGTCTGGACGGTTTGGTTCAGCCCTGGCCGGAGGGGCAGCTTCTGTACGTGTTTTCTCCTTGGCCGTTGATAGGGAGAGTCATTCGACAAATTTTGGGTTACAGGGGCCAGGTGATTATCATAGCTCCGGATTGGCCCAGGCTTCCTTGGTATGCGGATCTAGTGAGGTTACTCGTGGCTCCTCCTTGGAGGTTGCCCTCTCGAATCAATCTTTTGAGCCAGGGACCCATACTGATGCCTCAGGTGGATCGATTCTTGCTTACGGCTTGGCTCTTGAGCGGGTGCGATTACGCCGTAGGGGATACTCGGGGTCGGTAATCGCTACGATGTTGCAGTCCCGGCGACGTTCCACTTCCTTGGCGTACATATGGGTGTGGCACGTCTTTGAAGCTTGGTCTGCGGACAGGGGGGGGGGTGTCTCCTCGTGTCGCCGGCTTACCGGATATCCTCGCGTTTCTTCAAGGTGGTTTGGAGAAAGGTTTGGCTCTCAATACTCTCTCAAAGTACACCTAGCAGCCTTGGCGTGTTTTCGAGGTTGTGTGCATGGCTGTCCTCTCGCGTCGCATCCAGATGTGCAGAGATTCCTACAGGCGGCTAAGAATATTCGTCCACCTCGTCGTCTCGTGGTACCTCCGTGGGATTTAAACTTGGTGCTCGAAGCCTTGACCGGTTCTCCTTTTGAGTCTGTGCTACCCGGTAGTATTCGGGAGTTGTCTTGGAAAACAGCTTTTCTGGTTGCCCTATGCTCAGTTAGGCGGATTTCGGATTTACAAGCACTCTCTTGTCGAGAACCGTATCTTCAGTTTACGAAGGAAAAGGTCATTCTGCAGCCCGTTCCCTCGTATTTGCCAAAAGTGGTGACGAGTTTCCATGTGAATCAGACTGTGGCGCTTCCTACTTTTCAGTGGGGTGGTGGCGATAAGTTTAACCGAGCGCTTCGGAAACTGGATTTGGGATGCGTTCTTCGGAGATATCTTCGACATACGGAGTCTTTTTGCATGTCAGATCGATTGTTTGTGCTTTTTGGCGGGCCTCGCCGCTACCGAGGCTTCTATCGCTCGATGGGTGAAGCAGGCAATAGCTAGGGCGTATGAGGCGAAAGGCGGTACGCCACTGCGCGAGCTCAGGGCGCATTCTACTAGAGCGCAGGCGGCATCTTGGGCCGAGATGAGTTTGATTCCTCCGGCGGATATTTGTCGGGCGGCAACTTGGTCGTCGCTGCATACTTTCACACAACATTACCGTTTGGATGTGCAGGCTCGTGTGGATGCCAATGTGGGGGCCTCAGTTATTGTAGCGGGGCTCGCAGGACCCTCCCCAGTTTAGGTACTGCTTTGGTACTGCCCAACTGTACCTGGACTGGCCCGGAGAGACGAAGAGGAAGGAGAAATTAGACCTTACCTGCTAATTGTCTTTCCTTGAGTTCTCTCCGGGCCAGTCCAGGTCCCACCTCACTGTACTGTGAGCATCGTTGGTCGAAGCTGATCCTTTAGTGCGTTCGTCCTTTCAGAGGAATTTTTCATGGGTGTCCGCGCACTCCGATGACGGTCGAGTGTTCGCAGAGGGTATTGGGGAGTCCTGACTCCTGGGGGGGGTGTTTCTATTTCCTTGGACATTTTTTGGGGCGCCTCTTCTTCAGTTTGGCTGAGGGGCGTATCCGTGGGCAATGTTCCGTATGATTGCCAGTTGTTTTTGTCTCAGTTTTGCAGTTTTAAGTTTTTGTTGCGTGTTCTGTGGGCGAGTTAGTTAGGTTTCGTCCGCTGCTTTGACAGTAGTTCACTGACTTGCTAACACCAGAGGGAGCTATTGTATCTGCTAGCAAAATTTCAGCATTCAGTCCTCAGCTGCTAGAAGGGATTGACTACCCAACTGTACCTGGACTGGCCCGGAGAGAACTCAAGGAAAGACAATTAGCAGGTAAGGTCTAATTTCTCCTTTGGTATCATCCACAAAGAGGCAAACCTTACCCGACAGCCCTTCCGCTTTATCACTAACAAAGATGTTAAAAAGAATCTGACCAAGGACAGATCCCTGGGGTATACCACTGGTAACATCCTTCTCCTCAGAGTGAGCTCCATTTACTTTTACTCTTTGTCACCTCCCACCCAACCAATTTCTAACCCAAGCAGTAACTTTAGGGTCCATCCCTAGGGTGCTCAGTTTGTTTATAAGTCGCCTGTGAGGAACAGTGTCAAAGGCTTTACTGAAATCTAAATACACCACATCTAGGGCTCTCCCTCGGTCCAACTCCCTGGTCACCCAGTCAAAGAAATCAATCAGATTTTGTCTGACAAGACCTGCCTCTGGTGAATCTATGCTGCCTCGGATCCTGTAATCCCTTGGACTCCAGAAACCTCACTATTTTGGATTCATGAATCTTTAGGGATAGGAATTCCATTTGTGAAGAGAGAGAAAATAGCAGTAGGGGTTTACTACCATCTGCCTGGATAGAATGAGCAGACAGATGATGAAATATCAGAAGTTAGGGAAGCTAACAAAATTGGCAACACAGTAATGGTGATTTCAATTACCCCAATATAAACTGGGTAAATATCACGCCAGGGTGTGCTAGGGAGGTTAAGTTCTTAGATGAAATAAATGATCGCTTCATGGAGCAGCTGGTGTGGATATCAACTAGAGAAGAAGCCATTTGAGACTTGGAACTTTGTGGAACACAGGATTTGGTGCAAGAATAATATGGTACTAGTAATCATAATATGATCAAATTTGACTTATTAACAGAAGTGAGTATATGAAGGAGATCTACTGTGTCAGCATTCATTTTCAAGAGGGAAAATGGTTAGATAAAAACTAAAAGGAGCAGTTACAGAGGTTGAGTTTATATCAGGCATGGGCATTGTTTAAATATACAGACTAGATGATGGCTAGACACACCCCAAGTACCTGGTCACCATGCTGACTAAAAAGGCAGGCCAGGGGGCTCAGAGCACATTCCCACAAAGGGGACTGTCAGCTGCCCCTAGCATCAACTCCATTCTCCTTCCTGCCTGGTACCTCTCAGTTGCAGAGCAGCATGAACTGTATTTTTGCTGCCATTGCTCTGCCTTTCCTGCACTGGCTCTTGCTGCTGGCATTGCTGAAGTATTTGAAATCGGGAAGCAGTTACTTCCTGTATTGCGTGAGACACAATAAGTAGTTGTTCTTTGCTTTCAGCTCCGACAGACATGGGTTAATAGGACAAAGTCATTATGTATGTTTATCAAAAATGTGATATACCGCCTATTCGAGACAAGGTGGTTTACAAATGGTAATAGCATTAAGTTAAAATAAAGAGGGAAAGGAACTACAATTCAATATGAATTTAGCCAAGGGATGTCTTGTCTCGCCAGTCTGCTCTTTGAAGGCATGAATAAACATGGATAAAAGTAAGAGAGTCGATTTATAGTGTATTTAGATTTTGTAGAAAGTGTTTTTCAAAGCCCCATATCAGAGACTCATGAGGAAATAAGTGGCATGGCATAATGGGCAAGTGTGGATTAGAAACTGATTGAAAGGAAAAAAGATATAGCAAGGATAAATGGTACATTTTCTCAATGGAGGAAGATGAATAGTGGTGTACTGGGACCAGTCCTTTTTTAACATATTTATAAATGATCTGAACTTGGGAACAGCAGACAAAGTGATATTATTTGCAGATACCAAATTATTCAAAATTGTTAAATCACATACGGATTATGAGAAATTGCAGGGAACCTTGTGAGACTGGATAGCCAAATGGCAGATGAGATTTAGTGTGGTCAAGTGCAAAGTGATGCTCATAGGGAAGAATTTCATTTATTAAAATTTGATATACCGCTTTTAGAGTGCTTATCAAAGCGGTTTACAATAATATATAAAATCAATAAACCACAGAGAACAGGAAAAGAAAAACTCAAACTATAAATATATAAAGGTAGATTCCACATTAGGAGTTGCCATCCAAGAAGAAGATCTGGGTGTGATCAGTGTTCAACAGCCAAAAAATCAAGTGGAATGTTAGGAATCCTGAAGAAAGGAATGGAGAATAAAACAAAGGCGATGACAAAGCCTCTGTATTGCTCCACGGTGTGATTCTGTTCTCCGCCTCCCAAAAAAGACTGTAGCATTAGAAAGGATACTGAGAAGGACAACCAAAATGATAAACTGAATTGACTGTCCTGTGAGGAAAGGCTAAAGAGATTAGGCCTCTTCAGTTTACAAAAGAGATTTATTTACTGTATTACTGGCACTTGATATCCCGCTTATGGTCAGTGAAGACCCTACAGCAACTTACAGTTAAATATATAATGTAAAAGACAATATAACCCCACCCTTCCTCATACCAATCCATACCATACCCATACCAACTCTCTTGCCTGCCTGCCTACCCCCTCCAAATGACTCACAGAACAGCCATGTCTCTACTCTTTTCCAAAACTAGATAACCGAGGGGCGATATGATAGAGGTCTATAAAATACTGAGTGGTGTGGAATGGGTAAATGCAAATCAATTGTTTACTCTTTTTCAAAAAATACAATGAAGAGGAGGCATGCCATCGAGCTACAAAGTAGTATATGTACAACAGGAGAAAATATGTTTTTTTTTTTTCTCGACGTATAATTAAACTTTGGGTGTGATAAAAGCAGGTAATATTGCTGGGTTTAAAAAGAGACTTGAACAGATTCCTGGAGGAAAAGTCCATAAATGGTGGTTAAGGTAGATCAAGAGAAATCGCTGCTTATTCCTGAGGAAAAGAAGCATGGAACTGGCTACTTTTGTGGTATGTCAGGTACTTGTAGCTTAGATTGGCCACTGTTGGAAACAGGGCATTGGGGTTGATGGACCTTTCGTCTGACCCAGTGTGGCACTTCTTTTGTTCTTATCTTGGCCCTTTGAGAATATGTATAGTACTTAGACGCTGATGGGAAGCTGAGTATTGCAACTATTTCCAAAGCAGGAGGGTTAAATCTTATGGGTTTTTTTCCTTTAAAGTGTCTAATGAGCTGCTCCTGTCCACCGACACTTGTTGAGGTCATGCTGTTTCCTTTGGTTTATAAGCGTTTTTGGGCAGGCATTCATTATATTCTGTAATGGCTTGCCTAGTCAGAAATTGTTTTTCGAACTACCAGGCTGTTCTTTCTAAGTCATACAAAAAAGCAAAGGTACTACTATAAAAAGTGAAGCTTGTCACTGCTTGTGAGCCATTTCTGAATAAAGTTATTTCCTAACTCTAAAAGAGATCTCTCACTATAGATTAAACAATATAATGAAATAATTTATCTCTAAAGAGATTAGTGCCAAACATAGCATTCTTCTGGACTGCTTCTCTCCCATTTCCCTTCCCTTACCTTGGCTTGACTTCTCCAGTCCCACATCAGTGCAAATGGTTGGCATAGCTAACACTGAGAAGGAGACTTGCCAAGTGCAACCTGGTGTGGTGCAACAGTCATGGTGGATATTTTTAGAAACTGCTTGCATGCAGAGCTGGCCCAACCACTAGGTAAACTAGGCAGCTGCCTAAGACAACAGCTTCTTAAGGGTAGCAAAGAGCAGGTACAAGAAAAGTGAAAAAATGGGTCCCATCAGCCACACAAACTCAGTCTCATTATTTCTTACTTTTACCTGCGGGAAGAATGGGTAATTTGAAGATAGTCCATTTATTCTTATAAGTGGCTTTTGGAATTTTCCCTCATATATTATGTGTTTTTATATGATTTTCTGGGAAGGATGATGTTGAGATAATTTTGCAAAATTAAACTCAATCATAATCTTTAGAGGAGTACTACTAGGGGGTGTAAAAGCTAATTGACGTGGCGCAAGGCTGAAGGTTCACCTAGGGCTTCTAATACCCTTGCATTGATCCTGTTGGCATGTTTGAGTTTGCAAAACATGTAACCTGTAGCTGCTGCCTGGGAAACAGCTGTTCATTAAGTGTCTTGACCAATTATTGCTAGTAGTAAATAGGCATGATCAAAGCTTATCTTCATTATGGAATGAATTTTAAATATATTGCTCATTCTAAGTTTGAGTTCAAGGTGAGTAACATCTCAAGTACATGAGTTATTTCCTTGTCCTAGTGGGCTCATTGTCTCTTCGTACCTGCAGCAGTGGAGGGTTAAATGCCTAGGGTCACAAAGAGTGTTGATGGAAGACATGGGGTTTAAACCCTGGCTTTTGCAACTTGCCCCTCTAACCACTAAGCTACTCCTCCGCTATATTATTACCTGGTGGCAGCAATTTTCAGTTTTATTATCGCTATAAAAAGTGACGCTGAATTGAAGGAAAAACCCCTCTTATCTGCATTGTCGTTTTCCTAGGAGGACAAATTTTCAAAGGCATTTACCTAATTTTTCAGTCAGACTGTATTAACTTTCTTGAAATGTGGCTAAAAATATCTACAGGTTTCATAGGCATGCCTACTTCTAGCTGTATTAGAATGAGATATTCTCATGGGTGTGTAGGTCAGGGAAGGAAAATAGCACACATGCAGGGAATTTACAGCTGAACATAGACTATTTTGCCACTATTCAGCCACCTAAGTAAATACTACTTTCGGGGAAATACTGCATGATGCAGAATATGGGGGTGCTTCAGGCCACATTTTGCTTCTTTGTCTTGGGCTCAGCTGCTGATTTGGACTGCATTATTCGAATCAGGAGTCAGAAGTTATGCAGGAGAGACTAAAGGTGCGGCCCGATGTGCTGGCAGAGGCCAGTTAAGTTTAAGAGAGCATCTGGAACCCGCTGCTGCATGAGGCTGAGCCGGTGAGGCAGGCTTTTGGCACTCCTAAGCTTCGGTGCATCAAGCCAGTGCCTCACTGGCTCACCTCTTGAGCCGGCCTTGCCTTTAGCTGCTTCTTCTTGCTGAATGACTGGTGTACTGAGGGTGAGGGAGGGGAGTGGTAGAGCAAGTCGGTGAGGTATGCCTGGAAAGGGGAAGGAAAGAGATCTGGGAGTATGTGCTGAGGGTAAGGAGATATCTTGAAAAGAAGAGAGAATTTGTCTTCCTTATTGTCCCTCCAGTCCAGTTCCGAACCTCTGGGTAGTGCACCTCCTCCAGCAACTTGAAGGCTGAGCATGTCACATTCTTGAAGGCACCAGTACTAATACCACTGGCTCTTCCTACAAGCTCCCAGTATGTTCAGTCTCCAAGCAGGTGGAGGATGTGGTGAGCCTGGGTTCAGGGCTCACTGAAGGAACAAATAAGGAGTTTCCTTAGTTAGGGGTTTGTTGTTTTGCTTAATTAAGTTCTATTTCACGTTTAAAAAAAAAAAAAAAAAAAAAGGGACAAGGCACCTTCTGTGGAGGATCTTCTGTTGCCGTTCCTTCTCTCTCCCTCTTCGAGAGCTTGAAGGGGGTAAGACCTTTGCCGGCGTCCTGCCCCCTCCCATCACGCTGAAGCCAAGAGATGGCTGAGCGCGGGGTGTTTTCAGACCCATTCCTGTGGCACCGGTTTTGGAGCTTGTCCTTGGCAGCGGTGTCAAAGGTAGGCACGGAGAGCCTGTGTTTTTGAGGGGTAAAACAATGGCGCAGAGGTGAGCCTGCCGAGATTGAAACTGATGGTTAGTGCCTCGTGGAGACCGTGGCAGCCCAGAGTGGGAAGGTGGGTCGTAGGCCTGGTTCCTGCGCTTTTCTTCGGCAGTTGATTTTGGGGCTCTATTGACCGCGATCGGTTTATTGCAATGGTGATGCGCTGCTGTCCTCGTTTAAAAAAAAAAATCTCTTTTTCTTCTACAAAATTTACTATTAGTATTGAGGGGAAGGTTAAAGGTTTTGCTATTCTTCCTCCTTCAGTGCTAGGTTAGGTTGGTCTCAGGGACCAGTGTTGGGATCCAGATATAGAAATTCACCCATGCCTGTGCGCCTGCAGTATCTTGTTTGTGGTATCTGGCGAGGAGCCATGTCAGATGCTGGTGTGTGTCGTGGCTGTGCTTCTGAGGCCGCCAACATGGAACAGGTGCTTCAGGAAAAGGCCAGGGATCCCGCACCTTCAGCAGCCCAAGGGGTTCTCCCCCTTTTGGAGGCTCCTTCCTCTCCTCGGAAGTCAGTCCCGGCTATTCCAAGTCCCTTGACTTCCCATAGTATTAACTCTTAACCCTCCATTGCCTCAGGTACACTTAGATTGTGAACCCTTCGGGGACAAGGGAATAAAAAGTACCTGTTAGTATACATGTAAACCACACTGATTGTAAAGAGCGTGGTATAAAAAAATAAATAAAATAGTCTGGGGGAAATGGCTCTGGGGGGCTTCTCCGGCGTTTGTGCTTCTGCTGCACCAGGCCTTCTGCTTACGATGGCGGGAGCTGGTGTGGGTCGGATCTCCTTAGAAAAGGGGGAGGTCTCGGGTACCAGACCAGCCAAGGGGGCCTGGCTTTTGGAGGACCGACCTTCCGTTTCCGATTGGCCGGAGACGGATGAGTTAGGGCTGGACCCAGAGTTGGATACCGATGAGCTCGAGGAAGGCGAAATTCAGGAGCCGGAATACCAGGCGCAGATTGTCCAGGTCTTTTGGCGGGAGGAGTTGCCCGCTTTGATTGCGGAGTCCCTTCAAGCCCTCAATTTGCTGGCTAGTCGCCTGGTGGAGGAGATGACGCTGGAGGATCCTCTCATCCAGGTAGTAAGTAACACCGGGTGGTTAAGCAGATGATCCAGGACGAGTGGGATCTGCTAGAGGCAGGTCTTAGGGGGGCGAGAACCATTTCTCGTCTTTACCCGCTATCGGATCAGGAGCGTTAATTGTTTCGTTCTCCACGTGTGGACCCAACAGTGACAAAGAAGACGACCATACCGGTGGAAGGGAGTGCTGCCCTGAAAGATGGGCAAGACAGAAAGTTAGATACCTTGTTGAAGCAGGCCTTTGACGTTAATGCGCTATCCCTGCAGGCTTCTTTTTGTGGGGTCTGGGTGGCCAGAGCCTGCCTTTGCTGGTCGCAACGGCTGCAGCTGCCGGGAAGTTAGACACTGGAGCAAGTGACTGAGGTAGCTAAGCTAGAGTCAGGAGCAGCTTACCTTGCGGATGTTCACTATGATTTCATTCACAGTTTGGCTAGGAGCATGGCGTCAATGGTAGTGGCTCGTCGCTACCTATGGTTGCACAATTGTGTAGCAGACAGTTCCTCCAAATCCCAGCTCAGCAAATTCCCCTTTAAGGGGAAGCTCCTGTTCGGGGAGGACCTTGAGAAGTTGGTAAAGGACTTGGGAGAATCCAAAGGAGGATGCCTGCCGGAGGATAAGCCAAAGCAGGGGCGCAATACAACAGCGCCTCGAGGCCAGACATGAGATTTCCAACGTTTTCATACCTCCTGCTTGACAGGTTTCCAGAGGGGAAGATTCCTACCCAGGGACAGGGATTTAGCGAATTCTGAGGGGCAGGCAGAGGATTCTCGGCCCCCTCAACCTCTGGTTTTAAAAAGTCACAATGAAGGGAGGAAGGCCCAAGCAGGGGAGCAGCCTGTGGGAGGTCGGCTATGGGATTTTTATCTTTCATGGACCCAGATAACATCCGACCAATGGGTACTGGAAATCATCCACCAGGGCTATTCCTTCGAGTTCGCCCAGTCGATCACCAACTCCTTTGTCCAGTCCACGTGCAAGACGCCAGGCAAGGCTTTGGCAGTAAAGGAGACCTTGGCTCGGCTTCTGCAGCTGAGGGCAGTGGTTACGGTCCCTAAAGAGCAGCGCGGATGCGGTCAATACTCAATTTATTTTGTAGTCCCCAAAAAGGACGGGTCCTGACGCCTGATTCTGGACCTCAAAAGGGTAAACCATTGTCTTCGTGTGCCACATTTTTGCATGGAGACGTTGAGGTCTGTGATTGTAGCGGTGAGAAAGGGAGAGTTTTTAACATCCCTAGATCTCACAGAAGCATATCTACACATCCCTATCAGGCCAGACCATCAGCGATAGCTGCAGTTTGCAGTGCCGGTGGGGCGCTTCCAGTTTCAGGCATTGCCGTTTGGCATGGCTACAGTGCCATGGACATTCACCAAGGTCATGGTGGTCGTAGCAGCGGCGCTCCACAAAGAAGGGGTGTTGGTGCACCCTTATCTCGACGATTGGCTGATCAGGGCAAAGTCCAGGGACGAGAGCGTACGGGCTACTGCCCGGGTGGTTCAGCTTCTGGAAAGCCTTGGCTGGGTAGTCATTCTGGTCAAGAGCTGATTGACTCCATCTCAGGACCTGGAATAGTTAGGAGTCCGATTTGACACGCGAGCAGGGGCAGTCTTCCTGCCAGAGCAGTGAGCTCAGGTGTTGTCTCTTGGTGCGGACTTTTCTGAGGCATACAGAACAGATGGCCTGGCAGTATCTACAGTTATTAGGCATAATAGCAGCCACTCTGGAGGTAGTGCCATGGGTGAGGGCGCACATGCGTCCGCTGCAGAGAGCTCTGCTTTGTCGGTGGTCGCACCAGATGGACTCTCTGGCCCAGCGACTTCCCTGTCCGCAGGGAGTCAGGGAGGCTCTCTATTGGTGGCTTGGTCGGGAAAATCTGGCTGTGGGCATGCACCTCGAGCCTCCGCAGTGGGTACTGGTCCTCACTGACGCCAGTCTGGTGGGTTGGGGGGGCCCATTGCGGGGAGCTCTATGCTCAGGGGACTTGATTGACCATCCAGCCTCCTGCTCACTCCAACAGGCTAGAGTTGCAAGTAGCGCTCAGTGCCTTTGAGAATGATCTGCTAGAACAGTTTGTCAGAATCCTATCGGACAACGCGGCCGCAGTAGCTTATCTCAACTGTCGGGGCACAGGCAGTGCAGCCCTTGAGGAGGAGGCGGAGAGTCTGTTTATCTGGGCAGAGCCTCTGCTCCAGGCGTTGTCGGCAGTGCATATTGCAGGAGTCGACAACGTGACAGCGGACTATCTCAGCCGGGTCTGTGCGGATCCAGAGGAGTGGGTTCTCCACTCAGAAGTCTTCGCGCAGGTGGTTCGCAGATGGGGAACTCCCCTGATGGATCTGATGGTAACGTTTGAGTCTGCCAAGTGAGTCATTTTTTTCAGCAGAAGACGGGGAAAGGATGTCCGAGGGGATAAGACGCTCTGTTGCAACAATGGCCTATGGAGGGTATTCTGTATGTCTTTCCTCCCTGGGCTCTTCTTATAGGCCGCATGGTTCAGCGCATTGAAGTGCATCACGGGTGTGTCATTCTGATAGCTCCGGACTGGCCGAGGTGCCCTTGGTACACAGACCTGTTGCGTGTTCTCGTGGCTCGGCCATGGCATCTTCCTGCGCGGAACGACCTGTTGCAGGATCCACTGCGCATGTCTCAGGTGAGTCGATTCTCGCTTACGGCTTGGCTTTTGAAAGGGAACTATGTAGAATAGAACTGGGAGAAAGACGGGGCAGAGAGGGCTGGGCGTAGGATCTTGATGGGGCTGAGGGGGAAACTACAGAGATGGGATAGGGGGAGAAAAGTAGAGGGCAGAGAGAAAGTTGGGAGACAACCTTGGAGTAGGGGAAGAAAAAACTGGGAATTAAACCTATGAGGGTGGGAGAGGGGCCAAACTAAGTTGAAAAGTCATATTGTTTGGGGGTCGAGCCTGAAGAAGAAAAAGAGCTTGTGGGTGGGGAGGAGTAACAGGCCTGGGGCAGAAAGGAGCCAAGCCCTATGCCAGAGAGAATCACACAAAAAAGTACAAATACCATATGTAGATTTGTAGAATTTTATATTGTCTACAGGATTTCCCCAGGAGTAAAATAGTGGAGGCAATATTTCCCTTTGAGAATTTGCTGTAATTTACCCTATGTATAAATGCTCATGTATGTTCCAAACAACATGAGCCATTCAAAATCCCTCTTTGTTCTGATTTATTCCAAAGGTTGTGAGATAAGAATATGTGGTAATCTTCTATCACTGAGATTCTTACTGTTAACTCTTGGAAATGTGTGTGGAAGACAATTTGCTGCTTGGTCTTCTAGGCCCTTCTATTTCTTTTATTTAGAAAGATTTGTATACCACCTTATCCTACGATCAAAGTGGTTACATCACATTGGTGCGTTACATTTAACATGTGGGTACTTTACAACATTTATTGCTCACAGACAAATCTGGATGTCATCAGCTCATCAGATGTACTGTATCTTTGTATTTTAAAAAATCTGCATTCTGCAACTATCTCAACAGCAATAATTCCCACCTTCCGCATTCAACAATGTGTCAGAAGCCTTACACATGCTTTTGATAGTTTTAACTGGGGTGTGTCATCAGAAATATCAACAGGTGCCACTGAGATCAATGTGTATATGCTGTAAATGCACTTTGTGGCACTGTTGCAAATGAGCTGATGTTCTTGCTACTTGTCTGAGCTTTTGAAATTTCATTAATAGTGCTAGCAATGCTAGGAATCATAAGGAAGTGAATGGAGATTAAAACCAAGGATTTTGTAATGCCTCTATTGTTCTATGGTGCGACCGCATCTTGAATATTGTGTGCAGTTCTGGTCACCATATCTTAAAAAGGATATAGCAGAATTAGAAAAGGTACAGAGAAGAGCCACCAAAATGGTAAAGGGGATGGAAGGATACACCTATGAGGAAGAGCTTAAGGTTATGGCTCTTCAACTTGAAAAAGAGATGGCTGAGGGGAGATTTGATAGACATTGATAAATTAATAAATGGAATAGAACGGGTAAATGTAGATTGATTGTTTACTCCATCAAAAAATAGACTAGGGGACACATGATGAAGCTACAGTGTAACCCCTTTAAGACTAATAAGATAAAATATTTTTTCACTCAATGCATGCTCACTCTGGAATTTTTTACTGGAGGATGTAGTGAAAGCTGTTCCTTATTGTCCCTCTAGTCTAGTCCTGCACCTCTGGGCAGTCAACCTCCTCCAGTAGCTTGAAGACAGCATGTCATTTCTTTGACATCACCATACTTAGGCAGCTGGCACCACTTATCGGTGCCACCTACCAGCCCCAGTAAGCTCAATCTCCAGGCAGCTGGAGGGGTGATCCAGAGGGCTGGACTCACTGACGGGGCAACTGAGGAGTTCTTAGTTTTCCAGCTGGCAGCTTTAATTTGGTTAATCTGGTTATTTGGTTGATTTCATTCTGCATCAAGTTATTTGCCGAAAGAAAAAGAACAAAGGTCAGCTAGTGCTCTGAGACACAAACGGGCTAAATATAAGCAACACTGACAGAGAGGAGCCTCACCCCTGGGGTGAGCAGGTGGGTGCTTGGGGACTCTGGACACGCGTTTGAAGCACCTGCGGCTCCCGAACCAGTCACGTGGTGAGGAGCTGCGGCAACTCAGAAGGCCCGCAGACAGCACACTGACAAGAATCCTGCTCAACGCTGAAGCCACTGACGGGCTGAGTGCGAGGCGCGTAAGACATAGAAGCAGCTCTTGCAGGTATCGGTGAGTGGGAAATGCTATGAGAACATTGGAATCAACTTTGGCAAAACAGGCTGGTAGAGCATCAGCAGTAACCATGTGGCTCATAGGCATGTCCTAAGCAGTGGGGTAGTGTGCCATGTTTTACAGCTGCTGAGTTTTTAGTTTCCTTTCAAAGGTACAGAAGGGACTGTTCTCCAGATGCAGTGGTTTGGCTTCCGCGATTTCATTTGGTTTCCTGGACAGGGCTTTTTTAAAATTTATATTAAAAAAAAAAAAAAAATAGACACGTGGGGTAAAGAGATCCAGGGGTCTCTCTTCCCCCTCCCCCACTTTGACGAGAGGACATTTTTTGGTTGTTGTAGATGGGGTCTATTTTATTGCCTGAGCACCATGCTGGCAAGACCGCAATGTGGGGCTTGCAAAGTCCGGCAGGGGTCAGTTTCAGAGGCAGGCCTTTGCTGTGGCTGTGAACAGGAGGCCCGGACAGTAGATCACGGACTGTGGGAGGGCACTGTAGGCCCTCAGGGCAGCAGGATGTTCTGCTCAGTCTCAGGAGGGTCCCAGCACCACAGCGGGGGTGCTTGGTGAGTTGGGTACTGCACCACCTGTGTTAGAGCCTTATGGTAAGGACCAGGCTTTGCCTAAACCCTCCACATCCAAAGGGCTAGGCAGCGAAAGGGCCCAGGAAAGGTTTTCGCTGGTGTTTGTTCTCCTACTGCATAAGGCCTTCTGCATGAAACAATGAGGGGCACAAGAGCTGTCTGCAGTGCCGGAGCACGGCAACAAAAGTCCTCTTGTTGCGAGGGAGTGCAAGGCTGACATGGAGTTGACAAAACGTCCTCGGTTGGAGGGAGACTAGTGAGAATGGTCTCCCCTTTCAGAGGAGCTGGAGTTGTTGGAGGAAGGAGAGATTCTGCAGGAGAAGGAGTCTCAGTCCGGATTTTCCGCAGAGAGGTGCTAGCAGCGCTCATTGTGGAATCGCAATTTCTGAAGACGCTTAATATGACAGCGGAACTCCCAGCAGAGAAGATGTTGGAAGACCTGCTACTCCCAGGTGGTGAGGAAGACACAAGGTGTTTCCCATGCATAGAGTGGTCAAACAGATGATCCAGGATGAGTGAGATCTTCCGGAAGCTGGACTCGGGGGTGAGGACCATGACCCTGCTCTACACACTGCCAGAACAGGAGTGGGAGATATTCCGCTTTCCGAGGGTGGATGTGGCGATTTCAGTCTTTCTGAAGAAAATAACAATCCCGGTGGAGGGCAATACAGTGCTCAAAGATGTCCAGGATAGGAAGTTGGACGCCTTGTTAAAGCAAGCATTCGACATCAATGCTCTCTCATTACAAGTTTCAGTTTATGGGGCCTGGGTTGCCAGGGCATGCCTGCAGTGGGAACAGGGGGTTCTGAAGCTGGGGGATACAGCTCAAGATCTGACAGCAGCTAAGCTGGAATTGGGGGCCACGTACCTTGTAGACACCTATGTTCTGATTAGAGGTCTATTGAAGAGTTTGGCCTCGGTGCGGCAGCTCGCCGTTGTTTCTAGCTACTGAATTGGGTGACTAATGGCTCCACCAAATCCCATCTTAGCAAGCTTCCCTTTGTTTCAATTCTATGTAAATCGCCCCTGATCTCTGGAAGGGGCGGTATATTAAAAACTTATTAAATAAATAAAATGGAAAGCTTCTTTTTGGGAAGGAATTGGAAAAATTGGTGAAGGACTTGGGCAAGTCCGAGAGCAGGTGCCTCCCCGAGGATAGACAGAAGTAGACCTGCACTTTGGCACCGGCACAGAGTCAGCCACGGGACTTTTGTCAATTTTTAGTTTGGTATGTTTTGCACCTTATCAGAGGGGGTCGCCTCACATTTCGAAGGCAGGGTGTGGCTATTATGGCACCTTCCCATCCTCGGGGCCTAAAAGGATGCAGTGAAACGAAGGGGGGCACAAGTGGCAAGTAAGCTCATAGGGGGTCATCTGCAGGAGTTCTACCACACTTGGTCCAGATCATGTCCAACCAATGGGTCCGGGAGGTCATCAGGGAGGGCTACGTGTTGGAGTTTGCCAGACCTCTCGGCTACTCCTTCATGCAATCCCCCTGCAAAGCCTGCGCAAAATCAGCCGTAGTGAGACACACTTTGGGGCAACGACTTTGGTTGGGGGCAGTAGTTCGCGTTCCAAAGGACCAGTGCAGGTTAGGTCGGTACTCAATTCATTTATTTTGTGGTGCCCAAAATGGAGGGTTCCTTTCAGCCTATTCTCAACCTCAAGCCATGAACCAGTATCTGTGGGTGCCCTGTTTACACATGGAGACATTGCAGTCGGTTATAGTGGCGGTGAGAGCAAGAGAGTTCTTGAGATCCCTAGATCTCACGGAGGGGTATTTGCACATTCCTATTCACCCAGAGCATCAGCCATTCCTCCACTTCACAGTACTCATGGGGCTTTTTCAATTTCAAATATTGACCTTCGGGCTAGCAACTGCTCCCCATACTTTCACCAAGGTGATGGTGGCAACAGCACTCTGCCAAGAAGGGATCCTTGTGCACCCTTACCTCGATGACTGACTGGCTCATCCTGGCAAAGTCAAGGAGGGAAAGCGAACAGTTAACGGCAAGGGTGGTAGAGTGCCTGTAGAGTCTAGGATGGGTGATCAACATGCCCAAGAATCGCTTGGTGCCATCCCAGGAGCTCGAGTACTAGGGAGTTCATTTCAACACCCGTAGTGGCAAAGTGTTTCTGCTAGGCAGTGTGCACAGGGGCTTCAGCAGCTACGGTGTCAATTCCTGCAGATGATGGCTCCGATAGCGTGGCCTTATCTGCAACTGCTCAGAACCATGACTGCAACTCTCGAGCTTGTGCCTTGAGTGAGAGCTCGCATGTAACCGTTACAGAGAGCATTGCTGTGCAGGTGGTTGCACGACACACATCCCTTGTCACAGCGGTTGCCCTGCCTGACGGAGACCAGGAAGGCACTCAGGTGGTGGCTACATCCTGAGAACTTGGCGGCAGGGATGCCGCTCGAATCACCTTGCTGGATCCTGCTGATGACAGACGCTAATCTTTCGGGCTGGGGAGCTCACTGCAAAGGTCAGATCATTCAGGGGCTGTGGAACCCGCAAAAAAACAGGTGGTCCATAAACGGGCTGGACGTGCAAGCAGTTCTCCTGGCACTACAGAGGTTTCTGCCTTGGCTACAGGGAAAGGCTGTTCGGGTCTTCTCAGACAACACTACCATGGTAGCCTACATCAATCAGTAGAGCAGCACAATCGGCATGCGTTTGGAAACAGAGGCCGAGGCGCTGTTAACGTGGGCAGATGCGTGCCATCAGGCACTTTCAGCAGCGCACATTATGGGAGCAGACAGTGTGACGGCAGACTACCTCACTTGAATGCGGGTAGACCCCAGGGAATGGATGCTCTGGCAGGTGACAGGGAAATGGGGCACACCGATCATGGACCTAATGGCAATGTTTGCTACAGCCAAAGTGAGCTGCTTTTTCAGCAGGAGAAGAGAGAATATTGGAGGGCCTGGAAGCTCTGGTGCAGAGATGGCCCACAGAAGGATTTCTGTAGGTTTCCCCCCATGGGCACTCATTGTTCCGGACTGGCCGAAGCACCCGTGGTATGCCGACCTAGTGTGTCTGCAAGCAGACCGGCTCTGGCGGCTGCTGACTCAAATGGACCTCTTGACCCAGGGGCCAATATGAATGCTGCAGGTGGATCGATTCTCGCTTATGGCATGGTTCTAGAGAGGGCTCTGAGGAGGCATGGATATTCTATACCAGTTATCTCTTATGTTGCTGAAGGCTCGGAAGAGATCCACTTCACTGTCTTATATCCTGGTATGGTGCATCTTTGAGGCTTGGTCTAAAGAGAGGCAGTATAGACCGTTTTGCAGCTACGGAACCAGACATGTTGGCTTTTCTGCAAGCAGCTGTTGAGAAGGGCTTGGCCTCTAGTTCCTTGAGGGTGCAAGTGGCAGCCATTGTGTGTTATCGAGGTAGGATCCAGGGGGTGTCTAGGAACACACCCGGATGTGGTACGGTTCTTGAAGGCTGTGAAGCACCTCCGTCCACTGCTGTGGTCTATCGTTCTTCCTTGGGATCTCAATTTGGTATTGGCAGCATTGAGAGAGGAGCATTTTGAGCCTTTGCACATCCCCTCGCTTAAGACAATATTTTATGATGGTGATTTGCTCAGCCAGGAGAATTTCTGAAATTCAAGCTCTCTTATACAGGGAGTCCTTCCTCTCCATGTCAAAGGAGAAAGTAGTTCTCCATCCAGTACCTTACTTTTTGCCCAAGGTTGTATCTGTGTTTCATTTGAATCAGCCGGTTTCCCTGTTTTGCCCTCCTTAGTAGTACGGAGGGCAGCACAGATCTGCAGATGCACCCTTTGGATGTACGGAGAGTATTGCAGCGTTATGTGAAGATAACAGCTCCATTTTGTAAATTGGGTTGATTGTTTTGTTTGGGGTGCCACGCAAGGGGGAGGCAGCAGCTAAGGCCTCCATTTCCAGGTGGATTAGAGAAGCTATTGCATTGGCTTACATCTTGAAGGAAAAGCCTGTGCCAGCAGGGTTGCAGGCGCATTCGACCAGGGCTCAGGTGGCATTATGGGCAGAGTACAGTCTCATTTCGCCAGTCGAGATTTGTAGGGCAGCCACTTGCAAATGTCACATTTGCAAGACATTATCGGCTGGATGTGCAGGTGGCGGGAGATGGCAGTACTTCAGGCTGGAATCGCAGGTTCCTCCCATTGATAGAACTACTCTGATACATTCCAGAGATGTTGGACTGGACTGGAGGGACGATAAGGAAGGTGAAATTAGGCCTTACCTGCTAATTGGCTCGCCTTGAGCAACTCCAGTCCAGTCCTGGAACCCTCCCGGATTGCTAAATGCGTTCAGTGACACGACCCCGGGCCTGAAGAATGTGACTTGTTAAGAGTGCTCGGGGGAAGTACTGAAGTACAGGGCATGCATTGGCAGAGTAAGGCTTAGTAGGAGTGATGTCTGTCTTTTGCCTGATGCTCTAGAAGTTTCAGGGGGCTCTACGCTGCTTATTAGTTTGCCTGTTTCTTAACAGGCTTCTTTGTAGGATCTTCTGGTCCTTTTCATCTATGTAGTCCACAGGTAGGCCTCCTCATTTTTTGGGAGGGGAGGGCCCCTTCCACGGTTGGAGGGCCCAAGGTTAGAGTTTTGTGTTAAAGCAGACTCACAGGAGCAACAAAGAAGCAGTCAAACTTTATCAATAGGTTACTGGGGCTGGCAGTGGTGCCAGCTGCCTAAGTATGGTGATGTCATCAAAGAAATGACATGCCCAGTCTCCAAGCTGCTGGAGGAGGTTGACTACCCAGAGGTGCAGGACCAGACTGGACTGGAGTAACTTGAAGAATGCCAATTAGCAAGTAAGGCCTAATTTCACCTTAGTGTAGCTGGGTTTAAAAAAGGTTTGGACAAGTTCCTGGAGGATAGATCCATAAACCTTTATTAAAGAGGACCTGGAAACTCCACTGTTTACCCTGGGACAAATATTGTGGAACAAGAGCTTTATTGATGTCACCAGGTCTGCCCTACCCGTGCTTCGGTTCAAAGCCTTCCTCAGAGGACCGTGACCTTACTTTTATATCATATTAAAAACATCAAATTAAACATATATGTAAGACATGAACAATGAGATGTGTGCATATGTGAAGGAGCCCCATAATGAAAAGGCATCCATCGTAATAGATTATTCAAAAGAGACAAGAATGAT
The DNA here is from genome assembly GCA_033557465.1 of Ichthyophis bannanicus. Classification (NCBI taxonomy): domain Eukaryota; kingdom Metazoa; phylum Chordata; class Amphibia; order Gymnophiona; family Ichthyophiidae; genus Ichthyophis; species Ichthyophis bannanicus. Next base: position 148,228,297 of record CM066042.1, read on the forward strand.
TTAAATATATGAATAAATAATTATAAAATATAAAACAATATAGAAGCCATACAAAATGGTTACAAAACAAAATAGTAGATAGTAACACGTAAAAATATATAATACATAGAGAAATACTAAGGAGAAAAAACATTAGCCAAGGGGTACCTTAAAAAGCAAGTGAATAAAATCAAGCATTAGCTTTTATGACATTAAACATTGTATGGACAGTAAACTCACCACTTGGGAGACAGTTAGTTAATCCTTTCAATCATTAGACTGAATATCAATCTATTAAAAACGAAACGGGAGGGAAAAGGAGAAGAAATCATCCACCATATATGAGGCTGCTAAGCTTATACACTCCTAACAGATCTGTAAGGGAAAGGGTCCAAAAGGATACTGTGTGCATATGAAATAACTTGGGCATATGAACCTTAGAAATGTGAATAAAATGCTACACACATCGGAGCAGGCAGTTACCCTATTTCTCTTGTCATGTCACCCAATAACGTATTGTGGTGGCGAGACTGTAGTAGAGCCTGAGAAAATGGTGAAAAAAAAGTCATTTTCCTCTGATCAAGGAAATAGTTCAGGGAGTTTTAAGGTTAAAACTCCAGCTAAAGAAAAAAACTGCATTCACAGAGCTGGTGATAGTGAGCCACGCCCCAGCTCCAAGGTAACCAGGGGAGGTGACGAGGATTACCCAGGGGTGGAGCTTGAGGCTATAGGGCATTCACACTCATATAAGCTCAGGGAAGAAGGAGGAGAACACGAAGGAAGGTGCATCCACCAGGGAGCAGGTTTCCACCAGGAAAGGAGAGACCCCGGGTGAGAGAGTGATCACCAGGGAAGGTGTATCCAAGAGAGGAGACTCTTGCAAGGAAGCAGGAAGTAAAGAAACCAGGAGGAACCCTGTGAGAGGAAGGTGTTCCAGCAGCTGTCTCAGGAGGAATCCCTATTGCACGCAGCATTCAGGAAGCTCTAGTTCTGAAGGTAGTTCAGCTTGTAAGAGAATTACAGCTGGCTGGGAGGACAGGAGAGTTTGCCCTGTGGAAAATGCTGGTTATGAGCAACGTACGGGAGGGTCCTTAGGAGAGCCGGTAAGAAGTGTGTCCTCTTCAGCAAAGTCTGGGAAGAGACTGTGTGCTAGAAGAAAGGTGAGCACATTGGAAACCTTACAAAATTTGATAAAGGATAAGGATCTCCTCAAGCCTTCCAGTGTCCCTCAGCGTAGAGAGGAAGCCCAGTGGGGAAAGGTTTTAAAGTTGTTACAGAAACTAAAACCTGCAGTTCCAGACGCTGAGTCCAGCCAGGTGCCAATTGACTTAGCTGATGAGTGCATGCAGATAGATGAATGTGCTTCAGATAATGTTTCATCGGTTTCGGAAATGGACTGCTCATTCTGTGTATGCCAGAAGTGAGAAAGCTCTAAGGTTTTATCTTTATTCGCAAAGCTTGATAAACCGCCCAAGCCAAGGCATCAGGGTGGTGTACAATACAATAAAATGACTAGGCTACTGAAAATAAAGTTGGAAAAGGAACGCCATCAGTGACAGGACAGGAAAGAACAATTAAAAGGCAGAGAACAGAAAAGAAGAGGATGAGTAGAGTGGGGGTGGGGGAGCAAGGGGAGGAAATATGAAGGGGAACTATGGGGGATGGAGGGTGCGGCTAGGGGAGAAGGCACCATCGGTCAGTAAGGTAAGATCAAAGGCTTGACAAAAAAAGATAGGTCTTAAGAAGACCTTTGAAACGGGGGAAAGACGATTCGAGGCGGAGTGGTAGGGGAAGTGAATTCCATAAGGCGGAGCCCGGAAGAAGAAGGCAGAGTGGCGAGTGAGTTCCAAATGGGCCTGGGAGGGGGAAGGGAGGAAAAGACGGTTGCCGTGAACAGAGCGGAGAGAGCGAGGAGAGGGTTGAAAGTAAATGATGTCTGCCAGGTATTGAGGGGTACCTGCATAGAGGGCTCTGTGAGCAAGAATGAGCAATTTAAACCTGAATTTAACTGGCAGCCAGTGAAGAGAGAAAAGACAGGGAGTGACATGAGACGGGCGGCAGCATTCTGGACCAGTTGTAAACGGCGAAGCTGGGAGGAGAGGAGACCTGCAAAGATAGCGTTACAGTAGTCTAAATGCAATATCACGAGTGATAAGACCAGGGTGACAACAGAGGAATGGGGGAGAAGTGACCGAATGGCCCTTATCCGGCGAAGATGGAAGAAGGAAGTGTGTACTGCGGAAGAAATATGCTGGTGGAAGGAAAGGGAGGAGTCCAGAGTGACACCCAGGTATCGAAGAGTCGATACTAAGGGGATAGGGTGGGAGGACATAAAGGGTGATAAGTCAGGAGAGGGGAGTCCGAAAAAGAACCAAATCGCCGAGGATTTAGTGGGGTTGACGTGAAGAAAATTGAGGTCAAACCAGGAAGCGACAGAGGCAAGACACGAGTTTAGCGGGGCAAGGTCAGGGGCGCAAGAAGAAGTGTGGTGAACTAGAAGAATATCGTCGGCGTAGATGTAAATGGAAATTCCAGATTGCTGAATAAGAGCAAGAGGGGCAAGGATAGAACCCTGAGGAACACCACAGATTGAGGGGAGCGGGAGAGAGACAGAGGGACCAGAGTGAACAGAAAAGGAACGAGATGAAAGAAAGGAACGAAACCACCGAAAAACTGTGCTGCGCACACCGAAATCGGACAAACGAGTGAGAAGGGTGCGGTGGTCGACAACGTTAAAAGCCGAAGAAAGATCCAAAGAAACCACAATAGAAAAATCATGGTCGTGAGCGCGGTGAAGGTCAGAAAGCAGTGATACAAGGATGGTCTCTATGCTATGGCCGGCGCGGAAGCCTGATTGGCATGGATGAAGTGCCAAGGTGGAGTCAAGATGAGAAGCAAGTTGAATGAAGACAAGTTTCTCCAAAATTTTTGAGAGAAAGGGAAGGTTCGTAACTGGTCGCCAATTGGCAGGAGAGGCGGGATCGAGGGAGGGTTTTTTCAGGAGGGGGGCGGACTATGGCATGCTTCCAACTGGAAGGGAAGTGACCGGATGCTAAACTGGAGTTACAAATAGAGAGAATGTAGGGGGTAAGTGCGAGGTCAGGAGTAAACAGCCAAGAAGAGGGTAAGGGGTAGTTATAGAAGTTATAGAAAACCCAAGAAGCTTATCTAAGTGCTTAACCTGCTGGAGAATTATGCAAATGAAGTGCTAACGTTCTTGTGCTAGCCAGGAAGATTCAAAGGACTGATTTGAATGCTTGTAGCCTGGAAGCAAATGTTTAGCAGCTTGAAGGAAAAGAAGCAAATGTTTAGCAACTTGTAGAAAAGAAGTGAAGTGCTGTACAGAGCTTAGCTGAAGTAGAGGTTTGTGCTGAACCAGGCCAGGAACCTAAAGGTAAAATCTTTAATGAAGGAAAAGATTTACTGCCGTGTTAAACAAGCTGAGAAACAGTGCTGCTGTGTTTGCTGTAACAGTTTGCTATGAAGTTTTTGTTTCCTTTTTTTCAACGGAGAAGCATCCAATTTATGTTGTTGTAATTGTGAACTGCTGAAAAGAAAAGTTCATTGGCTAAGAAGAAAAAAAATAATAAATTTCCTGTTTGCCTTGAAAACCCCGGCCATTCTTTATTACGCAACTACACTACCCAGCAGCCTTGGCTCTGGGAATCCAATTAACAGAAAGGGACATTAAGAGGTGACGCCCTCTACTCCTAGGCAACCGCCTAGCCAGTAGGGGGCGCTACAGTATATGTATGCTGTTGCATATAAACGGTTTAATCTGTAATGGCAGGAAACACTTCCAAAATAGAAGTATATGAAAACGTATAAAAACTAATGTATATTAAAAAAAACCTCTATATTGTTGGTAATTCTTCAGATTAGAATGTGGAAAGACACCAAATTGTACGTGGGAATGGAAAAATAAAGAGTGCAAATGAATTAAAAATAAGATGATTGGGGGCGTTTCCAAGATGGTTGCAGCCACAGTCTGTTTTGTGTGAGTGCGTACTATGGGGAAGAAGCGGAAGGGGAAGCCAGGGCCATTGCCGTCTCAGCCTGTTGACTCCTCTACACCGATTGCTATTGAAACGGTGGATCCTTTTGGATCCGTTTCTTGTTCGTACTCCACGAGCCTCGGAAGGAATGGTGGTGTTAGTCAGCTTTCAGTTACTCCAGAGTTGGAGAGCCCGGTGTCTGCTTCAGCATCAACCTTGTCCCCCGTTTTGAGGCCACCGCCGAAATTAACTCGCAGCCAACCCTTGCCGGAAGGCTTCCTGCAGTTAGTTTCTCCTCCGTTGGTTAGGGGAGGAAACTGCCTGAGAGGGCCAGGACGGGCTGAGCTGGCGATATTAGAGAGGACACTGGAGAGCCAGGCTCAATAAGATCTTCGGTAGCGTCTGGAGGGAGGGGGGGAAGGAGTTTTCCTCCACTAGAGGAGACCAGCTGTCGGCGTCTATGACACCAGTGAGACCTGTTGCTGAATCAGAATTGTGTTTTTCTTTGCAACGACCACAGAACTTTACTTTGGAAGCTATCTGGAATGCAATTGTATCATTGGGAGAAGTTCTTCTACCTCAAGTATCCTCCTTGGCTACTAAGGTGAACACTTCTACAAGTGTAATGTGTGAGTTGGAGAGTAAAGTCTCTGCGATGCAAACGGAGAGTGAAACTGTATGCGACAGAGTTGTGAGTTTGGAGGATTGTTCTGATACGTACAGAAAGAACCTTTTGGCATTCCAACTAAAATTGGAACATTTGGATAATTTATCCAGAGCTAACAATTTGAGAATTATCAACTTTCCTAGGGTGACGTCAATTTCTCCTAGAGATATGTTTAAAAGATATATGGTGGAGACATTTGGGGTGTCTTCGGAGTTGATTCCTCCTTTGGTAAAAATTTATTATTTGCCTAAGGCAAAATTTAGCTTTGGCCCAAGGTGAAACAGGAGGTAATCCAATTCAGGAGACTATTTTGAATGTCTCAGACCTTTTAGAAAATTCTGGATATGAATCACAGGTACCATCTACATTGTTAATAACTTTTGCTCTGTTATCTGATAAGGAATGGTTGTTAAAGTTATTATTTCAGAAGCGGAAATTGTTATTTCGAGGTTTGTTAGTTCGTATTTATCCTGATTTATCAAAAGAAACCCAGAAGCGGCGCAGAGAGTTTCTGCTGCTCCGGTCTGGGTTTATACAATTGGGCGGGCTCTTTTTTCTTAAGCATCCATGCAAGTGTTTGGTGAAATACCAGTCAATTTCTTATGTGTTTTATGAACCCTCCCAATTATTGGCTTTCATAAGTGCCAGGCGGCTGGAGTCCTCTATTGATCCTCCCTAGGCTCATATGGTTGTACTTACGACTTTTGACTGTTGGCTGGTTTCTTCTTATGTTTTGTTTATGGATTGTAGATAGGTAATTCCCCCTGTATAGTGGGCTAGGGAGAGTTGGCAAGATTTGTACCTTTGGTAATTTCTTATGATTAATTTACTTTGTTAATGTAGTCTGGGTTTACTTGGATACTTTTCATTTGCCATCTCTGTTTCTTCAAGAATGGTTTATGTAACTTTCTTCATTATGTGTGAAATTTCATAAATAAAAAAAAAAAAAAATAAGATTGTCAGCTACCAGGAGCGAGGGATTCTGAAACTTATAATCAGAAGGCATATTTCATAAAAATGCTTACTTTGTGCCAAAGATCAAACCATCGGAAATTGTCATAATTGAACAGGCAACTTTTAAAGCTACATCGTGGGTACTATGTTATGATGACGGTGGTGCATTATTCAGACCAGAAGCCATTGCGAACTGCACTATCATATAATTAAACAGAACCTTAGATACAAACTAAATGTATTGAGCAATTGTATTTGTGTGGGAAACCATATATATATGAATTCAATCATTTTCTTACGGTATAATATTCAACATTAAACAACTGCCGGTTCACCATGATGATGAAGGTTTCTTGACTGGACTAAATTACTTCATATTTTAAAATAAACCAAAAGAACTTCAAACAAGTACCCGACAAAAAACTGTCAAAGGATCAACTCATTCATGGAACCATAACAAAATGAAACGGCTGAACTGAGAGGGTGGTCATGAATTCATATTAACAGATATCACCAAAATAGCGTCTTAGTCTAATTGAGTGATGTGTATGGAAAATCTTAAGAAACCATAAAATCATAATAAATAATTAAATGAATGATAATGGGCCACACATAATAAATCAATAAAAAACAATGAATAATAGTGATTTTATGCAATAAATAGTGTAGAATAAACAACATAACAATCACCTTAAAACCATACCACCGACCATAAAATAACTTAATATGAATCCAAAGGAAAACAATCTATAAGATATTCATGATAAAGGAAGGGAGGTATATATATTCTTTATGTTAAAAACAAATCAAATTATATGCAGAGTAAAACAGCGATATACTGTGTCCATCCCTATCTGGATGGCTGGTTCATCTGAGACACACACACAACCACCTAAAGGGTATAAATTTACCGCATTGGATTTAGATTTACCGCATTGGATAGTGCGGTTGTAGTAAACACGGTTTTGTATGTTTAATAAAGTTTTATGACGGCTGACGTCAGAGTTTTTACGTGGGAGTTCAGTGATTGGTTTGTTAGTGGGAATATTTAAGGGCGGCGAGGTTAGACGCCGTTGGAATTATCGAAGTGCTTATGTCACTCTGTTTGAAGTGTTAATGGTGTAACGTTTTCTTGGGCATGACGTTGGATCCCTGAGGAAGCCCGGCAGGGTGAAACAGAAGCTTTTGTCGGATCTAGACACGTTTTCGCTGCCCAGCTAGCCTATGGTGTTGCCTGACCAGCGGGTCGAATTGCCAAAGGCGGCACACCAGGAAGCGTGAAGGAAACGCATGATGAACGGATTGTTAAGATAAGTAATATGTTGCTACAAGACTAAGAGATTTCTATTAGTCTTGTAATACGTTCTTTCTCCCTTCAATTTGCAGATACGTGTTGGTTGCTGTAAGAGATGTAACTTTTTATAAAAGAGGAGCTTTACCTCTAATCACGTTATGTTTCAAAGTTAACGATACACTTTAGTTATTGAATAGAAACAAAAAAAAAACGGTTGTCTGAAGTGAATCCTTTAAAAGTACTTTTTCAGGATAAAATTGGTTCAATATTTGTAAATTAAAAGAGTAGGTGGGCAGGGTAAGGCCTATGATGTGGAAGTTTTGAAGCTCTGTCCTAGGGTGATATTGTTCACCGATGATTGGTAAGAGCGATAACTGAGGCCTTTATTGTATTTTACCTGATATTAATTATAAATTTATTTGTTAAGAAGATAGCAAAATAAGTGGTGTTAAAGGGTGGTGCTGTTGTTAGTGATTGGTTCATCTGAGCCCATTTCCTTTCAGAAGTGTCTCGGATGGCGCCCCAAGAGGTGTCCTTTTTGGAAAGCCTCAGCTGGGTGATCAGTCAAGGAAAAAGCCAGCTGTTGTCTTCCCAGTCCTTGGAGTTTTTGGGAGCACGTTTTGACACTCGAGTGGGCAGAGTTTTCCTGCCAGAGAAGAAAGTCAGGAAACTGTTAGATTGCTTGCCACTGTTCTGTGTGCAGCAGGCCCCCATAGTCTGGGATTATCTTCATCTCCTTGGATTGATGGTGCTGACTATAGAGATGGTGCTGTTGGCATGTGCTCACATGTGATCACTCCAGTGGTCCTTGTTGACTCGCTGGTTCTTGATTTCTCAGGAGTTCGAGCGCAAGCTTCTTTTCCTGTTGATGGTGAAGGCTGGCCTGTGGTGGTGGCGACGGCAGCCCTGTCATCTGAGGAAGGGCCTACCGCTGGATGATTTCTCCTGGATCCTGCTGACGAACCCATTACCAAGACCATACGCCCCAGGGCTGTTGGAAACGCAGGGAAGTGGTGTGGTTCATTATTTGCCTGAGGGCTATCAGGTTGGCTCTTCTGTGTTTCTGGCCCTTGGGTGAGGCCAGGTGGTTCAAGTATTTTCAGACAATGCCACAGTGGTGGCTTATGTCAGTTGGTAAGGTGATACAAGGAGAGCTGTGGTGGTATGGAGATGGCTCTTCTGTTAACTGGGCAGAGAAGAAATGCCTAGCCTTGTCAGCCAAGCATATTGCCAGGGTGGACTGTGTAGAAGTGCACTTCCTTAGCCAGCACGCTCTGAATCGTGGAGAATGGGAGTTGAGGCAGGAGGCATTTTGGTTGATTTTGTGCTGCTGGGGTTGCCCTGAAATGGATCTGATGGAGGATCTGGCTCCCTTGTCGCTTATGGCATGGCTCTCGAAAGGAGACTGCTAGCACGTAAGGGCTACTCTCAATCCGTGATCTCTACTCTGCTTGGTGCCTGGAGGAGGTCTTGTAGGGCTGGTACCTGTTCAGAAGCTAATGTCTGAACCACTAGCATGGCTTCCTGTTACAGGATGGGGGCCCGCTCTGAACCAAAGCCTGAACCATGGCTCTTGGTCTGAATCAAAGACTGAATTAAACAAGATGGATTCCTGTTTTTTTATAACTCGGCATTAAAACTTGCAGATCAAGTAATTCTGTCAGTTTAGAAGCATTTTTACAGCTGGCTACGTGCAGAAGAACATGGCTGAGACCTTCACTGTGCATAGCATTGGCAGCAATGTATGAACCTGCATACCAGCAGCTTTCGAGCATGATGGACCTTTGTTTGCAGAAGGACCACCTATTAGCTGTTACCGGATTTGCTGAAGATGACATACAGGGTTTGAGACAAGCCATTCGCCAGGTCTTCAGGACAAATAATTATACGGCTGTACACCGGAACCCAGAAAAAGAGAAAAAAAGAAATGGGCAGAAAGAACTCTAAGAGGGTGCAGACAGACACAGCCCAGCAAACACCTCTGCAGTACTCTGAAACATACATAGGCTGGCAGGACACCTGGGAACTCTTAACGTCTGATATAGACTGTTCGCTTGCTCTCTCTCTCTGACTGGAAAGTCAGATAGTGTTCAAGCCAAAGCCTCGAGATGGAGTGAATTTCTCCCACAGACCGGCAGCTCAGTGTGTGACCACACAGTTCATATCAGCTAACATTGGACATCTGCCATATCTTGACTTCATTCCGTTCCTGAGACCTGGACCACAGCCACAGGTGTTTTAGCAAGAGCTAAGGTACTGGTCTTTAATTTCCTGGAGGTTGGAACTAGCTTAGACAGACAGACAGATAATTTTACTGTACATCAGAGTGCATGCAAATCAGTGATATTGGTTCCTAAAACAGAGATTAGATCTCTTGGTAATAGTAACATAGGGCTGAATGACATATTACCTCAAAAAGCTAATTTATTCTAATATTTCAACTGTTTTTGCTATCAGAAATAAAGTCTAATTTTCATACAAACGGCTGGTTCTTGTTTTATCACACAGTTTGTTTGCCAGATAGTCCTATGGAATCCTGGAAAAAGGAGAGTAGCAGATCTTGCCTAGACAGACTAAGTAGTTATACATGTGTATTCATCTGCTACTAATAATATCGCCTACAGTGTACCAAACTAGCATATGTATGGATATGGTGCCTCTCTGAGCATGGTGCGGTGTGCAACACTTGACTTCTGAGGCGGCCAAGATATCCTCCCTGTTGGCCTTTCTGCAAGATGGCCTGGAGAAGGGCCTTTCACTAATTTCACCCCCCCCCCCCCCAAAGTTCAGGTGGCAGCTCTGGCCTGTTTCAATGGTCTGGTGGTGGCAAGTCTTTGGCCTTGCACCCAGACATCTCACATTTTCTACAGGGAGTTTGGCATCTACGTCCTCCCCTTCAGTCTGTGGTCCCTCCCTGGGATCTGTATCTGGTGCTCAGAACCCTGATGGCTGCCCCCTTTGAGCCATTGAAGCACACTACCTTAAGGGATTTGATGCTCAGGACTGTATTCTTGGTCACGATTTATTCTGCAAGGTGGATTTCCGAACTGCAGGCTCTGCCTTGCCAAGAATCCTTATCTGTCCTTTCGGAGGAGGAAATTTTCCATTCAGCCTGTGCCTTTCTTCTTGCCCAAGGTGCTTTCTCCCTTTCATGTGAATCAGATGGTTTGCCTGCCCTCCTTCCTGAAGAAACAGTGTCGGGGAAGGATAAGGATCTTCATCTTGTGAATGTCCAAAGGGCTTTCCTCTGATACTGGAGGATACAAATCCCTTTTGTAAGTCGTCAATCTTTTTATATTTTTTGCTGACCCATGCAGGGGTGAGGTGGCGGCCGTCAACTCTGGGGCCCTGGATTAAGGAGACCATTACCTCGGCATATCTCTTGTGGAACCAGTTGATTCTGGATTGTTTGCGCATCCATTCTACCGAAGCACAAGCATCCTCGTGGACTGAGCAGAGCTCGGTAGTCCTTCAGACATTTGTCAGGCAGCAACATGGGCATCACTTTCCACGTATGTCAAGCATTACCGCTTGGGTGTCTACGTGCGGGCAGACGCAGCCTTTGCAAGCCCTGTCTCCTCTTCCTGCCCATTGGAGTTGTAACTTTTGTACCCTCTTGTCTGGACTGGTCTATGTAGGACGATATGGAAGGTGACATTTTACTTACCAGTTAATGTCCTTTCCTCGAGTCTTGCTAGATCAATCCAGGGCCTGTCCCTGAAACCGTATCTGCTCTGTTCTTCTGCTGTGGTACCCTTGGGTCCACTATGAATTTTATACTTAGCTCTGCAGGTTCATCTTCTACTGATAGCCTTCTGTTGATGCTTTCCTGTATATAGTTCTCTACTGTTGATTACCTCTTGTTGCCCACTGTTAAAGTTGTGTGAGACTTGCTATGTTTTTCCCTTATGCTTTGGGAGGAATACTAAAGGAACTTCTGGTGGCTGAGGCAAATAGAGGCATAGGAGTGAATTCATTGAAACCTGGGCTTTTCATTGGTTCTTGTGTTCCTCTACCAGCAGATTGGTGGAGACAAACTCACTTGTCTGTATTGGTCTAGCAGGACTCAAGGAAAGGACATTAACTGGTAAGTAGAATGTCACCTTTGTGCGATTGTGGCTGAATTGCGTGAGAAAGTAGTTAGCTCTATGGGTTGAAATGTTAAATGAGGCGGAAGATTTCAGCAAGCAAAGGCTACATATGGAAGCAGCACAAGAGTCTATGGAACTTAGTCAAAGAAATGCAAAATAGAATGTGTGCAGAAATAACCTCTGGATTCTGGGGATTCCTGAAGGGTCTGATTTTTGCGGATTGCAAAATGATTGCAATGGAAATACCTGCTGCACTGATCAATAACAGGAAAGAGGACTTGGTTCCAGGAAAGAGAAAAATTGATAGGGGGCTGTGGACTTTGGGGCCTCAGTTGGAGGCAAGGCCACAGGACATTATTTTATGCTTACATGAATACGAAATAACCAAATAATGGTGAAGATGACTGCAATTAGATTGCTTTGAATGGAAAGGGCACCAGGTTGCAGTATTTAGACTTTTTTTCCCAGCAACCCTGCTAAGAAGGCAAAAATTTCACCTGATAATTGTTGGACTCGAGCAAGATAATTTTGTGCTATGTGGCTCTGACAGGATTCGCCTTTACAATATATGATGTAGAGCAGGCATGTCCAACTTCGAACAGGTCGTGATCTACTTTTTCCGGCCAAAAGTGTCGGTGATCTACCACCATGAAAATTAAGTTTCAAATTAGTTTCAAATTAAATTTTAACCCAAAAAAGTTGGAGGATTCCCCCTCCCCTCCCCCCCCCCATTTTTAATGAACCTTCTGTCATTTACTTGGATGTGATCAGCTGTTAAGCAAATTAAGCAAAAACTAAACAGAGATGAAGATCCAGTAAGAACTGCGAGGGGAAATGGAAAGTACATTTTTTCTTAAAGTTTTATTGAGTAATAAAAGTTAAAGAAAGTTATTGAGTAATTTGTGTTAAATTTAGGTAGAGTATTGATCCAGGCTGATCTTGCACAATATTAATTTCGTTCTTACTCATTAGTGAGACGTCTGAGCCTGCATTTCATCCACCAGCTTTTTGAAGTTCGGTGAATATTGTGTGAGGGCCAGTCTCAGGGAATCCTGGAGATGTTCATCTGTCATGTTGGAACGTTGTGTACTCTTTGTCATTTTGAGATGGAAAAAACACAGTTTCACACAAATAAGTTGAACCGAAAAAGGAGTGTACAGCTTCACTGCATCTTCTCAAGTTGGGAAATTTGTCTCTAGGCACTAGCTTCCAAAATGATTAATATTAATATTTTGTTTTCAAGAAATGCTTCTTCAATGAGTAATTTTTACTGATAGCTGCTGCAGTTTCTTTAATGTCCATATCTACTTTGAATGGGTATGACAAGTATTCCACAACTGTTCCAATTTGGAAGTCACAGAATCTATTTTCAAATTTCTGGATAACAGAACAGATTTCTGTCACATACTTCTCGTTCTGAAAAACAAAATTTGGATATTGTCCCAGATGGTCAGGCGTATTAGGAAAATGATCAAAAGTGTTGTTTGCAAGGTCAGTCATCATTAGCTTAAATTTGCTCTTGTAGGCTGAAACTGTACTCATCTCGCCAATGCATTTGTTTTTACCTTGTAGTTCAAGGTTCATATCATTAGTTCGCCTGTAAAGTCAGCGAGAAATGCCAGATCACATAACCACTCCTCATCTTCGAACTCTGCTTGGTCATCTCCCCCTCCTTCAAAAAACGTCTTATTTCATTCAGCAAATCACGAACTCTTTGCAGAAATTTGTGTCTACTTTGCCACCTTATATCTGTGTGCAAAATGATTTCCTCTGCCCCTTCATCAAGAGTAAGATTGAAAAGCCGTCTTTGAAGTGATCTTTCATGAATTGAATTTACAATTTTGAAAGCGATGGCCATGACAGTCTTTGTATTGAGTCTCTTGCTTGCCAGAACTTGCTGGTGAATGATGCAGTGGTAAGAGAGAAAATCTGAGAAGTCGTCATGCTGTCTACAGAGGGCTATGAAACCGTTAACCTCACCTGTCATTGCTCTTGCTCCATCAGTAGTGATGGAAACAAGTCTATGCAATGGAAGATTACACTTTGCCACAAAAGAATGGAAAGAACTGAATATTTCCTGACCGGTAGTTCTCCCTTTTAATGAAATCATTCCAAGTAGTTCTTCTTTTAACACTGAAGTCTTCAAAAACCATCCGGATAAAGACTAGTAACTGGGCTATGTCTCTTATGTCTGTAGATTCATCCAGTTGGAGTGAGAAAGCAACACAATTTGAAACATCCTCCAACAATTGTTCAGTTGTGTCTCCACACATCTTTTCTATTCGCCGCAAGACGATGTTTCTTGACAACTGTACATCTTGAATAGCAGCTATGATCTCTTTCTTATTTTTAAATCCTTCAAAAAGATTGTCAGCTGCTTCAAGAAAACAATCTTTTACAAATTCCCCTTCAGTGAAAGGTTTGCATTTCTTTGCGATCAGGTTGCTGACCTTGAAGGATGCTATGGTTGCATTGACCGACTGTGACCTTGGCTTTGCCATCAACTGTCGCTAAGTATCCAGTTTCGATTTAAGTTCTTTGAACTTCAGTTTACGAATTTCACTTTTGGGTAGAAAATCAGTATCAAACTTATTGCTATGCAGAGCCTTATAATGTTCCAGATTACCCTTTTTGGGCAAGGATACTGGGGCGTTACAAATTAAACAACAACACTTCTCTTTCACCATGATGATGAAGTAGTCCATTTCCCATTCATCATGAAAGTGGTAGGTTTTGCTCTTCTTTGGAACACTCATCTTGGTTATACTGGGGTGGCTGGAGGTAAGAAGGCCAAATCTGCTAAGTTAGTATAAACACTGGCTGAATCTGGTCCAAAACTGTCACTGTCCCAAAGTATCAACAGGAACTGAAGACCTCTGTATGATGTGCAATACAAGGACTGGAGATGCCAAAACCACACATGCAGTTCTAAAAGTAAAAATAAAAATTCATCATACTGGCACCAATCATCAAAAAAACTCAAACACCTGTCCAGCAAACCAGATAAAATCAAATACCTCCAAACAAGTTCAAATACCACCACATGCGATTTAATAAATTCTGCACACAGTGTAGAATCAACACAAAGGCTAGGCAAAATAAAATTGCAGAGGCAAGCAAAAGTCACAGTGGTTTGAACCAATTCGAAGGCAAGGCATAGGCAAGTTAGAACAAAATTGGAAAAGCCCGCCAAAATCTCCAAATTCTTGACACTTTGTTGTGTCTGCCTGAAAAGTTTAATGAAAGCGAACTATAAAGCAACCAACGACCAGCACACGACACAACTAATACGGTAAGTGTATTCAGGTAAAGCCCGGGCGAATGGATATCGCCCGGTATATAACACACTTCTAAGGGGTGTTGGGGCAGGAATGGGTGATTCTGAGAGGCAGGAGACCAGGTATGATGCCGGGCCTGTGGTGTCTCGTCTCAGGGTGTGGGTGGCGGCCCCCTGGGGTACCCACAAACTATTGGCACGAAAACAACAAGCGCCCCAATACACCTGCAGGCAATATTCCCGCAGGCAGGGAAAAAAGGCAAAGGATCAGCAGCAGTAGCAAGCCCTCGGCAGATGACCTGCCGGCACAAGCTCTCTCCTAGCAATGGGTCGAGCTGCTGGAGAGATATAGCCACGTGGGGCTGGCGATCGACCTCTGACCCCTCCGTGATCTACCTGTTGGACATGCCTGATGTAGAGCATTCATGCTGAAGGAGGTGATGACTGACATGGGTGGAGCAGGCCTAGATGGGGTGAAGCTAACTGTAGCAGAGGCTGATGCACTGAAGAGATTAAAATGGCAGAGAGTCTTACCAAGAGATGAAGAAAAAAAAACACAAGAAGACATAGAGCCTCATTTTCTGCCTGATTGTTTGAGGAGGACCGGTATATGGACCAACTTACTGACTGTGGGGGAGTGTTTGATCTTTGCAGCTACCTGTATGATTTGTTTGCATAAGTGAGAATGATTAGAATAGGGTACAATTGGAATGCATTGAGAGTAGCTGTACGGGGTAGTGAAAAAATGGGAATTGTATGTGACCAAGATGTGAAGAATCTAAAGGTAAGAGAGACCCTGAAATTCATTCAGGGTAATGTACAGTGCAGGTTTGCCTGTAAACTGCACTGATTTTAAAGAGTGCGGTATAGAAAAAAATGTTAAATAAGGGATCCAAGTGCTGGTGAGTTTGAAGCCTGGTGTGGGAATTCATATTAACCCGTTTTGGACAGCTCGCATATTCTTTCTCTGTTCTGGATGATTTATTAGATTTGTTACACTCTAACAACTATGAAATACCGGCAATAATAAAAAATATTAAAACTTTGCAGAAAATAGAAGTTTCACATAGTGTGTGTTTTTCATACACTGGTCCAATATAGTATATTGTCTGTCTTCAGAAAAGATAGGATTCAGTTCCAATATTCATTGACATAAACATACTGTATGATACTATTGAAACTGCAGTTTTCATTTAAAACAGTTTATTATGATATAATATAGTTTGTCAACAGTCCATTCTGATGGCGGAATATGATACATGTGAAAACACTTCTGATGCAGTGCGTCAATATTGCACCATTGAAACACCTAGAACAGAATGCTTGACAGCAGTTAGTTTCGACAACATATTAGCCCAGCGTATGAAAAACATACAAGGCCGATATACGCACCAATAATTCTGACACTAACTAACTTACAGTTATCTAAACCTATTTTCTAAAGTCTACAAATAGCTACTATTTTGCAAATAAAGTATTACAGCATTATAAGCTACTTACTATTTTTTTATGATCTTTTTGTTGAGCTGCCAGTACCGTCAAAATCGGCAAACTTCGAATACCTAGTAAACTAGATCTCAGATTAAAAAAAAATCTGTATATAACGCTTTTTGACATAACGATAATAGCTAAACATAGTTCCATTGAATTTATAACCATTAATTAGTAAACAATTGAGTAGTAAGTATGGAATCCTTATGTATGTAAAACATACACTGGTCCAAAATGGGTTAAGAGAGATTATTGATATGGTAGCATGAGTAGTATTGGTGGGGATATGGGATTGTATCAGTAATAAGGTGTGTATGTGAACGTTTGTGTCATAATACTTGTGTTTGAAATTTCAGGGTCTTGGTTGACGATGACACTATTGTATGGTGGAGGCAGAGCAGATGGGGGTACAGCTTGAGAAGAAGATGGAGGGGGAGGGAAGGGGAAGATAAAGTCTCTAGTAGTGACAGTGTTGGTGGGGAGGTGAGAGAGAGTGAGGGTCATACCTTATGACTTCCAGGAATGTGAAATGTACTCCATGCACAAGCAGGATTATAATCAGCCACAAGGATGGGGTGATGTCATCCCTAATGGTAGCAGGCCGGACTTGCTGTCCCAGAGGCCTTTAAAACGCTTTTGGGCATTTGCAAGTGACTTCTCCTGTTGGCCGTTTGATAGCTCAATGACTACCACAGGGCTCAGCTCTTTCTGCTCTTTTATTTCATTTATATATATCCCCCAATAAAGGATTATGGTATTATGTATCTCATACTGTATATGCAGATGCAATGATATATTTGTCTTTTGATAAACCTATAGATTTTTATCCTCTACCTTATGGTTTGCTCAACTCAAGTGTAAGGAGGAATATCTATATAGTGCACAAAAAAACCTTACTCAAAAAAAAAAAAAAATACTGTATATACACACACATATACGAGGTGTGACAACAAATAAATGAGACTGTGGCGCCCATGACTCAATACCAATTGGCTAACTGCTTATGTCACTGTGTTGTGCAACATCTCGCCACTATTCTGCTATAATATTGTTCATCTCTCTCTCTGTTTTTCAGGGGGTTTTTTGTAGCACACTGCTCCATCGCTTTGTCACGGAACTGGAGGTGGCAGAAATAAGGAGCAAAGAATCAACTTGAAATTTCTGGTTAAGTTGGAGAAGGGCCCAACTGAGTGCCTCCAACTTCTCCAAAAGGCTTATGGAGAAGATGCAATGTCAAGGCCGTGAGTCTTTGAGTGGCACAAATGCTTCAAGGCTGGCTGCGAGGAGGTGAAGGATGACCCCAAGTCAGGACTGACTTTCACGACAAAGACGGCTGAGAACATTGACAGAGTGAACCAGCTGGTGTGGAGTGATCACAGATTGACGGTGCGGATGATAGCTGAGGAACTCACTCTGAACAGGGAATCAGTGCGGACCATCTTGGTGCAGGAGCTGGGGATGTGGAGGATGTGCTCCAAGATGGTGCCCAAGCTTTTATCGGACGAGCAGAAGGAGCACCATTTCAATGTTTGTCAAGACTTGCTAGAGAAGATCCAGAGTTCGTTGGCTGAGTCATCACAGGAGACGAGACTTGGGTCTTGTAGTACAACCCTGAAACAAGAGACAGAGCCTGCAGTGGAAGACTCGACTGTCTCCCAGACCCAAGAAGGCATGCATATCCAAATCAAGGTCATGCTGATCACAGTCTTTGACCAGAAGGGAGTGGTCCATCATGACTTTGTGCCTGAGGGTTAGACAGTCAACCAGCACTTCTACCAGCAGGTACTCAATCGCCTCCATGACTGGGTTCGGCGCAGCAGGCAGGCTGTGTGGAGAGACAAGTTGTGGCTGCTCCACCACGACTACATGCCCGCACACACCATGCTCAGTGTGAGGCAGTTCTTGGCCAACAAACACATCACTGCTCTCGACCACTCTCCTTATTCCTAAGATCTCGCCCCATGCGACTTCTGGCTCTTCCCCAGGCTAAAGACACTGCTCAAAGGAACTCATTTTGCCTCTGTAGAAGAGATCAAGGCCACTGTGATGAGGGAGCTGAGGGACCTCAAGGAGGAGGACTTTAGCGAGTGCTTCTGTACGTGGCAGAAGCGAATGCAGAAGTGCATTAACTCTGGGGAGGATTACTTTGAAGGGGATAATGTGTAATTTCTCTGTAGATTTTGTAATAAAACAGTTATGGGACAGTCTCATTTCTTTTTTGTCCCACCTCGTGTACAACCACTTTTCTAGCTTCACAAGCACTTAATACTTACACACAGCCAAAATATGTAAAGGAGCGCGAAGAACCAACAGAATGGAGCCTTTAAGGAAAACGAACTGCTGATCATGCATACGATGCCATTATGCTCCCCTTATCAATGATCAGTCTTAAGAGTTCTCGCTCAACTTTTTAAAATATATCTCACAACAATCTTTTTTTTTTTTTTTGTGTTTTATAACATGTTAAAAACTGTGCTTGCTCACTTTCAAATAAGCTCAGTGGGCTTTATATTCCCTTCACTAATGTAGTCACTACAACCACTCTGTTGCTTATGTGCTGTGGGTATTGCAATTCATGAAATTGTCCATTCACACTAATATCTTCTTAAAAATGTTGTTGCCAAGCGTACTTAATTTGGTGATTTTAAAGACAGCAATGCCTCCAATGTTAATCAATGCAACACTGGGATGACTTCTCTCACCCGTCCTGCATGCAGGTTTCATTTGCCTTGGATGTGGTGTTTTCCCTGCGTGGTTCCTCATTACTCAAACTCAACCTATAAACTAAAAGGTAGCCATAGGTATTAAATACACTCCAACCAGCGGCACACCCAACATCTGGAGATTGTGTGTGTGACATTAGCATTTTTTGGGTTGTGGTTTGCTCAGCCAGGCCTACAGAAAGATTAAAGTTTTGTTTCTCTCATGAGAAGTCTTTTGTGACACCTTGATCTGAGGTCTTCAAAGACTGGTAAGGGGGACTGTTGCTTCTGGAGGGAGATCTGCAACTGTGAGTATTTACTTCTGGTAATTTTCTAAAAGGAATTCTTTGTATTAAAACTAATTAATCTGTGATCCACTATTTTTGTTAAATCAGTCAGGGCCTAGCAGCAGCAGTTTAAGTTTACCTTTAAAACACAGAGGAGAACTCTCTGGTTACATTTCATACCCAGCAGAGAGCTTGTACTTTAAATTTAATAGTCACTCGGCCTAGTAACAGCAAAGTACTTGTAGTTTAAATTTAAAACACAGAAGAGAGCTTTCTGGTTACATTTGGAACCCAGCAGAGAGCTTGTAGTTTACATTTAATAGTCACTCAGGGCCTAGCATCTGCAAAGTTCTTTTAGCTTAAATTTACAACACAGAAAAGAGCTTTCTGGTTAAATTTAGAACCCAGCAGAGAGCTTGTACTTTAAATTTCATAAGAAGTTAGAGCCTAGCAGCAACTAAGAGCTATAATTTAAATCAAATCAGAATATAGCTTACCTCAGCAGCACAAGACAGGGTACTGTGTAGCAGCCCTCTTTTAATAAGTGTTAATTCCCACCCACCCCTGGGATAATCGTAGCTTTATAGGTACTTACACATCTTAAAAGAGAGGAGGTGCTCTCAGGTGAAGCTCATTACCCAAATCAGTCATACACTAAAGACCTGAGATTAGTTAAGCTTCAGGTGAACAAGGTATATTACACGTATTAGGTTCAGTTTTATTAGTATAAATATCCATAGCAACCCTTAGTAAGTAAAGAACTTAGATCTAAACACAAACTTAAAACTAAGATGCAGACAGCAGTCCAGCAGCGGGATGGGGGCTTTCCAGTCTTTTGCATTGAGTGTCACATGTATGATTTTCTCCCAGTTGGTGAGAGGTCTTACGTGTGCACTAGGTGCAAGGAGCTCTTTGCTCTCAGGGAACGAGTCCGTTCTCTAGAGGCTAAAGTAGCAGACTTGGAAAGCATAAGACAGACAGAGAGGTACATAGACGAGACCTACAGGGATATAGTCCTGAAGTCCCACCTCCAGTCTGGCAGCATCCCTGTTGCCATGGAGGAGAGAGGTCACGTGACAGGAGAGCATCACCCTGGTGTGGCAGGAAGTGATCCTGTAACTAGGACCTGTCCTCCAGGTGATGTAAAACCCTCTCGCACCGAGGAAGTTTCTCCAGGGCCATGTGCCCATGAGGGAAGGGTTAGGACAGCCATTATAGTTGGTGATTCGATCATTAGGCATGTAGATAGCTGGGTGGCTGGTGGACGTGAGGATCGCCTAGTAACATGCCTGCCTGGTGCGAAGGTAGCGGACCTCACGCGCCACCTAGATAAGGTCTTAGATCAGGGGTCTCAAACACGCGGCCCGCGAGAGACCTTTTTGCGGCCCGCGATGCAGAGGAAACAAAAAACCACCCGGCTTCTGCTGCTGCCGCCGCACAAAGGTCTCTCGCGGGCCGCATACAAGAAAATATTAAATATATTTCCCAAAGAAAAGAGCCATAAAGTTCCCCTGTGAGGAGGTTCACTGATCCCCCGATTGCAGGAAAGAGAGAGGAGAGGAGTCAGAGAATGGCGATGAGGAAAAAAAGCTGCAGACATCCGCGATTATGCATGTGCCGGCCCGAACACAGTAGCAGGAGACAGGAGGATGGCGCCGACGGAAGGCTCGCAGGTTGACCACGTGGAGAAAGCCGGAAAAGTATGCGGAGGCTCGTCGGAGGAGAGAAATGCTGTAGTGAGCACCGCGGTGACCCGAGAGGAGCTTTGAGAGTGGTTTGAGGAGCTGAAGGCTGAGGTACAAATGGCAAAAAATGAACTGGGGGAGATGCTTGCTGGCATGAAGGAGGGGGTCGAGGCGCTGACTTACAGAAGCCCAGGGTTTGTTTTGTTTTTCATTTTTAAATTTACTTGGGCTGATGGGGGGGGGGGGGGGTTAGGACTAGTAAGGGGGGGGGGGTTAGGACTGAAAATGGGGTGATGGGATAGTAATTAAAATGGGGTGATGGGGGTTAGTACTGGTAATGTACAAATGGGGGTAAGGACTGGAGGTGGTCTGATTGGGGGGGGCTAAGACTGAAAATAGGGTTATGGGGGGGCTAAGAATGAAGATGGGGTGATGGAAGGGTTAGGACTGGAAGTGGGCTATGGGGGGGGGCTAGAACGGGTAATGGACTGGGGGAGTGCTAGGACTGGAAATGGGCCAAGTAGAAGGGGGAGCTTGAACTGCAAATAGCTGATGGGGACAGGGTCTTGGAATGGAAATGGGCTGAGTGGAAGGGGGCTTGGAATGGAAATGGGCTGATGGGGAGGGGGGCTTGGAAAGGAAATGGGCTGATGAGGGGGGGGGGCTACGACTGGAAATGGGCCGAGTAGAAGGGGGAGCTTGAACTGCAAATAGCTGATGGGGACAGGGTCTTGGAATGGAAATGGGCTGAGTGGAAGGGGGCTTGGAATGGAAATGGGCTGTGAGGGGAGGGAGCTAGGACTGGAAATGGGCTGATGATGCGGGTGTGGGCTACGACTGGAAATGGGCCGAGTAGAAGGGGGAGCTTGAACTGCAAATAGCTGATGGGGACAGGGTTTTGGAATGGAAATGGGCTGAGTGGAAGGGGGCTTGGAATGGAAATGGGCTGTGAGGGGAGGGAGCTAGGACTGGAAATGGGCTGATGATGCGGGGACTAGAAGGGAGCGGATGCTGGGTGGGGCAGGAGCTAGAAGGGAGTTGATGTTGGGGGACGATTAGAATGGGATGGGGCTGGGAGAGTGAAATGGAGAGGGGAAATATATTTTGTGTGGGAGGGAAGAAAAATCTACAATTGGCCGGGTATTGGGAGAGTAAGTGGGGATTGAGGATGGAGGGGTAAAATTTGAGTGGATGAAATAGGAATGAGGAAAGAGCAAAAGGAGAATGATTAGTATGTTAAAGCAGATGTAGAGAGAATGGAAAAAAAACTAGGAAAGAAGAAAGGACAAATGGACAGCAGACAATGGAGCGTTAGCAGAAGACACGAAGAAACCAGAAGAAAGTGGCTGGAACAATTGCAACTGAAAAAAAATGCACAAAAGGTAGAAAAATATCTCTTTATTTTGAATTTATTAACTGGAATATGTCAGCTCTTGGAAATGTGCATCTTTAACGACTGCACTTTATTTAATACAAGAGGAAATCAATTTATAGTTTTATTTCTACAGTGTTGTACATTCTAAGTTTGGCTTTTGGGGTTCCCAGTTTAATTGTCTTCCTGTTTCTAAATTGTGATTCCTTGTTTGGTGATGGTGTATGTTCTGCATGTGTAACTGAGCTGAGGTATTCTGTTTATGTAATTCCTATTTGACATTGCCACTTGTTCTCTTTCCCGAGTAGGTCATGTATTGTTATTCTCTGAAATGTGTTGATTTAATATTTGCAGTGTTGCCTTTTGATAGTTAGGGTATGGTGCTTTGTGAGTCCTGGTAGTGCTGTTAGGACATGGCAGGTTTGCTATGGGTTCTAAATGGGCAGTGTTTCTAGTAGTTCCTAATGTGCCTGGCGGTTGGCACTGGTTTATAGTAATGTAGAAATCTTTTAGTCTTTCTTTATCCATACACTCATTAAGAGGCATGTTTACTAAAAGTTAGTGTATGGTAACATTATGCAAATATTTATGCAAATGATGCCCTTATGCAAATTATGCCCTTATGCAAATGAGGCCTGCGTCTTGTGCGGCCCCCGGGTTACTCTACAAGTCCTCATTTGGCCCTCAAAGCAATTTGAGTTTGAGACCCCTGTCTTAGATAGTGCTGGGGAGGAGTCTGCTGTCTTGGTACATGTTGGTACCAATGACATAGGAAAATGTGGTAGGGAGGTTCTGGAGGCAAAATTTAGGCTTTTAGGTAGGAAGTTGAAATCCAGATCTTCCAGGGTAGCATTCTCCGAAATGCTTCCTGTTCCACGCGCAGGACCCAAAAGGCAGACAGCTCCGGAGTCTCAATGCGTGGATGAGACAATGGTGCAGAGATGAGGGGTTTGGATTTGTTAGGAACTGGGGAACATTCTGGGGAAAGGAGGGGCTCTTCTGAAGGGATGGGCTTCACCTTAACCGGGATGGAACCAGGCTGCTGGCATTAACCTTTAAAAAGGAGATAGAGCAGCTTTTAAACTAGATATTAGGGGAAAGCCGACAGTCGCCCAAGAGCAGATGGTTCGGAAGAATGTATCTTTGAAGGATACTACCAAAAGCAGAGAGGTTCCACAAAAGAGTAAAGTAGCCCAAATGCCCTCAAGTATGGAGCAGACAGAGCTTAAAGATCCAAAATTACTCATGTCTAACAGACAAATTAATATGGATAAAATACATTCTCTAAAATGCTTGTATGCAAATGCTAGAAGTCTAAAAAATAAGATGGGAGAGTTAGAATATATAGCACTAAATGAAAGGTTAGATATGATTGGAATATCAGAGACATGGTGGAAGGACGACAACCAGTGGGACACTGTGATACCTGGGTACAAACTATATCGTAATGATAGAGCTGATCAAATTGGTGGAGGGGTTGCTCTCTATGTTAGAGAGGGCATTGAGTCAGAAAGGATTAAAGTTTTGCAGGAAACAAACTCTGCTGTAGAATCTATATGGATTGAAATTCCATGTAAAAGGGGGAAGGCAATGGCAGTGGGGGTGTACTATCGAGCGCCTGGCCAGAATGACCAAATGGATGATGAAATGCTCAAAGAAATCAAGGAAGCTAACAAAAGTTACAGCACAGTAATAATAATGGGTGATTTCAACTACCCCGGTATCGACTGGGTCAGTGTCACGTCAGGACATGCTAGGGAGATAAAGTTCCTAGATGAAATAAATGACTGCTTCTTGGAGCAGCTGGTTCATGAACCGACCAGAGGGGAAGCCATATTAGACCTAATCCTTAGTGGAACACCAGATCTAGTGCAAGAGATAAGGTTGTTGGGGCCACTTGGCAATAGTGATCATAGCATGATTGCCTTTGATTTAATTAGTGGAGGAGGGATAGTAAGGAAATCCACAGTACTACCTTTTAACTTTCGAAAGGGAGACTATGATAAAATGAGGAAAACAGTCAAGAAAAAACTAAAAGGAGCAGTTGCAAAGGTTAAAGACGTACATCAGGCTTGGCTGTTGTTGAAAAATACTATCTTGGAAGCCCAGACCAGCTGTATTCCACGCTTTAAGAAAAGTGGAAAGAAGTCCAAAAAACTGCCAGCATGGTTTAAAGTCGAGGTCAGAGAGGCTGTTGTTGCCAAAAAAGCATCTTTCAGGAAATGGAAAAAAGAGCCAAACGACGAAACCTGGAAACAGCACAAGCACTGGCAAGCCAAATGCAAGGCATTGATAAGGCAGGCAAAGGGAGAATTTGAGAAGAAGCTTGCTGCAGAAGCAAAAACGCGAAGTAAAGACCTTTTCAAGTACATTCGTAGCAAAAAACCTGTGAGAGAGTCAGTTGGTCCATTAGATGATAAAGGGATTAAAGGAGCACTAAGAGGCGACAAGGCGACAGCGGAGAGACTGAACGAATTCTTTGCTTCAGTCTTTACTGAGGAAGATGTAGGGATGTTACCCATGACTGGTGGTATTTAAAGGTGCAGAAGAATTGAAGGAAATATCGATACATTGAGAAGATGTATTACAACTATTAGATAAGCTGAAGAGTAGCAAATCACCTGGGCCGGATGGTATACATCCAAGGGTATTGAAAGAACTGAAATATGAGATTGCAGACCTGCTATTAGTAATCTGTGAACTATCATTAAAATCATCTCTAATACCTGAAGATTGGAGGATCGCCAATGTAACACCAATTTTTAAAAAGGGTTCCAGGGGTGATCCGGGAAACTACAGACCGGTGAGCCTGACGTCAATACCGGGAAAAATGATAGAAACCATCATAAAGAATAAAATTACTCAGCATGTAGATAGTCATGAACTAATGAGAGACAGCCAACATGGCTTTAGACAAGGAAGATCTTGTCTTACTAATCTGTTATGTTTTTTTTGAAGGAGTGAATAATCAGGTGGACAAAGGTGAGTCGGTTGATATTGTGTATCTGGACTTTCAGAAAGCCTTTGACAAGGTCCCTCATGAGAGACTTTTGGCAAAACTAAAGAGTCATGGGATAGGAGGCAGTGTACTATTGTAGATCAGGAACTGGTTAAAAGATAGAAAGCAGAGGGTAGGGCTAAATGGCCAATTTTCCCAATGGAGAAAGGTGAATAGTGGTGTACCCCAGGGATCTGTGCTGGGTCCACTGCTTTTTGACATATTCATAAATGACCTGGAAAGTGGAATAACGAGTGAGGTTATCAAATTTGCAGATGACACAAAACTATTTAAAGTTGTTAAAACCCAAGAGGATTGTGGAAAATTGCAGGAGGATCTTGATAAATTGGAAGACTGGGCATCAAAATGGCAGATGAAATTTAATGTGGACAAGTGCAAGGTTATGCACCTAGGGAAGAACAACCCAAACTATGGTTACACGATGCAAGGTTCCACATTAGGAACCACCACCCAGGAAAAAGATTTAGGCGTCATTGTGGATACCATGTTAAAACCCTCGGCCCAGTGTGCAGCGGCGGCCAAGAGAGCAAATAGAATGCTAGGTATGATAAGGAAAGGAATGGAAAATAAAACAAAGGATATTATAATGCCTCTATATCGTTCCATGGTGAGACCGCACCTTGAATATTGTGTGCAATTCTGGTCGCCGTATCTTAAAAAGGATATAGAGTTATTAGAAAAGGTTCAGAGAAGAGCCACCAAAATGGTAAAGGGGATGGAAGGATACTCCTATGAAGAAAGGCTAAAAAGGTTAGGGCTCTTTAACCTGGAAAAGAGACGGCTGAGGGGAGATATGATAGAAGTCTATAAATTAATGAGCGGAGTGGAACGGGTAAATGTAGATTGATTGTTTACCTTATCAGAATATAGAAAGACTAGGGGACATGCAATGAAGCTACAGGGTAAACTATTTAAGACTAATAAAAGAAAATATTTTTTCACTCAACGTGTAATCAAACTCTGGAATTTGTTACCGGAGGATGTAGTAAAGGCTGTTAGTGTAGCTGGTTTTAAAAAAGGTTTGGACAAGTTCCTGGAGGAAAGGTCCATAAGCCATTATTAAGAAGGGACCCAGGATATCAATGCTTGAACCAATACAAGCATTGTGGAACCTGTGTCCCTTGGGGAAACTGCTAGGTACATATGTCCTAGATTGGCCACTGTTGGAAACAGAATACTGGGCTTGATGGACCTTGGTCTGACCCAGTATGGCATATCTTATGTTCTTATGAGGTCTTAAATGATTTGGGGGTGGTCATTGACCAACATTTATTGGTGCATGCACAGGTAACGAAAATGGCACAAATGGCTCTTTTTTTTTTCAGGTTAAAATGCTAGGGTCCTGTCCTGTCCTTTGACAGTTGGTGCTTACTCACACTGAAAGTCTATGTAATTTTGCCATGTCTGATTCTGGTTAGCAAAGTGGTCATCAAAAGGGACTGTCTTGTAGTTCTGAATCCTGGCTTTGAAGTAACATGTCTTCTCAGCTTGAGGCGGCCCGCAGAGTATAGAAGGAGCTAGAGCTTCTTACTGGTCAGCTCCCAATATTACATTAGAAGCTCGAAGCACAGGAGGGTTGTGTATTTGCCATTGAGTCTCAAACTGCTCAGATCTCATTAAATACCAACAATATTCAAAAACTCAAAATGGATATTGAATATCTATTAAACTACAACAGGAGAAATAATATTTGCATACTGGGGATACCGGAGGGGTCTGAGGGCACAAGCCTGATTAATTTTCTTTGGCCTATGCTTTCCCAACTGCTGGGTCTTTCCTTCCAACCACCCAACACCCTCCCTCCCCCCTTCATCCCTCAACCAAACAAGAAATTTCCTTGGCCAGTCGTGGCTCATCAGCTATGCTACCCACAAACTTTGCAAATCTTATCAATGGCAAGGGAAAAGTTAAACCTTATGTACCTGGGCCATAAAATCTTCAGCATCCTGGATCTAGCTTGCACCATTGCAGCAAAAAGGGAAAGCTTCCTAGCTCTGCATGAATTTCTCAAATCTTTTGGGGTCAGATATGGCCTGTTAGGCATCCTAGCAGGTTCAATCACCTTAAACAACAAAACTACCACTTATACTGATCCAGTTCTGCTTTGGGACTATTTGGACTCCCTGAAAATGCAATAGTGTGGCAATGTCCTGGTCCATATGTCTCTGCCTTGCTGTTTTATTTCTTTGCTGGTTTTGCCTCGATGTTAAGACCTGCCTGTTTAGGGTGGGTACTAGAGCTCTGTTGTTTAATTGGCCCTTCCTGTTGTTTTATGTTTTGTTTGTTGCTGTGCTATGCTGGAGTGGGTGGCTGCATGCTTGTTCCATGCTGTGCTTAGTGTGTCGTCTGATTCCTGCCTCTTTGGTTCAGTCTGATTACTCATCACATGTGATTGAGGAATGGTCAAGTGTGCTGGGGTGCTGGGTTGCTGATGATATGAGCTTGCCTTTGCCCATCAATCTGTGAGGTAAATATGCACAGTTTGGAGGTGTGTCCTGCGGACTGTGCTGTGGAGTCATATGCTCTGGTCCCATTTGGTATATGATGACTGTAGGTATGAGGGGGGTGGGGTTCCTTCATCTCTTTGTCATCGTTCTTTTTTTGTGTCTGTTTATTTTTATTTTAAAGGAACTGTATTTTTTTTTCTTAATTTTATTTGCCTACTGGTGCAGTTTTAACTTATGTAAGAGCTGGAAACGGCTTGGGTGCTTCTTTACCACCACAATAAAATAATGAATATTAAGGTAGTGTCTTTAAATGTTCATGGGTTAAAGCACTTGTTTAAAAGGAAGAAAATATTCAACTACCTGAAACACCTTGGTGCAGAAATAATCTTAAAAACCAAATATGTTGTATGAGGTCTGTGTCTAACTGAAAGTTGGTTGGACAGAGGGCTATGTCTTTGCTGCAGGTCCAAACAAAAAAGGTAGGGTATCAGTAATTTTGAAAAAGGGCTTCCTGATTCAAATTTTGAGACAGAGTGCAGATGTTTCCAGCCATTGGGCATCTGTGGAGGTGTCCGTGGGTTCCCAGAAAATGGTATCGGTAAATATTTGTGCCCCCACTCATCATTCTTCTTTCAAAAATCTGACAGAGGCCATTATGTCCTATGCAAACCTCAAAATAATTTTTGGAGGCAATTTCAATGTGGTGCTGGATGGTATCCTATATAGGAAGTCTTAGTAAGCCCTCCAGCTCCACAGTACATAAAACTCTCTTCAGCGTGCTAAATGTGTTGGGCCTAGTTGACCCATAGCTCTTGTTCCATCCCACTTTTTACTCCTCTCTGCATCAAACTTTGGGATTTGGGTGGCTTTGGCTTCCCAGACTTGTATACAAATCACCTTGCCTCCTTACTGTGTTATGGGGCAGTCTGGTTGACGCGCAATCCTTCGTCTCCGTACATACCCTCATGGATGAAGGTGGAGAAAGAGAGAAGGGGAAAGGGCTAATAATTTCTTTATCTTCAATTGATCCTCCTAGGACTAGGTCCGATGCCCTTCCATTTCTTGGCTCTATCAAAGCCTTAAAGGAAATGGATAAGGGCAGTGATCATCTGCTGGAATTCCTTAGATACATCACTCTGGTGCAGTTCCAAAATTTGGATAAACAGATGCAAATTTTTCTGAAAGAGGTGGCAAGTTTGTGGCATTTGGCACTTAGGGCAAGTAACTGAGGAAGGTAGGATTATGGTTTCCCCTCTAAACAGGTTTCATTTGACATAGGCTCATGCATTAAAGCTGCATAAACCAATTCAATGTCTTCTCCAGAGTGAAATTCATCTTGAGAATCTCGCACTGGTTTCTGACTTAACTCTAATGTGCCAAAGGGTACATACCAAAGGGGTCATTCTATTTCAGGTTTCTATTCACACTTGAGATCATTTTGTCGATGCTCTCTGATGGGAGAGGGATATGGAGCTGTTAGAAGATGAAATTGAGTGATCCAGGTTCTGGAAGTTTACTGTATCCCACTTCATAGGGTGGACTCTTTCTGTTTACTTTTTAGTCTATCAGGCGGTGTGGACTCCTCAGAGGCTGTAGAGAGCCGATCTTTGGGGCACTGTGTTAGCACTTTTAGTTCAGAAGGAATACTGTCTCACATGCTTTACAAATGCTCTTCTTTGAGGGCCTTATGGAACGGAGTTTGGTCATATATTGGGGTCATTCTCAAGCTGAACTTTGAATTATCACTCAAGTTGGTACTATTCTGATCCCTTGTTGTCTTTAGTGCTATGGGCAAGTGTTAAAAAAATTACTGGACATTTTATTCAGGAGCAGTGAAAGGCCTTTTCGTGGAGGTGGAGGGGGGTGGCCTCAAGCCCTCTTCCTACAGACAGAGACCCTTCTGCCCATGGGGATCCGATCTCCCCCTGGGCAGACAGGATGGGTCCTTGCCATGATTGGGGCTTTTCTTCTACCTGAGGAGGATGGGATCCCCCACAGGCTATCTGCAATGATAGCAGTTGGCAGGTAGCAAAGACCCTTCCTGTCTGCCTGTGATCCCTGCAGGCATAACAGGAAGGGATTTTGCAATGATCATGGGGATCCCATCCCTATGGACAGAAGAAGAGAAGCCATGATTGCGACAAAGACCCTTCCTGTTTGCGCACGGGGAGATAAGATTCCCACAGGTAGCCTACTATGCTTCGAATTTTGATGGGGCCAGGGCCCGTGTGGCCCATCCCTTTCTGATGCTTATGATTTTATTGTCATTGGCTGTGCAGACCATGCTAAGCAACTGGAAAGATGTCACCTTTCTGAATGTTTCCTTCTGATGGAATATGGTCTTCATGGTCTTCAAACTTTGCATCAACTAAAATAGAAAAAATTTGGAAAACAGTTGAGGAGCTTCTTTGTTCAAGCTAATAAACATGTATCCTTAATACTCCTGTCTTTCCTTTGAGTCCATCAGATTGTTTTAGTGATTGTTAGGTAAAGATACATTATAAATAACAAAAACATAAAATTGTAATGCCCAGGAACATTTATGTGGAATTGACTGTCCCAATGAATTGTGAATTCTGATATAGAGATATAATATACAGGGTGGCCCAAAAAAAGTGAGAACATCTAGTAAATTAAAAGCTTAAATACTTTACTTGTTTACCTTTTTTAGCTATATAACGTCTTTATTTCGACAATTTCTGGTTGCCATCTTTTTTTTTTTAATTTAATTTGTCAATCGTTTACATCTGTCTTTTTGAATTTTTAAATAACTTATATGCTATGAGATGTTCTCACTTTTTTTGGGCCACCCTGTGCGTGTGTGTATGTATGTATATATATTATTTTTTTTTTATTATTATTTTTTTAAATTTAGGGCACGCCTTGATAAATTTTCTTGGAATCTAGGAGCAAGCCTAAAAATCAAGGAGTTGGCCACCGATGCCTAGGTCATAATGTATCACAGCTACTTTTTTAAGTATTAGGGGCCAGTTTTTGAAGGCTGTTTGTCTATTTTCTATGGGAAGAAAGCTTAATAAATCAAGCTCTTAATGGGCCACAGAATAGTACCAACAGAAGGCAGTGGCCCCATTCAAACGCCTTCATCTCCTACCACCCCTGCTGATCCTTTAAACTACGTGTGTGTGTGGTTCTGAGGGTGGGGTGCCTGTGTGCATGCATTGTGTGGAAGTGGGGCATTTCCATGTGGGTGGAGATGGGGAATTGGGGAACTTGCGTTCATGTGTGTGGAGGTGGGGTATTTGTGAGTGTGTGTGTGGGTGGAGATGGACTGTGGGTGGAGGTGGGGTGCCTGCATTTGTGGAGGTGGACTGTGAGTGTGTGTGTGTGGAGTTGGGCTATGTGCGTGCATACATGTGTGTGTAAGTGGTGTACCAATATGTGGAGGTGTGGTCTCTGTGTGTGTGGGGGGGAAGGGTGGACATGCATGAGTGGAGGTGAGGGTGCCTCTGTGTGCGGAGGTGGGCTGTGTGTGGAGGTGGTGTGCCTCCATGTGTGTGGAAGCAGGGGGCCTGCAAGTGTGGAGGTTGGCTGTATGTGTATGGAGATGCTGTGAGTGGGTGGGTGTGGAAGTGGGGTTCCTGTGTGTTTGTGTGGAAGAGGCATGTCTGCCTGTGTGTGTGAGGAAGTGGGGTGCCTACGTGTGTGGAGGTGGACTGTGTGCAAGTGGGGGTATGTGTGGAGGTGGATTGCCTGCATATGTGCATGTATGGAAATGGGCTCTGTGTGCGGAGGTGGTGTGCCTGCATGTGTGTGGAAGCAGGGGGCCTGCAAATGTGGAAGTGGGGTGCCTGTGTACGTATGCATATGTGTGTTTAGTTGGGGTGTGTGCATATGTGTTTGGAGGTGGGGTGTTTGTGTGTGCGTATATAAGTGGGGTGTATGTGTGGAGGGTGTGTGATGGGGTGTGCATGCATGTGGAGGAGGGTTGAGTATGGATGTGGGTGCATTTGTTTCTATGTGGAGATGGGGTGAGTGGAGGTGGGGAGGGTGTGTGTGGAGGTGGGCTGTGTGCATGCGTGTGTGTGTGGAGAGAGATGGGTGTGCGGATGGAGGGTGGTGTGATTGGATGTGGGTGCATGTGTGGATGGGGGGTTGAGTGTGGAGGCGGGGTGTGTGCATGCTTTGTGTGTGTGTGTGGAGGGGTATTTGTGTGTGTGTGGAAGTGGGGTGCCCGTGTGTGTGCATAGGTGGAGGTGGGGTATTTGCGTGTGTGTGTGTGGAAGTGGGGGGGGGGCATGTATGTGTGGAGGTGGGTGCCTGCATTTCTGGAGGTGGGCTGTGTGCATGTGTGTCAAGGTAGGGTGTGTGTGGATGCGGAGGTGGTATGTGTGTTTCAGGGGTGGGTGTGTGTGGAAGTGGGGTATTGGTGTGTATGGGTGGAATTGGGCTGTGTGTGTTCAGACGTGAGGGGTGGAGGTGGCGTGCATGTGTGTGTGGATGAGTATAGGTGTGTGGAGGGGTGGGATGTGTGTGGAGGTGGGCTGTGTGTGTGGATGCGGAGGTGGTATGTGTGTGTTTAGAGGGGTGGGTGGGATGCATGTATGTGTGGAGGTGGGGTGAGTGTATTCAGAGGTGGGGGTGAGGGGGGAGTACGTTTGTGTGGTAGTGGTATGTGTGTGTGGGGTGTGTATTCAGAGGTGGGGGAGTGCATGCATGGAGGCGTGTGGAAGTGGGGTAATTTTTGGAGGTTTGGGGTGTGGGTGGAGGTTGGGTGTGCGTGTGGAAGTTGTGGAGGTTGGGTGTGTGTGGAAGGTGTGTGTGTGGGGGGGGAGGTTTGGGGTGTGGGTGGAAGTTGGGTGTGTGTGTGTGGAGGTGGTGTGTGTGTGGGGAGGTGCAGAGTGTGGAGGTGCAAGGTATGTTGAGGGGGGTGGAGATGGGGGAGGCATGGAGGTGGTGGTATGTGTGTGTTCACAGGGAGTGTGCATGTATGTGTGGAGGTGGGGTGTGGAAGTGGATTTGGAGGGTATGCAATGTGGAGGTGGGGTGTGTGGAGGTGGAGTGCATGTATGTGGAATGGGGTGTGTGGGGAGGTGCAGGGTATGTATGTGGAGGTGGCAAGGATGTATGGAGGTGGGTGTGTAGGTGGTATGTGTGTGTTCACAGGTGGGGAGTGTGCATGTGAGTGTGGAAGTGGGGTGCATGGGGGAGGGTGAGGTGGGGTGTGGGTGTGGGGTTTGTATGGAGGTGGGGGAGTGTGGAGGATGGGTGGGGTGTGTTCAGAGGCAAGTGTGTGGAGGTGGTGTGTATGTGTGTGTGTATGTGTGTAAATGGGTGGAGGGGGAGTCTGGGGTGGTAGTGTGTGTGTGTTTGGAGGTGGGCTGTGTGTGTTTGGAGGTGTGTGTGTGGGGGGAGTGCCTGTGGGGAGTGTGTGGTTGGAGGTGTGTGTGTGTGTGTAGGTTTGTGTGGGGTGGGGGTGTGGTGTCTGTGCGGGGCCGTGCTAGGTGGGTGGCGGTGGGGGGTGGGTGGAGTTTTTTTGTGTGTGTGGGCCGGTGGAGTGGGTATAGGGGGGTGAGGTGGGGTGTGTGTGTATGGAGGTGGGGTGTTTTTGTGGAGGTGGAGGTGTGTGGGGGGGGGGGGGAGGTGCAGGGTATGTGTGTGGAGGTGTGTTCACAGGTGGGGAGTGTGTGCAGGTGGGGTGCGTGTGTGTGGAGGTGGGGTGTGTGTGGGAGAGGTGTTTATGTGGTGTGGAGGTGTGTGTTGGACGTGGGGGTGCATGGAGGAGGGGGAGTGTGGAGGATGGGTGGGGTATGTGTGCTGAGGTGGAGTGTTTGGAGTGGTGTGTGTGTGTTTGTCGATGGGTGTGTGTGTGGAGGGAGGGGGTGTGTGTGTGAGGTGGAATATGTGCGTGTGTGGATGTGTGTGTGGAAGAGGGGTGTGTGTGGATGTTGGGTTTGTGGGTGTGGGAGGGAATGTGGGTGTGGGGTGTGTGTGCAGGTGGGCTGTGTGTGTGTGGAGGATGGGTGTGCATGTTGGGGGGGAGGTGCGGTGAGTTTGGAGGTGCGGGGGGGTGTGGAGGATGGGTGTGTGTGTGTGGAGGTGGGGGGAGGTGGGGTGTGTGTGTGTGGAGGTTCGGGGGGGGGTGTTTTGGTGTGTGTGTAGGTGGGGGGGGGGGAGGATGTGTGTGTTTGTGTGAACATAAGATATGCCATATTGGGTCAGACCAAGGTCCATCAAGCCCAGTATCCTGTTTCCAACAGTGGCCAATCTAGGTCATAAGTACCTAGCAGTTTCCCCAAAAGACAGGTTCCTCAATGCTGGTATTGGGTCAAGCAGTGATATCCCGTGTCCCTTTTAATAATGGTTTATGGATCTTTCCTCCAGGAACTTGTCCAAACCTTTTTTTAAACCCAGCTACACTAACAGCTTTTACTACATCCTCCGGTAACAAATTCCAGAGTTTGAGTATGTGTTGAGTGAAAAAATATTTTATCTTATTAGTCTTAAATAGGTTACCCTGTAGCTTCATTGCATGTCCCTTAGTCTCTTTATATTCTGATGACGTAAACAATCGATCTACATTTACCCGTTCCACTCCATTCATTAATTTATAGACCTCTATCATATCTCCCTCTTTTTCCATGTTGAAGAGCCCTAACCGTTTTAGCCTCTCTTCATAGGAGTATCATTCCATCCCCTTTAACATTTTGGTGGCTCTTCTCTGTACCTTTTCTAATAACGCTATATCTTTATTAAGATAAGGCAACTCGAAGTGCACACAATACTCAAGGTGTGGTCACACCATGGAACGATACAGATGCATTATAATATCCTTTGTTTTATTTTCTATTCCTTTCCTTATGATACCTAGCATTCTATTTGCTCTTTTGGCCACCACTGCACACTGGGCAGAGGGTTTTAACTTGTCATTCACAATGATGCCTAAATCTTTTTCCTGGGTGGTAGTTCCCAATGTGGAACCTTGCATCATGTAACCATAGTTTGGGTTGTTCTTTCCTAGGTGCATAACTTTGCACTGTGTGGAAGTGGGGAGGATGTGTGTGCATGTGTGTTTGGAGGTGCGAGTTGGGGGTGTGTGTGTGTGTGTGTGTGTGTGTGTGTGCGCGCGCGCGCATATATGGAGGTGGGGGTGAATGTGTGTGGGCGGAGAGTGTGGTGGTGGGGTGTGTGTATGTGGAGGTGGGGAGTGTGCATGTGTGGAGGTGGGGGTGTGCATGTGTTTAGGTGGTGGAGAGGTGTGTGTGTGTGTGTGTGGAGGATGTGTGGGTGTGTTTGTGGAGGAGGTGTGCAGGTGGGCTGTGTGTGTGGATGATGTGTGTGTGTGTTGGGGAGGTGGGGTGTGTGTTTGGGGAGGTGCGGTGTGTTTGTGGAGGTGGGTTGTGTGTGGGAGGTGGAGGTGGGGGGGAGGTGGGGTGTGTGTGGATGTGGGAGTGTGCATATGTTTAGGTGGTGGGGAGGTGTGTGTGTGGTGGTATGTATGTGCATGCTGGTGGGCTGTGTTTGTCGATGATGGGTGTGTGGGGAGGAGGTGGAGTGTGTGGGGAGGAGGTGGAGTGTGTGTTGGAGTTGGGGTGTGTTTAGAGATGCGGTTAGTTGGAGGTGTGTGTGTGTGGAGGTGGGTTGTGTGTGGGAGGGGAGGTGGTGTGTGTGTGGAGGTTGAGGGGGTGTGTGTGTGTGGAGGTGGTGTGGAGGTGTGCGGGGTGCATGGAGGGAGTGTGTGTGGAGGTGGGGTGTGCAGTGGAGGTGGTGTGTGTGTGGAGGTGGTGTGTGTGTGTGAAGGTGGGGTGCAGTGGGGGTGGGGTGTGTGGAGGTTGTGTATGTGGAAGGTGGGGTGTGTGTCAGGTGGGATGTGTGTGTGTGTGTGAGAGAGAGGTGGGATGTGGAGGTGGGATGTGTGTGTGTGGGGGGGTATTTTGGAGGTGGGGGTGTGTGGAAATGGGTCTGTGGGGGGAATGTGTGGGGGGAGTGTGTGCAGTTGGGCTGTGTGTGTGTTGGGGGAGGAGGGGTGTGTTTGTGGAGGTGTGAGTTTGGAGGTGTGGAGGATGGGTTTGTGTGGGGGAGGTGGGGTGTGCAGGTATGTGTGGGGGGAGGTGGGGTGTGCGTGTGTGTTAGGGGTGATGTGGGGTGTGCAGGTATGTGTTGGGGGGTGGTGGGGGGTGCGTGGGTTTTTGGGGGGTTGGGGGTGCTTGTGTGGTGGTGGGGTGTGTGTTGGGGGTGCAGTGAGTTTGGTGGTGCGGGGGTGTGGAGGATGAGTGTGTGTAGATGGGTTGTGTGTTGAGGTGGGTTGTGTGTGGGGGAGGAGGTGGGGTGTGTTGGAGGTTTGCGCGGGTGTGTGTGCGGAGAGGTGGAGTGTGTGTGTTGGGGGGATGTGGGGGGTGGTTGTGTGTGGAGGTGGTGGGGGGATGTGTGTGTGTGAGTTTGGAGGTGCAAGTTGGGTGTTTGGAGGTGGGGTATGTGTGTGGAGGTGGGAATGGGGGTGTGTGTGCATGTGGAGCTTGGGGTGTATGTGGAGGTTGGGAGTGTGCATGTGTGGAGGTGGGAGATAGGATGTGGTGTGTGGGGGGGAGGTGGTGTGTGTGTGGATGTGGGGGTGTGCATGTGTTTAGGAGTGGGGGAGGATCGGGTGTGTGTGTGGTGGGCTGTGTGTGTGCAGGTGGGCTGTGTGTGGAGGTAGGATGTGTGGGGAAGGAGGGGTGTGTGGGGGGAGAAGTGGTTGGGGTGGGGGTGTGGAGGGTTAGCGGGGTGTGGTTGGAGGTGTGTAGGGTGGGTGGAGGTGTGTGTGTGTGGGCTGTGTGGTTAGGGGTGTGCAGGTGTGGAGGTGGTGGGAGGTGTGTATGGGGGTGGAGGTGGGATATATGTGTGTGAGTGGGAGTGGGGAGGGTGGGTGGATGTGGAATATATGTGTGGGAGTGGGAGTGGGGAGGGTGGGTGGAGGTGTGTGTGTGTGGGATAGTGGGGGTGTGGAGGTGGTGTGTATGTCATGGTGTGGGGGTGGGTGTGGGTGTGGAGCTAGAGGTGGTTGTGTGTGTGTGGAGGTGTGTGGGGTCAGGCTGCATGGAGGTTGGGGGTGTGCAGGCTGCGTGGAGGTGGGGTGTGGGGGTGTGCATGCATGTGTGCAAGAGGTAAGTGTGGATGTGGTGTGAATTTGTGTGTGGAGGGGGAGTATGTGAGTGTGTGGAGATGAGGTGTCTGCATGCATGCATGCATGCATGCATGTGTGGAGGTGGACTGTGCATGTGTGTGTATATGTGGAGGTGGGTTAAGTTCATACATGTGTGTGGAGGTGGGGTGTCCATATGTATATGGAAGTGGGGAGTGTATGTGTGTGTGTATGGCTGGTGTGAATGGAGGTGAGGATGTGCCTTTGTGTGGATGGTTGGTGTGAGTGGAAGGTGGGGTGTGTATTTGCGGAGGTGAGTCTGTGTGTGTGAGTGCAGGGGTGTGAGTGGAGGTTGGGATGTGTGTGTGGAGGGCTGGTGTGAATGGAGTTGGGGATGTGCTTTTGTGTGGAGGTTGGGATGCGTGTGTGTGAAGGGTGGGGTGTGGGGGTGGAGGTGGGATGTGGTCTGTGTGGAGGAGGGGTGGGACTGGTGGTGTATTTGTAGGTGGAAGTGTGTGGAGGTGCGGGGTGTGTGGAGGTGGATGGGGAGGTGGAGGGTGGAGGTGTGGGAGTGAGTGTGTGTGTGTGTGTGTGTGGAGGTGCAGGGTGTGTGTGCTGAGGTGGGTTTACAGGATGTGTGGAGGTGGGGTGTGTATGTAGGAGGAGGGTGTTGTGATGTGGGGTGTGCATGCATGTGTGCAGGAGGCAGAGTGTGGATGTGGGGTGTATTTGTGTCTGTGTGGAGGTGCAGTAGGTGTGTGCGCATGCATTTGTGAAGGTGGTGTGTGTGGAGGAGGTGGTGTATGCGCGTGTGTGGAGGGTGTGCATGTGTGTGTGTGCACGCATGTGTGGAGATGGGGAAGAGGGGTGTGTGTGTGCATATGGAGGTGGGGATGTGCGTGTGTAGAGGTGTGATATGTGGACATAGGGTGTGTGTGTGTGGAGGTGGGGGTGTGTGGAGGTGTGTGCAAGCATGTATGGAGGTGGTGTGTGTGGAGGTAAGGTGTGTGTGTGCGCGTGCGTGTGGAGGTGGGAGGGTGCGCAGGTGTGGGGTGTGCGTGGGTGGAGGTGGGTGCGAGTGTGTGTGTGTGTGTGTGTGGAGGTGGTGTGTGTGTGTGTGGAGGTGGTGGTGTGTGTGTGTGTGTGTGTGTGGAGGTGGTGGTGTGTGTGTGTGTGTGTTTGTGTGCAGGAGGTGTGTGTGGAGGTGGGGTGTGTGGAAGTGGGCTCTGTTTGAGTGCAGGTGGTATGTGTGGAGATGGGGTGGTGTGAAGGTGAACTGTGTTTGTGTGCAGATGGTGTGTGAGGAGATGGAGTGGGTATGGGTGTGGGGAGGTGGGGAGTGTTTGTGAGTGGGGTTGTGTAGAGGTGGGGTGTGTGGAGTTGGTTTTTGTATGTGTGGAGGTAGGATGGAGTTTGTATGTGGAGGTGGGTTGTGGGTGTGAAGGTGGGTTGTGTATGTGTGTGTCCATGGAGGTGGGGTGTGTGGAGGTTGAGGGTATGTGTGTGTAGGTGGGGTGTGTTTGTGTGTAGAGGTTGAGGGTGTGTGTGTGGAGGTGGGTGTGTTTGTGTGTGGAGGTTGAAGGTGTGTGTGTGGAGGTGGGGTGTTTGTACATGCGTGGAGGTGGGGTGTGCATGCATAGTAGTGGGTGGTGTGTGGAAGTGGTATATGGATGTGGGGGGGGAGAGGTTGTTTGTGTGTGTGTGTGGAGGTTGTTTTTGTGTGTGTGTAAGTTGTTTTTGTGTATGGGGAGATGGTGTGTGTGCTTTGAGGTGGTGTGTGTGGAGGTGATGTATGTGTGTGTGTGTGTGTGTAGTTTTTTTTAGTGTGGGTGGAGGTGGTGTGTGTGGGGGGGGAGGAGGTTGTGTTTGTGTGTGTGTGTGTGTGGTTTTTTTGTGGGGGTGGAGGTGGTGTGTGTGTGTGGGTGGAGGTTTTTTTGTGTGGGTGGAGGTTTGGTGTGGGTGTTTGTGTGGGTGGAGGTGCTGTCTGTGTGGCGGTTGTGTTTGTGTGGGTGGAGGTAGTGTTTGTGTGGGTGGAG
The DNA here is from genome assembly GCA_033557465.1 of Ichthyophis bannanicus. Taxonomy (NCBI): domain Eukaryota; kingdom Metazoa; phylum Chordata; class Amphibia; order Gymnophiona; family Ichthyophiidae; genus Ichthyophis; species Ichthyophis bannanicus. The sequence goes on from CM066042.1 coordinate 148,266,672, forward strand.
GTGCTGTCTGGCGGTTGTGTTTGTGTGGGTGGAGGTTTTGTGTGTGTGTGTGTATGTGTGGAGGTTGTGTTTGTGTGGGTGGAGGTGGTGTGTATGGGGGGAGGTTGTTTTTGTGTGGAGGTGGTGTTTGTGTGGGTGGAGGTGCTGTGTGTGTATTTTTTTGTGTGGGTGAAGGTGGTGTGTGTGTGGAGGTTTTTTTTTGTGTGGGTGGAGGTTTTGTGTGTATGTGTGGGGGTTGTGTTTGTGTGGGTGGAGGTGGTGTGTGTGTGTGGGGGGAGGTTGTTTTTGTGTGGGTGGAGATGCTGTCTGTGTGGGGGTTGTGTTTGTGTGTGTGGAGGTGGTGTGTGTGGGTGGAGGTGGTGTGTGTGTATGTGTGTGGAGGTGGTTGTGTGTGTGTGTGTGTGGAGGTGGTTGTTTGTGTGGGTGGAAGTGCTGTCTGTGTGTGGAGGTGGTGGGTGTGTGGGTGGAGGTGGTGTGGGTGGGTGGAGGCAGGGGGTGTATGCCAGTGGGGGGACTGGGGCTGTGAGTGTTTATGTGGAGGTGGGGTATGTCTGTGTGTGTGGAGGTGGTATCTGTGTGAGGTGGGGTGTGGTGCTTCACCCTCCATCTGCTTGCACTTCTCCCTTCCCCTCCCCCTCCATTCTAACTTCTGCTGACCCTCCTCCACCCCGCTCTGTTTCCATTCCCAGACTCTCCCCCTCCCCTCCACCTTTCTTTATTAAATGAAGCATGTTGTCCCTTTAGATTTCTTCAGCCTCTGGACACTTTTTTTTTTTTTTTTTTTTTGCAGACTCCCTCATTGCCACACTTCTGCCTACTGATCCCATCGCCAGTGGGCAGATTCAGTAGTATCAATCTCGGCTGCAGTCGCAGCCTTTTGAAACCCTTCTGCCCACATTTGCTCTGAGTCCTAAGAGCCCATTTGGATTTTTCAGTTGCCATGACAATCTGGTACCTGGGGTTTGTCTAGCCCTGATTTAGGAAATTATTAAAGGCTTATTTATGTTTATGTTTATTGAACTTAATATACCGCTCTTCAATATCTAGATTAGTTTTGGTGATAATATGCAAAATTGTGTTTTATATTTATTTAATGTCATAGTTTGATGTTCTGTGTACAGTTTTGAACTTTGAATTTGTTGTGTTGTAAATAAATAGTCTGCCGTCCTGCCTCCATCTGCTGGCAAGGGGGCATAAACTACTTGTTCTCTTGGTAACATTCACACCAACCGTCTTTATCTCCCTTCTGCATCCCGGGCAAGATACCACTCGACTAGAACCTTAGCCTTTTACTTCTGCACTCCTTACCTCTAGAATAATCTGCCTACTGACCTCCATCTGGAACCCATATATGCTCGCTTTAATTCCTCCTTAAAAACTCACCTTTTCCAAAAGGCCTTTGACCTCCTTTTGGAGGCCCTTTGGGGGGGAGGAGTGGCTCAGTGATTGGGACAAGTTACCTCAGGCCAGAGGGTCCAGGAGTTCAATTCCCGCATGGGGGGACAAGTAACCTCAGGCCGAAGGGACTGGGGTCTCTAGTCCCAGGGCCACTCCTTGTAGCCTTGGATAAGCCATTTAACCCTTCATTGCCTCAGGTACACAGATTGTGAGCCCTTTGGGGACAAGGGAATAAAAAGTACCTGTTAGTATATACATACATGTAAACAGCTCTGATGCATAAGTAGAAAGGCAGTATATCAAGTGCCTTAACCGTAACCTTTGCACATGAGCAGCACGGATAGTCCTGCCTGTTCTTGGTCACCTTTTTTTCCCTTCCTTTCCTGTCCCATATGATTGACTGTTGCAACAATAGATTTCTTTTCTATTCTTTTCTTTACGAACCCATAGCGCTAAGTTTAAGCACATTTTTATGATCCCTCCCCATGCAGGAAATAGACTTAAAAGCCAATGGAAAAACTAGCGCCCAATTAATGCCATGCATATTTAAATTAATCCTTAATTATTTTAATTCATTTTAATCTGCTGGGCCGATGCTGCGACCATCCCCCAATGCAATCAAAATACTGTCGGGCTGCTATTTATTTTATTTGATGGGGTTTTTTATACTGCTTTTCACCGGGGCAAAGCGGTATACATTACAACAAGTTGTTTTACATAGAATAATGTAACTTATTTACAGGGTAGTTAACATACGCTATCAATATTACATAGAACAGTGAAACTTATATACATTATAATACTTTAGCAGTATTACTAATATACATTGGAGTTCTGGAGAGAAGTGGTAAATACATTGTATACAGGTCAACTGAGTGTTATGGGCAGTTGCTTTGAGGGGAGGGTTATGTAATGTGGCCAAAATGTTCATTAAATAGGTGTGCTTTTTGAGCAGTTTTCTAAATGTGGATAGGTCATTTGTTGAGCAGAGGGTTCCAGAGAGGAAGTTCTAGAGAGATGGTGTATACAGTTCATATGTTCTTTTGTAAGCGTGCTGGGTGCTTTGGGTTTTTCTTGTGGTATTTGTAGCATTGTTGTGTTGTTATGTCGTTTTGATCTGCACGAGCTGGTGGTCTTCAGGAGGGATTGTAGATAGAGGATTGGTTGTTGATAATTTTGAATGTTAAGAGTAGGACTTTGTAGAATATGCGGCTGGATAGTGGCAACCAATGGAGTTGTTTGAGGACAGGAGCTATGTGTTTGATGCACCTTGTATTGTGCAATGCAGTGATTAGAGGGAGCAGGGTGGATTTTGTTAGTCCTTGGTAAATTGAGTTGCAGTAGTCAAATTGTGGTGGTATTATTGCCTGGAAAGCTGTGCGGAAGTTGGCTGGGTCCAGAAGGGAGCGGAGATGGCAAAGAGTTCTGATTTTGCAGTATATTTGTTTTGTTATGTTGCTTATGTCGGCTTTAAAGTTGAGTTGCTGATCAAGAGTTTTTTCTCAGATACCTGACCTTTGTACTTGCGCGTTTATGCTATTTATGGTTATGGATGCTGATGGCTGGAATTTGGTGTCTCTTGCTATGAATAGTGCTTCTGTGTTCTTGTAGTTTATTTTTAGGGAGTTGTTGGTTAACTATTGGGATATTTCTGAGACTGTTTTTTTTCAAACATATGTTGGTGTTCTGATGTTGATTGGGGTATATATCATTATGTCTTCTGCATAAATATGGAAGTGGATGTTATGTGAGCGGAGGATTGAACATAGCTGCAGATAGATGTGGAATAAGAGAGCTGATAGGGAAGAGCCTTGTGGGACACCTTGAGCTTGAAGATAGGGGGAGGAGGAGATGGATCCCATTATGACTTGCTGTTGACGATCACTAAGGTGCAATTGAAACCAGTCCAGGACCTTGTCTTGGATTCCAATGGATTGGAGTCTATGTATGAAGTTGTTGTGGTTAATGCTGTCAAAGGCGGTTGAGATATCTAGGAATATTAGTATATAACCTTGGTTTGGTTTTTGGGTCTTGCTATTCAAATTTGCCACGCGGTGCTCAGAGAGCAAGCCAAATTAGCGCATGTGTTTGGCTTGCTCTTCCAGTTTAACACTGCGATGGCTCATTTGCATGTGCACAGTTAACACAGGAATCATTTGTATGCCCTATCTTTGCTGCATCTGATGTTAAAATATGTCTGTCAGGCAGCGTTAGAGTCATCCTCAGTGCGCGTCTAGCACTGGTTTTCTGCATCAGCCTGTTAATATGTAAACCACTTTGATTTGTTTTGAAAGGTTTTTTAGCAAATTTTAAATAAGCCATAAGCCACTCACCTGATCCATTTTCTTCCCTTGAACACTGCTAAATCAGTCCAGATATGTAAAATTATTTCATCTGCATTATAGCTCCACTTATTCTTCCAATGATATTCCAGATCCTTTAGCTCCCATTGCCGCCCCTTGGCACTTACTAAGGGTATCCCCGGTGGTTAGGTCGAGGGGGGGGGGGGGAGGGCAGAAACAATTCCCAGACACCCTTGCTCCATTGCTGACTTGATTGTAAAATGGTGTCTCTGACCCCTAGCGTTCTACTGGTACAACTGGTAGAGGTTAAGCTGCCAAATAAGGACTTGACTCCTTGCGATAGTCTCATAGTACTATCTCCTGATTTGGCAACTTGACCCTTCAGGTTTGTACCAGTAGATTACTGGTAGAAGTCGGAGCCACCATTTTTGCAGTTGGGCTGTTGATGGGGAAGGATTGGGGTTTGTTCCTGTTCCCCCCCCCCCCAAACTAATTCACCAGGGACACCCCTCATGAGTTAGAGGAGCTTGGGGGGTGGAGGGGTTTAGAGCCTCCTCAGGCGGGTGGGGAATGGTAGAGAGAGTTTTTAAATGCAGCATGCTAGGTGCAAAAGTATGGACATCTTCTAAGCCTACTCTGTAACGCTTTCTTTGGCAGAAATTACAGCTTCTAAATGTTTCCTGTAGCCAGCTAAAGGGTCTATCCAGGGCCGGCCCATCCATTGAGCGAGAATGTTTTTTGCACAGGGCCCCGCGTTTCAGGGGGCCCCGCACAAAAAACATTCTTTTTGAAAAGTAAAATTGAAAAAAAAAAAAAACCTGTCTGCTGCCGCGGTCGGGGCCGCCGCGGCAGAATCGAGCGTGCCGCGGGGCCCCCCTGTGCACGGCAGAGCCTGCCCTCCTTGTAGCAGCTCTCTCTTTGGAGCTGAAGTCAGACGCGCCGGCTTGCAGAGCGCGAGGGAAGAGTTTCTCCCTCGCTGCTCTGTTAAGCCCTCGGGGCTGATGGGAAGTTCCCATCAGCCCCCGCGGGCTTAACAGAGCAGCGAGGGAGAAACTCTTCCCTCGCGCTCTGCTCTGCAAGCCGGCGCGTCGGACTTTTCAGCTCCAAAGAGAGAGCTGCTACAAGGAGGCAGGCTCTGCCGTGCACAGGGGGGCCCGCGGCACGCTCGATTCTGCCGCGGCGGCCCCGACCGCGGCAGCAGACAGGTTTTCTTTCTTTTAATTTTCGCTGGGCTGGGCTGGGCTGGGGGGGGGGGTTTAGGAGTGTTGATGGGCTGGGCTGGGCTGGGCTGGGGGGGGGTTTAGGAGTGTTGATGGGCTGGGCTGGGCTGGGGGGGTTAGGAGTGTTGATGGGCTGGGGGGGTTAGGAGTGGTGATGGGCTGGGGGGGTAGGAGTGGTGATGGGCTTGGGGGGGGTTAGGAGTGGTGATGGGCTGGGGGGGGTTAGGAGTGGTGATGGGCTTGGGGGGTTTAGGAGTGGTGATGGGCTATGGGGGAGCTAAATCTGTATATGGGCTGATGGGATTAGGACTGAAAGTGGGTTGATGGGGGGGTTAGGACTGGTAATGGGCTATGGGGGGCTTAAACTAAAAATTGGGTGATGGGGGATTAGGACTGGAAATGGGCTGGTGGGATTAGGACTGGGAGTGGGCTGATGGGGAGGTTAGGACTGGTAATGGGTTGGGGGGTTGCTAGGACTGGAAATGGGCTGAGTGGAAGGGGGCTTGAACTGCAAATAGCTGATGGGGAGGGGGGCTTGGAATGGGCTCTTAGGGGAAGGAGCTAGGACAGGAAATGGGCTGATGGAGGGGCTAGGATAGGACTGGGAATTGGGTGTTGGGGGAGCTAAGATTGGAAATGGGCTGTGGTGGGGGCTTGGATTGAAATGGACTCATGGAGGGGCTAGAACTGGAAGTAGGTTCATGGGGGGCTTGGATTAGAAATGGGCTGAGTGGAGGGGAGCTAGGATTTAACATGGGCTGATGGTGGGGCTAGGAAAGGACTAGAAATGGGCTGATGGGAGGCTGGTATTGGAAATGAGCTGATGAAGGGACTCGGATTGGACTGGAAATGGATGGGGGAGCTAGGACTGGAAATGGGCTGATGTGGGGACTAGAAGGGAGCGGATACTGGGTGGGGCTGCAACTAAAAGGGAGCTGATGTTGGGGGAGATTAGAAGGGGATGGGGCTGGGAGAGTGAAATGGAGAGGGGAAGAATATTTTGTGTGGGAGGGAAGAAAAATCTACAATTGGCCGGGTATTGGGAGACTAAGGGGCTTGTTTACAAAGCCGCGGTAGTGGTTCGCGATCGCAGCCGTGGCCCCATTGAAATCAATGGGGCCGCGGCTCCGATTACGATCGCAAACCGCTACCGCGGCTTTGTAAACAAGCCCCTAAGTGGGGATTGAGGATGGAGGGGTAAAATTTGAGTGGATGAAATAGGAATGAGGAAAGAGCAAAAGGAGAAAGATTATTATGTTAAAGCAGATGTAGAGAGAGAATGGAAAAAAACTAGAGGAGAGAAGAAAGGACAAATGGACAGCAGACGATGGAGAGTTAGCAGAAGACACAAATAAACCAGAAGAAAGTGACTGGAACAATTGCAACTGAAAAAAAAATGCACAAAAGGTACAAAGATATCTCTTTATTTTGAATTTATTAACTGGAATATGTCAGCTCTGGGAAATGTGCATCATTAATGTCGGTGCTTTGTTTAGTACAAGAGGAAATTAATTTATAGTTTTATTTCAACATTGTTGTACATTCCAAGTTTGGCTTTTAGGGTTCCCAGTTTAATTATTGTCTTCCTGTTTTTAAATTGTGATTCCTTGTTTGGTGATGTCTATGTTCTGCATGTGTAACTGAGCTGAGGTATTCTGTTTATGTAATTCCTATTTGACATTGCCACTTGTTCTCTTTCCCCAGTAGGTCATGTATTGTTATTCTCTGAAATGTATTGGTTTAATATTTGCAGTGTTGCCTTTTGATAGGTAGGGTATGGTGCTTTATGAGTCTTGGTAGTGCTGTTAGGATACGGTGGGTTTGCTATGGGTTCTAAATGGGCAGTGTTTGTAGTAGTTCCTAATGTGCCTGGCGGTTGGCACTGGATTATAGTAATGTAGAAATCTTTGTCTTTCTTTATCCATACACTCATGAAGAGGCATGTTTACTAAAAGTTAGTGTATGGTAACATTATGCAAATATTTATGCAAATGAGGCCCCTTATGCAAATGAGGCCCCGCACCCCCCTTGGGCCGCCCCTGGGTCTATCTATTCTTGCTTTTGAAAAATGTTCTCACTCTTCCTTGCAAAACTCAACTAACTCAGAAATACTTTTAGGTTTCCTTGCATGCGTTGCATATTTTGAGCTCTCCATGCAGATTTTCAATTAAATTCAAGTCTGGGGACTGCAGGTCGTTCCAAAACTTTCATCTTTTTCTTTTAAGTGCTTCATGACTGACTTAATATTTTCCAATTGATATGTCACTTCTGATCTAAATCAAGCCCTGCAGCAGCTTACAATAAACTGTGTATCAGGTTGTTGTCTTGATAAAATAGCCAACCTCTTTTCAGCTTCAATCCGTTCTTCCTTTCACATGTGCCACAGCTCCACAGCGTAATAGATCTACCCCTATGCTTAAAGGTCGGTAAGGTGTTCTTCACTCTTTTTTTACAAATATATTTTGTATGGCTGTGGCTTTTCAGTCCAGAGCATTTTGTTCAAAAGGTTTCAGGCTTATCAAAGTTTTATTTTGCATATTTTAAAGCAAGGCTTGACAAATCCCGGGCACCAGGTCGTTATGGCATATAAAAATCAAACCTTGACTGCTGGGAATTTTTGCCCCAAATGAGCTGTTGCTGCCACTGTGACTGCGGAAATGAGCTTCACTCTATTTCCACTTGCATGGCTCTTATTAAGCTTAAGCCTAATACAGGAAGGGACTTTTGTGCACGTCACAAGACTAGAGACCATGAGATTTGCACTAGAGCTCCTTCCTGTATTGTAGCAGGACTTAAACCTAATAAGAGCCATGTGTGCAGAGGTAGAGCAGCACTAGTTTCTGCAACCATAACAGGAAGCCGAGGCAACAAGTAGGATAATTCTGCTGGGCTGGCTCAGGCAAGTTCATTAGAGGTAGGAGCGAAGGGTGGCTAGTTTGTAAGGGGTAAAGACTGCTGAGCAACAGACTAAGCAAGGTGCAAGGATGTGTAAGGGAGAGATTGGTTGAGGACAGGATACAAGGGTATGAGAGAGGGAGAAACTTTTTTTTGCTCTCTGTATCGCCAGGCCATGGTGATGCATGAAGTAAAAATAAAGCAGTTGCCTTAGATGCAGCTATACAGAATCACCAATGTGCTGCTGTGATGTACGCTTGCTAAGGGGCGGTAGAAGGGGCAAAGAGGCTGCTGCCTTTTGTTGGCATTGCCAAGGCATCTTAAAGGCCTGATTTGTCAAGATTTCTTTTCTCATAGACACTGATGGGAAAACAGCCGTTGGTAAATCAGTCCCTAAAGTAGCTGCAGTGCACCTTATTCTGGGGGTGGGAAACTGTGGTTTCAGCAACCAGCTCCTAAATACTTAGACTAGCTCCTTGGTTTCCTTCTGACTGTTCTTCCATGCAGGTCACTGTTAGTGTAAGCAACACCGTACTGTGGACCAGTGGACAACTACTCCACTGCCAGTTAAACTTTTCAGCAGGTTGTTTGGTGTGATTTGTGGGTTTTGTTGTAGCGATCTCACTAGTTTTTGGACAGTTCTATAAGATTCTTCTTAATTTTCCAGATCTTGCCTTGGCCTAGGTCCACGTAAGTACCATTTCTTAACAATGAGTCTGACGGTTAAGATTGCTAGTTAGAAGCGCTTAGAGATTTTTTTTATAAATAGCCTTCTGTGCTTTAATTGAATTATCTTCATTTTCTTATGCTCAGGCAGCAGCTTAGAAGTTCATAGTTGTTGAAAGTAGACAGAACAGCAGTTACAAATTGAGAGGTTCGAGTCAGAATATTTGTTCAACTGTGGAATTGTCATCACCAGCTGATTAAAGACCTAATGAGCCCTAAACATTTTGGGCCTGATAATTCAAAAGGGTTTATACGATTAGTAGGATCTGCTAACTGCATAAACCCCACTGATCCTAATGGCCCGATTACTAACTGGCCAATGCTTCTGAATATCCCCACAGACCACCTTGGCACAATCCAGATAGTGGCAAGGTGGGGCTGGAGCGGTCCTGTATTTATCTGGTCAGTGATTAGCTTCAGCCCACTAACTGGATAGGTAACCGCATAAAATTTAGGACAGGTCATTGACTGTCTTAATTTTATGTGGTTCTGCTATCCAGTTAGCAACTGAATGTTGCTGCTGACTGAATAGCTTCAACAACTGGCAGAATACCGTAAATCCCCTCCACCATCCACTACATTTTTGTCGGGCATAAACCACAAGAGGGCTAGAACCACTCTATCACTCACATATAGTACATGCCCCTTTTATTCATCCAAAGTTCTTTTTTTATACGAGGTTTAAAAACCAACCAAAAAAAAAGAAAAAAGAGAGCAAATCCACACTTAACTGATCCACCGCACGACGGGCACGTTTCGAGGCTGTCGCCCCTGTATCAAGTGCCCCCGATGAAACACAGTGTGTGCCCACGTTCACATAACTGATAAAAAAACGCCGACTTCTTGGCCAGTGAAATCAGGGATAGTAACTCAAGATTGACTAGCACAGAACCCGCCTACTTGTTCAAGAACCAATCACCAGAAGGGAATGCCTAACTAGACCGGGGCTCCCTGCAGTGAAAGGTGGAATGATGATATATCAAAGTCCCAACCAATCATTGTCCCGATTTAAACCACCCGGAGCAACAGTCTGTAGAGTGAATATCCAACGCTGTTCCAATCTACGTAACCTTGCAGTTCGATCCCCTCCCCGGGGGTCCAAGGGAACATGATCTATCACTGTCCACTTCAACTCATCAAAGGAATGATGTAAATCCAAGCAATGCTTCACCATTGGAGCCGTCAGAATCCCCTGGCGAAAACGTGAAGCATGCTCCCCCAAGCGAATCTTGATAATACGAGTGGTGCTCCCGATATATCGCAGCAAACAAGGGCATTCAAAAAAAGTAAACCACAAACTGGAATATGCAGGAAGTCTGCCAACGGCGATAAAATCTCCGATGAGATGATAAATCGGTCCAAGAAGACCCGGAAATAGTAGTAGCACAATACGTGCAATTGTTACATGCTGAATGGAATCCCGATCTACCCCCGGACAAACCGGTCTGTCCACTGCTATTGCAGGTTTTACCAACCGATCTCATAGATTTCGTCCCCGAAAAAACGTAATCCATAAAGGTTTATTAAAGCAGGAATTTAAAGAAAGGATTGACCAGTGCTTCTTCAAAACCCGAATCACCGCTCGCGAATGACTCATATAAGGCAAAACGCCGGTCACCACGTCGGCAGGTTCCCTAGATACCTGTGGCAGAGTAGTATCAACATCCAGAAACCATTCCCTATGGGAATATAAAGCCCTGCGATATGCACGGGAAATCACTGCTTCAGGATAACCTCTATCCATGAGTCTGTTCTACAAGTCAACCGCATGGAATTTAAATTGGGCAACAGATGTGCATAAACGCGGATCCTTAGAAACTGACCATATGGAAGGCCATTTCGAAGGGGTTCTGGATGGAAACTGGTATAATTCAATAAACAATTGCGCTGAAACGGTTTTCTATATAAAGTGGTTAACAAAGAGGAGCCTTCCCGGTAAACCACCATGTCCAGAAATTCCAAACGATCCAAGGCAATATGAGCTGTGAACTGAATACGAGTTTTTAAAGTGCCAAGCCAGGCTATAAACTCATTCAACAAAACCACATCAGATGTCCAAACAAAAACAATGTCATCCAAAAAACGTTTCCATATAGCCACATTGCCAAAATGCTGGGAGGGATTGGTGTGACGCTCCTCAATATCCGGATCAAATTGTTCTTTCAACCAGTGGTGTTCTCGGCCCCTTAGGCACCCGCACTGCCACTATCCCCCCACGGGGCACAGCACCGCACGCCATGATGCGCACACCCCCGGCCAGACCTACAGAGGCTGCAGGCAAACTTACCATAAATCTGGCTTGCTATGGTCCCTCACACTCCAGGCCTGGCTGATTTTGTTCCCTGGCCAAGTCTCGCAATTCACAAGACTTCAGTGGCCGGGTAGATATTCAGCCTGCAGTAGTCAGCGCATGTAAAGTGCCCGACTACCATGGACAAAAGTGAAACCAGACATTCAACACCGGATGCTGGATAACCACTTGTGCTGAATATCCAATGTCACCGGTGAGCTCTGTTGCTATTCAGTCAGCCGCCAAAAATGTCAGACACCCGGATAACAGTATTCAAAATACAAAACACTTCAAAAACTGAATACCGTAAATCCCCTCCACCATCCACTACATTTTTGTCGGGCATAAACCACAAGAGGGCTAGAACCACTCTATCACTCATATATAGTACATGCCCCTTTTATTCATCCAAAGTTCTTTTTTTATATGAGGTTTAAAAACCAACAAAAAAAAGAGAGCAAATCCACACTTAACTGATCCACCGCATGACGTGCACGTTTCGAGGCTATCGCCCCTGTATCAAGTGCCCCCGATGAAACGCAGGAAAGTATAAAAAGAAGTGTTTCTAGCAGTTCACTATTTCCAGCCGCTGCATGCCACAGTATTATTGAGAGAAACATTTTGCTCACTGGGACTCAACTAGTGGAACACCACCTAGAAAAGTCATTTTCCCACTACCACAGGACTGGACTAAAAGGTTTTTCTTACTCTCTTTATGGAAAAATGCTTCTCATCTGGCCCAGGGTGAGGGAACCTTAATACCTTATTACCCCAGTCAGAATTTCCATATCAGTACATGAAGAGTCAATATAACGCCTTATCACATGTGCTTTTTCTGCCCCTTAAAGACGTGGCACTTTCCCTCACATACTATGAGCAGCCAAGGGTGTCGCCCTAGGAATGAACCTATGAAAATAGTTATTCTGAATCAAGACTTCTTACAATAAACTTTGGTGGTCGCATTTTCAGTTTTTCCTGAAATACTCGGTTGATGTTAGCTGGTTTTAAATAATATGCAGCTATTTACAGCTAATAGCTACTTACTAGCTTCATATGTAATTAAAATATGGCCTCAGAATGCTATTGGTATCCATTTTTGCTCTTTGTGGCTTTCCATATTCTTTTACATTCAGCCATTCGATCTCAGCTATTCCAGTCTTCAAGGCCTCAGAAACATAGAAACATGATTACAGACAAAGACCACATGGCCTATGTAGTCTGTCTTTCCATATCAACTACTACAGCAGTCCCCTTTTTTACTTTAGAGATCCTCTGTGTTTGTCCCATGCTTCTTTGAATTCAGATACTGTCCTCATCTCTACCACCTCCACTGGAAGACTATTCCATGGATCCACCACTCTTTCTGTAAAGAAATATTTCCACATATCACTCCTGAATCTATCCCCTTTCACCCTCATCCCATGTTTCCTCGTAGCAGAGGTTGCTATCAATCAAGAGGCTCTCCTCCTGTGCACTTATGCCACAGAGATATTTAAATGTCTCAGTCATATCACCTCTATCCCACCATTCTTCTAAGGTGTACATATTAAGATCCTTAAGTCTGTCCTTATATGCTTAATAATGAAGACTTCAGCCTGTTTATATCTTTTTGAAGGTGCGGTCTCCAGAATTGCACATAATACTCCAAATGAGGTCACACTAAAGACTTATATAGAGGCACTATCACCTCCTTTCTTTTGCTGGCCATTCCTTTCCCTATGCACCCAAGCATCCTTCTAGCTTTTGCTGTTGCCTTTTCTACCTGTTTAGCTACTTTAAAATCATCAGACACAATCACGCCTAGGTCCCGCTCTTCTTTAGTGGACAAAAGTACTTTATCCCTATACTATATTTCTCCCATGGATTGCTGCAGCCGAAATGCATGACCTTGCATTTTTTAACATTAAATCTCAGCTGCCAAATTCTAGACCATTCTTCAAGCTTAGCTAGATCCCTCCTCATGTTATCTACACCTTCCTGGGTGTCTACTTCATTGCAGATTTTGGTATCATCCGCAAAGAGGCAAACCTTACCCGACAGACCTTCCGCTATATCACTAACAAAGTTGTTAAAAAGAATTGGACCAAGGACAAATCTCTCGGGCACACCACTGGTAACTTCCTTCTCCTCAGAGTGAGCTCCATTTACCTGTACCCCCTGTCGCCTCCCACTCAACCAATTTCTAACCCAAGCATTAACTTTAGGGTCCATTCCTAGGGTGCTCAGTTTGTTTATAAGTCGCCTGTGAGGAACAGTGTCAAAGGCTTTACTGAAATCTAAATACACCACATCTAGGGCTCTCCCTCGGTCCAGCTCCCTGGTCACCCAATCAAAGAAATCAATCAGATTTGTCTGACAAGACTTGCCTCTAGTGAATCCATGCTGCCTCAGATCCTGTAATATGCTGGACTCCAAAAACCTCACAATTTTCTCTTTCAGCAGCACTTCCAATAATTTACTCACCACTGAAGTTAAACTAACCGGCCTATAGTTTTCAACCACATCCTTACTTCCGCTTTTGTGTAAAGGGACCTTGTACCACTCCTCTCCAGTACTCGCACTGTGCTTCTTGTCCTTGCTTCTAGTTCATAGGAGTGCCCCCCTTTTGCACTTTTCTGTTGTCCTCTGTTCCACCGTGTTTCCAATTCAATATATCTTTGCACCGAAATATAGGCTTTCTTTCTAGCTGCTATCCCAGCTCTCTTGCTTTTTAATGTATCTTGTTATTTCTGATGCTATCAAAGGGAGTAAATCACCACTATCCTTGCTTTGGATATTAGCATACACACATCTCATAGTAACACAGTAACATAGTAAATGACGGCAGATAAAGACCAGTATGGTCCATCTAGTCTGCCCATTAGATAGTTAAGTTTACTTTTGATTTTATCCTGTTGCTGTAAAGGGATCCACTGTGTCTGTCCCATGCCATGTTGAATTCTGTCACTGTATTTGCCCCCACCCATCGGGAGGGTGTTCCAAGCATCCATCACCCTTTCAGTGAAAAAGTATTTACTGACATTGCCTTTCAATTTATCCCCTTGCAGCTTCATGTTATGCCCTCTAGTTTTACAGTTCCCCCGTCTTTGGAAGAGGTTGGTTTGTTCATTATTTCTCTTTAAGTATTTAAAGGTCTGAATCATATCTCCCCTATCCCTCCTCTCCTCCAGAGTGTATATATTTAGGTCTTCAAGTCTCTTATTATAAGGCTTCTGACCCATGCTCCAAATCATTTTTGTCACCTTCCTCTGAACAGTTTCCAGTCTTTTTACATCCTTTGCAAAATATGGTCTCCAAAACAGAACACAGTATTCCAAGTGAGGCCTCACCAGTGACTTATACAGTGGCATTAGTACCTCTTCTTTTCTGCTGGTAATTCCTCTTTTTATGCAACCCAACATCCTCCTGGCTTTTGCCACTGCCTTGTCGCACTGTTGTGCCACCTTGAGACCCTCAGAAATAATCACACCAAGGTCCTTCTCTTGGTCCGTGCACACCAACCTCTCGCCCTTATCGTGAACATTTCCCTTGGATTTCTGTTTCCCAAGTGCATGACACTGCACTTCTTCGCATTAAATCTTAACTGTCAAGCATTTGACCATTCTTCCAGCTTTTGTAGATCTTTCCTCATGTTATCCACTCCCTCAGGGGAGTCCACTCTGTTGCAAATTTTTGTGTCATCTGCAAAAAGACAGACTTTTCCATTCAGTCCTTCAGCAATATCACTCACAAATACATTGAACAGTGCTGGGCCCAGGACCGAACCCTGGGACACCCCGCTAATCACCCTCCTTTCATCCGAGTGAGCTCCATTTACCATCACCTTCTGTTGTCTGTCAGTCAACGAATTTCTGATCCAGTTCACCACCTTGGGACCCATCCCCAAACTACTGAGTTTATTGATAAGCCTCCTATGAGGAACAGTATCAAAGGCTTTGCTGAAATCCAGGTAGTTAACATCCATTGCATGCCCCTGATCTAGTTCACTAGTCACCCAGTCAAAGAAGTCAATCAGATTTGTTTGGCAAGATCGTCCTTCGGTAAAACCATGTTGTCTCGGATCATGCAACCTGTTGGTTTTGAGAAAGTCCACTATTCGCTCTTTCAGGAGCGCCTCTCACAGGCCTGTAATTTGTCACTTCTTCCCTGTCACCACTTTGGTGAAGAAGTACCAAATCAGCCATTCTCCAGTCCTGAGAAACTTTCCAAGGATCTGTTGAAAACATCCTTTAATGGCCCTGCAAGAACCTCTCTGAGCTCTTTCAGTATCCTGGGATGTATCCCATCCGATCCCATGGCCTTGTCCACTTTCAGTTTTGCAAGTTGTTCTAACACATCATCTTCTGTGAATGGTGTGGTATCTACTTCATTCCCATTTTCATATTTGGGAGTCACAGGTGGTCCTTCTCCAGGATTTTCTTTAGTAAAAACAGAGCAGAAATATTTGATTAGCAATTTCGCTTTTTCAATGTCACTTTCCACGAGTCCCTTCCCAGCACTTCTGAGTCCTGCAATTCCACCTCTGATTTTCGTCCTTTCCCGAATATACCTGAAGAAAGTTTTGTCGCCACACTTCACATCTTTAGCCATCTTTTCCTCTGCCTTTGATTTTGCTATCCTTATTTCTCTTTTTGTCTTTTAGTTTGATCCTATATTCTTTTCTGTGTTCCTCTGTTTGCAAGCTTTTGAATTTTGTGAAAGCTGTGTTTTTTGCCTTTATTTGTGCAGCCACTTCTTTGGAGAACCAAATAGGTTTCCTTATCCTCTTGTTTTTATTTACTTTCCTTACATATTTATCTATTGCCCCTTTTATTGCCACCTTTAGTTTAGCCCATTGCAATTCCACTTCCCTTATCCCCTCCCACCCTGCCAACTCCTCCTTCAGATACTTCGCCATTCTACTGAAGTCAGTGTTTTTGAAGTTTAGGACTTTCAACTTGCTATGATTGGACTGCACCTTGGCTTTTATATCAAACCACACCGTGTGATGATTGCTGCTGCTCACAGGGCATCCACCCAGACATTTGACACACTAGCACAGTTGGTGAGCACTAAATCCAGCATTGAGCTTTCCCTGGTTGGTTCCTTCACCATTTGTCTAAGTAACGCATCTTGGAGAGCATCCACAATTTTTTTTTGCTTCTTTCGAGATTTGCAGAAGGAGTAATCCAATCCACATCCGGTAGATTAAGGTCACCCAATATGATTACTTCCCCATTTGTGGCTATCTTGGCGTTATCTATTTCTTCAATTTGGGTCAGAGGTCTGTAGACTACAGCAGTATGGATGACAGTGCCATCTCCTCTTTCCAACACAATCTAGAGCGCTTCTTCTTTTCCCCATGCCCCCTGCATTTCAGTAGCTTTAATATTGCTTTTGACATACAAAGCTACTCCTCCTCCTTTTCCACTTTCTCTGTCTCTTCTGAATAGATTATAGCCATCTATGGCTATATCCCAATCATGCGATTCATTAAACCATGTTTCTATAATGGCCACAATGTCCAAACCTTTTAGTTTAGGAAGGCTGCAAAATGCAATGTGTGTGCCATTGTCAGTGCTGATTCCTGATGACCCAGCCTCTGAGTTTTCATAGCAATATGCAATCAGAAGTAGATTGCCAGGCCTTTCTTCCACACAGTGAGTTTAGAGCCCCTGGAATTCCAAGGTGGTCACCCACCCAAGTATTAGCCAGGACCAATCCTGCTTAGCTTCAGAGATTAGCCAAGAGCACATTCATTCAGGACAGCTAGTAGCCATTTATTTGTATTTTCATGATCCTGGCCCTCTGTTTCCATACTTCCCTCTCAGACTTTTAATGCACTAACCAGTTTAGAGTAGCAACATTCATGCCTTAAAATTTACATCTACAACTATGTCCCTGCTCCATTATATAAAAAGATAAGTAAATTAACAAGGAGATCATCAAAGAACATAAGAAATGCCATAGTGGATCAGATCAAGGTCCATGAAGCCCAGTGTCCTGTTTCCAACAGTGGCCAATCCAGGTCGCAAGTACCAGGCAGGTTCCCAAAAAAGCACACGGGCTCTACAATGCTTGTCTTGGGGCACGCAGTGGATTTCCTGGGTCCTCTTTAATACTGGTTTATGGACCAGGAACTTGTCCAAACCATTTTTAAACCCCAGCTAAACTGACAGTATTTACTACATCTTATGGTAACGAATTCCAGAGTTTAATTAAGTGTTGAGTGAAAAAATATTTTCTCTTATTAGTCTTAAATGGGTTACATTGTAGCTTCATTGTGTCCCATAGTCTTTCTACTTTTTGATGGCCTAAACAACTGATCTGCGTTTACCCTGTTCTACTCTGTTCATTAATTTATAGACCTCTTTCATATCTCCCCTCGGTCACCTCTTTTCCAAGTTGAAAAGCCCTAACCTTTGAAGCCTTTCCTCATAAGAGTATCCTTCCATCCCCTTTATCATTTTGCTGGCTCTTTGTATTTTTTCTAATTCCACTATATCCTTTTTAAGATGCGGTGAATTGCACACAATACTCAAGGTGCGGTTGTACCATGGAATGATACAGAGGCATTATAATATCCAGGTTTTATTGTCCATTCCTTTCCTTATGATTCCTAGCATTCTATTTGCTTTCTTGGCCTCTGCTGCACACTGGCTGGAGAGTTTTAACGTATTATCCATGATGACGCCTAAATCTTTTTCCTGGGTGATGGTTCCTAATGTGGAACCTTGAATTGTATAACCATAGTTTGGGTTGTTCTTTCCTAGGTGCATAACTTTGCACTTGTCCATGTTAAATTTCATCTGCCATTTGAATGTCCTGTCTTCCAATTTATCAAGGTCCTCTTGCCAAGCTTTCACAATCCTCTTGTTTGAACAACTTTGAATAATTTTGTATTATCTGCAAATCTGATCACCTCACTCATTATTCCTATTTCCAGGTCATTTATGAATATGTTAAAAAGCAGCGGACTCATCACAGACCCCCGGGGTACTCCATTATTCACATTCTCCATTGAGAAAATTGGCCATTTAGCCCAACCCTATGCTTTCTATCTTTTAACGAGTTCCTGATCCACAATAGCACACTGCCTCCTATCCCACGACTGTTTAATTTCGCGAAGAGTTTCTCATGAGGGACCTTGTCAAAGGCTTTCTGAAAATCCAGATATACTATATCAACCAGCTCAACATTATCCACCTGTTTATTCATGCCTTCAAAAAATATAATAGATTAGTAAGACAAAATTTCCCTTGGCTAAATCCATGTTGGCTTTCTCCCATTAAACTATGACCATTTACATGTTCAGTAATTTTATTCTTTATAATGGTTTCTATCATCTTGCGTGGTACCGATGTCAGATTCACCGGTCTGTAGTTTCCCGGATCACCCTGGAACCTTTTTTAAAAATTAGCATTACATTGCCCATTCTCCAGTCTTCAGGTACTACAGATGATTTTAATGATAGTCCGCAGATTATTAATAGTAGGTCTGCAGTCTCATCTTTCAGTTCTTTTAACACCCTTGGATGTATACCATCCAGTCCAGGTGATTTACTTTCAATTTATCAAATACTTGTAATACATCTTTCTGGTTTTATCAATATTTCTTTCAATTCTTTGAATATATCACCTTTGAATACCATTTCAGGCATGGGTAACTTCCCTATATCTTCTTTTCTGCTCTGGATGCTCTCGCACCACCCATGCCATTCCTGTGAAGCGTACTGCACCCCAGCCCTGGCTTTCATCCACTATCTACTATCTACATTCCTGTGCCCATTCAGATGAGCATGTTTGGCTCAAATCCCTCTCCCTTGCAGACTTTCTACACTTCAAATTCATGCTTGTCTTTTTCCAGTCAGCCATACCTCTTGCCAAACAAGAATATTATATCCATCTGACTAACTCTCTTGCCTCTGACCCTCACCGTCTCTTTACTACTCTCAGCTCTCTCGTCAAAGTACCCTCACCTATGACTCCTCCCTCCCTCCCTTTCTGCCCAAGCCCTGGCTGACTATTTCCATGACAAAATCCACAAGATCACCCTTCAATTCCCCACAAAGTCAGCTACTTCCCCTCCTTCCCCTCTTCCTCTACCTCTGCTACCCTCTCTTCCTTTTCTTTGATCTCTGAAGAGAAAACTGCGAACCTTCTTTCTTCCTCCAAACTCGCTATCTGCTCCTCTGATCCTATCCCCACCTGTCTCCTAAGCCCCATCTCCTCCACTGTTGTACCTTCCATCTCTCATATTCTCAACCTATTGCTCTCCACTGCAACTGTTCCTGAAGCTCTCAAGCATGCTGTAGTTATACCTCTCCTCAAGAAACCCTCACTTGATCCTACCTGTCCTTCTAAGTATCGATCCATCTCCCTCCTCTCCTTAATTTCTAAACTACTTGAACGAACCGTTCATCAACGCTGCCTTGACTTCCTCTCCTCTCATTTTCTCCTGGATCTTTTACAATCTAGCTTTCATCCTTTACTGAAACAGCTCTTGCCAAAGTCTCCATTGACTTGTTCCTGGCAAAATCCAAGGGCCTTTGCTCTGTTTTCATCCTTCTTGACCTCTCTGCTGCTTTTGACACTGTTGAGCACACTTGGTTTTAAGGGCACTGTACTATCCTGTTTCTCCTCTGATCTCTCCTATCATTCTTTCAGTGTTAGTTCTGGTGGCTCCTACTTTGCTGCTATCCTGCTCTCAGTTGGTGTACCCCAAGGGTCTGTCTTGGGTCCACTCCTTTTCTCTCTCTATACCCAGTTCCTTGGTGTGCTCATCTCTTCCCATGGCTTTCAGTACCATCTTTATGTCGATGACTCCCAGATCTACCTCTCTAAACCTGAAATCTCTCTGGCAATCCAGCCCCGGATCTCTGCCTGCCTTTCTAACATTGTTGCTTGGATGTCTCACTGCCACTTGAAACTGAACATTGCCAAGACTGAGCTTCTTATTTTTCCTCCTAAACCCTCCTCTTCTCTTCCTCCTTTCTCAGTCTCTGTGGATAACTCTCTAATCCTCCTTGTTTTCTCGGCTCTCAACCTTGGGGTCATCTTTGACTCCTCTCTCTCCTCCACACACAGACATCTGATAGCTAAGACCTGCCATTTCTTTCTCTATAACATCAACAAAATCCACTCATTCCTTTCTGAAACACTACTAAGACACTTATCCACTCCTTAATCACCTCCCATCTTGACTACTGTAACCTACTCCTTGCTGATCTCCCTTTTTATTATCTCCCCTTCAATCTGTTCAACACTCTGCTGTGCAGTTAATCTTTCGCCAGCCTCGCCATGCCCATATTAACCCTCTTCTCAAGTTACTTCATTGGCTCCCTATCTGTTTCCACATCCATTTCAAACTTCTCCTGCTGAACTATATGCATTCACTCTGCAGCTCCTCACTACCTTTCTTCTCTTATTTCTCCTTACACCCCCCCTCTCGAACTACACTTTTCTGGCAAATTGCTTCTATTTGTGCCCTTTTCTTCTATTGCTAATTCCAGACTTCGCTCCTTTTACCTTGCTGCACCTTATGCCTGGAACAAACTACCTGTGTCTGTACGCCAGACACCTTCTCTGAGCCTTTTCAAATCCAGGCTGAAAATTCATCTCCTCACTGCTGCTTTTGGATCTTGACTCACCTGATCTCCTTGTTTCTTTACCATTCTGCCTTGTTTTATCCCTGTCTACACCTTCTGTATTGTTTGTCTTGATTAGATTGTAAGCTCTGATGAGCAGGGACTGTCTCTTACATGTCTGTGCAGTGCTGCGTACGTCTTGTAGCGCTATACAAATGCTCAGTAGTAGCAGTAAAGACGGAAGCAAAGAATCATTCAATCTCTCCATGATGGCCTTGTCCTCCTTTAGTGCCCCTTTTATCCTTCTAGCAGCCAATGGTCCAACTGACTTGCAGGTTTTTTGCTATGAATATACTTGAAAAAGTTTTTATTATGCATTTTGCTTCCATCGCAAGTTTTTTTTCTCAAATTCTCTTTTTTCCTGCCTTATCTATAATAACTCTAGATGGTGTACAATTAAAACTAATGAAAACAAAATTAATATAAACAATATAAATGAATTATATCTAAACTACAGAAAATCATAAAAGCATGATCCAAATAAGGCCACAACAATAAAATAATTTCACTTATATATAAATAGCCTAAAGATTGATAAAATAACGAGTGGAGTGGAGTGGAATGGGTAAATATAGATCTGTTGTTTAGTCTTTCAAAAAGTAAAGACTAGGGGACACATATTGAAGCTACAATGTAGCACATTTAAGACTAATTGGAAAAAACATTTTTTCATTCAACGCGTAATCAAACTCTGGAATTTGTTGACAGAGAATGTAGTAAAAGCTATCAGTGTAGCTGGGCTTAAAAGAGGTTTGGACAAATTCCTGGAGGAAAAGTCCATAAACCATTATTAAAGTGGACTGGGATATGCAGCATGAAATCTGTGAAGTTTTTTTAGAACCTGCGAGGTACTTGTGACCTGGATTGGCTGCTGTTGGAAACAGAACACTGGGCTTGATAGACCCTTAGTTTGACCCAGTATGGCATATCGTATGTTCTAACTATAGAATGCCAAGGTCACTAGCCATGCTTTGATATGTTTATTGACTAAGAGAATCTGTAATTATCCTAACCTCCTTAAATAATGGGCTCCAAGTGTCGAGGCTTTTTTAGGGTTTCAAAACCTTTTCACTGAAGATGCTTTAGGAGTCTAAAAACGCTGCAGTGTTTTTATGGCCTGCTCTTTGTAGTACCGGTTGTAGCTGTTTAATTTCTAGGTGATTTGGTAGAGCATATGTGTTGAGGTCCCCCCCCCCCCAGGTTTTGTTACTTCACAGTGTGCCTGGTAGCAGAGGATTGCTGTTTATAAGATGGCACCAGAATTTGAGTATTTGTAACTAGTAAGGGGAAGTATCCTAATTCTGCTTTACATCAGTTATTGGGTGTTTCTGTAGATGTGGGCTAACTGTTTGCAGAACTGGAGATGTATTACTTTGGCAACACATGAAAAACTGTTATGTTGATACAATTATTTGAATCTTGACAGTAAGACAACTTGGGTGATGTGCTGGTATATGCTGCTTCAACAGACATTTCGCATTTGGGCCTCCAAATCATCTGATGCCTTAAAAATCAGTGAGGACCTTAATCAGTGAGGACTATGTAGAGCAGTGAAATGCAGTAATAAGTTGCAAATTTAGCAGTAGGAGTGTGGTTGTATTTGGGATCAATAGAAACTGATAAAATTGTTTCAGAAGGCTTCTCCATCAAATTAGTAGAGGAATGTTGTTGAAATACACAGTTAAATTTTGTATTACATTTTCAGGGGAGGATGGAGGAAATTATGCAATGATAAATAATTATGTATATTGAGTTTTGTATTATGACTTCAAGTGTATTTGGGTGAAATATGTAATCAAATGAGCATAAATAAAATGTACTGGAAGCCCCACATAAAATAAATTACAGTAATATAAGTTGTTACTAAAGAATGAAGAATAGTAGCAAGATCTTTATTTTCTAAATTAATGTTGAAGCTTACAGGTATTTCTTAGTTTTCAGAAACAAGCCTCAACCACTGATGAGATTTTGAATTGAAAAGTAAGTATGAATCCAAAATTACACCTAATGCTGTAGTCTCCTGCTGAATTGGTAATGTCTGATTTTCAAGGCTAAAAAGTGGGGCAAGCATGCAAAGCATGGCTCATGGAATTCTTTCCAACCCTACTCTGTGTGTGTGTGTGTGCGAATGCACACACACCCCCATTTGTATCTGCGTTGTCTGTGTGTATGTGCATCTCGGTTTTGTATGCTTCGAGTGGAGACTACAACTATATCTAAAACAAGAACTGCTTGAAGTGCAAGCAAGATTCAAGAAACAACGAGAAATAAGATGCAATGGCAGATGTGAGAAGTAGATATCCTCTTGTCATTTCAAGGATCCATGTATTTCACTGATTACAGCAAAGCCTTTGATTGCGTAAATCATGAAATACTCTCCGAGCCGCATTTAACAAGCTTGGGTATACCAAAATGTCTAATGCTCCTTGATGAATGTAAAGGTTGTGCAGGAGAACTAACAGTTCAAATGGAACAAGGAGAAGCAAAATAGTTAAAAATTATCAAAGGTTTATGGCAAGTCTGCATACTTTCCCGATACCTGTTTAATTTATATACAGAACAAATCATCAGAGAAGCAGGACTGTATGAAGAAAGCCAAGGTGAAGATTGGTGGAGGACTCGTCAACAGCATTTACTGGCTGAAAATGAAGACTATCTGAAACATCTGCTTATTATTAATGTACATAGTCTTAAAATGGGCCTGCATCTTAATGTGAAGACAACAAAGATCCTGACAACTAGCAAAATCAATAACTACATCCTTGAAGAGGAGAAAATAGAAATAATGAAACAGGAAATCAAGAAATCAGACAATAGATTGCTCTTAGCAGAACTGTCATGAAGGATCTAGACAAGCTTCAACTTATCCATGCCAATGTATTTTCAATAACTGCATATGGAGGCAAATGTTGGATGGTGAGTGTGACAGGGTATATGTCTCATCACCACCGGAGTCCTAGTGGATTCTGGCCAGTCCCTACTCTGGGAGTGGGACCTTTCTAGAAGGGGGCCCTTTGAACAGTGGACGAGGACACCCAGGGGCTAGGGAAGGGCCCAAGTCCCTGCTTCCCTTTTGGCCATGAGATGTAGGGCCTGGCTCCCTGACAACACCTGGGATGAGAGGAAAGTGGAAAAGGAGGTGAGAGACTTGGTCCAGACCCCTATGGAGGTAGACCCCCTCCCTTAGGGAGGATTGAGGGGGACCCCTGGTGGGAGGAGGAGATGGAACTGGGAAATGAGCTAAAGAAACACCCATGAACATTCAGCCTGTGGATCACCCACCAGCTTTGGGGTGGTAGTAGCAACATATAGCTACATAGGAGGTGGTGGGGCGTCCAGGTAATTCCACACCTGGGATGCACGCTGGCTGAATCAAAGACTTAAAGGAAGGGGAATTTATTGTATTTTTCATTATGTATGTGTGCTGAACTGAAGGACATTGGGAAGATGTAATATGCATATCATTCATTTTTGTGCCGTTACAAAGACCCTGGTGAGAGCTACTTTGGACCTTGGGAAGGGAGCAGTTGCCCAGAAGGGGGGGAGCAGACCCCAGCCTTGAGTTGATACTAAAAAAACATGGACTTTGAGACCACTGGGTTTCTCACCTTAACTTACAGAGGAACCCCAGAGATAAACCTCCTGCTACGGGAAGCCATAAAGGTTGGTTCCTGGATTCTTCTTAGAGAGTGGGCTAGGCCAGGAGGACCCCTGGAGGGACCTGAAAGGACTACTAGATGCTTGTGATTTGGAGATGGATGATACCGGACTGGACCCGAGACGGAGCAACAGTGAGGAAGCAAGACAAGAAGAAAATCAATCTCTTCAAATTATGATAGTGGTGAAGAGTACTGCATATCCCCTGGACTACCGGAAGAACAAATCAATTGGTACTGGAGGAGACCAAACCTATGCTTTCCTTTGAAGCTCAAAGGACTTTGACTTTTATACTTTGGATGACACATGCGAAGAGAGAGATCATTAGAGAAAGATGACATGCTTGGCAAAGTTGAAGGTCAACACAAAAGAGGAAGACCAACAAAGTGATGGATTGATACAATAATAGCTATGGATGTCACTCTTGTCGACAATTAAGCTGTCTGACTGAGGATCAAGCACTTAGAACAACTATCCACAGAGTCACCATAAGTTGACATTGACTCGACTGCACACAACAACATCATATCTGTGCATATTTGTATGTATGTCAGTGCATGTGTGTGTGTTTATGCATGCTTTCATATGTGCACGTGTTGTAAATAGGTGTGTATGCATTTGTATCTGTGAGAGGGGAGGGCTGTTTGAAAGAGGAAATTCAGTGATTGCTATGTTAATGTGAATCAGTGTTAGTATCCTGCAGCTGTTGAAACTTCTTTTGCTATAGACATAGTAATATAGTATATGACAGCAAATAAAGACCAGCATAGTCCATCTAGTCTGCCCAGCAAGGTGACAAGAGTAGCTGCGCCTGCAGCTCCGTGCAGGTCACCCCTCCCCATGCCTTTGTTTAGGGGTGTACCCACTGCTCCGTGCAGGTCACCTCTACTTGTTAAGATATCAGAGACCGTTAAGTTTATTTTGATTTTATCCTGTTTCTATAAAGGGATCCACTGTGTCTGTCCCATGCCATTTTGAATTCTGTCACTGTATTTGCCCCCACCACTTCCATCCAGAGGGCATTCCAAGCATCCACCACTCTTTCAGTGAAAAAGTACTGTATTTCCTGACATTGCCTTTCAGTGTACCCCCTTGCAGCTTCGTGTTATGCCCTCTAGTATTACAACTTCTCCATCTTTGAAAAAGGTTTGTTTGTTCATTAATACCCCTTAAGTATTTAAAGATCTCTGTCATATCTCCCCTGTCCCTCCTCTCCTCTAGAGTATACATTTTTAGGTCTTGGAATCTCTTTTCATATGTCTTCTGGCACAAGCTCCAAATCATTATGGTCGCCTTCCTCTGAACCGTTTCCAGTCTTTTTATAACCTTTGTGAGATATGGTCTCCAAAACTGAACACAATAATCCAAGTGAGGCCTCACCAGCAACTTGTACAGTGGTATTAGTACCTCTGCCTTACTGCTGGTAATAACTTGTATGCAACCCAGCATCCTTCTGGCTTTGGCCACTGCCTTGTCACACTGTTTCACTACTTTAAGATCCTCAGAAACAATCACTCTGAGGTCCTTCTGGTCCATGCACATTAACCTATTGCCCCTATCTCACACAATTCCCTTGGATTTCTGCATCCCAATTGCATGACACTGCACTACTTCACATTAAATCTTAACTGCCAAGCATTAGACCATTCTTCCAGCTTTTGCAGATCTTTCTTTCTGTTATCCACTCCTTCAGGGGAGTCCACGCTGTTGCATTGGACAGTTGTGTTTGGGAGACTCCATCTCCTATCATATACTGAAACTTCACTTGTAGAGCACATAAACCTCCCCCAGTTCATCTCCTTCTTATCTGTGACTAGAGTAGCATGCCAATGGTCCATCCCTACAGTCTCTAACTAAAGCTGCCATCCACTATTCCAGGCAGTGGGAAGGCAATGGAGGTGGTATCTTATTCAGTTTCTGCAGCTAGTTACACTACAAGCAGAGAGAGCAGGCTCTTGCACACAGGGAGGAGGACTGGAGTACTGAATATAGAGCTTTTTAAACTGTGAAAAATATTCAGATACATTAGCCATCCTTCTGGCATCTGAGCATTAATGTAAAAATCATTAGCATCCTAACCTCTCGAGTCTGAGCACATTTGACAGGGTCCCCCCTTAAAGTTTGGGTCCTAGCTATGTGCTTAATTTGACAGTTACTTAATCTAGCCCTGCTCATGGCAACATTTATTAGTTGACAGTACACATAACAATTGATACTGTAACTAATGACTAAATCGTACAGTTTTCTTTTCACAGTAGAACTAACAAAAAAAAAAGAATTATCCATCTGAATAACTTTAAAATGCAGCACTCCTCGAACCATCAGACTTCCGCTTAGCTCTCCAAGCCTTAATCCTACCACACCTCAACTACTGTAACTCCATCTAACAGGGCCTACCAAAATCCACCCTACTCCCGCTTAGCACTGCTCTACACACAATAGCGCGCATCTTTCAGAGAGCTACAAAGCACTGTCACATCACAACCATCCTCAAGAAGCTCCATTGGTTCCCACTACCCTGCCGGATCAAATGCAAAACCCTCCTTCTGACACACAAAGACATCCACAGCCACCCCACCACACATCTCCACATCCCACTCAAAACCTCACAGCCTAACAGAGCCAGAAGATCATCCACAAGGAACAAACTTACCATCCCTCACACTAAAGTAAAGCATAACCAACAAGCATGTGGAAGAGCCTTTGAGTTCTATGCACCAGCCATATGGAACACACTACCAGATGCAATATAAAACATCACTGACTTCCACACCTTTTGCAAACACCTAAAGATTCACTTATTCACTGAACATTTTAGCCCAACAACCTAACCCCACCCCAACCCACCAAATCACTGCAGGGGCGGCCCAAGGGGGGTGCGGGGCCATGTGCGGAGACTCGGTGCGGGGCCTCATTTGCATAAGGGACATCATTTGCATAAATATTTGCATAATGTTACCATACACTAACTTTTTTTTTTTTTTTTTATAAACTTTATTTCTCAACGCCATGCAACAACAAAAACAATACAACTAAGAAACTCCTGGGGGGGGGGTGCTCTTCTTCCCCCCCGGGAGAACAGTAACAAACACATGTGCGTTATACAATTTTTCATTAGATAACCCCCAACCTCCCCCCCACCCCCCCCATCCCATCCCCCTTTTGTTAGTCGCATCCACCCCTCTAGGACACAGGACCGCGCTTCCCATTATTAGTCCGCCGTCCATCCTAGTCAGTTAGGAGCCCAGTTGTAACACTTCATTCCTAGTGCGGGAGCTCAGGCTCTGAAGATAGGGGTCCCACAGCATCTGAAAATGCGGCCAGCGCTTAACATTGCCCCGGGCGTATTGAGCTTCCATAAGCATCATCTGGTGGAAGGCACTTCACCACTCCCAAACCGAGGGCGCCCTGCGTTCCCGCCAGTTGTGCAATATGGGGCCCTTACCCACCAGACAGGCCCTGCGTACCAACAGTCTCTCCCACCTACCCTTGGGCTGAGTAAGGTGCAAGTGATCAAGGAGAACAAGGGAGCTATCCCAACAGATCCGTTGCCCCAGAATTCGCTCCATAAAGGAGCCTATTCTTGTCCAGTAAGGCCGAATATATCTGCACCCCCACCACATGTGCACCAGATGCGCCAAGGGTTCTGAACACCTCGGGCAGGAGCCGTCTGCGAGATGGGAGCGGAGGGCTCGTCGAGGAGAGAAATGCACCCTAGTAAGAGATTTGTATTGCACCTCTCTCCAACGCGCCCCCACCGCCAACTCCCCTATCTGCTGCAGGGCCTTCAGGAGTGTACCTGGGCCGATCTCTCTTCCCAGCTCCCCCCCCCACCCCACCTCCACGGACCGATAGTCCAGAGACGGTCGATATGGGACCAAACGCGTCTTCAACGACCGAATGGAGAGTTGGGATCCCCCACCCAGATCGAAGAAGTCTAAGATCTGCGCAGAGCGCTCCACCCGCAGCTCACCTGCCGGCATGGAGGCGATGTAGTGCGATATCTGCATATAGGCGAATTGGTGACCAGCCCCAAGAGCGTAGTCAGTACAGAGAGACCGGAACTTCCTACAGCACCCTGTTGGGTCAACCACATGGCCTAAACTATGGATACCCTTCTCCGCCCACACCCGAAACAGATTGTTTTCGGATCCCGGAGTAAACAAGACATTACTCTGAATCGGCAGCCAGCTAGACACCCTCCAATTCATTTTCCAGTAGGTATTTAGCTGTCGCCAAGTTCGGCAAACCGGGATAAGAAGCACGCTCCCCGCTAAGTGAGCAGGAAAGAGACGGTAGTCCAAGTGTATGAGGGCGAGAATAGATACTGGGGCGGCAAAGGCCTCTTCAAGACCCCGGGGGGTAAAAACCTCAGTCCCGCCCAACCAATCTCCCAAGTGTCGCGCCTGACAGGCCAGAGCGTAAGCCCCTAGATCAGGAAGTCCCAACCCCCCACACCTCCAGTGTCCCACCAAGCGGGAGTATCGAATACGTGTGCGTGCCCCCCCCCACAGAAATCCGCCGAGCATTCTCTCCAGCCGCTTCAAGTCCTTTCGCATAAGCCAGACGGGCAGCGTCTGTAACCAGTAGAAGATCCTTGGTAAAACTACCATTTTAATCGCTGCGATTCTCCCAGATAAAGACAGGGGGAGAGGTCGCCAGGCCTGCAACTGTACTTGGAGGCTCTGAATAATTTTAGAAAGATTACTTTCGTAGAGTTGTGACGGCTGACCATTCAATATGATACCAAGATACTTAAACTGGTTAACCGCCCATTTAAGGGGAAAGGGTCCCTGCCAGCTACCCCTCACCGTGCCCGATATGTCTAATGCCTCGGATTTGTCCAGGTTGATATTTAAACCAGCAAATTGACCGAAAGTCTCAAATTCTCGCATTAAGCTGGGAAGCGAGTCGTGGGGCTGAAGTAAATGCACGAGGAGGTCGTCGGCGAAAGCCGATAATTTAAAACCGGACGTGCGAATACGCACCCCCCGTATCTCCCGTGAGGCCTCCACCCGTCTTATAAACGGGTCCAGAGAGAGAACAAAAAGCAACGGGGAAAGTGGGCAACCCTGCCTAGTCCCCCTATATAGGGAAAATGTGTCAGAAAGCACCCCATTGCAGCAGATGGCCGCGACCGGGTCATGGTAGAGACTTTGAACCATAGCACAAAAAGGGTTCCCAATCCCATAGCGGGGCAGCTAGTCCCATAGATAGTGCCAGTCAACTCTGTCAAAAGCTTTCTCTGCGTCAAAGCTAATTAGCAGAGACGAGATATTCCGATTCTGGACCCATTCTAGGGAAGCTAGGATCTTCCGCAGATTGCAAACCGCATACCTCCCTTTCACAAAGCCCACTTGAGAGTCATGAACCAAGTGCCCCAGCACAGTCGCCAATCGGTCAGCAAGGATTTTAGCTAAGATTTTAAGGTCAAAGTTAAGGAGGGAAATAGGCCGGTAGGAGGCAGCACAGAGCGGGTCCTTTCCTGGCTTCGAAATCAAAATCATATGAGCCAAATTGCTACCCCAGCGAAACGTGCCCTGCTCAGACCTCCGGGTATGAACCGCCACCAACATTGGGGAGACTAAACCCGTTAAGATCTTGTAGAACTCTGCCCCCAACCCATCTGCCCCAGGGGATTTATAGCAACTCGCCTTGGCAATGACATGCTGCACCTCTTGAACAGAGATCGGTTGGTCCAGGTGCTGGCGCTGTTGGTCAGACAGCTGGGGCAGGTCCAACCCTTCCAGGTAGTCGGACATTTGCTCGTAGGAACCGGTCATCGCGGTATAAAGTTTCTGAAAGAACGAGCGAAAAACACGCGCGATCTGTGGATTTTCCCTACAAAGCACCCATTTCTCGTCCTTCAGTGCATGCACCAACGTAGAACCCCGAGAGCTGCGTAGACACCGAGCCAGTAGCTTCCCGGGCTTATCGCCGTAACAATAGAGCTGGAATCTATAGTACATAACTGACTTTTTGGCCCGCTG
The DNA here is from genome assembly GCA_033557465.1 of Ichthyophis bannanicus. Classification (NCBI taxonomy): domain Eukaryota; kingdom Metazoa; phylum Chordata; class Amphibia; order Gymnophiona; family Ichthyophiidae; genus Ichthyophis; species Ichthyophis bannanicus. Next base: position 148,296,776 of record CM066042.1, read on the forward strand.
ATGTAGGAGATCGTTCAGCGTCATCTGTAACTCCCAGAGTCGCTTCTTTGAGGCCCCACTCGGATTGCTCGCCCACTTCCGCCGCTGTGTTGTGACTAAGCGTTCCAGGCGAATGATACGCTCCGCCATAAGACGACGTTTGCGCGCCATATAGCCAATAATATCTCCGCGGAGGACCACTTTTGCTGTCTCCCAGACCAGCTCGGGATCCGCAGAGTGCCCCCTGTGATCTGCTTTGAATTCACACCAGCGCTTTTGTAGGAACTGACGAAACTGGGAGCATCGATAGAGTTCCAGGGGAAACCGCCACAATCTCGTCGAGGGACGACTCGCGCCCCACCGCAGCTGAAGCCAAACAAAGGCGTGATCAGATATTTCCGCGGGTACGATCTGCGACTCCTCTACCAAGACAAATAGGCATTGCGAGGTCAACAAGTAATCTATACGTGCACTAGAACTGTGTGCACGAGACTGGTGGGTGTAATCTCTTTCAGCAGGGTGTAGGAGTCTCCACGAGTCCACCAACCCCAACCTGGACCGCAAACCATTTAAGGCTCGGGCCCCCTGGGATCGCTCCCGGGTCCCCTCACCCCTAGATGTGTCCAGCGCCACATCCAGCACACCATTGAAATCCCCCCCCAAGATCAAGGGGAGCTCCGGAAGCTGCTCCACCTGGGCGGCCAGTCGAGCATATAGGTCTCTGTCCAGCACATTGGGACTGTAAACATTGCCAAGGATAAGGGTTTCCCCTCTAACATGCCCTGTAGCAGAAGGAACCGCCCAGTCGGATCCACAATTTCTTTGGTAACCTCGAAGCGAATCCGCTTATGCAGAAGTATGGCTACCCCCCCCTTTTTTGTTCTGGGCCGGCACCCCCCATACTTGTCCCACCCAGGATCTACGCAGTTTAGCATGCTCCACTGCTGTCTGGTGGGTTTCTTGGAGAAAGACCATGTCTGCTTTTTGCCTCGCCAAGGCTTGTAATATTTTTGCTCTTTTAAATGGGCTCCCCAGGCCGCAAACATTCCATGTCAGGATCTTCAGTCTGGGTTAAGATCGCTCCAGTATCTTAAAAAGGTACCCAACCATCTTCCGAGAAGAACCCCCCCAGCCTGGAGCTCCCCCCTAATCTCCCTTACTGGGCCCCCCATTGCCCATGTCCTCTTGGTGGGATGCGACCATTCCCCCCCCTCCCCTCTTAAGAATCAGACAGAAATACAATAATGGAATATACATTGACCCTTCCCCTAGAAACCTTCCCCTCCCCCTCTGCTCCACCCCCCTCCCCCCCTGCCCATCCCCCCCTTCCCCGCCTACCTCACTCCCACCTGGACCTCCCATAGGACCAGACTAACTTCCTATGGCATTCGGCCCCACCCCGCCACCCACTCCCCTCAAGTCCCGTTATACCTAGTGTCTAGCCTTCCCTCCCAGGAAGCTCCAGCCCCTCAGGTCTCCTACGAGCCGTCTAAACACTCCCCCCCCCTTGGCCCCAGAAGCCATGCTACGCCCGCCTCCCCCCGACACAGCAGAGGGTGGAAAGCCCGGCATAGGTATCCCCCATAGCATTGGCCCCCCCTAACAGCCTCCCCTCCTTGGCACGGGGTAGAGGGCCTCAAGAACCCTTACTCTCCCCCCCCCCCCCAAGTCATAACTCCATCAGCCGCCCAGTAAGTCCCATATAAGAAAGAAACTCAAATTCAATACAGGCTACAGAGTTACGATTGAAACAGAGTTACAAATGGGACAAGCTGAAAGGCAACAAAGAAGCAAAGAAAATCAGGCATCTAAATGTATCAAGTTGTATCTATAGCCCACATTCCCAGGCCAATTAACACTCTGTCAGCTTGTGTATTGCCCGCATTGCTACAGGCTGCTGCCGGTGGTAGCCCCCCGAATGCAGTCAGGATACCCTCACCTCCAGTCCTGCTCTCAGATCCAGGAGGGGCAGAACCTCGGGCCTCTCCTCCTCATCAAGCTGTGTCTGCAGCCTCAACCAGACTGTCCAAAAAGGATTTGGCCTCCTCCGCAGACCGCAGGAACAGGATCTGTCCCTGATGATTGACTCGCAGTCTCGCCGGGTAGAGTAGTGAAAATCGGACTCCTTGATTCATTAACTGTGCACATATAGGGGTGAAAACGCATCGCTGTTGGCTCACCAGAGCTGAGTAGTCCTGGAAAACCAGGATGGGCGCCACATCCCCAGCCACTGTCCTGCATCCGCGAGCGGCCCGCAGCACTGCCTCCTTTTGCTGGAAGTCGAGGAAAAGTGCGATGACCGCACGTGGTCATCTCGCCTGCTCTCGTTTAGGGCCCAGTCTGTGAGCGCATTTCAGCCGAATGGGGCCTCCCCCCTTGCCGTCGAGCAGCTTCTCCATCCAGGCGGTCAGGTAAGCAAGCAAGGCACCGTCTCCCACGCTCTCCTCGATGCCAATGAATCGGAGGTTGTTGCGACGCCCCCGGTTTTCGAGGTCGTCGATTTTTTTTCTCCCTGCTGCTTCACCAGGTGTTCCAGGGACTCAACCTTTGCCGACAAGGACTGCTGAGTATCCTCCACATCGGAGATGCGGGTTTCCGCCTGCTCCATATGCCCCGTAAATTCTGTGAGCCCCTGGCTGATTGTGGAGATCTGCACCGTCAAGTTTTGGAATTGAGCATCCAGCGCCTGCACCACCACGGCACTGACCTCCGCCACCAGGCTCTGGTCGCCAGATGTTTTAGGACTCTTAGGCGTCCCCTCCACCATCTTTGCCTCTGGGGCACGCGGCTTCTCCCGTCGTTGCGGTTTTGCTGCCATCCGCCTGTCTCTCGCCTTTTAATCTTGTCCTGCTGTTTCCCTGGTTCCTCCTCAGCTCGTAGCCAGTGAAAATTTTTGCGATTTCTCACTTAGGTAAAGAAATGTTGCCGATTTTCAGGGTGTAGTGGCCGGAGCTGATCTTCCCCTGTCTGATCAGCTCATTGCCAACCGGAAGTTCCCATAAACTAACTTTTAGTAAACATGCCTCTTAATGAGTGTATGGATAAAGAAAGACTAAAAGATTTCTACATTACTATAATCCAGTGCCAACCGCCAGACACATTAGGAACTACTACAAACTGCCCATTTAGAACCCATAGCAAACCCGCCGTATCCTAACAGCACTACCAGGACTCACAAAGCACCATATCCTACCTATCAAAAGGAAACACTGCAAATAATAAACCAATACATTTCAGAGAATAATAATACATGACCTACTGGGGAAAAAGAACAAGTGGCAATGTCAAATAGGAATTATATAAACAGAATACCTCAGCTCAGTTACACATGAACAGAACACAGACCATCACCAAACAAGGAATCACAATTTAGAAACAGGACAACAATAATTAAACTGGGAATCCCAAAAGCCAAACTTGGAATGTACAACACTGTAGAAATAAAACTATACATTAATTTGCTCTTGTACTAAACAAAGTGCAGACGTTAATGATGCACATTTACCAGAGCTGACTTATTCCAATTAATAAATTCAAAATAAAGAGATATTTTTCTACCTTTTGTGCATTTTTTTTCAGCTGCAATTGCTCCAGCCACTTTCTTCTGGTTTCTTCGTGTCTTCTGCTAACTCTCCATCGTCTGCTGTCCATTTGTCCTTTCTTCTCTCTTCTAGTTTTTTTCCATTCTCTCTCTACATCTGCTTTAACATACTAATCTTTCTCCTTTTGCTCTTTCCTCATTCCTATTTCATCCATTCAAATTTTACCCCTCCATCCTCAATCCCCACTTACTCTCCCAATATCTGGCCAATTGTAGATTTGTCTTCCCTCCCACACAAAATATTTTTTCTCTCTCCCAGCTACATCCCATTCTAATCCTCCCCCAACATCAGCTCCATTCTAGTTCCAGCCCCACCCAGCATCCGCTCCCTTCTAGTCCCCGCATCAGCCCATTTCCAGTCCTAGCCACCCATCGGCCCATTTCCAATCCTATCCTAGCCCCACCATCAGCCCATTTCCAGTCCTAGCTCCCCGATCCATTTCCAGTCCTAGCAGAGTCCCTCCATCAGCTCATTTCCAATCCCAGCCCCCATCAGCCCATTTCTAGTCCTTTCCTAGCCCCACCATCAGCCCATGTCAAATCCTAGCTCCTCTCCACTCAGCCCATTTCCAATCCAAGCCCCCCATGAGCCTACTTCCAGTTCTAGCCCCTCCATGAGTCCATTTTAATCCAAGCCCCCACCACAGCCCATTTCCAATCTTAGCACCCCCCAACAGCCCATTTCCAGTCCTATTCTAGCCCCTCCATCAGCCCATTTCCTGTCCTAGCCCCCCCACTCAGCCCATTTCCAGTCCTAGCTCCCTCCCTTCACAGCCCATTTCCATTTCAAGACCCCCACCCCATCAGCTATTTGCAGTTCAAGCCCTCTTTCCACTCAGCCCATTTCCAGTCCTAACAACCCCCCGCAAGCCTATTTCCAGTCTTAGCCCCCACACAGCCCATTACTAGTCCTAACCCCCCATCAGCCCATTTCCAGTCCTAGCCCTCCCCATAGCCCATTACTAGTCCTAACACCCCCATCAGCCCATTTCCACTCTTAGCCCCCCCATAGCCCATTATGTCCTAACCTCCCCATCACCCATTTCCAGTCCTAACCCCCCATCAGCCCATTTCCAGTCTTAGCCCCGTCCATAGCCCATTACCAGTCCTAACCCCCATCAGACCATTTCCATTCTTAGCCCCCCCATAGCCCATTACTAGTCCTAACACCCCCATCAGCCCATTTCCACTCTTAGCCCCCCCATAGCCCATTATGTCCTAACCTCCCCATCACCCATTTCCAGTCCTAGCCCCCCCATAGGCCATTTCCAGTCTTAGTCCCCTCCATAGCCCATTACCAGTCCTATCCCCCCATCAGCCCAGGTCCAGGCTTGGCCCCGTCCATAGCCCATTACCAGTCCTAACCCCCCATCAGCCCATTTCCAGTCTTAGCCCCCCCATAGCCCATTACTAGTCCTAACCCTCCCCCATCAACCCACTTCCAGTCTTAGCCCCCCCCCATAGCCCATTTCCAGTCCTAGCCCCCTCCCCCCATCATCCCCAGTAGATAAAAAAAAATACCCGGCTGCTGCTGCCGCTTCTGCCGTGGCAGCGGCAGAATCAAACGTTCCGCCGTGGGGTCCCCTCCCCCCTGCCCGGGAAAGCCTCCCTGCAGCATCAGCTAGCTCCGGAGTCCCAAAGCGCGGGCTTCTTTCAGAGCCGCGAAGAGAGAGCTTCTCTGACCTCTCGCAGCTCTGTTAAGCCTGCCGAGGGTGATGGGAAATCCCATCAGCCCCCGCGGGATTAACAGAGCCGCGAGAAAGGGAAACTCTCGCGGCTCTGAAAGCCCACGCTTTGGGACTCCGGAGCTAGCTGATGCTGCAGGGAGGCTTTTCCGGGCAGGAGGCAGGGGGGCCCCACGGCAGAACACTTGATTTTATGCCACTGCCACGGCAGAAGCGGCAGCAGCAGCCAGGTTTTTTTTTAATCTACTTGGGATGATGGAGAATGTTTTTTGTGCGGGGCCCTGTGCAAAAAACATTCTTGCTCAATGGACGGGCCGGCCCTGAATCACTGACTTCACACATCCCCTAACAATTGCCCACCAAACCTACCTGATGTATACATATCGCATCCTGATCTCACAATATCCTACCCCATGGAATAACCGACCCCCCCTGTACATACATATTAAGAACATAAGATATACCATACTGGGTCAGACCAAGGTCCATCAAGCCCAGTATTATGTTTTCAACAGTGGCCAATCTAGGTCACAAACACCTAGCAGTTTCCCCAGAAAACACAGGTTCCACAATTATTGTATTGGGACAAGCAGTAGCTTTCTCGGGTCCCCTTTAATAATGGTTTATGGACCTTTCCTCCAGGAACTTGTCCAAACCATTTTTAAACCCAACTACACTAACAGCTTTTACTACATCCTCTGGTAACAAATTCCAGAGTTTGATTATGCGTTGAGTGAAAAAATATTTTCTCTTATTAGTCTTACATGGGTTACATTGTAGCTTCATTGCATGTCCCCTAGTCTTTCTACATTTTGATGATGTAAACAATCGATCTACCTTTACCCATTCCACTCCATTCATTGATTTATAGATCTCTATCAAATCTCCCCTCAACTGTCTCTTTTCCAGGTTGAAGAGCCCTAACCTTTTTAGCCTCTCCTCATAGGGGTATTCTTCCATCCACTTTACCATTTTGGTGGCTCTTCTCTTTACCTTTTCTAATTCTGCTGTATCCTTTTTTTAGATACGGCGACCAGAATTGCACACAATATTCAAGGTGCGGTCGCACCATGGAACAATACAGAGGTATTATAATATCCTTTGTTTTATTCTCCATTCCTTTCCTTATGATTCCTAGCATTAAACAGTTCTCCTAAGCTATTCATTGTATATAGTTAAATGTGCTATATCATTGTACATAGTTAATTGTTCTATGTAACTACTGTTCTTTTGTTCTTTGTACACCACCTTGCCCCGATGAATGGAGGTATATATTTTATTTTATTTATTTAGCTGCATTTATATACTGCCTTTCACTGGGGCAAGGCGGTATACATAGAACATATGTGTTAATACAGTAAACAGCATCATGACAACTATTTACAACTATGCAACAGTAACAGGGGGTTGCAATTATATACAATTAGGAAATATGTACAATGGTGGGAAATTGGTCAGTAAAGATTTGCTCCCATTTGGGGTGGGGGGGGGGGAGTGAGGGTGGATTAGGTGATAAGGTTGAAATGTTCTGAGAATAGGTGCCTTTTCAGATGTTTCCTGAAGGTCTTGAGGTCTCTTGTATTTCTGAGCTGGTAGATTGTTCCATGTGGATGAAGCATACAGTTGAAAAGCTTTTTTGCATGCTTGCTGGTTGAATTTTGTTTTGTTATGGGGAATTGTGAGGGTGTTCATCGTGGATATACGTCTGGATCTGTGGGGTTGGGAGGTCTGGAGTAGCATGCAGAGGTGTGTGGGAGGGGTTCTGAGTGTAGTGCTTTATGTGTTTGGATGATAATTTTGAATTTTATATGTATCTGTAGTGGGAGCCAGTGGGAGCTGCTTGAGTATAGGTGTAACGTGATCGTGTCTTGCTGCAGTTTGTGGGGTCTTGGCTATTGAGTGTAGTGATGTTTGGAGGGGCATGAGTGTCAATTGAGGTAGACTATGGTATATAGCATTGCAATAGTCCAGGTGACGTATTACGGAGGCTTGCAGGACAATACAGAAGTCGTAAGTTTTCAGAAGTGAGTGTGGGGCTGGAGTGTCTTTTTATTTTGTAGAAAATTGTGTTGGCGATCTTGCTGATATGGGATGAGAATGTGAGGTGTTGATCGAGGGTAATTCCAAGGTATTTGACTTCATTCTGGGTATAAATTGTTATGTTATTCAGTGTTATTGAGGGGAGGGGTAAAGGTGGTATCTTTCATTTTATAGAGTGATTCTGTTGTATTGTAATTGATCTGGAGTTTGTTGTCTTTTAGCCAGTTGGTTACATCGGTGAAACATTCTTGATGGGCAGATAAACTGGGTTGGTTTATGTCAATTGGTCCATACATCATAATATCATTGGCGTAGATGTGGACATTGAGGTCATGTGATCTAATGATTGAGCAGAGTGGTTGGAGGTAGAGGTTGACAAGGATAGCGGAGACGGTAGATCCTTGGGGGCTCCTTGTGTCTGTTGAGTGGGGTGGAGGTGTTTTGTCCAATCTTTATTTGCTGGTGTCTGTCTGTGAGGCAGAATGTGAACCATCTGAGCACTATTCCTTGAATTCCATTGGTGCACAGATGTAGGAGGAGGATTTGGTGGTTTACGTTGTCAAAGGCAGAAGAGATATCTAAGAAGATTAGTAAGAAGCCTTGGTTGAGTTGCTGCATTCCTTGAATTAGAGAATTTATCAGGGTGGTTAGCAGTGTTTCCATGCCATGGTGAGGGTGGAATCTGTGTTGTTGAGGGTCCAGTAAGTTGTTATTGTCTATGTGGGCTTGAAGTTGGTGTTGTATGGCTGTCTCAATGATCTTGGCTGCGAATGGTAGCCTGACGATGGGTTTGTATGATGATGGGTTTGAGGCATCTAGGGTAGGTTTTTTTTAACATTGGGCATATGGAGGAGGTCTTCAGTGATGTGGGCATGAAGTCTTGCTGTTGTATGGTCTGTGTGATTTTGGGGAGTGTTCTGCTGAGTTCCTTTTTGGTCTCTTTAATCCATGAGACAGGACAGGGGTCAAGAGGAGAAGTTGTGTTTAGGGATGTTATTATATTTTTAATTTTGCCTTTTTGTGACAGCTGGGAAGGCGGTCCAGGGGCTGGGTGTTCTTTGTCTTCAACAGGTGGTAGGAGAGGGTTGTCCAGGGGAGGATGGAGTTGTTTGTAGTATGGAGTTAGTTGTTTGTGGGCGAGCTTGATTTCTTGGTTTTCGGTGTTTGGCATTTTTGTCAGGTGTTTTACTATGTTAAATAGCTCCCTTGGTCGGTTGATTGCAGAGTTGAGCATTTTAGTGTGGTGTTCTCATCTGGCTTTGTCTGCGGCTGTGTGGTATTTCTTCATAAGTTGTAGATAATGTATTCTGTCTTCCTTTTGTTTAGTTTTGTGCCATTTTATTTCTTGCTTGCAGAGTTGTTGCTTTTGGCTGCGGAGGGCGGGGGTATACCAATCAGATATAGGTTGCTTTGCATGTATGGTCATAGTGGGGTTTGTTGCTATGGCTGCCTGTCTGGAACTGTTGTTCCAATTTTTGATGAGGGTATTAGGGTCTGTGGAGTCTTCATCAGTTGTGCGAGGGTGTCTTTAGTGAAGCTTTCTTAGTTGAATGTTTTGAATATTCTTGTTAGTATTTGCAGGTTATGATTATTCTTGATGAGGTTTTGTGTGAGGGAGATGTTTATTTGTTTGTGATCAGACCATGGGACTGGGTAAGTTTGAATTGATTGAGGGGAGCCCATCTGGGTTGAATGTTTGCTGTAGAAAATTAGGTCGAGGGTGTTGCCTTTAGTGTGTGTAGAGGTGTTGATGAATTGTGTTAGGTCCATTGCCGACATTGTTTGGATGGAGGAGTGTGCATGTTTCTGTTGTAGTGAGGGGAGGTTGGAGTCTCCTAATAAAGGGAGGTCCTTTCCAGGAGTTGATGCATTTATCACTCTGTTCAAGATGAGGGATAGGTCATTGGCGTTGGCGGTAGGAGTCCTGTAGATAAGGCAGATGGTTGTCTGTTTGTTGGTGATAGTCATGGAGTCAGCCTCATAAGTGCTTATGCTTGTGTGTTTTCGGAAGTTAAGGTTTCTTCTGGCAATGATTATTACTCCACCTCCTTTACTATGAAATCTTGGGCATTGGTAGGTGCTGTATCTACTTAGTGTTCATTTGTTTAATAATACATTATCGGTATCTGAGATGCATGTCTCAGTTATAAATAGGTGCAAGAATAAAAATGGTGGCACAGACTTTAAACAGGGTGTTGTAATCTAAAGGTGTTCTGTTTTAAACAGTTTAAATTTTAATTCCTTATCCCTCATCCATTCCTGAATTTCCCAAAGGCATAGAGACAGCTTATCATGCTGTTTAATGATTAGGTCCTAATTTATGGTAAAAGCTATATATCAGCTTAAAGATGATAACCAGACCTGTATTCTTCAAAGTATTGCCCAATGGTTGCATTATAAATATTAAAAAGAATTGATGAAAAGGCTGAGCCCCAACAAACTCAATAATGGGGTTTCTATTGCTTGAATTCTTCCATTCCCATTAGCAGTTTCCGCCTCCCTTTAAAGAAGGAATGGAACCGTTATACTGCAGAGCCTCCTGTCTTCAACACACTACATTGGTATAATATCAGCTGACTATCAAATGGCAAACAAAAATTTAAGAATATATTGATAGTACTCTAATCTATTTTTTGGTGTAAACTGTTAACCATATTTTATTAAATGTCTCCAACTGTTTCCTGAGCAGGCCTTTTTTTCAAGTCTTTTTTCATTGCCTGGTAAAATTGACCAATGGTCCTCAGATTAACGAAAGAGCCCTGCATATGAGTACTGGCACCTTCTTTTGCTAGGAAAAATGCACTGTTTTCAAGTAAAAGCCACACTGATGCAAATCGAAGACCTCATCTTCCTCAACAGTTTGTGATAGTTGTTTAGCAGCCACCTACTCAATTAGCTTACCTGCAAATAGGAGTGGCAACTCCACTCATCAAGCAAATCACTTTTATCTATGTCCTTCTCTTCTACTGCCAACTCCAGATTCTGTTTGTTCCACCTCAATCGGCGCTGCTGCCGCCCCGGGCCTGCCTTTTCCCCACTGCTGGGAGACTGTGGCAGGCCACAGGGCAAATACTTTGCTACTACTGCCTCCCTGGCCAGACCTATGTGACATTGCATCCCTGCTTGACGTGCTCTGAAGCCTGCCCCCGACTTAGGGGTGGAGCTTGGAGGAGGAGCTTAGGAGAGGAGCTTGGACCCACCAACAAAAGAGGCCTTTCACTGCCTCTGCATTTACTGCACAGTATGCCTGGAATAAACTACCTAAGTCAGTGCATTAGGCTCCATCTCTGATACAATTCAAATCCTGGCTAAACACTCATCTCTTTGAGGCTGATGCCCCTTATTCCCCTATCTACACCCAAGTGCATTTTAATCATTTCCCTTAAGAATTATCCTAGTCCTGTTTCTGTCTTGAACAGATTGTAAGTTTTGTGTGGCAGGGACTCTCTCATGTGTTTATGTACAGCGCTGTATATGCCTAGCAGCGCTATAGAAATAAATAGTAGAGGTTAGAACTATGTTGTTAATTTTTCACCATGATGGGGTTTAAATTACATTTCTTCAATTTGTGCCTAACGATAGATTTCTTAGTTAATCAAGGAATAACTCCAGTCTGCAAGGATCAATTAATGGTGAGCCTGGGGGAGGAGAGGGTAAGGTGTTTAGGCTCCTGGTGACCAATGAGAGCGAGCTTAGATCTAAAGGATATTGGCTTGTTTGAACAGAACCTGATCTTATGGTTATTGTTTCTTAACCTCTTCAACAGAAACATATCCAATGTGCTCCAGAAAGCCAAACTGGCAAACTTATCCCTGAGCTGGACAGCATTGTTAATGATTACTTATCAAGTTCAGTTCTGATTAATTCAGTTTTGACTCTAGAATGTTTTGCTGAACTCGCAGCATTAGGATGCAGCTGCCCAAGAGGATATAGAGCTGAAAACCCACAGAGCTTATTGATTAATCTTAGTCTGATAAAATATTCTTAAAATTATTTTATCCTTACCTGATATTTCTTAAGGCCAGGGCCGGATTTACCTTGAGTGAGGCCCTATGCCAACAAAAATTGTGGGCCCCCAGAAAAGATAAAAACGAGCACGCCGGACCAGCTGCGCGCTATTGGCCCTGACGTCATAATTAAACTGGGAATCCCAAAAGCCAAACTTGGAATGTACAACACTGTACAAATAAAACTATACATTAATTTGCTCTTGTACTAAACAAAGTGCAGACGTTAATGATGCACATTTACCAGAGCTGACATATTCCAATTAATAAATTCAAAATAAAGAGATATTTTTCTACCTTTTGTGCATTTTTTTTCAGCTGCAATTGCTCCAGCCACTTTCTTCTGGTTTCTTCGTGTCGGCCCAACTCCAGTCTTAACCCCCCCAGCCCATTTCCAGTCCCAGCCCACCCCATCGGCTCAAGTAAACTTTAATAAAAAAAAATAAAAAGCTGGCCGCTGCTGCTGCCACCGCGGCAGCATGGACTGTCCCGCGGGGCCCCCTCTGCCCGGCTGAGCCCCTCCGTGCCGGCTTTGAGAGGCGTGAAGGGAGAGTGTCTCCCTCGTGTCTCTGTTAAGCCCGCAGGGGCTGATGGGAAATTCCCATCAGCCCCTGCGGGCTTAACAGAGACGCGAGGGAGACACTCTCCCTTTGCGCCTCTCAAAGCCGGCACGGAGGGGCTCAGCCGGGCAGAGGGGGCCCCGCGGGACAGTCCATGCTGCCGTGGCAGCAGAGGGGGCCCCGCGGGACAGTCCATGCTGCCGCGGCAGCAGCAGCCAGTGTTTTTTTTTTAAATTTAATTTAAAAAAAACTAACAATTTGTTCAATTTTTGTGGGCCCTTGCCAGCTGTGGGCTCTATGCCACGGCGTAGTTAGCGTATAGGTAAATCCGGCCCTGCTTAAGGCACTTTCAGTAAGATTGTCTGAGGCGGATAAACTGAGCGTGTTACCAGACATGTTCCAGGGATGCCATCATGTCTTCTCTCTCAGCCATGTTTAACGCCTCAGTCTCCATTCTATTTGGTTTTGAAACTGCTGTTGACTGTCCTATCAGTAAAAATCTTTACCCATTCTCTGTAAATACTATATCAGCACCTTGTCAACCTTTCTTTCCTTTTCTTTCTAAGGTCCTCAAATGTGCTTTTTCTTCTCTTCTGTACTTAGTGCTTTCCAGTTGGTGTTCTATCCCAGTCATTCTACTGAGACTGCTTTTATGTAATCACTTTTCCTATTGATGGTCCTTTCCGATACAATTAACTACTCTCTCATGCTGCTCACCATTTCTTGCAATATCAGGATGGGTGTTCAATTGCTTTTTGTCATCTCTTTTGATTATTGATTTTTTTTTCTCACATATAACTTCTCTGACCCCTCCCATTTTGTGGTCAGTCCCAGACCCTTTTCTGTATATGAAGCAAAATTAAATCATAAACCACAAATTTGGGTTCTTAGAACTATTAGCAGATGACTTGCAAATTTATTTTACGTTTCTTACCCTTAAGAACAGAGGACATGCGTTGCTGATTCAGACCAATGTTTTATTGAGTCCAGCATACTTTCTGATGCTGACCAGTGCAGATCACTGTAGGTCTTCTATTGTTTCCATCTTGCCTTCCTGATGTTGCTGCCTGGATGAACTATAGACATGTTACACTAAATGCTTCTAAAACGTAGCTATTGACGTACATATCCTATGACATTCTATAGCGTCAAGTCAACTGCTCCCTAGTTTCAACAGTCTGGGTTCTTTCTCTTTCTTCTGTTCTGCAAAAAAGCTTTTGCATCCTTCCCTATCTTTCTTACACACATCTACCCTCTATTCCTCTCTCAGCTTCCAGTTTTTCAGTGTTAGGAAGATAAATCCATATTTGTCCTTTTACTCGTGGTGTTAGGTGACGTCGAGTTGATATCTACTCCTGGCGACTCTGTAGATATTTATCCATTCCTTTTACTCCTACTGCTTCCTAGCCCAAGCATTTTTTTTGTGTCATAGTTAGACCTGAGAATCCATTGCAGGCTAGTCTCTCTCATACCTCTGGACCCTCTTCCATTTTCTTCAGAACACAGCTTTCTGTCTTCTCTCTCTCTCTCTGCTACTTTTATTCTCCAGGGTCTTATTTGCTCTCTGCTGTCAGATACTCATCCGTACAAAATTCTGTCTTCATCTTTAAATGTATTTGTGGCACTGTTCACCCTACCTGTCATTTTTAATCCCTTGGTTACCCTGATTTTCCCTTCACAGCAAGTTTTTCTTCCTGCTTTGATGATTTTGTCTAAATGACCTTTTTCTTTTTAATCAGGGCTGTTTCTTCCCTGCCTTCATCTGATCTCGTTCTCCTGCCTTTCTCTTAACTATTGTACACCAGTTTTGTGGGTTTTTTTTCTTCAATCTAGCCTTGTAATCCTATTTTGGGGAGGCATCCTGCAGAAGGACACTATATAAATGCTGAAATAAATCTCCTCAGTGCATTTTTATTACAGTTACAAATTGTATAAATGATGCAAAATACCCTAATTCTGCAAAAGAGAAATGAGTAGAAGCCAAGGAAACATTTCATTTACAGACTCTGGTTGAAGAGCAAGACATAAAAAGTTGAAATACTGTTATTTAAGAAAGATCTGCCTCTTCTAGCGTGTTACCATTTGTAGAAAAAGGAGACCCTGGAAAGTGCGTCCTTCCAGGGAAATAATATTTTATGAAAAAGGGGAGAGGTCCGTATTTAGTTGCTGAGAGAAACATAGTCAGCTTTGTTGCTTCCTCCAAAATGAATTTAAGGGAAATACAGTAACTGCCAATTTAGTAGCGACTTTATAGTGCTGGCTGGGGTACTAGCCCATCTTTATGAGAAACAGAAATTGTTTGAACAGGAAAAGTACAGAAAACTGACCCAGCTAGCTCAGATCACTAGACTATAGCAAATATTGTGAAATTTAAAGACTCTTGCCCTGTCATTTAATCTTTTCCCTTCTACATGTTGCACCTCTGGGCTAAAAGTTTGCCACTGCATTTGGACTCCAGGAGCACCACCTGCTGTCAGTCAGGACTAGGAGATAAGTGGAAGATTCATGTATTGAAAGATAAATGAAGATTAAAAGGGCAAGCAGCCAAAAGAAATTCTAGCATGTCGTCTTTTCACCAGCAAAATCAGATTGTGTATCTCCACTCCCTGTCTACTGTGATATCATCCTTGATTTGGAGGTGAGGGTCTTTTATGACCATATCAGCAACTCCTGCATAAGCTAATGGAAGTAATAACCAATTGATAAATGACACTTCATCACCTGTAAAGTTTCATTACACACCTGATATGGTTAGCATTTCTATGGCATTGTGCATGGGAGTTCTTAGGATTTCCTGAGAGTTCTTTACTTTTCTTCACAGCATCTTGTTGTCTTGGCAGGGAGTGCTTATTGGCCATCAGCCAAACATCAGTGTAGAGTACTCTGTGCAGTTTCCTTTTTTTCTTTCAGTTAGTCGGACTCTGTTAAACCCTTGGTAGTATATGTTGACTTGAGACCAAAAAGGCCTCCCTAATGTACAAGATTAAAATAAGGGAGGCATTTCTAGTATTTCCAGGTATACATGGCCAGCTCTATTCAGCCTACTGTATGTTTTCCTTTGCTAAAGGCTAAGTAGGAGCAAACATCAGAGACAAGATTTCAGAGGTTGTTTCTGTGTAGAGCTAGCCCTCTCCTTGTGTATGGCACAAATTTCGGTGTATTAAGAGTAGGTGAATCCTATCCAGGATACACTGCAGGTCTAACATACACCTTCCTTTGGGATGACAGAGCAGTTGAGAGTGGGAGGAGTCAAGAGTATGCATCGGAGTGGGGACACAGCTGTGGGGGAGGAGCCCAATGCATGTCAGGGTGAGTGCACAGCTGTAAGGGAGGAATGCCGTTTGAAGTCACTGTGGCAGTTGTTGCTGTATCAATCCATGCACATCCTCTTGCAGTCCTGGATGAAGATGTCAGGCATAAGGGACCAGAGAAAGTTGTCAGTTACTTCTGCAAGATAAATCAGGCGCGTGGGAATGGAGGTTAGTGGGGGAAGGGGCTTCTTACCCCTTCTCTCCCAACTGACTTGGGTTCGCCGATGCTGCATCTCTTGCATTTTCTATATGGACACTTCATACTCCCTCATCTCCTGAAAGGTAAATGGCAACTATTAGGCTTTGGCATTTGGTAAATATTTTATTTCACAACAGAGTCAAAATGAGCGTGGTGTTTAGTATATACTGGCCACGTATAAGCACCTCAGCTTTCTCTGTCTCAGACACTGAGCTGGGGTTCTTCTTGTCCTTAACTAATAAAGCAGCATGAATGCACAACACAACCTTCCCAAACATTTTTTGTTTTATATCTATGGCAGATTTCAAAGCAGTTTCCACAGGTAAAACGGTGTTTTATCTGCTGAAATGGCTTAGATGAAAACTGCATCCAGGGAGTAGGGTTATGGTGGGGAAAGAGTAGTTACTCACCTGTAACATGTGTTCTCCAGGAGCAGCAGGAATCAGTCCTCACTTATGGATGACATCGGCGCCGACGGATCCCTCGCGGAGCAATTTTCCCCAGCTTTCACAGAAAGCCTTTGGGAATTGTAGCGTGCATGTGCGGTCCCCTTCCTGCCCAGGGATGCCATCTTGCTCATTCTGATGACATAGCGGAAAGACAGCAAAAAAGTTAGCAAAGCTATGCAATAAAAATGACTGCAACTCCAAGGGGAGGAGGGAGGGTAGTGAGGACTGATTCCTGCTGCTCCTGGAGAACACCTGTTACAGGTGAGTAACTACTCTTTCTCCAGGACCAAGCAGGAAGTCAGTCCTCACTTATGGGACTCCCAAGCTTAAGGCTACCGGAGACCTCAAGCCTAAAGAGCTCCCCCAAGCTCAACAGTACAGAGGGAGGAATCTTCTCTGAATACGAATCCGGCCGGTAGCCCAACACCAGGGCCGGAGGGTAGGAGTTGCCTAAACCTCAAAGAGATTGTGGAGGACTGCCTGACCGAAAGCACTGTCCCTGCAGGACTCCCTCTCCAGGCAGTAATGAGCCGCAAAGGTCTGGCTTGTAGACCAAGTAGCGGCCTGGCAGATGTCTGCCAATGGAACAGAGCGAAGATGAGCCACGGACGCAGCCTTCGCCCGGACACGATGAGCCGTGACGCGACTCTCCAAGGAGAGGCCGGCTGCCCCGTAAGCCCAGGCGATACAGTCGGCCACCCAGATGGACAGGGTACGTTTAGAGACAGGTACCCCCAACCAATTGGGGTCAAAAGATACAAAAAGCTGGACAGCTTTTCTATGCTCTCGTGTACGATCAAGGTAGAAGGACAAGGCTCTTCGACAGTCCAGGGTATGCAGAACAGACTCAGCTCGGCTGGTATGCGGCCTGGGAAAGAAGGTCGGAAGAACCACCTCTTGGTTGATGTGAAAGTGGGAGACCACCTTTGGAAGAAACTTAGGGTGGGTCCTCAGGACTACCCTATTCCTGTAGAACCTAGTGTACGGGGGTTCCGACCCTAGGGCTTGTAGCTTGCTTATGCGCCTTGCGGAAGTAAGGGCTACCAAGAAGAGAGTTTTCCAGGAGAGGAAACCAAGAGGGCAGGTAGCCATGGGTTCAAAAGGCGGACAGGTAAGCCTTTGCAGAACCACATTGAGGTCCCAGTCAGGGGCTGGAGGGCGCAGCGGAGGTTTGAGCAGAAGGAGGCCTCTAAGAAAACGCGCCACCAAGGGGTGCGAGGAGAGAGGCTGGCCTTCCACAGGTGAATGGTGCGCGGAGAGAGCACTGAGGTGGACTCTGACAGAGTTGGATTTGAGGCCTAGATCGGAGAGGTGAAGCAAATACTGCAGTACCACCGATACTAAACAGGCGAAGGGGTCCTCAGATCGCTGAGCACACCAGACCGAGAAGCGACGCCATTTGAGGGCGTAAGACTTCCGGGTGGAAGGACGCCGAGACGCTAGGACGATGGCTTCCACCTCCGGGGGTAGCAGAAGCGGAGCTAGGACTACCCTTTCAGCAGCCAGGCCATCAAGTGCAGGGCCCGGAGGTTGGGGTGCAGAAGAGTACCCTGATCCTGGGTCAGGAGATCGGGCCGAAACCCCAGAGGAAGAGGGGTGTCCACTGCTAGCTGTAGAAGCAGAGGGAACCACGGTTGTCTCGGCCACCGGGGCACTACCAGGATCATGGAGGCCCTGTCCTGGACAACTTTGAACAATGTCCGGGACACAAGTGGTGTGGGAGGGAAGGCATACAGCAGACCCCTGGACCACGAGATGAGGAAAGCATCCGGCGCTACTCTGAGCGGATGCGGGTGCCGGGAGCAGAACCTGGGAAGCTGCCGGTTCAGGGGACTGGCAAAGAGATCCAGGGTGGGAGAGCCCCACTGGCGGAAGAGCTGTTGGACCACTGCGGGGTTCAACCTCCATTCGTGCAGCTGCAGAATCCGGCTCAGTTTGTCCGCCAGGCAATTGTCCTGCCCTGGCAGGTAAACCGCCTTGAGGAGGATGTCGTGACCGACTGCCCAGGAGCACAGTCTCCGAGCCTCCTGGCATAGAAGGAGGGAGCCCGTGCCTCCCTGTTTGTTCACGTAGAACATTGCAACCTGATTGTCCGTCTGCACCAGTACGGACTGACAAACCATGAGGTGAGAGAAGGCCCGCAGAGCTAGGCGGATCGCCCGGAGCTCCAGGAAGTTTATCTGCTGGGCGCTTCCCAAAGTGTCCAGAGGCCTTGAGTGCATGTCCCTTGACAATGCGCCCCCCATCCCAGGAGAGAGGCATCTGTCGTGAGCACCCGGGACGGTGGGGGAGACTGAAAGGTCATACCGAGTACCAGGTTGGGCAGGTGAAGCCACCATTGCAGGGAGGAGACCAGACGGTCGGAAATCTGTATCAGGTCCGACAGCCTCCCTGTGGCCTGATGCCATTGAGTGCGAAGGCTCCACTGAGCAGGTCTCATATGTAGACGGGCATTCGGGGTGACATGGACCGTGGAGGCCATGTGCTCGAGCAGCTGCAGGAACTGTCTGGCAGGGACCGGCGACATGCTGTTGAACCTGCCAGCTAGGGCTATGAGCCTGTTGGCCCGTTCCAGAGGCAAGAAGGCACGAGCCTGCAAGGTGTCCAGCTGTGCCCCTATGAACTCGAGATCCTGAGAGGGGAGCAAAGCGGACTTTTCGAAGTTTATGACGAAGCCCAAGTGCTGAAGCAGAGCCACTGTGCGTTGAGTGGCCCGAGTAACCTCTGGAGCCGACGACGCCCGGATGAGCCAGTCGTCCAGGTATGGAAAGACGAAGAGGCCTTGAAGCCTCAGGAAGGCTGCCACCACTGCCAGGCACTTCGTGAACACCCTGGGAGCGGAGGACAGTCCAAAGGGCAGTACGTGGTACTGATAATGATTCCCTGCCACCACAAATCTTAGATATTGCCGGTGGTCTGGATGAATAAGGATGTGTGTATAAGCATCCTTTAGATCCAAGGAGCATAGCCAATCTCCCTGCTGGAGGTAGGGCAGTAGGGTTCCAAGGGTAAGCATCTTGAACTTTTCCCGCTGCAGGAACTTGTTGAGGTTGCGTAGGTCCAGAATGGGTCTGAGGCCTCCTGTTCTCTTTGGAATCAGGAAGTATCTCGAGTAAAACCCGTGACCCCACAGGTGTTGGGGCACTGGCTCCACAGCCCGTTCTTGAAGCAGCCCTTGCAGCTCCTGAAGGAGTAAGTCCCTGTGCAGAGGGGGTCTGGGAGGCTCCCCTGGAAAGTAGGGGGGAGGCACCTGGTGAAAATGTAGGAGATAGCCCCTTCGAACCACCTGCAGAACCCAGGAATCGGATGTTATGGCTGACCACCTGTGGGCAAAGTGGGTCAGCCGGCCCCCCGTGCTGGGCGAAGGCCCTTGAGGGGGAGAGGCTATGCGGGCATAGTCAAAAACCCCCACCCTGCTGGGCCGGGGCCTGCGTAGCGGGCTTGGGGGCTTTCTGCCTCCGGTATCCGTTACCCTGCCCCTTAGGCTGCTGCCCCTGACGGGGGGTTGCTGAGGCCTGATATTGTGGGTGGTGTTGCTTATAAGCAAACACCTTCCTCGGGTAAAAAGGCTTTTTCCCCGAGCCCTTCTTCTTCTGTGAAGGGGCAGAGGTCTTTCTGGAAAGGCGAGTCCTGGTGAGGGTCTCCGACTCGAGCTCCACCGCATTTTCGGCCATGGGTTTGCCGAAGAGGTTTTCACCTCTGCAAGGAACATCGACCAACTTGTCCTGCACCCACGGCTTGAGGTCGGACGACTGAAGCCACGCCTGGCGGCGAGCCCCGATGCCGGCTCCCGCCACCCGAGCTGATGCTTCGAAGCCATCGTAGGCCGCTCGAGAAATGAACTTAGAACACTCTCGAATCCCTGTGGACAAGGCCTGGAACCGCTGCATAGGTTCCTCGGAGAGACCGGCCGAGAACTCCGCAATTTCTTTCGCCAGGTCTCGAAGATACATGCCCATATACAGCTGATATGTCTGGACTCGACAAGCAAGCATAGAGCCCTGGAAGCACTTTCTACCGAGGGCATCCAGGTTCCGGGCCTCCTTACCCGGAGGCACCGAGGAGTGCATCTTTTGACTCTTAAGCCGATGCATGGCCAATTCCACCACCATAGAATGGTGTGGTAGTTGCGCCTTCTGGAACCCGGGGCTCTTGCGGACTCGATACATGGAATCGACCCGCTTGCTCAACACCGGCGTCGAGACCGGGCTCTCCCACATGCGGAAGAGAAGTCGCTCTAGCATCGGGGGAACCGGTACAGTAAAGGCCTCCTTCGGGGGGGGGAGTCATATTGAAGGGCCTCGAGCTCTTCGGCTCGAGGTTCCTCCTCCGGATCCGCGGGGAAGGCCAAAGCCCTGGCCATATCCCTCACGAAATCTGAGAACCGGATATCCTCCAGGGTGGACCGCCTCCGAGGCTCCGACTCGGGCGAGTCGGAGGGGACGCACCGAGTCTGAAACAAACCGGGTGACTAGTCCTCCTCCGTGTCCCAGCCCGATTCCACCGAGGAGGAATTGAGCTCCATGCAGGCGGGGGCCGGAGACCTCCGCCCCGATGCCGAGGCCGGCGTCGAGGACCTCGGTCCCGAACGGGAAGCCGAGGGAGACCTAGGTCGAGGATCGACTCGAACTCGTATGGACTCGAGGATCGACTCGGCCTCCGGGGTCGACTTGGGCGTTGACGTCCCGGTGGTCGGGGCAGATGCACTGGCGAGGCCGGTGATCAATGCCCGCTGCTGGTCCATGAAGGCAGCGATACTGCGCTCCAAGGTCGTCAGTCTGAGACCAAGCTCAGAAGACCCAGCAGCCGCCGACTCGGGCCCCGACGGCGTCGGGTCCGATGTCGGTTCTCCCGGGGGAGAGTCCAGGAGGACTATAGCACTCACGTGTCCAGATGACTCCATCTCAAGATGAGGAAGCTTCACCGGCCTCTCTGAGGACCCGGGGCATCCGACGGGGCTGAGCGACCTGGCCCTCGAGGGACCAGGCGCGTCCTCCGACACCACCCTCACGGGCCTCTTCTCCCGACGGTGCTCCCGGCCGGGGGACCCTCGCTCAGAAGAACTCCGACGATGCTCGGAGCCGGAGCCACGAGACGTCGAGGCCTCTGACGAGGTCCGGGTCCGACCGGACGCGGAGTCAGAGAAGATTCTATCCCTTTGCGACTGCCGACTCCTTAGCGCCTTCGAGGACATCTTGCTGCACGGACCGCAACTCATAGGGTTATGTTCGGGCCCAAGGCAGCGGAGGCAGCAGTCATGCGTGTCAGTGAGAGACATGAGTTTGACACAACGATCACACTTTTTAAACCCGCTGGCAGCCATCAAGGGAAAAAGGGCCCCTGCAAGGTCGAAAGACCGCGCTGCCAGGGAAGAAGGAGAAACAGGCGGGAACGCCAGTTGGAGAGAAAAAAAAGAAAATAAAAACTGTGAACGGGCCCCTTAGGCGAGGCCCGGCGGGAAGAGGACACACAAACCGAGAAAATAACAGAATAAACTAAAGAAATCAAATTTTTCAGCGGCGATAACAAACTACGTCTGTAGGGCTCCGCGGAAAAAAGGAGACTGAGCAAGATGGGGAAAATTGCTCCGCGAGGGCTCTGTCGGCGCCGACGTCACCCATAAGTGAGGACTGACTTCCTGCTTGGTCCTGGAGAATTCATAAGGTGTGTAGTTTGGTATTCCCAAAACTATGCACATTGCTTTTTGCTGTAAAAGTAGCCACAGAAAAAAAGGTGCAAGTATCTTGGGGTACTTTTTTCCTTAGGTGATTTGAAAATTGAAAGTATGCGTATGTCCGCTTGGAAAACCAATGGCAAAATCTGTAGATAAAAAGTACTCTCAGACTTAGCACCAATGCAGTGTTAAAAATTGCCCTCACAATGCATATGTATTTTTTATATATCAGTAATTCATTTCAGCTCTGTACTTCCTATAGGATGGTTGGAAAACCATTAAATGGTTCACTCTGGGTGAAATGTTTTCCTTTTTGTTCTGCTACTTAATGCTCAAGCTGCAAAGGGCAACGTCACTCTAGATCCTGTCTGTGCTGTTAAAGCTCTGTATAATGTCACCACATGACGACAGCGATGGCACCAATAACAATAATGATGATGACTTATGAAGGTGATAATGCTTAGAATACTGCAACCTTTCCTTGCAGGTCTCCCACTAAACAATCTTCACTTCAATCTGTTCAAAATTTAGCTGTTTAACTTACCTTCTATATTCACATAAAACCTCTTCTTTATCATCCTGCTAGACTAGTCCACACCAGTGGGTTATGCCCCTTGCCAGCAGATGGAGGGAGTCAAGAGCCCCCAGTTAAGTGAAATATTAAATATTTCTGTAGAAATGGGTAAATGGGGCAACATCTGGAAAGCGATATTTCCCATGCTATGGGCATTTATATATAAGATCCCAGATGTTGAGGCTTTAATGGAAGAGGCTGACTTGAATTTACTGGTTGTTACAGAGACATGGTTCACAGACAATCATGACTGGGATGTATTTATACCAGGCTATACTTTATTCAGGAAGGACAGGGTATGCAGAAGGGGAGAAGAGTGACTCTATATGTAAAAAGTAATATTAACGCTATAGAATTAAAAGGGAGCGAAGAGGCACTGTGAGTTAAACTAGAAAGAGGGAAAGGGAAATCCATTTGCAATGGTGTGATATACAGATCTCCCTTACAGGGAGAATAGATGGGGATTTAATAGAAGACATACACAGTATTGCCATGAAAGAAGAAGTGTTACTGATAGGTGACTTCAATATGCCAAATGTTGATTGGCACATCCCTGCTGCAGTGCCATCAAGACGTAGGGAGATCCTAGATTTTCTACAGGGAGAACTGTTCTGGCAACTGGTAATAGAACCCACATGTGAAGGAGCCATACTGGACTTGGTGCTCACCAATGGGGAAAGTGTTTCTGATGTTATAGTGGGAGATCATCTCGCATCCATTGATCACCAGATAGTGTAGTTCAGTATTAGGACTAGGGCTGATAGCATCCATTCAAAAGTAAGGGTCTTAGTCTTTAGAAAAACTAACTTTGCCAAGATGGGACAATACCTCAAGGTGTCGTTAGCGGGACGGGAACAGCTGGGCAATGTAGAAACGCAATGGGCAAAATTGAAAGGGGATATTTTAAGGGCAACAAACCTTTTTGTTAGAAAGGTAAATAAATGTAAAAGGAAAACGAGGCCCCTATGGTTCTCAAAAGAAGTAGTTGAAAAGGTGATGAAAAAGAGGGTGGCTTTCATTAAATACAAGAGATTACAGAAAGAGGAAGACAAACATCTATATTTGGAAAAACTTAAAGAAGCTAGCAAAGTAGTCAGGAAAGCAAAGATACAAAAAGAAGATATAGCCAGTGCAATAAAATGGGGAGATAAGACATTTATTTTAGATATTTTAGTGAGAGGAGGAAGTGCAAAAGTGGTATTTTCAGATTCAAGGATAAAGGAGAGAGATTTCAAATGATTTTCAGAAGACTGTGTTCATGGGGAACCAGCTAAGCTAAAAATAGACAAGGCAATGGGACCGGCTGGGATACATCCCAGAATATTGAAGGAACTTGGGGACGTTCTAGCGGCTCAACTGACTGACCTTTTCAATGCTTCTTTAGAGTTGGGAGTGGTCCCAGGGGACTGGAGGAAGACACATGTGGTTCTAGTACAAAAGAGCAGGAGTAAGGATGAAGTTGACAATTACAGGTGGGTAGTCTAACCTCTGTGGTGAGTAAATTATTGGAAATGCTACTAAAACAGAAAATAGTGAGGTTTATGGAGTCCAATGAATTGCAGGATCCGAGGCAGCATGGGTTTAGCAGGGGCAGGTCTTGTCAGACAAATCTGATTGATTTCTATGACTGGGTGACCAGAGAGGTAGACCAAGGGAGAGCCCTAGATGTGGTGTACTTAGATTTTAGTAAAGCCTTTGACACTATTCCACACAAGTGACTTATAAACAAACTGAGTACCCTAGGGATGTAACCTAAATTGATTGACTGGGTTAGAAATGGGTTGAGCGGTAGGCAACAAAGGGTACAGTTAAATGGAGCTCACTATGGGGAGAAGGAGGTTACGAGTGGTGTGCCGCAGGGATCTATCCTTAGTCCGATTCTTTTTAACATCATTGTTAGTGATATTGTGGAAGGGCTGTTGGGTAAGGTTTGCCTCTTTGCAGATGATACCAAAATCTGCAATAGAGTAGACACCCAGGAAGGAGTGGATAACATGAGAAGGGATCTATTTCTATACAGTGCTGCGTGCTTAGCGCTATATAAATGCTAAATAGTAGTAGTAGTAGCCAAGCTTGAAGAATGGCCAAGAATTTGGCAGCTGAGATTTAATGCTTAAAAAATGCAGGGTCATGAATTTTGGACGGCAAAAATCCAAGGGAGTGGTACAGTGTAGTGGGTGAAGTACTTCTGTCTACAAAAGAAGAGCAGGACCTAGGTGTGATTGTTTCTCTTGATCTGAAAGTGGCTAAACAGATAGAAAAGGTGACAGCAAAAGCCAGAAGGATGCTTGGGTGCATAGGGAGAGGAATGGCCAGCAGAGAAAAGGAGGTGGTAGTGCTTCTGTGCAAGTCTCTGGTGTGACCACATTTGGAGTATTGTGTGCAGTTCTGGAGACCACATCTTCAAAAGGATAATAAGCAGGATGGAGTCTGTGCAGAGGGTGGCTACTAAGATGGTTAGAGGTCTTTGTTATAAAGCATATGTGGACAGAGTTAAAGATCTTTAATATGTTAGAGGACAGTTGGGATAGAGGAGATATGATGGAGATGTATAAATACCTCTGTGGCATAAACGCCCAAGAGGAGAGCCTTTTTAGATTGAAAGCAAGCTCTGCTACAAGGGGACATAGGATGAGAGTGAAAGGGGAGAACCTCGGGACTAATATGCCAAAACATTTCTTTATGGAAAGAGTGGTAGATGCGTGGAATATTCTCCCAGTGAAGGTAGTGGAGACGAGGATGGTATCTGAATTCAAGAAAGTATGAGACAAGCACAGAAGATCTCTAAAGGATAAAAGGGGACTATTGTAGTGGATATGGAAGAGCATACTAGATAGGCCATGTGGTCTTTTTCTGCCGTCATTTTCTATGTTTCTAAGAGCAATATTTGGTGAGGTCGCTAGTATATCTACTGGTACAACACTGAAAGAAGTCAGTATTGTCTGCCTCCAGTAGGTGGCAAGGTGTCTGGATTGCTGCGGCAAAGCACATAGGCCTGTCTCCCCTGACAGCTTGCCTTGAGACCAGTGCTGCTACTCATGAATTCCTAGTGTGTGGTGAGCTGGAGAGTAGACAGAAGTACCCCACAGGGCCCCAGATGGCGACTAATACATTTGCGCCCAGGCCCCACTTCCTCTTGCTGTCTTTTAGCTGCTTGCCTGTCTTACAGGCAATTGAAAACAGCTATTTGGCTAGCTTTGCTGCTTGGAATAAAGCAGTTCCAAAAAAAGGCCTTCTTTGTTTCTTCAGCAGCAGGGCCTTCTGGGCTTCCAGAGGCAGCTGGGGAAGCGTTTCTTGGGTTTCCTCGACCAGCCTTTCAGATGCTGGTGGCTCTACTCTCTGACCTTTTTCAATTTTTTTTTTTTTAAAGAGCAGGAGTGATCCCAGAGGACTGTAGAAGGGCGCATGAGCTCCTGTTACACACTAGCGGAAGTAAGAACAAGGTTGGGAATTACAATCTAGTTAGTCTGACCTCTGAGTAAATTAATGGATACTGTGCTAAAACAGGATAATGAGGTTTTTTGGAATCCAGTGGATTGCAGGATACAAGGCAGAATGTTTTAACTAGAGGCAGGTTATGTCATACAGATCTGACTAATTTCTTTGACTGACTGACCAGAGAGTAGAAGGAGAGTGCTAAATGTGGATTTCAGTAATGCCTTTCACACTGTTCTGCACAAGTAACTTTTATAAATAAATTGAACGTCCTAGGGATGAACTCTAAAATGACTGGGTTAGAAACTTATTCTTTTTAATATTTTTGTAAATGATATCATGCAAATGCTGCCAGGTAAGCTTTGCCTCTTTGTAGATGATACAAAATCTGAAATAAGGTAGACACCCAAGAAGAAGTAGATTGCTAGATCCCTCCTTATGTCAAGCTTGCAGAATGGTCAAGAATTTGACAGCTAAGATTTTATGTTAAAAAATACAGGGTCATGCATTTGGGATGCAAAAATCCAAAGGAGCGGTACAGTATAAGGGGTGAAATACTTCTGTTCTCGAAAGAAGAGTAGCATCTGGGGGTAATTTTGTTTCTGATGATCTTAAGTTAGCTAAACAGGTAGAAAGGGCGATGGTGAAAGCTAGAAGGATGTTTGGATGCATAGGGAGAGGAATGGCTAGCAGGAAGGAGGAGGTGAAGTGCTTCTTGTATGTCTTTGGTGAGACTTCATTTGAGAGTACTGTGTGCAATTCTGGAGACTACACCTTCAAATGGTTAGAAACAGGATGGAGTTGGTGCAAAGGGTGTCTTCTTTTTTTTTTGTTTGCAGTTCTTTTTCTTTGCCAAATGGAACCTTGCTGTCATGCCAGGCGCTTGGTGACATGGCTCCTGTTAGGTCAGCTCTGTGGTGTGCTCTTTTTGCCCCTTGTGTGATGGAGATCCCCACCCCAAACACAATTCTTTCAGCATTATTGGGACCCTCTCCGTGGGTAGGGGGCTCAGTGCTGATTCAGAGGCCTCTTCTGATTCCCCTGTGGTTTTCCTGCTTGCATGGCTAGTGGCCATTTTAAATGCTCACCAGGCCTCTGCAGAGTGGGATTCATGGTGAATAGGCTTCAGACTCTAACTGGCAATCCCCCCTGGGACTTGGGCTACCCTTTTGGCCGACTTTGAGCAGCAAATGCTGAAACAGCTCACGGGCTGTTTTCAGTCTCTTTTTGCTGCTTGGCAGCCTCCTTGGCTGGGATATGAGGCTCACACCTCCCATATGGGGGGAATCTGGAGCTCTCAAACATCCCTTTTTCTGACTGTAAGGGGATTAAGCATTCCTGCTTCAGACCCTTTCCTATCTGTTCCTCAGGGAGCCCAGCTTTATCCCCTACAAGGCTGGATGGGGAGGTAGAGGAGGACTTTTTTTCCCCTCCAGATAGTCTGAGAGAGAACAGGAAATTTCCTCTAATGCTGGGGTTCTCAACCCATTTCTCAGGACACACCTAGTCAGTCAGTTTTTTAGGATAACCACAATGAATATGTATGAGAGAGACTTGCATGCACAGCCTCCATTGTATGCAAATCTCTCTCATGCATGTTGTTGTTAAGCACTGCCGAGTAGATGTCAACTCATGGTGACTCTGGATAGTTGTCCTAAACTGTGTTCGGTTTTCAATCAGGCAGCTCATTGTTGATAGAGTGGCACCCATAGCTGTTTTTATTGTATTGATCCATCCCATTTGCTGGCCTTCCTCTTTTGCATTGACCTTCTACCTTGCCAAGCATGATGTCTTTCTCTAACGATCTCTCTCTTCGTACGATGTGTCCAATGTATGAAAGTTGTAGTCTTGTTATCTGAGCTTCTAAAGAAAGCTTAGATTTGATCTTCTGTAGTACTGACTGGTTTGTTCTTCGGGCAGTCCATGGTATACACAGTATTCATTGCCAACGCCATAATTCAAAGGCATTGATTTTCTTCCTATCTTTTTCACCATCTAACTTTCGCATCCATATGACGTTATTGAAAATACCATGGCTTGAACGAGTTAAATCTTTGTATTGAGAGAGACATCTCTGCTCTTGAGAATCTTGTCTAGGTCCTTCGTAGCTATTCTGCCAAGAGCATTGCATCATCTGAATTCTTGACTGCTTGTTGTTGCTTTATTGATAGTTGATCCAAGTAGGTTAAAGTTGTCCACTATGTCAATTTGTTCTCCATCAATAATTAACTTATTGATTTTGACAGGATCTTTATCTTCTTTACATTAAGGTGCAGGCCCATTTTAAGACTGTTCCTTGATCTTGAGATGCAAATGTTTCAGATCGTTTTCACTTTCAGCCAGTAATGTGGTGGTATCAGCATAGCGAAGGTTGTTGATGAGTCACCCATCAATCGTCACACTTCTGTTGTCTTCATATAGTCCTGCTTCTCTGATGACTTGTTCTGCATATAAATTAAACAGGTAGGGGGAAAGTATGCAGCTTTGTCGAACACCTTTACCGATTTTAAGCCATTCTGTTTCTCTTTGTTCAGTTCAAACTGTTGCTTCTTAATGTGAAGGTTGTGCAAGAGAACGAGCAGGTGTTCTGGTATACCCATGCTTCTTAATATGGCCCAGAGTTTCTCATGGTTTACACATTCAAATGTCTTGCTGTAGTTGATAAAACACACATAGATAGATATCCTTTTAGTATTATTTTGTCTTTTCAAGGCTCAATGTCGCATCTGCGATAATGTCTCTTGTTCTTCGCCTTTTTCTAAACCCTGCTTGCACTTCAGGCAATTATTTATTTATTTAGCTGTGCTTATATACCACTTTTCATGGGTCAAAGTGGTTTTACAGATATATGCTAATAGGCACTTTTTATTCCCTTGTCCCTGAAGGGCTTATAATCTAAGCATACCTGAGGCAATGGAGGGTTAAGCGGCTTGCTCAAGGCCACAAGAAGTGGCCATGGAACTAGAGACCCCAGTCCCTCTGGCCTAAGGTCCCTACGTGGGAATTGAACTCCTGGCCCTCCAGCCTGAGGTAACCTGTCCCAACCACTGAGCCACTCCTCCCTCCCTCCCTCAGGTATGATTACAGTCCCTGCTGAATAATCTTGAGTAGAATCTTGCTGGCATGTGGGACCAGAGCGCTTGTGTGATAATTTCCACAGTCAGTTGGATCACCTTTCTTTAGTATTGGTATAAACACAGATCTTTTTCAGTCAATTGGCCATGATGTTGTCTTCCAAATTTCCTGGCAGAGCCTTGGCAACAGCTGCATCTGATTGCTGTAATACTTCAGTGGGAATGCCATCAATGCCTGGTGCTTTGTTCCTTGATAAGACTTTCAATGCTGCTTCGACTTCTTCTTACATCACCAATTGTTCCTGATCATAAGGTGAAAGTTGAAATGGCTGTTGGTCCACTTGATCTTTATGATGTAGTGACTCTGTATATTCTTTCCACCTTTTCTTGATCTTCTCAGTATCATTCAACATCGATCTTTGAGCATCTTGTAGCATTCCAATTCAAGGCTGGAATTTTTTCTTTAACGCTGGTAGCTTTAGGAAAGCCAATCTTGTTCTTCCTCTAATAGTTTCTGATTTTATTTCCTTGCATGCTTCATTGTAGTATTTCTCCTTTTCTTGTCTTGCTGCATGTTGGAAATCTCTGAGTTCTATGATTGCCTTTCTTTCTCTCTAGCTTTAGCTTTTCTGTGTTTCTGGGCAATTTTCAGAGTTTCTTCGATCATCCATTTTGGCCGTTTTTACTTTTTCATCTTTTGTAGAGACTTCTCACACTCTTCCAACACAACCTTCTTGATGTCATCCCATAATTCTTCTGGAGCTCTGTCTTTTGTATCTAAAGCAACAAATTGATTTTGCCGGCAGTCTTTAAATTCCTGTGGTATATTCTCAAGGTCACATTTTGCTATATTCATGAGTGGCTTGGCCTTTTTCAACTTTCACTCATGCATATTCCTTGTGATTATTTGAAAACCTGACTGGCTAGGTGTGTCTCAAGGACTGGGTTAAGAACCCCTTCCCTAATGGAAGGTGCAGATTCTTCTGTGATCTGCCATTTTCACAGAGAGATCTTTTCTATTCTTATTCAGAACATGATGGCTGCTTTACATATTGTGGAGCCTGCCTCTGTGCAAGACTCACAAGTGGACCCCAATCTGGAGAGTATCAGATGTCCTTTAGTCTCATTCTTTTACCCGAGCCTATGCAACAGCTCTTAGTCTCCCCATGGGAGGATCCCTAGCTGGGTCTTAAGGGCCCTAAGGTCCTCTCTTGATTGTATCCTCTGAACAGGTCTAACAGGTCTAACAATCAGTTTTATGGAGTTCTTGGAGTAGATGCCTTATTCACAGTAGTGACAAAGCACATGACCATCTCGATGGAAGGGAGTGCTGAGCTAAAGGAGTCTCATGATAAAGAGGGTAGAGGTCCTTCTTAAGAATGCCTTTGGCCTCTGCTTTAGGCTCTCAAGCTGCTTTCTGTGCAAGTCTGGTGATCTGAGCTTTCTTGTGCTGGGTCCAGCAGCTGACAAATTGCCAAGAGACTAAAATTGGAGCTGCATATGTGGTTGATGCCATTTATGGTTTGATCAGGATCTCTTCCAAGTCCATGGTAGCGGTTGTTCTGGCCACACAGTGACTTTAGCTCTGGAATTGGTCAGCTAATGCTGCCCCTAAGCTATGGCTGAGCAAGCTCTCTTTTAAGGGCAGGTTGCTCTTTGAGTAGGATCTGGAGAAGTTGGTGAAAAACCTGGGTGAGACTTACCCTCAAAGGTTTATGGAAGATAGGCCTGGGGGGCTAGAAGTGCCTCACATAGGGCCTTGCATGCAGCATGGTGATGCCCTGGGTCTGATAAGAGATCAGGTAGGGCCTATTCGTCCTATGGGTCTAAGACCAAGAAAGGTTGGTCCTTTCAGAGACTCAGCAGCCCCTCCCATGGAAGTCAGCAAGCCCCCATAATCAGATTCGGCAGTCAGCAAGCCCCCATAATCAGATTCGGCAGGTCCCTTCCAAGGTTCAGCTTGTTGAGTTCAACTTTGTCTGTTTCTTTCTGAATGGAGCTAGATCATGTTAAAAAAAAACAAAAACAAAACCCCCCAACATTCTGTAATCTACTGTATTCCTGAACCACTACTATCCTATTTATTTAGCTGTATTTATATCCCGCTTTTCACCGGGTCAAAGTGGTCAATTGGGGGATACATTTAACACGAGGGGATATGAGACACATACACTAATACTTACAGGGAACATGGGCAGTGGAGGTTTAAGTGGCTTGTCCAAGACCACATGGAGTGCCTATAGGACTAGAAATCCCAGTCCCTCCGGCCTGAGATTGCTGTCCCCAGGTGGGATATGAACCCCCGGCCCTCCGGCCTGAAGTACCTTGTCCTAACCACTAGACCACTCCTCCCTCCTATGGTTTAGCAAGAATTCCATTAATTTACTAGTTGAGATTATCTAATTTGTCAGCAAACAGGGGTGCCCTACACAGAGCGGTGGGTTCACCCCTAAACAAAGACATGGGGAAGGGTGACCTGCATGGAGTGGCAGGTGCACCTACTTTTGCCACATTGCTGGGCAGACTAGATGGACCATACTGGTCTTTATCTGCTGTCATTTACTATGTTAGACTGTTAAATCCTCAAAATATCCAGGTTTCATGCTAGAGTTTACAGACCCTATGCTGGAAGCTTTTGTGGAGTCTTCTTGTGGCTTTCCACTCAAGTGGGTGATGATAGAAGAAAACTAAGTTGCAAGCTATTTTGCCTGTGCCTTTTGCAAGAACAGGGCCAGGGGTACTATTCCATCTATTTATGGTGCCCAAGAAGAGAGGCTTCTTCTTGGGCACCATATATAACTTTTAACTGTTGGATATAATTTTTTTTAGGATTACTCTGCCTACATTCCTTGCATAGCCTTTAAATCAGATATCTGAGTGTGCCCTCAGTTCATATGTCTACTGGCCAGGGACACTTATGTTCCTGACCACCTTCACCCCATCCACCCCAGGGTTGCATTGCCTATATAATTATTATATACATTGACATCTGTCCTGTAATTAGGTGTTACACCCAACCTTTTTTCCCTTCTCCTAGGACCGCTAAATCGGCATGTCATGTATTCAATACAGTAACTGTGGTGCTTTCATTCTGAGAAGAATCATTTGCAACCTAAGTGCTTGCTCTGTATTCCTCAAGTTATGTGCTATGCATAAAGAATTGACTCTAAGAAGGGACAAATTAGCTGCAATTAAACACACCTCTTCTAGGGTACAAAATCCACCACCGCTCCCACAAAGAATCAAACAGTCCAGGAACAAATGGATCACTGTGGGCTCTGGTAGGTTGTGACCTGTAACACAGAGACACCCTATACATCAAGAGATATCCCTGCATAATGCTTTCTCTGCCTTGGATAATGAGGATGCCCAATCCATGGGAACTGAAGTGCCCTTAAATGAAAGAGTCAAGGCCCAATCTACTGACAGTGCACCAAATATGAAAAAAAAATCACAAAACAGAAAACTACTACTCATTGGATATTCCATCATCAGAGGCACTAATTTGGGAACACAGTTTAAAGGAGAGAAGATTGTCAAATGCCTCCCAGGCTCTTCAGCCAGTAGGAATACAAACCAAATTGTTGGTATAGTTAATGCAGAAAGTGAGCATTCCAAAACTGATATTGTCATCCACTTGGGTACAAATGACCTGGCTAGAAACAGTGCCTCTGCAGTTCAAAGGGACTTCCAGACTCTGGGAGAGAAACTCAAGCCCATTGCTACCACTATAGCATTCACAGAAGTTCTACCTGTTCTTGCTAAGGGGGCAGAAAGGCTGCATTGCATAAACAACTTTAATACATGACTCCAAACCTGGTGCAAACAAGAAGGATTTAGATATATAGGCGACTGGGGAAAAGGATCAACAAGAGACTATACTGTGCTGATGGACTTCATCTCTCCGTTGCAGGGAAAAGTATCCTAAGTGAAAAATTCAGGCAGTATGTGGACACGCATTTAAACTAGGGAAAAGGGGTGATGGAGAAGGACAAGTGCAAGATGCATTAGACAAATGTTGATGGAACCAACCAGGGAAAGCTCGATGCTAGATTTAGTGCTCACCAATGGAGATAGCATGTCAAATATCTGGGTGGGTGTCCATGTGAGCAGCAATGATCATCACACGGTGTAGTTTGAGATAAAAGCCAAGGTGGAGTCCAATTACAGCAAGTTCAAGGTCCTAGACTTCAAAAACACTGACTTCAGTAAAATGGTCAAGTACCTGAAGGAGGAGTTGACAGCGTGGAAAGGGATAAGGGAAGTGGAATTGCAATGGGCTAAACTAAAGGAGGCAATAAAAGGGTCAATAGATACATATGTAAGGAAAGTAAATAAAAACAAGAGGAAAAGGAAACCTATTTGGTTCTCCAAAGAAGTGGCTGCACAAATAAAGGCAAAAAACACAGCTTTCACAAAATTCAGAAGCTCACAAACAGAGGAACACAGAAAAGCATACAAGATCAAACTAAAAGAGACAAAAAGAGAAATAAGGATAGCAAAATCAAAGGTAGAAGAAAAGATGGCTAAAGATGTGAAGTGTGGTGACACAACTTTTTTCAGGTATATTTGGGAGAGGAGGAAAATCAGAGGTGGAATTTCAGGACTCAAAAGTGCTGGGAACGGATTTGTGGAAAGTGACATTGAAAAAGCGAAAATGCTAAACAAACACTTTTGCTCTGTTTTTACTAAAGAAAATCCTGGAGAAGGACCACCTGTGATTGACAAATATACAAATGGAAGTGGAGTAGATACCACACCATTTACAGAAGATGTGTTCGAACAGCTTGCAAAACTGAAAGTGAACAAGGCCATGGGACCGGATGGGATACATCCCAGGATACTGAAAGAGCTCAGAGAGATTCTTGCAGGGCTGTTAAAGGATTTTAATAGATCTTTGGAGACAAAAGAAGTTCCACAGGACTGGAGAAGGGCTGATGTGGTACCTCTTCACAAAAGTGACTTCGCTCCTTTCATCTTGCTGCACCTTACGCCTGGAACAAATTACCTATGTCTGTACGCCAGGCACCTTCTCTGACCCTTTTCAAATCCAGGCTGAAAGCTCACCTCTTTGCTGCTGCTTTTGGATCTTGACTCACCTGATCTTGTTTCTTTACCTTCCCCCCCCTTGTTTTATCCCTGTCTACACCTTGTGTCTTGTCTGTCTTGACTAGATTGTAAGCTCTGATGAGCAGGGACTGTCTCTTACATGCCTGTGCAGCGCTGCGTACAACTTGTAACACTATACAAATGCTCAGTAGTTAGTAGTAGAAGTGACAAACTACAGGCTGGTAAGCCTTATCTCGGTGGTGGAAAAAGTAATGGAGGCGCTCCTGAAAGAGCGAATAGTGGACTTTCTCAAAACCAACAGGTTGCATTATCCGAGGCAACATGGTTTTACCGAAGGACGATCTTGCCAAACAAATCTGATTGACTTCTTTGACTGGGTGACCAGAGAAATAGATCAAGGGCATGTGCTGGATGTGATTTATCTAGATTTCAGGAAAAAGCCTTTGATACTGTTCCTCATAGGAGTCTTATCATTATACTAAACAGCTTGGGGCTGGGTCCCAGGGTGGTGAACTGGATCAGAAATTGGTTGACTGACAGACGACGGAAGATGATGGTAAACGGAGCTCACTCGGATGAAAGGAATGAGTTCGGTCCTGTTCAATGTATTTGAGTGATATTACTGAAGGGCTGCATGGAAAAGTCTGTCTTTTTGCAGATGACATGAACATTTGCAACACAGTGGACTCCCCTGAGGGAGTGGAAAACATGAGGAAAGATCTGCAAAAGCTGGAAGAATGGTCTAATGCTTGGCAGTTAATATTTAATGTGAAGAAGTGCAGTGCCATGCACTTGGGATGCAGAAAGCCAAGGGTAACGTATGTGATAGGTGGTGAGAGGTTGGTGTGCACAGAGCAGGAGAAGGATCTCGGAGTGATTGTTTCTGAGGATCTCAAGGTGGTGAAACTCTGTGACAAGGCGGTGGCAAAAGCCAGAAGGATGCAGGGTTGCATACAGAGAGGGATTACCAGCAGAAAGGAAGAGGCACTAATGCCACTGTACAAGTCACTGGTGAGGCCTCACTTGGAATATTGTGTTCAGTTTTGGAGACTGTATCTCGCAAAGGATATAAAAAGACTGGAAACGGTTCAGAGGAAGGTGACCAAAATGATTTGGAGCCTGCGTCAGAAGACTTATGAGAAGAGACTTATTTATTTATTTATACATACATTTATATACCGCATCTTCCAAGGTTCAGTTGCGGTTTACAGTTGAACAACACTTAACAAAACAAGTTTGTTTTACAGGGAACGTCATATTATAACAGAACATATCTACAAGGAACATCAAATTTATATATAGTATATATGGTCTAAACATTGTGAGATAAAATAGAACAGGTTAACTATATACAGTTTTATGTATATATATACAAGGAGGTGAACGGATATAAGTTGTGAGGTTATCATATGTATGTGTTATCTGTATATGTTAAGGGTTTTTGCTTAATGTAGACCGATTGCTGTTTAACCTTTGTCTATAGTGGGTGTTAAGTTATCTATGTTATAGTTTATGGTGAACAGGTACGTTTTCAATTTTTTACGGAGTTCTATGATTTCCGTACATGTTCGAAGTTCCTCTGGGAGGGAATTCCAGATCATTGGGGCTATGTGGGAGAAGGCTCTGTTATTAGTTGCTTTATGGGCTCTTGTATAATCTTTCGGGATCTTTAGTCTATTTAATTGACCTTTTCTGTGTGTTGGCTTGGACGGTTCTTTATGTATTAAATTACAAAGCATTGTTGGGGCCATATCATTTAATGCCTTGAATGCTGTTATTATTGCTTTGTAGGTTATTCTGCTTTGAATAGGTAGCCAGTGGAGGGAGGCTAGTACTGGTGATATGTGTTGGAGTGAATTAATTTTCAATATGATTCTTGCAGCTGCATTTTGCGCTAATTGCAATCGTTTGATGTTTTGTTTTGAAATTCCTATTAGTATTAGATTGGCAAAATCAAAATGTGGAGTTATTGTTGCCTGTATTATGTTGATAAAATCTTGTGTAAATACTAGCGGACGAATGTGTTTGAGGGTTTTGAGTTTGAAATATATTTTCTTTATAGTATTGCTAATATGTGTTTCCATCGTAAGGTGCGTATCTAATATAACGCCTAGATATCTTATTTCATTTTTTATTTTGATTTCTTCGTTTTGAATTTTTATATGTGTTGGAGGGATGTAGGTTTTGTTCTTAGTCACAATTAGAACTTCAGTTTTAGTGTGGTTAATGTGGAGGTTTTGTGTTTTTAGCCACGTTGTGATTTCATTATAGCAGTCCGATAGGAGTTGTAGTGGTAAGTTGGGTATCGTGAATGGTATATACATCATAATATCGTCTGCGTATAAATGATACTTGACTCCAAAATTTTTGAATATGTTGCAAACTGGTTTTATGTAAATATTAAAAAGCAGAGCTGACAACGCTGACCCTTGTGGTAATCCAATCTCTTGTTTATATGTGGTTGAGTTTTGATTCCCAATTCTTACATTTTGCGTTCTATTGTTTAGGTAGGATGAGAACCAATTATGTACTGTGGAGTTTAAGCCTATTTGCCTCAGATTATTGAGCATTAATGTGTGGTGTACGCTATCAAACGCAGCTGATATGTCAATAAAAAGTAGAATGAAAGCCTGTTTATGATCGTCTATCCCTCTTAGGAGCGCATCTATTAAAACTGTGAGGAGTGTCTCAACTCCATGGCGGGGTCGAAAACCATACTGTTGCTCGTCGAGGGGGTAAGATGATTCTAGAAAGTCCTGAGTCTGTAATTGAACCACTTTTTCAATTATTTTTGCCAGGAAAGGTATGCTAGAAATAGGTCTATATGATGCAGGCAATGTTTTATCAAGTTTGCTATTCTTAAGGATTGGCCGTATTTGTGCGTGTTTGAGTGATGGCGGTAGGTATCCTTGGGTCAGTGAGAGGTTCACTATTGATAGGATGTAGGGTAATAAAATTGGTAGTGTATTCTTTATCCATGTTACTGGACATGGATCTAGATATGAGGTTGTGGTGTTGAGACTGGTAATGATATTTTTTAGTGTCTCTTTTGTTACGGGCTGGAACTCTGACCATATATCTGATGTTTGGTGTGGTGAGTTGATGATGTTTATCAGCATTGGTGGTATTTTTGCTTTATTTTGGTAATGGTGGGCTAAGGTTTGAACCGAGATGTCAGTAATTTCACTGTCAGTTGTTTGAGGGTTAGTTAGATTTCTTACAATGGTGAATAGTTCTCTTGGCCTATTGTACGATTTTGATAGGATTTTAGTATAGTATTCTTTTTTTGTGTTGTCTAAGATTTCTTTATATTTAGTGAGGTGGTTATTGTACATTTCTTTATGTATTGTTAATTTCGATTTACGCCAGTTATGTTCTAGTTTTCTAAGAATCCGTTTCATTTGTTTTAGTGTATTGTTGAACCATGGTTTGGTATTAGCTTGAGAGTACATGGTCTTTTTGTGTGTGTGATTAGTTTTGGCTGCATTGTTGATGGTTTCATGCCAATTTTTGACGGTGTCATCTAGGTTAGTTGCAGTTGAAAAGAGGTGGGGGATTGTTAATTCTATAAATTCTTCGTTGTTGAATTTTTTGAATCTAGTGTTTGGTACATTTCTGGGTTGGGTGTTCATGCTAGTGAGGGGATATGTAAGATTTAGTTTGATAATGTAGTGATCGGACCAGGGTATCTGTGTGCATTCAACTGAGTTTGGATTGTTTAGCTTGAGAAAGGTCTTGGGGAGAAGGACAAGATCGAGGGTTCCGCCTTTAATGTGTGTAGATGTGTTTATTATCTGTTGATATTCCAAGTCTGATATTGTGTCCAAGAATAGTTTGGATTCCAATGTTGGCAGTGAGGGAAGATTAAAGTCTCCAAGCATAATTATAGGGTGTTGTTCTGTAGACGAGCTAAGGAGCTCAATAAGAGCGTCAAGGTTATCTGGATTTTGGTTTGGGGGTCTGTATACTAAGCAGAGTTTCATGGGGCCAATCTTTATTAATAATGCGTCTATGTTATTAGAGATGTTTGACTGAATTGTTTTTGCTTTTAGTTCCTTTTTGATCATCATTAATACACCTCCACCTTTTCTGTTAGTTCTATGTTTATAGAAGGTGTCATAGTCTTCATTATTAAGTTGATTTATATAGACGGTATCAGTGTCAGAGAGCCAGGTTTCCGTGACACATAATATGTCAGGTTTTGAGTCTGATATTAGATCATTAAATATGGGTAGCTTGTTTTTCATCGACCGTGCGTTAATAAGGATACATGAGAGAGATGTTAATTTATTGGTGCGTATTCCCTTGGTTGTTTGATGTGTGTTTGTATTTATGTGAATTAGTCTATGAAAATTTGTTCTAGGATAGGTATTTGTGTAAATGTGTCCTATATGATAGTTTTCTCGAGAGAGTGAGTGAATTATGGGAATTGTTTTGTGATTGTCGCTATTTAGGCTTAGTGTTAGGTTGATAGTTATTATTGCTAAGACTAAGCTAATATAGTAGAGATACATTGGTATAATGTATGTTTGTGGCATTTTAGGTGTGTTTCGATTAGTGGTGCTAAGCAGCTATATACCGGAGTAGAGTAAATGAGAGAAAAAAGAATGTCACTAGGGGGTTGTGTTATGTAGAGATTTATAATGATAGTTGTTAGTGGCAGTATTAATCCTGATTGATGATAGCCACTGACTACAGTGTTTGTGAGATAGCTACTGACAATAGTGCTAATGTAAGGTAGTGATCTACTGACAACAGTAATAAATGTATGGTTTTTGCTTGCAAGTTCACTACTGTCAGCAATTCTGAGTGATGATTTGCTACTGGCAACAGTAATTATTGTTGTTAACTATAATAATGTAGAGAGAATTAGAAAGTATTCAATTGTGGTGTCTATCAGTTATTGTAACAATTGTAACAATTAACAATTCAAAAAGTAGTAAGTTCTTGGTACTGGCAATAGTGTAGCGTTTAAGTGATATATCTTACTGACAACAGTAGGCTATTCAGGTAATATAGTTTTCAGTTAATGTTAGATGCAGAACAGTTTCAAAAAGTAGTATGTCCTTGGTACTGGCAATAGTGTAGCATTTAAGTGATATAACTTACTGGCAACAGTAAATAATCATGCTAAATATACAGTAAATGTAGGTATGTTCTACTGACAACAGTATGTTCTACTGACAACAGTATGTATTACAGATTGCTTTTAATGACAATTTGTATTAATACTAGCGATAGTAGTGTAGCTCAATTGTATATCTAATTTGCAGCATTGGTTAATCTATGCTAGCTAGAGTGTTGAAACTATAGCAGATCCCTGTGGAATGCTAGGTAACAGATAACCTAAATTATATCTCTAGCAAAAAACAAGCTATGGTCACAGACTTATTCAAAATTAAATAACATTACCAAAGGAAGCATAATAAAAAGTAATTTGTTTTTTCTAATATGGTCAGATACTTTTAGCTGAGGAGAGTCGGGTCTATTAGTGAATGACTGGCATTATTAATACTTGCTGCGCATTTGGTAGACTGTTGATTCAGTGCAGTACACGATCTCTGTATTGTTAGCGGGAAAGGTAGTTTCTTGCGTTGCTTTTCTTCGATGTTTTTGTAGGCAGTTGAAGATCTTGCCAAGTCTTTGCCGCGGGCCCGTGGATCTCAGCCCCGATTGGTTTGATCTCTGTGCGGTGGTGTCCTCGAAGGCTCAATCCCCCTCCGGGAGAGCTTGCAGCGTCGGATGGGGAGCTGGAGCAAAAGAGAGCACACGGCCTGCTGGCGGCTCTTTTTAAACGTGGATGTCAGCCCCGATTGGTTAGATCTCTGTGCGGTGGTGTCCTCGAAGGCTCAATCCCCCTCCGGGAGAGCTTGCAGCGTCGGATGTGGAGCTGGAGCAAAAGAGAGCACACGGCCTGCTGGCGGCTCTTTTTAAACGTGGATGTCAGCCCCGATTGGTTAGATCTCTGTGCGGTGGTGTCCTCGAAGGCTCAATCCCCCTCCGGGAGAGCTTGCAGCGTCGGATGGGGAGCTGGAGCAAAAGAGCAAAAGACTTGAAGACCTAAATATGTACACTCTGGAAGAGAGGAGGACGAGGAGATATTATTCAGACCTTTAAATACTTGAAGAGTATTAATGAACAAACAAACCTCTTCCAAAGATGGGGAAGCTGTAAAACTAGAGGGCATAACACGAAGCTGCAAGGGGATAAATTGAAAGGCAATGTCATGAAATACTTTTTCGCTGAAAGAGAGGTGGATGCTTGGAATGCCCTCCCGATGGAAGTGATGGGGGCAAAGACAGTGACAGAATTCAAAATGGCATGGGACAGACACAGTGGATCCCTTTACAGCAACAGGATAAAATAAAAATAAACGTAATTCTCTCTTATATCTCAGCAAATAGGGGCAACCTAAATGGATCACTGGGTACACCCCTAAACAAAGGCATGGGGAAAGGTGACCTGCATGGAGTGGCAGGTTCACCTACTCTTGCCGCCTTGCTGAGCAGAATAGATGGACCATACTGGTCTTTATCTGCCATCATATACTATGTTTTATCCTGGACCTGAAGATGATCAATGCCAAGTTCAAGAGTCCCACATTTATGCATGGACACCATCAGGTCTGTCATTGTGTCAGTCCAGCAGGGAGAGTTTCTCTCCTCTTTGGATACTGCTGAGGCATACTTCCATGTTCCCATTTGAGGGAAGCATCAGAAATTTCTTTGCTTCTGTGTCTTCTGCTGTCACTTTCTGTTTTGGCTCTGCTCTTTGGCCTAGCCACAGCTCCTTGCACCTTCGTAAAGGTCATGGCAGTGGTGATAGTTTTTCTATAGAGAAGAGATCTGGGTTCACCTGTACCTGGATGACTGACTGATTCAGTTGGACTCTTGGAGAAATCCAGGGATGACGCTGCTCTGGTAATTCGCTGGCTGGAAAGGCTGGGGTTGTTGATCAACTATCCCAAGAGCAACCTGATCCCCTCCCAGAATTTGGAGTACCTCGAGGCTCAGTTCATCACACTCCTGGGTTGAGTTTTCCTCTCGCTAGAGAGGTATCTCATGTTGTAGAGCCCATTCAGGGTGTTTTTCTGCTCGGTGAGGTCCTCGGACTTAGGGGTTATCTTCAACTCCTAGAATCTGTTCAACAACACTGAAGTTGGTTCCTTAGATCAGGGTGCACAAGCACCCCCCTTCAGAAGCATCTGCTGTCTCTGTGGTCTCTCTATTTCCAGCAGTTTGGCCAGACCTTTCCTCTCCCCCGGGACATCATCAGTTAATGTGGTGGTTGCATTCTCACCATCTGTTGGTCAGTATGCCTCCAGAAGCACAAGATTGGGTGGTAGTGGAGTCCACTGTCTAGATTAACTTGTTCAGGGGTTCTCTTGGTCCGTCGACTGTTGGAGGCTAGGGCTGTCCACCTAACTGGAGATATTCCAGCCTCTCCTGCTGGACAAAGTAGTCTGCATGTTCTTGGACAGTGTTATGGCTGTAGTGTATGTCAGCAAGCAGGGTGGAACCCACAGTGCTTGACTGGCTCTCGAGGGAGTGAAGCTGTGTTGTTGGATGGAGGAGCATTTGACTGCCCCATCCACAGCCCACATAGCAGAAACTGATAATGTACAGGCAGACCTCTTGAGTTGGAACACTGGATAACAGGGAGTGTAAGTTATGCTCTTGTGCTTTTGACCTCATAGTGCAGAGGTGGTGCCGTCCAGTATTCATCTTGATGGCCACTCAGAAGAATGCCAAAATGGAGACATTTTTCAGCCACAGGAGATACCCCTGTGCAGCAGGCTTTGGATACCCTGCTTGAGGAATTGCCTCAGGAGGCCTCTGTATGTCTTCCACACATAGTCTTTGGTGAGCTGTCTTCTGTGCAGGATTCAGTCTCACTCTGGAGTGGTGATTCTAATGGTCCTGAATTAGCTGCACAGACCATGGTATGTGGATCTGTTGGGCTTGTTTGCAGGGTCCCCTCTTGTTGCCACAGGAGAGAGGCCTCCTATGGTAAGGGTCTTTAGTGATGGAGGATCCTGTTCCCTTCTTGCTTATAGCTTGGTCCATGAGAAGTATAAGCTATCAAAAAAAGGTTACTGTGGAGCGGTAGTGGCCACCCTTCTCAAAACCTAGCGAGCCTTTACTTCCTTGGCTTATGTGTGAGTTTGGATGGATTTTGAGAGGTGGTGGTCCCAGGGCTGGCCCGTCCACTAGGTGGCCACCTAGGGTGGCAGACCTCTGTGGGAAGCAGGCCATGTGCTTCGGCACACATGGCCTGCTGCCCCCCTCAACTTCAGGAGGTCAGATGTGGCAGACCATGTTTGCCAAAGCACATAACCTGCTGCCAAGCCGAGCTGCCCCCTGATCCTGCCACCAGAATCAGTGACAGAAGGGGGACAAATTGGACTGGGGTGGGGTGGGGTGGCGTGGCGTGGCGTGGCTGGAGCTTCTGCCAAGGATGGCAGAATCCCTTGGGTCAGCCCTGGAGGCTAATAAGGTGGACATTGAAGAAAACTAATAAAACATCTCTTCCTAGAGCACTTTGGTAACAAAACTAAACTCAACACTCTTGAAAGAACCACATGATTCTGCCGTGCCTCATCACAAATATCTATAACTTGCTTTCTTCTATCCTCACCCTATGTAAAAGTTAAAATTATGTTTATTTAGTTGTAATTGTGTTTGATGAAAAGCCACTTTGGGCTCATTGTTGTTCAATCTATAAACCAGTTTGACTTACAGATATGGCGGTATACAAAATTAATTAAATAGTCACTGTTTTGTCCATTTTACAGTTTGGTCTTGATCAGGGTTATCCCTGAATTCACTCGTTCAAATAGTGGCCCTAGCATGCTATCATGGGATCATTCAAGGTATGTCCCTTGACAGTGCACCCTGACATCTCCATTTCCTTAAGAGAGTTCAGCAGATTTGTCTGCTAGTGCATCTGATGGTCTTTCAGTGCTTTCAACACCATGAGAATGGGCCCCCTTTCGGAACCCATTCGTGCAGCCTCTTTCAAAGAATTAACTCTCATGGTGGTTCTCCTGGTGGCTATTGCATCTGCCAGGTAGGTGTCAGAGCTGCAGACCT
Organism: Ichthyophis bannanicus; assembly: GCA_033557465.1. Classification (NCBI taxonomy): domain Eukaryota; kingdom Metazoa; phylum Chordata; class Amphibia; order Gymnophiona; family Ichthyophiidae; genus Ichthyophis; species Ichthyophis bannanicus. The sequence continues at coordinate 148,339,526 of CM066042.1, forward strand.
TGTCCTGCAGAGAACCTTTTTTGGTCATCTTGATAAGCTTGTCTCTTTTTCACCTTAACCAAATTGTCATCTGCCCCTCCTCTGAGGAGTACCTTTAGGTAGATCCCTCTCTATGACTGGTAAACATGAGGAGGCTGTTGGTCACATACTTGGAGATTACCTGGAAAAGACAGGCAGAGGCTAAGTTCTCTATTGCTCACTAGATTAAGGATACTATTGGTGAAGCATACCTTTTTGACTGAAAAACGTATACCAGAGGGAATCAGGGCTCACTTCACTAGATCATAGGCCTCCTCTTGAACAGTCTGCCTTGGTGTCTTTGGAGGAAATCTGTATTTTATCTGAGCACCTTTGTGAAGCACGATTACAGGCTGCATGTGGAAGCCAGTGCAGATGGTGCCTTTGGTAGGGCAGTTCTATCATATTCTTCCCACTCTAGGGCTTGATTGCTTAGGTACGTCCCACTCATGTGATCTAGCAGGATGATAAGGAAGGAGAAATTTACTTACCTGAGAGGTTTTTTTCCTTGAATCATGCCCTGGAAGACTACTTATGTCGCCGCGCCGCAGGGCAGGGTCCCGAGGCCGGTAGTAACCGGGTTCCCGGGGCCCCAGCCTTTCGGCGGTGGTATTGCGGGCGGTGGGTAGGTGGAGGGGGGGGGGAAAGAGCGTGGCAGAAGTGCGGCCGGCACCAGCAAGTGACGTGCACACGTAGTGCTTCACGATTGGTGCTGGTGCCGGTCGGGGGGCGGAGCGGCGGCACGCGAGGGAGATCGCGGGCGTGCGCTCTCCCTCTTTGCAGCGTGGCCAGCCGCTCGAAAGGTTTGTCGGGGAGTTCGGTGGTTTCGGGCGAGGCATCGGATTTCGGGCCGGCTGTACGTCGCGGTTTTCAAATTTTCGGTTAGTTTTAAAAAAAAAAAAAAAAAAAAAAAAAGAAGAAAAGAGTAAATGTATGAGCGGGCATGCTCCGCCTGCTGTGTTTTTTGGAGCGCCGGGGGCGTGGCCGTTTGGGGGGGGCGCATGGTGTGGACCGGCGCAGTGGGGTGGTGACTGGGAGGGGTGGCGGGGGGGCGGGGGTGGCGGGACCTCCGTTCCGGGGGGAAGGGGGATGGCGGCGTGGGAGGCGGGGGGCCTCGGGTCCTCAGCCTGGGGCTGGGGAGTGGGACCCAACGTTGCTTCCAACACATTGCGGGCAGGGCCTGCCGCTTTTTCTCCTCTTTTGCCTCAGGTTCCTCGGCGGGAATCGCCCGGAATGGACAGCGTTGACCCTGGTCGAGCGGGCTCCGCGAGCGCAGTGGAGGAGCGGGGCGGTTCGGCTGCTGCGGGTCCAAACCCGCTGGTGTCTTCATCTCTTCCCCATCCGGCTGGTGAGTATACTGTGGGCGCAGGCAGTTCGGTGGGGGGAGGGCAAGGTCCTGCGTTGTTCCGGGTGGCCGGGGGTAAGGAGACCGTTAAGCGCAAACACGGGGGTCGCTGCCGGAGGGCTTCTTCGTCCTCCTCTTCCTCTTCCATGACTTCCTCTGACGATTCGGTGGTGGCGGGGGGGTAAAGGAGGTGGGCGGTGGGTCGGCAGTGGTTCGTTGTGCGGAACTGTGGGAGGGTGCTCCTCGGAAGTTGCGGCACCGGATCAAGCGTCGAAGATATATCGATATCTTCCGCTTGCTCGAGGGCCGGAGGCGCTTCGGCGAGAGTAAGAAAAAGCGCAAGAAGGATGAGAAGGCGGGTCGGGTGCGTAAGCCTTCTCGCAACACCTTGAATTGGACTCGGGCGTTTTTACGGTTGGCTAGCGTTTGGGGTCATTATTACCCGGAACAGTATGGAGCGCTCTTGGCTTACGGCGATACGATATTGGCGGCGGCACAGGCACAGGACGGGTGGGCTTGGCTGAACTACGACGAAGAGTTCAGGGACATGATGGAAGAGAGTAAGCAGCTATCGTGGGGCATGAAGGACATCAATCTGTGGTTGACGCAGATGTCCACATGGGGCCGGGCTGCTGGGGCCACCGGGGGAGGTGGGAAGGCCGGAGCCGCGGCGGCACCGGGGGGCGTGCGGTCCTTTCGGTCGGCCGCCACCCCGGCGCCTCAGCCCAGGGGTGGGGTGGCGGGCACAGACGTCTGCTGGCGTTTTAATAAATCCTCGTGCCCGTTCCCAGACTGCAAATTTAAACATGCTTGTTCCTTGTGTGGCAGCGGCCATGCGGCCCTTAAATGCAGTAGGAGAGGCGTGGCAGGTGCCCCTGCGGGGGGCAAGTGAGGGCGGTCTCGTGTCTTTGGCTCCCACGCCCGTGCGAGTCGAAGTCATGCGCCCATGGCTGATGGAATATGGCAGGGCGAACCGCGGGGGGGCGTGGAATATATTACTGGAGGGTTTTTCGGAGGGTTTTCGGATCCCGTGTCAGGGTTTCCCTGCGGGGGGTGGGTCGCGTAACGCTAGTTCTGTGCGCTCTCTGGGGGAGGTGGTGCGGAAGAAGATTGCGGAGGAGTGCGCGCTGGGCAGAGTGGCCGGGCCCTTTCGCGAGCCTCCCTTCTCCCCGTTCACGGTGTCCCCGCTGGGGGTGGTGCCCAAGAAGGAGCCGGGCAAGTTCCGGTTAATTCACAACTTATCCTCTCCTGTCCGGGATTCCGTGAATGACCATATACCTCGAGAGCAATGTACTGTGCGCTACGCTTCTTTTGACGCCGCTGTTGCGTTGGTGCAGCAATGCGGGGCCGGGGCGTCCTTGGCGAAGGTGGATATAGAATCGGCATTCCGACTGCTGCCTGTGCATCCTGCGTCCTTCCCTTTGTTGGGTTTTACATTTGAGTCGCAGTACTATTTTGATAAATGCATGCCTATGGGCTGTGCCATATCCTGCGCTTACTTCGAAGCGTTTAGCACCTTTTTGCATTGGGTGTTGGAAAAGCTGACGGGGTTGCGTACTATTGTACATTATCTGGACGATTTCTTGTTCGTCGGGCCAGAGCGGGAAACGACTTGTGACACATTGCTAGAGACCTTCTTGCGCTTGGCGGGGGACTTCGGTATTCCAGTTGCAGCTAATAAAACGGTTGGGCCTGTGACTTGCCTGACGTTCCTGGGAATTGAGATTGATACTGTGGAAATGGTGGTCCGCTTGCCGGAGCAGAAGGTGGCTTGTCTTTGGCGGTTGGTAGCTGTGGTGGGATCTGCGCGCAAGACTACACTGCGTGTTATGCAATCTTTGGTTGGGCATCTCATGTTCGCGTGCAGAGTGCTGCCCATGGGGCGCCCCTTCGCTCGGCGGTTGTCACTCGCTATGGCAGGAGTTCAGCTCCCACATCACCGTATTCGGGTGACGGCGGGAATGCGCGAGGATTTGCGAGTTTGGGATTCCTTTTTAGCTGATTTCAATGGTCGCTCGGTCATTCAGTTCCCTGAAATGTCGAATGCAGATCTCCATTTATTTACGGATGCGGCCGGCAGTTTTGGTTTCGGGGCTTATTGTCAGGGGGCGTGGTGTGCGGAGCCATGGCCTTCCGAGTGGGTGCAGTCCGGCTTGACTCGGAACATCGCTTTTCTGGAGCTTTTTCCCATAGTGGTTGCCTTCTGGGTCTGGCCTGAGCGCTTACGAGATCGGCGGGTGGTATTTTGGTGCGATAACGCGGCAGTGGTGGAGGTTATTAATCGCCATGCGCCTCGCTGCCCGAAGGTGGCTGCTTTAATGAGGATTTTTGTGTTAGCCTGCTTACGTATGAATGTCACCGCCAGGGCTCGGCATGTGCCTGGGGCCCAGAATTCCATTGCTGACGCTCTATCCCGTTTTCAGTGGGCGCAATTTCGGCGGTTGGCTCCGAAGGCGGATCCGGCGGCTTCCCCGGTCCCGGGGCATCTCTGGAAAGTTGGAATCCAGAGCTGATGGCACTGTTGTCGACGTCCATGGCGCGCAGCACGTGGGCCCTGTACCGGCGTGGCTACTCCCAGGTGAGTGCTTTCCTGAGCTCTTGGGGCTGGAGCGGGGGGCAGGTGTCCGAGGGGCTGATAGGTCAATTCGTGCTCTGGGCGAAGAAGGCGGGTTGGACTCGTACGGCTGTTTCGTCCGCAGTTGCTGGCTTTTCCTTTTTCTGCAAGGCGGCGGGGTGGGGGAACCCGAGGGTTTCATTTCTAGTTCGGTATCTGTTGGCGGGTTGGGCTAGGGCTCACCCCAGGCCCCAGGACTGGCGGCGTCCGGTTTCTCACGAACTATTGCTCCGCGTTTGCGAGGTCTTACCTCGTGTTGCGGCTTCTCCTTTCGAGGCTCTCTTGTTCCATGCCTTGTTCGTGACTGCCTTTTTTGGGGCCTTTCACGTGTGCGAACTGGTGCCACGCTCCACCAGGAAGGGTGCGCCTGGGGGTCTCGAGCCCTCCCACGTCACCATCCAGGGGTCTCAAGTTCGTATTTTCCTCCCACGGTCCAAGACCGATCAGAAGGGAATAGGGTGTTGGGTGGTATTGGGCGCCATATACCCCTTGCCCTCGTGCCCCGTGCGAGCTTTGAGCCATTACTCTCTGAAGCGCTCGAGTTTGCATGGTTCCTACTTCTTTTTACATGAGGACGGTAGGCCGGTAACGCAGTTTCAGTTTACAGCGGTGCTGCGCCTGGCACTGCGGTCCTTAGGTTACGACGAACGGAGCTTTGCGTCGCATTCTTTCCGGATCGGCGCGGCCACCAGTGCGGCGGCGGCGGGGCTGGAGGGGTCGGTGATTCAACGGATCGGGAGGTGGCACTCTGGAGCATATGAAGGGTATGTGCGCCCTTAAGGGGTCGATTGCTGCATCCGGGTGGTGCGGCGGCGACGTCTCGCGGTTGCACGGATGGCACGGGGTTGCCGGGTTGGGGGGGGGGTCTTCTAACAAAATTTTCTTCCTATTTCAGAGTTGCCTGCTGGTGGCAGTCCGCTTTGTCCTTTCAGATGGTGCCAGTTCCAGCGAATGGTGGGTCATCGGCCATTCATTCGTTTACTGGGCCAAGCGGAGGGCGGTGTCGAGGCCATTGGGACTACATCTTGGTCTAGCGGCTTCTGGAGTTCGCCTATGCTGGATGGGACAACGTGGAATGCGGTGGTGGCAGCTCGTGGAATTCGTCCAGGCACAGATGGCGCAGCGTTGGCGGCCAGTCGGGCTCTTGATTCACTTGGGAGGCAACGACTTGGCGAGTAGGTCCTGCAGGCAGCTCATCCGAGTTGTTCAGAGGGACCTTGGTCTGCTGCAGGAACTTTTTCCGGATGTGGCCATTTTGTGGTCGGATATAATCCCTCGCCCCGCCTGTTGGACACAGCGGCGGTGGTCGAGGGGCCTGATCAAAATCAATAGGCAGATCGGGCGGTGGGTTCAGCAAACAGGTGGACGGCAGGTGTTGCATCCCTGGGCGGAAGTCCGGTGCAGTGGCCTGTACCGCCTGGACAGTGTGCACCTTGCTCCTGTTGGCCAGGATTTGTTGCTGAATGACTGGCAGGAGGCTATTGAATATTGGTCTTGGTCGCAGCTTTCTTTGGGGGGGGCGGCACAAGGATAGATGAACTACCTTGTGCCGGTGGCGGGGTAGCGAGCCGGCGCTCGCCGACCCGGTGGGGCATTGGAGGTGAATGCCGCTTGGCAGAGGAGCGGCCTTGCTCCAGTTTGGGAGAGACATCACGGTTGTGGTCTCTGCCCGGTGGGAAAATGCCGGCCTTTGCTAATAACATGGCAAGGCGGGCGGAGGGGAAATGGGGGTGGGGGGGGGTGGATGATGCACCGCTTTGCTAGAAATGGCTGGTGGGGTATCATCCGGAATTCGGGAGGTGGAGGGGGAAACGTTTTGATTAAGAACGCTTGTTGGCCTATGTTCGGCCGGTTTTCCAATGTTATAAATAAAGCTGCGACCAACTAATTGTTCACCAATCTTATGGTCTGTGTGTCTTTGTTTGGGGGGGGGGGAATGTGAAAAGCAAAGGGGGTATTGGCTGGAGTGGTGGCAAAGTGTTATGGCTGCCGCCAGCCAAAGGATGGGCATCCGGATACCTCGGTTAATGTCGCCGCAGGGTCCCGAGGCCGGTAGTAACCGGGTTCCCGGGGCCCCAGCCTTTCGGCGGTGGTATCGCGGCGGTGGGTAGGTGGAGGGGGGGGGGAAAGAGCGTGGCAGAAGTGCGGCCGGCACCAGCAAGTGACGTGCACACGTAGTGCTTCACGATTGGTGCTGGTGCTGGTGCCGGTCGGGGGGCGGAGCGGCGGCACGTGAGGGAGATCGCGGGCGTGCGCTCTCCCTCTTTGCAGCGTGGCCAGCCGCTCGAAAGGTTTCCCTCCCACCCTCCCCTTGCTCGTGGTTGCAGGATGGGGGTGTTGTCGCAGCTGGGTATGGGGGGAAGGGGTCTTGGTTGCAGGTATGGTGGGGTAGCGAGCCGGCGCTCGCCGACCCGGTGGGGCATTGGAGGTGAATGCCGCTTGGCAGAGGAGCGGCCTTGCTCCAGTTTGGGAGAGACATCACGGTTGTGGTCTCTGCCCGGTGGGAAAATGCCGGCCTTTGCTAATAACATGGCAAGGCGGGCGGAGGGGAAATGGGGGGGTGGATGATGCACCGCTTTGCTAGAAATGGCTGGTGGGGTATCATCCGGAATTCGGGAGGTGGAGGGGGGGGGGGAAACGTTTTGATTAAGAACGCTTGTTGGCCTATGTTCGGCCAGTTTTCCAATGTTATAAATAAAGCTGCGACCAACTAATTGTTCACCAATCTTATGGTCTGTGTGTCTTTGTTGGGGGGTGGGGGGGGGAATGTGAAAAGCAAAGGGGGTATTGGCTGGAGTGGTGGCAAAGTGTTATGGCTGCCGCCAGCCAAAGGATGGGCATCCGGATACCTCGGTTACTACAATTTTGGGAGCCCTGTTGCATCTTAATTTTATTGTCATTCTGTCTCCATGTCTGACAGAGAGTCATTTTATGGTGAGAGCCAAATATTTGATCAAAAATATTTGTTGCTATTAATGCTGGTAGTTTTTCTAAGTCTCTTCTGAAATTTTCAGTCTTGCTTACTGCTTGAGAAGTTTCATACTGGCTTCTCTCAATGCTGCACCAGTGAATATACATGTGATGACATCACTGAAAGTTGCTCAAGTCTGCCTCTAGCTGCTGGCAAGAGAGCATAACCTTACTTGTCTGCACTGATCTAGGAGAATTCAAGAAAAGGAAATTATCAGGCATGTAAATTTCTTCTTCTTGAGTCACTTCATTTGCTCCCAATCCACTCCCATATACAGTTCAAGCTTCTCTTACTCATCTATGAGTTCATTCATTCTGCAGCTCATCATTAACTCTCCTCTCATCTCTCCACTTCCCCACCCCCAACTCCACTCCCCCAACCCCAGCTCCACTCATCAGGTTGGTTACTCTTATCTGTGTCCTCTTCCATCACCAATTCCAGACTCTATTCCTTCCACCTTGCCTGCGCCATATGTCTGGAATAGACTTCCTGAATCAGTGTATTTATGCTCCCTTTGTGCCTTATTCAGATTCAGGCTAAGGGTCCACTTTTTTAAGGTCATTTTAAAATTATAACCCATTATACTCTTGTTTGTACCCATGTTGTTTTTAATCATTTTCCTATAAAGCATAATTACTCACCTGTAACAGGTGATCTCCGGGAACAGCAGGAATTTAGTCCTCACATATAGGTATCGTCGGTAACGACGGAGCCTGCGCAGGAACGCTCCCCAGCGTTCAATCAGAAAGCTTTTGGGAGCATCCCACAGTGCCTGCGTGCTGCCTTTCCCAACTGCCTTTCTCCAGTTGAGTTTTAAAGCTGAGACAAAGAGAGAGAGAGGGAAAGGAAAGAGAGAGAGATAGAGAGATACAATTCCTAGGGGAGGTGGGTGGGTTGTGAGGACTAAATTCCTGCTGTTCCCGGAGATCACCTGTTACAGGTGAGTAACTATGCTATCTCCAGGAACAAGCAGGAATCTAGTCATCACATATGGGGACTCCCTAGCTTTGGGTGCCAGGGAGAGACCCCAGAAGTTGTGTGTCCCTGAGAAGGGCTCCACTTCCCCCCATGGATCTCTGGCATCTTATCAGGGATGGTGGGTAGGAGTTGACTAAGTATGGAACAGGTGTTTGAGAACAGCCTAACCAAACAAGGCATCTCGGCAGGAGTCCTTGTCCAAGCAGTAATGGGCTGTGAAGGTATGAACCGAGGCCCAAGTGGCTGCTCGACAGATGTCGTCAATAGATACAGAGTTCAGATGAGCCATTGATGCTGCCATGGCTCTCATATTGTGAGCTGTGACATGGCCCTCCAGAAAAAGATTCTTACTCTGATAGGCGAAAGAAATACACTGAGCAATCCAGTTGGATAGTGTTCTCTTGGAGACTGGCAGTCCCAAATGAGAAGGGTCAAAAGCAACAAAGAGCTGAGAAGACTTTCTATGTTGCTGTGTCCTCTGTAAATAAAAAGCTAGAGCTCTTTTACAGTCCAGGGTATGAAGATTCCTCTCTGCACTTGATGTATGAGGTCCTGGAAAAAAGACAGGTAGGTAGACCTCCTGGTTGAGGTGAAAAGGCGAGACCACCTTAGACATAAAGTGTGGATGAGTCCTAAGGACTACCTTGTCATGATGAAATCTTGTATAAGGTGGATTAGCTACTAGTGCTTGCAATTCACTAATGCGGCGTGCTGATGTGATTGCAATGAGAAAGATAACCTTCCAAGAAAGAAATTTCAAGGAGGTGGTAGCTAAGGGTTAGAAAGGTGGCTTCATGAGCTGCCCAAGAACCAGATTCAAGTCCCATGCCACCGGAGGTGGTCTAATGGGAGGCTTAGTTAGAAGGAGGCCTCTCATAAATCTTGCTATAAGAGGATGAGAGGAAATAGGTTGTCCATTTAGAGGTTTAAGAGAAGCTGCAATAGCACTCAAATGGACTCTTACTGAATTCGTCTTAAGGTCTGCATTAGACAAATGGAGGAGATACTCCAGTAAAGATTCTAGGGGTATAGCAAGGGGGGTTAAGACCCTTTTATGAAAACCAAACAGTGAACCTTTTCCACTTGAAAGCATAAGAACGTCTAGTGGAAGGTTTCCTAGAAGCATAAAGAACATCTTTCACTTGCTGAGAAAGATGAAGATGTTGGAGATCTAGACCTTCAGCAACCAAGCCCTGAGATGCAGGGACTGGGGATTGGGATGCCATAACATTACATTCTCCTGAGATAGGAGATCTGGAACAGACCCTAACTCCAGGGAGGGAGCTTGAGAGAGATGTAGAAGCAGAGGGTACCACACTTGCCTTGGCCAATGTGGTGCTATGAGAATCATGTGGCCTCTGTCTCTCTGAAGCTTGAAGAGGGTTTTGGGAATTAGGGGAATGGGTGGAAAGGCATACAGGAAGTCTTGATCCCAGTGAAGGAGGAAAGCATCCTTGGCCTGAGCTCCCTGAGCCGGAGTTCTGGAACAGAACTGGGGAAGTTTGGCATTCCACGGACTTGCAAAGAGGTCTATGTCCGGGGTTCCCCAAAGTTGAAAAATCCTGGCCACCTGGTCTGCATGGAGAGACCACTCGTGTGGAAGGAGAACTTGGCTGAGTCTGTCTGCCCAAGAGTTTTGAATGCCTGGAAGATACACTGCCAGAAGATGGATGTGATGCTCTCTGGCGAGGGCCCACAGTCGCAGAGCTTCGTTGCAAAGTGACAGAGAGCCTGTTCCCCCCTGCTTGTTCACATAGAACATGGCTACTTGATTGTCCGTATGGATAAGGACTGTCTTGTAGCTGAGCAGGGTGTGGAACACTTGCAGAGCAAGGAAGATTGCTCTGAGCTCCAAGAGATTGATATGTAGACAACTCTCTTGTGGAGTCCAAGAGCCCTGGGTGGAGAGGTCTTGCAGATGAGCTCCCCAACCCATTGGAGAAGCATCTGTTGTAAGAGTTGCTTATGGCAGAGGTTGCTGAAAGGGGGACCCCAGCAACAGATTTTGAGTGGACTTCCACCATTGGATAGACAAAATGAGACGACTTGTGTTTGCTATTCTGTCTGACAGGCAACCTGATGCCTGGGTCCATTGGGTGGATAAAGTCCACTGAGCTACCCTCATGTGAAGGCGAGCATATGGTACCACATGCACAGTGGATGCCATGTGGCCTAGCAATTGCAACATTTCTCGAGCAGTTAAGAAGGACTTTAGGGCTGCTTGAGAAGCTAACTGCACTAAGCGAAGGAAACGGGCTTGGGGAAGGTAGGCCCTTGTCTTTCTGGTATCCAGCAGGGCTCCTATGAACTCTAGAGATTTAGTAGGAGTTAGACTGGATTTTGGGATGTTTATGACCAGCCCTAAATACTGAAGGATACGCATTGTGCAGGATAGAGAAGTTCTGGCCTCTGACTGTGTTGGAGCTTGAATGAGCCAGTCGTCCAAGTAAGGGAAGATGAATATTCTCAGAGTACGTAGAAATGCTGCTACCAGAACCATGCATTTCGTGAACATCCTTGGTGCAGAGGCCAGACCAAAAGGAAGCACCCTGTATTGGTAGTGCTTTCCTTGAAAAAGGAACCGAAGGAACCTTCTGTGGGTTGGATGGATAAGAACATGGGTGTACGCATCCTTGAGATCTAGAGAACAAAGCCAATCCTGAATGAAGGTATGGAATCAGAGTTCCGAGAGAAATCATTTTGAATTTCTCCTTGACCAGGAATTTGTTCAATTCTCTGAGATCTAAGATAGGTCTGTATCCCCCTGTTTTCTTTGGGATAAGAAAATAAGGGGAATAGAACCCTGTGCCCTGTTGAAGAAGAGGCACGTCTTCTATTGCCCCTTGGGAAGAAGGATGGTAATCTCCTGACCTAACAGGTCGATGAGAGAGGTTGGAGAATTGAACTGATTCACTATTGTGGGAGGGGGCATGCTTGAAAAATGAAGTTTGTACCCCTCTCTTATGATGGAGAGTGTCCAACGCTCTGCTGTTATTTGCCCCCATCTGGGAGCAAAATGGCATAACCTTCCTGGAATGGTGGATGGTTCTGGTCCTTCTAGAGCCAGAAAGGCTAAGTTCTCTAGCAGAAAGTCAAAGGCCCTGAGGAGGCTGAGGCTGCTGAGCCGGTTGAGGCCTAGTAGCCTTTGCTTTCTTCTGTTTGGGTGGTTGCTGACGTTTGGTTGAAAACTGACCTGCAGAAGATGCCTGCTGACCATAAGCAGGATAAAGTCTCTTCTTCTTAGAAAAAGGTGTTTTCTTGAACAACTTTTTCCTAACAGGATCAGCAGTAGACTTGGATAGTCTATCCAAAGTGGAATTTTCAGCATCCATCTCATTGGCTTTTTCTTGCCAATCTTTACCAAACAGGTTCTCACCAGTACAAGGGATATTTCCCAATTTATCTTGTACCCAGAGCTCTAAATCAGATGCTTGGAGCCAAGCAATTCTACGTGCACCTATGGCAATAGCCGAGGTTCTGCTTATACATTCAAAGCAGTCGAAGGCTGCACGGTTGGAGAATTTAGAGACATCTTGGGCATGTTTGAGCCAAGTGAGAAACTCCTGCCTTTTATCCTCAGAGATGAAAGGACTTAAAGTCTGTAGATGATCAGTAACTTCCTTTAGGAACATTCCCATGTAGAGACTATAGGAACTGATTCTTGCAGCAAGCATGGAAGCTTGAAAGACTCTACGTCCAAAAGCATCCAGAGTTCTGCATTCACGTCCTGGTGGATTAGAGGCATGTCTTTTTGCACGTCTAATCCTTCTCATAGCAGATTCCACCACAATGGAGTGGTGGGGAAGCTGAGTTTTATGGAAACCAGGACAAGGAGGGACACAATACATGGTATCTAACCTACGAGAATGAGGAGAGGTGGTAAGTGGTGTTTCCCACATCCTCAACATGAGATCATATAGAATCTCATGAATGGGTAGGGTAGCTGCCTCCTTTAGGAGTTTTGGGATATTGTAAAATATCCAACTCCTTGGCACTTGGCTCTGTTTCAGGGGTCACAGTGATGGACAGGCCCCGAGCCACCTCTCGGATGAAGTCTTGGAAAGACATGTCCTCTGGAGGAGACATCCTGCGTTTAGGGGAGGACTCCTCCTGTGGAAGCATCATCGCTGCATCGACAGAACTTTCAGAATCCTCAGATTCTTCTGAGGAATCGAAGTATCGCCTGTCTGGATGCTCTTGCAGAGCCTGATACCCATACCGAGCAAAATCGGTATCGGGAATAACCGGTACCGGGGAATCGGTACCGGCGGGCATTGAAGGACAGGGTACTGGCATAGCAGGCATTGACGCCGATGTCGATGCTGTCTGTACCGGTTGCGATACCGATGCCGGTACCGGTGGAGTTGTCTGTCACGGTACCAAGGGCGTCGATGCCACAAGGAAAGCCGCTAGACTGCATTCTATGGACAGAATTCTCTGGTCCATAGACGCTGCCAATGCCTGGAAATCGGTACTGGTGAAAACTGACGGTACCCCAGAGCATGGCACCAGGAGATCTGTCGAGGCCGAGCCATCGAGAACATCCTGGAACCCGATGATAGTGCTTTGGAAGCCGAAGTCTCCCGCCGGGGTAATTTTGCCAGTGCAGAATCCTCGAGGGCAACGCCAGAGGCATCTCGATGCTTAGAAGGAGATCTACACTTTGAGGACCGACTAGACTTATGTTTAGTTACCTGAGATCCACGGGAAGAAGAAGAAGCCCTGGAAGACGTCGATGCCACCGAAGCTGCATCAGAGGGAAACAGGGTACTGAGCTTAGCAGCTCGGTTCTGTCGACCCCTTTTAGACATCATAGCACAGGACACACAATCTGTGATGGAGTGGTCAGGACCTAAACATTTTAAACACCATTCATGGGTGTCAGTGACGGAAATGGTACCGCCACATTTTGTGCACTTTTTAAAACCTGAAGCAGGTTTTTCCATATTAAAGGAATTTCTGGGCCCTAAGGCCCAAAAAGACAGGTGCACCTGAAGAAAGTAAAAGAATGGAAAAAATTATTTTTTTTTAAAAGAAAAGAAATACCGGCGGTACCGGTAGAGTGTCGGGGAAAGCAGACGCGACCACAAAAAGAAATAAAGAAATAAGGAAATTCTTCTGCGGTGACAGGAACATGACCTGCTGACTCCGCGGAAAAAGAAGAACTGGAGAGAGGCAGTTGGGAAAGGCGGGAAGGCAGCACGCAGGCTCTGTGGGATGCTCCCAAAAGCTTTCTGATTGGATGCTGGGGAGCGTTCCCGCGCAGGCTCCGTCGGTACCGATGATACCCATATGTGATGACTAGATTCCTGCTTGTTCCTGGAGATTAAGTCAAACTCCCACATTCTCTTAATTGTCTTGGATCGTCCCTTTTCAGTAGAGCTTACAGCACTTTGTACGTCTAGTCATGCTACAGAAATTAGTAGTAGTATCAGCAGCTTTGGTGATAATGATGCCAATGATTTGAGGATAGCGACTATGATATGATGGAAATAGTTGATAGTGACAGTGAGGAATGTGATTGATTTATGATGATGATGATGATAGGCTTGACTCAAGAGGTTGTGGTGCCCTGAAGCGAACTTTCTGCTTTTGTGCCTCTATCAAAAATTGAAAGCAGTCACACTTACAATCCAACTTCTTCCAGTGCAGGACCTTTCAGAATAGGCTGCACTGTGTTAAGGAAACATCTCTCCCTTCCTCTTCTAAAGCCCAGTATTTTTTTTTATCTTCTCTAGCCCCTTCTCTGCAGTTGGCAGGAGAAGCAGTCCATAATAGTTCAATGGCTTCCTGTGCCATGCAGGGATAGCCTCACAGTATGGCTCCACCCACTGGAGCAAGCTGACACACTAGTAAGCGCTGCTGCTTCTGTCATGATGAGGGAATAAGCAAGGACACATTTTTTTCCAAGAGAGCAGTGTGTGTGTACAAAGGATGGTCTTAAGGTTAGATCAGTATCCCTGTCAGCATTCTGCATAAAAATATTACAGACTCTATAATTAGTCTATTGCATTTTATATTAAGTTACTGAGAACAGCTTATTGACATAATTCTCTACACTTATATTTATCAAAATAAGATTTTTTTTGTACATAATTCTCCCAGGAGTAACATTTCCTCTTGTATAGTGCAAAATACAAAACATGTGAGATGCACACTCACAAAGTCATTATTCTAAAAATAAAACTCTATTTTCTACCTTTATTGGTAGAGAAATAAAATTTCATTGATCCCACTCTTGCCATCTTCCTCTTCTTGGCTTTTCCCCTTTCCCTTAATCCCCTCAGTCTTTGCTCTCTCCTCCCCAACCAAGACTTCCCTCTTTCTTCCCCCTCCTACTCAACCCAGCAGTCCCTGGTCCTCCCTCAAAGTTCTCATTTTCCAACTCAACCCTCTAATCCCTCGTACTTGCCCTCTCTCTCCAAATTCAATCCAAATACCAAGTCTCTCTCCTCCCATCCTATTGCCCTTGCCTACTCTCCCTCTCCCACTCAGTCCCCCATCCCCATTCACCAACACAATCTCTGATTCCCCCCCTCCCCAACTCTTCAATTCCAGGCGTTTGTCTCTTTCTTCCCCACCAATCCATTTTTCCTGCTTGTCCCCAGCCCTACATACTTCTACATAATACGAGTTCCTAATCACTCCCTGAAATCTCTCATTGTCTTCCCCTTTAATCTGTGAATCCCCACTCCTCTCTCTCTCCCCCACCTTACCCAATCCCCAAGTCTCCTGCTCTTTCCTTCTCTGGTATCTTTCCTGCTACGCCATCTGCTAGACCCTATAATGTCCCTTCTCCTAATACAAGTCTCTCACTCGCCCACAAATTCCTGCTAAGCTTTCCAGTTTCTGCTTAACCCTTCCGCCCCCCCCCCATGTCTCCTGCCGTCCTCTATTTTTTGTCTTTCTCCCCTCCCAAACTTACTTAATACCCTTCTACTTCAGTCCCCACCCCATCAAAGGCCTGTGTTTTCCTTCTCCTCTCAGTACTTTCCTTTGTTTAAGGTCAGTCGCTGCCGCACAGCTCTGTTCCCTCTCTGCATGAGTATGCTGGAGACTTGCACATGGCTATGTCCCTGATGTTGCCTATGAGTTCTAGTGCGCTTATGAGGCACAGAACAGAGCTGAGCGGAGCTGTTGCAGCAGGCAATATTGAGAGTGTCGCCGTTCAGATAGGGCGGTGTGTACGTGCATATAAAGGAAGCACTGCAGTAGATGCCCCTGGATTGGGATGGTTTGGGCCAGGGCCTGAGCTGCTGGCAACAACCCCTCTGCTAGTCAGTCCTGCTCTCTAGTTTTGCCACCCCTCACTGGCTCGCTTTTTAAGTCAGCCCAGGGTAGCAGTAATCATGACGACAGTACTGGTAGTGGTGAGGATTGTGATAATGGTGGCTATATTGATGCCTGCTATGATATTGGTGACAAGTGATGATGGTACAGGCTGCGCTGCTCAAACCATTCCTGTCAACAGTTTGATACAGCACAGCTCCGTCTCTTCTAAGATGTTTTTACTGCTGGAGTCACTTTCTGAGTCCGAAGTGGGGCGTTATTTCATTACTTACTCCTGTCTCAAAGGTGGGATTGTCATAAGCAGACTCCACTGTGACAAGGCTGCAGGGGTAAGAGCCAGGGAGAGGAATCTGAAGGGAGAGTTTTCCCTGAAGTCTAGGGAAAAGAAGAAAAGTAAAAAGGTCAGATAAGTACAGAAATCATGAACTATGCACACTTGGTACCTTACTAGAGACAGAGTATGGATGAAGGAAATCTGAATAGAAATAACTTGAGCTATATCTGCATGCAAACCCCTGTCACCTCTGTAGAAATGAGGTCAGCTTAAGAAGATGCTTACTTTGTAAAGTAAAAATAAATTCCACCTATGACTACAGCGATAATAGCCACAGGAACGAAGATGGAGAGCAAGAGGTTTCTGCCTTCAGGATGGGTCTGTGAGTTTGCAGATCTTGCTGCAGCTGCAGGTCAGACAGAGAAGAGTTGTTAAAGCAAAGCTGGAGCAGTGACTTACCAGTTAGAGCAATGGACTCGAGAAATGGGGAAGCCAGGCTTCAAATCCCATTTCCCTCAATGCTCTTCCATGGAATCTTGGGCAAGTCTGTTTTGGCTCCATTGCCTCAGGTTTGCTTGGGGTTATAAGTCCCTTCTGCAGGGACCTAGCCACTGCACCTCAATTTCAGCTTGCCCTGTGCACTGGTTTGGAAGAGTACTGTAGGTATTTTATATTTAAGATTATCAGATTTTCTGCAGACAAATCTGGGACACTTGTGTATGTGTGGAGGAGAACAGGTAGAGGGGAGGAAGAGACATTTCAGTTCTAGATTTGAGCAATAAGGCATGGAGAAGAGGAGTTATTACCCTGCCCCCTGCCCCCCCCCACTGCATCTATCCCAATACAGCAACAATATCACTTCCAAGCAGACAAATCAACAGAGAAATAGAAACATTGGTGCATTTCCCCCGTATTGTGCAGAAGATAATGGATGTAAATTCTAAAAACCTACATTCAAATCACTAAATGACAATATTTTTTTTCTATTCCCTCTGTTTCCATTGCTATAATCAGGGACAGGAGGCTACCAAACAGTTGGGAATTGGGGACACAGCTCTAAAATTGGAGACTATCCCTAAAAATCGAGGAACTTACTTATAATAATGTTGACAGATACATATCCGTGAAATATCGCTCAGCTGTATATAGTTACCCCTGTTTGAACCCAAGTTGCAACACCTGTTCTCTGTAAAAATCAATGTGTGTTTTGCAGCCTGCATTGTACAATTTGTTATTTGTAAACCGTGCTGATTCTAAAGAGCGCGGTATAAAAAAACGATATAAATAAATAAATAAATATTTCAAGCTACACTGTAACCTTAACATCTATACCGGCCACTGTGCATCCACTGACCTGTAAGATTATTTCCATCATGAACCGACATTATATATCTAAATGAGAACACTTGCTTAAAAACTCTCAAAGCTTCTGAATACAATTCCTCATCATTCTGCTAGACCAGGCCAGATATGTGGATTATGCTGTCTTGCCAGCAGGTGAAGGCAGACTTCAGCAATGTTCACTGATGTTATTACTAGGTATATCTGCTGGTATAGCATTGAGGGAAGCCAGTATTTGCCATCAGGTGGCAAAATGTTAGGCCTGTCTGCATTGCTGCATCAGTTCCATCTCCTTTGGCCCTCAGCATAGTGCTATGGTTTGTGTGACTGAGACCTGCAGGTCTAACATTGTTTGGAGCTTTGGCACATCTCTATCGCCTTGAGCCAGCAGCTGCCCTGTGTCCAGCATTGTTACCCACCAGTTCCAGGATTGGTGGTCCTGAGGGCCTTTGAGAGGGAGAGATGGAAAGTTGGGCACAGGCCCCCCCCTTCCCTCTTGCGAGCCTTTATCTGCTTGCTAGAGAAGAAAAAATTCCAAAAATACATTTTTTTTCTACCCATTATAAGATAGTGGACTATATTTGGCTGTTTGTGTTGCTTAATGAAGTAGCTTCAAATTAGAAATAAATAAATAAAAATTCAAGCTTTCTTCTGCAACAAGACCTCCTTACTGGGGAAGCCCTGCTTGGATTTCCCTGACAGGCAGCCTGTTAGGTGCTAGGATTCCCTTATCAGGTCTCCCTTTGTGCTGCAGCAGTGTCTTTTTTTTTTTTGCAGTCTGTGCCAGTCTTTTCAGTGGTTCTTTTTTGTGGCCTATGCAGAGTTGTTGTTTTTTTTGTGGTTCCTTTTTTTGTAGCCTGTGCCACTTTTTTTTTTTTGGACAGTTCTTTTTCATGACTCTTTTTTCTGCTTTTCTTTTTCTTTGCCATATATAGCATTACCAACCTACCCAGTGCCCAGCATTTTGCCTCTTGTGGCTTTTGGGTCAGCTCCTTTTGGCCCTCTGTGATGTGGGATTTCCAGGGCCACATTATTTTTGGCATTGTTGGAATCCCGTGCTCATTCTGATGCCTCCTTTGAGCCCTTCCCACCCATGGGCCAAGCAGCCTTCTTGAAGGTCAGTCAGGTGCAGGAGTGCATAGGCTTCAGTCTCAAGCCAGCAGCTCTCCTTAGGGTCCCAGGGTTTCCTTTCTGCTGTTTATGAGCAGCAGCAAATGAAAACTTATGGGCCATTTTCAGTCCATTCTTGCTTCTTGGCAACCTCCTTTACAAGGGTTCAAGGTCCAGGACTCCCTAAGGGGATCCTAAGCCCTCAGATGGCTCTATTATCGCTGGTAAAGGGGGGGCTAAGCACCCCTGCTTCACTCTATTGTCTGTATGTTCCTCTGGGAGCCCAGCCTTATCCTCTGTGGAGGATGGTTGGGATGCTGAAGAAGGCTCTCTTTCTCCAAAAGGTGAGTCTGAGGAAGAAGGAGAGCCTCCTCTTGCTGAAAGCAAGGACCCTTCTGTGATGTGCCATTTTCACAGAGAGGACCTTCCTATGCTGTTTCAGGATGCCTTGGTGGCCTTACACATTGTGGAGCCTTCCCTAGTGCCAACATCACAGGTGAACCCTATTTTGGAAGCTATCGGGTATCCTTCTGGCTTCTTTCCTTTGCCCAAGCCCATGTGGCAGTTCCTGGTCTCAATGAGAAAATCTAGAGCTAGGTCTTAAGGACCCTAAGGTCCTCTCTTGGTTGTATCCCTTGCCCCACAGGATCAGCTCTTTGGGCTCCCTCAGGTAGATGTATGGGTCACAGTCATGACCTAGGTCATGACTATTCCAGTAGAAGGTGGTACTGTGCTCAAGAAATCTCATGATGGGAAGATAGTCTCTTCTTAAGAATGCCCTTGTAATCTTTGTTTCCCAGGCAGCCTTGTGTGCAGGCCTGGTGGGCAGCGTGCTCTTGCACTGGGTTCAACAGCTGCTGGATAGACTAGGAATCCAGGTAGAACCTTTGTCTCCTATGGACCAAGGACCAAGAAGGGCAGATCCTTTCGAAGCTCTCAGTGATCTTGAGATTCATCAGCAGCTCCCATCAGTACCAGTAAGCCCTCACAATGAGATTTGGTGGGTTCTTTTCAAGGTATAGTTGGTTAGGGGGCAGCTCAGGCTTTCTCTTATGGAGTGGACCTAAGTTATTTATTTATTTTAAATGATTTAATATACTGCTATTGAAATTGTACAACATGGTGGTTTACCAAGGTTCAGAATTAGGGTTACATGCTGGAGTTTGCAGAGCCTCTCAGGGATGCCTTTGTAGAGTCTCCTTGCTGCTCCCTGTTCAGTTGTTCCTAAGCAAAATCTCTCTTTGGTGTTAAAGGCACTATTCATAAGGCCTATCTCAAGCATTTGACCCTTAAAGGTGGAGGTCAGAGCTGCAGAATTTGTCCTGCACGGAGCCTTTCTAGTTATATTGGTGGCATCTGTCTCCTTGCAGACAATGCCATCCTTTTTCCCAAAAGTGCAGTCCTCTCTTCATCTTAACCAGACTATCATTCTGCTGCCCTCCTCAGAGGAGGATCTTCAGGAGGATCCCTTGCTGCATCTGGTGGATGTGCAAGAGGGTGTTGATCAGATACCTGAATTACCAATTATTTCCATTGGTTGGATCTTCTTTTTATTTTCTTTTGCGATCCAAGGAAAAGACTGGATCAAAAGCAAGTCCTCTGTTGCCTGCTGGATTAAGGAGATCATTGATTAACATATCTTCTGGCTGTTAAGCATGTGCCAAATAGCATAAGAAATCTCTCCTTTAAGGCATAGACCACCTCCTTGGTAGAGTCCGACTTCATGTCTCCAGAGGCTGTCAGTAAAACGGCTATCTGGTCTTTGCTGAGCACGTTTGGTGAAGAACTACATGTTGCATATGGGAGCTGAAGCTGATGGTGCCTTGGGCAGGGTAGTTCTGCCTAGAGCGCTATCTTCCTCCAATCCTAGGTCCTGGACTGGTCTAGTAGGATGATAAGGAAGGATAAATTTTACATACCTGATAATTTGTATTCCTTTGAATCCTGCTAGACCAGTTTAGGACCCACTCTGGAAGACTTTCTACAGGTTGGGAAGAGCTGCTGCTTTTTGACAGCATTGTTAGTATCAGTACCTAACGCAAGGTCATTAATGGTCAGAAAGCTAAATACTTGTTCAAGATATTTGTTGCAAGGTTGACTTGTTGGTTAATATCATTGTGTTTCTGACTTTTTCAGTCTTGCTTACTGCTTGAGAAGTATGATGCTGGCTTCTCTCAATGCTGCACCAAAAGATGTATCTAGGAATGACATCACTAAAAGTTCTTCAAGTATGCCTCCATCTGCTGGCAAAGGAATATAACCCATACTTCTGGACTGGTCTAGTAGGATTCAAGGAAAGAAAATGATCAGGAATGTAAAATTTCTTCTTTTTATTCATTAGACAAACATCTCTGTTCAATACAGCCCAAGAGGGTGCAGGTGGGTAGGGTCTGCGCTGTGATAACATCTATGTGTTAGTTTGGGCCTTATCATATGGTGGAAACTTCAGGATTGGACTAAAGGAGCCACTTAAGGGGTCTACAGTTACTGTGCTCATAAAGGAGAGATGATGATGATTTGAGAGATTCTTACCATCCATGCTGTGGTCGCTGTAAAAGTCATCATAAGATGCTGAGATAAGGACAGGAGAAAGTATCTTAAGAACTCATTCAGCAAGAAATGAAATTCCAGCAGAGTTCTGATGTTTTAAAGTTGTGTGTGTGTATATATATATATATATATAAATATAAATAAATAAAATTATACACACGCATGCATGCACACAAAATTACATGAGTGAGTAGATATATGGTCAGTAAGCTCTATAATCATACTTTGAAAAGTATTCTGTTTTTTTTAAATGTGTAATTATAAAGCTTACCAATAAGCACAAAAGACCAGCACCAAGGCATATGCACAGTAACGCACGTAGAGGCCTCTACCTTTACAGAGAGGTGGTGGGCTATTCCATTGGGAGGGGTGTCCAGGGATACACTTGATACTGGCCTCTCCCACCAGCATGTAGCCTGAAGCACATGAGAAGTGAAGGACATCCCCTGCCTGGTACAGCGGCCTTTCAGGGCTTTGTAGAGCCTTATCTGGCACTCCAGGGTTGTGGCAGGCCTCATAAGTGTCAGCTATAAAAATTACATAAGTGAAAGAAAAAAAACGTCTCTTGTAGCACTTTCAAACCCTAGACCAATCATTTAAGAGATGCTCATCATCACATTCCACCTTTTCATGGTTCATTTAAAAGGGTGACTGAGCAGATGAATTGGTGGTAAGATTCTGGGAATGGGTTGGGTGCAGGATTCTACAATGCAAATGAAGAACACACAAGGGTGCAAGCTCACACTTACGAATACATTTAGGGAGTCGGTCACTCCATTTTGGTATCCCAGTTTGGCGGCTGTGGCATGTCAAGAGGCTGCTCCCTGTAAGCCTGTAACCCTTATCACAAAGGAAGCGCACTGTAGAGCCCACAGGGAACTTGGAACTGGTGAGAAGCCTACGGCTGTGAATTACATCTCCAGGGTCTGAGCAGGAAGTTACTGTGGAGGGAAGGTAGAGAGTGAAGAAAAAGCACATCTTCTGGATCCTTGGTCTCTTCCTCCACCCAAGAGTCTTCTCTTTTTACATTCCCATGGACTTGCCTCCTCCAACCTGTTTTTAGATAGTGCCTGGTATAGGGTATGGGGCAAAGTTTAATCCAGGCATTTTTAGTGTAGACTCAGAGCTGTTCTGCTGAGCCTCATTCAGACCTTGCCACGGTTGGATTTGAGAGAACCTTAGGAGCTTGTGAGTTCAATACATGTAATGAAATGACAGGGAGGGCTGCCTGAAGTATGTAATCAGATGGAGGGCAATATTTAAAGGGATATAGCAAGGAAAGCTGCCCCTTGCAGAGTGGCCCAAGATTGTCAGCCTTAACTATATTGAGTCTCTCTAAATATGATCTTTGCAGTTTTCTGGGTCATGTCACGTCTTGGTAAGTGGAACTGATGTTTCAGCTGTAATTCTGTGGCTTTCTTCAGGGTGAAGTGGTTATGCAGTGAATGTCTGTTCTTACATACAGCGGTTCTCAAACCAGATTGGTGGGTATGAGATTTTTTTCCACCTTCCAGAAACTGAGATTGTCACAAGAATCTTCCTGCTAAAATCCAAATTCCATCCCTCTTGAATTCCTACTTGCCCTTTTTCTGTCTTTTCTCTAACAAATTTTCCCACCAAAATTAAAATCTTCCACCTTTTTCTGACAAACTTTACCTCTGAAATCAAATTCAGGTTTACTGCCTTTTCTTCAATGAACTTTCCCGCCAAAAATTCAAATTTCCTGCTCAAACCCACCAATCTGGGTTGAGAACCACTGTATATAAGAACAGATATTCACTACATAACTACTTCACCCTGAAGAAAGCCACGGAATAATGGCTGAAACATCGGTTCCACTTTTGAAGATGTGGCATGACCCGGAAACTGCAAAGACCATGATACTAGCCGTGGAAGCCTAAGAGAACATCTCTTTAAATATGTTTCTGAGAACATAACTTGGTCAGGAAAGAAAAGTGTGTGTATACTGAATATTCAAAAATCAAAACTTAGGAGCGTGTTTACTAAACCGCGGTAGTGGACTCCGTGCGATATCGGAGCCGTGGCCCCAATATTGCACGGAGTCCGCTACCGCGGTTTAGTAAACATGCCCCTTAGTTTCTTCCATCCCAACTCATTTACAGATATAGCGGTGGCAAAGCAGGTGGGGGCATTCATGCTTGTTAGCAAATTTTCAAAGAGAAAATACCTAGGTAATTTCTTTTTTGAAAATTCATATTACACAGGGACAAAAGTTCAGCATAGTTTGCTTCCAGGTGGCTTAGAGAAAATTGCTTTAAGAAGCCTGCCACTGCACATAGTACCACTCAGAAATAGATACAACTGTACATCCCTCTGTCCTGTGCAAAATACAATGATATCAGCAATGCATATTTCCCAAAGCTGACAGAGAAAATCAAAGATTGTTCTACAAAATAATGGGCGAGAAACACTTTCTGTAATCCTAGGAGAAAGTTTTGCTGTTATAACTGATCTATCTGGCATCTTGCCACTCAGCCTGCGACGACGTGGATTAGCACCAGCACCTGGTAACTATCTGCTATTATCCAGTTTATCTTTTGCAATTTTATTTTGATGTTAATATTATATTTATTTCTCTTTTTATTTTGTAGCCACTTTGTGTAATGTTTGGCAACAAAAGCAAGAATCCTAAATCTCTATGCATTCTTTATTCAGGTTATAATTGCATCATACCCCATAGTCCAGCAGGGGGAGCACCATCTAGTGGGCCTCTGCTTTCTCAGATAGGGTTGTGTCACCTCTGACTCCAGTCAAGACATTTGTAAACAACTGTGTATAAATCAAAAACATTGAGTGTGGGGGAAGAGGGTGGGCGTTTTACATGTAATACAGGAGCCATTGTGTGTGTGGAGGGGAGGGGAGGGGAGGAGAGAACTACAGGTAACAGGTTACATTGGTGTGGAAGAGAGGACAACACTGTACAGGTAATGCAGCATTAGATATGAATAGGGTACAGATATTGTGGTGATGAGAGTGACCAGGAAAGAATGGAAATAGAAGGAAATGGTACTTGTGCCTTTAAAACTACTGACAGCCAAGCTTTGCACAGAGGGAGAAAAACTACTTTGAAAAAAAGTCTAGCCAAGCCACGCCCTAGCTCTGACGAGGAGGAAGGCTTGCTTACTGATTACGAGCACATGTGCAAAGAGAAAGGTGTGGCAGGAAAGAAACAGGTTTTTAAACCCATCTCCAAACAGAGCACAAGGGAGAAGAGGAGAGAGAGCACACGGAGCTTACAGAGTTCCCAGAGGAGTTCTCAGCATGCACGGAGGAGTTCCCAGGAGGAAGAAAGTTCCCAGGAGGAAGAAGCTCAGAGGAGAGCTGAGAGCCACGAGGAGGCTGACCTCCAGTTGCTGAAGCCTGAAAGCAGAGAAGGAAGCACTCCATATCTGAGAAAAACTCCCAGACCTAAAGCCAGCAGACGGTTAGTTGGAAAGGCTACAAACCAGCTGGAACAGGTGCCGCTGTCCAATATCCAGGACACTATGCTGAAAGGTCCAACTGCTAGAAGGTGGGTGGATACGTTCCTTTGGGGAAAGAACCATAACCCAGCCACAAGCAGGGCAGTAAATGTGGACATAGTAGAGACTTTAAAGCAAGCATTAGAGGGAGGGAAAGCTCACTCCTCGAATGTAAATGTTCATGACCAGAAACAGAAGTTATGGAATGAGTTTTATGAATTCCTACAAGCCAGAAAATTTGAAGAAGCTGTTGAGTCCAGAGATAAGCCAGCCATAGTACCAGAACCTATGCAGATTGATTGCTGTGAGTCACAATCCATTCCAGAGGACTCTCTAATGGATTGCTCTCTTTGCTTTAAAGAAGCTTGAAAAACCTGTAAGCCGGGTTAAAAAGAAGGTTTTGAAAGAGAAGAAAATTACCTTTGCTGAAATTGCTTATAAGACTGTGCTGTGTTTTGCTTTATTGAAGATAACAGTTTTTGTTAAAGAGACTTGTGCTCAGTTTACCTTCAGTTCCCGTTTCCTTACTTTACTCTTGTGTTATTGGAGAAGTATCCATTGTGTTTGTGTGCCTAAACTTTAATGCATTTGGAAATCCAAATAAATATTCTTGTTTGCCTCAACCAATGGTTGCACAACTACAATTTGTCTTTGAAAGTGAATTATCAACTATAAGTCCCAGGGTGCATTGCTGGCGACAAAGAATAAAGTTGCATTTTGAGGACAGACAAAAGGCAGCCCATAGCTGTAAGCCTTAGGCCCAGGCTAGGGTCCCACAATATGGATAAAAGCGGATGGGTGCAAGGAGGGATACTGCAGGTAACAGGGGGCATCAAGAATGTGTGGGAGGAGACAGTGTGCAAGTAATGGGACAAGGGGTATGGGAGAAGGAGAGAGTGTGCACCCAATAAAAAAGATGGTAGGTATGTGGTGAGGAGAGTGAGAAGATGTCAGGTAACACAGGGTCATTGGGTGTATCTGGGGAAGGCTGGAAAACTACAAAATAAGAGGGGCCTTCAGATTTGAAGGAGTGGAAGTGTACAAGCGAGGTTGGAACATGGGAGAGTGAATGAGGAGGGGCTAGTATTCACATTAACAGCAGAAGAAAGCCACAAGAGGGGGGAGGGGAGGGAGGGTAACTTTTTGTAATAAGATTGGATAGGGGGAGAAAGAGGAAGAGGAAGGCTGAATGGATATTTTAAGTTCCTAAACATGATAAATAGGCTAGTGCCATTTATATGCAAAATGAGCCAGATCCTAGAAGGACCTGATTCTGCACTGTGGGAACAAGGCAGCCCCAGGGGTTCAGGATCTGGTCCTGGGAGATAGCCCAGCGTGCCCCTGCATCGCTGTGGGGAAGTCCTCCCCATGGTACAACCTGCCTGCAGCCTTGGAGGGCCCCTTTTCCCCACCCTGACAGGGACAGCCAGGGCCCAGATTGGGTGGCAGAGACTTGCCCTGCTCGCTGCCGTTGCCTCTTGGGGGGGCTGGCTGGCTGGCTAATCCAAAGCGGTGTCCAGTGCTTACTCCTCCTCCAAGGTGGAATATGTTGGCCATCCCCCTCGGCAATCCATGGATGTACAGGGCCCTGTATGTCTGGAGGTCGGTCCCGCCCATGCTTCACCCCATGTCGCCCCCATCCCCCTCAGCATGCACAGAGGCGGCATACGGTGAAGCCGGATAATGGGCTGGATGTCCTGCCGGGACATCCAGCCCCGCTATTCGCCTTCCTGGATCAGGCCCAATATGTAACTTTCTCCATTTATCCCTGCAATCATCTCCTCTGCCCCCTACGCCATGTCTTCCTCCATTTCTCACTTTAATAAACCCTACTTGCCTTTGCTCTTTATCTCTCTTCTTTTAAGAAGGAGAAACAAGAAAAGGAGAGGGCGCAAGGCTACACAGATGGGGGGGGGGGGGAGGGGGAGGGGGAGGGGGGCGGGAAGGGAAGAGCCGAAAAGGGTATTTTTTTCAGCCTCATTTCCCAGTATCTGAAAAAGCTCAAAAACTAATTTTGAACAATTATATGTTCCATTTTCTAAAATTAGCTGCACTCGGCCAGAATCCCTTCCGGCAGGAGGGATTCTATCAGTCCACTGCTGATTTCATTGGGATTTAAATAAAAAAAAAAAACCCCTTGATTTCAGCAACAAAACAGAATTCAGGAGAAAGGCAAGAGAGAGAAGAAATGGGAAGGAGGAAACAGGGTTGTTGGAAAGGGTAGGTGACATAAGCAGTTGCCTGGGTAGGAGGGAGAGCTGATGCACCATGTAAACATGCATGGCTGTGTCAGAACAAGTGGAGGTTCCTGCTGTCACCACCACTGTTCAGGATTGCCAATGAGGGCAGATGAAAGCAAAAAAGCACAGCTACTATGTGATTCAGTTTTTGGAGGGGGACGTTTGGTCCGTTCCAGAACAGTGTGGCAATTGTAGCCCCTGCTTCCATAATTGATTAGTATCACAAGTAGCGGAACATAACCGGATGGATTTAGCCGAAATCCAGGTCTGTCCTAAAGACTTCCTTCTTGAACTGGGTTACTTAATGATTCTTTCTTTTACATACTACCAGAATGGAGAACAAAACCAAGGATACTATAATGCCTCGGTATCGTTTCATGGTACGAAGGCACCTTGAATATTGTGTGCAGTTCTGGTCACCATATCTTAAAAAGGATATAGCTGAATTAGAAAAGGCACAGAGAGCCACCAAAATGGTAAAGGGGATGGAAGGATACCCTATGAGGAGAGGCTTAAAAGGTTAGGGCTCTTTAACTTGGGAAAAGAGATGGCTGAGGGGGATATCATAGAGATCTATAAATTAATGAAATGGAGTAGAACGGGTAAATGTAGATCAGTTGTTTGCTCCTTCAAAAAGTAAAAAGACTAGGGGACACTCAATGAAGCTACACTGTAGCCTATTTAGGACTAATAAGAGAAAATATTATTTTTCACTCGAATAATCAAACTCTGGAATTTGTTACCAGAGGATGTAGTAAAAGCTGTTAGTGTACCTGGGTTTAAAAAAAAGGTTTGGACAAATTTCAGGAGGAAAAATCCATAAACCATTAATTAAAGAGGACCAGGGAAATCCACTGCTTATCCCATGATAAGCATTGTGGAATCTGTGTACCTTTTTGGGAACCTGCCAGATACCTGTGACCTGGATTGGCCATTGTTAGAAACAGGATACTGGGCTTGATGGACGTTGGTCTGACCCAGTATGGCATTTCTTACGTTCTTATGTAATACCTCATTCTGCTCAGACCCCTGCTAAATACAGAACAAGGGATTAGAAATTAGAAATAGAAAAGCACAGACAAACATTGAACTGGAAACCCCCAAGAAAAGAGATTCTGCAGCACAGTCCTAGCTGAGAAAGCCCCAGGTAAGTGAAACATGAATTACCTTCTTCCGCACCAGTTGCCCAAGAGCGCATGGTTCGGAAGAAGGTATCCTTGAAGGATACTACCAAAAGCAGAGAGGTCCCAAAAAAGAGTAAAGTAGCCCAAATGTCCTTGAGTATGGTGCAGACAGAGCGTAAAGATTCCAAATTACCCATGCCTACCATAGCCAGATTAATATGAATAAAATACAGTCTCTAAAATGCTTGTATGCAAATGCTAGATGTCTAAACAATAAGATGGGAGAGTTAGAATATATAGCACTAAATGAAAGGTTAGATATGATTGGAATTTCAGAGACATGGTGGAAGGAGGACAACCAGTGGGACACTATGATACATGGGTACAAACTACAGTATATCGTAATGATAGAACTGATCAAATTGGTGGAGGGGTTGCGCTCTATGTTAGAGAGGGCATTTAGTCAGAAAGGATTAAAGTTTTGCAGGAAACAAAATTTGCTGTAGAATCTCTATGGATTGAAATTCCATGTATGAAGGGGAAGGCGATGGCAGTTGGGGTGTACTGTCAATTGCCTGGCCAGAATGAGCAAATGGATGATGAAATGCTCAAAGAAATCAAGGAAGCTAACAAAGGTCACAGCACAGTAATATTAATGGGCAATTTCAATTACCCCGGCATCGACTGGGTCAGTGTCACAGCAGGACATACTAGGGAGATAAAGTTCCTAGGTGAAATAAATGACTGCTTCTTGGAGCAGCTGGTTCATGAACCGACCAGAGGGGAAGCCATATTGGACCTAGTCCTTAGTGGAACATCAGATCTGGTGCAGGAGATAAGGGTGTTGGGGCCACTTGGCAATAGTGATCATAGCATGATCGCGTTTGATTTAATTAGTGGAGGAGGGATAGTAAGGAAATCCACAGTACTACCTTTTAACTTTCGAAAGGGAGACTATGATAAAATGAGGAAAACAGTTAAGAAAAAACGAAAAAGAGCGGTTGCAAAGGTTAAAGACTTACATCAAGCTTGGGTGTTGTTTAAAAATACTATCCTGGAAGCCCAGACCAGCTGTATTCCACGCATTAAGAAAAGTGGAAGAAAGTCCAAAAAACTGCCAGCATGGTTTAAAGGTGAGGTCGGAGAGGCTGTTGCTGCCAAAAAAGCATCTTTCAGGAAATGGATAAAAGAGCCAAATGATGAAAACTGGAAATAGCACAAGCACTTGCAAGATAAATGCAAAGCATTGATAAGGCAGGCAAAGCGAGAATTTGAGAAGAAACTTGCTAGGGAAGCAAAAATGCAAAATAAAGATTTTTTCAAGTACATTCGTAGCAAAAAGCCTGTGAGAGAGTCAATTGGACCGTTAGATGATAGAGGGGTAAAAGGGGCAGTAAGAGGAGACAATGCTATAGCGGAGAGACTGAATGAATTCTTTGCTTCGGTCTTTACTGAGGAAGATGTAGGGATGTTACCCAAGACTGAAGTGGTATTTAAAGGTGATACTGCAGAGGAATTGAGAGAAATATCGCTACACCGGGAAGATGTATTAAAACTATTTGATAAACTGAATAGTAGCAAATCACCTGGACCAGATGGTATACATCCAAGGGTGTTGAAAGAACTGAAATATGAGATTGCAGACCTGCTATTAGTAATCTGTGAACTTTCATTAAAATCCTCTGTAATACCTGAAGATTGGAGGATCGCCAATGTAACACCATTTTTTAAAAAGAGTCCCAGGGGTGATCCGGGAAACTACATACCGGTGAGTCTGACGTCAGTACCAGGAAAAATGGTAGAAACCATCATAAAAAACAAAATTACTCAGCATGTAGATAGTCATGGCCTAATGGGAGACAGCCAACATGGCTTTAGACAAGGAAGATCTTGTCTTGCTAATCTGTTATGTTTTTTTGAAGGTGTGAATAAACAGGTAGACAAAGGTGTGTCGGTTGATATAGTGTATCTGGACTTTCAGAAAGCCTTTGACAAGGTCCCTCATCAGAGACTTTTGGCAAAACTAAAAAGTCATGAGATAGGAGGCAATGCACTATTGTGGATCAGGAACTGGTTAAAAGACAGGGCTAAATGGAAAAAGGTGAATAGTGGAATACCTCATGGATCTGTACTGGGTCCGCTGCTTTTTGACATATTCATAAATGGCCTGGAAAAGGGAATAACTAGTGAGGTTATCAAATTTGCAGATGACACAAAACTGTTTAAAGTTGTTAAAACCCAAGGGGATTGCGGAAAACTGAAGGAGGATCTGGATAAATTGGAAGACTGGGCATCCAAATGGCAGATGAAATTTAATGTGGACAAGTGCAAAGTTATGCACCTAGAAAGAACAACCCACACTATGGTTACACGATGCAAGGTTCCACATTGGGAACCACCACCCAGGAAAAAGATTTAGGCGTCATCGTGGATAACATGTTAAAACCCTCCGCCCAGTGTGCAGCGGCGGCCAAGAAAGCAAATAGAATACTAGGTATCATAAGGAAAGGAATAGAAAATAAAACAAAGGATATTATAATGCCTCTATATCGTTCCATGGTACTACCGCACCTTGAATATTGTGTGCAATTCTGGTCACCGTATCTTAAAAAGGATATAGCGTTATTAGAAAAGGTACAGAGAAGAGCCACCAAAATGGTAAAGGGGATGGAAGGCTACTCCTATGAAGAGAGGCTACAAAGGTTAGGGCTCTTCAACCTGGAAAAGAGACAGCTGAGGGGAGATATGATAGAGGTCTATAAATTAATGAATGGAGTGGAACAGGTAAACATAGATCAATTGTTTACGCTATCAGAATATAGAAAAACTAGGGGACATGTAATGAAGCTACAGGGTAAACTATTTAAGACAAATAAGAGAAAATATTTTTTCACTCAACGTGTAATCAAACTCTGGAATTTGTTACTGGAGGATGTAGTAAAGGCTGTTATAGCTGGGTTTAAAAAAAGGTTTGGACAAGTTCCTGGAGGAAAGGTCCATAAACCATTATTAAAAAGGGACCCAGGATATCAATGCTTGACCCAATACAAGCATTGTGGAACCTGTGTCTCTTGGGGATACTGCTAGGTACGTATGACCTAGATTGGCCACTGTTGGAAACAGGATACTGGGCTTGATGGACCTTGGTCTGACCCAGTATGGGAGATCTTATGTTCTTATGTACCACTGTAGAAATTGGTAAAAGGGGCAACTTCTGGAAAGTGGTGTGCATAAATACACATAGCATAGGAAATATGATTGCAGATGTTGAGGCTTTAATGGGAGAGGCTGACTTGGATTTAGTGGCAGGTTACAGAGACATGGCTCAAGGACAACCATGACTGGAATGTAATTATACCAGGCTATACTTTATTCAGGAAGGACAGGATAGGAAGAAGGGGAGGAGTGGCACTATATGGTATGTAAAAAATAATATTAAAGCTATAGAATTATAGGCCTTAAAAGGGAGCGAGGAAGCACTGTGGGTTAAACTAGAAAGAGGGAAAGGAAATCCATTTGCATTGGTGTGATATACAGATCTCCTTCACAGAGAGAAGTGGATGGAGATTTTTTTTATTTATGCATTTTCACAAAATAACAAGCAAAGAAAATATACTTACAGTCAAACCTTGCTTAACGAGAACCTCACATAATGAGTGATTCACATAACGAGCAAAAGAAAATGTAAAAAATGACTCCCTTAATGAGCAATGTTTCGCATAACGAGTGACGAGGAGACAATGTGACGTCACATGCAGGATCCTGCCTGCATCTCGGCTATCAGTCTGTGTTTAGCGCTTGTTTAGCTAGTATCTTACTGTCGCTTGTGAAAGTTGTATTCAGACACATTATTGTGTATTTTTTTAGTGCAAAGTTTAAGCATGCTTACACGTTTGTCCATAAAGAAAATGCCGCAAGAAGACAGGGGTAAGAGAAGAAAAATCAACGTAGAAGTCAAACGCCAAATCATTGAGAACGAGGTGTGAGCGTGGCTGACCTAGCATGCACATACTTTGGTCTACATCAATGATTTGCACTATTCTCATAAACAATAAGGCAGTAGCTATGTACACTACAAATTTATTTAATGATAATGCTGTGTCTCATTTTGAAGCATAGGCAAAAACAAATATCTCTAGACAACTTTCTTGTAAAAAGGGATGTATTATAAATAAATAAATTGCATTATTATAAATTTGATTATTTTTTTTTCGGAATGGAATGCATTATCCTATTTTATATTGATTCCTATGGAATTTGTTTTTCGCTTAACGAGTGTTTTGCATTTCGAGTAAGATGCGGGAACAAATTATGCTCGTTAACCGAGGTTCCACTGTATTTAGAAAAGTGGGTTATCAAAGAAAAGATCCAAATATAAGCATGATCTACAATTTATTTATTTATTTAAAAGTATTGGGGGGCGGAGCCTGATGTCCAGCGGGTTAGACGCTTTGCGCTGAAGCTCCCGAGGGGCCTACTCAGAATCCTGACTTAATACCTACATTAACTTGATATTTTGCTCCGAACTTACCGGGGTGCCTCGGGGGAGATGGCGGCCCATAAACCAGCGCGCTTAGACTTCGGATCTCCATCTTCTTCACACGGAAAACGTTCCAAGACAGAGCTGCCTTCCCCACAAAAGATGGTGCCATTTCGGGATAACCCCGAAATGCAACAGGAGATCTTGGAGGAAATACGTGGTGTGAAGGAACTGGTGCAGTCTAACGGAGAAGCGCTCCGAGCCATGAGAGAAGATTTTGGTGTGCTTCAGGATCGTTTTGACGGTCTTTCATTACGGCAGGACAATATGGCGGGGGTCCTCGACTCGCACGTGGTGCGCTTGGTGAAACTGGATGAGGCTGAGCGTCAGATACAGAATCTACAAAAAGAGTTAGAGGATAGCAATAATCGAGCCCGTCGCAACAATGTCAGGCTCATTGGTGTACCGGAGGGCGCGGAAGCAGGAGATATGAGAGAATTCCTGGTCAAAACTCTTCCCTCCTTGCTGAAGATTACTTTTCACAGAGATCTGGAAATTGACCGAGCACACCGTGTTCCTACCAGCATGGCGCTCAATCGGACGACCCCCCGGCCCATCATTTTTCGTCTACTGAGATATCAGCAAGTTGAGCAAATTCTAAATGCTGCCCGGGCGAATCGTCATTTGGAGTTTGAAAATCATAAAGTCTCCTTCTTCCCTGACCTGGCTAAGCCCACAGCTGACCGTCGGAAGAGACTCCTTGCTTTTCGACCTCGACTTCAACAGTTACAGGCTCGCTTCGGCATCTTATATCCAGCGAAGCTTAGAGTGACTCTCCATAACCAAACTCGTACCTTCGAAGATCCTGATCTGCTAGCAACATTTCTAGCTTCTAAAGAAGCAGACCAGATGCGCTAACCCAACAGCTTGGATGGAATCCGCTGGAACTGTCCGCCATTTTGAATGGCCCGATGCGGTGATTGCTGCCTGAAACGGAGACTGCCTGGACTTTCTTTCTCTTTATATATACCTTATTGGTCTCCTTTCTTTCCACGATGAGATCCTTGGTTAGTTTCGGAGCCTTCGGAGCCTGTATAGCACTGTAGGATTTATGTATCAATTCAGGCCTTCTCTGGGGTTTCTCCCCGCAGACATCAGGCCGCCAGTGATTTCTGGGGTTTTGCTTCTTCTCTAGGCACTCCGGTGCTTATTTTGTTATAAGGGGCGCTTCATGGTTTTCCTTAGTTTAAATTCCTATCATGTTGTTTCTGCAGTCATTTACTGGTACTATGAGCGACATTGTGTACCTCTGTGCGCTATTATGTTTCTTTTTCAGATTGTTTAACTATTTGGCATTGCTTTATGTACGTTATCACTACTGACTGTAAAAGGCATCAATAGTCCATTCCAAGGAGGGACAATCCCTAGCTCTCTTAATCATGATTATTCTGAGTTAGTGTTTTCTCAGGAGGCCCATTTACTGGGCATAGCTATTTTCTATCTCCTTTATTACGAAATACTGGAAATTGGCTCCCATCTGAACCTCAATGATTGGTGGAATTATGTCCATTTTACTGTAATTATGAGCAACTACCTCGTCTGTCAATCACTTCCACTTAAGCCCTTCACTGCTTGTTTAACAGGAAGGTGTTCCATGATTATGTTCTAACTGCTAACTGCTCTCATTTGGCTGTTTACTTTGTATACATTTCTGCCACAGGATCAGCCTGTATCATCAATACCATTTCTGCTTGTTTGCTGTACAATAACTGTTGTGTGTAAGCGCTTATGTGATGACTCTTATTAGTTTAGAGAAGAAGCATAGGGGTGGGGGGTACTTGGGGTTGTTTTCTTATTGTATGTGTGTGTTTGTATCTTTTGGTGTGTTGTTACTTTTGTTTGTTGTAAAATGAAAATAAACGTCTTAAAAAAAATAAAAGTATTTCTATACCGCCTTCTCCTTCAATCAAGGCGGTCTCCACAGCAAACAATTATAAGAGTGGTTCAAGTGTGTTCATGCAGTGATATAGGAAGTGTGTTTGTGGTGGTGTATATTAGATTCTTGTTGAGCTATTTACATCATGCGCTATTATACATTCTTATGTACAAGGGTCAGGGGAGGGGGGTTGGTCTTTTGTTCTTGTTTGGTGAGTGGATCATGTGATGTGTCCATAGTGTTCAACGAATAGTGTTGTCTTAAGCTGCTTCCGAAAGTCTTTGAGGTCTGTTGTTAGTCTTAGTTCGTCTGGGAGGGTGTTCCAAATTGCTGGTGCAGCCAGGGAAAGAGCTTGTTCCGCATGTCCTTGCGGGCCTTGGTGAGGTCTTTTGGGGTGTTAACACGATTGGAAGTGCCTCTCCTCCTTGGTTGTGTGCTTCTGTCAGGTTGTATGAGTGTTTGTAGGCTTGTACAATGATTAACATAAGGAAATAACATAAAGACTCCCCATCCACCAGCCCACAAAAAAAGATCCAAGTGAAGGCCCAAAACTCGCCCTACTTAAACAAGGAACAAGAAACATAAAAGGCAACAATGCACTGACTCAAATAGCCAATATATCTTAAGGTGCAGGTAGAATTCCAACATTCCCCGCTCCAGGAGCCCCAAGCGCATTTATAAAGGAAATAAGTTGCGAAGGAAATAAAAAAAATATATGCCTGCCCCTGAAGTTTAATATAGCACTTGCATGGGTATTTCAAGAAAAATAAACCCCCTAGCTGAAGAACCCTCAGCTGCAGGACAAGAAACTCGTCTGTGGCGTTGGGTCTCCATTGCCAAATCGGGAAACATCCTAACCAAACAACCCTTGATATGTACATTATGTTTCCGAAAGAACATATAAAGCAGCCATTTCTTATCTGATTTAAGGGTGAAAATTATTAAACATGTTGTCGGAACTATAACATCTGAATCTGAGCTTTCTAACAAATGGGAAATATTCAGTACATCTGCCATCTGTGGGCCAGAGATCTTTTGTCCCGTGGTAAATAAGCTTTTACTAGAGGAGGGCACGACTCGGATGGAACCTCCAACACCTCTACAAAATATTGCTTAACCATATCTTTAGCAGTACATAAGAACATAAGAACATAAGATATGCCATACTGGGTCAGACTGAGGTCCATCAAGCCCAGTATCCTGTTTCCAACAGTGGCCAATCTAGGTCATACGTACCTAGCAGTTTCCCCAAAAGACACAAGTTCCGCAATGCTTGTACTGGGTCAAGCATTGATATCCTGGGTCCCTTCTTAATAATGGTTTATGGACCTTTCCTCCAGGAACTTGTCCAAACCTTGTTTAAACCCAGCTACACTAACAGCCTTTATTACATCCTCCGGTAACAAATTCCAGAGTTTGATTACACGTTGAGTGAAAAAATATTTTCTTTTATTAGTCTGAAATAGTTTACCCTGTAGCTTCATTGCATGTCCCCTAGTCTTTCTATATTCTGATAAGGTAAACAATCGATCTACGTTTACCCGTTCCACTCCATTCATTAATTTATAGACTTCTATCATATCTCCCCTCAGCCGTCTCTTTTCCAGGTTAAAGAGAAGATCTAGGAAAGTCAACCAGGCGCAAATTTGCCATACGTGAGCAACTGTCCAACTTAGATCTTGCAGCATTGCAATCTTTAAGAAAGGCCTCCGACTGCTGTTCCAATCAGTCGACCCGAGAAGAAAGGGCTTTCACCGTAGTCTGAAGATTTTCAATACGCTGAGCATTCTCAGAACAGCTCAAGGAAAGTTCCTGAGTTTTACCCTGCAGAACCTCTATTTGGGGAGTAATCGCTTCCCCCAGCAACTTAATAGCATTCCAGATTGCTTCAAGTGTAAAAAGTGGTGATCTTTGTAATGTAAAGGTAAAAGAAGGAGAAGTACCCATCTCAATAGCCATGAGCTCTAGGGATTCCATAGGACCTGAAGGAATGGGAGCAGAAGAAGCAGCTTCCCCTGCAGTTGAAATTCCTCTTGACAGCTCATCTCGCGTATGCTATACCCGGTGAGGATTCAAAAAGCAACTGAGAACTTCCATCGAGCGACTCCAGGTGAGGGTCCAAAGCAGCCCCGATCTCCGAGGTTCCAGGGGTCACTGCGTCAGCAGGGGCAAAAGATCACTACCCAAGGGAGACTGTGAGGGAGAGCTCTCGATCAGCCTCTCAAACAAGAAATCTGCACCCCTTTGCTCAACCAGCTGTGGTCCCCGATGCATGAAAGGATCCAAAGGACCGAAGGAAACCACTGAAGAAGAAGGCAGGTTAGTCTGAGGCAACTTTGCCTGCCTAACTTTCCTTTTTTAGCCCATTCAGAATGTGCATCAGAGCCTGAGATTCAGCACACTGCCATCTTGGATCCCCGAAGTCGACGGAGGTTTAATAGAAGACATATGCAGTATTGCCATGAAAAGAGAAGTGCTGCTGATAGGTGATTTCAATATGCTGGATGTTGATTGGCACATCCCTGCTGCAGTGTCATCTAGAAGTAAGGAGATCCTAGATTCTCTACAGGGAGAACTATTCAAGCAGCTAGTAAACCCACATGTAAACCCACAGAACCCACATGTAAAGGGGTCATACTGGCTTTGGTGCTTACCAATGGGTAAAGTGTTTCTGATATCATAGTGGGAAATCATTTCACATCCAATGATCACCAGATGGTGAGGTTCAGTATTAGGATTAAAATCCATTCATAAAGAAGGGTTTTGGACTTTAGGAAAACCAACTTTGCCAAGATGGGACAATATCTCAAGGAGTTGTTAGTAGGATGGGAACAGCTGGGGGATGTAGAAAAGCAATGGGCAAAACTTAAAAGGGGATGTTTTAAGGGCAAACAAACCTTTTTGTTAGAAAGTTAAATAAATGCAAAAGGAAAATGAGGTCACCATGGTTCTCAAAAGAAGTAGCTGAAAAGGAGAAGAAAAAGAGGGTGGCTTCATAAAATACCAGAGAGAGGAAGACAAGCATCAATATTTGGAAAAACTTAAAGCCAGGAAAGTAGTCTGGAAAGCAAAGATACAAAAAGAAGAAGAAATAACCAATGCAATAAAATGGGGAGATAAGACATTTTTTAGATATGTTAGTGAGAGGAGGAAGGGCAATAGTGGTATTGACAGACTCAAGGGTAAAGGGGAGGAATATGTAGAAGCTGATGTGGATGAAGCGGAATTACTTAACAAATATTTTTGTTCTGTGTTCACAGATGAAGGGCCAGGAGCAGGACCTCAAAAACACTCACAAATAGGAACTGAAGCGAAAGGGATCTTGAACAATTTTTCAGAAGACTCTGTTCATGAGGAACTAGCTAAACTAAAAGTAGACAAAGCAATGGGACCGAATGGGACCGAATGGGATGCATCCAAGAATATTGACGGAACTTAGGGACATTCTAGTGGCTCCACTAACTGACCTTTTCAATGCTTCTTTAGAGTCTGGAGTGGTCCCAGAGGACTGGAGAAAAGCATATGTGGTCCCTTTAAACAAAAGCAAAAGTAAGGATGAGGTTGAGAACTATAAGCAGGTTAGTCTAACCTCTGTGATGAAATGCTGCTAAAACAGAGGATAGTGAGGTTTCTGGAGTCCAATGGACTGCAGGATCCAAGGCAGCATGGGTTTACCAGGGGCAGGTCTTGTAAGACAAATCTGATTGATTTCTTTGACTGGATGACTAAGGAGTTGGACTGAGGGAGAACCCTAGATGTGATATACTTAGATTTCACTAAAGTCTTTTACACCGTTCCGCACAAGCGACTTTTAAACAAATTGAGCACCCTAGGAATGGACTCTAAAGTGACGGCCTAGGTTAGACATTGGTTGAGTGAGGAGAAGGATGTGATCAGTGATGTGCCACAAGGATCTGTCCTTGGTCCGATTCTTTTTAACATCTTTGTAAGTGATATTGCAGAAGGGCTGTTGGGTAAGGGTTGCCTTTTGATGAATGATGCCAAAATCTGCAATAGAGTAAACACCAGGAAAGAGTAGATACTAGGAGAAGGGATCTAGCTAAGCTTGAAGAATGGTCAAGAATTTTGCAGCTCAGATATAATGCTAAAAAATGCAGAATCATGCATTTTGGCTGCAAAAATCCAAGGGAGTGGTACAGTGTAGGAGGTGTAGTACTTTTGCCCACGACAGAAGAGTGAGACCTGGGCGTGATTGTTTCTGATGATCTTAAAGTGGCTAAACAGGTAGCAAAGGTGACAGCGAAAGCCCAGAAGGATGCTTGGTTGTATAGGGAGAGAAATGGCCAGCCAAAAAAAAGGAGGTAATAGTGCCTCTGTGCCAGTGCCTGGTGTGATTTCATTTGGAGCATTGTGTGCAATTCTGGAAACCACACCTTTAAAAAGATATAAAGAGGATGGAGTCGGTGCAGAGGGTGGCTACTAAAATGGTTAATGGTCTTCATTATAAAGCATATGGGGAAAAACTTAAAGATCTTAATATGTATCCGTTAGAAAAAAGGTGGGATAGAGGAGATAAGATAGAGGTGTTTAGTACCTCCATGGCATAAATACACAAGAAGAGAGCCTCTTTTGATGGAAAGCAAGCTCTGCTACAAGGGGACATAGGATAAGGGTGAAAGGGGATAGACTCAGGAATAATATGCGAAAATATTTATTTATTATTTATTTATTATTTGGACAGCTTTTATATACCGCTGCTTCCAAGGATCAGCAGCGGTTTACATTATAACAAACAGAACAGATACATTGAACTTTAAGAACTAGGAACATTTTACATTATAACAAATCAAATATCAATACAATTGATTCAGAACTTTATGAGTTAGTTTACATTATTACAGGTATTACATTATTACAGGTATTGTATAATGCAATACTAGTATAGATGTATTACGGTATAACATAACATTATTGAACTATATTACAAATAATAGTTTATTAATGTAATTGATTCAGTTTAAGGAGGTTGGGAAGCTATACCTGTTTCTCCATTGGTGTAGTATTGTGTGAATAGATGGGTTTTTAGTGTTTTCCTGAATGTTAGAAGATCTTTTGTTTATATTAGTTGATCTGGTAGATTGTTCCACAGTATCGGAGCAACTAGCGAAAAGGCACTGTTACTTGTTGAGTGTTTAGATTTTCTTTATTTATTTATTATTTCTTTATTTATTCTTTATTTTCTTATTTCTTTACAGAAAGAGTAGTAGATGCATGGAATAGTCTTACAGTGGAGGTAGTGGAGACGAGGACAATAACTGAATTCAAGAAAGCATGGGACAAACACAGAAGATCTCTAAAGGAGAAAAAAATGGGACTATAGTAGTTGATATGGAAGGGCAGATTGGACAGGCCATATGGTCTTTCTGCCATCATGTTTCTATGTTTCTAAATGCAATTCCTCCTAGTTTGCAGAATAAAAAGATAATCAGACATGCACAAAAATCAGAAGGAGCATATGTGATGGAAGGTGAAATACTAATGTGCATGAACCAGAAAGAGATTTGGAGTGATAGTGTCAAATGATTTCAGAGTAGCAACATAATGTGTGAAGATGTTGGCCTGAGCCTAAGGAATGCTGGGTGCATAGGGAGAGGTGTAACTAGCAGATAAAAAAGTGCTCATGACTCTAGAGGTCATTGGGGGGGGGGGGGCCTGTTACCCTGTTCTGTTCAGGAGGTCATCCCAAAACAAGGCAACAAAAATAGTGTTGGATCTGCAGCAAAAATCATAGGAGATGAGACAGAAAGACCAGTGGAGTAGCCTAATGGTTAGAGTGTTAGCCTAAAGCCAGGTCAGCCAGGGTTTGAATCCCACTGTGGCTTCTTGAGATCTTGGCAAATCACTTAACCCTTCATTACCTCAGGTACAAACTTAGATTGTAAGTCTTCCAGGTACAACAAAATACCTATTATACCCAAATGTAACTTGCCTTGAAGATGTGAGCTAAATCTAATTCCCTAAATATGTATAAGTTAGAAGAGAAATGGGGTGAAGTTTTAAATATCTCTATTAATGCACAAGAAGCAAACCTCTTTTAAGGGAAAAGAAACTAGAGAACTAAGGGTCATCATATAACATCCCAAGAGGACAGGATTTGGAACAATGCCAGGAAATACCTTTTTGCAGATATGGTGAAGGATATCTGGAATAACCCCTTGGAGAAAGTGATGGAGAGAAAATACATTAATGGAATCCAGAAGTATGTGATATAGACAGATGCCACGGTGATGGGAATAAGGCACTGAGTAATCCACCTAGAGGGAAGAACGCCAGAAAGGCACTGATTATAAAAATGTCAGTTCTAAACAATTATTCTGCAAATTGGTTGAAGGAGAAGATTCAGCACAAGCACTGGCAAGTTAAATGCAAGGCATTGATAAAGCAGGCAAAGAGAGAATTTGAGAAGAAACTTGCTATGGAAGCAAAAACGCATAATAAAGACTTTTCAAGTACTTTCATAGCAAAAAACCTGTGAGAGAGTCAGTTGGACCATTAGATGATAGAGAGGTAAAAGGGGCAGTAAGAGGGACAAGGCTATAGCGGAGAGACTGAATGAATTCTTTGCTTTGGTCTTTACTGAGAAAGATGTAGGGATGTTACCCATGACTGAAGTGGTATTTAAAGGTGATACTGCGGAAGAATTGAAAGAAATATTGCTACACCGGGAAGATGTATTACAACTATTTGATAAACTGAAGAGTAGACAATCACCTGGACTGGATGGTATATATCCAAGGGTGTTGAAAGAACTGAAATGTGAGATTGCAGACCTGCTATTAGTAATCTGTGAACTATCATTGAAATCATCTTTAATACCTGAAGACTGGAGGATAGCCAATGTAATGTCAATTTTTAAAAAGGGTTCCAGGGATGATCCAGGAAACTACAGACCGGTGAGCCTGACATCAGTACCAGGAAAAATGGTAGAAACCATCATAAAGAACAAAATTACTCAGCATGTAGATAGTCATGGCTTAATGGGAGACAGCCAACATGGCTTTAGACAAGGAAGATCTTGTCTTACTAATCTGTTATATTTTTTTGAAGGTGTGAATAAACAGGTAGACAAAGGTGAGTCGGTTGATATAGTGTATCTGGACTTTCAGAAAGCCTTTGACAAGGTCCCTCATCAGAGACTTTTGGCAAAACTAAAAAGTCATGGGATAGGAGGTGATATGCTACTGTGGACCAGGAAATGGTTACAAGATAGAAAGCAGAGGGTAGGGCTAAATGGCCACCAGGGATCTGTGCTGAGTCTGCTGCTTTTTGACATATTCATAAATGACCCAGAAAAGGGAATAACGAGTGAGGTTATCAAATATGCAGATGACACAAAACTATTTAAAGTTGTTAAAACCCATGAAGATTATGGAAAATTGCAAGAGGATCTTGATAAATTGGAAGACTGGACATCCAAATGGCAGATGAAATTTAATGTGGACACATGCAAAGTTATGCACCTAGGAAAGAACAAACCAAACTATGGTTACACGACGCAAGGTTCCACATTGGGAACAACCACCCAGGAAAAAGATTTAGGCGTCATCGTGGATAACATGTTAAAACCCTCCGCCCAGTGTGCAGCGGTGGCCAAGAGAGCAAATAAAATTCTAGGTATCATAAGGAAAGGAATGGAAAATAAAACAAAGGATATTATAATGCCTCTATATCGTTCCATGGTGCAACCCCACCTTGAATATTGTGTGCAATTCTGGTCGCCGTATCTTAAAAAAGATATAGCGTTATTAGAAAAGGTAGAGAAGAGCCACCAAAATGGTAAAGGGGATGGAAGGATACTCCTAAGAAGAGAGGCTAAAAAGGTTAGGGCTTTTCAACCTGGAAAAGAGATGGCTGAGGGGAGATATGATAGAGGTCTATAAATTAATGAATGGAGTGGAACGGCTAAACGTAGATCGATTGTTTACATCATCAGAATATAAAAAGACTAGGGGACATACAATGAAGCTACAGGGTAACCTATTTAAGACTAATAAGAGAAAATATTTTTTCACTCAACGTGTAATTAAACTCTAGAATTTGTTACCAGAGGATGTAGTAAAAGTGTAGCTGGGTTTAAAAAAGGTTTGGACAAGTTCCTGGAGGAAAGGTCCATAAACCATTATTAAAAGGGACGCGGGATATCACTGCTTGACCCAATACAAGCATTGAGGAACCTGTGTCTTTTGGGGAAACTGCTAGGTACGTATGACCTAGATTGGCCACTGTTGGAAACAGGATACTGGGCTTGATGGACCTTGGTCTGACCCAGTATGGCATATCTTATGTTCTAAGTAC
The DNA here is from genome assembly GCA_033557465.1 of Ichthyophis bannanicus. Lineage (NCBI taxonomy): Eukaryota > Metazoa > Chordata > Amphibia > Gymnophiona > Ichthyophiidae > Ichthyophis > Ichthyophis bannanicus. Next base: position 148,381,595 of record CM066042.1, read on the forward strand.
CAAGCAATGTAGTTAGAGACAAGAAAACGTGGCAGAAAGATGCAGAAATATTTTCTATCATATTGGAAGGCATAGGCCTGTTTAAAAGAAATTTCCAAATACACCTTGACATGTTGTCTATACATGTTACATCTTATGAACTCCAGAAGGAAGCTCTCTGGCCAAATGTAAGTACTGTTTATGTTTACGAGTTTATTAGCATTTCGTATACCGATTTTCTTTATATAGGCAAAATGGTTTACAATGATATACAATCAAGTGTAGGAAAAGAATGCCGAATACTACTGACAGGAAAGGCGAGAGTGAGAAGATCAGAAGGTACAGTCAAATAAGTCTATGATGCATGTTAACCATTAATCTGAGAGAATGCGATCATACTCCTTATACCCTGGCTTAGGAATGAGGTTCATTGCTCTCATGGTATGTGCAAAACTAAATAACACATTCAAAGAAAAAAAATCACCAGAAAAAAAAGGCTTAAATATATTCACGGATATATAATCTACTTCAACCAATATAAATTAAACTATTGCGAGGGGAAAGGACCTCACAAACATCCTTCAGGGAATTAAAAGCCACATAGCTTCTCTCAGGAGTCTCATTAGCCCCTGGATTCATCTTCATAGGTCATAAAAGCCCCTTGTTCTAAAGTGATACAACCTAATAATTGCTTCAGCTACCATAAAAAATGATTTTATTAAAAAAAACCATTCACATAAACTTATCGGATAACTGGTTGATTGAAATTAGCACACTTATATCCAAGGATAGCAGACATGACGTGGCCATGTTTCGCAGGTCAGCTGCATCAGGAATGTGTATCAAAGAAGGGTCAGTGAGCCACCACTATAAATTAAAATGGATATACAACAATTAAAAAGGTTTTTACTAACAAAAATTCTTAGAAAATCATTTAATAATATAAATGGATACTGTCATCTACTTACTGTTGCTACCATTGACAACACACCTTGTGATTTCTTGGAATTAATCCATTCTCCAAACTCCTCTGAGAAGATCTATTCCTTAGTTTTTCTAGAGCTAATACTGGCCAGGGAGGAACTGGAAACTATATGACATCCCACACTATGTGCTGTCACTATTTCACCCTTGTCTCAATCATTAAAAGAACATGGTATAATCAACTTCAGCATTAAGACCACCAGGATACAATGTTTGCAAGGTATGAATCCATTTTGACTCCAGTTGAAGATGATGCCTATTTCTACCCTCACCTCTCACCTGGTACTCAAGTGAAATCAACAGACACAAAAAACACCTAAGGAAAATGGAAAGGCAATGGAGAAGAACAAAAAACCACAACATCTTGACAGAATACAAGGAACTTCAAGCTGCATACCACAACATGATAAACAGTCACAAGAAGGAGTACCACACAAACCTGATAATGAGGGAGCTCTTCTCTATAGTAAACAATCTCACAAAAGAACCAACCAAAACAGATGACCTAGATGCCATTGCCCCCCAAGACCTAGCCGACTATGTACAGCTCAAATACACACGGACACCACTCAAGAAACCAACCAAATCTAACATACAACATACTATGGAAGAAACTTTGACCAGATTCCACATCCCATCAAGACAACAAATCAACTCCATCATAACCACCATAAACACAACAACCTCGCCTACTGACCCTTGCCCAGTTACATGGATCAAGCAGACAAAAGAATATCTAACTCCACACCTACAAAAGATGGTGGAATCTTCACTAGCTCAAGAATACCTCCCCTAGCAACTCAAGAAAGCATCCATCAGACCAATCCTGAAGAACAACAACCTTGACAAGAATGAACCAAACTCCTACCGACCAATATCCAGCCTCACCTTCATAACTAAGATAATTGAAAAAATGTGTACAGCACCAACTGCAGGACCACATAGATACCTACACCCCACTAGACCCCCATCAATACGGCTTCAAACAAAACCACGGAGTAGAAACACTCATTACATCTCTCCTGGACACCCTTGTAACGGGCATGGACAATATACCACAAGGCTTTGTACTGTGTTTCATAGAAGTCGCTGATGCATTTGACTCAGTAAATCACAACACTCTGCTACAAAGACTCCGGGACGTAGGGATATGCGGCACAGTCCTAGATTGGTTCTTCTCCTACCTCTCCCACTGTACACAATGAGTAAGAAACAAAACCCGACAGTCCGAACCCTTCACCCAGCACCAAGGAGTCCCACAAGGATCAGCTCTCTTGGCGCTACTATTCAATATCTACATACAGCCGATTTGCAGCATTGTAAAACAATTCAACATCGATTATAGGATATACGCAGATGACATCATAATATTCACCCCCATAAACATCAAACACCAGGACTATTCACAGATCACAGCATGCTTGGAATCAATGTCAGAATGGCTCAACAGTCAAATCCTTTACATAAACTATAAAAAATCTGAACTGATACACATTACCAGAAGTACAATATTCTCACTGCCAGACTCAATAAAAATCTTCAACCAAACTATAAGCAATAAAAGAGAAGTCAGGTACCTCGGGGTCACCTTTGACCAACAACTCAGCTTCCAGCCACACATCAAGAAGACAACCAAATCAGCATACCACAAACTCAGAATGCTACGCAACCTCAAACCACTGCTCTCTGACAATGACTTCCAAACTGCCTGCCAAGCCATAACAATGCCCACATTAGACTTCTGCAATGCAATTTACCATGGACTCCTGAAGAAAACGACCCTCCCCTTGCAACTGGAACAAAACACTGCAGCCAGAATCATTACCGGAACATCAAAATACAAACACATAACACCTACACTCCATCAGCTGCACTGGCTCCCTATGACTGTACGCACCAAGTACAAAAACATAATAATAATCTTTAAAACACTAAACAACCTCGCACCTACAACACTGCAACCACTGATCAAGAAAACACCGCCTACCAGAACAAGGAGAGGAACAGATAACGACATCCTAGAGACCCCGCTAAACTTCAGGAAAGCAAGCCAATCCACCTGCAACAGAGCCTTCTTCCTATTTGCACCGAAGCTGTGGAATGATCTCCCCACATCAACACGTGAGATCAAAGACCTAACAGACTTTAGAAAGGCGATAAAAACCCATCTGTTCCTGGAATACTTTGGAACTACCCCGGAAGATGATGATTAACAGTAACAGCAACTGGACCATGAAATACAGCTAGAGTTCTTGTATATAGTTAGCAACTGACAATTGCTTGTTTTACCCCAATGTAACCTCCAAGTTGAATAACCCTCTTCAATGTAAAGCTTGTTGCTATAACTGTTCATTGTAAACCGCTTTGAATGTATATGATAAGGCGGTATACAAGACCTGTTAAATAAATAAATTAATTAAATAAATAAATCAATAACCTTAAACAACAAGGATGAAAACACATGTGTATGATCTAAACAGTGTTGCACCAATGCAGCTGTTACATTCTCATGTTGTAAACCATATCGGTGTTCATTCACTCTCACTTTCAAAGGTCTTTTAGTCTGGCCGATGTTATATTTATCACAAGCTTTATAATCTAAAACACTCCACTCTAACTTGTCACTTTAGTGATCAAACAAACATTTCATATCAACCCAACATTATTTCTTCATCACGTGTATATGCTTAATAATTGTTTATCAAGCATATACACGTGATGAAGAAATAATGTTGGGTTGATATGAAATGTTTGTTTGATCACTAAAGTGACAAGTTAGAGTGGAGTGTTTTAGATTATAAAGATTATTTTTCGCTCCGGACAAGACCGATTTTTGATTTTTGTATATTTATCACAAGGGCATTGAACCCAATAAATGACATAATCAAAAAATATTCACAAAATGATCCACTTCAATCATATTTTCACAAGACTTACAACTCCCACATTTAAAGAGGCCACTTATCACAGGAGCCTTGTCCTCTAATTTAAAGCTGATATCAGAGGGACTGAAAAGTTCCTTCAAATTTGTACTTCTACTGTAAGCAAAAAAGCAACCATTGTGGAAGACAATCATGTAGCTGCAATACAGACCAATTCTTCTTAGCGATTTTGGAGAGGGTTCAGAGAAGAGCCACCAAAATGGTAAAGGGGATGGAAGGATACTCCTATGAAGAAAGGCTAAAAAGGTTAGGGCTCTTTAACCTGGAAAAGAGACGGCTGAGGGGAGATATGATAGAAGTCTATAAATTAATGAACGGAGTGGAACGGGTAAACGTAGATCGATTGTTTACGTTATCAGAATATAGAAAGACTAGGGGACATGCAATGAAGCTACAGGGTAAACTATTTAAGACTAATAAAAGAAAATATTTTTTCACTCAACGTGTAATCAAACTCTGCAATTTGTTACTGGAGGATGTAGTAAAGGCTGTTAGTGTAGCTGGGTTTAAAAAAGGTTTGGACAAGTTCCTGGAGGAAAGGTCCATAAACCATTATTAAGAAGTGACCGAAGATATCAATGCTTGACCCAATACAAGCATTGTGGAACTTGTGTCTCTTGGGGAAACTGCTAGGTACATATGACCTAGATTGGCCACTGTTGGAAACAGAATACTGGGCTTGATGGACCTTGGTCTGACCCAGTATGGCATATCTTATGTTCTTAGTTTAAGGCATTTTCACCACAGAGAAAGGATAACCTCTTTGTAAAAGTTTGTCTCCAAGTTGTTTACCTTGGTACTTGTATTCAGCCTCATTGGAACAAATGCATCTCTAATACAACATCTCCGAAAAGGGTAAACATTCTTTTAAATGTTTAGGGTGACAGCTGTCATAGCACAAAAATGGATTGTGATCAATTGGTTTAGTATAAACTGAAGTATGGAAACCTGTCCCCGTTGGCATTACAGCTACATCCAAAAAAGATATTTTGTTTGCATTAACAGTACTTTCAAATTGTATACTTGCCGTACAGCTGTTAAGCCAGCCATAAAACTCTTGCAGTTGTTCAAATGAACCCATCCATAATACAAAGATATCATTGATATCTCTTCCACAAGTAAATATGAGACTTATACAGAGAGGACTGAAAATGTTGTTCTGCAAATGCTTACTGTACCTGAATGTAACCTGCCTTGATCGTCTCCTGGAAAGGTATGAGCTAAAAAATACTACTACAACTACTACTACTACTACTAAATGTTTCCATGTATAAATTAGCTAATGAAGGGGCAAAAGAAGCATTCATCCCTGTGCCTGAAATTTGAAGTTAAAATGGATTACAAAACAAAAAATAATTATTTTTTCAAGCAATCTCTACTAATCATCTCAAAAACTCTGAGGGCACCAAAACTGGTCATGGACATCTTTCCAATGTATCAGACAAGATGTTGATTGCTTTATCCTGAGGTATTACTGTATATAATGATTTAACAGCAAATGCAACCATTAAGAACTGTATGTTTCCTGGATGTATATTACAAAGTATATTCAAGAAATGGGTAGTGTCCTTCAGGTAAGACTGAATGGAAACAACTAAAGGTTGCAAAGACTTGTCCACATAAAGGTATAAGCGCTCCAATAAAGAATCATTAGTCAATACTATAGGTCACCCTGGTTGATGTAATGATTTGTGAATCTTCAGGACTATATAAATAATAGGAACCTGTGGATATGGATGATTCAAAAAATTAAATTCATGCTTTGTGAGAAACCCTGTCTTCCAAGCTTTCTGAGTAGTGATCTTTTTTTTTTTAAACTTTTATTTATAAAGATACCTTTTTACATAGTCATACTGTGAAAACAGTTACAACCAAGAAATACAGCAAATGGCAAAGAAAATACATACAATATAATCTATAAGAAAACCAGTCCACATCTCGAGGAGACGTTAAACTAAACAAATCAAAATACATCTAAAGAAAACAAGGCAAGATCCAAAAGGGCAATAGCCAACTAATCAGCCAGAAGAGTACCCTCACAGCCCTCAATCAATCATACAGTAGTACGTGCCTTTTCCCGATCTACATTCCACTTTTCTAGCTTGGACGAGGAAAAAAAGACAAATTTATCATAGTGTAATGAAATGCAACATTTGCAAGGGTATTTTAGGAAAAAAGTAGCCTCTAAAGCAAGTACTCTAGGTTTCAACAGAAGAAATGCTTTCCTACGAAGTTGTGTAGAACGAGATACATCTGGGAATATAGATACTCTGTCACCACAGAATTGGAACTCTTTCCTCCTGAAATAAGACTTCAAAATAGAAATCTTATCATCCTCTAAGGAGAGAGTAACCAGCAGAGTGGCCCTAGTGGTAATCACATCCTGAGTATCTTCCAGAAAAGCTGTTAGACTGAAATCAGCCTTATCTGATATGGGCAACTCATCCTTGTCCCCAGGACTGGCAGAAATATTAAAAGGGAGGTAATAACATTTAGCTGAAGACTTTTCAGAGTAAAGCCAGCATTTATGATGTGGTTGGATCAAAGCCCTCGGGACGTCTGACTGCTGATGTAGCTGCGCATGAAATGAGAGTCAGAAGCTGTAAAGATGTCTTACACATTGGAACATGGAACGTACGAAGCATGAACCAAGGGAAGTTGGAGGTGGTCAAGAATGAAATGGAACGTGTACAACTTGATCTGTTGGGTGTCAGTGAACTGAAATGGACTGGCATCGGGCACTTTGCATCAGAAGATCACATGGTCTACTATGCTGGAAATGAAAGACAAAGAAGAAATGGTGTTGCATTTATAATAAAGAAGAAACTTGCAAGAACTGTAATGAAATACAATGCAGTCAGCGAACGCTTAATCTCTATTCGTCTACGAGGAATGCCTATCAACACAACTATAATTCAAGTATATGCCCCAACAACAGCTGCAGAAGAGAATGAAATTGAAGAGTTCTATGAACAAGTACGAGCTGAAATTGACAGAACATGAAACAGGATATCCTGATAGTCATGGGTGATTGGAACGCAAAGGTTGGCAACAAAGAAGAAGACAAAGTAGTTGGAAAATATGGACTTGGAAATAGAAATGAAGCTGGAGAAAGACTGATAGAATTCTGCAAGACCAACGATCTATTCATCTCAAACACCTTCTTCCAGCAACACAAGCGGCGACTGTACACATGGACTTCACCCAATGGATTGTATAAAAATCAAATTGACTACATCTGTGGAAGTCAACTATGGAAAAGCTCTATAACATCAACAAAGACAAAACCTGGAGCGGACTGTGGTACAGATCATCAACTACTAGTATGCAAACTCAAGCTAAAGCTGAAAAAGAGCAAACCACTCATGAATGCAGCAAAATATGACCTTGAGAATATACCACTGGAATTTAAAGACTGCCTGCAAAATCAATTTGCTGCTTTAGATACAAATGATAGAGTTCCAGAAGAGTTATGGAATGACATCAAGAAGGTTGTGTTGGAAGAAAGCGAGAAGTCTCTACAAAAGGTAAAAAAAGAAAAAAACGGCCAAAATGGATGACTGAAGAAACTCTGAAAATTGCCCAGAAACGCAGAGAAGCTAAAGCCAGAGGAGAAAGAAAGACAATCACAGAACTCAGAGATTTCCAACGTGCAGCAAGACAGGACAAGGAAAAGTACTACAATGACGCATGCAAGGAAATAGAAGCAGAAACTATTAGAGGAAGAACAAGATCAGCTTTCCTAAAGCTACGAGAGTTAAAGAAAAAGTTCCAGCCTCGAATTGGAATGTTACAAGCTGCTCAAGGTTCTATGTTGAATGATGCTGAGAAGAGCAAGAAAAGATGGAAGGAATATACAGAGTTTTTATATGATAAAGATCAAGTGGACCAACAGCCGTTTCAACCTGTACCTTATGATCTGGAACCATTGGTGATGAAAGAAGAAGTTGAAGCAGCATTGAAAGCCTTATCAAAGAACAAAGAACAGGCATTGATTGCATTCCCATAGAAGTATTACAGCAATCTGATGCAGCTGTTACCGTACTTACAAGGCTCTGCCAAGAAATATGGAAGACAGTATCATGGCCAACTGACTGAAAAAGATCTGTGTTTATACCAATACTAAAGAAAGGTGATCCAACTGACTGTGGAAATTATCGCACAATCGCTCTGATCCCACATGCCAGCAAGATTCTACTGAAGATTATTCAAAAGAGACTACAGTCATACCTGGAACAAGAACTACCTGAAGTGCAAGCAGGGTTCAGAAAAGGGCAAGGAACGAGAGACATCATTGCAGATGTGAGGTGGATCCTTGAAAAGACTAAAGAATACCAAAAGGATATCTATTTGTGCTTTATCGACTATAGCAAAGCTTTTGACTGTGTAAACCATGAGAAACTCTGGGCCACATTAAGAAGCATGGGTATACCAGAACACCTGATCGTTCTCTTGCACAATCTGTACATTGATCAAGAAGCAAAAGTTCGAACGGAACAAGGAGAAACAGAATGGTTTAAAACAGGGGTCTCAAACACGCGGCCCGCGAGACAACTTTGTGCGGCCCGCGACAGAGGAAAACAAAAAAAACCCCAAATCCTGGCTTCTGCCGTTGCCGCCGTGGCAGCGGCAGAATCAATTGTCAAATTTTTAAAAAAACTGACTTCTGCTGCTCAAGCAGCAAAATCAGCTGTCCTGCGGCCCCTTCCCCTGTGCCCGGAGATCCGAGTCTGCTCTATCAGCGGCGTGCTTTTCAAGCCGCGAAGAGAGTATTTCCCTCTCGCGCGGTTTCAAGCCCTCCGAGAGTTAGAAACACAAAAGAGAAGCTGAGGCCGGGAAGGAAGGAGCCAAAACGCAATGGAAGAGATGGCAGGGCTGAAAGGTTGGATCGGGAGCTCACCTCCGCTCCGGGAAAGAGGTTTTGCAATGCAGCCACCCTGTCAAGGTGCGCAGAAGGGAAGAAGCGCACAGAGCTCGGCCCAAAATTACCCGCCGGCTTCGCTACACTCACCTCGGCGGTGCTGCTGTCCCCGACCGTCCCGGGCAGAGGGAGCTTGAAGTTTGCAGCGAGCACGGTCCTGGGCCAGGAAATCCCTCCCTTCATGCTATGCTGTTCATGTCCATTATGAGGGAGGATTTCTCGGTTAGGAATTCATGATCAGCATTTGGGAGTGGGGTTGTCTTAAATCTCTTTTATTGATAGAAACAAATCCACCTTGCTGATAAAAGTTACAAATGTTATGCTACACCTACCTTCGGGAACAGAAGATAAGAGGGGAGATGATACATTACTAGGAATTGTTTGTCAAGTTTGGGTATTCACTGTTTGTTTCACCGTATAATTGGAAAATCTAATAAAGTTTAAGTAAAAAAAAAAAAATAAGCCCTACCCCGAAAATAAGCCCTAGTGCATCTTTTGGAGCAAAAATAAATATAAGACCCGGTCTTATTTTTGGGGAAACACGGTAGCATTTGTTCTGTACGCGAGACTACTATCCAAACGTCCGAAAGAGAAACAGTGGAAGCAGGAGGTTTAGCTGCTAAAGGGGTGGGACGACTCCATGAAACTTCTTTAAGGACCATGTCCGAGGAAACAACAGGAGACACTTCCCCAGACAATTCAAGAAAACCCTGGGGAAGCGGGGGTGTTCGCTCAAAAGAGCTCAAACTCGCACCATCAGTTACAGGATCAAGAGGCACAGTACCTGGAATGGCGGTTCGCGGCCTAGAGACAAGATGCTTCTCAATCGCCCCGGCTTGAGATTCATCAGCAGGGGGTTTCTTCTTCTGCTTGCCTCCTGGCATAACTCACTAACTCACACCACACAGCTCCAAACGGCTCCAAAGGGGCTCACAAGGGGCAGAAAACCCCCTTTGAAAACGCGCCTCTTAGAAGACGCGCCGACGGCTGAGCGCCGTATGGAATCAAATTATAGCGGGACCTGGAGATGACGTCAGCAGGCTGCCCGCTCAGCCGCCAGCCACGAAACCAGCCTCCTCTCCTCCAACGGAACCGGACAGCAGATGAAAACGCTCCCGAAGAGAGCAGCAAGGCAGGAGCTTTAAACCAGGGCCTGGAGATGACGTCAGCAGGCTCCCGCTCAGCCGCCAGCCACGAAACCAGCCTCCTCTCCTCCAACGGAACCAGACAGCAGATGAAAACGCTCCCCTCTGAGTAATGATCTTAATAGTTTGCTCTTATTGCTTCATGGGCGTCTCATCCATTTTTCTATAACATTGAACATCTTGCAATTGTCTATTCAACTCAGACACATAATCCTTGGTATTTAATATTACAGTTTCCCCTTCTTTATATGCCTGACGAATGACAATAGATTTTTTCACTCCTCAATGTTGAAATGCTTTTCCTGTCAATCAAATGCAAGTTCTGCAACATATGATTTTTTTTCTCCTCTAACGTCCCTCAGTACCACCTCCTTATCAGTATATAACACTGGATCTAAAGGTACTGAAAGTACTCACGTTGATTTTACTCACACCAGTGATCGATCTTGAATATCACTTGTATCCATTTTCTGAAAAATTAACATTATAAATTTCTCAAAATCAATTCAAAATTGAAAGGGATTGTGCAGCTGCGATGGTACAAAGGATAGACCTCTATCCAACGAGGAAAGTTCATGTGAGGTCAAGGTGTAATTTGATAAATTCACCACTGATGAAGCCGAGGTGTAAATTCCAACCCTGCTCATTGTAAGTTCTTCTTCTTTTGTGACCGTGTTACTGGTCCCATTATTCGACTTTGTCCTAGACCTCGCCCCTAACCTTGTCTGGAATTCATTTTGACATTCTGTGTGCCATTGTCTAACAAAGCTACAGACAAAGATGAACTGCTAGAGTCTGAAAAATCACTATTAGTAATGTTACTAACATTTATTTTCCAGTTCTTCCCTGGCCGGTGTTAGTTCTAGAAAAACTGAGTTAGGAATAGATCTCACAGGAGTTTGGGAATGGATTAATTCAGAGAAATCACAAGGTGTGTTGTCAATGGTAGCAACAGCAAGTAGATGAGAGTATCAGTATATAGTATTAAATGTTTTTGTAAGGATTTTTGTTAGTAAAAAAAAGTTTTAATTATTGTAGATCCATTTTAATGTATAGTGGTGGCTCACCTACCCTTCTTTGATTACATACTCCTGATGCAGCTAACCTGCGAAACACGGCCACGTCAAGTGTGATATCCTTGGATAAAAGTGTGCTAATTTCAATCAATCAGAAGTCATCTGATCCGTTTATGTGAATGATTTTTCTATACAGTTATTTTTTATGGTGGCTGAAGCAATTATTAGTTTGTGTCACTTTAGAACGAGGGTTTTTTATGACCTAGGAAGGTGAATCCAGGGGCTAATGAGACTCCTGTAGAGGAACTATGTGGCTTTTAGTCCCCTGAAGGATGTTTGTGAGGTCTTTTCCCCTCACGATAGTTTAATTTACATTGGTTGAATTGGATTATACAACTGTGAAATATATTTAAGGGTTTTTTCTAGTTTTTTTTTTCCTTTGGATGTGTTATTTTGTTTATCACTAGGTTGCCCATTTTTTGGTGGTTGATGTGCAAAACTAACCCATTTGGAGACAGTGAGCTTGAGAAACAGGTAAAGCCCACATCGGTATTGTTCTTTCAGAAAAGCATAGAGAACCTGCATGGAGAAGCACTGGCACTTTTTTGGGCATAGAATGCTCTTCTGAACTGCAGCTGCCAATTATAGAGTTGCACTGGACTTTCAAGAAAGCTGGAAGATGGTTAAGCTCAAACCTTCATCAAGTAAGGGAGGTAGAATTTTAACATGGAAGAGGGCGTGGGATTTGACTTAAGTACCATTCTTATAAGAAACAGAGTTGACGATGGCAAGATCTGCATTGACTTGCTAGTACGCAGTAGTGGAAACTAGCATGCAAACAGATTTTGGGTGTGCTGGGGAAAATATGGAGTGGTACAAAAGGGGGTTACATGGGTAAAATATGTGCCGAGAAGTTGGGTTAGGTTCCATGCCAGAACTTATGTGTATTTATACAGTGCATGAATTTCAACTGGACAGACTAAGGGGGTCATTCCAGAACATGAATATGCCGGTTAGACGTACGGGATACACATTTTTCTTGCTAAAACATCTAGAACCGTATTCCAAAACCACATGGCCCTGCATGTACACAGTGCTAGAATGGGGATCTCAGAATGTGGGTGGTGAGGGAAGGGGTGGAAGGGGGGGGGGGGGAAGCCATGGAGACGTAGAAAGTGTATTCAGGAAAGGCCTGTGTACATCCTGCATGTTTCCTCGCAGATGCTTACATTATACCAGTGGCAACATGGAATAAGGCCAGGACTTAGAAACATTTCTGCCCTGATCATCAACGCATCCCATAGAAATGAATGGCTGTGACACATCTGTATTGAATTGTTGTGTCTGCTGTCTGGGAGGGCACAAGATGCAGTTGTAAAGAATAGAATGCATAGGTGAGGGACAATTGTAAGGTTAAAGAACAATAAAAAACACACCTACAGAAATATAAAGCACTGTAATAGTCTTTATTCTGGCTAGGCTGACATTTGCTGTTTATGCTAAAAGTGCTATTCTGGGCTTCCCTAACAATTTTGGTATTTGGAAACATGAGAATGTAGATGTAGGGATGATATGTGACATAGTATGGAGCAGAATCATGTTTAGCTGAGAAATGCAGATCAGATGTGGTGTCCTGAGCCGCCACACCATCATGGTCTCACAGCATTTGTGTATAGGTGCAGGGCTTGGTTTTGACAGAGGTATGTCATTTGTGACCTCAAGTGAGAGTGTGAGTGCATGTGTGGTTTGAGTGTTGCACGGGAAAATCTGTTGTGCTCATCCACAAATCTGGGGGACAAGAATGCCTAGCCAGTACCTGGACCATAGGGATGATCGCAGCATCTCTCCCCATGCACCCCTATGGCCAATGAATTATCACACTTTAACTACCTTTTGAGATAACAGGTATAATCACCCAAGATGGGAGACAAAAGAATGGAAGGTAGGATGGAAAGAGGAAAATGGAGGGCAAGAGGAGGGGGAAGCAATATCAGCTATTCAACCTGGCCACTTTGGAAAGAAGCTCCATGGAGGTAAAAATATTGCTCATTTAAACTGCAGTCTGAAACCTAGAAGTCAAGCCAAATATAGCCCATCCTGTTCCTCTTGCCTGTGCTATTTGTGAGAAAGCTATGGAAGTTGTTCAAATCAGCATCTATGGGAAGAGTGGATGGAAGGGAAGTAGGCATGTGGCCAACAGTGATGGTGCAGACAGCTGCTTCAGAGATGGAATAAGAGGGAGATGTTGGAGGTGATTTCTGAGCAGCTAGGAGAGATTTTGTACAAAGTAGGACATGCACGAGAGGAAGGTGGAATTAAAGGATATTACTTTGGCTAAAACTGAAATAAGAGGCAGGGGCTAGTCTTGAGATAGGACATTATTGCTTTGGGGAATAGACTTGAGGAGGCAGAGTGCAGAGCAGATCAGCGTGAAGATCATATCTGGTTATCTGCTAGTTGCTGACTTGCAGAAGCAAATGGAATCCTTGTCAGGCTCGCAGATTTGTATTTATTTATTTATTTAATGTCTTTTTTATACCGCGCTCTTTAGAATCAGTGCAGTGTACATTTAACAAATTTGTGCAGTGCAGGCAGGGCCTACACTGGACTTACAATGAACAGGGATTTCTACACGGGGCTGACAGGGTAACTATGTACAGGCAAGCTGGCTGTCACAGGCGACATGGTCAGCTCAAAACTATTTACAGGTTGGTTTAACAATGTACAGATTGACAGGTCAGAGTATATATACCTTCCACCTGCCGAGAGAATCGTGATCTAGAGGGTGGGGCTGCACTCGTGCGGAGTGGCTACGCTGGGGCTGACAACCTAGTTCCTGAGAGTGACTGGCTGTGAGATGTCCTTTGGGTCGGTATAGTGCTGGAGGAAAAGATGGTGCTTTAGCGACTTCCTAAACTGGGTGAGGTCAGTGATGGCACGGATGGCCGGTGGGAGGGCGTTCCAGCATGTGGGTGCATATAGCGCGAAGGCTCTGTTTCTTGTTGACTGTGAGCATTTAGTAATCGCCTTCGGGAATACCAGGGTGTTGGCGGCAGCTGATCTCCTCGCTCTGTTGAGGGGGGTGGGCTGGATGAGGTCCGTGAGGGAGGTGGAGGAGCACTTGTTGATAGCCTTGAAGGTCATTAATAATACTTTAAAGGAGAGTCTGCAGAGATATTTCGGTCTGAGCAGGGCCACCCAAGAGCATCTGACACCCTAGCTGAACCTTAAGTTGTGTGGTCCTCCCTTCCAGGGTGACTCAAGGCAATCTGTTGGCTTAGGCAAGGGATGAGATAGCACCCCTGTCCTCAAGGCACCCAAAATGGATAGTCCCTTCACTCAGAACCCTAGCCAGGCAGTTGCCCCAGTAAAAAAATTCAACATATTCTCAGGCTATATAATAAAAAAATGAAAATTTTGCAATCATTGGTTATACTCCGCAAAAATTGTAGTATGTAAATTTTGTAACCTAGGACTCTAATATAAAAAAATGCATCTATCCCTGAGTGGAGGAGTAGCAAAGTGGTTAGAGCAACAGCCTATTACTCAAGAGATCTGGATTTGATTCCCACTAGCACTCCTTGTGACCTTGGGCAAGTCACTTTATCCTCCATTGCCACAGAAGAAAAGACCTGGCAATTTACTTCCAGTCATACCTTACCAAGAAAACCCAGGGACTGCTGGGTTGCCAGAAGTCAGCATTGACTTGTTGGCATATAAAAAAAACCCTGGGACCTATGCACCTTAATTGTAAATCCATATTCTGAATTCACAGAAGTCCCCTTCATGCAACAAAGAACTAAGACATTTTCTCATAGAACTCACCATGCAAAAAAAAAAAATGTTTATAAGACTTCGGTCAGGAGGGAACAGTCGCAAGGCCTGGACCAGAGGCAGAATGGCAAGTCAGCAAGACATTGAGGCATGTTTGCCATGTGCACCTCCATCATGTTGGCCTGACATGTTGGCACCTGGTGTGGACTGCACCCCACCCTAGGTACAACACTGTTGTGCGATATATAACAGATGTTAAATTACAAAAACTGACATCTTCCAATCACTAAATTGAAAAGAATGTTCTTCAACCTTTGCTGATTTTGTTTTTCTAATCATTTCACTCCCAGGCTTTGTTTCTGCTTTCCTCTGTTTTCTCTTAACTTTCTTCCCAGGGTCTTCTGTTCATTTGCATTTATTTCTTGCCTCCTGCCTTCACTTCTTCCTTTACATCCATCTCTGACATTGATCTTTCACTTTCAGCTTTATTCCATTTCATTTTCTGCTTTTCTCTCCAGTTGGCGTTCATCCTCGCCTTCTCACCCTTTAGTCCTCAACCTCCTCCTTTTTTTAAAGCTACATCTACCTAAAGCTTTTCATCTTCCCCATCTCAGCCTTCCTATTTCTCTCTCTCCTTCCCCAGTCTCTCACTAATCATCCCCTTTTCATTACCCCCTCTTTTCCCTTCACCCTATTCTATATCACGAATCTTCACTTCCTCTCCCCTCCCCCAGATGTCCAAAATCTCTTCTTACCTTTCCCTTGCTGGGCCTACCCCCATCTTTTGTCACTGTTGTTACTTCTACCTTCTCCCAGGCCCTGTAGAGCATAAATGCAGCCAGTACAGGGCCCTGAGCATATCTGCATGTTCAAGGCCAGCCACTTCCTGTCCCTTCTGAACTTGTTTCAGAGAGGATAGGACCCAGCAGGCCTTGAGCACGCACATGTGCTCCAGGCCCAGGACAACTGCGCTGACTCTTCTTTAGTGCCTCAGACTGCTAAGCCAGTGTCAGCGCTGCTGTTAGAATTGGGTCACCCTAGGTTGGTGCCTTGTCTGCTTGATGATAGGGCAGGCCCTGGGTCTGAGGAAGAACAATCACCTAATGAGGGCGTAATGAATAAAGGGTGACTAATGGTGTATTCTGCACTAAGTGGGCTGTAATACTGAAGTCTTTAACATCTCTCTTGCTCTACAGAAGAGGTGAGAGGTCATCAGCGATTTGAAAATGGAAAATAGTTTATATGAGTACAGAAGGAAAACGGAGTGCAGGTATAGGGTAAGTGAAAGCTGAAAGATGTGGAGAGCAGTGAGAAAAAATGGTAATGAATAAAAGCTGAAAAGAGAACAAAGCTGAAACTACTGCTACCAACCCACCACCAGGTGCGTAAGCTCACTATAGACGGAGGTGTGATTATAGAAACAGCGCACACATGGGGGAGGAGCGTGACCCATCCTCCTCTCCCACTGCTCATTTGCAAAAATTATGTTCCCAACAGTAGGGAACATCAGCTCGCATCCTAGACAAAGTAAGAATAATGCTGTTCTGCATCATTTTTCAGAGGAATGCAAAGACAGTTACTTTCACGTCATGGGGAACAAAGCAATTCTAAATAATGCCAGAAATGGGTAGAAGTATCAACACCTGCTACTTCTAGATTTGGGTGTAAGCTTTCTAGTAGTTTTTACAGATGTGAAGCATGTAAATTAAATTTAAAAATCATTGTGTGAAACTCAATTGTCCTCTATTTTTGAGATAGCTCCGTGGCCATCCTAGGTGTGGCGGTGGGGCAGTGGATAAGTAGTGCGATGCATCAGCAGCTACCGGTACTAAGTCTTTTCATTAGTTAAGAGATTCCTTCCATTGCTTCATCTTTCATCTTTGCACTTAAGGCTCTCTTAACTATTTCATTGCCAATCACAATGAGACAGTTCCAGTATATCCAGGGCGTCATTTGCAAATATTGCCCTCTGTTATTTCTCTAAAAACACTCTGTGGGTAGTAATCCGCACTTACCCCTTACACAAGTAGGCAGGTCACCACTCCAAGTCAGGTCCCACTGGCACATGAGAAGCTCTGCCCCGGTGATTTCGTATCCTGGGTAGCATTGATAGGTCACTACTGTGCCATGAGTAAGCTCAGATTGAGAAGAGGTTTTCCAGCCATTCGGAATCTCTGGCAGCTCTGGACAAGTGTCATTCCGTGGGACCTCTGAGGAAGACGTAGGGAATCAAGAAGAGCATAGAATTACTCTAGTTTTAGTTCTACACCTGTTCATTTATGTAGGGTGACCCTATAGGGAACATCTGTTCATTTTCTTAAGAGTGCATCAAGAGAGGTAAACCAGTACTGGGGCAGCCTATCTGTTAACGTAGCGTCATAGGCTCACACAATATCTATGGAACTACAGATGGTCACTGTTAAGGAATTTTGGGTAATCCATATGGCAAAGAATTCCTGTATGGCTTTCAAATATTAGAGTTCCTAGTCTACAATATTTCTAGTAGAAAGAGGGGCACATGCTTAGAAAGGTTCTCCACTTCCAAACACAATTCTTTCACTGCATAATAATCTGGAAATCCATAACTATTCTTGAAGATCCACCACTCCATACAGAAGTTACTTAATTTAGTGTTATCTAATGGTGTCAAAACATTCTAAATTGCTGTAAAGATTTCTGGTGAAATCCCGTGTGCTTAATTATATAAATATGAGACAGCGGCCCGGGGGCAGTAAGGTGCAGCAGAACTTGGGAATTCCTAAGAGTTGAAGCCCCCATAACAATACAGTAATGAGTTGTAGTGGATGCATGGAACAACCCCCCTGGGCATTGATGGAGATGAAAACAGTCCTTGAATTCAAGAAAGCATTAGACCAGCAGAGAAGATCTCTGAGGCAGAGGGAGGGATTACAGAGCCGAGCAGACAGATTAGGTCCTATGGTCTTTATCTGCCATCATTTTATATGTATCTATGTTTTTAGTTAGTATTTGGTGCTAATGTGTCCTTTATTACACAGGCTGTGAAACTACTTTGTCTCTGTACTATATCCCTGTATTGTAGGTTTTTAAACATGATAAATAGGTTCAGACTAAAATGATCTCCCAGTCCCAGTACAGCACTGGGGAGCCCTCCCCTGTATAGTGAGAGGCGGAGCTGTCCCCTGTGTAGTGAGAGGCGGAGCCCTCCCCTGTATAGTGAGAGGCGGAGCTGTCCCCTGTATAGTGAGAGGCGGAGCTGTCCCCTGTGTAGTGAGAGGCGGAGCCCTCCCCTGTATAGTGAGAGGCGGAGCTGTCCCCTGTATAGTGAGAGGCGGAGCCCTCCCCTGTATAGTGAGAGGCGGAGCTGTCCCCTGTGTAGTGAGAGGCGGAGCCCTCCCCTGTATAGTGAGAGGCGGAGCTGTCCCCTGTATAGTGAGAGGCGGAGCTGTCCCCTGTGTAGTGAGAGGCGGAGCCCTCCCCTGTATAGTGAGAGGCGGAGCCCTCCCCTGTATAGTGAGAGGCGGAGCCCTCCCCTGTATAGTGAGAGGCGGAGCCCTCCCCTGTATAGTGAGAGGCGGAGCTGTCCCCTGTGTAGTGAGAGGCGGAGCCCTCCCCTGTATAGTGAGAGGCGGAGCTGTCCCCTGTGTAGTGAGAGGCGGAGCCCTCCCCTGTATAGTGAGAGGCGGAGCTGTCCCCTGTATAGTGAGAGGCGGAGCCCTCCCCTGTATAGTGAGAGGCGGAGCTGTCCCCTGTGTAGTGAGAGGCGGAGCTGTCCCCTGTATAGTGAGAGGCGGAGCTGTCCCCTGTGTAGTGAGAGGCGGAGCTGTCCCCTGTATAGTGAGAGGCGGAGCTGTCCCCTGTATAGTGAGAGGCGGAGCTGTCCCCTGTGTAGTGAGAGGCGGAGCTGTCCCCTGTATAGTGAGAGGCGGAGCTGTCCCCTGTGTAGTGAGAGGCGGAGCTGTCCCCTGTATAGTGAGAGGCGGAGCTGTCCCCTGTGTAGTGAGAGGCGGAGCTGTCCCCTGTGTAGTGAGAGGCGGAGCTGTCCCCTGTATAGTGAGAGGCGGAGCTGTCCCCTGTCTACAACTGAGGGATGTGATCAGGGCAACGTTAACCCTTTAATGGGCCCCAGACAACAAAGCATTGCCCTCCCCTATTGTAATATAAATAGATATTAAAACTCCCCATAATGGGGGCCCTGCATTGTTCTGATCAGAAAGGAAAACAAACTGAGAAGGAAGGAGCAGAAAAGATGCCAACAGGAAGACGATGCACACCGAGTGGGAGAATAACTAGACAGGCAGCAGAGGCTCTCATTTTCCATTCCCCCTTGCCACACTCTTCTTTCTGCCAACAGTTTACTTATCAGGGCAAAATACATCTTGAATGCCATTGAATAAGTACATCTGAGAGGGTCCCTCTAACATTTGGGTGCTAGATGTGCACCTAGTTTCCTGACGTGCCAGGGAGAGTCTCAGTCTTGCCCTCTGTGACTGTAATAGAGGGATATGCCAGGGAGAGTCCAGGCCTTGTCCTCCATGGCCATACCCAAGGGAAATGCCAGGGAGAGTGTGGGCCTTGTTTTCTATAACTGTGGTCATAACTAAGGGCCATGTCGTGGCATCTGGGCCTTACTCCAGGCCTGGGTTTAGGCATTGGCAATGTAGGTAACTGCCTTCAGCTTGGTCTGACATTCTCCTTTCACCTACCACTGGTCGATTCAGTGATAATGAAATTCAGCATGGGGTCTGTCTAGGTCCTGTGATGCCCTATTTATTCCTCTCTCCTTACAGAGTTTCTATGGTAATGAGAAGCCCTATGAGAGAAGAGGGGAGGGCACTGCAGGACCTGGGTAGGCCCTGACCTTAATTTCATTATTAGCATTGCTGATGTTGCTCAGGGACCAGATCACTGAATTGGGCAGCGGTAGGTTAAAGGAAGATGTTGGAATGGGACAGGTGCAATTAGGGGTGGAGAAAGAGGACCTTTTCCCTCCTCCATTGCCCATGGGCACCCACAATGAAAATAGAGCCCTGCTTTGGTATTCACGGCTATAACTAAAGGAAGTGGCAGGGAAAAGCTCTGTGGTCCCTGTTATCCACCAGAGTACCTTCTTACAATTTTTATTATTCAAATTACACCTAAGAAAGCTGGTTAATTCCTTGAACTCCACTTCCTCTCTTGCCGATGTAGTTCCTCCAAGTTTGAGCAAAGACTGTTGGTCTGCATTTGCTCCAGTATTCTTAGATCGGATTAATTTTAGTTTACCCTTAGGCCTATTCCACATAGTTGGGAGTGTTCTATATTTTGATTGTTTTTAAAGAAAAATAACCTGGGTGTCCAATCCCCTGGAAACTATCACCCTATCTCTGATGTTCCTTTTACTGCACAACATCTAGAGAAAGCTGTTCTACAAATAACTAGGCGTTCTCAATGCCAATAAAACCTTTCCTCCACACCAATCTGGATTTTGTTGCAGAGACACCACCAAAACTGCATTATTAGCTATGCTAAATGAGATTGTTACCTATCAAGATAGCCCGAGGGATGTCATGATTATCCAAATTGGCCTAAATGTGGTTTTTGATGTTATCGAGCACGCTCTTCTGGAGTGCTTGGAGCAGGTGTGTTTCTGAGGTATATAGCCTTAACATGGTATCATTCATATTTCTCAAAAAGGGTTTTTCATGTGACGACTTGATTCCGCCTCTTCATTTTACTTTTTATCATATGCTGTTTCTCAGGGATCTGTACTGACTCTTTTCAAGATCTTTCACACCATTAGGAGCTCTAATCTAAGTACTAGGGATTAGTGCCTACTTTTATGCAGATGATATCTAGCTGTTGATTGTTCATGACCCATGGGCTTCTCAATTTAAAATTAATTTAGAAGAAAATCTGAAACAGATAGTATCCTGGATAGAATCCAAAAAATGAATCCTAATCCACAAAAATCAGAATCATTATGGATTTCAACTTCAGATAGGCCACTACTATCTCAGCTCCATGTTCGAGATATTTTAATATCAATCAAAAAATCTATATTGTTCCTTGGTATGATTCCCTGTAAAATAGTTATCTCCAAGTTATAATGCCCTGTTCAATGTAATTTCAGTTTGTTCAATGTAAACCGCACTGATGCAGAATAGCGCGGTATATAAGAGAATGTAAATAAATAAATAAGCTTTCCTTCATTCTGCAAATCTCACAAAGAGTTAGAAACTCTTATGCTGCCCTTAGAAAAGGAGTAGGTTGTCTCTATTTCATGTTCTGGTAGTAAATTGTCTAGATTAGTGCTACTTGTTACTCACTGGAGTCCCACTATACCAGCTGAAGAAATCCCAGTTTATACTAATTGTTGCAGTAAAGCTTATGTATAATGCCAAAACATGATCACCTAACACCCTGAACAGCATTAGCTCTTTGTAGGGAGCAGGATCGAGTAAAAATTTTAATTTTAACCTCTTGTGCATAGTACACAGAGCACCCGATCTATCTTAATTCTGTTTTTATCTCTTAAAAGCACATATGACAAATGACGTCTTAGTGCAATCTGAGATGTCCAAGCCAGAATGTCTGGAAAAAGAAAAAGAAAGTTCAAGCAGGATTTCACCATCTTCAGTTAGTTATCCCCCTTGCTATGGAACTCCCTCCATCTGGACTTGTGGTTAGAAGTTCATATAAGAAATTAAAAAGCCATGTTTTTTTACTCCTTTTTTAAAATCAAGTCATTAAGTAATTCCTTAATATGAATGAAATCAGAAGCACTTTTAGAATAACCTGTTGTCTCACAGTTTCTTTTGTCTCTAGATGACTTTGTAGTTCTATGCACCACCTCGCCCCTTCTATATCGTTCATTGTCAATACGTTTGAGTTTGTTTTATATTTTCTGATCTCTGGTGTAGACTTGCTCTAATCACCACTGGTATTGTAAACAGCTATGACGTAAAAACCGAGTAGCGTTATGTCAAATCTTGATAAATAAAATAAATACAAGACAAGCCTTACTCTCCATTGCCATAACAAAGGGGAATTGAAGCCTCTTTCTGTGGCTATAACTAAGGAAGATGTTAGGAGAGTTTGGGCCTCATTCTCTTAGGCCATAGCAAATGAAGGCTCAGGGTGCTGGATTAGAACCCTGGATCCGATTGAGCTGGAAGGAGCAGGAGGAAGCTGCCAGAACAAAATAATAAAATAGTGTAGTTGGGGACTAAAGTTTGTTTGCATTATTTGAAGGGGAAAGGGCACCTGACTTTTTCTGACTAGACCCACTTTTGTGAGATCCTCTCTCCATGTGTGTACAGCTAGGAAACACTGGAGGCTGCGTCAACTTTTTCTGCGTCAGTAAAAGATCTGTGTGTCTGCATGTAAATACATGTTCTTATGTTTGCATACATGTCCTTGAATGTCCATTGGGAAAAGCAACTCGGTAACTTCTCACCAAAAAAGTGGATAATGAATCCCTGACGATAGCCGAAGACACTGCTGCCAGGGTCCGTCTGGAACTGGATGGTTACATCAGCTGTGGAGGTGTAGAGTTTAAAATGCTGCTGCGTCCCCATGTACTGTCCCAGGATACGTGCAGTCAGGTCATCACCGTCATAGAAGGTGAGCACATCGTTGCGCCCCATAGTCAGACTACTGCAGGAAGATGAAGGGGGGAGGAAGACTGCACTTTACAAACTTGCCATGACCAAAAAATAGTGCTTACATAAGTTGGGGGCAGTGAAAGACATAAAAATTAAGGGCCCGATATTCAGTGCCGGCGGCTAGCGCTGAACAGTAAACCTGGACATTGCATGCAGAGGTCATATCCAGCCCTGGCATTGAATATCCGGGTTAGCAGCTCTTGCCAATCAGCAACCAGCCAATGGCGATATTGAGCCGTTGCCTGGCTAGTGATATGCAGGGGAAGCTAGGTCAAGGTTACCTGGACTAGCTTTCACTGCATATCGCTGCTGACTGGTTACCAATCAGCTTCAGCTCCACCTCTGCTGCACTCTGCTCCGGAACGCCCCTGACATGCTCCGATACTAGGCGGTCAGCATTGGGGCATATACAGCCAGCAGCTGTGGATATTCAATGGCACTAACCGTGTTAGTGCCGCTGAATATCCCATTTGCCATGATTACCGTGGTTTGCAGCACTGCTAACTGCGTTAATCGATTTGAATATCGGGCCCTATGATACTACTCAGTAGCTCCAGAGGTCCCCAGTATGATCCCTGCATCTACTAGGGCTGGAGGATGTTACAGAGCAGGAGGCAGCCACTAAGTGGTGGATTGGGAAGCTATGGTTTCAGAAATCTGGAGGGCCCCTACCCCAGGACCAGGAAGAACTTTATTGCCATGACCATCCTGATTATGTGCTTGATGCAGTAAGC
The DNA here is from genome assembly GCA_033557465.1 of Ichthyophis bannanicus. NCBI lineage: Eukaryota > Metazoa > Chordata > Amphibia > Gymnophiona > Ichthyophiidae > Ichthyophis > Ichthyophis bannanicus. The sequence goes on from CM066042.1 coordinate 148,404,715, forward strand.
TGTGCTGTCCTTTAGTGCAGCGGTTTACCCAAGATTTTCCCATGCTAATCTTAGCAAAGGAAAATCAGCAGTAAAACCAACACAGATGACATCCTCCTTGTGCACCATACTGACCCCTCCACTCCAGACCATTCTCCTCTGAATGCCTGTCTCTCTTCCGTGGCTTCCTGGATGGCCTCAAACTATCTCCACATCAACCTCTCTAAGACCGCTGCCATTTGGTTCTCTCTCTCCACCTTTGCCCCCCTCTCTCGTTCCTTCCCTTGCCCAGACACCTATCCCACTGGTCACCTCTCTTTGTTACCTCGGTATCACCTTTGACTCTTCTCTTTCTTTCTGTGACCATCTCTCATCCATTATTCAATACTCTTTCTTCTCTCTCCATCAGATCCACTCCATTCATCCCTTTCTTTCACCCAACCCACTGACTACCCTCCTCCTCTCCCTGGTCATGACCCATATCGACTACTGTAATATTGATCTAGCTGGACTTCCCCAGTACCAACTTCGTTGCCTCCAATTACTCCAGAACACTGCAGCACATATTCTCACCCACTCCTCTCGCTTTGATCATATCACCCCACTGCTTATTCATCTGCACTGGCTACCAATATCCTACCGTTTTCAATATAAGATCCTTACACTGGTTCACCGCTCCATCCACACTAGCATCCCACGTTATCTCTCAGACCTAATCCATCTGCACACCTCTCACTGTTCCCTCAGGCAGATTCATGCTAATCGCCTATTCCTCCCATCTGCCATGCATGTCCATCTTGAATCCACTTGCTCCTGTGCCTTCTTCTTCCTCGGTCCTCTCCTTGGAATTCTCTCCTACCCCACCTCTATCTGGAGGTCTCCTTCCCCTGTTTTAAAGCCCTACTGAAAACTCACCTTTTTTCTCTTGCATTTAACCTCCCCCTCCCCTCCTAAAAGCAATTTCCAAGGCCCCCCTTCTCTCTCTCCTCTTTCCTTTCCTGTCTTAATATTGGCGCTCCTTTCTTCCTTCCAACACTGTATGTAGCATTTTTACTTTTGTAAACCACCTAGACATCTCGGCACAGGCGGTATATCAAATGTACCAATAAACATTGCTCTAAAGGGTAGCACAGTATGTATGCAAAATGCTGAATAACAAATTGTTACATCTGAAATTTCAGCTCATTTTTTAAACTCTTCTCCTAGCACTGAATCTTAATGCTAGCTCAGGGCTGGAGTAAAGATGTAGTGTTGGGGCAAGAGGGTGTTGGGAGGTATCTGACACTCCTCCTCCCCCCCTTCCCCAGACATTTCTTGATACCCTTGGGATATCCACAATACCCCCAACCTACTCTTCAAAATTTCCATGATAGGTCCAGGACATCCTCTGACTTCTTCCCTCTCTGGATATCTGTGACACCCCTTAGACTCATTCTGGAAAAACTATCTAATGGCCCACTGGGCCACAGACATCACCAACTAGCTCAACTTAAAGTAGACAAAGCAATGGGACCGGATGGGATACACCCTAGAATACTGAGGGAACTAGGGGACGTTCTAGCAGCTCCACTGACTGACCTTTTCAATGCCTCCTTGGAGTCAGGAGTGGTGCCAAAGGACTGGAGAGAGGCTCATGTGGTGCCTTTACACAAAAGCAGAAGTAAGGATGTGGTTGAAAACTGCAGGCCAGTTAGTTTAACTTCGGTGGTGAGTAAATTATTGGAAACGCTGCTGAAAGAGAAAATAGTGAGGTTTCTGGAGTCCAGTGGATTACAGGATCCGAGGCAGCATGGATTCACCAGAGGCAGGTCTTGTCAGACAAATCTGATTGATTTCTTTGACTGGGTGACCAGGGAGTTGGACCAAGAGAGAGCTCTAGATGTGGTGTATTTAGATTTCAGTAAAGCCTTTGACACTGTTCCTCACAGGCGACTTATAAACAAACTGAGCACCCTAGGGATGGACCCTAAAGTTACTGCTTGGGTTAGAAATTGGTTGGGTGGGAGGCGACAAAGAGTACAAGTAAATGAAGCTCACTGAGGAGAAGGATGTTACCAGTGGTGTGCCCCAGGGATCTGTCCTTGGTCAGATTCTTTTTAACATCTTTGTTAGTGATATAGCGGAAGGGCTGTCGGGTAAGGTTTGCCTCTTTGCGGATGATACCAAAATCTGCAATAGAGTAGACACCCAGGAAGGTGTAGATAACATGAGGAGGGATCTAGCTAAGCTTGAAGAATGGTCTAGAATTTGGCAGCTGGGATTTAATGTTAAAAAATGTAAGGTCATGCATTTGGGCTGCAGCAATCCAAGGGAGCAATATAGTATAGGGGGTGAAGTACTTTTGTCCACTAAAGAAGAGCGGGACCTAGGCGTGTTTGTGTCTGATGATCTTAAATTAGCTAAACAGGTAGAAAAGGCGACGGTAAAAGCTAGAAGGATGCTTGGGTGCATACGGAGAGGAATGGCTAGCAGAAAAAAGGAGGTGATAATGCCTCTGTATAAGTCTTTGGTGCGACCTCATTTGGAGTATAGTGTGCAATTCTGGAGACCGCACCTTCAAAAGGATGTGAACAGGATGGAGTCGGTGCAGAGGGTGGTTACTAAAATGATTAGTGGTCTTCATTGTAAAGCATATGAGGACAGACTGAAGGATCTTAATATGTACACCTTAGAGGAAAGGCGGGATAGAGGTGATATGATTGAGATGTTTAAATACCTCTGTGGCATAAATGTTCAGGGAGAGAGCCTCTTTCAATTGAAAGCAAGTTCTGCTAAGAGGGGACATGGGATGAGGGTGAAGGGAGATAGATTCAGGAGTGATATGCGGAAATATTTATTTACGGAAAGAGTAGTGGATCCGTGGAATAGTCTCCCAGTGGAGGTGGTAGAGATGAGGACAGTAACTGAATTCAAAAAAGCATGGGACAAACACAGAGGATCTCTAAAGGTAAAAAGGGGACTGTTGTAGTTGTTGATATGGAAGGACAGACTAGATAGGCCATGTGGTCTTTTTCTGTCATCATATTTCTAACTCCCTCCCTCCCTTGTGGATTCAAACTACCCCCACTCCAGGTTATCTGGCCCACCCTGCCAGAGGGAGGGCTTCTGTCAGAGAGCCTTCATAATGGTGGACTGGACCCCTGTGGAGCAATTATACTTACCTGGTTTGGGCAGGCATCCAGCGGCATCCACCATCTTGGAAAATGTTGGAGCCTGACCTCTAATGGTACATCATGATGCACTGCTAGAAGTCAGTCTGTATATAAGGCAATACTGCCAATGTGAGGAAATGACACCACTGGACACCTCCCTGGACCAGCTATGTATAATTGGATCAGGGGGTTCTGGTCGAGGGATTCCCTGTGCAGATGCCTGGACTAGGGGTTACCCTGACCTGGGGAGCCCAGGCCAGGGGTATACTGGGGGAGTTTCAGGGAGTCCGGGGTTCACTGGGCCATCAGGGAATATTTGTGTATGTGTGTGGGAGGTTCAGGGAATAGGGCCTACTGGGTGGCCCGGAAACCTTTGCAGGGTGGGTCAGTTGGGGGGGGGGGGGAGTGTGGATATGGACCTTACTGGGCTACCAGGGAATTTTGCGGGGTAGCGGTAGGCAATGGGGAGTCCCTTTGGCTGATCTTTACTTTTTGTGAATTATCTCCCTTCCTGTTACTGTGTGATATGAAGGGAGACGTTTTACTTGTGATGCAGCAAATGGCGGCATTTTACTGTGCTGGTGCTGGTGTGCACTGTTTATTTCTGATGGTGACCCTGCTGTAAATTGCAAGCCGTTACTGTAGCAGGAATGAAAGAGCTTTTTTAGCATGTGTGCCAGAACGGAAGCTTAGCACAGTACCGTAATGTACCACTTACTGCATCGAGGTGTAAGTATGTTGGTGGGAAATATTAAATAGGGAGAAATTTTTCAAGTAGTTCTGAATGAAAGCTTATGACCCTGGTTCCAATTGAGCAGAAAGAAACTCTTGGGTCAAAAAAAAGAAAAAAAAATACAGCACTGTATTCTGATGTTTGTTCAACGCTGATATCGCTCAGAAATTCAACAGTCTTGAAGTCTTCACCTTCATAACCAGGTCAGAATTAGAAAACTAAGCAAAGGCCACTGCTAAACTGAATATCACTGGATTGTCATTAGCACTCCATGAAGGTATCGCACTGATCGAGGGAAAGCGCTCATCAGAGCGCCAAACAGGCACCATCACACTGACACCTCTAAAGCATGAATACAGCACAAAGAGCAGCTTGTCAGAGCACCATCTACGTGTCATGCTTCACGCACTGCAGCTCCTCTCCCCCTCTCTCTCCTCTACCTTCTGCTGTATGCACACAGATTCCTCAGTCTCCCTTCTTTCTTTGCATAGAAGCTCCTCCTCAGCAATAAACCTGTCCTTTGGGAGGTCCCATCACTCTGCTCCAACAGTAAACACAGGTGTCTGCTCTGGGTAAGCCTGTGGTGCTCAAGCACTGAAAAACTCGAGGCTGCTACTCCTTTGAGTATTCCTCAGGATCTGTGCGCTTACTAATTGTGCTCAGGTAATTGATTACACGTCTCTAGGAAATGTTATGAATGGAAAGCAAACACCAAGTCCTTTCCTGTAATGAGTTTGTCTGTGGTTTGCACACCCTCCATCCACTGTCTTTCCAGCACGACCCAGAGAAAGGTACAGAAATTGGATGATAAAGTAGAAAGATCATCCAGACTCTCGTTCCCTGTCATGCTATGGGGCCCAGTTCCTCCCTTCTCTGGAGTAAAGGAATAGCTTAGAGGTTAGAGCAGTAGGTTACGAACCAGGAAAGGCAGTACAAATCCTGCAGACACTTCCTGAAATCTTGGGCAAGCCACTTCACTTTTCACAGTGTCAGGTACAAATTTAGGACCTCGTTTACTAGCCTGTGTTATTGTTTCAGGGTGAGTTATGTGCTTGCTTAGTAAGTAGGCCCCAGTGAGAATAACAGGGCTTGAGTTAAACAATGCAGATTGGTAAATGAAGCTGTTAGAGTATGAACTCTTTGGGGACAGGGAAATCTGTATATAACTCAGCTCGAGCTACTGATGGAACAGTAATAGCTAAATCCAACTATATAAGAAAATACAACAGGATCCCAGCGCCTGTTCTATACAGCAGGAGTCTCCTTATACAGTGGAAGCCCAGTGCATGCCTTCATTAACTCAGAGAGACCCAGCTCCTCTGCTCGTGAACACAGCAGTTGGGGAGGGAGGTGGGTAACAGCTGGTTGTGCCAGGCCAGGGCTGTTTCCTCTCTTAGGATAGAGAAGCCTGTACAGACAGCGCAATGGCTGGCTCCCTTTGGAAGGGAGTTCTAGCTGTCAGCTGTGGAAGAAGATTCAGCATCTGCTTCGCTCTCTCCACAAACAGCAAATTGTTGTTCTCAGTAGTGAATGGGATATATTAATTATTTTGGCAGGTTCTGGTGAAACAGAATGGAGATCATTATGAAATGCGTGTTTTGAAAATGACAACTTGTTGAGGGATAAGTGCAAGAGAGAAAGATACAGATGAAGGAATGTTAATTAGCTAGTGACATAACTAAGAACTAAACAATCCATCAGAGGCCGCCAAGTCCTGGGTGATGCATGTGAGGATGTGGTGTGGCCATGCAGTAATACTGTGGGGGTGGGGTGAGGTGATGATGGTGGTGGTGGAGAGGGAAGTGAATGGCGGGGCAATAGTAACAGGCATTCTGGAAAATGGGCAAAGGAAAATATTTTAAGAAAACTTCATTTTTCAGAGCTGTGTGTGAACTTTAGAGAAGGACTCATTAAAGCTCTGCTGCTTTCTGTTTCATCTCACGAGGCCTGGACATTCAAGCATGATTTTAAGAGGAGTGGGGACACAGGGGGTGGGTGGGAGCTGGTACCCCAAATCTCTTGTCTACTTGTTTATTTTCTGTCATCATCCCTTTCTTTTTTGCTGATGTTTCCCACTCTTTTTCACCCACTTTGGACCTTGTAAATCCCTCCCAGTCCAAACATCCTATTTCATCCTCTCCAAGGGGTGGGCAAAAAAGGCAACAACATTTGGTGCTAAGCCAACGGGTGGGAGTGGCCACCATACGTGTACCCAAAAGAGAGGGAATGCCGGAAAGCAACCCTTGCCCCGGGGTATCATTTTTTCCACCAACTGCCCTAATATCTTCTCCCTTGGTTGTCGACTTCTCTTTAACCCTTATCTGTCCTCTAACCCATCCTGTTTTTCATTAGCCCCTTTTTCCTCCAGGCTGTGTCATCTCTCTTTAGTCCTTTTTGTCCCAGATTCATCCCACATGTCCTAAGCCTATCTGTCTACCAAACTGCCCTGTGTCTCTTTATCTCCTCTGTCCTGGTCCATTATTTCTCTTTGTAGCCCCCTCACTCTCAGCTTGTTCCAACCTGCCCCAGCTCTCTGTAGCCACTTTCACCGCACACCTGCCGGCTTCTCTTGCCCACACAGCTCGTTCCTCTTCAGCACCTAGTGTATAGCTCTGGGTTTTACTCACACTTGGATGTCCAGTAGAATTCGCTTATCTTCATCCACATGGATCCCCCAGATGCAGTCCTGGCCTTTACTATAAGCCTCTGGCCAATTCGGGGACAGCACCACACCAGCTGAATCAGTGATTTCTCCACTGCAGACAGCTGCAATAAAAGAAAAGTTAGGGGGATGCTAAATGCCTAGTCCTCTTTTCCCCAGTAATTACAACTATAAGATCTAAGAGCTGAGCGAGTTAAAGTGACCGGATACTTGTAACTGTCAGGTATATGGCTATCCTGGTTTTCAGATCTCTTCCTGTAGCTCTCTGGGATATGTAGTTGCATAAAAACATGACTGTAAATCCCAGTATTCAATGCAGAATGCATTGTGAAACCAGGACTGGTACAGTTGTATCTGCTGACCAAGAACATCAGTAAATGACTTTAAATCTGATCTCAGTGTATGAGAGGGGGAGATTCAGGGGCACTATGGAAACAGATTAAGGGGAATAGTTGCTAAGCCGTGGCAAAATATTGCATTTTACCACAGCTTAATTTACCGTGGCTGTCACTAACCTACAGTAACACATTACCACGGGTTATTAACTCCCATAGTAAATGACTAATGCAACTTAAAGCTACACTATTCTCCTCAGGGGCACTGGGCTGCTAATGTATAGTCCAGTGCCCCCCATGAGCATTCTTAGAGGAGGGCTTGGTGCTTAAGACATTGAAAATTAGACCCTCTCCCCCTTCCCTCTCCTACACAGTAAAGACTACCCTTCCAGAAGACACCTTCCACCAGGCCCGTAGCTAGCCCTGAGCGAGCGGTGCGGCCGCACAGGGTGCAAAGGCTTAAGGGGCGCATTTTAGCTGTCTGCCATTGCCTGCTGCTGCCACTTTTTCTTCTCTCAGTGGCGACAAGCAATGACAGACAGCTAAAATGCACCCCTTAAGCCTTTTTGCCGGCATGCTAAGCAGATCTGTCTCTGCTTAGCATGCTGGCGACTTGCACATTGGGCATGTCTCTTCTATCCTGCTGCGGCGGGGGGGGGGGGGGCCACGCCCGATGTGCAAGTTGCACAGGGCGCGATTTACACTCAGTACGGCCCTGCCTTCCACCCCTGGAATAGATTTCAGGACCACCCCAAAGTCAGCCTCTACCCTGCCCAGAACAGACCCACCATCCATTCCCAAGGGCACCTTCTGAACCCCTATCCCCAACCCCTCTAAAGACCACCCCAAATGTACCAGAGGGTTCCCTGATGACTAGTGTCTCGGGCAGGAGTGATATCCAGTTGCCCCTGCCCTGCTTACTCTGGGTTCAAAATAGCATTATGCGAGCAGCTTGACCTCTAGTGGTAGTACAATGAGACTACCACTAAGAATTTCCTGATATCATTTTGAACCCATAGCCAGTTGGGACAGCAGTGATTGGGGATCATTCCTGCCTGAGACACTAGTCATCTTGTCCTTTGGGAGGTCCCATCACTCTGCTCCAGTGAACACCTCAGAAGGTTCCAGGGGGACTGTTTGGGAGGTTCAGGGGAGCCAGGAGTGTATTCAGGAGGGGGTGAGAGCCTGTTCTGAGAGGATGGAGAGTGTCTTTAGGGCAAGCTGGGGGTCTGGTCTCCGGGACCAAGCAGGAAGTAAATCCTCACATATGGGTGATGTCATTGATGAAGCCCGCACGGAATGCTTTCCAGCTTCCATAGAAAGCTTTTGGGAGGACCATTGCACATGAGTGCCTGTCTTCCCATCGGAAAGGAGCCATCATACCTCAGTAATTTTTTTTTTCCGTGGAGCCTGTAAGACACTCTGTCCCCGAAAAATTTTGGTACCTCACCAGTACATTAAAAAAAAAATTCTCAGTATTTTTCGGTTGCGTGTTCGATCACCATCTTTCTGCCCATTCCCAGGTCTGTCGGTGCATCAGCACCATGTTTTACTTCGGGTTTCTTTTTCTTTTTGAGGGGCAGGAGGGTTTTTCTCTCACGTCCCCTAGTCATCTGGGACACTGGAGTCCTTTGACTTAGCAGAAGCCGTTTTTCCCAATATGTCAAAGCTGGCCAATGGCTTTAAAAAGTGCACTCAGTGTGGCCGGACCATCTCGATGACAGACCACCACAACTGGTGCATTCAGTGCCTCAGGCCTTACCACGAGCCCTCCACCTGTGCTCTCTGCCTTCATATGATGCGCAAGGGGCTCAGGAATTGAGAAAAGCAGTGAGAATTGCTCTTTGGTTCCTCTGAGTCTTCGGCGTCAGCTCCGCCATCAACATCGGCATTGATGCTCTCAAAGACCTCTGCCAAGGCTTCGGCTTTGTATGGGGGCTGGGCCTATTCGGAGCTGAGGACTATTGGACTGGCCACTCTCCTTTGAAAAGGAGTGCCTCCAGAAGGATTGGACTCCAGCCCCGTCAAGGGCGATGCTGAGTCCTGGGTAAAAACCCATGGGCACTGGCATCGTAGCCCTCGATGAGACACTGAGGGTCAAGGGTCAAGGCTGAGGGTCAAGAGTGGCCCCCCAAGCTGCTCTGGTGGGAGGAGCTGCCTCCCAAGACCCTGGAGGGCCTGTGGGAAACTCCCAAGGCTGTCATCATTGAGGAGTCCCCATCAAGGGAACTGGCATCGGTGCCGGTGGCTGCTGTGCCGGCTTCAATGGCATTGGAGACCATGCTTCTTGTGCAGTAAATGGAAGCTCTCAAGCGTAGCCTGTCTGTGTTCCTGACCCATCAGACTACCCGAGACCCACATACTTCATATTCCTCAGCTCTGGTCACAGTGTCTGACTCACCATTGGAGGGGCAGCCCATACTAGAATCACCTGCTGCAGCCTGGTGGGGTTTTTGACTCCTTCCTCCTATTTCAGAAACAGTTCCGCCACAGATGGGAGGCCAACTGATTAATTTTTTCCCACAGGTGGCCCAGCATAACAGTGGACACCCAGACCCTCCAAATCATTAGGGAGGGGTACCAATTGTACTTCAATCAGCTTCCTCTCACCTTCTTCCTAGTGGAGTACCCCCTTGATCCTCACCACTGCCTCTTGCTCCAATAGGAGGTCCAGTCCCTCCTGTCCGACTGGGCTGTGGAGTTGGTTCTTCTGTCTCAAAGGTGGCAGGGATTCTACTCCTACTACTTCTTGGTTCCAAAAAAGACTGGACGAGTTTGGCCCATTCTGGACCTGTGGAACCTCAACAGGTTCCTGGTGAGGGAGAAGTTCAAGATGGTATCCCTGGGAAACATATTGCCTTACCTCCACCAGGAAGATTGGCTATGCTCCTCGGATCTCAAAGATGCCTATGCGCACATTCTCATTCACCTCCTTCACCGACTGTATCTCCGCTTCATCTTCACCGGACAGTATTATCAGTACCGGGTGCTACCCTTTGGCCTTGCCTCTGCCCCAGGGTCTTCACACGTGTCACTTTTCTCCACACCCAGAGGATCTTTGACTTCCCTTACCTGGACAACAGGTTGATCAAGGCTGGGTCACCGGAGGATGTTCAACATTTGATGCAACTGACCATACAAATCCTGGAGCAGCTGGGCTTCATCATCAATTACCCCAAGTCTCATCTTCAGCCCTCTCAAAGGCTTGAGTTCATTGGGGATACTACCCTAGCGTGAGTATACCTACTGAAGGACAGGCTCAAGACTTCAGCACTGCCCCCATGTGACAGCTTGACAGGAACTATGTGCCTTCTCATCCACATGGCCTCCACGGTCCATGTCACACCAGTGGCATGACTCTACATGATGCAGTAGACTCTTTGCACACAGTGGCATCAGGTGACCAGCCACCTTTGGGACAAGGTCAGAGTGACTTACCCATTCCAGGATTTCCTCACCTGGTGGCAACAACCCTCCAACCTTCTAGCAGGGCTGTCTTTCCAGGCATCATATCAACACATCCTAATGATGGATGCCTCCAAGGCAGGCTAGGGAGCTAACCTGGATGGTCTATGAACACAGGGTCTCTGGACGGCTCAGGAGAGCCTCCATCAAATCAACTTCCTGGAACTCCAAGCTGTTGCCAGTGCCCTGAGAGTTTTTAAACAGCAGCTTTCCAACCATGTAGTCCTCATTCAGATGGACAACCAGGTGGTCATGTATTATATCAACAAGCAGGGATAGTACCTCCTCTGCTGGGAGGAAGTCCACCTTTGGAACTTTGCAATCTCTCATGGCATGCTCCTCAGAGCAGTATACCTGTCAGGAGAACTCAAAGTCCTGGCGGATCACCTCAGCAGAGTCCTTCAGCCACACAAATGGACTCTCAACAGGAAGGTAGCAAGCCGTATCTTCCAGCTGTGGGGCATGCCATCCATAGACCTCTTTGCTACCCCTCACAATGCCTAGCTATGCGGTTTTGCTCCAGAGTACTGTGCAAACATCAGGTAGCTCCCAATGCTTTTCTCCTGGACTGGAGTGAGGGCCTTCTGTATGCATATCCCTTGACTCTTCTGGTGGCCAAGATCCTCTTCAAATTACAAGTGGATGCTGCTGCCATGATTCTCATAGTACCACATTAGCTCAAGCAATCCTGGTTTCCCCTGTTGCTCCAGATGTCCCAGCAACTGCCGCTCAGGCTTGGCTGTGCTCTGGACCAGGTTTCTCAGGATGCAGGGACCCTACTGCATCCCAATGTAATGCCTCTAGTGCTCATGGCATGGATGCTGAGTGCATAGCTCTTGCCCCCCTCCAACTGCTGGAAGCTGGAGAACGTGCTCCTGGCCTTGTGTAAATACTCTACATGACGTGCCTACGCCTTCAAGTGGACAGGTTTTCCGTGTGCTATGCGAGCAAGGCTTTAGACCCTTTCTCCTGTTTAGTGGAGTCCATGCTGTCTTATCTCTCCGACTCTGGCCTGAAGTACCATCACAATGTAGCTGATAAGCCATCTCTGCTCACCCATTGATTGGCTGCTTTATGAGGGGCCTCCTACTATCTCGTCCATCCATTAGACTACCTTTGGTGGCTTGGGATCTTAAAATCATTCTGGGACTTCTCTTTCCCCTATTTGAACCCCTCAGCTCCTGTCTGCTCAAATATTTCACCTGAAAAGTGATCTTTCTTGTGGCTCTCACTCCTGTGCACAGAGTCAGTGAACTCCAGGCATTAGTGGCATACCTGTCCTAGACCAGATTTCACAAGAACAGGGTAGTTATTCGAACTCGCCCCAAATTCTTTCCTAAAGTAGTTTCTGCTTTTCACATAAATCAGTTAGTGGTCTTGCCCACCTTTTTTCCAAAGCCTCATGCCAACAGAGCTGCAGTTTCACTACACACCTTAGATTGTAGGAGAGCGCTCGCTTTCTACCTAGAAAGGACAAAAGCCCACCGCCATTCCTCCCAGATGTGTCTCATTTGACCCCAACCTTCTGGGTATGGCGGTATTGAAACACATCCTTTCAGTTTGGATAGTGGACTGCATCTCCGCTTATGCTCAAGCTGGGCTGACTCTGGAATGCCATGTCATGGTGCACACTGTTTGTGCTATGGCTGCTTCGGTGGCCAACCTGTGCTCTGTCTCCATGGTGAAGATCTGTAAAGCTGCTACATGGTCTTCCGTTCACACCTTCAAAGTCCATTACTATCTGGATGGAGATTCCCAGCGTGACAGCAACTTTGGCCAAGTTGTACTCCTGCACCTCTTTGAGAATTAGAGCAACTCCTTCCCACTGGCCCTTCTGTCCATTCAGGCTACCATAGAGTCGATCTGATGTGGATGTCCTGCTGGACCCTGATTCTTGGAGCCTCTCAGCGATTCTTATGCTCTTTTCTCAGTTTGTTTTTTCTGGTTGCCCCGTTGGGTTTTTTACAGGTTTTTTTTTTGGTAGCCTGGAGCTTGGGAGTCCCATATGTGAGGACTTACGCCTGTTTGGTCCTGGAGAAAGCATAGTTACTCACCTGTAGCGGGTATTCTCCAGGAAAAGCAGGAATAAGTCCTCACTAACTTCCCACCTCCCCATGGAGTTGATTCTTGTTTGCTTGATTAAGCTATGTCATCATACTGAGGTAAGATGGCTCCTTTCGTGTGGGAAGACAAACACACATGTGCAATGGTCCTCTCAAAAGCTTCCTATGGAAGATGGGGAGCGTTCCTAAATGAGCTCCATTGATGACATCACCCATATGTGAGGACCTATTCTTGCTGTTCCGGGAGAACATCTGCTGCAGGTGAGTAACTACGCTTTCTGGGGCGTGGAGGGTATCTTTACTGGAGTGACATGAAAGGGGGGGGGGCGGTTATTCTTCACTGTCTTGAACACCAGCCCCTTTAAGAATGCTCCCTGGGAGCATCAGGCTATGGTTAGTAGGATGATGCTCTTGGACAAGAAAAATAACACCAGCTCAAACTGGTATTATTTTTCCATGAATAATGCAGCTTGCAAATTTCAACACAAGCTAATAATAGGGTGCTTTGTATGTTTTTGCATGCTTTGCATTTCATTGTTGTTAACACTTGTTGCCTTAAATTAATGTGCATTATGGTAAAATAAAATGATTTTGCCATTAAATAGCAAATATGTATTTTTCTCTTAAAGCAAGTTTGTAATTACCCCTTTAAGTCTTGGTTTTGAGCAGGACTGTTGTAGGGTGAACAAGAACTGGGTGTGACTGAGGAGTAATCTCCGAGGTGGGATGATGAGGAATTATCTCTTGAGGGATCAGAAGGTATGAGATATAAAGTGGGGCATCCATGTGCATGCCCCTTCAGCACTGACCTCTACATGCTGGCTCTGTTTCATTCCACTGGGGATCGCTGTAATCCACACACTCAATAATGATGGAGCCTTGTTCCAAGGTGTAGCCTGGATCACACGTAAACTCGACCACAGTACCCACAGCATAGGAGCTGTCGCTAGTTGTGAAGTTTCCATACTTGACATAAGGTTCATAGCAGTGACCCTGTGCAAAGGCTGGAAGCAGATTCTAGTTTTAGGCTGCAGACTAGTTCACAAAGGTTTCCTGATCCTCATGTGTACACCAACCCCCTCATGTATCTCCAGTTCTCCTCATCTTTCCACAGCACTTTGCTCCTATGTATCACTGGCTTCACTCATGTGCCCCCCTGCCCTGGTTCCCCCTGAGTGTGAGAGCTCCACAACACAATCAGGCATTGGGACTTTTGTATATGCATCTGCATGCACAGCTCTACGTATATTTGTATGTACTCGTGTAGGAATCAGACCCCCAATACTTAGCACACTCTATGGCTCACCCTCATATCTAAGTGCCACACCCATGGAGGCACCACTGCTGTCTGTGGTCAGTTCTATGAAGAAGTGCTGTGTTCCACTGACAAGGCCCTCGATTGGGAGATATTCCACTTCATATGAGTCATACACAGGGGCAGCATCAATATTCTCTCCATTTCTGATGATTAATCTGTGGAAAGCGATACAGACACCCACTCACTTCAGGAACACACATGAGAATATCTGGGTTGGAAACACTTGCCAAGTACAAGACATGGCCACTATGTACAGGGCTTTCGTCAGCAACCCTACAGAAATGCAGGTCTTTCTTTTTTTTTTTGGGAGGGGGGGGCACAGCAGCTTCTCTTTGTTTCCTCCTGCACCGCTCAAGAACTACCAAACAGGTGCGTGATCAAAGAACATTCCCTCTTTTGGTTTCCTGTAGAGCACCTCCTACAGTTTCAGAGAACCATTGCTTTTATTGGTAAGACTTCCAGAGGGGCAGTTGTAGTTGCAAAAAGCACACAGAGGCAGGCAGCACATTATATACTAACCAGTTTATTGAGGCAGAAGAGTTTGAGGACAAGAGCATACTTCTTGTAGTAGAGGCGTTAGGCAAAGTATATATACTTACCTCATCCACTGCATGTCATGCATCTAACAAAGTGGTCTGTTGATCTGGAAAGCTTAGACCTCAAAAAATCAGTTAACCTGTAAGGTGCCATCATCTCTGTCTGTGAGAGGTCTCTTTTTGAATGCTATTTATTGCAAAAGCTCCTCAGTACATCATAAAGCAAAAGGAACACATCAACTGCAATTCTGAGAAAATCCAACGCCAAACTTTAGACTAAATAATCTTACAAGTCTTACAGTTCATTTTGCAATGGGGTTATAGCCAGCGTGTAAAAAAGCTCTGTGGAGCGAGCAATAAAAGGCTTCCAAATGTTTCTGAACTTTGTATCTTTCCTATTGAACATTGCATTATGCACCTTCATTTCCATAATTTCCTGTGGGCCAGAACCAAAGAAGGAGGCAACCTAAATTTCTTTTCAGTATCTGGCAACTGTAAGCTCTTCATCTTCTGCTGGTGTCTGAGAGGCCTCTTAATAGTGAAAGAGTATTTCTTACTGTGCACTTGGGTTTAAAAGGTTTTGGACAAGTTCCTGGAGAAAAAGTCCATATTAAAGAGAACCAGGGAAATCGACCGCTTACTCTGGGATAAGCAACGGGGAACCTGTGTACCTTTTTGGGAACCTGACAGGTACTTGTGACCTGGATTGGCCACTGTTGGAAACAGGATACTGGGCTTGCTGGACCTTGGTCTGACCCAGTATGGCAGTTCTTATGTTTAGTTAGAAGCTACCCCTCCTGCTTCTACCCTTGGAGATGCCAATAAACTGCCCCATTACCTGTCGTCGTCCTCAGCTAGTGAAACCTTTTCAAAGTGCAGATGCAGCCGCTGAGCCTCGGGGGCCTCCAGTAGCCAGTGGCAAGTCAGGTTATGGCTGTAGTTTCCTGGGAAACCAGGAGATACAATGCGACCTATAGTGGCATTTCTGATCAGCCCTCCACAGGCAGCTGCAGGAGAGACAAAGTCAAAAGCAAGAGGTGTTTGTTTTATATAATATATTCACTCATTTGTGTGTATGTGTATGTTTGTGTTAAATCAGGGTTTAAATCTGCAGGTGCTCCTTATGAACTTAGGAAAAGCATTTCATCCTCCACTGCCTTGGGTACAAACTTAAGACTATATTTATTGATGTGTTAATGTGCATTAATGCAATTTAATGCAGGTCCCATTATTCTTTTACTTATTTATTTATTTAGCTGTATTTATATACCACCTTTCTCCGGGTCAAGGCAGTTTACAAGGAACAAATGCAAATTACATTGTAACAGTGGTATCAACTATGTACAACATGAAATTAGAGACCATCTGGGCTCTTAACTATATACAGTTTTGACTATGTAAAACAGTAGTGGTAGGCATGGTGCATTGTTCTTCTGTACCGATTTACTAAGGGGATTATTTTAGAAGCTCTGTTCATCTTTTAAACATGAATGCAATGGCAGAAAAACGTGGAAACCATGCTCGCATTTAAAAAGTCATTTTAGGAAGCCCATGAGATCCATCTTTTCGAATCAGGCACATCGATCTGTGCACGCAGGAGTGTAATGGAGGCATTTCTGGGCACAGCCGGGGGGACGTTTGTGCCCACACGTCCATAATGTATTTCATATAGGCTGGAGAGATGCAGAGTGGATTTTCTAAATGTGCCAATCTACACCTGCTATAAATCACAAATATGGATAGGACTTTGCTGTCTTTGGGGACTACTTGCGATGATGGTGACTGGAGGAGCTTGGCTGGTGAGTTATTGGCGTGACTGACATCTTAGTCTATGTAGGTGTCCTGTGATCTACCATTTTTCCTCTGCAGTTTATCCTGCGCCCTTCTCCAACCTATCCCTCTTCTGAAGACCCCATGAGAATCCTGCTCCTTCATCCCTTCCCCCCCCCAAGCTGTGCCAATCTCAAACCCTCCTGTCACCCACTCCCTGGCCTGTGGTTTATCTGTTTCTTTTGGGCAGGGCCTTGCTATAGGTCTGTGCATGCCACAGTGTTTCCTGCGGTCGCTGTGCCTCTGTGTGGTCCCCTTTTTGTGTGTGTGTGTGCATGTGAAGGTGCATGTGCAGTGCTGCAGATGTTGGTGGTAGGTGTGACTGGGTATTGGAGGTGGGAGACATGTTGGTGGAGGGAGGCAGGAGCCATGGATGAGGTGAACCCAGTGGTTGTTCTGGACCTGCTGCATGATGCCCATAGGGAGCACAGGAGGACCACTAGGAGGAACCCATATAAGAGGGTCTTCAGACCCAGGATCCAATTCCTAGACTTCATGGATCAGCAATACCTCACCAGGTTCCCTTTTGGCAAGGCAGCCATCTGCCATTGTGCTTCTTCTTGTCTGTGTGTCTGTGGCTACACTGATTTCTTTGATTGTTCTGACTGGTGCTGCTCTTTCAGCCTGTCTTGGCTATCTTTTCACCAAGCCCTACCTACTTTACTTCTCTGCCTGCACATTGGTTGTGTGCAAGCAGCTACGTGTCCTCTTGTGAGCTGTCTTAGGGCCATGTGGATCCTCTCCCAGATCCTTCTTGCTGAAGCATGGAGAGGCCAGCACCATCAAGGAGGGGAGGGGGTAGAGCAACTCCTCTTCCTCCAACACAAGCTGCGCGCAACATTAGAATCTCATCCCTTTAGAAATTTGGCTGACTGGTGGCTATCCTGATGTCTGTGCACAGAATATAGGCATGTACAGAGGTTCTGTGTGCAGGGGAAGGGAGCACATGTGCCTACCTATGGATCTCACACATGCATACACGTTGTGACTGTGACACATGTATTTGCATTTTGTATTGCACTTGAACATCTCCGCAGCTGCTCTTCTCTATGGGGACTCTACATATGCGCGGTACTTCAATTTCCATTGTACTCACATGCAAATCCTAAGGCCTGGGACAAGTGCATATTCGCAGATGGGAAGTGGCAATTTCAGAAGGTCCATGCATGTGCGGTACATCTTTTCTAAAATCAATATTGCATATTTTCATTTACATGTTCCCGCTGCCCCCTGGACAGTCATTCTAAAATGTGCCTTTAACTTGTATTAATACATATTAACACATTAA
Organism: Ichthyophis bannanicus; assembly: GCA_033557465.1. Taxonomy (NCBI): domain Eukaryota; kingdom Metazoa; phylum Chordata; class Amphibia; order Gymnophiona; family Ichthyophiidae; genus Ichthyophis; species Ichthyophis bannanicus. Next base: position 148,422,076 of record CM066042.1, read on the forward strand.
CGCATATTAGTAAATCTAGCCCTTAGATTGAAAGCCCTCTGGGTTGTACCTGAATGTAACTCACCTTGAGCTACCAATGAAAAGGCCTGAGATAAAAATTAAGAAATATATTCATGAGAATGTTATTTTATTTTTTTATATTTACAAAAGCAATTATTTTTATCTTTAGTGTACTTTTTTTAAAATTGTAAACTGCTTTAAATCTTGGTTGAAAGTGAAACATTAAGTTAATCAATCATTGGTAGATTCCTTCTTACCCACACACTTGGGCTCCTTGCTGCTCCAGAAGGGCCGTGTGGCATTGAGGCAGGTGATAGTGTGGGGCCCCTGCAGCTTGTACCCTGTGCTGCAGTAGAAGAAGGCTTCTCCACCGGGGTGCAGGCTGGTGATGGACACATCTCCATAAGCAGGGCGACGGGGAAAGCGGCAGCTCAGCAGGTAAGCTGCAAGAGAAAAGAGTGCGTCAGGACAGAAGAGGAGGGAGCCTGCACAGCGCACACACTGCTACAGCAGCCAGCGACCAGATGCCGGTGTCCAGACCCCAGAGGAGATGCGGCTGTTTCATCTGTATCTAATGATTAGAACTGAAGATTTGCACAGAAGAAGGCAGGAACGCAAATGGAAAAATCTGTCTGGCTTCTGGGAGTGTCGTCTGATTTTTACCAGATTTGTACTGGGAGTCAGAGCTATATGCATGCACCCATGCATTACCCAAAGAGCAGAGGCATCACCCACACACAAACAGCATTTACCCAAAGAGTGCCCCAGCAACAGTAACATACAGAGCAAATAAAGACTAAAATGGCTCATGTAGTCCGCACAGTAAGGTGTTAGGGTCGTAACAGCCATTCCATGCAGGTTACTCCCCACATGCCCATATTTCATGAGGTTACCTCCCCCACCCCTCAAGCCTTTGCTTAGGGTTGTAAACATACGTAGTCACTTTCCCTTCCCCTTCCCCTACACCCACTTCCACACAGGACAGCACAGATGACAGTATCCGAGAGGGCGGTAGGAGTGAAAAGCAAGGGGAGGGGGAACGAGAGGGAGGCATGAAAGAGAGGGAGAGGATGAGGGGAGTGCAAGTACAGAATTTAGATTACTCAGTGGCTTAAGCAGGTGTTAAAGGTGCATCAATAGTTCTTGTGCAGGAGGCCCTGTGATAAATTAGCAGAAATGAAGATATAATGGACCATCTTCATCTTGCAATGGATTTTCCAGAGCTGGATGTTTGGTACCAGTCATTAATTTCACAGCTTGATAAATTAGTCCTGGTACTTCTCTAATGGGAAGCATAAAATATGGCTGTGTGATATCATGCTGCTTGCCTCCGAGAGACAGGGAGAATGTATGGGAGAGGACGGAGAGCCTGCTTCCATCGATATGAGGGAGCACAAATGATAGCATGGGGGAAACATGACATGGATTGAAAGGGGGGGGGAAGGGGAGAGAAAAATAAGGCAGAAGGTGATTATCTGGACCATCTGCTAATGTCTTTTTGGGTTAGTCTGGTTTGTCCTTGGGGTTAGTCTGGTTTGTCTTGGGTTAGTCTGGCTTGCAGAGTCTGATTTCTCCTCATAACTGGCAATCCATTGGAGGAAAGCCACAAGTCTTCAGCCCGACACTGTCAGCATGGAGGGAGTAGCTGATGCTATCTGTCTTTTACTCCAATAGCTGTTAACTTTACTCAGCATATATCCCTCAGCATAGGGAAGCATCAGTAATTCACTGTATTCAATAAAGGGTCTTACCCAATAAAAGGGATGTTTCATATTTGTACAAGATGCAGAGAGGAGGACAGACTCTTAACAGATTGCATGAGACCAATGGAAGAGTAGTGTAATGGTTAGAGCAGCAGGTTGTAGAACCTTATCTCTCTATTGCTTCAGGTACAAACTTAGATTGTAAGTCCTCTGGGAAAAGGGAAATATCTAAAATATCTGAACGTAACTTGCCTTGAACTACTACTGAAAAAGTGTGAGCTAAATACAAATAAAAAAAAAAAAACCCTGCTCACCCATTCAGAAACCTGCATACACAACCATTCACCCTCCAACAGTCCACCTATACACCCAACCCATTCACTCACCCTCCTTTATTCTACCCACAAACCCATACAATTATCCTTCATCAATCTACCCATATGTCCACCTACAGTCCACCAACAAACTCAGCCAACAACTTGCCAATTCATCTACCCCAACACCTACACTCACCCAATCACTCATTCTCCAAAAGTCCACTACGCACTCACCATACACACACTTACCCAATCATTGACACAGACAGCCAACACCCAACCTGTGTGATCTCAGCCTCATCTCTGAATTCTTCTTGTGGTTCATAGAGAATCCTGTTGCTTTGAAAACAAATGATTGTCTGAAATACATTCACACAATGAGGGGAGGCTGTAGTTTAGGATTGTCTTCTTTTGATAAAGATGAACAACCATGCATCCAACCATTCTCTAGTAAGATGAGACTAGTAACCAAGCAGTACCCACTAACCACTTGTTCATCAGTTAGCTACAAATGACTCACGATCACAAGCTCATATACTATAACAATTGTGCATTCCTATGATAGAACCTGGGAAAGTGTAAACATTCCTGTGATAGTGTGTGAGTTCACAAATGTACTTGAGTGCCCCTGTGTATCTGCATGTGTAAATAAGTGATACTGTATAAGTGTTCTGAAGTACCTATGCTTTCCCATGATGGTATGTGTGCATGTGTCCTTTTGATTGTGTGGGTGTGTCTGGCTGTAATTATGTATGCATTTTCATGGGGAGTATCCAAATTCAGGTACAGTAAGTATTTTCCTGTCCCAGAAGGTTTACAATCACAGGGCTAGATTTATCTAACAGTGCTACTACATTACCATGATATTTATCACAGGTCCCATCTTACGCAAAAGGACTTAATTATTAAGAACATGTGTTAACAGCATTAGCATGCGCTGCAGCCTTAATACTCTAGTTCATTCAGCCCTAAAATTGTATCTGAGGCAATAGATGGTGAAGTGACTTGCCCAAGATCAATGGGAGATGTTATTAGCCCACTGCTCTAACCGTAGCCCAGAGGTTAGAGAATGCCTTGCGATTGGGTGTGTATTTACTTATTTATTTATACTGTATTCTCTTATATACCGCGCTATTCTGCATCAGTGTGGTTTACATTGAACAAACTGAAATTACATTGAACAGGGTATTGTAACTTGGAGATAACTAATTTACAGGGAACATGGGCGATGGAGGGTTAAGTGGCAAGCCACTTAACCCTCCATAGCCCATGTTCCGTGTAAAATAGTTCTCTCCAAGTTATAATGCCCTGTTCAATGTAATTTCAGTTTGTTCAATGTAAACCGCACTGATGCAGAATAGCGCGGTATATAAGAGAATGTAAATAAATAAATAAATAAGTGGCTTGCCCAAGACCACAAAGAGCACCTGTGCGACTAGAAACCCTAGTCCTTCCGGCCCAAGGTTGCTGTCCTCTAGTGGGATTTGAACCCCCGACCTTCCGGCCTGGGGTACCTTGCCCCAACCACTAGGCTACTCCTCCACTCCTTGCATCCCTGTGATTGTGTGAGGGTGTTTGCATGCCCCTGTGATTGTTTGTGTGTTCACCCCCATCAGTTTGCCTCTGTATATAGATTTGTTTATAAACAAATTCCACAGTCATTTGTATTATTTGAGTTGCATCATTTCATGCCCATTTCACAGTGGGGCTCTGTTGCTGCAGCGTGGCTTCTCATCACCACAGTATTAGCAGCAACTTCCCTCTGTGATCAGACTAATGTTTGTGAAAGCACCACATCTGCACACCCTCATTCCTGCCAGAAAATACGACTCCCCCTATCTCGCCTGCCTCTCACTTTCCCTCAGGGAAATAAATATTAAGGAAATAAAAAAGGTTAACTACAAAAAAGTTACGTGACTTGCTCAGAGACATGGGGTAGGGTCTCCAAATGGGTTAGCATTATGCATACCAAGGCTAGAGTGAACCTCTCTCATAAGTCAGGATACTGTGTTCTGCAAATTTTCATTGTGCCATAGACAGAACATTTCCATGTACAGGCAGCATATTAACATGCACTTTGAAGTTCTTTCTAATGAAACTGGTGGTGTCCAACACATTAGAGCTTCTGTATCTTTCTGCCATATTTCTGCAGTCTCTGATTGCATTTCTTGATAGCTGAGGATCTTCTCGTTCTCTGTACATTGTACAGAATGTTTGCTTGGTATTGACGCCTCTATTATCAATGCCATTCTTTTTTTTTTATAAATTTTATTTATAACCACAAAGAAAAGTAACAGCCATCATCAAGTCAACCAACAAAGAACAAATCCCCGAGCAGGGTATACTCTGATCCCCGCCACGGGGCACCATTTTATATCTTTACATGGCAGTAGAAAACATTTCCATAAGTATTACAGTTTTATATTTATTTCCATTATATTAAACATCAAAAGAAAAGCCCCCCCCTTCCCTTCCCCGTCGCAGTCTGCAGCCCCCCCACACCCACCCCTTCAACCAGGTCAGGAGTGGACCCCCCTGATCCCAGCTGATCATCTTCGTGTCTACCAAGACCACTAAAGGCCCACATTAAGCACTTCATTCCTACTATACGGCCCTAGTCTCTGAATATAAGGTTCCCATGTTAACATGAAAGTGGTCCACCGCTTTATCTGGCCCCTAGCTCTCCACCGTTCAGTCAGCATTAAGTGATGGAAACTATTGCGCCACTCTAGGAAAGTGGGCGGGGAGGCATCCCGCCATCTATGTAATATCGGACCCTTCCCCACTAGACAAGCCTTATGGATCAGCATCTGCTCACCCTTCCCTTTTGGCAAAGTCTGATTCAACTGATCCAAAAGTACCAATGAGCCCGTCCAAGGGAAAGATTGATGTAACAACCCCACAAGATAATGATGGATACGGGACCAATAGGAGCGAATACGCCTACACGTCCACCACATATGAGTGAGGTCCGCTAGGGGCTCCGAGCATCTGGGGCAGGACCCATCCTGGGTAATACAACTGCGCAAAGCCCGCCTAGGTGAAAAATGAACCTGGGTCAACGCTTTATATTGTACCACCCGCCAACGGACCCCATCTGCCAGAGTGACGATACGCCACAGAGCCACAAGAAGGGTCCCGCAGGGGATTTCACGTCCCATCTCCCGGGCCCAGGCCTGTTCAACCCGGGCATAGTCCAGCACTACACCAAAACACTCAAGTCTGGTCTTCAACCGCGCTATCGACGGCAGAGTCCCCCCCCGATATCAAAAAATTCAAGAAGGTGCGCTGAACGATCCGCTGTAAGTTCCCCCCGGGGCAAGGATGCCACATAATGAACCAATTGTGGATAAGCAAAGTGTTGGCGAGAAGAGAGCCCATACTCCTCACACAGCTCCAAGAAGGGTTTGCATTTACCCGAAAGATCCACAACATGGCCTACATTCCGCAATCCCTGCGCCCCCGAAGTCCGAAATACCCGAGTTTCAGAGCCTGGAGTAAAATGCACATTACCACGCAATGGCAGCCAACTCGAGACTCGCCAATCCCGATTCCAATAACCATTCAACTGCCGCCAGGTACGCCGCGCTGCATTCATCAGAACATGCTGTTGAATTCCACTAGGCAAGAAGGCACTTTCTAAATGCAGGATCCCCAACAATGACAACGGGGCAAACACTGCCATCTCCAGCTCTCGAGGTGTATAAATATTCGTCCCCCCCAACCAATCTCCCAAATGGCGCTCCTGACAAGCCAAAGTGTATAACCATAAATCTGGGAGACCTATACCGCCATTATGCCAGGGCCCGATCATGCGATTCAGCGGTATGCGAGCTCGGGCCCCCCGCCACAAAAATCCCTGTATTTCCTTTTCCAAGCGACGTAAATCTCGACGCAACAACCAGACTGGTAGTGTCTGCAACCAATATAAGATGCGAGGTAGAACCACCATCTTTACTGCCGCTACCCTGCCCAATAGTGACAACGGTAGGGGATTCCATGCCCGTAATTGGGTTCGCACTCCGGACAGGATTTTTTCCAAGTTCGTGCAATATAACTCCCTAGGATGGCTGGTCAGGACAATACCTAGATAAACAAATTGCTGTTCCGCCCACTTCAGAGGGAAGGACCCACTCCACCCACCCTGTAGGTGACCTCCCACATCTAAAGCCTCCGATTTTCCAAGATTAATACGAAGGCCCGCAAACCGACCATATTCTGCAAACTCAGTCATCAGCCGTGGGAGGGATTCTCAGGGGGATAGCAAGTGCACCAGCATATCATCTGCAAACGCCAAAATCTTAAAGCCTTGGGAACCAATGGCCACCCCACAAATCTTCTTGTCTAATTCGATTCTACGGATGAGAGGATCCAAGGTCAAGACAAACAGCAAAGGAGACAAGGGGCAGCCCTGCCTAGTTCCTCGATACAAAGGGAACTGATCTGAAAGGACCCCCATTACAAAGCACCCGGGCTGTCGGGTTCGCATAAAGGCTCCGCACCATCCCACAAAAGGAAGGATTCAAGCCATAGCGCGGTAACAAATAATGAAGGTACTGCCAACTGACCCTATCGAACGCCTTTTCGGCGTCAAAACTCACCAGTAGTGATTGCAGCTGTCTCGCGTGTACCCATTCCAGCGACGCTAGTATTCTATGCAGATTACGAACCGCATAGTGGCCCCGAATGAAACCCACCTGTGACTCATGCACTAATTCCCCCATCACAGCTGCTAAGCGTTCAGCCAGAATTTTTGCCAGAATCTTCATATCGAAGTTCAGCAACGAGATCGGCCGATACGAGGCCGCCTGAGACAGGTCCTTACCCAGTTTAGGAATTAGCGTTATGTATGCCTGATTGTCCCCCCATTTCATGGCTCCTCTCTCCGCTCGGCTCTGATACATCTCCACCAGCAAGGGGCCCACCCAAAGAAAGAATCTTATAGAATTCTGCCCCATAGCCATCGGGTCCAGGAGCCTTATAGCAACTAGCGGACGAGACTACCTGTTGCACCTCTCGTAGTGTTATGGGCTGTCCCAAAAGTGCACTCTGCTCCTTCGTTACCTGTGGCGTCCACCTTTTGCAAATAAGTGGCCATCCCAGAGGGTGACAACTCCTCTGCCGTATACAGGTTTTTGAAAAAAATCCCGAAACACCGCACTTATCGCCTCTTTTTTATTTTGAAGTCTACCTTGCTTGTCCCGGAGAGCTGCTACCATCCTTCCACAGCGCGGGCCCTTCAAGCACCTAGCTAACAAAGTACCTGGTTTATTGCCAAAGCAGTGTAGCTTATATTTGTAATACATTAAGGATTTTTTAGCTCGCTGATGTAACAGTTCGTTTAAAGCAACCTGAAGTTCCCACAATCACTTCCTATTAGAAACCGTGGGGGAATGCCCACTAATACGGCAGGCGTGAGCAACTTGTTTCTCCAATCTAATTATATGCTCTGTTAGCAATCTCCGTTTTCGGGCTACATAACTTATTATCTCCCCCCGTAATACCACTTTGGCTGTTTCCCACACCAGCTCTGGATCATCTCTATGAGCCTGGTGGTTCTCCTCAAATTCCCGCCATCGCTGGCGCAGGAATCGCTGAAATTGGGTATCCTTATAATATTCAATTGGAAATCGCCATATACGCGTGAGACCAGTCACTCCCCCCACTGCAGCTCCAACCAAATCAGAGCATGATCCGAAATCTCCAGCGGACCGATCTGAGCATCTCCCACGCCCGTGAACTGGCTCGCCGAGAGCAAAAGGTAATCAATACGTGCGCTGGTACCATGCGCCCGGGACGAATGAGTAAAATCCTTTTCCAGAGGGTGTAGCAATCTTCAGGGGTCCACCAGTCCCAGTCTGGTCCAGAAGCTCCGCAGGGTCCGGGCAAGAAACCACCGTTCCCGAGTGCTACTACCTGTCGAGGTATCTAGATCCACATCAAGGACCCCATTAAAGTCCCCACCCAGAAGCAGTGGCACATCTGGTAGCTGTTCGACCTTAGCCGCAAATCGATTGAAAAAATCCGGATCTCGCGCATTGGGTCCATACAAGTCACCTAGAATAATCTCCCGGTCTTCCAGCAAGCCATGCAATAACAAAAATCGCCCATGTGGGTCCACCACCTGTCGCAGCAGCATAAAGCGCACTCGTTTATGAACCAAGATGGCCACCCCACCCTTCTTACCCACGGCGGGAGACCCCCAGACCTGACCCACCCAGTCTCTACAAAGTTTGGCGTGCTCCTCCGCCGTCTGATGAGTTTCCTGAAGTAGCGCAATATCACAGTGATGCCTGGCTAGTGCTTTCAATATTTTATATCTCTTGATGGGGCTACCATATCCACATACATTCCAAGAAAAGACCTTCAGTGTGTTTGCACTTTCAAGGAACCACGAAAGGCTCAAATATCCACATAAGCCACCTACATTTAGAGGAAACCCCCCCAGCCCAGGGCCTCCTCCCACACAACTCCCATAGAAGATAGCCAAACAGAGGTGGTGGCTGCAGACTGCGATGGCGCCCCCTAACACCCCCCCCACCCCCTCCCCACCCCCCTCTGATCCTCCCCCCTTTCCAACCACTATCCACTCCACCTAGCCTAAACATAGACTAACCTCCCCTAGTGGTATTACAGGCCGTCCCCTAAAAACTGAATCCCCACTTATCAAGCCCTTATGCTATCATTCATGAATATTCTCCCTCATTCACTACCCCCCAAGCCCTCTCGCCCCCAACCCAAGCAGCAAACCCCCCCCCCCCCGAATTTGCTCCTCTGAGACCATACATCACGTTCGCACACTCACCCTCAGTCACTCACCATACACCCCAACACATCTATTCCCCGATCCAGGAGGAGATCTGCAGAATCACTCACTGCAGCTCAGGGACAAAGTAAATCACTCGAGAGGCGCATAACTGAAATCCCGTACAAACCTAACAACACTTTTCCCCCTACTAACCTACAAGCCCAGGTCAATTATCCGACCCAGTCATTTACGATACCACTGGTCACAGAGAATGGGGACTCTTCCACACCAACGAGTTCTCAGGCAAGATCCACCAGTAACCGTAGTGTCAGCACAATAGTAGGTGCCCCTGACGGGCAACCCAAGGATCCCCAAGGGAGTATAGCTCGGGTCAGGCATATTATAGGCTGTCAGCAAGTACCGGGTATGTTGCCTCAGAGCAGTGGGTGTGGAAGCAAGTGATGAACCAAATATATCATAGGGGCACATTGCAGCCGTGTCCCGGGTGTACATAGTTTTCAGAGAAAAAAAAAAAGATTATATTGAGTTAGTCTTTCCCAGGGAACAGATAAAATCTTCTGCCTGCCGTCCCTCTTTAAAGCGGATCAGGCGGTGCGTCCCTCCAAGGGCCCTTCTGAATGTGGGTTCCAGTGGCTGTCTTCGAGTCACATCTTTCCAACAGTTAAAAAAGTAAGAAAATAAAATAAAGATGGCCTCTTGCTGTTATAAAGATACGTTGATGTTCCCAAGGCTTCCATGCCCACAAACACAATGATTGTAAGCATTTAAGGCGGCCCAGGGGGCTACTAGGAACACATCAGCGAGGCCAAAATACTGAATACAAATACACAGGCCCTCCTCTTCTTTCCTTACATGAGAGATCTATGCTTGGGAGAAATGCGAAGAGGGAGATAGCATGCCCCGTCCCCGCACTCAAATAGCCCAGGCACATAGGGATAGCCACAAAAAGTTCGCCTCTAGGCCACCCACTATAATTAAAGACAGAGCGGGAGAAGAAAGTCTAAGGGCAACAGAAGGAGCTAGGCCGCGCCGGGCCTCTCACCAAATCCCGCAATGTCGGCAGGTACTCCAAGCTGCATCACCACTCTCTCGCAGCTAATTAGAGCCTCAGTCCTCAGGGAGCAGGATCCGGAGTTGCAGACAATCGGTCCAGGAACGCTTGAGCCTCTGCGGGCGTCGGTAGCAGTTGAGTCCGGCCCTGATGTTCTACGCGCAGTTTTGCCGGGTACAACAATGAAAATCGCACCCCTTGATTCACCAGTTGGGCGCAGATTGCAGTAAATGCCCTGCGCTGTTGACTAACCAGCTGAGAATAATCCTGGAAGATCAGAATGTGATCGGTGCTATCCGCTGGCCTCCGACGGGCACGAGCAGCCCGTAGTACCTCTTCTTTTTGACTGAAGTCAAGAAAGCGGGCTATGACGGCACGTGGCCGGTGGTCCTGATCGCGCTTCGGACCCAAGCGGTGCACACGTTCCAATTTAATAGGACCAGTCACCTTGCCACTCAGATTCTCCTCAATCCATTTTATCAGGAAACCACGTAGGGCACTGTCAGTCACACTCTCCGCTATCCCCACGAAGCGCAAGTTCTTGCGGCGCCCACGGTTCTCCAGGTCATCCATCTTATCGGCCTGTTGCTTTAGTTTGGATTCCAAGGCCTGCACCCGCGCCGCCAGGGACTGCTGGGTATCCTCCAAGTCAGATATTCTGGTCTCGGCCTGCTCCATACGGCCAGTGAACTCGGAGATATTGTGGTTAACACTCTGTATTTGCTCCGTCAGCTCAGAAAAGCGAGCATCAAGTGCTTGTACCACTGCGGCACTGACCTCTGCCACCATCGATGAGTTACTGTCTGAGGCTGGGCTCCGAGGCGACCCGTCCACCATCATTACCTCAGAGGCTCGGGGCTTTTCCCTCCTCGGCGGTTTAGCAGCCATCAGCCTCCCCCAACGCTCAGAGATATCGCGTATCGGCTCTCTCGATCCCCCTTCACTGAGACACAGTGGGAGCAAGATTATTTACCCCCTACAGCTTGGCAACTTTGCAGTTGTTCGGGGAAAAAGCCTGGAGCTGACCACCACACGTCTGATCAGCTCATTACCACACCGGAAGTTCATCAATGCCATTCTTTACGGGTATGCACAGGGCTTTCATTTTTTTTTCATGAACTCTTCCTGATTTCTAGGTGTTTATTTAGATAGTTTCACATACAAATTTAAATAGTGTCACCCACCTACATACCCCCCAAAGGCAAAGGACCTGGGGGTTTCAGTGAGGCCTCTTCTTAGGTAGCAGGGACAAGTAGTGCCCCCTGGGAGTTGAAGTCCCACTAGCTATTCAATAAAAAGAGTGTAGTCGTGGACGAGTAGCTAGGCTGATAAAGAGGTATTTTATTTCCCTTCCCGGGAGAACTTCTGCAGTCAGGAATCACAAAGGAAAATAAACCATGCTTCTGGCATAACACAAAATGGAACTACAAAAATTACACAGGAATGCTTCTTTTCAGCTTAAGGCAAAACAAAAAGTGCAAAACAAGCCTTGTACCTTACAACAGCTGTGGATTGAAATCTGTTCCTTTAAACAGATTTCCCTTCTGCACGCTTCAGCAGAAAGAGGTCACATTATCCGCAAATACAAGTGTACAATCCATCTGGAAATCCTCTGAGTTTTCCACACAGTAATCACAGTCCATGGCCTCATGAGCTTCCCTGCAATTCTCTTCTGTGGGATTGGAACTTACACCAGTATTCAAAAATCCCTCCTCTCTCTGGCAAGGGCTTCTCCCTTCCTCACTAGTAAAGTGGAATGGAAAGTTACCATGCAGTGTAGACTTTCCCTCTAGAGGGCCATACACTTCAGGACAAGCGTATGTAAAATCCTGCTTTTCAAGTGCTCCTCTACTCCAGGGAATTGGCCTTTCTTCAGGCTGGCCTCTGCCGGAACCTTTGTAGCTGGGAAGCTGAAAATAGCCTTTCTCCCTTGAAAGCTTTTCACTTCCCCTTACAGGACGTGTTTCTTTGAGCCTGGAAATCTCCTTTGGACCAGAGCTTCTATTCCCCAGGTACCTGCTCTCATGGAAGTTCCCTCTCACAGCTTCTCTCCGTTTGCTGGTAGGAATCCCTCTGTGTCCCCAACGACCAGACTCTGGTTCAGTGCAGCCCAACTCTCTGGCACTAACCTCAGGTATTCCCTCTTGGGCAAACTCCTCTGAGACGCTGCTGGACTCCCCGTCTGAAGTTCTCAGGTATGTGTCCTGGTTAGCGTTCCTGTTAGCTCTCCCGTGTGTTCTGCTCTTTCTCAAGACTGACTCATTTTTAAGTGCGTCACTCTTTGAGTTTCTCATAAGCTCAAGTCTCTGCAGCTGTTCCTGATCCTCTTATGAGCTATGAGGTAATGCTTTGCTGGGGCGTTTACCTACACCCGGTGCTAGTGTTTTTGTTGGTTGCCTATAGCAACCCCTAGCCATGTGCTTTGAGCTGCCCATTTTAAAACCGCTCTGCACATTTTCTTCTGTTTCCATAGGCACTATTTGCCTTACGCCATGACAATAGGGACATTTTTAGTGAATACTAAATTCATAGAAAGGCACTTTTTAAATAGGACATGGAGATTGGAATTGAGATGTCGAGGACAGAGCATCCTCAATTTTGACGATATTTTGAAACGGTTCTGCTAAACATGGAGTTGTTTCTAAAATACATATCCAGGTGCAGCGGAATAAGCCGTTTTACACACAGGAAAGAATGATGGGGGGAAACCTACCAACTTACAGGTGCCACCTTTGCCTCACCTGTTGTATCTCAGCAATAAATTTGAGTTTTTTTCTCTTTGAATCAATGTGCAATTCCATTACACTCCTTTTTGTGTCTGAGTCTTTCGTCCTATCTTTTGAATTTAATGTCTCTGTATTAAACTTTTGATTAGTGTAAACCGCCATGATGCCAACGCCAAAGGCGGTATATTAAATACAACAAATAAATACATTTCACAACTTGCACGGGTAAATGTGGGTGCTCATATGTGCAGTGGAGCCATTTTGCAAAAGTAAAGATGTTGCTGCGGCTACTTAACTTCAGAGGTCTCCATTGTATGAAGATTGGTGGAAGACTCATCAACAACCTTCGTTATGCTGATGATACCACAATACTGGCTGAAAGTGAAGACGATCTTAAATATTTACTTTTTAAGGTCAAGAAACATAATCTTAAAATGGGCCGACACCTTAACGCGAAGAAGACAAAGATCTTGACAACTGGTTAAATCAATAAGTTCATTGTTGATGGAGAAGAAATAGAAATGGTGGACAACTTTAACCTGCTTGAATCAATTTTATTTATTTAACAAATTTTTAGACCGTTTTTCTACTAGTCAAAACGGTTTACAAAGAACTGGGTGTGAATAATGAACTTTAGGTGTAGCAAGGGTTACATGTAATGCTCATGAATAAAAGAAAAGAGTAATGATTAACTTAAAATTAACAGGTTAATAAGAATCAAAATAGCTACAGAATATTAACAGTGATTTCAGAATGGGGAGGGGGGTTATGGCAGAGTTCTATCTTCATGTGGTTAAGCTGGATCAAGATGGTTTGTGTTAGTGATGAGGAAGGAAGTCAAGTATCTTGGTGTCATCTTAAACCAAAACCTCACACTACAGCCTCACAAAAAGAATATCACTGCAAATGCCTACTACAAGATAAAACTCCTCAAGAATATAAAACCACTACTCAACCAGGCTCACTTCTGCACTGTTTCAAGCCGTTGTTACGCCAATTTTGTATTACTGCAACTCGTTATACCAGGGCTTATCCAAATGCTCCATCCACCCTCTACAACTGGCACAAAACACAGCCGCCTGTATACTCACTGGTAGCTCCAAACAAGATTACAAAACCCCTACACTTAACCAATTACACTGGCTCCCAATGCACTCCCCAGCCAAGTTCAAAACATTACTCATAATCTTCAGGATCCTACATAAATCCTCTACAAATATCCTAGAGGAACTGATCAATCGAGATACCAGCAACCGCCCCAGGAGAATTAACAACAAGAATGTGATCATCACCCCACCTGAATACAAGAAATTCAACCAGACCACCTCCACTTGAGCGCTTTCCTTCTCTGCCCCAGCGCTATGGAATTCCCTGCCAGAAGACATCAGGACGACTGCGGACATCAAGGACTTTTGCAAAAAGCTAAAGATGCACCTCTACACTGAACACTTTGGTCACATCACATAAATAATATATAAATAACGCAACCCACATCTTACTAGCGCACTTCTGTAAACGCCAACACACACACTGCATTATTAGTTATCTAAGCTGAGTTATTACTTACCCATATCTGTTCTCTATATTGTATATAGGTTTTTTAAGTTTACAAATATGTTCTATGTTATCTACTCTGTTTTAATGTGGCAGTCAACATTGCGATGCACTCCCTTGTTGTCTGTATAAATCTTTGTTTAATGTAAACCGCTCTGAGTGAAGGATAGAGTGGTATGAAAAATGATTAAATAAATAAATAAAGGGAAGATTCGGCTATGGTGGCTTTGATCATGTCCTTTGATTTAGAATGGGGGAGGCCATGTTGACTTTGAAGAATACATGTTGACTTGAATTTTATTGGGGGTCTGAGCCAAAATATTTTTCAAAGAGGTCGGTTTTTAATTTCTTTCTGAAATCTTTGATTGTTTCAGTGTTTCTTAGGGTGGGAGGTAGTGAGTTTCAGAGAGTAGGAGTGTAAAAAGAGAATGCTCTGTTGCAAGTGCTGTGTTTCTCTTGCTAAACTGGGGTGGGATGTCAAGGAGATTTTGTGTGTTGTGTCGTCTTGGTTTGTTAATCTTGGGTTTATTTAGTAGCAATTCTAGGTGTTCGGAGAAGTGGTTGTTTAAGACCTTGTGGATATTAGTGATGGGGAGCCAGTGGAGTTGTTTGAGGATGGGTGTGATATGGGTCTGTCGAGAGGTTCTTTGGATGATCCTTGCTGCAGTGCACTGTGCTAATTGAAGATGTGTGTGTGTGTGTGTGGGGGGGGAGGGGGTGAAGTGTGACCTTGGGTAATCCTTGATAGACTGAGTTACAGTAGTCAAGGAAGGGGGTGATGATGGTTTGACATTCTGAGCGGAAGTTTTCTGGGTTCAGGAGGGGGCATAGATTTTTTAGAGTTCTGAGTTTGTGGTAGACGGACTTGGTAGTACTCTTGACTTGTGCATGAAAGTTCAAGTGCTGATCCAGTATAACTCCTAAGTATTTTATTTCTGACATAACATGTAGGTCTACTTTACCCACTTTGATTGAAGAGGAGGGCTTGAAGTTAGGGTTTCTTGTTGTATGAAGAATCTGTTTTGGTGTAGTTGACTGTCAGGTTGTGGAAATGGAGCCATTTGACTATCTCAGAGAAGCAGTTGGTGATTTTGGAGTAGTCTGGTGCGGTTGTGGTGAATGGTATGTAGATCATGATGTCATCGGCATAAATGTGGTAGTTAACATTGAAGTTTTGAATGAGAGTGCACAGGAGTTGTATGTAAATGTTGAAAAGTAGGAAGGATAGGGAGTAGGGAGGATTATTGGGGTACCCCCTAAAGCAGGGTGTATGGGGAAGATCTGTGATTTTCTACTTTTATCTGCTGACTGAGATTCGAAATGTAGAAGTGAAACCATTTGAGGGGGGTGCCATGTACCCCAATGCCATTGAGTTAGTTGAGCAGAACTTGGTGAGACATGGAGCCAAAAACAGTGGAGATATCCAGGAATAGCAGGATGAAGCCAAGTGTGAGGATTTCTGTACCAGTTATGAGTTTGTTTTGTAGAGAACAGAGTAGGGTTTCCACACTATGATGAGGACAAAATCTATGTTGATGTTGGTCCAATGGCACATGGGTGCGTGGTGATTTATGTGATCCTGAAGTTGGGTCTGCATAGCCTTTTCAATGATTTTCGCTATGTATGGTATTTATTTTATTTATTTATTTTGTTTTTTTTCTATACTGCGCTCTTTAGCATCAGCTCGGTTTACATTATAACAATTTTGTGCAGTGCAGTGCAGGCAGCGTCTGAACTGCACTTACAAGGAACAGGGTTTACAACTTGGCTAACTGGGGGAACTATATACAGGCTACATAGTAGTGGGGTAAATGGACAAGAGACTATATACAGGCGGGATAATCAGGTCAGGTGGGGACATACATAGGTTGTGGGCTATGTACAGTTGCTAGCCAGGGGTGTTAATGGGCTGGGGTGTGACTGCATGTCATTGTTGGTGTCTGCGTGAGGTTGGGCGTTGTGAGTCTCCGTCCTGGGAGTAGTACTGGAGGAACAAGTGGTGTTTCAGAGCCTTTCTGAATTGGGCGAGGTCAGATATGGAGCGGACCTCGGGTGGGAGAGCATTCCAACAAGTCGGAGTGACATACACGAAGGCCCTGTTTCTCGTTGCTTGTGAGAACTTTGTGATCTTGATGGGAATGTTCAGTGTATTGACAGCGGTTGACCTTCTGACCCTGTTTGGGGGGGTGAGAAGGACGAGGTCCATGATGGTGGTGGCAGTGATGCCGTGAATGGCCTTGAAAGTCATCAGCAGGATTTTGAAGGTAAGTCTGCAGTGGACAGGTAGCCAATGTAGTTGCTTCATAATTGGAGTTAGATGGTCACACCTGGAGGCTCCGTGTAATATTCTGGCAGCTGCGTTCATCGCAAGCTGCAACGGGTTCAGTGTGCTTTTTGGGAGGCCTTGTAGGATTGCGTTGGCATAGTCAAAATGGGGGGTTACTAAAGCCTGGAAGACTGTCCGGAAGTCCTTCGGTGCCAGCAGTGGTCTGAGATGCCGGACCATGTTTATTTTATGATATACTGCTCTGACAGTGTTATTTATGTGGGCTTTCATGTCCAACTGTTGGTCAAGGATGACACCTAGGTAGTGGATCGTGGGTTTGCTTTGAAGTTCTGCACCTCTCACCCTTAGAGATGCGGGGGGGGGAGAGGGGGGGTGAATGCTTGGTTCCTAGTGATGAATAGTGCCTCAGTTTTCTTAAAGTTTATTCTGAGATTTTGTGTATGAAGCCATTCTGTTACAGCATCGAAACAGGTGGTTAGTGGTGCGAAATCAGGAAGATCATTTGCGAAAGGCATGTAGAGTAGCACGTCGTCTGTGTACAGGTATGCTTGTTATGGGTCTGTATGAGGCTGATGTCCAAGTTTGGTTTCTTTAATAGTGGCCTGGTGGAGGCTTGTTTTAGTGAGGGTGGGATGAGGCCTTGTGATAGGAAGGTTTGTAGTATTTTCTGTATGAATGGTATGAGTTGTGCTCTGGCAATTTTTATCCAGGATACTGGGCAGGAGTCTAGTGGGAAGGTGGTTGTGTTTATGTTGTTGATTATACTTCAAGCTCTTCTGGGGACACAGTTTGGAAGGCAGATCAGGAGTATTTAGGGGATGTGTCTTTTATTATGGATCAGCAGAGTGAGGTTGTTGGAGCTGCTTGTATTATGCTTAGCTTGTAAGTGTAGTGTCATGTCATGTGGATTCAGGGTGTTGTTTCAGCTTGACTGAGTGGGCTCTTTTGTGAGCGATATGACTATTTCAAAGAGTTCACTGGGTTTGTTGATGGCATTTAAATTGAGATTGGTGTGGTACTCTTGTTTGGTTTTTCTGGTAGTATCGCAGTAGGTTTTTAGGTCATCTAGGTATGAAGCTTGTAGGTAGGGGGTTCTCAATCTCCTCCATTGGCATTCAAGACTTCATAAGTTGTATTTTTGTTCCCTTAGTGATATGGAGAACCAGAGTATGTAATGCCATTTTTTGCTGGTGGCTGTTCTTGGTGAAGTTTGGGCCACTGTAGATATGGTAGAATTCCATTTATTGATTAGATATTCGAGGCCAGCTAATGCAGGGTTGAGTGTGAGATTCAGTAGTGTTTTTTGTAGGAAGGCTTGGTCGTCAAATGCTTGGCATCTCTTTCCTGTGGGGGTGGTGTTTTGTGTTGTGTTGGGTTGGTTTTGTGTGTGGGGGGTAAGGTGATGCTGATTAAGCTGTTGTCAGACCAGGGGACTGGTACTAATGTAAGGGCTGTATAATCAGGTGAGGCTCTTAAGACACTTGATAGGAAGATTAGATCCAGGGTGCCACTTTTGGTGTGGGTTGGTTCAGATACGAGTTGTTTGTACTGCAGGTCTTTCATTGCTTCTAGGAAGGCAGAGGCTTGGCTGTTAGATGCGGAGGGAAGGTTCAAGTCTCTGAGAAGGATGAAGTTCTTGTGTGTGGAGGAGTGTGAGCATAATGCTTCAATAATGTTAATAGCATTTTGGTATTGTTGTGCAGGGCTCTGTATGTTAAGCAGATTGTGAGGTCTTTATTTGAGATTGTGAGGATGTCGATGTTGTGTGTCGAGGTTATATCAGTTGTGTTGAATTTGAGATGCTTGCTAGTGAGAATACAAATTCCTCCTCCTTTGTTGGAAGCTGTTTATGGTAGTAATGAGCTGGTTTAAAACTACATTGTCGGTCTCTGAGAACCAGGTTTCTGTTATGCACATAATGCCCACCTTGTTGTCCATGATGTAGTCAGATAAAATCTGTAATTTGTTGCCGGCTGAACATGAGTTGATTAGTGCTCAGGTGATGGTCTCATTACAGTGTTGTTGCTTGGTGTGTCTTCGGAATGGGGTTGTGGAGGTGATGGATTTGAATTTAATGAAGAGGCCTAGCCTTCTGGTAGAAAGTGTGGGAGATGCATACCACTGACTTTGAGGTTGTAGGTGTCTTAGACTGTGTATTATTGGGATGGAGGTGTAATTGTTTGAAGGTATTGGTCTTCTGGGGAAAATAGGGTATAGAAGCCCAGAAGGATGAGCCAGAGACCTGTGTGGGGCATGTTTGGGTCCTGTGGAGCAGGTGATTTTTGTAGAACCTGACACACTCAAAGAAACAACAAGCAGTAAAGAAATCCAGTGATGGCAGAATGGCTATGAAGGACCTAGACAGGAAAAGCAAATAAAATGCTAGGAATCATAAGGAAAGGAATGGCGAATAAAACAAAGGATATTATAATGCCTCTGTATCATTCCATGATGCGACTGCACCTTGAATATTGTGTGAATTCTGGTCACCGTATTTTTAAAAAGATATAGCATTATTAGAAAAGGTACAGAAAAGAGCCACCAAAATGGGAAAGGGGATGGAAGGATACACCTATGAAGAGAGGCTAAAAAGGTTAGGTCTCTTCAACCTGGAAGAGAGACAGCTGAGGTCTATAAATTAATGAATGGAGTGGAATGGGTAAATGTAGTTAGATTGTAAATGCCATCAAAGTATCAAAAGACTAGGGGACATGCAATGAAGTTACAGTGTCATCTATTTAAGACCAATAGAAAATATTTTTTCACTCAACGTGTAATCAAACTCTGGAATTCATTACCGGAGGATGTAGTAAAGCTGTTAGTGGATTTAAAAAAGGTTTGGACAAATTCCTGGAGGAAAGGTCCATAAACCATTATTAAAAAGGGACCCTGGAAATCCACTGCTTGCTTGTCTTTTGGGGAAACTGCTAGGTACTTATAACCTAGATTGGCCACTGTTGGAAACAGGATACTGGGTTTGATGGACCTTGGTCTGACCTAGTATGGCATATCTTATGTTCTTATTCTCAAGAACAGAGATGTCTCTCTCCATACAACAATTTGACTTGTCCAAACCATAGTATTTTCAATAACATCATATGGACGCAAATGTTGAACGGCAAAATATAGACAGGAGGAAATCAATACTTGTGATAAATGGTGCTGGCGAAGAATAGTGTGTATACCATGGACTGCCCAAAGAACAAACCAGTCACTACTAGAGGAGATATAACCTCAGCTTTCTTTAGAAGCTTAGATGATATTCATACTTTGGACACATCATGTGAAGAGAGAGATCATTAGAGAAAGACATCTTGCTTGGCAAGGTTGTAGGTCAATGCAAAAGAGGAAGGCCAACAATGAGATGGATCGATACAGTAACAGCAGCTATGGATGCCACTCTATCAACAATGAGCTGCCTGACTGATGTCACCCACCTCTAGGTTCCCAGAGGCATAAAGCATGGGAGCTACAGTGTGGCCTCTTCTTAAACAGCGAGGGTGTCTCAAGCAGGTGTTGAAATGCCCCCTGGGATTTGTAGTCCCACAAGCTAATCTAAGAGTGTAGTTGCAGTCGAGTAGCAAGGCTTCAAAAGAGGTCTTTTTATTTACCCGTCCCGGGTGAATTTCAGCACATATGAACAAAGGACAAAAAACATACTTCTGGTATGAAATAAAGGCAAACTACTATAACAAAAATGAATGCTTGTATCTTCAGCCTGACAAAACAAAGGTAGTGCAAAACAGTCCTTATTCTTAAAACAAGCACGTTTCTTCACTTCTGTTTCCTTAAACAGATTCTCTCTCTGGCCAGTTCAGCACAGTGAAGAAATATCATCTGAAATTATTAGTGTACAATCCATGTAGGATTCAGCAGGTGTTTCATCACAAAAATCACATTACATATCCTCATATGCTTCCCCGGAGCTATCTTCTATAGGATTGTAACTCAGGCTACTTTTAAACAATCCCTCTTCTCTGTTAAGAGGGCTCCCCTCCTCCTCTCTACCGGAGTAAAATGGGAGGTTACCACACACTGCAGAGTTTCCTTCCTGAGAGCCACACACTCTTGGGTAAGTGTAGGAAAAACTCTTACTTTCAGCTTCCCTTCTATTATGAGGAATAAACCTACCTTCTGGCTTGGTTTTCACGGAGCTTCTGGGCACAGGAAACTTAACGGAGCTTTTCTCAAATGAAAGCCTCTCACTGCCTTTCTCTTTGGGCACAAAAGTATCCTCCAGATAAAAACTTTTGCCTTCCTGGTACCTGTTCTTAGGAAGATTCTTTCCCACAGCTTTTCTCAGCTTGCCTTCAGAAATATCTCCATGGTTCAGACCACTGGGCTTTTGTTCAGTCCTGCACTGCTCCCTGAAACAAATCCCTGGTATTCTCTCCTGGGCTTCTTCCTGTAGGATTCTGTGTGAGTCTCCGTGTGAAGCTCTCTCATAAGCTCTCCAACCAGCTCCTTCCTCTGCTCTAACTCTGACCTCTGGTGAGTGATTTTTAACTGCGTCACTCTTGGTGTTTCTCTGAGCCTCGCCTCCCCTCAGCTGTCCCTCATTACCTAATGAGCTATGAGGTAATCTACTGCTTGGGCGTGCTCTTACACCTGGTACTTCAGTTTGTGTTCGTTGCCCATAGCAACCTTGGTCCATGTGCTGTTCTAACCTGTCATTATTAGGAAAATCTGAGCAGAGCAGTTCTATTTCCATAGGTACTATTTGATCCACCTCATGACACTGAAGACCGAACACGTTTTAGGATAACTATCCAGAGGATCGCCATGAGTCAGCACATAACAACAATAACAATTTGGAATGAGGAATAAACCAGGGGGTATTAAGGTGGATAAGTCCCTTAATACGTCCTGTTAAGGGCTAATCTAAATAAGTACTTTTTGAAATCCTGCATGTGACAAGGGGCAGGTGCAAATCACGTTGTGTGCTATTAGTCATACGTGTGCATTCCCTGTCTCAGGAGGTTCTCAACCCAGTCCTTGGGCACACCTAGGCAGTAAGGTTTCAGGATAAGCACAATGAATATGCATGACAGAGGCCTGTATGCAATGGAGGCACTGTATGCAAATTTATCTCATGCATATTCATTGTGATTATCCTGAAACCTGACTGGCCAGATGTGTCCTGAGGACTGGGTTGAGAGTCCCTGCCCTGTCTGAAATGGGGAATACACATGTAGATTTCTGACTCGCCCTAGCTACTCCCTAAGCGTACCATCATGTAACTTATACATGATCGGGACATCCATGTGTAAGCTGTGCCCTTCCTAAAATGGCTATTTAGTGGTGGCTGCTATTTACATGTGTATGTTCTGGCACATACATCTGTAAAACCCAAATAAGACTTCTAAAATAATCCCTTTAAAGTGCACTAATCAACTCAATACACCTGAGTTTGTCAGTTAGTGCACGTTAAGTCAATTTAGCATGCACTAAGTTTTTTCTTGTGTTGAGATTTTTATCAGTTGCTCAACTTGTTGTTAAAATAACTCACTGGAATTTCTGTTATATTTGTGCTTTGTCATTGTTAGGTACCATCGAGTTGGTGGCGACCCTCTGGATAGTTGTCCTAAACTGTACTTGGTCTTACAGACAGATAGCTAAATGTTTATAGAATGGGATCCATAGATGCTGTTATTGTATTGATTCATTGCATTGCTGACCTTCTTCTTTTGTACAGTCCTTCAACCTTGCCAAGCATGATGTCTTTCTTTTTCATGATATATCAAAAGTATGAAAGTCGAAGCCTTGTGATTTGAGCTTTTAAAGAAAGCTTGGGTTTGATCTCCTCTAGTACTGACTGATTAGTCCTTCAGGCAGTCCAGTATTCTTTGCCAGCACCATAATTTGAAAGCATTGATCTTCTTCCTGTCATGCTTCTTCACTGTCCAACTTTCGCATCCATATGGCATTATTAAAAATATCCTGGATGGACAAGTCAAATCTTTGTATGTAGAGATATGTCTGCATTTGAGAATCTTGTCTAGGTCCTTCATAGCTGTTTTGCAAGAGCAATGCATCATCAGATTTCTTGACTTCTTGTTGTTTCTTTATTGATTATTGATCTAAGCAGCTTAAGGTTGTTTACTATTTCCATTTTTTTTTCCATCAAGGATGAAACAATTGATTTTGTCAGTGGTCAGGATCTCTTTGTCTTCTTCATGTTAAGGTACAGGCCCATTTTAAAACTATGTTCCTTGATCTTGCTAGGCAGATGTTTTAAATTGTCTTCACTTTCAGTCAATAACATGGTATCATCAGCATAGCAAAGGTTGTGATGAGTCTTCCACCAGTCTTCGCACCTCAGTTGTCTTCATACAGACCTGCTTCTCTGTCATATAAATTAAACATGTATGGGGAAAGTATGCAGGCTTGTCATACACCTTTGATGATTTTAAACCATTGTTTCTCCTTGTTCTGTTTGAACTGTTGCTTCTTGATCAATAAAGAAGCTGTGCATGAGAACTATCAGGTGTTCTGGTATATGCATGCTTCTTAATGGGGTGGGTTTGGATTCTAGTGAGTAAGTCCATCCCTTTTGTTTTCTACGATTCTAGGAAAGATGACCAAGGTAGGGCAGTGTGGATAAGGGGTAGAATCGATCAAGATGAAGTTTCAGTATTTAATTTGTATGCCCCCCAACAGCCCTAAGGCTCTTTTTTTCAATATTGGGTCTCTGAATTCATGCAGGTGATGCAGGGTGCTCAAATACTAGGGGGACATTTTAACTGTATTCTAGGGGCCTGATATTCAGCACCAGTGCTTAACTTTAAACCTGGATATTTGGTGCCGGGGCCATATCCGGGCTCTGGCACGGAAGATCTGGGTGGCCCAGATTGCCGTTAAGCTAATAGTTAATAGCTAATAGTTGAAAGAACTACAGTAGAAGAGAATGCAATAAAAATACCTTGGCAGTCCCTTCTAACTACAGCAATACAAACCGCTCGATGAGCAACATAGCATTCACCTGTTTTTCACCTATGCTTTGGAATGCCCTACCAGATAAGTTAAGAGACATCAAAGACCTTAAAGATTTCCACAAGGAAATTAAAACATATCTATTCATTGAACATTTTGGTAATTCAGCTTATTGATACAAAATATATCCAGCATAACAATAAGCCCTTAGAGAATCTCACTTGGGCTCTCCCATTCAGTATCATCAACCATTACCCAACTACCCAAACAAACTGCCTATGTACATATAACACACATGTAAATATGTTGTTTGTAATATATGTTTTTCTGTTTTCTGTAAATATTGCATGATCCCATTTTTATTCACTCCATGAATTATTTGTTTGTATCATCACTGTTACAACGTCTAAGCTATAAGTTCATTGTAATTGGTTTGTTAACCTTTTTCCTGGCACTACCACAAAAACGCTATTAATTTCTTAACAGTGTTCTTTTTCTTACTACATGTAATGATTGCAAGACGTAAGTATAGTGTCAATAGATTCAGAGTTTGTCTTTGTAGTTTTTTATCTATTGTAATGCAGCGAGGGCTGATGAAAGCCCAGAGGAGAAAAAAGAAGCTGTTTTTCAGAGAAAAAAAGATGTGCGCAAGTTGCAATATTCGCAGGAACCAGCTAGAGGGAGCAGGAGGGCATTCAGAGGGACTGAAGAGCCACACCCAGCTGGTCACAAGGAACTGACAACCAGCTCCCAATCCTCAAAGGCAGGAGTGCTTTATAAGGGGAGAGTGGAAGACTGGAGAGGAGAGAGGTTGAAGTGGAAGCCTGATTTCTCCGGAGCTAGAGGATCACCAGGAGTGAGAGGTGACTCACCATGAGCTGAGGAAGGACCTAAGGAGGGACCAGCTCAAGCTAGAGAGAGAGCTGTTTGCCCGAAGAGGCAAAAGCACTGCACTAATTGCAAGCAGAAGCCAAAGGAGAATCAGCTGGGGAAGCTAAGCCACGCTGAGCAGGAAAGCCAGGAGCTGGGCTTATGCAGAAGCAGGCGCTTACCAGGAGAATGGGTTCAAAGGCTGCAAGGTAAACCAAACTTTCAAAGAAAAGGATTTCATCAAGCTGCTGACTGTGAGAGGCAAGCAATTGAAGAAAGCCATTTACCTGCTTGTTGCTGCAATACAAGGTATGATAAATATATGCCTATGAAGAAAGCTATAAATGTTAGACTATGGTAAAGCTGCTATAAAACCTCTAAGAAGAGAAAACACATTTAATCCTAATACAGCACGTGGCCGACGCCCTAGGCTAGGCCAAGGACATTGGCAAGTACTGCAAGAGATATACAAAACACCTGGAGATGTTTCCCAAGAAACTAGGGATACAGAGTCAGACATATCTGATTATGAGCCAATGCAAGTGGAACTGGCAGGAGAATTATCAGACCAGGAAATGGATTGTACTCTCTGTGTATCTGGTAGCATAGAGTCTTTGCCAGACTTGTGAATTGCTTGAACTGCCAACTGAGCATTCTTTAATTGACTAAGCACTGCTATTCCTGTGAAATTCAACAGTTTTGCTTTAAACCCTGAGTTTTCTTTCTTACCTGAATTAAGGACATTTACTTTGAGTTGTAACCCAACAATTGGAACCACTGTGTAAGGGAATAAAAGCCTTCTTTTTCCCACCACTCTGCTTTAATGGTTTCTTTAAAGATTGGAGCTAAAAACTACAAGGACCAAGTGCCTTTTGGCCCTTAAAAGACTCTCCTATCTTAATATTAAAATTTTAATGTCTCACCTGCCCTGGCGTCCACTGGCCACCAGGGAGGCGTGCCGACACTATGTTCCTATACAGGAACATTGCCAAGAAATTGTACGTTCAACCCATGCAAGAGAACATCCTACTAGAACGCAACAATAACAGATAAATCAAGCAGATACTAGTGACTAATGCTACAGTATGCATGTCTGTCACTTGTGGTAAGCCCACAAAGCAAGTTTTGCCCTTATCGGAGTGAAGCTGGACCTTGCAGACCCTGCACATGACCATAGTATTCTTCGAACACATGCAACAGCATCCCTGCGTGCAGCTGATGCATTCATGAAATAACTCCTGTGCCTGCCGGACATCTTTTGGCAAGTTGGCTACGTGATTTGATCTGATTGAATGTTCCTGAATGGCAGTCCCCTTCAAGAGACACAAGATGATGTCACATCTGAATATCAGATGATCCATGTCCCTTCCATGAAGGTGACAGTGTATTTTCCAAGCAGCTATGACAGATACGTTGAGGATGTTTGTGAATAGTGGCCACCATCATTTCTTTTTTTTTTTTTTCTATTTATGCATTTTACAATTAATCAAGCAACACACTTGTACAGTAAAGATACACCTGTCTCAATAACAATATAAGAAAACAAATCAAGAAACATTATACAAGAGTATCAATAGTTCTCATGAACGGGAAGAGCAGCATAACAAACATACAGAGGACAGGAACTCCCCGGTATGATTAAAAAAAAAAGAAAAGTTCTACCAAAAACCAAGAGAGGGCAGAGAACCAAGCATTCTACTCCATAATATTGGGGAACCACTCAAGAAGGAGAAGATGTAACAATATGGGTACTGATAAAGGAAGACAGGTCCTCAGGCTGAAAGAAAACATATTTGTGGGACTGAAATACAATTATACATTTACATGGAAAACGAAGTACAAAAGAAGCCCCCATCTGAGTCACCCCAGGACGTAACAATAAGAAAGATTTGCGTCTTTTTTGAGTCTCTCTGGCCACATCTTGGAAGATCGAAATTCTCTTACCCATAAACAAGTTGGCACGCTTTTTGAAATATAGCTTGAGAATACAATCTCTATCCGATGGTAACGCGAAAGTAACTAACATGGTGGAAACAGCTAATTCATCGTCCTTAGGAGTTTGAAGCAAAGCTGATATGTCCAGGAAATCCAGATCCAATGATCCAACTACCTTACCCGATGGCAAAAAGTATACTTTAGATACTGGAGGAATTAAATCATATGGCACCAACAGTGCTTCTTGAAGATACTTCTTAAACAGTTCAAAAGGAGCAACTGCAGGAACTATAGGAAAATTAAGCAAACGGATATTGGAAGACCTCGTAGCATTTTCTAATGATTCCAGCTTCAACCTTATGGCCATATTATCCTTTACTAAGGACTCCGATACTTCAGAAACCTGCAACAGTTTCTGGTCTACAATATCTGCTTTCCCTTTAATATCCACCACATCAGACTTAAGTTTGGAGCAGGAGTCTTCAAGTTTATCCACCCGAGAGGTAGACAAAGCCAACTGCTGACTTACAACAGTGGATAGCTGAGAAATCGCCTTCCAAATGCTCTCCAGAGAGATCACAACTGGACGCGGCAAAGTGAAGCCCAACAGCGACTCAGACGCTGTCGTTGGAAGAAATGGAACTTTCCCTTCCCCAGACCCACTCAATCCTTGGGTGGAAACTGCTGCCACCGAAGTTGGAAACACCGCCGAGCCTGCAGCTCCTGCTGTAAATGATTGCTCACTGGAGAACACCTCGAGCTGGCCCCGCTCGTGAGCTACCGCTCCCACCACTTCAGA
Organism: Ichthyophis bannanicus; assembly: GCA_033557465.1. Taxonomy (NCBI): domain Eukaryota; kingdom Metazoa; phylum Chordata; class Amphibia; order Gymnophiona; family Ichthyophiidae; genus Ichthyophis; species Ichthyophis bannanicus. The sequence goes on from CM066042.1 coordinate 148,449,020, forward strand.
GAAAGACTCAACTCCTCCCACAGGAGGAGTCACCGGAAGGCTCGGGGTCGGAGGAGGAGCGCGCCCATCAGGGGAGAGAGACACATCAAGGGCAGGAAGCGCCGGAACCTCCTTAGCCGGTGAAACCAAGCCCGCTCGTATCTCCCCAACTTGTTGCTCGGTTAGCCGAACAAACTGATCCATGGGACCCACACTAGCAAGCAGAGGCTCTGTGGGAAAAACCTTCTGCTTGCCTTTTTGTTTAGGCATTTTCGGCTCAGCACTGCTCTGTCGCCATCTTGGAATTAGCCACTCCCCGCCACCAACATTTGTTTCCACGCACAGATGGCCTGTAGCTTGCTAGGAGTCTGTCCATGAGATCCGCTCCACCCATTCCTTCATTATAGCGCTTCACCACAAAGGGTTGAGACATGGCAACATCTGATGTACCCTTGACTCGGCGATGTGCAGTTTGAAGTGGGTCATGTGTGAAATTGTTGCTGGCAATGCAGACAACAGAATGGTCATGCCACTTTGCTACACAGACTGACCCATCACATCGGTAATCATAGTCTCCTCATTGGCCACTCTTCATGTCCTTTCTACTTCGAAGTTCTTTGTATGCTCTGCCAGTTCTCAGTTTCCGAATGGTTCCTGTAGCTGCAACATTTCTCTCTGCGAGTGACTTGATCAGTGCGTAACTTGTAAAAAAAATTTATCGAAGAACAGGTGGTGACGAATTACATCTGAATGCTTTTCAATAACATCAACCATATGGTTTATGACCCTGGAACCCAGAGTTTCCATCGAATGCGTAGAACTTTCTCGTCTGGTGTACAGCTTAATGTTGTAAGGGTAGCCATCGATGCCACACATACACCACCACTTAAAACCAAATCTAATTTGTTTTCCTCTTATAAACATTTTCATGCTGTGGCGGCCAAAGTACGGAGTCATAGACTCGTCAATACTCAATTCATGGTGGAAAAACCCAAACTGCACCAAATTCGCATTGGTGGCAGTAATAAGTGGAGCAACCTTAGCCGTCTTGTCGCCTGCTTTGAGTTCAGCATTGTCAGCCAAGTGAAAGTATTTTTTGATGGTCTGATATCTCTTGCTGATCATGGCCTCATGGACAATAGGCACGCCTAGATCTTGCTGACTGCTCCAGTAGTCTGACTCCTGTGGCAGGACGTGATAGCCAGACAACAACAGGATTCCCAGAAAGCGACAAATTTCATCCACTGTGACTTGAAACGGACTGACTGGAAAACGGAGAAAGCGACAACAGAACAGGAAAACTGTCAGGTAAATGACTTGGCACCAGCAATAAAATTACCTTAGTGAACTTTGTTGACTTTTTACACTGAATTGCCTGTTTCTGCTTAAGATTCATACACTTTTTTGCTGGAGGGCTGCTTCATCTTCACTACTAACACACTCATCTTCGTTTGTCTCCTCTGCTATCACTTCCAGTTCGCCAGCAGTTTCAAAGGGGTCATCATTGTTCAAATTGTCAAACATCTTCAACATCACTGTCAGCTGCAGAATCACCTGCAGACGGCGGCAACACAATGATGGTTGTTGGACGAGTTAAACGTTCCACAGTTGACATAACATCTTGGACTGTAACTGCCCGATGAATTTTGCTACTTCTGGTGCCATAGAAGCTACTTGTATCCATTATTTATCAAAACTGAAGGAATTATCTGAAAACAATGCGCATTGGCAATCATTAGTCGACTTTTGGATAATCCTGGCAGTGTTCCTATATAGGAACATGAGACATATACATAAAATTTACCCCCCATCACAAATCAAATAAAATGTGAGTGCACCTGTGCAACATGACCAGGCATGCCTCGTACACAATGATCAGCGTCAAAATGTAAAACAACCAAGTATCTCAAAATTATAACTGATAAATTTGACTTACCCTCAAATTGTAAAAAAATGTGAAAATTTAAGTGAAATTAAAACTGTTGTGTAACTGAGACCATTTAATGTTTGCACCGCTGTTAAATATGACGTCACCACTTGTTCACATTCTGCAAAGAATATTTGTATTCGAAAATCGCGTACATAAAAAATAGGTAATGTTCGTCATGTTCCCATACAGGAACATTGCCAGGAAAAATTGTAAACCGCCTTTGATCTCTGGAGGGGTGATATAGAAAAACATATATAGTAGCCTAATGTTAGAGCACTGGCTTGGGAACCAAGAGACCAGGGTTTGATTCCCACTAGCACTCCTTGTGGCCTTGGGCAAGTCACTTAACCCTCCATTGCTCAGAAAAGCCCAAGTTATCAATGTCCCTGTTTAAGTTACATTACCAAGTCTAAGTTACAATGTAAACCGCTTTGATTGAAATGATAAAGCGATATAAAAACTAAATAAATAAATAACAGGGCAGAGGTGATATTCGGCCACTTCCTGGTTAGCTTCTACGGCAAAGGTTAGGTTGGGGTTTCCTGTGCCTGACTTTCAGTGCATGTCACTAACTGGGCAGCGTCTCGATTTCACCACTGCCCGGTTAGCGATGGGCGCTGCCCCAGAACACCTCCTGCATGCCCCGATGCTAATCATTTACCACTGGGGCATGCAATGGTGGCACTGAGGGATATTCATCTGCACTCACTGTGTTGGTGCCACTGAATGTCCCACAGAGTGGCATTTACATGGTTTTCAGGACCCCCCCCCCTCCCCAGATGAATTAGACTGCTCAGCAGAACCCAGGAAGAGCTGGAAATCCAAGGGGAAAGACAGGGAAATGCTTCCATCAGTTTTATCTGATTGATATTTGGAGTGCTCCTGACCCCCAACAATGTTTCATCTCTTTCTTCTTCCAGAAGCATGGGTTTTATTCCCATATTGACTGTTTGCTTGTCCCTATTACACAAAAACAAAGGAGAAGGATACTCCACAATCAACACAGTCTAGCCACAGAGGAGAGGAAAGCCACAAGCACACCAACTGTATCTTCACATGGAGAGTTTATTTCATGACCCAACTTGGCCAAGTTTTGGTACTCAGACCTGCATCAGGGGTCTCTAAAATATATATATATATATATATATATATATATATAAATCAAATACTATATAACTTATCCCACGGAAAAAAATTGCATATAATATATAAACAGACAATGAATATAAAATCAGAACAAGGAAATCATAAATGAAAAGTACAAACAAATAAATAAATAATTACCAGTCTAATAAATTGGAATCATCCATTGGCAATTCACATTGCTAATGACAATCGAAGGTTAATTATATCCTATAGGGCAGAGGCACACATAATTATTACATATTAAATGATAATAGGGTAGCTTGCCAACAAAGAATCATAGGTAGCACTCTTTAAGAAGGCCAAAGGAATACTTATTATTTCAAACAGAGTAACCATTTGGCAATAAAAAGCAGATGAATAAATGTCAACGTGTAAAGTTCCATATGAGCAACAAAATTATGAAAACTGTATTTAAACAACATTTATAGGACTCAATTGATTTTCAAAGGGGCCATTAAAGGAAAAATATTTAGACATCAGATACAAAAAAGTAAAGAAGAGGGGGGATGGGAGGGGAGAGGGGGAGGGGAGATGGGGAAAGGAGGGGGAGGGCAAAGGAGGGAGAGGGAAAGGAGAAAGGAATAGAAAGACATACTCTTGGGGACAAAAGACAGACTTAAAATCTCTCTAGGACATACAAAATAATAATGAACTTATTTTGAAAAAGAGGGGGGGGGGGAGTGTCAAAAATGAAATGTTAAATTAAAAGACAAAAGACATCATCTATGTCCTCTGTTAACTTCAAAAGTAAAAGTGGACTATAATTCTTGCTGCGGAAAGAAGGGGAAAAAAACCTTTAACACTTAAAAGACAAACAAGCTAGATGCGAGACATTGTATCTACACAAGTGAAACAAATTTAAAACAAATGAGATTGCCGGTTTACTGGAAGTATGTTGAAACAGCCATACAATGCAGCAGACAAAAGGGCAATAACCCAATAAAGAAACTCCTTAATCAAAAAAGCCATAGTATGGGCAATACATTATTAAATATATCTATAATCTTTTCTTTTAATCATAATGTATGCAAGTAAAATCTTTGAGTATGGCATAGAAAGACCTAAAAATCAGTGGAACTCAGAATTTACCTTCATCAGTACACAAAGAGGGGGAAAAGGTAAAAACGTCGCGCATGTGAAAGTTTAAAATGCCGAAGTGAGGCTCAACCTCCTCCCCCTCCTTCTTATTTAGCATAACCAGAATTTTGAGGCAATAAAAAAGAGATATATCATCTATTGTAAACAGCCTTAAAAACCATACGGGCATCCTATTACAAAATGAGACAAGAACGCTAAAACAACACTTCTAAAATCATGCGCTGTCAAGACTGAACAATAAGTATAAATGCTGATTAATAAGGGGGAATAATGGACAAGAGCCACCTCGTGATTAAAACAAGAGATATATAAAAAAGGGCTGCATAAGTAAAAAGATAAAAATAATAACACCAAATTGGTGGAAAAAAAATATACCTCCTAGAAATTAAAAATTAGAAAGGGAAAATTGACAATGTGTTTTCTGCCACAAATCAATAGATCAAATAGGTTCCAGTATGCAGTTCAACAACAATTTCTCTCAAAAGTTATACTTTTTAATACAAAAAAACAGACATGCACATAATAATTGAAAAATGATATCAAGAAATGAATATTGACCTCTGTTGCCAGAGAGACGATCAAAATGTCAGGAAAAGAGTGTATGAGCCCAAATGAACTGGTGGCAGCAAAAACATGGAAGGAAACACAAGGGAGGTAGAGGAGGGGGAGGGGGAGGAGAAGAGGGAGGGGGAAGGAAGGGGGAAAAAGTTCAGAGGCAGAGGAAGGAGCAGGGGAAGAAGCACATATCCTTACATGCGATCAGTATTAACTCCACAGACTGAACCTCCTATTTTCAATCTCTCTAAAGTTAATCTCACAGATTCAGAATGTGATCTTCTCAAGAAAGGACTTTTTTCCTTTTGCTCCATCAGCATGATATGATTCCTTCCAGACACACGTTGATCTTTATAAATTTAGCTGCAAACTTCGGATCACACATTTTTTCTCAGATAAAAATGCTGCTAATACAGATCCTTCGGTTATACACACCAAGTCTTGGTGGGTACCTCCTGGTCCCACTGATCATGCTATTCAAATGTTTGTGAACTGTGTCTTTTGTGATATTGGTCAGTTGGAAGCTAGTCGCAGTCATAGCATTTGATAATTTGACATGCAGTGAGAGACAGGCAATTAACTTTCTTAAGCAATGTGGAGATATTGTTATAAAACCCGCTGACAAGGGAGGAGGAATTGTCATTCTTGACCAGTCATACTATGTAGATGAACTTAAGAGTCAATTAAATGATACCGAGTTTTCTCCGGGAACAAGCAGGAAGTCAGTCCTCACATCGGCACCAACGGAGCCCTCACGGAAGCATCTCCCAGCTTTCAAAGAAAGCCTTTGGGAGATGCCACCACACATGCATGGTTCCCTTCCTGCCCAAGAGTGCCATCTTGCTCATTCTCCTTTTTTCTGCGGAGCCCTTCAGATGTTGTCCGGTTTGTACCCGGAAAAAGTAGATTTTTTTTCTCTCCAAGTTTCAAACTCGCCTCCGGTATCGCACCGTTACTCTTCCCGCCTGCTGACTCATTGCCTTGGTGTCGAGTTTGATCCATTTTTGTAGCTTTTCATTCTTTTCTTTTCCTGGTGTCTTCGCGCCTTTTTTCTTCGCTGGCACCGCGGAGAGTCTTCAACTTCGAAGGGGTACTTTTTTTTCCCTCATGGCTACCAGTGGCTTTAAGAAATGTGATCGGTGCTCCAAAATTATGTCTTTGACCGACACACACGACTGCTGTCTCTGCTGCCTGGGGCTTGATCACGAACCGGCAGCCTGCGGTCTCTGCAAGAAAATGTCCAGTAAGGCCCTCAAGAGCTGCCAGCAGCAGCACAATAAGTTTTTCCCCAAGTCCTCGGTGTCTCCAAAGACCAGGGCCTCGTTTGAGGCCCTGATATCTTGGGCAGAACCCTCCGAACGTGAGCCTAGTCGTGGGTCCTCAGAAAGGGGGTCTCCCTCAAGGGAACCCAGGAAGAAGAAGAAACCCTCAAAGGTAGCATCCTTGGATGGTTCCGACCAGCTGGGGGCTTTCCAGGCCCGGTCCCACAGTCCGAGATGTTTGTCTGAGGCATTGGAGAAGGATCCGACTGCAGGCAGGCCTCAGTCCCCAGATGCTATCCTTGTCGAGGATTCCCCTTTGGGGTAGCCAGCGTCGGGTCCGAGTCTCTCGGTACCCATGCCAAAGGTTGCAGAGCCTTCTGGCCTGGAGTCCAGAATGGCGGCCCTGGAGCGCAATTTGTCTGCCTTCGTGGACCAGCAGCAGGCGCTGTTGTCCGGCACAGCCAGTTCATCCGCCCCGACCACTGGGCCTTCGACGTCCAAGACATCCCCGGAGGCCGAGCCGATCCTCGATGTCCTTTGCCCTCGAGTCGATCCTCGACTGAGGTCGCGTTCTCAGTCCCGCTCAAAGGGACCATGGCCATCCCCAGCGAGTCTACCGGGCACAGGCTGCAGGGCATCAGGAGTCCCAAAGCCTGCAGAGCAGCCCTTCTATGAGTCCTCGATGGACTACTCCGAGTGGGAGATGGAGGATGAGAAGTCCCCCAATACCTGTCGCCACCGCAACATCCCATCTGACTCTCCCGTCTCGGAGCCTCGACGGAGGTCTCCACCCAAGGATATGGGCTTCCTTGATTTTGTCAAGGACATGTCCAATGCCCTGGGCATTCCTGACCAAGTCAGAGGAGGATCCTCGGCCGGATGAGCTGGAAATCCTCCAATATGAGGCCCCTCCGCAGGAGTCGCTCATAGTGCCCATTCCTCCCATCCTAGAACGACTGATGCTCCGAATGTGGGAAACACCGGCTTCAGTGCCGGTGGTGAGCAAATGGCTTGATTCGATGTATTGAGTTCGCCGGAGCCCGGGCTTGCAGAAGTCACAACTGTTGCATAACTCCATGGTGGTGGAGTCGGCCATGCATCGGCTGAAAAGTCAGAAATTCCACTCCTTGATGCCTCCTGGCAGAGAGGCCTACACCCTGGATGCCCTTGGCAGGAAGTACTACCAGGGTTCAATGCTCATTGGCCGCATCCAGGCTTACCAGCTGTACATGGGCATGTACCTGAAAGACCTGGCGAAGGAACACGCTGGGTTCTCGACTGGTCTCTCTGAGGAACCTTTGCAGTGGTTCAAGAACCTGGCCAAAGCAGTCCGTGAATGCTCCAAATTCATGTCTCGGGCGGCCTATGATGGGTTTGAGTTGGCGGCTCGAGTAGTGGTGGCTGGCATCAGTGCATGCCACCAAGCTTGGCTACAGTCGTCTGACCTCAAGCAGGTGGTTCAGAACAAATTGGTCGATGTCCCCTGCCAAGGAGAGAACCTCTTTGACAAACCATTGACCGATAAGGCTGCTGAGCTAGAGACCAAGTTCATGATGAGGACAAGGCTCTCTAAAAAGACTGCTGCCCCTCTCCGATGGAAGGGCTTGGGTAAAAAGACCTTCTACCCGAGGAAGGGAGCTGCTTACAGAAACTACCTACCTTATCAGGCCTCCCCAGCTCCCTAACAGGGTCAGCAGGCAAAGGGACATGGGCATGGCCCACGTAAGCAGAAGGCTCCAAAACCCAGGCACTGGCTCCGACCTAGCCAGGGGGGAGTTTTTGACTCATTGAGCATAGCCTCTCTACCTCAAGGAGATCAGCAACCCACAGGGGACGTCTGGCCCTTTATGCCCAGAGGTGGGTGACCATCACCACTGATTCCTGGGCACTAAGGGTAGTTGGGGAGGCCTCGACCTGACTCAGACATCTTTCCCTTATTTCCCAGGAGAGACCCTCAGGTCTCCCCTCCACCGGGACCTTCTTCTGAAGGAGTTGTCAGGTCTTCTTGAGGACAAAGTGATAGAACCAGTGCCCCACCACTTCAAGGGCAAGGGGTTCTACTCCAGGTACTTCCTCATGCCAAAAAGGACAGCAGCAGCAACTCCTACCCTCTGACCCTTCTGTGTTCAGGCTATCGGAGTACTGGTTCATTGGACACAGGGGTCTTACTGTGGTCTGTGTACATGGGCTAATTGCTGCTGCTTGTGGCTCCCCATGAGGGAGCCCCTATTTTTGCTATGAGTTTTCAGTAGCCTGTAGTTGGGGAGTCCCATATGTGAGGACTGACTTCCTGGTTGTTCCTGGAGAAAGCCTGGTTACTCACCTGTAGCAGGTGTTCTCCGGGGACAGCAGGAATCAGTCCTCACAACCCTCCCTCCTCCCCTTGTAGTTGCTCCTGTACCATCTTTTATTTTGCTGTCTTTTAGCTATATCATCTAACTGAGCAAGATGGCACCCTCAGGCGGGAAGGGGACCATGCAAGCATGGTGGCATTTCCCAAAGGCTTTCTTTGAAAGCTGGGGGGATGCTTCCGCAAGGGCTCCATCAGTATTGACGTCACCCATATATGAGGACTGATTCCTGCTGTTCCTGGAGAACACCTGTTACAGGTGTGCAACTACACTTTATTGCCTGTTATCACAGGATCCTATTTATCAGATAAAAGAAGAAATTGACTCTCTGCTCTCCCTTGGCTTTACAGCAGGGTACTTAACTGCCTGAGAATTGGCTTTTTTGCAAGTTCAGTATCCAGTTATACCCACCATATACTGTATACTTTACCTAAAGTTCACAAATCCTTGACTGCTCCCCCAGATAAACCAATAGTGCCTGGCACCAGTTCCATTCTGGAAATTCTGCCTAAGTTTGTTAATTATCACCTTCATCCATTTGTCCCGCTTATTCAATCCTACGTAAGAGATTCTGCCGATTGTCATCAATTTTTTGGATGCTTTAGATGGTGATACTTTTGAGCTTTGTCTAGTTACTCTTGATATCGAATCCACGAGAGGCTGCCCTATCTGTGATACGCAAATATTGAAACCTACAGTCCGGTCCTTTCTGTATACCCACATAATTTTTGGTTGAGATGGCACAGATAGTTCTGAATAAGAATTATTTCATCTTTGATGGAAGGTTTTACCAATAAGTGAAGGGGGCTGCAATGGGGGCTGCTATGGCCCCTGATATAGCAAACCTTTATGTGGCAAAATTTGAACTCACACATTGATCCAATTTTCCTTTCTTTGCTCAAGTGGTATCTTGGAAATGGTATATCAATATTTTTTTCTATGGAAAGGTGAGGAAAACATGCTGCCACAGTTTTTAGAGTACTTGAACACATGAGACACTAATCGTAGATTCAAGATGCATTTTGATAAGAATGAAATACCATTTTTTGATATTAAGAAAATTACCTATGGCTTTCATAACACCAGTTTTCGGAAACCAACAGGTTGAAACAACCTGCTCAGATTTGATAGTTTGAAAACACCCCTTCACAGAATTCTCAGCATTTTAGATGTGGAAAATGCTCTGTCTGCTCTCATGCCATTGTTTTAGATGTGTTTAGACACCCAAGTACAAACAAACAACATAGGTTATACCATAGGTCCAATTGCCAGTCAGCTCATGTCATTAATGTAATTATTTGCCCATGCAGTCTTCTTTACATTGGCAAGACCATATGGCCCATTAAAACTCGCATACAGGAGCACAAAAGTTGTATTAGGCAAAAAGTACAAACAGCACCTTTGGTTAAACATTGGTTGACCAGTAATCATTCTCTTGAAGAATTAAAATTCTTTGTCATCTCCACATGGTGGAGTTATCGACAGGATCCTTGTGAAAGAAGAACAGCAAAACATTTTTGAGCTAGATATTGTGGTTCCCTAGGGGTTGAATAAAGAAACAGAATATCAGGTGTATTTATAAAATTCCCCTTTTTCCCTCCCTTCCCCACCCCTTCCTTACACCCCCATTTTTCCCATCTTTCCCCTTTCCCCCTCCCTTCCTCTTCTCCTCCCCTCCCCCTTCCCCTACCCCCCTTGTGTTTGCTTTCATGGTTTTGCTGCCACCAGTTCATTTAGGCTCATGTATTCTTTTCCTGACATTTTAATGGTCTCTCTGGCAACAGAGGTCAATATTCATTTCTTGATATCATTTTGCAATTATCATGCGCATATAATATAGCTTATAATACAAAAAAAAGATATCTTTTGAGAGATATTGCTGTTGAACTGCATACTGGAACCTATTTGATCTATTGATTTGTGGCAGAAAACACATGGTCAATTTTCCCTTTCTAATTTTTAATTTCTAGGAGGTATATTTTTTTTTTCCACCAATTTGGTGACATTATTTTTATCTTTTTACTTATGCAGCCCTTTTTTATAAATCTCTTGTTTTAATCACGAGGTGGCTCTTGTCCATTATTCCCCCTTATTAATCAGCATTTATACTTATTGTTCAGTCTTGACAGCGCATGATTTTAGAAGTGCTGTTTTAGCGTTCTTGTCTCATTTTGTAATAGGATGCGCGTATGGTTTTTAAGGCTGTTTGCAATAGGTGATATATCTCTTTTTTAATGCCTCAGAATTCTGGTTATGCTAAATATGAAGGATAAGGAAGAGGCTGAGCCTCACTTCGGCATTTTAAACTTTCACATACGCGGCGTTTTTACCTTTTCCCCCTCTTTGTGTATAGATGAAGGTAAGTTCTGAGTGCCACTGATTTTTAGGCCTTTCTATGCCGTACTCAAAGATTTTACTTGCATACATTTTGATTAAAATAGAGATTATAGATATATTTAATAATGTAGTGCCCATACTATGGCTTTTTTGATTAAAGAGTTTCTTTATCGGGTTATTGCCCTTTTGTCTGCTGCATTGTAAGGCTGTTTTAGCATACTTCCAGACCACCAGCAATCTCATTTGTTTTAAATTTGCTTCACCTTTGTAGATACAATGTCTCACACCTAGCTTGTTTATCGTACACTTATTTAAGTGTTACTGTTTTTTCCCCTCCTTTCTGCAGCAAGAATTATAGTCCACTTTTACTTTTGAAATTAACAGCAGACATAGAGGAAGTCTTTTGTCTTTTAATTTAACATTTGGTGCTTATGGTTATTTTGAACTACATTTTTTTTGTTGCAGTGCTTGATATTATCAAGATTATATACTTTTCTTTCACTGCCTCACTGTTCTTCATTTTTGGCACTGCAAAATAAGTTCATTATTATTTTGTATGTCAAATGGATACATGAAGCCTTTTGGCTCATGTTAGTATTGCACAATCTAGTTAATCTGAATCCTAGAGAGATTTTAAGTCTGTCTTTTGTCCCCAAGTGTATGTGTCTTTCTATTCCTTCCTCCTTTCCCTCCCTCTCCTTTCTCCTCCCCCTCCTCCTCCCATCCCCCTCCATTTCTTTACTTTTTTTATTTTTGGTGTCTAAATATTTTTCCTTTAATGGCCGCTTTGGGAATCAATTGAGACCTATAAATGTTGTTTAAATGCAGTTTTCATAATTTTATTTTTCATATGGAGCTTTACACATTGCCATATATTTGTCTTTTTTTAAATTGCCAAATGGTTACTCTCTTTGAAATAATAAGTGGTCCTTTGGCCTGCTTAGAGAGTGCTACCTATGATTCTTTGTTGGTAAACTACTCTATTATCATGTACTAAGTAACAATTATGTGCGCCTCTGCTCTATAGGATAAAATTAACCTTTGATTGTCATTACCAGTCTAATAAACTGGAATCATCCAATGGCAATTCACATTGCTAATTATTTATTTATTTGTTTGTACTTTTCATGTATGATTTCCTTGTTCTGATTTTATGTTCCTTGTCTGTTTATATGTTGTATGCAATTTTTTCTGTGGGATAATTTATATTGTATTTTATTTGTTTATATATATATATAATTTTTTTTACAGACTTCTGATGCAGGCCTGAGTGCTGAAACTTGGCCAAGTCGGGTTATAAAATAAACTATTCATGTGAAGATACAATTGGTGTGGCTGTGGCTTTCCTCCACTCTGTGGCTAATCATTGTCCCTATTAATCAAGATGAGATGTTTAGTGAGGCTCAGATCTGCTCCACTGTTCTCTCTGATCATGCACTGGTGTCCATCCATTTGTCCCCAGGGGAGGAAAAGGGTGAGGGGGTGGGGGGATAAATTTTGGTGACTCAATGTGAGCCTCTTGCAGAGGTCAGAAGTTTGGGAGGCCTTGGAGAGAGCTTGGAATGAATATATGGAGCTGAATTCTAAGGGTGAGGTTTTTACAAAATCCTCAGGGATGCTGGGAAGGCTTACATGAGGGGCAGATTTATACAATAGGTGGCCCAACACATAAAGGTGAAGGAGAGGGAGCTTCAAATACTCTATGACTATCAATCTATCAATTGAAACATCAGCAGATAGGGAACAAGAGAGTGTATAGGCAATGATTACAGATTAGACAGACGACTGGTGAGTTAGAAATTGAAAGAACTGAATTTTTACTTTGGGTGACCAAAAGGACTTTGTGGAACATGGGAACCGAGTAGGTAAACTGCTAACCTGGCAACTAAAGAAAGCAAGAGATCTTGCCCTTTAAGGGAGATTAAGGGTATGGACAGTTTGCCCAAGTGTTGTATCAAAGATATTGCTGCTGAATTTCAAAGTTTTTTATGAAACTTTATATAGGTCAGAGGTGGTCTTTGACCCTCAGTCATTATGCACTTACCTTGCCCAAATCAATATTCCTCTGTGACTGCAGAAGATGGTGAGATGTTAAATAGTCTCCTTAGGGTTTTAGAAAATGATGCAACTATCTCTGCTTGTCTGTCAGGAAAAGCTTCCGGCAAAGATGCATTTTCAGTGGAAGATTATAAAGTGATGAGCATGGGCTGGTTCCTCTGTTAGCTTGGGTTTAGAATGAGGTCTGAAGTGGCTCAGGCTTACCAAATTTGATGTATAAGGCCAATGTTGCTGAACTCCATAAAGATGGATGATCTTTGTGGGAGTTACCAGCCTACTGCCTTATTGAATTGTGAAACCAAGATATTAATGGCTAGAAACAGTTCTGCCCAAGATTATTCATCCAGACCAAACTGGGTTCATTAAAGGGAGGTTGATATCAGAGGGTGGTAAACATCCTACAAACTTTGAAATTCAACTGGGAGAAAGCCATATGTATGGCCCTTGATGCCAAAAAGGCATTTGATGAGGTGGAGTGGGGCTTTCTATTCTCTTTTCTGTCTCATCTTAATCTTGGTAGTAATTTCATTACTTTATTACTTTATTTATTTACATTCTCTTATATACTGCGCTATTCTGCATCAGTGCGGTTTACATTGTACAAACTGAAATTACATTGAACAGGGCATTATAACTTGGAGATAACTATTTTACAGGGAACATGGGCTATGGAGGGTTAAGTGGCTTGCCCAAGACCACAAGGAGCATCTGTGGGACTAGAAACCCCAGTCCTTCCGGCCCAAGGTTGCTGTCCTCTAGTGGGATTTGAACCCCCGACCTTCCGGCCTGAAGTACCTCGCCCCAACCACTAGGCCACTCCTCCACTCCACTACTTGGTTTGTGCCCTGTACTTGAAACTTTATTCTAAGGTTATGGTTAATGGTGTATGCTCAGCAGAATTCCCTTTATTTAAGGGTACATGCCAGGGTTGTTCCCTTTCTCCCTTGCTGTTTTCTCTGGCTATCAAGCTGTTTGTGGTCTGTATCTAGGAGGAACCTGAGTATTAATCCTGTATTGGTGGGGAATGAACCTCACAAAATCCTGCTATAATATTTATGAAAAACTCCAAGGTTTCGCTGCCCTTTTTGCTTGAGGCGATCCCTCCCTATTCCTCTTTTTCTGGCTTTAAAGTTAAACTTGATCAAACCGAAACCTTATGTATTTGCTTACTGGATGAAGACTGACCCTTACACCTCCCTTCTAAAAAAGCTGGCTATAGCTTATGATACCTGGGGGGTCATGATTTCTGCTGACCTGGGGGACCTTTCTAAGCTTAATTTTCCCCTCCTTCTTACTAAAGTGTGACAGGATTTTGAAACATAGTCTTAACTTTTCCTCACTTGGGTTGGCCAGCTGACTGCCTTCAAAATGATTTTACTTCCCAAGTTTTTATTTCTATTTGCTCAATTACCAATTGATATACTGAATTGTTGATTTAAAATGTGGCAGAGGGGCCAAAGACTTTGTGTTACAAAGCTAGGGGACTCACATTAGTTGGTAGAGGCTATCCAAAAGAAAGGGGGAGGGTGATTTAGGCTATCTGGTCCTAAGGAATTATTATAAGCAGTGATAGTTAAGGCACTAAAATTTTTTTATTTTTCTCCTTCAGAGGCATACTGGGTTGAGGTCCTTGATGTTCTTGTTTTATTTATATTTGAAGTGGTAGAGCACAAGGATGATAGAATAGTGGGAGCAGGTCTGTGGTCTGGGCATCCCTTTCTGGCCCCCTTAGTGCATATCTGGAAGACCCTTCAGAGGCAGAATGGGTTGGCGGGACTAGTATTTCCTTATGCTAGAATCTCAGTTCTTCTTCCTGTTTTTAGCCCAGAGCGACTCATACGTTTTGTACTATTTGGCTGCTGCTGGATTTGCTAAATTTACAGATCTATTCTCTGATGGGATTATTTGCTCTATGGCTCAACCTCAGGACAAACTTGGTCGGAAGCTCCCCTCTTACTCTTGTAGAGGTCTATAAATTAATGAATGGAGTGGAACGGGTAAACATAGATTGATTGTTTACGCCATTAAAATATAGAAAGACTTGTAATGAAGCTACAGGGTAACCTATTTAAGACTAATAAGAGAAAATATTTTTTCACTCAACGTGTAATCAAACTCTGTAATTTGCTACCGGAGGATGTCGTAAAAGCTGTTAGTGTAGCCGGGTTTAAAAAAGGTTTGGACAAGTTCCTGGAGGAAAGGTCCATTACCATTATTAAAGGTGACCTAGAATATCCACTGCTTGACCCAATACAAGCATTGTGGAACCTGTGTCTTTTGTGGAAACTGCTAGGTACTTGTGACCTAGATTGGCCACTGTTGGAAAGAGGATACTGGGCTTGATGGACCTTGGTCTGACCCAGTATGGCATATCTTATGTTCTTATTTAAAGTTGAACAATTTGAACAGATCTAGTTCCTAGTTTTCTCTGAAGTGAACTGGTAACGTCCATTTAATCCTGCGGATATGGAGGGATGATATATTGTTGGACTTCTTATTTACTATCTGCAATACTGTATACAATTTTGAGACTTGTCTCTGTACTTCCCCCCATGAGATTGTTTTATAGCTTGTTGTATGGATTGCTGCTGTGTCTTTTCTATTATTCAAAAGCACAATAGATATAAGGATGAAAAAGAACCTTTTTATTCATTCTTTCCAACCCAATGGAAGTTGGAAAGAATTATACAAAAGGGATGGAGAAATACTGGTTGATCTGTCTGTTCAGCTGTCTGGAGGAAATAATTCTCCAAAAATGAAATGGCATGCAATGAAACTTGACTTGGGGGAAAACAGTGGAAAGACACATCAAATGTTAAAATGGGTCAGATTGAACAAGGCAGTCTAGAGAAATAAGCCCCTAAAAAAAGAATTGCCCAATGCATTTCTATGGGAGACGGAATGCCATCTGTTGCAGCAAGGGAAAGATTACCCAAGTAAAATTTAACACCAATGAGGGTTATTTTGAAAGGCTTAGTGGTGATTCGGACGTTTGAAGATGTGCAGGTGGATGTCAAAATCACGGACCAGTGTCTGTAGCCATTTCACAAATGATATTCGCAGACATCTCTGGAGCAGAGGCATCCAAGTAGGCATGGGGGCTGGTGGGGGCATTCCTGGGGAGTGGCATTGTACTTACATGTCCCCATTCGATCTCAGAAATGTCAGATATGTCTGCAGGCATGTCCATGTTTATACCTGCTCCAGGCACAAATAGGTATCAGGAAAGTGCTTGTTTTCATCGTAAAACATCCAGAGTGTAGAGAAAATGGTGAATCAAGTGACTAGCCTTAGATCACAAAGGCCAACACTGGGATTTGAACCCTGGCCACTCTGCCTTTAAGCCACTACTCTATTATGCTATTAGACGTCTTGGTTGTGAAATACTATCCTGTGGACGTCTGAGACACGCGCATATTGGGCACGTCCACATTTCCAAAATCATGCCTGAACTTGCACATGCCTGCTTTTTTTTCATACGTTCTGGCTTTGATGTCCCAGGTTGCACTTGGGCATCCCATTGGGAAATGTGCCTCCAAGGTTAAAAGTATGATAATTAAGCTGAACAAGGCCATATTCTGCATAAAGGGACCATTTACTGACAGCACCAAAATAAATCAACTACCATATTGTGCAGCTAAAATTATTACTGCAAGAATACTACCAACTAAAGTGCAGGGCCAGAAGAAAAAGAGAACAACAACAGTTCCTCCTTGGGAAAAACGCATCGGAAGGAAAATGCAATCATCGAATGCAGAGGTATCCGTGATAGATGGATATCTAAAAGGATTAAGATCATCAAAAACACTGAGGAAGATCCAAGACGTCAAGATGAAACATGCTGCACTAACAGAAGATCTGAAATTTATATGTTCCCAACAATAAATTGAAAATAGCAGCAGAAGTGCAAAAACTGCAAAGATATGACAAAAACAGAAAAGAAAGATATCAAAATAAACTATTTATAGGGAACCCAAAACAGTTCTACAGGGAATTGGGAAAGAGCATTAATATGATAAAAACACCACCAACCAAAGCTGAAACAGAAACCTTCTGGAGAAGCCTATACAAGGACTTCATAGAGTACAATCAAAAAGCAGAATGGTTACCCTGCATACAGGAACATTAAAAAAAATATCAAACCTCAAACCTATGGAATGGCCTGTATTAACAGCAAAAGAGGTGGAAAGCAGTTTAAATTAGCCCTAAACTGGAAGAGCCCTGGCCCAGATGGAGTTAACATCACTCCACCAAGACCTGGCAAACTGCAAAAACCAATTGATCAAGCAGCCGAACATAAAACCACAATGGCTTATAACAGGAAGAACATTTCTCTTTCCAAAGGGGGACCCAAATAACATTCCCAAAAATTACAGACAAATAACCTGTCTACCCACAATCTATAAGCTGTTCACTGCAATAGATGCAGACAGAATATATAACCATATCGAGACCAATAATATCATGGCAATAGAGTAAAAGGGAAATAAGAGGGGAGCATATGTAACCAAAGACCAGTTAATGTTAAATAAGAGCATCATGGCCAATGCCAAGAAAAGCAGAAATCTCAGTATAGCATAGATTGGTTATAAGAAAGCTTTTGACAGCATCCCACACTCTTGGATAATAAATTGCCTTGAAATGTATAAAATAAATCCTGGTTTGATAGAGTACATTAAGCTAACCATGACAATATGGAAACCACCCTATTTTTGAAGTATGAAGATGGTCAGTACATCATTCCTAAAATCAAGATCCAGCAAGAAATATTTTAGGGAGATTCCCTGTTACCACTTCTGTTTTGTATGGCGCTTAATCTAATGAATACTCTCATCATCTCTTTGGAATATAGATTTAGCCTGAATCCTAAAGAAGGTAACAACCCAAAGGTAAGATCCCATTTACTTTTTGTAGATGACCTGAAGCTCTACAGTTCCAGTGACCAACAATTAGCAGAGCAACTCTGTATAGTGAAAAGCTCTTCTAATGACATCAGGATGACTTTTGGCCTTGATAAATGTGCTAAGGCAACTTTTTTTTTAGAAGAAAATTGAGCAAAATGGAAAATATATCTATGGCTAAGGACTGTGACATCAAGGAACATGAACAGGAAGGCATATATACAATATCTCAGAGTAGAGGAAGGAATGACACTCAAGTAGAAATTACTGAGAGAAAAGACCGATAAAAAAAATTATAGAAGATTAAAATCATTGTTGAAATGTGCATTAACATCACGGAATAAGATACAAACTACCAATCAGCTGGCAATTCCTGTACTCTCATACAGTTTTGGGATTGTAGATTGGCCTCTTAAAGATCTTGAAAAACTGGATGTGCGAACATGAAAACTCCTTTGTATCCATGAGATAATTTACAAGAATTAGCTTATGCCAAGACTGTACATCCCTAGACCTGAAGGAGAGCTAGGCCTCAAAGAGATTAATTACACATACAGAGCTACTATCATAAGCCTCTAGGCCTACCTAACAGCATTATCAGATCCAAACACACAAAAAGAGCTGAGATATGAAAGCAAACATACAGAATCTGTCTTCATCATCAAACTTGGACAAGTGTTCCAACAACTAGAAGAATGAGTGAGAATTCACAAGCACACACAGGAAAGGAAGCAACAGAATTTGCAAAACAAGAGAAAAATAACTCTTCAAAGAATTAGATCAGCAAATAAAGAAAAAGAAGTGGCAAATGCACAGATACAGTGAGAAATACAGTGTTACTCCAAGAACCCTTAGTCGATCAAGAGCAGACATATGAATAGTTAATGAGAGGTGAACTGAATCCGAAGGATGAGAGATTGATTGTTGCAGCTCAGGACAGCGAATTACGGATGAAATTGTTTACTGCAAGTATTGAAAAAACTGGCAAAACAGACATATGTCAATTCTGTAAGTAAGACCTGGAAACAGTGCCTCACCTCTTAACTGGCTGTGAAGGTCTGATGGCGGAAAATTTCTATACAGAAAGGTACTACAAAGTAGCACACCTAATCCATTGGAAACTCTGTAAACACTTCATCACTGTGCCGAAAAGCACTGGGATGATGACCTTAGGAGAATTACAGAGAATGAAGAGGTTATGATCACTTGGGACATTCCCATTCAGACAGATAAACTGGATGCAAGGAAACCCGACATAAAGGAGTGGTAAAGGAGAAAACCACCAGAATGGCATTGATAATAGAAGTATCAGTTCTAAGTGATTATTTCTGTGAATCGCATGGAGAGGGAGAAGATCCTGAAGTACCAAAAAATGCAGTCAGAGACCAAGAAAATGTGGTAGAAATGTACAGCGATATTTCCCATTATATTGGTAACCACAGGCTTGATAAAGAATTTCCAAGCACATCTTGACAGAAGGAAGTTCTCTTTGGCATGATGCAAGTACTATAGTGAGCATTAGCAGTAAATTTGAAATCATACTCCATATACTCTGGCTTAGAAGTGAGGTTCATGACTGTCATGATATGTGCAAAACTTGCCCATTTGGAAAAACTGCTCGGCGAAACATAACAGTTAGGGAATTTCTCTTTTCAGATTGCCTCTTTTCTGTTCTCAGCTTTTCCCAAACTCTAGATTGCCCCCGCCCTGCAAAATTGACCCCTGCATTTGTCCTCTCAACCACCAAAATGCTCCATCTCCAAAAAATAACCCAACACCTTGCAACTGCCCCAACATCCCTCCCCCCAAAATTGCAATAACCCTATCCCCAGTCTTCCAAAGCTAGTGCATGCAACTGCCCAGACCCAATAAACTGCCCCAACCCTACAGAACGACCCACCAAAATTAACTCTCAGCCCTCAACTTGCACCATTCAACATACACACACATCGGGATTACAAATAATTCCCTAGCTGTGATCTGCTGCATATTAAGTTATTCAGATATATATTTCATTTTCTTTGGTCATTCTACTGTGAAAACTAGTGATTGACTCATACAATTTTCTTATTTGCTGTTTTGTATATAGCAAGCTTTTATCTGTTGTCACGGACAGGGTTAGATTAAAATATTGGCAAACTGAGCACATATGTAAGGTAGAAGGTTTAGGACAGATTCTGTCAGATGTAATCAAAACTCAAGAAGTTAGCATTGACAACTGTGTAGCTTTTTTCAGATTTGCACTGATTTTTATACTAATAATGCTCAGATGCTAGAAACATGGCTAATGTGTCTGGACATTTTTCAGAGTTTAAAACCTCTATCTGCATTTCTCTAATTCCCTCCCTCCCCCCATGAGTGAGTCTTCTCATCCTGCTTCACTATAGCTAGCAGCAGAAACTACATATGGATAGGATCCAATCAATGGGAAGGTGCTGGAGGCAGGAACAGCAGAAGGCAGCTTTAATTTCAGAGTTTGTGGGTAGGGTCCAGCCAATATGAAGGCTATGGGGTTACAGCCCTGGAACGTTGCTTTAGTCATAGCATGCAAGGTGAGCTAGAGAAAGTTTCTCTGCTGTAGAACTGATCTTTCTAAATATGTAAGCCTCCTCCTAAAAAAATGACCCATTGCATTTCTATTGAAAAAGAAGTTCTTACAGCTGCAGCAAAGTAACATTGATTCACAATAACGTAGCTATCATAGTAACATACATAGTAACAGTACATGATAGCAGATAAAGACCAGTATGGTCCATCTAGTCTGCCCAGCAAGGCAGCAAGAGTAGGTGCACCTGCCGCTCCGTGCAGGTCACCCCTCCCCATGCCTTTGTTTAGGGGTGTACCCACTGCTCCGTGTAGATAACCCTATTTATTTATTTATTTAAAGTCTTTTCTATACCGCGCTCTTTAAAATCAGCTCGGTTTACATTCAACAGCAAATTTGTACAGTGCAGGCTGCGCCCGTACTGAACTTACAAAGAATAGGTTTCGCAACTTGGGCTAACTGGGGTAACTATGTACAGGCTACGCAGTAGCTTGGCTACTCGATTAAGTAACTATAATACAGGCTAAACAGTCGGGTCAACAGAAGTGAGGTGGCGACCGGGCTGACTGGCTACTATTTACAAGATTCAGTGGCTATATACATGTGCATGACAGGATGTCTGGTTGTGCTAATCTTCAGGGCTGAGACTGTGTATTGTAAGTGTTTTGGGGCAACTGTCTTGGTGGTTGCAAATGGGTGGGTGTTGTGTGTCCTCGTTGTGAGAATAGTGCTGGAGGAAAATGTGGTGTTTCAGTGCCTTCCTGAACTGGGTAAGGTCGGTCAAGGCCCTGAGGCTGGGCGGGAGGGAATTCCAACATGTGGGTACATAGTACACGAAGGCTCTGTTTCTTGTAGTTTGAGAACACTTTGTGATCTTCCTAGGGATACTCAGAGTGTTGGCAGTGACTGACCTTCTGACTCTGTTTGGGGGGGTGGGGAGGATGAGGCATGTGATGGAGGAGAAGGTGAGACCATTGATGGCTTTGAAAATCAACAGTAGGATTTTGAAGGAGAGCCTGCAATGGACCGGCAGCCAATGGAGGTGTTTCAGGATTGGGGTTATATGGTCCCTCCTGGTGGCTCCATGTAGTATTCTGGCGGCTGCGTTCATTGCAAGCTAAAGTGGGTTCAACGTATTTTTTGGGAGTCCATGGAGGATTGAGTTGGCATAGTCAAAGTGGGGGATTACCAATGCTTGGTAGATTATCTGGAAGTTGTCTGGCTCCAGTAGAGGTCGTAGATGCCGGATTGTCCGTATTTTGTGGTATACTGCCTTGACGGTGTTGCTTATGTGAGCTTTCATATCCAACTGTTGGTCTAGTGTGACCCCTAGGTAGCGGATTGTGGGCTTGCTTTGGAGTTCGTCGCATCTTACTTTTAGTGCTGCTGGAGGGGTGAAAGCTTGGTTCCTGGTGATGAATAACGCCTCAGTTTTCTTGAAGTTTATTCTGAGGTTCTGAGTGTGGAGCCAGTCGGTGACAGTGTTGAAGCAGGTAGTTAGTGGTGAGAAATCTGGCTGGTCGGTTGAGAATGGCATGTAGAGTAGCACATCATCGGCGTATACGAGGCATGAGATGCCGAAGGAGCGGGTGAGTGCACAGATGGGTTGCATATATATGTTAAAGAACAGCACCGAGAGAGAGGAGCCGTGTGGTACATGTTGCCATCTGTCTGACAGGTATGATTTGCACCAGCTCAAGGCTGTGTCCTAGATCCCTTTCTCTGCAAGGCGCCCTAGGAGCAGTTCATGATTGACGGAGTCGAATGCTGTGGCAATGTCTAGGAAGATTAGGGCGTATCCTTGTCTGCTGTTGTCCAATCCAGTGATTAGTGTGCTGAAGAGAGTGATCAGGAGCATATCAACTCCGTGTGAATCCGTGTTGGCATGGATCGAGGGGAGCGGTGGTCTCAATATGGTGTTGGATTTGTTGCTGGATGATCTTTTCAATTATTTTGGCAATTAGTGGGATGTATGAGATTGACCTGTAAGAGTTCACCTTCTGGGGATCAAGTTTGCAGTTGTTTAGGAGTGGTCTAATGGACGTTTGCTTCAAACTTCGTGGGAATGAGCCCATTGAGAAGGATAGATCGATGAGTTTAGCCAGGAATGGGCTAAATTCCTTGCGCAGTGTTTTTATCCAGAATGCTGGGCAGGGATCATCTGATGCTGTGGTGGTGTTAATAGCAGTGATAGTGACTTTGATGCTTTTCTCTGATGGTGTTGAGAAGGTGGATAGTGGCATTGGGTGGCGTGATCCGTGCACAGAGGTGGGTGCTGTAATTCTGTCAGTCTGGATTGTTTTTGACTGTAGGTAGTCTGTGAATTCTTGTGGCTGTGGCATGCTTAGTTGGGCGGGGGAAGGTTCCTTTGTGAGGGTCCTCACCAGGTTAAATAAGTCCTGCAGTTTGTTCAGGGAGCGCTGCAGGATTTCTGCATGGTATTGTTTCATTCTCTCTGAGACTACCACATGGTGTTTTTTCAGGTGGGAGGTGTAAGTGCCCAAGTCATCGATGGAGCGTGAGCATTGCCATCTTCTTTCAAGCCTTCTTAGGTGGTGGAGTGATGTTCGTAGCTTGGGAGAGTACCACGGAGCAGTCTTTCTTCTCCTTGGTGGTGTGTCAACAGTTGGTCGGTGGGCAATGGAGCTGAGACTATTATTCCAGGCAGAGAGCATTTCCTCGAGGCTAGGCTCTGCGAGGTCGAAGAGTGGTAGGGTTTTGCTGAGTATCTCTTCCCTGTCGAAGGGCTGGAATCGTGCTTTTGGTGTTGGGCAGGCATTGGCTGTGGTACGGGTGCTTGTTTGATCCAGCTGCGTGGGCATTTGGAATCTTAGTAGGCTATGGTCAGACCATGGGACTGACGTGATGGATAGGGCAAGCGTAGGGTTCTGGCCTGTGGCCGACTGCAGGGCGAAGATCAGGTCCAGCTTGTTTCCTTTTGCGTGAGTGGAAGCGTTGATTACTTGATCGTAGCCCAGCTCGTTGAGCATGTCAAGGAAGGCACTGGAGTGCGTTTCTGGGAGGGCAGGCAGATTGAAGTCGCCCATGATCCAGTTTGGAGTGTGTGGGTTCTTGGTATTGCAGGCAAGGTCGAATATCGTTGAGAGATCATCTGGAGAGGGCGATGGGGATCTGTAGATTAGGTTGATGTATATGTGCTTTTTGGATATGGTGATAGAGTCCAGGTGTGCGGAGCTGCTAACAGAGGTCTGCTGAAATTGGAGCTCGGTTTTTGTAAGGGCGAGAGCTCCTCCACCTCTACGGTTGGCTCTGTGGCAGGTGTGGATTGAGAAGTTGGGTGGGGTGAGTTGGTTAAGGATGACCGCATCGGAGTCAGTCAGCCATGTCTCAGTGACCAATAGGATGTCCAGGTTGTAGTAGGTTATCAGGTCGGAGATGACCAGCCATTTCTTCCGGACTGAGCGAGCGTTTATGAGGGCGCAATTCAGATAGTTGGGGTGAGGGCACTTCTCTAGTTGAGACTTTTTGGTGTGCTGAAGTGAGATGTAGAGTAGCTGTGGGTGCAGGGTGTGTTTGGTTTCTGCTGCTGCTTGGTGGGAGATACCTGACCATCTCCCCCCGGAACCCTGTAGTACTGGTATGGGGTTGCAGGTGGTGGTGAGGGTGAGGATGCTGTGGAGTAGACTGGCGAGGAGGTAACAACTGGCTAAGGCTATAGGGGAGGGTATCATTTTGAGTGAGCTACTTTGAGGCACTGGTGATTTGAATCTATGCAACAGCTGTGTGATGCAGAGTGGGTATGGTTCAGGTGGTAGGATAGGCAGGGCTATCTAGCGGCCGCTCAGTGTGACAGGTAGGGTGTATTGTGATAAGGAAGCTTATCATAGCTCAGGAAGGAGCTATAGAAAAGATGATGTGACTCTGAACAAGCAACCTGTCAGTTCTGGTAGAAATAAGAAAACAGAATTTTCTTACAAAAGACTACCAGTCCCAGAATGCACCAGGTTTCCAGCAGCCATTAGAGGAGCTGAAGTGGGGAAACGTGTGTTCAATCAGGAGGGCTATGAGGTAATCCCTAAGCACTCATCTCAAAGGGCAGGGCCTGATTCAGCACAGCTGCGCTGTATTAGGGAGGAGCACTCATCAAGGCAGAATAAGAATAGAGTTTGTTCTACAGATGACAAGCATCAGCTTCATGATCACCTTGGATATTCAGAGAATTGTCCTCAGTATCCTGAGAATCAGCTTGAGTTTGATCATCAGTTTCATCTGAAGGATCAGCAGAAGCAGAAGCCAAACCGGACGGATAGAGAAGGAAAGAAACCCTCTGGAAGGAAGAGGAGAAAAGCCTTTGAGAGGTCTAGAAGAGTCCAAGGCAGTACGTATACTGGGAGGTATTCCAAGGGCCAGCATAGACCATTGGACTGGGGAAAGCCAGAAGAATGGTGCTGCAGAACAAGGAATCACCAGAGGCTACCTGTGAGGGAGACGGCTGCACATGGAAGGGACTCTAAGACCTATGCCAGAAGGTATGTGAAGAGAGATCCACTGTCCAGGGATCAGGACTGGAAGGCTGGACATAAGAACTGGACTACATACTGGCCAGGCTATATAGAGAGGAACTATAGCAACAATGGAAGCTCAGGTATGAACATTGATCTATGCCCTAGCTATAACCTTGGAAGACAGCAGGGAAATAAGTGTTCTCCTGAAAGTGCTCCATTGAAAGATTCATCTGTGCCAATTCATGATAGTGACCCTATGCTTGTTGATGAAGGGGAAATAATAGCAGATCAAGATATTGTTTATATGGACTGCTCTCTATCCAAACTCCATTGGTAACTTTGTGATAAAGCACAGCAGCCATCACAAAGAAAATATAAATTTGTTCTTTATTCCACTAAGAAAAGCTCCTGAAGCAGGATTTGACTCACACAGTAGAAAGCCAGCCTGCTAAAGGGTTTCAGCTGGATAACTGATAGCAATTGAGCTGCACCTAATTGCTTGTGAGCTAGGAGAGGATTACTTCTGGATCTGTGTGGAAAGTAATCAGAAGTTAACCTTACAAGAACAGTTTATTTCTTTCTTTGTGGCTTTTCGTTTCTTAGAGATATGCTAAGAAAACATTAGCTAATTGCCTGACAAGTTTGAAGGTTGTTTTCCTGATTTTGATTTTTGACTTTGTTTTAACCAAGTTAAACACTGCAAGCAAGTATCCTAATTTATGTGCTACCAAGCATATCTGTGCTGGGAGAAATAACCCCATAAATAAAGAAGTATCTTATTGGCTTTAACACTTGTGCACAACTAAATTATTGTCAGCAGCTGTGTCTGGTGTGAATGAACTACATTATTTTTATTTACTTATTTATTTATTTAACATCTTTTATATACCGCTCTATTTATAATCAGCGCGGTTTACATAGAACAATAAAACATCAGATAAGATACATATTATCTGTTTTTTACATGGAACAGGGACATTACCCACAATACCTTGCAAAAATCATATAAATATATGCATTGTCAAGACTGTGAAGATTCTCACCCAGGCAGCCGTCTGACAGTATATAGACGGCTGTTCGCTCTAGCGTTAACACGTCCGCTTGAGAGGTTTACATGTGTAGCACTTCTAGCAGTAATTCTAAAGCAGATTCAGGACAACACTGTTTCTATGTTTCTATAGATGTTTCTATAGAGGAAAGGCGGGATAGAGGTGATATGATTGAGATGTTTAAATGTTCAGGGAGAGAGCCTCTTTCAATTGAAAGCAAGTTCTGCTACGAGGGGACATGGGATGAGGGTGAAGGGAGATAGATTCAGGAGTGATATGCGGAAATATTTCTTTACAGAAAGAGTAGTGGATCCATGGAATAGTCTCCCAGTGGAGGTGGTAGAGATGAGGACAGTAACTGAATTCAAAAAAGCATGGGACCAACACAGAGGATCTCTAAAGGTAAAAAGTGGACTGTTGTAGTTGTTATTTATTTATTATTTATTTATTATTTATTACAGGCTCTTATATACCGCTCTATTCAGCATCAGCGCGGTTCACAATATAACAACAGACCAGAACAACAAACTGTTTGGTTTTACAGAGAACAAGGTCAGAGAACTTGGATAAAACATGGGACGGCATTTCTGCAACTATTTACATGAGTATTTACAAGTATACACAACAGAATTTGTTATTAGTTATAGGGTAAGGATCGAGATTGGTTAGCTGGTCAAGTAATATTGGGGGAAAAGGTGGGATTTGAGAGCCTTTCTAAAAAGGGATAGATCAGTGATAGCACGAATCTCTGGAGGTAGGGCATTCCAGCACTTAGGGGCATAGAATCTGAAGGCCCTGTTAGATGTCATTGATAGGCATTTTGTCGCTGCTTTAGGGATAACTAGTGCATTTGTTGATATCGTTCTCCTGGATCTATTGGGTGGAACAGTCTGAACGAGGTCTACTAGGGAGGAAGAGGTGATGATTTTAGTGGCCTTGAAAGTTAGTAGTAATGTTTTGAACAATATTCTGCCATGTATGGGGAGCCAGTGGAGTTGCTCTAGGATGGGTGTTATATGGTCCCTTCTTGATGCTCCGTAGAGGACTCTAGCAGCGGTATTCATGGCGAGTTGCAATGGGTTTAATGTGGAGTGTGGGAGGCCTTGGAGAATGGCATTAGCATAGTCAAGGTGTGGTAGGGTTAAGGCTTGAAATATCGTCCGGAAGTCATCAGGATCAAGCAGGGGGCGAAGATGGCGGAGTGTCCGGATTTTGAGGTAGATGGCTCTGACTACGTTGGATATATGTAGTTTCAAATCCATGCGCTGGTCCAAAGTGACTCCAAGGTAACGAATGGAAGGTTTGGATTGGAGCTCAGCTTCTTTGACCTTTATATGGGATGGGGGGGTGAAAAGTGGGTCTCTAGTGATGAAAAGAACCTCGGTCTTTTTGTGTTGAATTCGGAGGTTCTGGGATTGAAGCCATTCAGATACTGCATCAAAACATTTGGCTAGCGGGGAGAGGTCCATATGGGCTGTGGAGAAAGGCATGTATAGAAGGATGTCGTCAGCGTATATCAAGCATTCAACATTGAAGGACCTAATGATATTGCAAACAGGCTGTATGTATATATTGAAGAAGAGTGAAGATAGGGATGATCCTTGTGGTACGCCTTGTTTTTTGGTGGTAAGGTGCGGATGTTGCGGTTCCTGAGGTAACGTACTGCCATCTCTGATCAAGGTATGATTTACACCACTCCAGGGCAGTGTTATTGATGCCTTTTTCTTTTAGTCGCCCTATTAAAAGATCATGATGAACAGAGTCAAAAGCCGCGGCAATGTCTAAGAAGATAAGAGCAAAGCCTTGGCGGATGTTATCAATGCCTGTGATGATGTTGTTGCATAGAGTGGTTAGGAGGGTTTCAACACCGTGGAACTCTCTGAAGCCATGTTGGCATTGGTCAAGAGGGGAGGCAGTGTCGATGTGGTCCTGTATTTGTCTTTGAGCTTCCTTTTCAATTATTTTAGCTAGCAGGGGAATGCTAGCTATAGGTCTATAAGATTCAACCTTTTGTGGGTCGAGTTTGTGGTTTTTCAAGAGGGGTCTGATGGATGTTCTCTTGAGGACTGATGGGAAGGAACCAGTTGTAAAGGATAAATTCATCATTTTAGTGATGATGGGGCTGAGATCTTGGCGTAGTTCCTTTATCCAGTGGGCTGGGCAAGGGTCAGTTTGTGCGGTGGTAGTGTTAAGAGCAGCGATGGTGACTTCAATATGTTTTCTGGATGGTGTGGAGAACATGGATAAGTTTGATATACATACGGTGACTTGAGAAGGAATTGTTGCAATGTTGTTGGAAGGACAGACTAGATAGGACAGACTAGATAGGCCATATGGTCTTTTTCTGTCATCATGTTTCTATGTTTCTATGAATAGCACTATCTCTAAGGCAGATTCAGGGGTAAACATGAGTAGCACTTCGAGCAACAATTGTAAGGCAGATTCAAGGACTACATGAATAGCACTACTAGTGGTATTTCTAAGGCAGATGCAGGAGTAAAACCTGAGTAGAACTTCTAGCAAGGATAATACTTCTATCTAGTAATTCTACAGCAGATTTGAGCCAACAATCCTAGCAGGTAGTTCTAGAGGCAGAATCTGGAGGTGGATCAATGTCTGATAGCGTCGGTTTGTTGAGATATAAGAGATAGTTATGTTTCTTTTGATTTTATCCTGTTGCTATAAAGGGATCCACTGTGTCTGTCCCATGCCATTTTGAATTCTGTCACTGTATTTGCCCCACCATTTCCACCGGGAGGGCATTCCAAGCATCCACCACTCTTTCAGTGAAAAAGTATTTCCTGACATTGCCTTTCAGTTTATCCCCTTGCAGCTTCATGTTATGCCCTCTAGCTTTACAGCTTTCTCATCTTTGGAAGAGATTTGCTTGTTCATCAATACTCTTTTAAGTATTTAAAGGTCCGAATCATATTTCCCCTGTCCCTCCTCTCCTCCAGAGTGTACATATTTAAGTCTTCAAGTCTCTTCTCATAAGTCTTTTGACACAGGCTCCAAATCATTTTGGTCACCTTCCTCTAAACCGTTTCCGTATCCTTTTGCGAGATATGGTCTCCAAAACTGAACACAATATTCCAAGTGAGGCCTCACCAGTGACTTGTATAGCGGCATTAGTACCTCTTCCTTTCTGCTGGTAATTCCTCTTTGTATGCAACCCAGCATCCTTCTGGCTTTTGCCACCGCCTTGTCGCACTGTTTCGCCACCTTGAGATCCTCAGAAACAATCGCTCTGAGGGGAATTTTAGAAGGGACGTCCAAATGCAATCTGGGAAATCAAGGCCAGAACATCTGAAAAAAATGCAGGCATGTACAGATGCAGACATGATTTCACAATCGTTGTTGATGGGGAGGTCTGTGGGGCGTCTACATAGACATCCCCAGAACCATATTTCAGAACTTAGACATCTAGGATAGCCTAATGGTTAGAGTAGTGGGCTAGGAACAGGGCAGGCAGGGTTCATATCCCCACTGCTGCTATTGTTGGTATTGGAAATGATGCAGTGCCCTCTTCTCTACACCCTCTGGATGTTTTTCAGCTAAAGCAAACACTTTTCAAATGCTTGTTGGTGCCTGGAGAAGGTCTAAACTTAGACATGACGCCAGACATCTATGACAGGGACATCTTCCACCATGTCCCTGTTCAGACTTGGATATCCCCAGAGCTGGCTTTTAAAATGGTTCTGGATGTCTCTATGTCCACTTTTGGATGTCCAAAGCATGAATAGAGCTTCCACACACAGAACCAATACAAATATAAATACATACACACAAACACAGGCACATCCATACAAACATGCAAAGACATTGCTGCCCATAAAGATACACAAACACTCACAAAATAGAGATATACACACATAAGCAAAACAGATAAACATACAAAATGGAGATACATACACACACATGCGCACACATAGAGGAATTGGAAAGAATTCCTTGAGTCATGCCGTTCATGCTTTCCCTACTTGTTCTGGTTTTGAAGTTTTGTTGCTTGTTTGCACACTCACTCATTTTTTCTGCTCAGTGCAACATCTGTCCAGGCTTAAAGATGAAGACTGATTGTGCCCGCTTAATTTTATATTTCAGCACTTTTAGAGTAGTTGGATTTGTTGATGCTGTTACATAATCCTAGAGGCATATTTGATGGTATTCTGTCAGCTAGAGTTAATAATGCTTTCTAAGCATCACTGCATGCTAATACCTTTAGTGTCCGTTATTAGTAACTAGCCCCATTGCATAACATGGGACCTATGGTAACATAATGCACATAAATGTCATGATCAAGTGCCAATGTGATAGCGCACATGAGTAAATCTAGCTGTATGGGAATAATTTTATAAAACTTTTTTTTCATGAATAAAGTATGTTTTACATGCGAAAATGGCTTTTATAAAATTGCATATGGGTATATATACCCAGGGAGTTGGACCGAGGTAGAGCTTTAGATGTGGTGTATTTAGATTTCAGTAAAGCCTTTGACACTGTTCCTCACAGGCAACTTATAAACAAACTGAGCACCCTAGGGATGGACCTTAAAGTTACTGCTTGGGTTAGAAATTGGTTGGGTGGGAGGCGACAAAGAGTACAAGTAAATGGAGCTCACTCTGAGGAGAAGGATGTTACCAGTGGTGTGCCCCAGGGATCTGTCCTTGGTCTGATTCTTTTTAACATCTTTGTTAGTGATATAGCGGAAGGGCTGTCGGGTAAGGTTTGCCTCTTTGCGGATGATACCAAAATCTGCAATAGACACCCAAGAAGGTGTAAATAACATGAGGAGGGATCTAGCTAAGCTTGCAGAATGGTCTAGAATTTGGCAGCTGGGATTTAATGTTAAAAAATGTAAGGTCATGCATTTGGGCTGCAGCAATCCAAGGGAGCAGTATAGTATAGGGGGTGAAGTACTTTTGTCCACTAAAGAAGAGCGGGACCTAGGCGTGGTTGTGTCTGATGATCTTAAAGTAGCTAAACAGGTAGAAAAGGCGACGGCAAAAGCTAAAAGGATGCTTGGGTGCATAGCCTCTCATATAATTTGTATACTGCTGAATAGCCATCTCTCAGAAAGCTCTCACGTAATTTGTACACCACTGATCTGCCTTGTCTCTAAACTTAATTCAGAGATAGCCATATATCTAAAACAGCCATATATCAGAGATAGCCATATATCTGAAAGCGGCCACATACTTTTGTATACTACTGTATAGCCTTGTCTCCAAATACTTTCTTGTTAATATTTTGATTCCATCTGGCGCGTTTTACCTACCTCACTCATCTGGAATATTGCATAATTTCCTCATTTGTACACCCTGCCTTCTTCGCATATACAAAATTATTGCAAAATATTGCAAAATAAAATCCTCCTGTGACAAATTCCAGTAGTCGGTGACATCCACCGACACAACATTGACCTACCACCATCACCTTTAACATCAAGTTGGTCACCTGATCAACAGTAGTCAAGGCCAACACTGAAATGGCCCCACCTGTCCCGGCCATAATGAGCTGCCTCCTTATCTTCTCTTGGCTGATTGTAGAGTCCCTGGCCCTGTTCCACGCTACTAACCAAATTCCAATACTCCAGCACCATGCCAAAACCTGGACAAAATCTTCTTATCCTCACCACCTAAATAACACCCACACACGTCAATCACACTTGTTACACATAGCCCTCCAACATTCCAAACGATCCAAACCAGATAAACCCACACTAGCTCTTAACTGCGCCCTTATAAATGCGAGATCAATTCGTAATAAATGGCCAGTTGTCACTGACTTGATTGCATCCCACAACTTGGATATTCTTATGATAACTGAAACTTGGTTATCCAACGTAGATAATGTAATTCTCAATCAATTACTACCCACCAACTTCACAATCCACTCCCGTCATAGAGAAATCAAAAGAGGAGGAGGGGCCCTCATTTTGACCAAATCTGATTTGCATTTTCATACGACAGAATCCTCCAGTACTAACAACCTGGATATCCTATCCATTACAAATGACCAATGTGCCATCAACCTTCTATATAGAGCACCCTCATCCACAACTGATGATCTCTCCAATATCCTCGACCTAGCAGCTAACACTCGCAACCTCAACTTATCAAACTGGATTCTAGGAGATTTCAACCTCCCATCACTCCACCCCAGTCACGCCACTGCCCTTCTAAAAGCGATTAATGATCTGGGATACAGACAAATTATCAACAAACCCACCCACACTAAAGGGAACATACTCGACATGATTTTTGCCCCCCTGTCAGTACAAGAACCAAATGAAGAACTTGTGACATCTCTTACCTCCGTACCATGGTCAGATCACAAACTAATCAATTTCACTATACCCATCAATAACAGCTCACTTCTCAACAATAGAACTCTAAGCAACGCAACAAACAAAACTACTCGAAATTTCAGAGCCTTCAATAAAGATCTCATACTTGCAGAAACTCTCCCTCTATACAACAATGCAACTCTCAACCTCGACAATTTAATCACCTCGTGGAATAATAGTCTTAGCTCTATTGTGCAAAAACCAACCAAGAACAATTTTGCAAAGAAAAGAAAACATTCTCCATGGTTCTCACCAGAACTTCGTGTCTCCCGCTCACATTTACGGAAACTTGAAAAAAGATGGAGACGGTCCCACTCCGCTGAAGACCAGTCAGCCTACAGAACGCACCTTACAATCTACAGAGAAGCTATCCTAACAAATATGAAACAATACCACACCGACATTCTCAAAAGATCACTAAACAAACCATGTGACCTTTTCAAACTAGTTAAATCATTCTCTAAGGAACCATCCCCATGTCAACCTGAAGAGATCCACCCACAGGAGTATGCCAACCATTTACAATCCAAGCTACTTCAAACTGACAAAATTTCTACGTTCATAGCACAAGACACCTCTAGTCTGACATCCCTTTCTAAGTTCTCCACTCCATCCAAGAAACTCGTGGAAGATACTATTGCGGCCCTCAATACCACGACTGCACAAACTGACCCCTGCCCCGCATATTGGATTAAAAATTTACGAACAGAACTCAGCCCACTGATCACAAAAATGATGAACTTATCATTCACAACTGGATCCTTTCCTGCAGCACTCAAGCGAACATCCATCAGACCCCTTCTGAAGAACCATAAACTTGACCCGAGCAAAGTAGAATCCTACAGACCCATTGCCAGTATTCCGCTTCTAGCCAAAATAATTGAAAAGGAAGCACAAAGGCAAATTCAAGATCATATAGATACAGCCTCCCCACTAGATCATCGCCAACATGGCTTCAGGGAATACCATGGCGTCGAAACCCTACTTACCTCCCTCTTCAGTAAAATCGTCACTGGTATCGACAACATCCGCCGAGGTTTCGCCCTCATTTTCATAGACATCGCAGCAGCTTTTGACTCTGTACACCATGGTCTGCTAGTAGAACGACTAAAGGAAAGGGGCATAAATGGCGTCGCCCTCGACTGGTGCAGGTCGTACCTTGATGACAGATGGCAGCATGTAAAATCAGGATCTGGATCTTCCGAACCCTTCCATCAACGACAGGGCGTTCCTCAAGGGTCGTCCCTATCATCTCTATTATTTAACATTTACATGCAACCCATTTTCAACATTATTGGATCATTCAATGTTGACTGCTTAATATACGCTGATGACATCCTCCTCTTCATGCCATTCTCCACAGAGCAAATGGACCTCTCGCCACTCATTGAATGTTTCAACGCAGTCTCCGAATGGCTTCTGTCCCAAAATCTTAGGATCCAGCACAAAAAGTCTGAGGTTCTATTCATCACCAGAGACAAGAGTTTCTGCCCTCCACCCCATATAAAGGTTAAAGAAGCTGAGCTCCAAACCAAATCAACAATTCAGTACTTAGGGGTCACCCTCGATCAACGTTTAGACATGAAAACCCACATATCCAACATAGTCTAAGCCATATATTTCAAAATCCGATCCCTCAGACATCTGAAATCCATCCTAAACCCCGAAGACTTCCGGACAATTTACCAATCCCTTATCTTACCACACTTCGACTTTGCCAACGCTATTCTTCAAGGTCTCCCTCAGTCAACACTCAATCCGTTGCAACTTGCCATGAATACCGCTGCCAGAGTCTTAGTGGGAGCCAGGGCCGGATTTACCTATACGCCATGTACGCCATGGCGTAGGGCCCACAGCCGGCAGGGGCCCACAAAAAAAGAACCAGGTAATTTCTTTTAAACAGAATTTAAAAAAAAAACCTGGTGGCTGCCGCCGCGGGGCCCCCTCTGCTGCCGCGGGGGCCCGTCTACAAGCTGAAGCCGTCGCGTCGGGTCGGGTCTCTCCCTACCTCTCTCCCTCCCTCGCTGCAGGCTGCGAGAGACGCGAAGATAGAGCGTCTCCTCGCGTCTGTGTTAAGCCCGCAGGGGGCTGATGGGATTTCCCATCAGCCCCTGCGGGCTTAACACAGACGCGAGGAGACGCTCTCCCTTCGCGTCTCTCGCAGCCTGCAGCCTGCAGCGAGGGAGGGAGGGAGGGAGGGAGAGAGACCCGACCCCACCCCACCCGACCCCACGGCTTCAGCGTGTAGACGGGGCCCCCCCGGCAGCAGAGGGGGCCCCGCGGCGGCAGCCCCCAGGTTTTTTTTTAAAATAAAATTTACTTTAGGCCGGGGGGGGGGGGTAGGACTGGTAATGGGCTATGGGGGGGTAGGACTGGTAATGGGCTATTGGGGGGGCTGGGGCTGGTAATGGGCTATGGGGGGGGGGTAGGACTGGTAATGGGCTATTGGGGGGCTGGGGCTGGAAATGGGCTGGGCTGGGCTGGGCTGGGCTGGGGGGGGGTTAAGGCTAGAGTTGGGCTGATGGGGTTAGGACTGGTAATGGACTGTGGGCTGTTGGGGGGGCTTAGAACTGGCAATGGGCTTTGGGGGGGGTTAAGACTGGTAATGGGCTGTGGGCTGATGGGGGCTGTCTGGTAATGGGCTATGGGGGGGGCTAGGACTGGAAATGGGCTGGGGGGTTAAGACTGGAGGTGGGCTGATGGGGTTAGGACTGGTAATGGGCTGTTGGGGGGGGTTAGAACTGGTAATGGGCTTTGGGGGGGTTAAGACTGGTAATGGGCTGTGGGCTGATGGGGGTTGTCTGGTAATGGGCTATGGGGGGCTAGGACTGGAAATGGGCTGGGGGGTTAAAACTGGAGGTGGGATGATGGGGTTAGGACTGGTAATGGGCTGTGGGCTGATGGGGGGGGGTAGGACTGGCAATGGGCTATGGGGGGCTGACTGGAAATGGGTTGATGGGGTTAGGACTGGAAGTGGGCTGATGGGGGGTTAGGACTGGTAATGGGTTATAGGGGGGGCTTAAACTGAAAATGGGGTGATGGGGGTTTAAGGACTGTAAGTGGGGTGATGGGGGGGCTAGGACTGGTATTGGGTTGGGGGTTGCTAGGACTGGAAATGGGCTGATGGATGGCTAGGACTGGAAATGGGCTGATGCAGGGACTAGAAGGGAATGGATGCTGGGTGAGGCTGGAACTAGAAGGGAGCTGATGTTGGGGGAGGATTAGAATGGGATGGGGCTGGAAGAGTAAAATGGAGAAGGGAAAAATATTTTGTGTGGGAGGGATAAAAAATCTACAATTGGCCGGGTATTGGGAGAGTAAGTGGGGATTGAGGATGGAGGGGTAAAATTTGAGTG
Source organism: Ichthyophis bannanicus (assembly GCA_033557465.1). Lineage (NCBI taxonomy): Eukaryota > Metazoa > Chordata > Amphibia > Gymnophiona > Ichthyophiidae > Ichthyophis > Ichthyophis bannanicus. Next base: position 148,484,399 of record CM066042.1, read on the forward strand.
GATGAAATAGGAATGAGGAAAGAGCAAAAGGAGAAAGATTAGTATGTTAAAGCAGATGTAGAGAGAGAATGGAAAAAAATCTAGAAGAGAGAAGAAAGGACAAATGGACAGCAGACGATGGAGAGTTAGCAGAAGACACGAAGAAACCAGAAGAAAGTGGCTGGAGCAATTGCAGCTGAAAAAAAATGCACAAAAGGTAGAAAAATATCTCTTTATTTTGAATTTATTAATTGGAATATGTCAGCTCTGGTAAATGTGCATCATTAACATCTGCGCTTTGTTTAGTACAAGAGCAAATTAATGTATAGTTTTATTTCTACAGTGTTGTATATTCCAAGTTTGGCTTTTGGGATTCCCAGTTTAATTATTGTCTTCCTATTTCTAAATTGTGATTCCTTGTTTGGTGATGGTCTATGTTCTGCATGTGTAACTGAGCTGAGGTGTTCTGTTTATATAATTCCTATTTGTCATTGCCACTTGTTCTCTTTCCCCAGTAGGTCATGTATTGTTGTTCTCTGAAATGTATTGGTTTAATATTTGCAGTGTTGCCTTTTGATTGGTAGAGTATGGTGCTTTGTGAGTCCTGGTAGTGCTGTTATGATATGGCGGGTTTGCTATTGGTTCTAAATGGGCAGTGTTTGTAGTAGTTCCTAATGTGTCTGGCAGTTGGCACTGGATTATAGTAATGTAGAAATCTTTTAGTCTTTCTTTATCCATACACTCATTAAGAGGCACGTTTACTAAAAGTTAGTATATGGTAACATTATGCAAATATTTATGCAAATGAGGCCCCTTATGCAAATGAGGTCCGCACCCCCCTTGGGCCGCCCCTGCTGGGGGCCCACAATTTTTGTTGGCGTAGGGCCTCACTCAAGGTAAATCCGGCCCTGGTGGGAGCAACAAGATACGACCATGTAATGCCTATCCTAATACAACTCGATTGGCTCCCCATACAAGGAAGGCTCATATTCAAATCTTTGCTACTCACTTTCAAATCCATCCATGGCATCACATCCCCCTCACTAACTGACATCATTCAGCTCATCCCTACCAACAGAACAAGGAGATCCACATCTACAAATGCGCTAGTAATCCCAAAGGCATCAACAAAATACACAAGCGCAACATCTAACAGGGCTTTCAGTATCTATGCCCCAAAATGTTGGAACGCATTACCACCAGGCATCCGTGCGATTACTGACTTAACACAATTCAGAAAGGCTCTCAAATTCCATTTATTTACACAGTACTACCAGATTAACTCAACCCCTACCTAATTGCCTCTCCTCTTACTTCCCCGTAATAACATCTCAACATTAGTACACAACCTCACTATACACATGTAACACCCCAAATTCTTAGCACTTCGATCTTATTGTACATATGTAATTAGTTCAGTTTGTATCCCCCAGTTATCCAAGTTGCCACCCCTGTTCTCTGTAATGACAAACATGTTATCCAAGTTGTTACTCCTGTTCTATGTAAAGCCAAACAGTCTGTTATGGTCATTTTGTTGTATGTAAACCGCGCTGATATATAGTGCGGTATATAAGAAACTGTAATAAATAAATAAATAATAATATGGCGAGGAATGGCTAGCAGAAAAAAGGAGGTGATAATGCCTCTGTATAAGTCTTTGGTGCGACCTCATTTGGAGTATAGTGTGCAATTCTGGAGACCGCACCTTCAAAACGATGTGAACAGGATGGAGTCGGTGCAGAGGGTGGCTACTAAATGATTAGTGGTCTTCATTATAAAGCATATGAGGACAGACTGAAGGATCTTAATATGTACACCTTAGAGGAAAGGCGGGATAGAGGTGATATGATTGAGATGTTTAAATACCTCTGTGGCATAAATGTTCAGGGAGAGAGCCTCTTTCAATTGAAAGCAAGTTCTGCTACGAGGGGACATGGGATGAGGGTGAAGGGAGATAGATTCAGGAGTGATATGCGGAAATATTTCTTTACGGAAAGAGTAGTGGATCCATGGAATAGTCTCCCAGTGGAGGTGGTAGAGATGAGGACAGTAACTCAATTCAAAAAAGCATGGGACAAACACAGAGGATCTCTAAAGGTAAAAAGGGGACTGTTGTAGTTGTTGATATGGAAGGACAGACTAGATAGGCCATGTGGTCTTTTTCTGTCATCATATTTCTATGTTTCTATACATAAAACAGAAACACATTGTAAGATTGTGCCTACTTTTTATGCAATCTACATGTAAGCGTTATTGGGAGTGTAGTTTGGGCAGAGTTGCAATGTATGCATGTAATTTTTAAAATACATGTGTAAACACGTAGCGTGCATGGATAGCTTACACTTTCTTCAGAGCAGGTATAAATTTGTATAAGAGAATTTGTATGCTACTACGGCCATTGGACAAACGTATTTCATAAAAGCACTTAGCTGCTTGTGTTACCTTTATAAAATGGTCATAAAATAGGTACCTTTGTGACATTTTACATGGGCATCTGTTATGAAATTACTCCCTACATTTATAACTTATTCCTTTAAGATACGTGCTGTCTTTAGTTCTTGGGATGTATAATCTCAGCATACACCAATTATTATACATTGTCTAACAGGGATGGAGACTTCTTATTTTTACATCCAATTGTTCAAGTTCTCTGTGGGGCCAGTCTACAGTTTCAAACCTGTATGAGAACGTGGGAATTGTAAGTTGATCAATAGCTTGTATCGTTTGTCTTGCTGTTAGAGCATTTTTCAATATCAGTTTCAGTCTCCTGTAGTAGTATGTGCTGATCTTTTCTCTTAATAATTTATGATGGATTTTTGTATCTTCTCCTATTTGTAGATATTTATATATGCTTTCATACTGTTTAGGTTTACAGTATTCAGTCAAACAGATGTTTTCAGTTTTGCTTAGGCCTCTTTAAGGAGGTTTGCCTAAGCATATTTGTCCAGAATGAATGTCATGCGGATGTTATCTGAGAAGCTGTTCACTGCTTGGAAGTTGTTCATTAAGTGACAATCATGTGTGTGGCAGGAGATGATGGTGATGGGATCAGACCTATGATTTCAAATTTCATTATTGAAATTTCAGTCTTGAGATAATCCATGTTGCTTAAGGGTAACATGACCAACTTCTTCCTATGGAGGAAAGTGAGAGGGGATGCTGTTCAGCATCTGAAACTTACAGATCAAGTTATTTGTTCTGCTACTTTAAATTTACCTTGGACGCCAGGACGGCTGTTGTTTTGCCCCTGGAGATGTGCTATGCTTCAGGTTAGATGGAATCTCAAAGCTAAAGCATAGAGGCCTTAAAGAGAGAGGGGAGAAGTCATTATGCAGTAGCAACTCCTTTTCATCTAGCTAATTGAGGTGGCCATATTGGAGAAGGCTTCTTGTCTAGCCCTCATTAACGGTACGCCTGACGTAAAGTCGTGAAAGAGAAACAGTGTTCCAACTCTTTCCTTTAAAATCTGTACATGTATAATTTGTTAGGCTAAAGAATGTCTTCTTCTCAGTCATAAAGCTAGTTAAGAAGAAAGAAGCATTTCGTCTATCATCAGCATGGTCTTCAGTGCCCAATATAAATGCTACCGGTCAGCCTCTTGGACATAAATTCTAATCCTGACCAGTAGGTGGCAGCAGTCTGTCAGCACTGCAAGGATCCTCCTCTATAAGCTGCTTCCTCAAGACCCTGGGTAAGGAAGTAGTACTACTGAAGAGTGTACTGTGTATCTAGGATTGCCAGTTGGTTATAGATCTACTCGACAGGGTTGATCCACTCCTCGGTTTACCTCATTGCATGTATGGATTTGTAGTCTTTTAACTGGGAAATCAGAAGTTCCTGCATGCCTTGAGGGTACACCAAGGATTGGATCAACCCTGTCAGGCAAATCTGAAGTCAGTTGGCAACCTGCTGCCTATAAAACCTGGTGGTTTGCAGGTGCTGTGTATGTGTACTAAATAAGTGTACATTTGTTTTGGCATGTTTCTATCTCAGTCCAGTTGAATTCACTTCCATTCCTCAAGGGCTGCAAAGGGGTTGTGATTTCAGGCTATCATTAATGAATATGCATGCATCCTACTTCTATCATATGCAAATCGATCTCATGCATATTCATTAAGGCAGGGGTTCCTTGGAACACACCCACCTAGTCTGGCTTTCAGAATATCCACAATGAATGTGCATGAGACAGATTTTCATGCAATGGAGGCAGTACATGCATATTCATTTAGCTTTCCTGAAAACAAGACTGGCTGGGTGTGTCCCAAGGACTGAGCCGAGAAGCACTGCGTTTGAGGCATCCTGAAATCCTGACCTGTTTGCGGCCCTTAAGGACTGTTGGTGAATACCATTGTTCTGGGCCATTTAATTTGCAGATAGTTGCTCAGTTCAGTACTGGAGCAGAGCTTGCAATGTTGCTGTCCATGTTGTACTTGTTGTGAGGTAGATGTCTTCCTATATTTTATGGTTTGATATCAGTCTACACGAAGATGCTGACTTTATATTTACAAGGGAAGTTGTAACCCCATGAAGTATTAACAGCTGACTCCCAGATCTGATGCTATTAAGTAGACTGAATAGAGACTATAAAGAGAGAACTTCCTGTGACACCCCCTTCTAACCTCTTCTCCTCCTCCCCCTCACATAACGTAAAAAATATAACAGAAATATCTCTTCTGTTCTGAGTAGTTGATTGGTAAAATGACTGTACTCTCTGGACTTTGACACTCAATCAAACTCAAAGCAATTACTTTATTGGCCGATTAGAGACAGACTGATTTGTCCTCTCTCCCTTCCATATCCACTTGCAAATTTATTTTGCCATTTTTAAGAGACAACCAATTTCTCCAGGAAAGCAAAGAAAAGGCAGTGCTGAAGACAAACAGCTCAGTGGTACTGATTGTAGGACAAGCCAAGGGAGGGACAGGGAAATGCTTCATACTGGTGGGAGAAGGAGTCACTGCTGGGCAATCAAAAGGAAACCAATATAGCCCATGCTTAGCAATAATCTGGGTAATATACCTGGAACGTAAGATTACCAGATAATCCCCATTTTTGATACAGTGTCCCCTATAGCCACCTCCTGTCCCTGATTTCAGTGGGTATAGAGACAAAGGACATTGCTTCTCCTGCCTGCCCCTCTAATACAGTCTTCTCAATCCAGGTAGGAGAAGATGTAAAATTAACTTCTCTTCTGAAAAAAGAGGGAGAATCTTAGAAATGTAGAGAATATATAAGTAAAAATAAAGTTGAAGCATATATGCATGTATGCGCTCTTGTAACTCGAGAAGGACTGCTACTGTCTTTTTTAAAACTTTCGAAAGTACTGAATGCAGGGTGCCCTAGATAGGCCCTCTAGCCTGCCACTCCCCAATGCCCCCTCATCCCCACTGCCACCGCTGTGGCCTCTAGTCGTTTACTAGTTGCCACATCTGCCCTCTTCTGATACAGACTTACAGAAATCTGCATTGGACGGTCGGAAGTGGCAACTAGTAAGAGACTAAAACCATGGCACAGCGTCAGAGCCCTAAGGTAAGCACTGTGTTGTGGTTTGACAGCCGTTGATGCTGCTGCAGACCCTGGAGAGGAGTGGTAGTGGTGGGAAGGGGGCTGGCAGGATGGAGGGCCCACCTAGGGCACCTCCAATCCTTGAACCAACCCTGGTTTTCCATCAAAGTTCATACTTTGGTGGTCTTAATACAATCCTCCTTCTCTGATGCTTTGTTCTGCATATAAATTCAACAGGTAGGGGGAAAGTAAACAGCTTTTGTCATCGGGGCCAGCCCAAGGGTTTCTGCTGCCCTAGGCAGAAGCCCTGGCTGTGCCACTCCACCTGAGCCGGGCCATGCCCCCCCCCCAAGCCCTGCCGGAACGCGCTTCCATGGATTCCGGCGATGGGGTTGAGGGGGGCACGTGGGTCAGCTCAGCGGCAGGCCATGTGCTTCGGCACACATGGCCTGCCACTTCTGACACCCCTTTGACATAACTTCAAGGGTTCAGAAGAGGCCATGTGTGCTGAAGCACATGGCCTGCCACCAAGCCTAGCCTTCTCCCCCCCACCACCAGAATCAGTGGCAGCGGGGGGTTGCAGCATGGTGCGGCTCAGCAGAGGGGGAAGGGCAGCGCACCATGGCTCAGCACTGGGGAGGGTGGGAAGCAGACCCTGTGTGCTGAAGTACATGGCCTACCGACCACAGAAATTTGCCACCCTAGGCAGCTGCCTAGTCCATCTAGTGGCTTGACCAGTCCTGTTTGTCATGCACCTTTGCTGATTTTACACCATTCTGTTTCTTCTTCTTCTTTTCAAACTGTTGTTTCTAGATCAATGTAAAGGTTGTGCATGAGAATTATCAGGTGTTTTGGAATACCCATGCTTCTTAATGTGGCCCAGAATTTTTCACAATTTATTTATACAACTTTATGTATACAATTAAGGCCTGCTGTAGTCAATAAAACACATGTAGATATCATTTTGGTCTTCTTTGATCTTTTCAAGGATCTCACATCCATCATGTCTGTTCCTCGCCCTTCCCTGAACCCTGCTTGCACTTCAGGCAGTTCTTGTTCCAGGTATGGTGGTAGTCTCTGCTGGAAGATCTTAAGTAGAACCTTGCTGGCATTTGAGATTAGAGCCATTATTCAATAGTTTCCACAGTCAGTCGGATCACCTTTCTTTAGTATTGGCATGAACACAGATTTTTTCCAGCCAGTTGGCCATAACGTTGCCTTCTTAAATTACCTGGCAAAACCTTGTAAACATTGTAACAGCTGCATCCAATTGCAGTAATAATGCCCGGTGTTTTGCTCTTTGATAATGCTTTCAGTACTGCTTCAACTTCTTTCATTACCGACAGTTACTCATCATAAGGTCCAGGCTGAAACAGCTGTTGATCCACTTGATCTTTATGGTACTATGACCCTGTGTCTTCTTTCCACCTTTTCTTGATCTCAGTGTCATTCAAACTGGATCCTTGAGCATCTTTTAGCAATCCAATTCGAGGTTGGAATTTTGTCTTTAGCTTTCGTAGCTTTAAGAAAGCCAATCTTCTTCGGATAGTTTCTGATTCTGTTTCCTTGCATGAGTCATTGCAGTACTTCTCTTTGTCTCACCTTGTTGCACTTTGGAAATCTATCATGTTCTGTGTTTACCTCTCTTTCTCCTCTGGCTTTAGCTTCTCTGCATTTCTAAGCAGTTTCAGAGTTTCTTTGGTCATCTATTTGGGCTCTTTTTGCTTTTTCACCTATGGAGACTTTTCAAGTTCTTTGAGCACATCTTTCTTGATGTCACCCCAGAACTCTTCTGGTGCTTTGTCATTTGTATCCAAAGCAGCAAATTAATTTCACAGACAGTCTTTAAAGTCCTGTGGTATTTCTTCAAGATCATATTTTGCTACATTGATGAGTGATTTGCTCTTTTTCAGCTTTAGCTTGAGTTTGCCTACTAGTACCACCGTCAGCTTCAGGTTTTATTTTTGTTGATGTTATTGAGCTTTTCCATTGTTGACTTCCACAGATTTAGTCAATCTGATTTTTGTACAATCCATTGGGTAAAGTTCATGTGTACAGACACCGCTTGTGTTGCTGGAAGAAGGTGTTTGAGATGAATTGATCATTGGTCTTGCAGAATTCTATCAGTCTTTCTCCAGCTTCGTTTCTGTTGTGAAGTCCATATTTTCCAACCACTTTACCTTCTTCTTTCTTCCCAACCTTTCCAGTCATCCATGATTACCAGTATATCTTGTTTGCCTGTTCTGTCAATTTCAACTTGTACTTGTTCATAGAACGAGCATCCCTGTATTTGTGTGGTAACAATAGAGCATGCATGGAACAAATATACCGGATGGATCTAGAGCCCCTATAGCCGAGAGGGATAATCTAGACAGGCCCTAAGGGATATGTTTACTAAGCAGCGGTAGCGGCTTCCATGCGATATTGGAGCTGCGGCCCCATTGAATTCTGCTACCACTACCGCTGCTTAGTAAACATACCCCTAAGAGTCTGCATAAATGGGAATCTTTCTTTCTGTTTTCTTACAGGCTGATGCAATAAGGTGCACTATCCTCAGCACACATTTTAGTCAAATTTGTGCATAAATATTTGTGTGCGCAATTTTACTTATGATTTAGGGAGTCATTTTAAAAGCCATTTGTGTGCATAAAGTGGAGGTCTATATGCAGGAACAGTTTCTTTTAAAATTGCCGAACTATAGGCAGACAAAAGAATGTGTGTGATGCTATTTGATAATACTTTACCCATGCCGAGCCAAGGGGCAACGTTTGCACTTACACACCTACTCTTTGATTTTCAAAAGTATGCACATACATTGTAGAGAAAATGTCGTGTATACTAAATAGTAGGCAAGAACTTTCCACGGAGGGAACATTTACACATACTATACTTTCTATTAAAAAACTGATATAACAAAGAAACAAACTTAGAAATCCACAGGATAGAACACCCCACTGATGACAGTCAAAATCCTTGAAGTGGGCTACTGTCAGTTTATTTACTTTTTTCTTTTGGATTTCCTATGTATTGCTTTGCCAGTGATTACTTAGTTTTTGTATTGGATTGTTTAGACAGAAATTCAATAAAAAAAGGAAACTGGTATAATGTATGTGCTTACTGGCATCATAAGCTAGGAGGCCTGTTATGAAATCACCCTCCCCATTAGTTTTTTTGTGCTCAAAATATGTACACACAAATGTGGGCAAAAATACGGGTTCAAAGTGTTCCACTCTGTGCAAATTCCATGTCGGTGTTGGTATTAGCTAATATTTCCCAGTGCAGGGAGGTGTGTTAACATCCTGAAGGCTTAGCTCCAGCTTTTATAGTGCTGAAAATGTAACTCCTGGGTCTGAGATGGAAAAAATGTCAGTACACGTTTCTGGAGCCAGTGGTGGTTTATGGTGCTATGTCATCGTGGTCCTGGACTTGGAGTGCTCAGGTGCAAGGGTCCAGGATTCAAGGGCCCCTTTTACTAGTCTGCTAATGTTTTTGCACATAAGGTGCATTGTCAGCGCAAGTGAAGTGCAAAGCCTCAGCGTTAGCTGTCGGGGGTGCGATCTGCATGTTACCAGCAGCAGACGCATAGTGCAATTGGTGGTTTACCTAATGACTTCATAGAGGAGTAGTTAGGTGAACCCACACTGTGTGCCGTGTTAATTTCATTCTCATGCTGCTGTACTCTCCACACCCACACTCCTCCCCTAGACTCAGGAGTAACATGCGGAAATATTTCTTTACGGAAAGGGTGGTAGATGCGTGGAATAATCTCCCAGTGGAGGTGGTAGAAAAGGGGACAGTATTAAAAAAAAATGGGACAAATGCAGAGGATCTCGAAAGGTAAAAAGGGGACTATTGTAATTGCTATGGAAGGGCAAACTAGATAGGCCATGTGGTCTTTATCTGCTGTCATGTTTCTATGTAACCCACCCACTGTGCACAGTAGCACATGAATCCCAGTAATCATGTGTTTTGGTGGATGGTAGCTTGTAAGGCCACGAGTTAGAGCTCACTGCAGCCGGTTACTACATGCTAAGCCACGTGTTAACCGGCTAGTGGGATTTAGTAAAAGGGGCTCTAAGTCCTCCAGGTCTCTATTGGACTACTACACTTGGTAACTCCAGATCTGGCGTAGTACCAATAGACTAGACTAGCCCAAGAAATCTGAATTTTTTATTTCATCTCAGAGCCAGGAGTTAAATTTTTGAGCCTAATAACAAGACTAAGCACTGGGAAGCCTAATTCTAAGACTCCCAAGCCAGAGAGACCCTTTTCTCTAGGACCCCTGAGTCAGAGACACAGAATTTGTGCATGTATAACTGGTCATCATTATAGAAACTCTTTGGGGAAAGCACTTTTTGCAGGGGAAAGGACATATGTGCAACTATCTATCTTTATGTCAGCTCTTTGAGGAAAGCATTTTTTTCTAGCAGAATTGTCTTGCTTGTGGCATGCTTGCTCTATGTTATCACCATCGCGTCCAGCTTCCTCTCATTTCAGGTGCACAAGGCCGGGGAGCAGAACCACCAGTCAGGAAGGAGCAGTATGACATCAGTGTGACAGAGGCATAGAAGGCCTTACACACGGGAATGAGACGAATCTGGAGAAGCAGGAGGCGGCAGCAACAGACCATTGTACATATAGCAAAGTCTGAACAGTGGCGACAATTTTGCTGTCAAAGATTTCTGCCCCAAAGAACTCACATACAATAGACCGTTGCATGAGAACAAGCACTGCAGAATGGTGACAATTCTGCTACCATAAGTGCCTGCCCCACGGAGAAGCACTTTTTTTTTTTCAATTTATGCCATTCTAGCTTGCATTTTAAATTTTATGCACACAACTCCTGTTTGTGCACATATTTTTGTGTTAATGCGCTCCTTTTAACACTCTAGACATCTGCATGTCATTGGGTTACTCCTTGGGAGCTAACTCATTTTTCAATGCACACATAAAAAAAACATGCATTAAAATTTAACACACATTTCTCACTTATGTTTTGTTATGTGGACCTCTTTGTGGTTCCTGAAAGATGGAATGAAATAAAACTCGCTCCCTCCTCTCTCATCTGCGTTCCTCACTCCCTTCCCTCTCCTACAGGGAGCCTCTGGTAGTCAAGCCTGCCAGAGTTTCTTATTGATTCCTGCTTTTCGTCTTTTTCCCAATAAATCTGCGCCGGTCCATGGGGAGAGCATGATTGGACTGTAGTGCGGCAAAGTAATAGACACAAAAGTGTTGCTATTACCCCAGTGGGAGTTGGAGCTAGGTCTGGCCTAACGGAAGATAAATACAGTGCTAATACTTTTTAAATGATCTTTATCCTTTAAATTCCACCCAGGGGCCCAAAAGGTTCTTGGGTTGTCTATTAAACAGCCTCTGGCTAATTGTTATTTGATAGAGCTACTGCTTGCCCCTCCCCCTTCCCTTACAGTTTTAATTTAAAAAGTCCTCGACGCCTGCGCAAATGAGAGCTATTCAGACATATCCCCAGCCATGGGGAGAGAGATCCTCCAGCTAAGCCTAGGCTGCTCAAGCTGTGGATGACAGAGAGGAGGCGCTGTGCAGAGCTGAGCAAGAGAAGCCCTGCCGCATCCACGGCACTACACTATCTCAGGGCAACCCCAAAGCACAACAAGTGAAATCCGGATCTTTTACATATTTTTAGACTGCAAAGTACTAATGACATCTTGGGTTTTCAGGAACAATTTTCAGATATTAACTACTTCCATCATCTTAATTCTGTAGGATTTAGAGAGTGACAATGTCTCCTAATTAACAGAAACTGAGGCACTCTATGCTGCGGTGGGATTCTGCACTGTCAGTGTCTCACTCTTTCCCCACACCTCCTTATCCGTAGCCTACCTCCACCACACACAGGGGCGTTTTACTAAATCACGATAGCTGTCAATGCGGCAGATGGCCTATGTATTGTGTCGCATTCACAGCTAACGCAGGCGAAATGCAGATAGTGCAGTGATTTTCCACGCTATCTGCATTTCACACAAAGGGAGAGAGTAGAAGCGGGATTGGGATGGGGAGAAGGCTTGGCCACACAAGACAGCCAGCATGTAAGCAATTGCCATGTGTTGGCTGTCAAAATCACCAAAGGTGTGCCTGCAGGAGTGGTCTTCTTTTGCTCCAGCCCCATCTCCAACACTATCCAAATTAGCACCGACCTTGCGGTGCTGACCTCTAGTGGTAAGATGTCAATGTCTTACTGCTAGGGGTAGCACCACGAGCCCAGTGCCATTTTGGACAGCACCAGAGATGAGGCAAGAGCAGAGGGAGACCACTCCTGCGCCCAACACTGCTGGACTATGAGGGAAACCCCGGTAAGATATGGCGATGCTCGGGGGAAGTGCGGGAGGCCCCGCTGACTAGCTGGGAGCATCACTGCCAGGGTTAGGGGGGGCCCTGACAGCCTAACCCAAGAGGTTGGGTGCTGTACAGGGGGAGGGAGGTATTACTACTACTACTACTACTGAGCATTTATATAGCGCTACAAGACGTACGCAGCACTGCAGAGACAAATAAGAGACAGTCCCTCCTCATCAGAGCTTACAATCTAGTCAAGACAAACACAGAAGGTGTAGACAGGGATAAAGCAAGGGAGGGAAGAAGATCAGGAGAGTCAAGATCCAAAAGCAGCAGCGAAGAGGTGAGTTTTCAGCCTGGATTTGAAGAGGGTTAGGGAGGGTACCTGGCGTACAGACACAGGTAGTTTGTTCCAGGCATAAGGTGCAGCAAGGTGAAAGAGCGAAGTCTACAGTTGGCAGTAGGAGAGAAGGGCACAGATAGAAGCAGTTTGCTGGAAGAGCAGAGTTCCCGAGGTGGGTTGTAAGGAGAGATAAGAGAAGAAAGGTAATGAGGAGCCGCAGAGTGAATGCATTTATAGGTCAGCAGGAGAAGTTTGAACTGGATGCGGAAATGGATAGGGAGCCAATGAAGTGACTTGAGAAGAGGAGTAATATGGGCATGACGAGGCTGGCAGAAGATTAGCTGTGCAGCAGAGTGTTGAACAGATTGAAGGGGAGAGAGATGATTCAAAGGGAGACCAGCAAAGAGTAGGTTACAGTAGTCAAGACGGGAGGTGATTAAGGAGTGGACAAGCATTTTAGTAGTGTGTTCAGAAAGGAAGGGGCGGATTTTGCTGATGTTATAGAGAAAGAAGCAGCAGGTCTTAGCTATTAGATGGATGTGTGTGCAGAAAGAGAGAGAGGAGTCAAAGACAACCCCCAGATTGCGGGCTGAGGAAATAGGAAGGAGTACAGAGTTATCCACAGAGACAGAGAAAGGAGGAAGAAGAGGGGAGGTTTTAGGGGGAAGGATGAGAAGTTCAGTCATGGCCATGTTCAATTTCAAGCGGCGGTGAGACACCCAGGCAGCAATGTCAAAAAGGCAGGTAGAGATCTGGGTCTGGATTGCCGGAGAGATTTCAGGTGTAGAGAGGTGGATCTGGGAGTTGTCAGCATACAGATGGTACTGAAAGCCATGGGAAGAGATAAGCACACCAAGGGACTGGGTATATAGAGAGAAAAGGAGTGGACCCAGGACAGATCCTTGGGGTACACCAACTGGGAGCGGGGTAACAGAGGAGGAGGAGTCACCAGAACACACATGGAAGGAGCGATGGGAGAGATAGGAGGAGAACCAGGATAGTACAGATCCCCTAAAACCAAGCGAGGACAGGGTATCGAGGAGAAGGTTGTGGTCAAGAGTGTCAAAAGCAGCATTACTGAAGGATGGATAGTGTGGGGGGATGATCCATAGCACCAGCAGCGTTTGTACCTTGAGGGGGGCCAATGCAGGGAACATGGCCCTGTGCAGTATCTGCAGGGCAGATGCTGGCCACTGCCCCTGCATTTACCGCATAGATTTTGCATTTACCACATGGCATTTTGACATATGCTGCATAGTAAGTGCAAAAGCATTACTGCACTTTAGTAAACAAACCCATAGACCTCTACACTCTCTCAATGAAGGGTCACTGAGGCACTGCTTATGCAGTGTGGGATACTGTGGTATCAGTGTCTCATCTCCTCCACACACCTCGCCCACACTGCACATGCCACCATATCCACCTCTGTCAATGAAGGGTTAAGAACATAAGATATGCCATACTGGGTCAGACCAAGGTCCATCAAGCCCAGTCTTCGGTTTCCAACAGTGGCCAATCTAGGTGATAAGTACCTAGCAGTTTCCCCAAAAGACACACAGGTTCCACAATGCTTGTATTGGGGCAAACAGTGGATTTCCAGGGTCTTCTTTAATAATGGTTTATAGATCTTTCCTCCAGGAACTTGTCCAAACCTTTTTTAAACCCAGCTATACTAACAGGTTTTATTACATCCTCCGGTAACAAATTCCAGAGTTTGATTACACATTCAGAAAAAAATATTTTCTCTTATAAGTTCTTATTAAATGGGTTAGATTGTAGCTTCACTGTGTGCCCTCTATTCTTTCTAATTTTTGCTGGCATAAAAAATGTTCTATGTTTACCAATTCCACTCAATTCATTAATTTATAGACCTCTATCATATCTCCCCTCAGCCATCTCTTTTCCAGGTTGAAGAGCTCTAACCTTTTAAGCCTCTCCTCATAGGGGTATCCTTCCAGCCCCTTTATCATTTTTGTTGCTCTTTTCTGTAACTTTTCTAATTCCACTATATCCTTTTTAAGATATGGTGACCAGAATTGCACACAATATTCAAGGTGTGGGTGCACCATGGAATGATACAGAGGCATTATAATATCCTTTGTTTTATTCTCCATTCCTTTCCTTATGATTCCTGTCATTCTATTTGCTTTCTTGGCTGCCATTGCACACTTAGCAGAGGATTTCAACATATTATCCATGACGACACCTAAATCTTTTTCCTGGGTTGTGGTTTCTAAGATGGTACCTTGCATCATGTAACTATAGTTTTTCTTTCCTATGTGCATAACTTTGCACTTCTCCACATTAAATTTCATCTGCCATTTGGACATCCAGTCTTTCAATTTATCAAGATCCTTTTGCAATTTTTCACAATTCTCTTGGATTTTAACATCTTTGAATAATTTTGTGTCATCTGCAAATTTGATCACCTCATTCGTTATTCCTATTTCCAGGCCATTTATGAATATATTAAAAAGCACGGACCCAGCACAGATCCCTGGGTACTCCACTACTCACCTTTCTCCACTGAGAAAATTGGCCATTTAGCCCTACTCTCTATCTTTTAACCAGTTCCTGATCCACAATAGTATACTGCCTCCAATCCCATAACTTTTTAATTTCGCCAAGAGACTCTCATGAGGGACCTTGTCAAAGGCTTTCTGAAGATCCAGATACTGTATACTATATCAAGCAGCTCACTTTTGCCTACCTGTTCATTCACACCTTCAAAAAAATATAACAGATTTGTAAAACAAGAGTTTTCTTGGCTAAATCCAGGTTAGCTTTCTCCCATTAAAGCATGACTACACGTTCAGTAATTTTATTCTTTATCATGGTTTCTACAATTTTGCCTGGTACTGACATCAGGCTCACCGGTCTGTAGTTTCCCAGATCACCCCTGGAACCCTTTTTAAAAACTGGCATTACATTGGCCATTCTCTAATGTTCCGGTACCACAGATGATTTTAATGGTAGTTTACAAATTACTAATAGTAGGTATGTAATCTCATATTTCAGTTCTTTTAACACCCTCTGATATATACCATCTAGTCCAGGTGATTTGCTACTCTTCAGTTTATCAAATAATTGTAATACATCTTCCCAGTTTATCGATATTTCTTTCAATTCTTTCGATACATCATCTTTATATACTATTTCAGGCACGGGTAACTTCCCTACATTTTCTTCAGTAAAGGCCGAAGCATTCATTCAATCTCTCCGCTATGGCCTTGTCCTCACTTAGAGCCCCTTTTATACCTCTGTCATCCAGTAGTTCAACTAACTCTCTCACAGGGCTTTTGCTATGAATGAACTTGAAAAAGTTTTTATTATGCAATTTTTCTTCCATGGCAAGCTTTTTTTCAAATTCTCTCTTAGATGCAAGGCATTGAAAAGGCAGTCAAACTTGCCAACGCTTATATTGTTTGCTCTTTTCTTCATTTGGCTCCTTTTTCCATTTCCTGAAAGATGCTTTTTTGGCTAGAACAACCTCTCTGAACTCGCCTTTAAACCATGCTGGCAGTTTTTTGGCCTTTCTTCTACTTTTCTTAAAGCATCGAATACATCTGGTCTGGGCTTCCAAGATAGTATTTTTAAACAATGCCTATGCTCGATGTAAATCTTTAACCTTTGCAGCTGCTCCTTTTAGTTTTTTCTTGTCTTCATTTTATCATAGTCTCCCTGGGACTCTGCAGTATCACTTTGTCGCCACAAAAAAATACCATTTCAGAGGGGAACCTCTTCATGTCCTCTGAAGAAGATAGGTTTTGGATGGGGGTTACCCTAAAGAAGTCTGTAGTGTAGGAAACCATCTCTGAACAGTTATCTGTATTTTGCAGGGAAAATGAGCTTCCTAGAATTTAGGGGGTCTTCTTCTAAAGGGCGCTAGTTGGCAGTGTGTATTCTGGTGCATGCTGAAGGCCCACTGGGACATGCATTGCCAGCTAGCATGGGGCCATGACAGTTAGCACTGCCGTGCTGTGGATCTTCACCAACACATATCCCCATCAATAGGTAGAGTTAAATGCACCTGCACCAATGTGGCCCACCTTAGGGGAAAGTGTTCTGCATTAACTGCCAGGGAATTGCTTTCAGCACCCCTGACAGGTAACGCGGTGGTATTGTACTTAACGCGCCATTGTTTTTATGCTTTTGGCATATTAGATGCAACACCTTAACACCCTTTAGTAAAAGGCCCCCTCAATCTTCTTTCTCTAAATATATTAGCCTGTATTCCCTCCTCTCCCTGAAACAGGAGTACACTGAAAAATCTTACAGTGTTACAGAAAGACAAAGTTGCTCCCTGCATCAGATTGGCCAGCACATCTCTGGTAGGATATCCTAGGTCAGGACCGTTAACCTCTCCTGCTTTGCATTCTCATTAGACCTTCCAGTTTCTTCCTCTTTTGTAATGTTGGACCAAGGTAAGAAGAAGCTAAAGATGGGGCCTGCACCAGGACCAGACAGGCTCCTTCACATCAGAATTTTCAGAAAAGGTTGGTAATTATCTGAAATGATCAGCTATTTATACTCCTCAATTGTATTTCCATTAGTACTTAGCAATGGCAGAAACTCCTCTGACCCAGCAGCACCAGGGATTAGCTTTAGTCCAAGGTACGTCACTTTGAATGATCTTATTGCTTCTTAATGGCTGCAGGCTGACAGTACCTGGTTAGTATGTTTCTGCAGATGCTATTTTGGTCCTGTCTGCCTGCTGTATCTGTTGCATAGGTGTCAAACCTGTCCTGGAGGGCCACAATCCTGCCAGGTTTTGGGATAGCCCTAATGAATATGCATGAGATATATATGCATTAAAGATATCCTGCCAACCTGACTGGTTTGTGGCCCTCCAGGACTGGATTTGGAGACCACTGCTTTACACCTCTGTCATTTAAGATGGTGAGTGGGCAAGGTACAGATGTCCTAGACATCAAAAGGGTAGCTAGAATGTGTCACATTCATCCTCGATTCTCACCACCACCAAAAAGATGTCTAATGGACAATATTTTGGTGGTGGTGAGAAGTGAGGAGGAATGTGACAAATTCTATCTAACCTTTTTGATGTCTTGGACATCTGCACCTTGCCCACTCACAATCTTAAATGACAGAGGTGTAAAGCAGTGGTCTCCAAATCCAGTCCTGGAGGGCCACAAACCAGTCAGGTTGGCAGGATATCTCTAATGCATATATATCTCATGCATATTCATTAGGGCTATCCCAAAACCTGGCAGGATTGTGGCCCTCCAGGACAGGTTTGACACCTATGTAAGAAACTAGAATACTCTGCAAGGGTGTCATGCCTTCCTGCCCCAACCTGGGGCAGATTAGTTCATGGGGAAAAGGAAGGATGCCCATTCCCTACTGCAAAAAAGAAAACAGATGCTTTTAAGTCATAAAAGTTTCAGAGATAATCTATGATAGAGGAAAATAATTCCTGTACACATGTATACACAAATGGTCTCTCACACACACACACACACACACACACACACAGTCTCTCTCTCTCTCTCTCTCTCACACACACACACACACACACACACAGTCTCTCTCTCTCACACACACACACACACACACACACACACAGTCTCTCTCTCTCTCTCTCACACACACACACACACACACAGTCTCTCTCTCTCTCACACACACACACACACACACTGTCTCTCTCTCTCTCTCACACACACACACACTGTCTCTCTCTCTCTCTCTCACACACACGCACATACATATTGTATAAAATTAAAACAGAACAAAAAAGGTCCAGATTACCCATAATACAATACTTGCAGCCAGATGGCTTTTCTGCATGTTACAATTATCCCTGTTTGCAAATATTTAGAAAATATTGTGCCTTAGGTGTTGTTATTTAGCTGAAGAGATCTGTTTGGTCCCACATGCTTGTCTTTGTGGGTGGACTGTGTGACACACCTGAGTGTGCAAGGAATCACACTAGAACCAGGGTCAGAAGAGCTGGGTGAAGCTGTTGGAGAGTTCATAACAGTAAGACTGGGAGAAGGTACACATTTTTTTTTTTGGGGGGGGGGAGGGGGTGGATTGGGTGAGGAGGACTGAGTTCTGTAGAGATGTGATACCTAATGCCAAAAGCCATCCCAAATTGGCAACCCCAGAGCAGAGAACCCTCAGTGGGGTATGAAATACAGCTCTCATTCCGTCTGGAAGATTCATTGTTAGTTCAGGCAGACGCACTTGGGCTTCTTGTCTGCTCTGATCCAGCTCAGGCCCTGGATGAACAGCTCATGGTGACTTTAAATAACACACCATCACATATGCTCTCTTTGGATGCTGCTGGTGCTTGGCGCTGAAGGTTGCAGCAAAAGCTGCAAGCGTCATTTTAGTATTTCCCACACATAAACCCGTTAGTCAGACCCTTACCAGGGGTCAGCCACCCTGCATCACAGCATCCCCCTACCATATGGTTTGAGAGAAAATGCACGAGGAATCGTGTAGGGAAAGAGATGCCAGCAAAAGAAGCTCCCAAGAAGTGCCATAATGTCTAAGTAAAGCCTGGCTTGTGGGGGCTTGCTGCTGTCCCAGCAGGGATCACTTTTACTAGATTTGATTTGATTGTAAAGATTTGTGGTGTCATGCTGTTCTGATTTCTATTCCTAGGCCTGGAATCATTTCCAGTGAGTGAAAGCATTGTAGCTGCTAAAGACACGCAGTGAAGCTGGATATATGTGTCTGTTTAGGGATGATGATGGCTGGTCCCCTCTGGAAACTCATACGAGGGAGCTATATTAACCCATCAGACCCCAGATAGAGCAGTTTCAAAGCTATTGCTGAAAAGCGTGTGACTGGTGAGTACAGGCTAGACATGGCCATGTATAGATGACATCAATCAGACCTCCTGTGAATGCATTTGATTGGAACAAGAGAATGATCAGACGAGAAAGGGGAAAATAGATCTTTTCTGAATAAAATATGAGCGTAGCTCGTGAAGGCGGTTGGTGCCCAGATATATCTCCTCTTGGGCTCATACAGCAGGGACCTGCAAGGCTGTTGTGCAGATATCACTTCTTAGAGTACAAATTTAACCAAATTAACTTCACTCTGGGGGCACAGATAAAAGTGGCCTGAGGGAATAGGTGACTTTTACCTTGGTAATGGAAGTGGAAGGTGCCTGGATGTCCCAACCTCTGGCTCTGGAAGCGGACCAAGACTTGATTGCTTGGGCTGCGAATCACTTGCCCCTTCATGAGGAAAGATTCATTGGCCAAAATGATGGGCTCCATTCCTCCCAGACTCTCTACAATGATGGTCTCACCTTCTGACAGGCTGATATTCTGGACCTGTGGAAAGAGAATGAGAAATGTGATTAGCAGCAGCTAAGAGGATCCTGGGCAAAAGAAGCATCAAAGACCATTCAGTCAATGTATGTGTAGCCCCAGCGCGTTCTGCCGTGGGCTCCGGCATGCCAGGTATGTGTATACAACAGTCCTGTTTCTTTAAGGGACTAGGTGGAAAGCGCGTGTGGTACTTTGCCATATGAAAACAAAACTTACAAACTTTCTTCACTGCAAAGTGCAAATTTAAAAAAACAAACAAACTTTAAGAGAGAGAGAGAAAAAAAGCCCGCAGGAACTTTCTACTATTGGAACATAATATCCACCATGCATCTAAAAAAACACCTTAAATTCAGTTATGTGAAATACATATAAAGCGATATCTTCATACATAAATAGTGCTCTTCTCAAAACTGTAAATATGACTGAAACATTCTTTGATTATGAATGCACAGAATATTATTGCAATTACAAAACTAACCTTTCAAACCTCTTGTATTATTTTGTATGTATACCATGCGGCCAGATGATTTTCTGGCCAATCAGCATTTCCATTTCATATTCATGAAAAACTTTTCAGCCTTCTTTTTGATTCCTTTATCTGACAACGGTTTTCTTGGTATTATATTTAAAGAAAAAGGTGGGTTTGCTTCTGTTGCATCGGTGCTCTTACCTTCCTGGATTCTGGGGTAAACCTGCGCTAGCGTTTGGGTACTTCCTATTTCAGTGCTTCCTTTTTCTAGCATTCTGGAATATGTACACAAGAGGAATGTGGTGCCTCAAGGGAAAACTGGCCAAAACCTGACAGCATACAACCCACACTTCTACCGTCCCTCAGCTCAGAAGGTGCCAGCTTGCCTTCACACAGCTGACTCTCCTTGACGCTGTCTGGACCAACCTTCATTGGCACTACTTCTCTTTTTGGAGTGTAGTGTTGTGGATCTTGAGCCATTCAGAAGAAAACCTGATATTCTTTGCTATTCTAGCTGGCACAGCAGAGGATGTTCAAGAGTCCCAGTCTTGAGAGGTAGGGATCTGTGCCAATGCAGCTGACTGGCAGAAGAAGAAAGGGGTAACGCTGGCCACAGTTTTTGACATAAAAGTTCTTCTGACTGGCATTGAAAGTATCATATGCAAGATTAGAAATACTTCCCTTGTACCCAAATGCAGGGCACATGAGCCACCTTTTTCATTGGACAGAATCTAATCTCTCCTGCAAAACCATCAGCTTTAACATCTCTCAGACACAAAAGAGACTAGCTCCAGAGCTCACTGCTAAGTTCATCTTGTGCTGATGTCAGGCTGAAGCTTTGGGAGGCCGAATCTCTGCCCAATCACTCTTGGGCTTTCCCCATAACATTTTAGGGCATGTAGTTTTATCCCTGAGCAATCAGGGCTGGATTTAATAATATTGTGCCCATAGGCAAAAGTAGACAGCAGATTCCAGAGAGCAGGGTGTGGAGGGGAGTATCAGAGATCCCAAAGAGTGAAGATTTGGAAAAGGTGCAGAGGAAGGCCATAGTGCCACAGTGGTACTCCTTTGAAGCAGCATATGCACATGGTTCTAAAGGAGGCAGAAGTAGGCCTCTCTTTGGCCTGCATAGTTTGCGTCTTCAAAATTTGGCACCCTAGGTAGTTGCCTATGCTGCCTATGCCTAAATCTGGGCCTGTGGGCAGTACCGCCAACAGCATCTTACTAGATGCAGAAGTCAAACTCAGGGCTGCCCCTCCAACTGACCCGGTGACACCAGTTCAGAAGGCAGCCTGAAGGAACTCCTTTTGCACAGCCACACGATGTACAATGTATTCATGTGCTGGTGGCACCTCTCTCTTTCTCTGGGCTCATCTGCGTATGGCCGAGGTGGAGCAGCTGAAAGATGCCATTAGAAGACCAGCAGTCCAGGTCTCCCTTTGGCACTCTGCTGAGTCCCTCTGACAAGCTAAGCTCCACTCATCCCTCTCCACATCCTGCTCTGCTAATTTCTAAGACTGATAACAAGCAATGCTGAAAGTGATTTCTGACAGTGGGGAGATAAAGAAAAGAAGAGGAGAAGACACATTTACTCAGCACCAAATCAAAGAAAGGAGAGACAACATTTTGAATTTAAATGGTGATTCTCATTTAAATGGGATCCCAGTGAGCTTTGTAAGCCATGGGCCTAGTGGGACTACTTCATTTGGGAAGGCAAAGGATAGGTTGACATATTTGCATATTTATTTGTATGTGCATATTCATTCACATATTCATTATGGTTATCTTAAAAAAAATACTAGATGGATAGATGGTATATCAAACTGGCCCCCCCAAGATACTCAAAGAGGGAACAGAGGCTCTCCTTCAGTAGCTTTGTCAAATAAAGAGAAAGCCACATATTTCCAGGCTCTATAATTAAAATGCAGCACAAATTGTAGCTGTTTAGAAACTGTGCCATGGTTCTCTTTTTCTTTTTGAACATCTATTTTGTATCCAACAAAGCCCCTCCTCCAACAGTAGGTGCAGAGCAGAACTAGGACATTTCACCATCAAACCCAACATACAAGAAAAAAATATCCGATTCCGGCATCATTTCATTAACAGCCTCTCCAGTACCAGGCAGATTGTGAACTAAACCAAAAACCCTTCAAAAGTCACTGAATACCTATAATGCAAATCTACCATACCATAAGGAAACCAGCTTCTAAAATTAATGTAATAAGGAGCCTCCCTAGAAAAGAGCCGCACCACAAATGTTACAGTGGGCCTTAGAATATTCTTTCACCTATTCAGAAAACTGAACAAGCCAGATTACTACAGATCCTGTGTAGAAACTCCATGCTAACAGAACACTTGGTCTCAGTCACACAGGCAAAACACAGTTAGACCTTCAACCAAGTACAGAATAAATTACAATAAGCTCAAAGTAGAAATATGTAGATAAAATTAAACTGAAACCCCAACAAGCCAGGCTCCATATGCAGTGTAACACAAGAAATAGAGGAGGCAGATAACACTTTACCTCACCTTTGCTGAGCACTACCATGAGACACACAGGCCTATATGATCCCACATGAGGTGGTGCAGTCTCTCCCCATAGTCTTCTCCCTCCATCAAACTCAGTGATTGCTAAAGGCGGCCTTGTCACTGATAGGTGCAGTACTGGTTCTCCTTGCATCCTATCTCTGAACAAGAATCACTGGGATCAAGGGAAAGGACAGACTATGGGGAGAGGCAGTATTGCCTGCATGTGGGATCAGAGAGAATTGTGCCTCATGTTGCTCTTCAGCAAACGTAAAAGCAGCAGCTAGCAGAAAGGTACACATGGTGATGGGACATTATTTGTGCAGCTGTAAAGTCTATAGCTGGTGTCAAAATTTCAAATGTGCTGTGCCACTATTGCAGGCCTCAACAAATTTTGTGTGGATTTAGGAGTCAGGCCAAAATCTTAGAAGCCAGTGCTTGTGACCTCCATGCTGGTCTCATGTTCTCAAGCCTCATGAGACCATCACCAGAGCTCTTATACCACATAGCATCTTTAGACAGAAATACAGATAACAACAGTTATAGCTTCAGATATTAAATGTCTGTACACGTGTCTGGTGCAATGGTAGTGTGGCTATCTGTGTGTGAGAGGAGATGTGGTGGTAAATGCCTTTATGTGGGTGGGGGTGGGGGTGTGGTACAAGTGTGTGTGGTGTAGAGGTGGGGTGCCCATGTGTGTGTGTGTGTCTGTCATGTGGAGGTAGGATGCTTGTGTATGTGCATGTCTGTCATGCAGAGGTGGGTTACCTGTGTGTGTGGTGTGGGGGTGGGGATGGGGATAGGGTGCTTGTGTGTGCTCTAGGTGGAGGGGCATGTACCTTTTGGCAACACCTTGCACTCTTCCCTCCCCTTCCAACCCCTCTCCTTCTGGCTCCCCTTCTCTGTTACCCTTCCAGACTTGCTGCTATCATGGCCATCCCCTTCTCTTCAGCCCATGGGAGATCAGATCTCCACGGGCAGGCAAGCATCATAGCAACTCATTTTTAGGGACTCCCCCTCTTGCCCCCCCTTCCCAAAGCTATGCCCTTGTTGTAAGCAGCAGAGCTGGGATTAGAACTGAAACACAAGGAGATAAAGTGGCCTCTCTGACAGAACAGTGATCTTGGGGAGGAATCAGAGCAGAGTCAGTTTATTTTATTTATTTATTTAGCTGTATTTATATACCGCCTTTCACCGGGTCAAGGCAGTTTACATAGAACAAGAGAAAAATACATTGTAATATCATCAACTATATACAACATGTAGTTGATACAAGAGAGTTTATAACTTTATACAGTCTTACATTATGTATACTATACAGACTTAGGAGTATGTTTACTAAATGGTGGAAAGGGAGCAATCTTTTCTGTGCATTAACGGCAGCGATATGGGGTTACCGTGCAGTAAGTGTGCTGGGTGTGTCAGAGGTGGTCCGGCATTAAGGGATGGTAGTGGACATTTACTGTGCGGTAACAGCACATGCTGTGTTAAGGGGTGGTAGTGGACACTTATCGTGCGGTAACAGGACATTAAGGGTTGGTAGTGAACACTTACCGTGCGGTAACCAGGACATGCTGCAGGAAGGTGTCTGGCATGCACCTTAACACAGGAAAGCCACTGAAACACTGAAATGGGGGCACGAAAGCCAATGGAGAAGGTATGGATTCAAGCACAATTGGTGGCAGATGGAGTTGATTCAACTGATGCCACTGATGTGGCAGCATGTGTGATGAGCATGTTTGAATGTACAGCAGGGCTATGCTGTTGACTAGGCAAAATAGGCGGCTGCCTTGTGATGATGGTCAGTGTGGGTGGTGGCTGTGTCATGGGTGGGTGGTGGCAGCAGCGGAGGGGATGCAGCAGTGGGGGACGCTGTGACAGGCATGCAGTCCTAGATGCTCCTGAAAACATACACTGAGCCTTAAACTGCATTATAGTGTCTGTGAGGTGTGGACAGGTATCCAGATGTACTGTCAGTGTATGGAAGGCCATATGCCAGGACAGTGTCTGGGTTGAGGCAACATGTTCCTGATGTGGGCAGCAAAGTAAGGGTTGTCCATGAGTGCTCATGTGGAGCAGTCACAAGAGAGGTGTGCATGACATGGCTAACTGCTGCAAATGACCCCTGATGGCTATGGTGGAGCAGCTTACTGCCAGAAAGCTGCCCCACCATGACTCTCCCTGATGGTCAAATGGTGGGTGCAGGACTGTGTCGTGGATTTTCCAAGCAGAGAGTTTGCAATGTGTGTAGTGGGAGGAAGTATGGGATTATACAGGCCAAAAGCATTTGGTGTGTGTGAACCAAAAGTAGCAGTGCCATTGGCTACATGAAACACCATTAGTGCGGGTGGGACTGATGCCTCAGCCTGTGCAACTGCAAGACAATACACCCAACAGAGTGGCATGATAGAAAGGGACAAGTTGAACCCATTTGCCTCATGTGGGGCAAGTAATGATGGCAGAACAGTGCAGGGAATAGCTATGCAACGAGTGTTAGGTGCCTGAATGTATGAGATATATCCTCTTTACGTAAACTGGAAGGTCACAATGATGACAAAACAGAAAATGCATCCATACCAGTTGACTCAGACATCTGCTGCATATATATCACTGACCCACTGCAATGCGCTGCGGCAGAGCCACTAAAGCCATGTTCACAGATGTCCATGATGAGGAATGCCATGTTGGACTACCCAACGTGTGGCCATAATGCATAAAAGTATAGAAGAATGATTGTCTGCAGGTTACAGCAGAGCCAGGACTGTACAAGTGCACCAAGGCACAAAATGAACAAGTGGAAATCAAACCCTGGATCTTTGACCATGGAGACATAGCAGCAACCAGTAGGCTACAACTCCACACAGCTTTATGTGGATGTATAGAGCCTGCAGATCTCTGATCAAACTGTTTGCTGTCTGTGCCGGCATAGGTTGGACCCTCCACTACCCATGAGGCACTGAAAATGCAAAACAGTGGTCTACAGCTGAAGAACCAATGGAGATGCACTGATCCAGCATATCAGCTCAGTAAGACGCACTGGTTGAGTGTGCTACATGCACATAACAGCAGCAAGCTATGCTGCAGAGCAGTTTCAGCTGTCAGTCTGAGAGTGAGGAGGGGTACCCAGCACCTGGTCCACTGAACCTGCACCGGTAGAGATGATCTCTGCTGGCTGTGCTGTAAGTCAACATCACTGCTAGTGTGTGGCAGGTATTGTCTGCAATGTATTATGCTATTCTCCTTATTTCCTGTATGCTGTAGGTGACAGCACCAGCAACAGCTCGGCCTCGTGTTCTGCCCATGTTGGACACTAACCCTCCAATAACAGTGCAGATTAGTGGCCAGTGTCAATATGCTGTTGCCCCAGACAGCCACTGCAGTGGGAGTGTATAGGCTGTTGTGGGGCTACTGTTACAGTCCTGCCAGGACCCCAGTGAGTAGGCCATAAACGACTGCTGCCCCTATCATTGAGGACTAACAATTGACTGCAGCACAGGCAGAAAGACTGCCCCTGCTGCCTTTCACTGGGCCGTGTCAGTCAAGCACAGTCCAACTATGGTTGGTGTGCTGGTCAGCATGCACAGCATGTGCGTAGTGTGACAATGAACATTCTGCCTTGAGATACTTAGAATTGACACCCAGCCATTTGCTCAGTGATTGGCATTCCCAGACAGAGAATGCACCCACATCACTGGAGCCAGACAGTATAATAACGCTATGTGGATACATAGCCGTGCCATGGTCACTTTTTGGTCACAGTGAGAGTGCCATCTCAGCATGACATACAGTGGCCACCCAGGCAATGCACGTGGCAGATGGGCACAATGGCATCTCAGCCAGTGAACCTACCATTGTGGAAGACACATCAAGGCCAATATGCGCTGTTTCAGGTGATATCCACAATTCTCTGCCTCACCTTATTCACATTTTCCAAACAGGCTGGGAAAAACTCGGACAATGTGAGCCAAAGTGCAGTGGAGAAAGTCACAGGACAAAGAGGAGCCATACACACACACACACATGCATGCACTCTCATTGGCACACTGTGCAAAAGTGGAGATGGTCGGCATTCCTGCTTGACACTCCTATCTCAATGTCAGCTCAAGGATTGATAATGTGTGCTGTTTGCAGGCACTATTACCATGCCTTAGCCTCACCACATCTTGTTACCATGTGCTATTAGCCTCCAACCAACTGTGGATAGAAGAGCCTGTCAGTTCTGCTGGTGGGAGTTTCCACCCTTGCGGGCCATCTCCTTGGGGGTTGTGCATGCTGGAATTGTACTTACACTGTCAGAAAAACCTTGTCCATAGGAAGATGCAATACAGAAACCCCAGTGGGGACCTGAACCTCCGACCCTCCACACATATACACACCAAATGTGTGTGTTGCAGCACAGTACTGCCTTTTGGGGATAACAGCTGCTGTTGCTGACATGCTTCTCTTCTGCTGGCCTTTGGCACATGCTGCAACGTGCATGGTGCACATGACCAGGACAAGGCTTCTGTGTGCTGCAGGCTGGTGCCACTTCCCATGTCACCACCAACACTCCACCATACAGACATGCCATGCACTGTCAGTGATGGTGGCTGCAGTCCCAGCATGTTAAACATGCGGGTTTGATGGGTGTCTTGGGCACAAGTGCCAGATTGGGGGGCAGGGTCCCACATGGACGGCCACACAGCCTCCCCACCAACTGCCATGCAGGGGACCCATCACTGCCTGCCACTGATATGTCTCAGGGGAGGAAGGCAGCCACTGCTGTGGTATTTCCACGGGAACCTGCATTTTCCAGCTACCTGTAGGGCTATAGCATCTAGCACTGTCTATCTCTTCCCCACAGCTGGGTTCTGTGGCAGCCGGGGGG
The DNA here is from genome assembly GCA_033557465.1 of Ichthyophis bannanicus. NCBI lineage: Eukaryota > Metazoa > Chordata > Amphibia > Gymnophiona > Ichthyophiidae > Ichthyophis > Ichthyophis bannanicus. The sequence goes on from CM066042.1 coordinate 148,511,707, forward strand.
GGGGGGGGGGGGTGGGGAGAGGAGGCAGCCTGGATCTCTGCCTGGGTTGCCAGAAACCTTGGACTGCCCCATGTGGCACACTGACTTTCTGTAGCACTAGCAGGACTGTGCTGCCACTGTCACTGTGGGATCATGACGAACATCACAGATGGTACTGCGGATGGCAGAATACCCTTTGTGGAGAGGCTAAAAAGGTTGGGGCTCATCAACCTGGGGAAGAGACGGCTGAAGGGAGATATGATAGAAGTCTATAGATTATTGACCGGAGTGGAACAGGTATACATGTCATTTTTTTATGCCATCAGATTGGACAGACTAGGGGACTTGCAATGCGGCTACAGTGTAACCCATTTGGATCTTCTCGGTGAAAATATTTTTTCAGTCAACACGTAATCAAACCCTGCAATCTATTACCGGAGGATGTGGCAAAAGCTGTCAGTGTAGCTGGGTTTAAAAAGGTTTTGATGGGTTCCTGGGTAACGGTTCATAAATCATTGCTAAAGAGGACCTAGGCTATGCACTGCCTGCCCCATTACAGTTATTGGGGATCCTGTGTGTCTTTTGGGAAAACAGGTAGGTACTTGTGACCTAGATTGTGCACTGTTGGACACAGGATACTGGGCATGATGGACCTTGGTCTGACACAATTTGGCATATTTTGTAGTCTTATGTTCCTATGTGCCATTTAGGCAGCTGCCTGGTCCCCCCTGTGTACCAGCAGCCCCCACTGCATGACCCATGTGCCACCTCCTTTGCTCTCATTTGCACCATAAACTTAGTGCCCTTTCATACTTGGGCACTATGCTGCTAATGGAGTACTACTATCTCTTGGGCTCCCCTGTCTGTGCATCACATTGCAGATGTAAAATAGGCTCTCGCTCCTCAAAAAAGCACCCCTTCTGCAAGGTTTTGAATTGCGTTAGGACTTCTGCTGTTAAAGTGCCTGCGTTAAGGGAACAAGCCTTGTTCTCACCCAGTCCCCGCCCATTGACCCCCACTGTCCGCCCCATGTACGCCTTCTCTCCATCCACAAGTACCATTAGTGCACGCTAAAGTGGCTTTTTGGACGCACTAAGAGTGCAGATACACAGTTAGCATGCGCTAATGGCACACTTGCTCCTTTACCACGGTTTAGTAAACATACCCCTTAGACTATGTGTAGGTGCTGTGAGCTGCCTTATTTCATGGGGGTGAAGGGCTCAGTGAATAGGTATGTCTTCAGATGTTTTATGAAGGTCTTGAGGTCTGTGATGTTCCTGATCTGGTCTGGGAGAGTGTTCTATATAGAGGGTGTATACAGTTGGAAGGCTCATTTACATCTTTTTGGTTAGATTTGGTTCTGAGGTGGGGGATGACCAGGGTATTCATGGTGGAGGTCCATCTAGATCTGAGTTGCTTGCGGTCTCAAGAAGCATACGTAGGTCTGTATGGGGGGGGGGGGGAGGGGTCAGAGTGAATTGCTTTGTGGGTTAGGATGAGAGTTTTGAATTTTATTCGGCTTTGTAGTGGGAACCAGTGGAGCTGTTTGAGTATAGGGGTGATATGATCATGTCTTGTTGCTGCTTGTAGGGTCCTTTCAGTTGAAACATAGAAACATAGAAACATGATGACAGAAAAAGACCACAAGGCCCATCTAGTCTGTCCTTCCATAACAACAACTACAACAGTCCACTTTTTACCTTTAGAGATCCTCTGTGTTGGTCCCATGCTTTTTTGAATTCAGTTACTGTCCTCATCTCTACCACCTCCACTGGGAGACTATTCCACGGATCCACTACTCTGAGTGGAAGCCATTTGCAATGGGAGGAGTGTGGATCATGGAAGATCTTGGTATATAGCATTTCAGAAATCCAGGTGGGTATTATAAACGCTTGTAGTACAGTCCAGAAATCTGTTGGTTTAAGGAGTGGTCGAAGGCATTATAGTGTTTTCATTCTGAAGTAAATTGTCTTTGTGATTTTGCTGATGTGGGCTTTGAAAGCGAGGTGTACTTCAGTCTGGGTTTTGATTGTTGTGTTGTTCAGTGTTATAGCAGGTGGGGGGACAAAGGTGGTATCTTTAGTTATGTAGAGGGCCTCGATTTTGTTATAATTGATTTGAAGGTTGTCTTTCATCCAGTTGGTTACTTCTGTGAAGCATTCCTTGTGGGTGGATAGTGAGGAATGGTGTATGTTGATTGGTCCATAGATCATAATATCATCAACGTAGATGTGGACGTATAAGTTATGTGATCTTATGATTGTGCAGAGTGATCGAAGGTAGAGGTTGAAAAGAAGAGCAGAGAAGGTGGATCCTTGGGGAACTCCTTGGGTCTGCTTGTATGGGGTGTTTTGTCTGATCTTTATTTGCTGGTGCCGATCTGTGAGGTGAACCAATTGAGTACTGTGCCTTGGATTCCATAGGCGCAGAGACGTTGCAGAAAAATATTGTGGTTTACAGTGCCAAATGCTAACGAGATGTCTAAGAAGATTAGTAGGAAGCTTTGATTGATGTGCTGTTTACCAGGGTAGTCAATAGTGTTTCCCCTCCATGGTGTGAGCAGAATCCATGATTTTGAGGGTGTAGGAGGATGTGTTGGTCAATATGTTCTTGAAGTTGATGCTGGACGGTTTTCTCTACAATCTTGGCTGTGAAGGGTGGTCTGGTAATGGGTCTGTATGATGAAAGGTCGGATGGGTCCAGGTTAGGTTTTTTCAGAGTTGGACATATGGAAGATGTTTTCAGGCATGTGGGCATAGTGCCTTGTTGTAGTATTGCATTTGTGATTTTGGTGTGTGCTCCCCTTGGTTATTTCTTGGCTGCCTTAATCCATGAGACGGGGAAGGGATCCAGAAGAGAGATTGTTATGTTTAGAGATGCAATGTTTTTTTTCTGTTTGTCACTTTGTGGTATCTACAAAGGAGGTCCAGGGGTCTATGAGGGTGTGATTGTCTTCAAGAGGGAGTATGTGAGAGGTTTCTGGTTGGGGGTGCAGTTGCTTGTAGAGTTTAGTCAACTGTTATGGGGTGAGCATTATTTCAGTGTTTTTGGTAGTTGGTGCTTTTGTTAGATGTTTTACAATGTTGAAGAGCTCTCTTGGCCAGTTGATTGCGGAGTTGAGTAGTTTGGTGTGGTGTTCCCTTCTTGCATTGTCTGTTGCAGCAAAGTAGTCATTTATAAGTCAAAAGTATTGTAGTCTGTCTTCGCTACTTTCGTTTTTTCGCCACTTTCGTTCATGTTTGTGAAGTTGTGGTTTTTGATTTCGGAGGTTGGGGTGTACCACTCAGTTTGGGGTTTTTTCTTGTGTTTGGGCATGGTGGAATTTGGGGTGATGGCTGCTTCCCTGGTGATGGCATTCCATTTCTCAATGAGGATATCGGGGTCTGTGGATCCATTATGAAGGTGTACAAGGGTGTCTCGAATGAAGTTGTCCTTATTGAAAGGTTTGAATCTCCATATTGATAGGTGTGGGTTATGATTTTTGTTGATGAGATTATGTGGGAGGTAGAAGTGGATTAGTTTGTGATCCGATCACGGTACTGGTTAGGTCCGGATGGAGTGTGGGGGACCCATTTGAGTTGTATGATTGTTGAAGAAAATTAGGTCCAGGGTATTTCTTTTAGTGTGTGTGGGGGTTTTCACTATTTGTGTGAGGTCCATTGCTGACATTGCTTGAATGAAGGTGAGGGAGTGGTTCTGTTGTAGCGAGGGGAGGTTAAAAATACTAGGAGGTTCTTTCCAGTTTTTGATGTAGTTATCACTCTGTCCAGGATAACTGACAGGTCATTGGCATTGGGGGATGGTGTCCTGTATATGAGGAAGATGATTGTAAATTTGTTGATGATGGTGATGGAATCGGCTTCATGTGTACTTTCTGTTGCAAGGTTTCGGAGGTTGAGGCTGCTTCTGGCTATAAACCTCACTCGGCCCCCTTGACATTGTGTTCTTGGGCATTGGTGGATAGTGTATCCGTCCGGTGTGAGCTTGTTCAGTAGTATATTGTCTGTGTCTGTAATCCATGTTTCGGTTATACATAGTATGTCTATGTTTTTGGTTGTTATGAGGTTCCTTATGATCTGGATTTTGTTCCAAATTGAGCATGCGTTGATAAGTGCGCAGTGCAGTGTGTGTGTATGGGGGGGGGGGGTGAGAGTTGGGTTGTAGCAATTGTTGTGGTGGGATGTTCTTTATGTGTATCAGGCATTGGGGGCTTGTGTATGTGTTGTGTGAGTGTGATCTGATTGTTGGTATGCTAGGGTGGGTTTTGTGCCATGGTTGGGGCATGTGGTCAGTTTGAGGTTTGTTTGCTGTGGAGAGTAGGATGATTGCTAGGAGCATGTAGAGTAGTGGGTATATTGATAGCATTGCTAGTTGCTTCATATTTGTAGTGTGGTGTAAGTGTGGAGTTCCTGAGCGAAGGATCGGGTTGGGAGGGGGCGATTACCTTCTGAATGTGGCTGGTCCCAGCTCAGTGTGTTGGTGGAGTGTTCCCTCTGGTGGGCTGTTTGGATGTTTTTGGCCCTTTTCTAAGGGCCCGTGCCTAAGGGCCAAGCCAAAGGGACCCTCTGGCCAGGCCCCAGGCGTGGGTGCATCTGCGAACACTGAAGCTTTGAATTAGTCCTTCTGGCCCTGATTGGCCTCTGCTGCAGAGGGGCGGGAGAATCCTTCTTCCCACTCCCCTATGGCCAACCGCTGATTGGGGCTTGCCTCTGCCACCAGTTTACTAGCTGTTCCTCAGATCTAATGCCCCCTTATACTGAAGCCAATATAATAAAGTGCCCTAAAGGACATGTTTACTGAAGTGCACTAAGTGCTTAGTGTAGGTTTAACTGCATGCTAAGCATTAGCAGGGATCTGCATTAATAGTTATTGCATGGTAAAATACTAAGTGCTTAGCATGGGTTTGGGTGGGATCAGGGTGGACAGTGGGTGTGCATGCCCCTGACAGCTAGTGCTTGGGACAGTACCGTGCACTAGCTGTCATGAGAGGGCAAGTGGCATTGAGTGTGGCTGCACTAGAGGCAGTCCAGTAGCATGGCGGCGTCCACTGACCCAAAAGAAAATTGCTGCTGCTGTCACAGCAGCACAAGCCTCCCCCCCTTCCAATTCTCTCCCAAGGAGTCTACCCCCTCGATCTTATATCTCCTCCCCAAACATTAACCCACCCATCAGGATCCCCTTGCTGCTCTGATCCCCACCCATTCAGCCCCCCCTTCGGATGATAGCAACCCCTCATTCAGCATCCCCCTGCTGACCCAACCCACCAAAGGAAGATCTCCCCCTCCCCCCGCAGACACAATCCAAGGGGCCAATGTGGTAAGTGTCTGTCCTGTGGATAAATGCAGGGCAGATACTGCTCACACCCCCTTCCTTTCCTGCAAAGGTTCTGCAGTTACTGCACCTTACCTTTCGCAGTTAAGTTGTGCTAAGGGCAGATGTTTACTCCTTTTTAGGAAACAGGCCCCTAAACTTAGCAAGTTTTTCTGAGTGCTAACTTTACTTATAATTTAATAAATATTTTAGTACACAAAATAGGTATACTAAAAGAGGAGTAAAAAGGCGCACTAAATTTAGGGCAGCTCCATGCTAATTGTATATCAATGAAGGGATTAGGTTTTACTACCCAATATAAGCAGGAGAGTTAAAGCCTGAAGGGCCTGATGTTGATCTATGCACATTATGGAAGGGCTATGTGTTTCGTCGACGCAGAGCCTTCCCCACCAGCCTCTAACCCGTATAGTCAATGCTGCAGCGACGACATTGAATATCCGGTGATCATCGCAGACACAGGAGGCCACCGAGGCTAACTGTGCAGCAGCAATATTGGATGCTGTCCGGTTCCTCGCCTATCTTTTAGGCACCGGTCGTTAACTGGGCAGCATGCACTATCACTGATGCTCGGTTAGAGACAGTGTCTGCCTCCACTCCACCCCAGAATGCTCCCAACACACCCCGGTGCCAACTGGATAGCATTAGAGTGTGTAGAGGACATAGAAGAGGATATTCAATGGCAATAACCGTCTAAGTGCTGTTGAATATCACCATTTAAGGCGTTTACATGCTTCACTGGGCTGTAACCTATGTAAATGCCTTTTGAAAATCAGGCCCAACGTATTTAACGCCTCGGTCAGAAGTGGGGTAAAGTGGGGTAACTCATATTTCTGGGGTTAAAGACGTGTATATAGTATTGCACCAGCGTGATCCCAGATTGGCTGAAGTGCTTATGAAAAGAATATTAGGAACTTCTCTGCAGGGACAATACTGGCACATCACCATAGACTAACATTAGCACAGAAATGCTGATTAATTTCACTCCATTACTGACCCAGGAGGTAGATTTCTCCTATTAAAAAGAACAACAGTACTAAGCACTGGAGTATCCAAATCTGGGACCCCACACCCAAGTGCAGGACTTGCACACTTAGGAGGCAGAGGTCCAGGACTGCCTCACCTTGGAAAACCCAAGTCCAGAACCACTGCATTTGCGATCCTCGTGTGAAATCCTTGGATCTTGGGGATGGGACTGGTATGGGAACCTAAGTCTGGAACTCCTCATTCTATCTACCGGTACTCACCTCCCACCCCACCCATTTGCTATACTTACTAGCCTAGCCTCTAAAATCAGGCACATGCAGGGTGGCATAGCCATAATAAGTCATGGGCAGAAGGTATAAATTAAACTTAACTTCCACCACTAGCCACTGAAGTTAAAAGCACTAATGAAGTTAGGAACTTTGGAGTCAATATTCCAAGGCAATTCTCCACTTTTTAGCAGCATTTGCTAACCGTATAACAGCCACTGAAGGGAATATTTAGCAAGTCTGTTCGATAGTACCACTGAATATTCACTCTGACTGCCTTAAAACTGTCCAAAGATATTGGGGTAAGCAGAGAAAGCAGTTATCTGTATAGCAGTGATTTTTAGGATTGCTATATGAATAGCTAAATGGATAGTGAAGGACAGAAAAAAGCTGTCCTAAATTGCTATCCCTTTATCTGTATAGAGACATTGAAAATCATTGCTACGTGGATAGCAGCCATGGCTGACCACAAAGACTGGATATTCAGTGCTGGCCACTTTGTGGATCCCAGCATTGAATAGCAGTTTTTTATTTATCCAAGGCAGCCAGTGGTTTTAAAAACTGATGACTGCTGTGGTTATATTGACCCATTTACTACCGTTTAATGAACTTTCCAGCTATAAGTGCATCTTTTATTCCTGAGTTAGTGTACCTTTTGTCTTAGCAGGCTTTCTACCACTAGTTTGCTATATCAGGCACTAACTTAAGAAAACATGCACTAAATTCTATCACTTTGGCTTCACTAAGCAGAATAATCTGAGCAAACATCTGCTGGGATTGGGGTCTCAGTCTACTACAGCCACAGTCTCAGTTCCATGTTACTACTCTTGCGTTTGCTTTGCATTCCTTCATTGAAAGTATGATGAAAAGGTTTCTGAAGATCATTAACACTCCCACAATATGGAGCTGTACCTTCAAGACCAGGTGTCACTGACAAGTCGGCAGCCTCTTAGGCTCACCGTTTAGGATCTGATTACAAACTCAAGCCACAGTTATCAACGTAATCACTTTCTCCTCTGCTGATCGCAATGTCATATCCCAGAAAATAAGACATCCATACTATCAACAGAGCTTCCTCCAAAGATACTGTACACATGCACCCATGGGTGAGAGTGTGCACCTTTACGTGCGGTGTGCCCTGAGATGAGTCATTGCTTTTTGGAACTCCAGTGTGGACAGGGGTCATGCTAGGAATCTTGTAAAGCACAGGATGTGCTCATCCCAGCACTGAATAGAGCTTTATTAAGATGACCTCTCTCTCTCCACACTAGATCTTACCCTCAACAACACAGGTGTTGGCTACATACATTGGCAGGTAGAATTATTTCAAGACAGCTGTTCTCAGTGTTTCTGCTGCACCACTATCCTACAGCAATTTCATCTCCATAAAATGTGATCTGCTCTGTGACCCTCACAGTGCAGCATGATGAAGCCGAGGGAAGAACCTCCTCAGCAAGTTATTAAAGCCCAGATTTTAGTAAGTACAAGGTGAAAGCGCAGACAATCGCAAAACACAGGGAAAGTGAGGGAGAATCCACTGTAGGGAGAGATCTGGATAATAGCAAGATGAAGGATGTAGAGAAGCAAATTGGGAGGGGGAGACAGATCAGGCAGAAGCAGGGAGGTTTGATGTCAGCTGAGACCCACATTCCTGCTCTGAATCTTGCTCTTTCATTGCAAATACTACAATCATGTAAAAGTGTTTCTCTTGATTCTGAGCTGTCAGAATTTACCTTTCTCTCTAAGCTCTTTGCCTGACTTGCTGTGCAAAGCTATAAACAGTGATCTGTAATTAAATGGGTCACTGACTTAGGAGGACTTCACGGGGGAATTGTCTGTGTGCAGAAATGGAATTTTGACTACTAATTAAAGAGTGTAATTAAGCAGGAATGAAATAAATTATGGGGCCTGGGCACCATATGCTTTCAGGAGGGTCTAGAAAGAGAGAGTGAGAGACAGACAGAATGATACATAGAGATTGAGAAAGAGTGACATAGAAAGGGTAAAGAGAGAAAGACATTCTCAATGACAGATATAACGAGAGGAACAGGGACTGCATACATCACATATACATACCGCCATGCCAGTATCGCAGACACAGGGAAAGTTTGTGTGAGTGCAACAGATAGAAAGACAGAGAGATCGGCAGATAGACAGAGAGAACGAGAGGAGCAGAAGGAGCAACTGCAAACTGAACTAGCAACTGAAGACGTCGCTGCGGTGCAATACTGGAGAATTGGAAAGAGAGCTGCATATCTAGGGGGATGATAAGGAAATACATAGAAGGAGAACAGGAAATGAAGAGAATCAAGATCCAAAAACAGCCTCAAAGAGTTGAGTTTTTAGCCTTAATTTGAATAGAGTCAGAGTTTTCTCTTTTTATCATTCTGTTTTATAATCACTATGAGGCCAGTTCCGAAAATGTGGACGTCCGGGCAGTGGGCATGTCCAAATGGAAATGTGTAGAAATAGAGCTGGATTCCGCATGACATGGGGGGTAGATGCAGCTGCAAGTACAGAATCGCCCACATAGATGTGCTAGGCGCAGCCCGCACACAGTGCTACGTTGTATGAAGACGGGTATATGCCGACAATGGCAATTGTATGTCCCTGTGCTCAATGTATTCCAAAAAGATGTACGTCTGCGACCCTGCCCGTCTCCGCAAAATATCTGCGAACGGCCACGCCTCCCTTCAAAACGTGCAGCTTTTAAGCAGCTGTGGCCACGGACGGTGCTGTTATGAGGCAGAATTACAATGTAAGCTGATGATACCCATAGGAGGATGCAAGTTAGATGCTAGAAACTAGTCTGTGGTGTGCCCAGAAGAATACAAAGCAATCGCAGTGCACTGTAACGTAGCAGGAAAACAGGTAGAGAGTGACCCATCTGGCACAAGTAGCAGTGCAGCACTACATACATGGCACTAAACAACCTCCCCAGGTCTGCATGGCGTGGACATCTCAGGAACCCATCTGTACAATGCTAAATAAGCACATAAACCGAGCAGAACAGGCCCCCCATAGCGAACCAGTCAAACATTTCCCTATCACTAATAAAGACCCAGTGGAATGACATCAGTAGGCAGTGCAAGCACCACACAGACATGCCCAGGGACACCAACGTCGCTTCCTACAATCCTACAACTATGCCCATTGTGTAGAGCAATGCTGGTGCACCTTGGCATGGCGTACTGTGTTCCACGCCCTTCTGCCGAGGTCCCCTTATTAATGACAGGGAAGTGTATGGACATATACATGAATGTGGACCTGTCCTGCTCACTCCTGCCTGTTCTCACTTGCACCGGATGATGCTGCAGTCAGCCCTATGGTCCATGTACCTGCTAGGCATACTTGCCCTCCCCCCCGGATATGTGGATGTGCAATCTAGATTCCCCCCCCCCCCCCACCATGCAGCTCTCCAACTACACACACTCATCCACGCTCACCTGCAGTCCCACAGAAGCAGACGTCTGCTAACAGCATGTCCTGTACTGAATAACACAGATGATGAAATGGAAACCATGGTTATCAGTACTTCCAACCCATCATCATACCTGATCACTACACTTCCAGATGCATACAGACACACACGATACCTACACGTGTGGACCTCAAACAATCACAGAGCTGCTTTAGGCCAAAACACCCCATCAACTATATCTGCCTTAAGGGTCAGACCTGGTATGCACATTGCAAATCATAGGCCCACATACGTAACCTACCGCAGCAGTGACCTGTGCACATGATATGTGCCATAGAGCCACCGGCGTAGACTTTCCCCATTATTGTGCTCCAATAGGTTTACATCTGACCTTCTCAGCATCTGGGGACTGTACACATTGCATAGGGCATAGTGTAAAGTTCTGCTATGTGGAGTGCAACTCTCCAGCTGGCAGGGTACTACATGTGGCACTGATGACTGGGCTTACATTTTCACATGGGGTCCTAGGGCTCTGTCACCAGTATCATTTCGAGGATGTGGGCATCGTTAGGGGACCCACGCTTTGCCCCTTTAGCTCACTCAGCAAATGCCAGCATGGCTGGTAAGTGCACCTGTGCTTTCCCCATACATTTGTGGAGGTTTCTGATTTTGTTACTGCGACTTCAAACCTCCCTCTCCTCTGCTTTCTGGTCAGGTACACTGCATGCTGTGGTTTCCCGGCCTGCAGGCACAACAGTGCACAGCATAGGTTACACATCCATTCACCACTGTGGGCTGCACCGAGGTTTAGGGCAGAAATATTTCTAGGTCCTACCTTTATTCCACCTTTCAACAGGTATAACCTGGACATCTGCGGGGACTACTCTGGACATGCATGGGTAGTATCGGAATATGCTTTATATGTCTCTGTGGCTGGCCAGCCGCCGTTACACCCCCTCCCGTCCATGTTCTGGGATCCCTGTTTATGTGCCATGTACATGCAGGGCTGCGAGCGTGCAGAATATGGTTTTGGACGTTTTCACGAGATCCATGCATATCCTGCACGTGCAGGCGTCTTATTTGTGGTTCAGAATGATCCCTTGTAGGTACCAATTATCATGCCACTAAAGTTTCCTGAATTTAAATTGGAGAGGAGACAGAAAGCATCTATAATGCAGGTCAGAAGACAGAGGGCAATTTTCCAAAAGCCCTTTTAGCAGGTAAATCGCTATTTGCCTGGGTACATTGGGCCCGAGATTTTCGAAGGGCACCTACATGGGAAGTGCCCTCTGAAAATCCCGGATAAGTCCCTAACCCGCCCAGATGCTATGCGGTTAGTATCAGGGCGTGTTAGGGGCATTCTAGGGGTGGAGGAAAGGGCTAACCGAATAGTACCGATTTTCGATGTTACCTGCTTAGTCCTATGTGCCTTAAAGATAGGCAAGGGTTTTTGAAAATCGGTGCTACCCGGCTAGCTCCTGCGGCTTCTGGGGTGTGTGGCGAGACCCGGATTTTCAATGCTGGGGCTGCATATGACCCTGGCATTGAAAATCCAGGTTCGGTGGAAGGGGGACGGGCTATGCGCCAATGTGGCGCATAGCACCGCCCAGATGAACATCATACCCATTGTTTCTGAACATTGCCCTGAAATGGTGCAATAGACATTCCCCTCTCCCTCTGTATATATTCTGGTGTATGTGTGTCGGTCATTCTTGTGTCATGTTCCAGAAAACACATTTGTGCTGTCTTTTGGGGTATATTTAATCATTTCTTGTGTTTCCTTAGGTCTGCTTTCAGTATTCCACCACAAACAACAGTCTTAATTCAACATGAACAGAATCGTCCCCTATTTTGGAATTTTTATACTGGCTCCATTAAAATTCCATTGTATTTTTAAGGGTTGAAATCCTGCTGTGCACTAGGCCACCTTATTTATATTATCAGCTACTGTGTTACGGGGTCATTTTATAAGCAGCTACGGAAAGCTACTCGCCATCGATGGATTTTCAGTGATTATGTGTGCACTGTAGTAGCATCAGTATGTGCATCAGACCGATGGTGCAGCCTTTGCTGTGAGCATGCACGTGTGCAGTTTGGGCGGAGCATAGCTGGAGTACAAATTTATGTGCCTAAATTATAAAGTGCTATAATTCATGCACATTCTTGCGAAATCAAAGCACAGGCAATTACACTAACTCGAGTGCTGGTGCAACTACTATTACTTATCGTTTGTATAGCGCTACAAGGCCTATAAGTGCTCACGCCTAGATTTTAGGCGTATCTCCAGACATTTATGTCTCCTTTTCACAAAGCAAAGCATGCATGCACGTCACTTTATAAAACAAACATGAGATACGCGCAGAAAAATGTGCACTGTCTGTGCAGGACGTTATGCAATTGCCCTCTGTGAGCCTATGTGTTGTGTACGCTCAGCGGATGTTTGCTGAAACTTCCTTCTTTAGCAGAGATGAAATGAATGAGCGCCAGACACTGGACCTTTTCATATACTGGCCCCACCATGCTGCCTTATGACAGACCTGCTGCTCTTTAGACAGTCCATCACAGCATGGCTTTTCCAACACGAGTCTCATTTGCTTTATATCTTTTGGTATTTCTATTTTAAATTGTGCCTGTTCCTGTCATAGTTAGTTTAGGAACCCCATTTGACATGAATTACTTAAATCAGCCATTTAAATCTTGTTATGCCTCATAGTCTTTCTTTGAATTTATTGTTTCTGATATTTCATTAATTGATTTTTATACAGTTTGATTTTCTATACTTTTAGGATGTTGATTTGTTCTTTACATTTTATATTTTGTTTTTGCAATGTTTTATTGATATTTCATTGATTTTGTGTATCTCAGTTTGGGTCTTATAGATGTAGAAAGGTTGTGTTAGAAATAAAAAATGATGGTGAATAAAATGCATTTCTCAGGAGACACATATTTCCTGAAGGTGAGCATGTGTTTATGCGAATAAACATGCTTCTGAGTACTTATCTCTCTCCTACCCTGAGTAAAAGTACACATGCCGTCCAACAGAGAGCGCGTGTGTGTGTGTGTGTGTTAATGTCTCCAGATAGGTTAGTTTTGTGCATACAATGACAGGAATGAACCTCTCTCTTAGCAGTAAGCACACAGCACTGATGTAACATGTCACGTATTTACAGAATCTCTGACACACTGCGAGATGGTTTACTCTATCATTCCCTTCTTAAGCCGCAAAGTTCCTAAGAATCCCTCTGCTATATTTATAATCAAATGTTGAGCCCCCTCTACACAGTTCTGCAAATGTACTTCACTTCTGCCCTGCAGTACCCTCTACTATTCCAATACAGAGACCCTCCCCCTCCCCCTCCAGACCTCTGTCAGTGGACCTCTCTCCTGCCCTGCAACACCCTCTGCGGTTCTAAATCTGAGGATCCCTCCCCAGAGCTCTGCCAGTGCACCTCTCTCCTGCCCTGCAACACCCTCTGCGGTTCTAAATCTGAGGATCCCTCCCCAGAGCTCTGCCAGTGCACCTCTCTCCTGCCCTGCAACACCCTCTGCGGTTCTAAATCTGAGGATCCCTCCCCAGAGCTCTGCCAGTGCACCTCTCTCCTGCCCTGCAACACCCTCTGCGGTTCTAAATCTGAGGATCCCTCCCCAGAGCTCTGCCAGTGCACCTCTCTCCTGCCCTGCAACACCCTCTGCGGTTCTAAATCTGAGGATCCCTCCCCAGAGCTCTGCCAGTGCACCTCTCTCCTGCCCTGCAACACCCTCTGCGGTTCTAAATCTGAGGATCCCTCCCCAGAGCTCTGCCAGTGCACCTCTCTCCTGCCCTGCAACACCCTCTGCGGTTCTAAATCTGAGGATCCCTCCCCAGAGCTCTGCCAGTGCACCTCTCTCCTGCCCTGCAACACCCTCTGCGGTTCTAAATCTGAGGATCCCTCCCCAGAGCTCTGCCAGTGCACCTCTCTCCTGCCCTGCAACACCCTCTGCGGTTCTAAATCTGAGGATCCCTCCCCAGAGCTCTGCCAGTGCACCTCTCTCCTGCCCTGCAACACCCTCTGCGGTTCTAAATCTGAGGATCCCTCCCCAGAGCTCTGCCAGTGCACCTCTCTCCTGCCCTGCAACACCCTCTGCGGTTCTGAATCTGAGGATCCCTCCCCAGAGCTCTGCCAGTGCACCTCTCTCCTGCCCTGCAACACCCTCTGCGGTTCTGAATCTGAGGATCCCTCCCCAGAGCTCTGCCAGTGCACCTCTCTCCTGCCCTGCAACACCCTCTGCGGTTCTGAATCTGAGGATCCCTCCCCAGAGCTCTGCCAGTGCACCTCTCTCCTGCCCTGCAACACCCTCTGCGGTTCTGAATCTGAGGATCCCTCCCCAGAGCTCTGCCAGTGCACCTCTCTCCTGCCCTGCAACACCCTCTGCGGTTCTGAATCTGAGGATCCCTCCCCAGAGCTCTGCCAGTGCACCTCTCTCCTGCCCTGCAACACCCTCTGCGGTTCTAAATCTGAGGATCCCTCCCCAGAGCTCTGCCAGTGCACCTCTCTCCTGCCCTGCAACACCCTCTGCGGTTCTAAATCTGAGGATCCCTCCCCAGAGCTCTGCCAGTGCACCTCTCTCCTGCCCTGCAACACCCTCTGCGGTTCTGAATCTGAGGATCCCTCCCCAGAGCTCTGCCAGTGCACCTCTCTCCTGCCCTGCAACACCCTCTGCGGTTCTAAATCTGAGGATCCCTCCCCAGAGCTCTGCCAGTGCACCTCTCTCCTGCCCTGCAACACCCTCTGCGGTTCTAAATCTGAGGATCCCTCCCCAGAGCTCTGCCAGTGCACCTCTCTCCTGCCCTGCAACACCCTCTGCGGTTCTAAATCTGAGGATCCCTCCCCAGAGCTCTGCCAGTGCACCTCTCTCCTGCCCTGCAACACCCTCTGCGGTTCTAAATCTGAGGATCCCTCCCCAGAGCTCTGCCAGTGCACCTCTCTCCTGCCCTGCAACACCCTCTGCGGTTCTAAATCTGAGGATCCCTCCCCAGAGCTCTGCCAGTGCACCTCTCTCCTGCCCTGCAACACCCTCTGCGGTTCTGAATCTGAGGATCCCTCCCCAGAGCTCTGCCAGTGCACCTCTCTCCTGCCCTGCAACACCCTCTGCGGTTCTAAATCTGAGGATCCCTCCCCAGAGCTCTGCCAGTGCACCTCTCTCCTGCCCTGCAACACCCTCTGCGGTTCTAAATCTGAGGATCCCTCCCCAGAGCTCTGCCAGTGCACCTCTCTCCTGCCCTGCAACACCCTCTGCGGTTCTAAATCTGAGGATCCCTCCCCAGAGCTCTGCCAGTGCACCTTGCTGCTATTCCACTAGAGAGATACCACACTGAGGAATATAAATCATGCAGATTTGAGGTACATAGCTTTGATTCCTCTGATAGGAATAAAGGTTGCATTCTCCCTCCTAGTAAGATGAGTAATATTTATGTGCTGCTTTAAGTCACCTGTTAAAGTGCATCAAGATAAACTTGATGCTGGAGGAATAATTGTTTCTGACTCCTGGTTGTTCATGGCTGGGAAGACTTCACTGAGCGCAATTTCAAGGGCTCAAATGTAGACAAGGGATGCCACAGATAAGATGAGAGAGTGTATCGGTCCAGTGTCTGCGGCAGCTCCCAAGCCCTGAGTGCTTTATAAGATCATGGTATTTCCTACCTTTATTAATAGTGCATGGGCCAATAAGCAAGTTGTAGGGAATTGTGGGTAATAGGTAACTTATCTTTCTCTTCTGTCTGGTGCCAGGGGAGTTCTTTCTTAAGCTGCTTGAGCTCTCGCCTAGGAAGCTAATGAGGTACCAACAAGACCAGCACAGACTTCCATGGAGTGCAATCTACTCCATTAGCGGATCAGACACAGACGGCTCGAGGCACTAAACTGCGCTGTATTCCAGTGCTGCGCTTTGCTCGAGACTGTCCCATGCTAGTCTTGTTCCCGACGCAAAAGTAAGAGCAGAAGAATCCTGAGCAAAACCACTGAGATAAAGCATAGCATGCGGGACGCAGAGCGTGGTGTCAGCAGACTGACGGCACCGCGGGAGGAGGGGAGGGGGCTTAGTCTGCCAAATAAGACTTTTTTCCCTTATGTAGCAGACTGACCCCACCTGGTGCATCCTAGGATGCACTGCGTTGTGGAGTCAGGTGAGTGTGTTGTGAATCCCCAATGAGGAGGTACAAGGGGATCAGGGAATGGGACTGCTGAGGAGGAGAGTCAGAGGGGTATTGGAGCTATGGGGATATTGGAAGGGGCTGTGGCACAGAGAGGGATCAGAGTAGGGGTGTTGAGGTGTTGTGGCCACTTGAGTCATCAATGTTATTTTTGTCAGGTTCACAGGGCCATCAGGGAAATTTTAGGGGGTTTGAGGGTGGGGGTTCAGGCCACTGGACCACCAATATCAGTGGATACAATCAGGGGTCTGGACCTTGGTCATCTGAGTTAAAGTATCAAACGTCACCTCAGATGACCTTTTTTATGACATCATGCTAACTCATGCTGCAACGCTGACCCCTCTGTGCATGTGTCTGGCTTGCTCTCCTTCGTTAATGCAGACGTTTTGCACGGAGCTTATTTGCATGCTCTTTGCTTACAGTATTGCTGAGCCTAAAGTCTGTGTTAAATTGGAAGTGGGAAACTCCATGCTAGAGCTTTAGCGCTGGGCTCTAGCGCTAGGTTTCTGCATCGCGCTAAGAAGTGGCATTTTGTTCTTTAGTATTGTCCACTCTTTAATCACCTCCCGCCTTGATTACTGTAACCTGCTCCTTGCTGGCCTCCCTGCTAACCACCTCTTTCCTCTCCAGTCTATTCAACATTCTGCAGCTCGTCTGATTTTCCGTCAGTCTCGTTTTTCACACATTACTCCTCTTCTCATGTCACTTCACTGGCTCCCCATCCGCTTCTATATCCAGTTCAAACTCCTCCTTCTAACCTATAAATGTATTCAATCTTCTGCCCCTCATTACCTTTCATCCCTCATCTCTATCTACACCCCCTCTCACCTACTCCGCTCATCTAATTGTCTTCGTTTATCTATGCCTTTTACTCGTACTGCTAATTCTAGACTTCGCTCCTTTCAACTGGCTGCACCCTTTTCCTGGAATTCTCTACTTGTCTCTGTCTGCTAAGCCTCCTCCCTGGCCAAATCCAAATTGAAATCCCATTTCTTCACTATTGCTTTTTGTTCCTAACTCGTCCTTTCTTGTTCTCTCCATAAACATTTATTCTTGTCTTGTTAATTGTTATTTGTATTATCTAATTTATTTCATATTTTGTCTTGACTAGATTGTGAGCTCTAACGGGCAGGGACTGTCTCTTTTTATGTTTGTACAGCGCTTCGTATGTTGCAGCGCTTTATAAATGCTTAGTAATAATAATAATAGTATGAAAGCATGAAGATAGGAGGACAGCTGACATTCTGGCTTGATGCCAGCATCTCCCTGTAAAGTAACCGAAAGCCTGCTTGCCATTTCAGAAAGGAGGGGCTGACTAATCTGTATTTGCAGTGCATATTAAACGGGCCAGTTTACTAAAATGCTTTACCAGTATTAAGCACTGTAGATATATATTGTAAAGGAAAGGGAAAAATCCCTGCAATCAAAGAGGCAGAAGGCTATAACTCACAGGGCAAAAGATATGGTAAGAAATGATAGGACTACATCTCCCTACATTCCTAGGGGCAAGGAGAGTTCTCAACAGGAATTAGGGGTCCTATAGGAGGAAATCCTGAGAGAAGAGAGGGCAGAGCTTCCCCCTGGTGTGGCTTATAGAAGAGCAATTACAGATGGAGTTGGCTATGTAGCTGCAAGAGGAAGAATCATCCATGGGAATGGAGATATATGAGATAACGGTTCTTGTGAAATCAGTTACAAGGAGCAAAGGAGGAGCTCATTGTACAACATGCTGAGTAAGAAATCCTTAAGGACAGCAGATAGAAAATTTGCTTAGTACAAGCAAGTTGAGTCAGCCACACTTGGTGATGTCATCCGAAGGCGCCATAGATGGAAGTACTCGCCATAGTTCAAAAAGGTTTTGCCTTTCTGAGCATGGGCCTACTAGCTCTACCCACTGCCCCCCTCCTACCCCCCCCCCCCCCCAGCTAGCCAGTCTTTTCTTTTCATCTAGCCATGCAGAAGGATTTTCCTGGTCTCCATGTTTCCTTCATCTTCTTTAAATTCATTTAATTTTCCTTAATTTTAATTATTCTCTTCCTTTCCCCAGGACTGACCGATCAGAGGAGTTTTTAGTTCTGTAGGTGCTTCCCCATCCCTGGTGGGCTTACAATCTAAGGTGGTACCTGAGACAATGGAGGATTAAGTGACTTGCCCTAGTAGTATGAGACACTTCAAATGTGGTGTTTATGTACTGGCCTTTTTGGAAAAATTAAATGAAGAACAAATCGAGGCAGTCCAGACCTTCTGGGACATATGGGAGTATCTGGTGTACTTTAATTTTGAAGAAGTTGCTGGAGAATATGTTCGTTCAAAGGAGTTTGTTTCTTCAGAGATATTAAACTCACTCTCCAGGTCAATGTGGGTGGGTGGTAATAGATGTTTCTGTTGATACTACTGAGAGAGTTGGCTAGACATTAACAGAGATGGCTGTTAAAGTGAGACATAAGTATATACTAAAGGCTCTATTTTTGTCATAAAGACTTGTGGATTATAAATTATTAATTGAGGATCAAAGAAGAGAAACTGTCAGTAACCAGAAATATTGGTCAAGAAAGTTCATCATGCTGGGGAAGCTCAACCTGTATTTGGGATTTCTATAAAGAATGCTACTACTAACTGAAAGTTTGAAACGTTCATGTATGTATGTGTGTGTATAAAATATATACACACAAAGGCACACACACACACCATAAATTAACAGGCTAGCTTAATTTATTGACTCTTAAGGCAGGTGTATGACTGGCTTTGTTGTATATATAACCAGTATTAAGCACTGGAGGTAGAGCAAGAAACTTTGCTTCACCTACATGGACATCATCTCCTATACTTTCCTATTGTGAGCTACGGCAAGGAGTGTAGATAGTCTGATCCACTGCTCTGGCATTGGTGATTCTATGCTAGGTCAGGTTGAGTCACCAATCTGGAATCATTTTAGCCCCACACCACCTATGTGTGCAGCAGGCGCATGTAGTGGAGATGCGTAGGTGAAGAAAATGCATGGGCAACAGGCTTCTGTAGGTGTAGCAGCATCTCAGATCCAGTTCAAAGGAAGCGCTGACAGATCCAGGCTCCAGAATTCCAAAAGGAGAAATCAGGAAGCCAGGCCTGGGCGGTTACTGCTGTTCCCCGGAGCCTGTTTCACCCACCCGCACAACGTGAAACGTTCCACAGAGGATGAAAGAGCCCGCCAGCTACCTCTCCTTAATCCGGCATTACTCATCCACAAGAAATCAAAGACTGCAGAAGGAAAGGAAGCTGAGCTCAATTGACTGTAAAAAAAAAATCACCCCTACGCCCGAGTATTATCATCAATGTTCCCTCTAATTTTCTGTAGGCTGTGTGCACATAAAATATCAGCTGTGTGCAGCTTTTGAAGGAAGGTTACATTTTTGTGTGCCACGTAACGACACTCGGAGTTATATACTTTAAAATTTGACTACACGTCCGAATACAGTATGTACACCACATTGATTTTAATCAAATTAAATGAAAATAGATGATTACTAAATGAAGCTGGAAATTTCTAGTAATTACAATCATAACTTTTAAATTTTAAGACGTCTGTGTTGTTTTCTATCAGAATCAGAGCCGTAATTTTTGTGCGCTCTATTGTAAGGTATGTGCACTCGCTCGGCAAGGTGTGTGCACGCGCACAGCTTAGAGGGAACAGTGATTATCATCTACACTTTCGAATTATGGGCCCATTGTAGACACTGTAGAAAGAGAACGGATCCACTACAGGCATGATCTCCTGCACCTTCCGACCTTTACCTACTACACTAATAGGCGCAATAGGTACACAGAAAAGAAGTGCAAAGAACTCTTTGCTCTCAGGGAACGAGTCCGTTCTCTAGAGGCTAGAGTAGCAGACCTGGAAGACATAAGAAAGACAGAGAAGTACATGGACGTGACCTTCAGGGATATAGTCCTGAAGTCCCACCTCCAGTCTGGCAGCATCCCTGTTGCCATGGAGGAGAGAGGTCACGTGACAGGAGAGCATCACCCTGGTGTGGCAGGAAGTGATCCTGTACCTAGGACCTGTCCTCCAGATGATGTAAAACCCTCTCGCACCGAGGGCGTTTCTCCAGGGCCATGTGCCCATGAGGGGAGGGTCAGGACAGCTGTTATAGTCGGTGATTCAATCATTAGGAATGTAGATAGTTGGGTGGCTGGTGGACGTGAGGATCGCCTGGTAACATGCCTGCCTGATGCGAAGGTAGCGGACCTCACGCACCGCCTAGATAGGATCGTAGATAGTGCTGGGGAGGAGTCTGCTGTCTTGGTACATGTTGGTACCAATGACATAGGAAAATGTGGTAGGGAAGTTCTGGAGGCTAAATTTAAGCTTTTAGGTAGGAAGTTGAAATCCAGAACTTCCAGGATAGCGTTCTCCGAAATGCTTCCTGTTCCACGTGCAGGACCCAAAAGACAGGCAGAGCTCCGGAGTCTCAATGCGTGGATGAGACAATGGTGCAAGGATGAGGGTTTTGGATTTGTTAGGAACTGGGGAACATTCTGGGGAAAGGGGGGGCTCTTCCGAAGGGATGGGCTTCACCTTAATCAGGATGGGACCAGACTGCTGGCATTAACCTTTAAAAAAGAGATAGAGAAGCTTTTAAACTAGAAAATAGGGGAAAGCCGACAGTCACCCAGGAGCGCATGGTTCGGACAAAGGTATCCTTGAAGGATACTACCAAAAGCAGTGAGGTTCCAAAAGGGTTATAGTAGCCCAAATGCCCTTGAGTAAGGAGCAGACAGAGCATAAAGATTCCAAATTACCCCTGCCTACCAATAGCCAGATTAATATGAATAAAATACAGTCTCTAAAATGCTTGTATGCCAATGCTAGAAGTCTAAACAATAAGATGGGGGAGTTAGAATATATAGCACTAAATGAGAGGTTAGATATGATTGCACTCTCAGAGACATGGTGGAAGGAGGATAACCAGTGGGACACTGTGATACCTGGATACAAACTATATCATAATGATAGAGCTGATCAAATTGGTGGATGGGTTGCGCTCTATGTTAGAGAGGGCATTGAGTCAGAAAGGATTAAAGTTTTGCAGGAAACAAAATTTGCTGTAGAATCTCTATGGATTGAAATCCCATTTATGAAGGGGAAGGCGATGGCAGTGGGAGTATACTATCGACCGCCTGGCCAGAATGAACAAATGGATGATGAAATGCTCAAAGAAATCAAGGAAGCTAACAAAAGTCACAACAGAGTAGTAATAATGGGTGATTTCAATTACCCCGGTATCGACTGGGTCAGTGTCACGGCAGGACAAGCTAAAGAGATAAAGTTTCTAGATGGAATAAATGACTGCTTCTTGGAGCAACTGGTTCATGAACCGACCAGAGGGGAAGCCATACTGGACCTAATCCTTAGTGGAACGCCAGATCTGGTGCAAGAAATAAGGGTGTTGGGACCACTTGGCAATAGTGATCATAGTATGATCATGTTTAATTAGTGGAGGACAGATAGTAAAGGAATCCACAGTATTACCTTTTAACTTTCAAAAGGGAGACTATGATAGAATGAGGAATATAGTTAGGAAAAAACTAAAAGGAGCGGTTCCAAAGGTTAAAGACTTACAGCAAGCTTGGGTGTTATTTAAAAATACTATCCTCGAAGCCCAGACCAGCTGTATTCCACGCATTAAGAAGAGTGGAAGAAAGTCCAAAAAACTGCCAGCATGGTTTAAAGGTGAGGTCAGAGAGGCTGTTGCTGCCAAAAAAGCAACCTTCAGGAAATGGAAAAAAGAGCCAAATGATGAAAACTGGAAACAACACAAGCACTGGCAAGTTAAATGCAAAGCATTGATAAGGCAGGCAAAGCGGGAATTTGAGAAGAAACTTGCTACGGAAGCAAAAACACAAAATAAAGACTTTTTCAAGTACATTCGTAGCAAAAGGCCTGTGAGAGAGTCAATTGGACCGTTAGATGATAGAGGGGTAAAAGGGGCAGTAAGGCTATAGCAGAGAGACTGAATGAATTCTTTGCTTCGGTCTTTACTGAGGAAGATGTAGGGATGTTACCCATGACTGAAGTGGTATTTAAAGGAGATACTGCAGAGGAATTGAGAGAAATATCACTACACCGGGAAGATATATTACAACTATTTGATAAACTGAATAGTAGCAAATCACCTGGACCGGATGGTATACATCCCAGAGTGTTGAAAGAACTGAAATATGAGATTGCAGACCTGCTATTGGTAATCTGTGAACTTTCATTAAAATCATCTGTAATACCTGAAGATTGGAGGGTCGCCAACGTAACACCAATTTTTAAAAAAGGTTCCAGGGGTGACCCGGGAAATTACAGACCGGTGAGCCTGACGTCAGTACCAGGGAAAATGGTAGAAACCATCATAAAGAACAAAATTACACAACATGTAGATAGTCATGGCCTAATGGGAGACAGCCAACATGGCTTTAGACAAGGAAGATCTTGTCTTACTAATCTGATATGTTTCTTTGAAGGTGTGCATAAACAGGTAGACAAAGGTGAGTCGGTTGATATAGTGTATCTGGACTTCCAGAAAGCTTTTGACAAGGTCCCCCATCAGAGACTTTTGGCAAAGCTAAAAAGTCATGGGATAGGAGGCAGTGTACTATTGTGGATCGGGAACTGGTTAAAAGATAGAAAGCAGAGGGTAGGGCTAAATGGCCAATATTCCCAATGGAAAAAAGTGAATAGTGGAGTACCCCAGGGATCTGTACTGGGTCCGCTACGTTTTGACATATTCATAAATGACCTGGAAAAGGGAATAACTAGTCAGGTTATCAAATTTGCAGATGACACAAAACTGTTTAAAGTTGTTAAAACCCAAGAGGATTGTGGAAAACTGCAGGAGGATCTGGATAAATTGGAAGACTGGGCATCCAAATGGCAGATGAAATTTAATGTGGACAAATGCAAAGTTATGCACCTAGGAAAGAACAACCCACACTATAGTTACACGATGGAAGGCTCCACATTAGAAACCACCACCCAGGAAAAGGACTTAGGAGTCATCGTGGATAACATGTTAAAACCCTCCGCCCAGTGTGCAGCGGCGGCCAAGAAAGCAAATAGAATGCTAGGTATCATAAAGAAAGGGATGGAGAATAAAACAAAGGATATTATAATGCCTCTGTATCGCTCCATGGTACGACCGCACCTTGAATATTGTGTGCAATTCTGGTCGCCGTATCTTAAAAAGGACATAGCGTTATTAGAAAAAGTACAGAGAAGAGCCACCAAATTGGTGAAGGGGATGGAAGGCTACTCCTATGAAGAGAGGCTAAAAAGGTTAGGGCTCTTTAGCCTGGAAAAGAGACGGCTGAGGGGAGATATGATAGAGGTCTATAAATTAATGATTGGAGTGGAACGGATAAACGTGGATCAATTGTTTACGCTATCAGAATATAGAAAGACTAGGGGACATGTAATGAAGCTACAGTGTAAACTATTTAAGACAAATAAGAGAAAATATTTTTTCACTCAACGTGTAATCAAACTCTGGAATCTGTTACCGGAGGATGTAGTAAGGGCTGTTAGTATAGCTGGGTTTAAAAAAGGTTTGGACAAGTTCCTGGAGGAAAGGTCCATAAACCACTATTAAAAAGGGACCCAGGATATCAATGCTTGACCCAGTACAAGCATTATGGAACCTGTGTCTTTTGGGGATATTGCTAGGTACGTAGGACCTAGATTGGCCACTGTTGGAAACAGGATACTGGGCTTGATGGACCTCGGTCTGACCCAGTATGGCATGTATGGCATGTCTTAGGTGCTCATCTAGGGATTGCTTGCATTTTGATATGTATGCTAGTGTGCGTGTGTGTGTGTGTGTGTGTGAGTGAGTGCATGCATGTGTATGTATGTATGTATGTTAGGCTTGTGTGCACTGTTTTGGTTCGTCAGAATATACCCATTCGGTTAGTCTTTGGAAACTGAAACATTTGTTCATTTGTCCAATTCATCTTCATTAAAGTCTAAGGAGGAAGCTATTTTGCAATGCAACAGTCCAGTTTGCCATCTATTTTCAATCAAACCTGCTTGAAACTTGATGAAAGGCATCTATAACAACACTGAAAGCCATCAAGAGTGTCACAAATCCCTCAGGGGCACCACAAGAAGCACAATGAACCCTTAAGACAATGGAAAGGGGCAAAGCAGCACAATTGATTAAGCACACCAAGGCACTTTGAGGGGCATAAAATGACAGGAAGACCAGCACAGCAGCCAGATCGGCTACAAGGCCTTAAATTATGCTGTTAGGAAACCAGCACCTGGATTGCTTGGAAGCCCTAAATTATGCCAGGACCACCAGCACAGCACAGCATCTGGATTGCCTGGAAGGCCCTAAAACAGCAGAGAAGAGCCAACACAACAGTAGAAGAGGAGACAGAAGCCCAGGTTGCAGAAGCGGGGCGAGTTCAGCTAATCCATGTGCCTGCAAGTTAGTCCTGGCACTGAGGAATGTGGTCCCTGCATAGGAACCTTAAATACAGAGGAAGATCACCCCCATACCCCTCAGGGTGGGAGAAGTACTTATGGAGTGCCTAGATGACATGCTGAAGGATATCAAGAAGAATCAGAGGATGGCCATAGCGAAGATGCCAAAAGTAGTGGGAATAGGGCTATAACACTGGCTATGACAGCTCAGAAGAGCTGAGGAAAACCAACGCAGCAGCAATATAGGCTGGAAGCCCCTATAATGAAAGGCTAATAGTTGACAATTTCAATATTGGAGGATGATGGATGTAAGGGCAGTCTATCACCCCATGATAGTTGGGGTTGATCCAGTTATTAGGCTGACTAGTAGGCAGGTGTCCCCTTCCCCTGTCAGTGCTCCATGCTTATCCATCCAGATAAAAATAAAGGGCCCGATTTTGATCTGCGCGGTGCTATGTGGCGAGTTGGCGCATAGCTCGCCCCCCTCCCCCCTAATCCGGATTTTCCATGCTGGGGTCATATGTGGTCCCGGCATCGAAAATCCAGGTATCACCGCACAGCTAGGAGGCCGCAGGAGCTACCCATGTAGCACTGATTTTCGAAACCCTTGTCTATCTTTAAGGCACAGAGCACTAACCGTATAGCATCGAAAATCGGTGCTACATGGGTAGCACCATGGGCCGCCTCCGCACCACCCCAGAATGCCCCTGACACACCCCAATGCTAACCACATAGCACTGGGGTGTGTAAGGGACAAACCAGGGACTTTTCGAAGGCACTACCCATGTAGGTGCCTTGAAAATTCCCTGTTAAAGCATTTACATGGGTAACTAGGGCAGTTAGCCATGTAAATGCCTTAAAAAATTGGGCCCAAGGTTCTTTGGTCAAGGATACAACAGTAGCAGCACTCCCCTGCTAGAACCTCCAAACGAGTACAGTAATGGAAATTTGAGAAGACTTTGAAGAGAGAGCTCGAGGTTTTCCCCCATATTCAATTTCAATTTCTACTGATCTTGAGTTGTTAGGAACTGCATGTCAAAGTGGGTGGCAGGTATAATTACAAGCCCACAAAGGGACCCACAAAGAAACAAAGTAGGAGGATAAAGAGGAGTGGTCCAGGAAAAGCCAAAGTGCACTGGTTTTAGAACCACACAGCTAGAAGGGTAGCATGCAGCACTCATATCAGCAGGGCAAGAGTGAAGGGTGACCACAAGGCAAGCCATGACGTTGAGACTGATACCAGCAGCAGAGGAAAACTATTTTTTTTTCAGTTTTTTGTTTTATTTCCTTTCACTTTGTTTTGTTTTTTTATTTCTTGATTTTTTTTCTTAAGTTTTGTCATAGGGGGCTGAAAGGTAACCCCTGGAAATGGGCACCATCCCAGACAAACTGTAGTACAAACTGTCAAAAACACAATTAGTAGATAACACTGAAAATGAAGAGTATGAACTGCCCCTCATTATAACTCTACACTCCTTCCTCTTCCCAGTCACATAACTATGGGAGGTTTGTCTTCAGAAACACCAGCTTTTCCACCAAGGACGGTGCTAGCCATGAACAATGGAGAGCCACGATACTCCCGGTCATGGAGAATATACATTCACTGGGTACACTGGTTGGAAGAAATGCTGTGCAACCTCGGCCAGGTCTGATCAGAATGCTGACTCCTGAACCCAGTGTGCCAAGGAATCTGTGTGCATGGCCTTGATTGGGCTCTGCAAGGTACGATGCCACTGAAATCCATGCAGGATTCCAGCTTGTGACAATCTGACCTCTGCAGCTTAATACTGTAACTAGGGCTTCAGTCACCAAAGATTGCCTTCGGATGGGGCTCATGGGAGATGAACATGTAAAGCTGAGGTTGGGAGTGGTAGCAATAATGTTTAGGGGTAGTGAGTGGTCAATGACATCGAAAGTGGAAGCAAGGACTAGGGGCACCAAGAGAGCGGATTCACCATGGTGTGGATGTCATTGAGCATGGCTGTATAAGTAGTTTCAGTCTTATCCAGAAGCTGTATTGTTTAGAGTGGAAAGCATTCTGGGCATCAGTATGTTGCATTATTTGGGTGAGGACTACCTTCTCTGTGATTTTACCGAGAAATGGAAGATTAGATATGGCCCCGTAGTTGGATGGATCTGAGGGGTCAAGGTTGGTGCTTGAGCTTGGGAATGATTGCATTCTTCCATGAGGGGGGAAATTTGCCTGAGGTTAGGGAATTCTCTACCATGGTACAGATGACATTAGAGAGGCCCAGAGTGGGATTCATGACAAGCCAAAAGAGTCAGTTGAGGAGGTTGTGGGTAGCTTGTGTTCTGCTAATAAGAAAGGGAGTTGACTTGTCGAAGGAAGACAAGGCAGTAGAGAGAACAGAAAGGGAAGCATTCTTGGAAGGGGAGGGAGGGCAGGAGGTTTGCATTAATGAGGCAGGTAATGAGCCATGAGTGGTGTCCACTTCAAATTTGAAAAAGGCAACAAGTTGTTCTGCATTGATTGTTTGTGGAGGCGGAGAAGGGGTTCAGGGTGTGGGGGGGGGGATTTGAGTGAGATTAAAGATGATATTGAAAGTTTCTTGATGTAGTTGCTGTGGGTTTGAATGATACAGAAATTGTGAGTTTGTTTGGCTATATTGATGACCCTGCTTTGGTCAGTATATGCTTATTGACCAGAGAGGTGGTGAGCAGCTTGCTGGGGGGTGGCAGTGTTAGAAGACTTCCTAGTGGTACTCCATCAGACACCTGCTCCCCCACCTTTCCCTCCCCCAAGTACACAACTTTGGCTGCCAAATGTAAAAAAGAGTGGACACAGTATGGTGTATTTGCCCCCTCCCCCCATGATCACAGAGAATTACAAGTGAAGTTATACCTTTGAGAAAAGACAAATCTGTTCCTTACTGTCAAGCCTAGAATGATCAAAAATTGTATGCTTTGTTTTGTAGTTTGGTGATTGGGAAAACTGAATTAAGGCAAACACCATATCTTCCACTGGGTCCCAGCACTATAGGACCCATTGGAAGACTCACATAGACATGGCTGATTTTGATGTAGGGAGCACCTGTCCCACTGGTCTCCATAAAGAAGGGAAAGGATTTTGCTCATGCTTTTTTTTCAGGAATGGCTCGGCAGGTTGCATTCTGGGGCAGTAGGTATTTTTCCTACCCCTTGGAGGGCTTACAATCTAAGTTTGTACCTGAGGCAATAGAGGGTTAAGTGAGTGGGCCAAGATCATAAGGAAGGGCAGTGGAATTTGAACCAGGCTTCACTGGTTCTTAGCACAAGGCTGTAACCATTAGGCTACTCCTTCACTCCATAGAAATGTCGGTAGTAACTCCCTGACCTCTGGTTACCATTCTTGGATTTAAAGAGCCTTCTTGCATCCTCATGCACCACTTTTTCTGAAGGCAATAGTAGTGACCTGCTAGAGTATGGAGCAGCAATGGCAAGACAAGAGAAGATGCAGACGTTTGAGGCAAGCACTTACCTCACTGCTGGCAGGTAGGAGACTGACATGGGGTGGGAAAGATGGAATCTCCACTTCTGCTTTGCACATGCAGTCTCACTATCTCCTCCTTCTCTAGCACAAGACCTAGCTCAGGGATCCCAGTGATACCTCTTGTTGCACAGCACCTAAGGCAATTCTGCACCTTGCTTACCCTCCTCTCAATACAACCTAGTCTATAGCTAGTCACAAATGGAGCGATAGTTAAAAAGACTTATGCAGTTGTCACCTGCTGCCAAACACATAAGTCTTTTATTTTGTTTTAATTTTCCCCTCTGCAGAATACTGAACTTTTGGCCATATAATTCACTATGGGCCCGATGCAGAGATGCAAATAGCGGGATTGGACGTCCTGGTGGAATGTCCAACCCCCGTTCTGGCCCGGCACTCATTCCTAAGTCCAGCCTTCCCTGCACATACTGAGGGGTAGTGTGGGGAGTGATGGACAGGGCCGGGAGGGGGAGGGCTGGAGGCAGGGAGTGGGTGGAGCAGGTGTGGGCCGAAGCACCTGGACGTACAGGGACTATTCAGGTCACGGCTCTGTAAGTCCAGTGGGGGAGAGATAGATGTGGGACTTAGTCCACCTTGGAGGTGGACTAAGTCCCACTGACTGCAGGGTTCGGGCCAAGCAGCCCTACCAAACCAGCTGGGCAGATGCAGGGGTTTCCCCGCCGCCCAATCCCAGCCCTGGGTGCCTGCGCCGAGGGTCGGGCGGCATGGAAATGAGGGTTTCCTCCGCTGCAGCATTTCTGTGCGCTTGCTGGGCATCCTGGTACCATGACGCTGGCACACCAGGAGGAGCATAGGTCAGGCTAGACGGGCTGTAGGAAGGACACCCTGTGCAGTTGAATCGGGGCTATGCCGGGCCATCTAAGTGCCCAATCCTGCAACAGTGGGACCGTCTAGCTCCCGCGTTTGCAGAATTGGGCGCAGTTTGGGTCCATCCATTTTTCGGATGTCTGGAGGTGCCCCTGTTGGAATCGGGCTCCCTGTGAGCAACAATAGGGCAGGATTAGAGGCATTCCAGGCGCAGGGCTTACAGTCTAATTCAGCTGTTATCTGTATGTGCTGTTGGCCCAGTGGCAGGTCTACATTTATATGGATAGCTTATCTGTATAAAGTAAGAACTGCATATTCAATGGCAGCACTTACATTTATATTCAGTAGCTGCAAACATACAGCTTTGATAAATTATCCATTAAACGTTACACTGCCAGCACATGCAGAATATCAGCCTCCATCTATTCAGCTGCTCCAATAAAAAAAAGTTTCTCCTATGGTTTGTGTATTTTACTTTTAGTTTTATACTAGCTACTACCTAAAGAGTCTTTTGATGTCTATTCCCTTGTGCAAATTAATTGAAACAAACCAGATTTTTTAATCTTTTCAGCCTACAAATTGTATATGAATTTAATTTTGATCTTATTTTAATCGTCTGGGTTAAATCATCACATATGAGATGTTTCATCATTATTTGTGAGTTTATGGGTTAAATGATGTAATAGGTGACATGATATGATGTAGGAATAACTTATTGTATATGCGACTATAAAATCAGCCAACATTGCATCAGATTTTCTTTCGAGTGTATTCTTAGGTGTTAATCCAACCATTGTTCATGATGGACGCAACACCCAGAAAACGTACAAAGATTGTCACCCTGCATGAACACACAGGGACCTACAGGGATATAGCAAGTATAGTTAGTGTCAGTCTCACAACTGTCAGTTGTGTGATCATCTAAAAAGGAGACAGGATCCATCTCGCCTAAACAAAAGGGAAATTGTGATCATAAGAGGAAAACCATACCCAGAGACGACAACTATGTTCTCAGAGAAAGTAGAAAAGACCCTCGGAAGACAAGTGACACATTAAAAAGAAATTTAGAAGAGAAAGGTATAACGGTCAGTTCTTTCACAATTCACAGGCGACTTTTGGAAGTTGGTCGAAAAGCACAACCACCTCTGAAAAAACAACTTCTGACAAAGATTATGAAAGAGAAGCGCTATAAATGGGGACTGAAACAAAGAGTGGACTAAAGAAGATTGGAGAAAAGTAATATTCAGTGATGAAACTCATTTCTTCGTCCAGGGCCAAAGAAGCCAACATGTTCAGGGTTCACTTGGAAAAAAGATTTGTTATTCCTACATCAACTAGAATGTGAAACGCCCCCAAAAGATGAAGTTCTGGGGGTGTTTCAGATATTATGGAATCAGCAGGGAATGATGCATTCACAACAATATGTTCATGTTCTCCAAAGAAGAGTTGTTCCGGAGCTAGAGAAGACATTTCCTGATGGATCTGGCATCTTTCAGCAGGATCTTGCCCCATGCTACATATCGAAATTGGTGAAAGGTTTTTTCAAAAGAAGCAAATAAAGGTACTGGACTAACTAGGAAAATCCGGATTTAAATCCAATAGAGAATCTGTGGTCCATTTGCAAACTTCACCTTCGTGGAATGGACTGTACGACAAAGGAAAAGCTTATTCAAGCTCTGATTCAAGTCTGGTACAGGGACCCAAAAGTCATTGCAGACTGCTCAAAATTAGTGGACTCTATGCCAAATCATGTCCAGATGCTAGTAAAAAACAGAGGAGGTCATATTATGTACTAATATGTGGCTATTTTCAATGGAAATTCCAGTTTTCACTTGTTTTTCAGTTTGTTTCAATTAATATACACAAGGGTGTAGTAACTTCATGACTTTACAACACAAATGTTCACAGTTTGCTTTTTTTGTAGTTAGATTTTGACATTTTTAAGCTACTTACACCCCAACTATAATATATATTTGTGTATATATTCAGTACGTCTGAGGTAGTTTCTGGTTGAACTTCACTGAATTGTGATGTCACACAATTATGCAATCAATAGTGTATTGCTTTTGTTTATGGACTTCATAAGCAGAGTGCTACTTGAAATTCTAGACATGTTCTTTGACCAATCAGATGATTGGATCTTTGGTGATACAAAATGTGTAAAGTAAACTCATCCACTACGTAACCCCAGCTTTTCTGCATTTCAGAAGTCAGCTTGGTGTTGGCATGGCATATATGTACGGCATCCTGATCCTCGAGGAGTGTTACCTTACAATCAAAGCTCTGTGCACACTCAGTTAGTTGGTATTTGTCTGAGGAAGTGCTTGGGCATCTTATTGGTGGGTTTTGTGTTTTGCTGCTTGCAATGATCTTGTAGGATGCAATTTTGACCTAAAGAGTGTTATTTTTTTGCATTCCACATACATGTATTAATAGTATAGAACCACTACTATCCTTTCCTGAAAGGTGCAGATGACTTTATTACCTGTTAGAGCAATGATGTTTCCCTGTTTTAGAGATAGAACATTAATTGTTTCCACCTGGGATAACTTTAGAAGTGTAAAGGTACTGCAATTCCCTGTGCATTAAGCATAGGCGTAGGGCAGTGATGGCTAACCTTTTTGAGCCCGAGTGCCCAAACTGCCGCACAAAACCAAAGAATTTCCTCAAAGTGCCAGCACGTCATTTGCATAAGTGGTCTTATTTGCATAAATATTTGCATAATGTTACCATACACTAACTTTTAGTAAACATGTCTCTTAATGAGTGTATGGATAAAGAAAGACTAAAAGATTTCTACATTACTATAATCCAGTGCCAACCGCCAGGCACATTAGGAACTACTACAAACGCTGCCCATTTAGAACCCATAGCAAACCCGCCGTATCCTGACAGCATTACCAGGACTCACAAAGCACCATACCCTACCTATCAAAAGGCAACACTGCAAATATTAAACCAATACATTTCAGAGAATACTGGGGAAAGAGAACAAGTGGCAACGTCAAATAGGAATTTCCTCTTGTACCAAACAAAGCGCAGATGTTAATGATGCACATTTCCCAGAGCTGACATATTCCAGTTAATAAATTCAAAATAAAGAGATATCTTTCTACCTTTTGTGCATTTTTTTTTCAGTTGCAATTGGTCCAGCCACCTTCTTCTGGTTTCTTCATGTTTTCTGCTAACTCTCCATCGTCTGCTGTCCATTTGTCCTTTCTTCTCTCTTCTAGTTTTTTTTCCATTCTCTCTCTCTCTCTACATCTGCTTTAACATACTAATCTTTCTCCTTTTGCTCTTTCCTCATTCCTATTTCATCCACACAAATTTTACCCCTCCATCCTCAATCCCCAATTACTCTCCCAATACCTGGCCAATTGTAGATTTTTCATCCCTCCTACACAAAATATTTTTCCCCTCTCCATTTTACTCTCCCAGCCCCATCCCATTCTAATCCTCCCCCAACATCAGCTCCCTTCTAGTTCCAGTCTCACCCAGCATCCATTCCCTTCTAGTCCCTGCATCAGCCCATTTCCAGTCCAAGTCCCTTCATCTGCTCATTTTCAATCCTAGCCCCCCCATCAGCCCATTTCTACTCATTTCCTAGCCCCACCATCAGCCCATGTCAAATCATAGCTCCCCTCCACTCAGCCCAATTCCAGTCCAAGCCCCCCCATGAGCCTACTTCCAGTTCTAGCCCCTCCATGAGTCCATTTCAATTCAAGCCCCCACCACAGCCCATTTCCAATCTTAGCTCCCCCAAACAGCCCATTTCCAGTCCTATCCTAGCTGTTCCATCAGCCCATTTCCATTCCTAGCTCCCTTCCCTCACAGCCCATTTCCATTCCAAGCCCCCTCCCCATCAGCTATTTGCAGTTCAAGCCTCCCCTTCCACTCAGCCCATTTCCAGTCCTAGCAACACCCCAACCCATTACCAGTCCTAGCCCCCCGTCAATCAACTTCCAGTCCTAACCCCCATCACCCCATTTTCAGTTTAAGCCCCCCCATAACCCTTTACCAGTCCTAACCCCCCATCAGCCCATTTCCAGTCAGCCCCCATAGCCCATTGCCAGTCCTAAACCCCCCCATCAGCCCACAGCCCATTACCAGTCCTAACCACATCAGCCCACCTCAAGTCCTAACCCCTCCCCATCAGCCCATTTCCTGTCCTAGCCCCCCCCATAACCCATTATCAGTCCTACACCCCCATCAGCCCACTACCAGTCTTAACCCCCCCATAGCCCATTACCAGTCCTAACCCCCCCATCAGCCCACTACCAGTCTTAACCCCCCCCATAGCCCATTACCAGTCCTAACCCCCCATCACCCCATTTCCAGACAGCCCTCATCAGCTCATAGCCCATTGCCAGCCCTCATCAGCCCACAGCCCATTGCTAGTCTTAACCCCCCCCCAATATCTCAATGCGTCTTAACCCCACTCCCCAGCCCACTGCCAGTCTTATCCACCCCTCCCTAGCCCATTGCCAGTCTCAACCCCCCTCCCTCCCTCCCTAGCCCATTGCCAGTCTCAACCCCCCTCCCCCCCTCCCTAGCCCATTGCCAGTCTTAACCTCCCTCCCTCCCTAGCCCATTGCCAGTCTTAACCTCCCTCCCTAGCCCATTGCCAGTCTCAACCCCCTCCCTCCCTCCCTAGCCCATTGCCAGTCTCAACCCCCCTCCCTCCCTAGCCCATTGCCAGTCTCAACCCCCCTCCCTCCCTAGCCCATTGCCAGTCTTAACCTCCCTCCCTCCCTAGCCCATTGCCAGTCTTAACCCCCCTCCCTCCCTCCCTCCCTAGCCCATTGCCAGTCTTAACCCCCCTCTCTCCCTCCCTAGCCCATTGCCAGTCTTAACCCCCTTCCCTCGGCTCATGGCAATAAAAAAAAAAAAAAGCTGCCCGCTGCCGCCGCGGCGGCATGGAGTGTCCCGCGGGGCTCCCTCTGCCCGGCGGGACTCTCCCGGCGCTGCTCAGCCCCTCTCTGCCGGCTTGCAGAGACGCGAAGGGAGAGAGAGTCTCCCTCGCGTCTCTCTTAAGCCCGCAGGGGCAGATGGGAAATTTCCCATCAGCCCCTGCGGGCTTAACAGAGACCCGAGGGAGACTCTCCCTTCGCGTCTCTGCAAGCCGGCAGAGAGGGGCTGAGCAGCACCGGGAGAGTCCCGCCGGGCAGAGGGAGCCCCGCGGGACACTCCATGCCGCCGCGGCGGCAGCGGGCAGCTTTTTTTTTTTTTTAATGTGCGACCTTCCCGCGTGCCAGCTGCAAGGCCTTCGCGTGCCACAGCTGGCACGCGTGCCATAGGTTCGCCATCGCTGGCGTAGGGCTTTTGAAATGTTTTCTAATGTCAGTAGATGGCAGCACCACCAGATTTTAAAAGGGAGTGGGAACTGCTGGGTCTCCAGGAGTCAGTATTGACTCAAAGGCACACATTGCATTTTGAAGCCAAGTAAATGGGGGT
Organism: Ichthyophis bannanicus; assembly: GCA_033557465.1. Lineage (NCBI taxonomy): Eukaryota > Metazoa > Chordata > Amphibia > Gymnophiona > Ichthyophiidae > Ichthyophis > Ichthyophis bannanicus. The sequence goes on from CM066042.1 coordinate 148,546,096, forward strand.
GTGTGGGGGTCTTCACTCCTTTAAAGAAGAAAGCAAGCAGAGGAACAAGGAAGAGGTTTCTAGAAATGTCTCTCTGCTGTCCTCCCGGAAGTGAGAGGAAGGGACAAGGCAGACGGCTCCCAAAGTAAGGTTCCTTAAAAGGGGCTGTAAACCTGAAATGAATAGTGTGACCCCTGGAGTTTCATGGGAAGAGAAGCGAGGAGCTCTCTGTGGACTCAGGGAGTGGAAGAGTAACTAGAGCAGATGTGGACTTGGAGGAAGAAGAGAGGGGAGAAACCTTAACCTGCCTTCTGAAGTCATGAGAAACCTAAGTGACTGCTTGCTAAGTACAAAGGAGAAACCTTGCTGTATTTCCATGCTCCATGTCTGTCTGCATCTTTCCTAAGGAAGACTAAGGACTGTAATAATGTGGCAGGTGCAGGCCTGTGATCCACGGTGTCTGACATAAGCAGGCCAGCATAGCTAGCTTGACCTGTAAATGAAGCCTGTGGAGAGGCACATAGGAATTGCACATCCCCCAACATGCTGCTAATGTAGGATAGAACTCTGTAAGAGAACTAAACTAACTTAGGTAAGCAAAACTGAGAGATGGAAAAATACAGAAAAGTATATTTAAAAGTTACTGATAAGAAAAAGTACATCTGCAAGGAATATAATTGGGAGTGCTGACAGATGAGTTGCAGAGCCCTACTCCCCTGCATGCACAAATTGGCTCTATGGCCTTGAGAGTGTGAAAGTAACAAGTTGATGAACTGACCATTGTAATTGGGACTAGAAGGGGGGTATGCAGGTGCCATGCCCACTGAAGGAACATAATTGGATAAACTTATTAGTACCGGGACCAATGGAAGGGGTACGGGAGGTACGGGAGAGTACCGGGACCAATGAAATGTTTTTCTATAACTAGAATGGAACAGAAATCTATAAAAGTTGTTGTAATGCTAGAAAACTTTGCTCAGTCATTTTGAAATTGACTTGCTTGAGACTTGTGCACAAATAAATGATTTGGACCTTTTGAACAGACTCCTGGTATCATTGGTTTGTCTGCGCTTTGCTGCTACATATTCTTGGTGCGTTGGCCGGGAAGTTGTGGAATCAAAGTGTATATAGGGCAATATACCACGACTTTCCGCCTCTATAGGCTTGGTCCTGCCGGGATCGCGCCCTTCCGACGAGGGCTGCTCCCTGGCGCCGCCGGTCCCTTGTATCGGAGGGAGCTGGTCGGACCTCGGCGGGTGCCGGGCCCGGCTGGAGCCAACGCCTCGAACCCGAGTGAGGGGAGTCCGAGGTCCAACTCATGCGCCTGCTTGGGAAGTTTGAGGACCAGATCCGGTGAGTATAGTTTTGATTTGGTGTCTAGACAGAAATAGAGAGAGCAGTACTGCCATTGGGACTTGGAATTTGGAATTTGTAATCTCGAGATATTGGGAATTGGTAAGAGAGCATGATCACCTCTCAAGGAAGGGCCGAGTAACCCCGCATGGGAATTCGCCGGGTGAAACCCTCATCCTTATTGTAATTGGGAAAAAAGACTAGTCAGAATAGATAGAAACGAATGCATTCTGGGATACGTTGCTAGCATGATTGTGTGAACGAAGTGTGAATGAGAGGTCTGGCAGCACGGACCAAGTGAAGGCGGACCCCTGAGTAGCGCATTTCCTGACCGGGCGACCGCGTTCAGGTCGCGAAAAGGGGGAAGCGATTGTCGTCTTGTCTTGTTATTTGTACTCCTTATACGTTTCCAGGGCCGTGAGGACCCCTTACCCACGGTCCGCCCTCCTTTTCCCTTTTGTCTGTTGTTGCGCACACACATCGAAATGGGAGGGGCGGGGTCTACTAGAAACACTCCATTAGAATGTATGATCGCACATTTTAAAGAGGGATATTCTGGAGATTATGGTATTAAAATGACAGCAGCCCGTTTGCAGATTTTGTGTACTAGGGAGTGGCCCGATCTAGACCCCATCTGGCCCCGAGAGGGAACGTTTAATGTAGAGATTATTCAGTCAGTACATCGTAGAGTGCGGATAGTGCACCCCGATCAGTACCCATATATAGATTCCTGGTTAAGTATTTGTGAAGATCCGCCCCCCTGGGCGCAGCGCTGTTATGAGGAACAGTGCAGAATAATGTTAGCTAAAACAGATTCTAGACAAAAAACGGAACAGCCTAAAATGAAAGAGCAGGATAAGAAGTCCAGGAAGAAGCCCATCCTGGTAGATCCTGATTCCCCAGAGATAATTCCCAGACAGCCCCAAACCCCAGGTCCGATAAGAGTAGCCCGGCGTCCTGCCCCAGAACCCCAGAGACGGCGGGAGCGGGACCCAACCCCTGAACCCCCTCCTGGAGGGCAGAGAGAGGAATTAGCTGAAGAAGAGGATGCCATAAAAAGCGAGTCAGAAGTAGAGGGAGAAGAGGATGAAAAAGAAAATGTCCAGAGTGAAGACGATAGCGTACAAGTGGTTGCTGGTGCCAGCGGGCCGGCAAAAGATACACCCAAAGTGAAACCTGTTGAGAAAGCGAAAGTAATCCCTGGAAAGATAGTTAAGAAAACAGCCCTTAGATCCCAAAAGACAGCTCCCGCCAAGATGCTGCCTTTACGGCAAGTCCCGGGAGTGCCCATAAAGAACGATAATGAAGAGGTGGTGGCGGGACCCTTAACTTATGTGTATATCCCTTTCTCAACAACTGATCTGTTAAATTGGAGGTCGCATTATGCCTCCTATACTAGCAAGCCCCAGGAGCTGACAGAATTAGTAACTACTATTATGGAAACCCACCAACCCACCTGGCCAGATTGCCGTCAGCTCCTGACCACCCTATTCACGACAGAGGAGCGAGCACGAATTAGAAAAGCAGCTATTGAGTGGATGTCAGATAACCCTGTAGCTCCGGGACAGGGACTGAGCAGAATAGACTATCGGGAAGCGGCTCAGAAAGAATTCCCGAATGAAGACCCCCATTGGGATCCAAATACAGAAGAAGGAACCACAGCCCTAACCCGTTTTCGCCAAGGCTTTTTACAAGGCCTGAAAAGGGGGGGCCAAAAAGCTATGAACCTTTCCAAAGTTGCAGGAGTTATCCAAGGTGTAGATGAGAGCCCAGCAGATTTTTATGAAAGACTAACTGAAGCATACAGAATGTATACCCCCTATGATCCCGAGGCACCAGGAAGTTTATGTATGGTGAATTCTGCTTTTGTAAACCAGTCTCAACCAGACATTAGACGTAAATTACAGAAGTTAGAAGGGTTTGCGGGCATGAATGCAACACAGTTACTGGAAGTCGCTCATAAAGTGTATGTGAATCGTGATAATGAAAGACAGAGAGAATGTGATAGAAAGATGAAGAAGAAAGCTGATTTTTTGGCTGCGGCCATAGTTGAACAGAAAAGGGGAGGTGTCCCTAGTCGACGGAGCAGAGGAAGAGGGCGGGGTCAAGGCGGAGGCCGGACCCAGAAGCTAGGCGTGAACCAATGCGCCTACTGTAGAGAAGAAGGACATTGGAGAGATACGTGCCCGCAACTCGGAGACGCCCAGCAAGATGACGACAGCAGTCATCAGTGGCGAGAAGAAAGACGAGGCTATCCCCGAAACCGAGGAGGAGCCAATCGAGAACAATTCCAGCGAGAAAGAGGAGGAGGGGCCATTCAAGCATTGGCCACAACGCTCCAAGATGAAAATGACGTGGATTAGGACAGACCGGGCTCCGAGTTTGCTTTAGGTCTCCAGGAGCCTATGGTCGGAATACAAATAGGAGACCAAGTTATGGACTTTATGGTTGATACTGGAGCACAACATTCAGTAATAGACAAAAAGATAGCCCCATTTTCTACAAAAGCAGTCACCATTATAGGAGCAACTGGTGCCAAAGCTACAAAATCTTTTCTTCAAAATCGTATATGCAGTCTAGGAGGACAGCAAATAACTCATCAATTCCTTTACATGCCCGAATGTCCAGTGCCACTACTGGGACGAGATATGTTAGCCAAACTTCAAGCACAGATATCTTTCTCTGAACAAGGAGAAATGCAAATGACAGTAAATCCCCAAGCCAAACCAGCAGGAATAATGCTGCTGACAGTTCCCCGAGAAGAAGAATGGAGGTATTACATTGATGACTCCATCCAAGACACCTATTTTGAACAAACTTTAAAGAACATCCATGCACCACCTGGAGTATGGGCAGAAGGCAGTCCCCCAGGCCTAGCCAAACATATAGCTCCAGTGATTGTAACCCTCAAGCCTAGTGCTACACCAGTGCACGTCAAGCAGTACCCTCTCCCAAGAGCTGCAATTGAAGGCATTCATCGCCACCTACAAAGATTGCTCGAGTATGGTCTACTAAAAGTATGTCAATCCCCATGGAACACTCCACTTTTGCCAGTAAAGAAGCCTGGAACGGATGATTACCGCCCAGTACAAGACTTAAGGAGAGTAAATGATGCAGTTGAAACTATACATCCAGTTGTACCCAATCCTTACACTCTTCTAGGACTGATACCTGCTGAAGCTACCCATTTCACTGTACTGGATTTAAAAGATGCATTCTTTTGCATAAGATTAGCCCCTGTAAGTCAAATATTGTTTGCATTTGAATGGCAGGACCCCATCTCTGGAAGAGGGGGCCAACTCACCTGGACACGATTACCCCAAGGATTCAAAAATTCGCCTACCATCTTCAGTGCTGCACTGAATCAAGACCTTTCAAGCTATCCAGTGGCCCCGGGGAAGAGAGTGCTTCTCCAATACGTGGACGATCTGTTGATAGCTGCCATATCAGAAAGTGAATGTATACTAGCCACCAAAGATCTCTTGCAATTGCTAGATGAAGCTGGATACAAAGTTTCCAGAGCCAAAGCACAGCTATGCCAAAAAGAAGTGAAATACTTGGGTTTTCGCATTACCCAAGGAAGCCGAAGATTAGGCAGAGAAAGAAAAGAAGCAGTATGCAGAATTCCAACTCCAACAACCAGAAAGCAAGTCAGAGCCTTTCTGGGAGCAGCAGGATATTGCCGAATTTGGATACCCAACTTTGCCCAAATTGCCAAACCACTGTATGAAGCCACAAAAGGAGAAGAGAAGTCGCCACTGGAGTGGGGACTTGAGCAGGATACAGCCTTCAAGAAGTTAAAGGAAGAATTGATGTCGTCACCAGCACTTGGACTACCAGATGTCCACAAGCCTTTCCACTTGTTTGTACATGAAGCACAGGGAAATGCCTTAGGCATGTTGACTCAGAAATTGGGAAATTGGGAGCGACCTGTAGCATACTTATCGAAACAATTGGACCCTGTGGCAAAAGGATGGCCACCATGCCTGAGAGCAGTTGCAGCTACAGCACTATTAGTGAGTGAAGCAGACAAGCTCACACTAGGACAGAACATACGAGTCACTGTGCCACATGCAGTCCTTGCCCTTATGGAACAAAAAGCAAATTATTGGCTCACCAATTCTCGAATGTTGAAGTACCAGAGCATGTTATGTGAAAACCCACAGATACAACTCGAAGTGAGTCATGCCTTGAACCCAGCCACCTTGATACCCATCAGTGAAGAGCTCCCAGAACATGACTGTATCGAAGTCATGGAAACTGTGTTCTCCAGTCGACCTGATTTGACAGATGTGCCCATAAACAATCCTGACCAAATCTATTATGTTGATGGGAGCAGTCTCATCCTCGATGGACGACGCTGTGCCGGATATGCAGTCGTCACTCAACACGAAGTAGTTGAATCATCAGCTCTAGCCTCAGGCACATCAGCCCAGAAAGCCGAATTGATAGCACTCACCAGAGCATTATTGTTAGGAGAAAAACTTGTGCTAAATGTATATACAGATTCCAAATATGCCACTCTGCATGCCCATGGAGCTCTCTATAAAGAACGAGGGCTCATCACATCCGGAGGAAAATCAGTCAAGTATGGTCCCGAGATATTGATGTTACTTGATGCAGTTTGGGCCCCAACACGTGTAGCTGTCATGCATTGTAGAGGACATCAAGCAGGAAAAGGAGAAGTTGCCCGAGGAAATAGATTTGCAGATGCCTCAGCACGACAAGCAGCTATGACAGGACAGATTACCCCACAAGCTATGCCAATGCAAGCAGCATTGTTTCCAGTACCTTTGAATTTATGGACACCACGATATACCACCAAAGAATTGGATTACTACTGTAACAAAGAAGATGGAGTACTGAAAGATGGATGGATTGAGCTGCCACCAGAAGAGGGCAGTCAACCCCCTGGACGAATAGTAATTCCTGAACTGTTAGGACCATCTTTTGTCAAAGCTTTCCACGAAGCCACCCACTATGGGAAGAGTGCTATGGAAAAAGCACTCAGACCACATTTCTACATACCTCTGATGACAACCATATCAGCCTCAGTAGCACGTCAATGTCTAACCTGTGCCAAAAATAATGCCAAGCAAGGCCTTATAACGGCACCCCGAGTTCAGTCAGGAGGTGTAACCCCCATGCACAACCTCCAAGTTGATTTTAACCGAAATGCCAAGAGCCAATGGATACCATTACCTGTTAGTATTAGTTTGTACTTTCTCTGGGTGGGTGGAAGCCTTCCCAACCAGAACTGAGAAAGCCCGAGAAGTTACCAAAGTTTTAATGAGAGAGATTGTCCCTAGGTTTGGAATCCCAGCAGTAATAGGGTCAGACAATGGACCCTCATTTGTCTCCCAAGTTACTCAACAGTTAGCTAAAGCTTTGCAGATACAATGGAAACTCCACACTGCATACAGACCCCAGAGTTCAGGGAAAGTTGAGCGAATGAATCGTACCCTAAAAGCCCAAATGTCTAAGCTTTGTCAGGAGACACACTTGAAGTGGCCCCAAGTGCTCCCAATAGCTTTACTCAGAATACGCTCAGCTCCTGTAAAGTCAACAGGATTTTCCCCTTTTGAAGTTTTGTATGGTAAACCCCCACCAATAGTGCAGGGAATTAAAGGAAGTTTAGCCCAAATTGGTTTAGAAGTAACCAGACAAGAACTCCTAGCTCTTAGTTTTGTTCTGCAGACTCTCCATGCGTGGATCCAAGACCAGTTGCCTATCAACTTGACGGAACCCTTGCATCCCTATCAGCCTGGTACCTCGGTGTGGATCAAAGATTGGAAGAAGACACCGTTGGAACCCCATTGGAAGGGACCGTACACCGTCATCCTGTCTACCCCAACTGCAGTAAAGGTAGCCGAGATCGACGCCTGGATCCACCACAGCAGAGTCAAGCCCGCCGCTGATCCTGAACCTGAGCAGTGGACAGCAGAGCAGCATCTTGATGCACCCTTGCGAGTTACGCTGAGACGGCAACCAGCAACTTAGACACTTCATCACAGTGCTTTGCAGTAGCCAAGTCTTTCGAAGAGGATTGCTGTTTTCCATGCAGCAACAGTTTTGTTTCAACGAACTCAATCTGTGCATGATTCTGCACACTACTTTGACACTACATTGACTAGCCAGACTTCACAAGCCAACTGAATTGCTAATAAAGTTGGTTAATGTGTACTGGACAACCTGAGGATCTTCAATCAACACTCAGCACCCGTTAAATTGTTTCATTAGCAAACGGGACGAAGAAAAGAGAACGTCGTGATCAAGAATCAGCAAGCTGAGGATTCAGAAGAACTCCAATCAACATCAACATGTATCTTTGTCTTTGTTTTGCCTTGGTTGCCTTCTTTGGAGGTTTTGAACAGACTTATGCTTTACCTCCATGCACTGCTTGCATTACTTCTACTCGAACTGGACTGAAAGTAACTCAGACTTTGATTTACCATTCTTACTATACCTGCAAGGGAAAAGTGACTCGGTGTATTTATAACACCACTGAACTAAATGTTTGCACTTATGGCACAATTAGAGCATGCTATAATCCGCATCAGAATCCATCCTATTACACGATGGAAATACGATGGAAGGATGCAGATGGACCAATACTAGCTGCTACACCACCACTTAAAGACATTATTAAACCTGCTGTTTTGAATTTTGATGTATGTAATGCCATTAACAGAGATAGTTATTCCACCTGTGGTACTTGGGAGAAAGCGTATCGAAATGACCATAAGTACATGTGTCCAGAAGGTGCCACAGGATGGTGGAAGTGTACAGGTAAAACGGGATCAGGCTATAGTACTGCACCAGCAGCAGATTACTATTGCCCGTATTGGGGATGTGTTTTTTATGCTACCTGGAATAATGGTATAGTTGATGAGAAGATAGATAAACGAATGGCTACCTTAACCAAGCCAACCACAAATGATAAATGTCAGAAAGATGCTTGTAACCCCTTACACTTACGTATACACAATCCCTATGCATGGAAACAAGGATACAAGTTTGGTTTACGTATTGCTGGAGGGGCAATAGACCCAGGAACCATTGTGTTTATTAGATTGAATACCCAAGCCCACAAGTCATCTAAATATCATATCCATAATACCTTCTATGAAGCCATGCATGTGAATAAGTTTGAGATCCCTCATCCTTCACAGAATTTATTTCTAGAATTAGCCGGAGCAGTGGTATCTAGTCTTAAGATCTCAGATTGCTATTTCTGTGGCGGAACCCAAATGGGAGACCAGTGGCCATGGGAAGCCCAAGAATTGAATTATTCTTTGATTTACAACCAGACTGAATTACACAAGACTACCAGTGAATGGGTGTTAGCGCACTCAATTGTTGGACGTCTTTGCTATACCAGAACTGGACCCCAGTTCACCCAAAAGGTAGGACAGCTGGTCTGTCTTAGCCAGAAGTACTATAATGCCACAACCAAAAAGACGTCATGGTGGTCAGGACTCAAACATCCTGAACCTCCTAACCCATTAACTAGATTTCCTGAACTTGCTGGTTTGTGGACTAACCTTGCCAAAGTCCATGCCTGGCAAGCCCCACCTGGCCTATATTGGATCTGTGGAAACCGAGCGTATGCACAACTCCCGCCACATTGGGGAGGAGCATGTGTCTTAGGAACCATCAGACCTTCTTTCTTTCTTTTAAATACTGCACATGGAGAACAATTAGGATACCCTGTGTACACTACCCACCGACACAAGCGAGCACTAAGACAGAAAAGAGAAGCCTTACAAATAGGCAAGTGGGAGAAGTGGCAAGGTGATGATTGGCCACCAGAAAGAATTATTGAGTATTATGGGCCTGCCACTTGGAATGATGATGGTATGTGGGGCTACCGAACCCCAGTCTATATGATTAATCGTATTATCCGCTTACAAGCAGTAGTTGAGATAATAACCAATGAAACTAGTCATGCACTTACGCTTTTAGCTAGACAAAGTACTCAGATGCGCACTGCTATATATCAGAACCGCTTAGCACTTGATTATTTGTTAGCAGCTGAAGGAGGAGTATGTGGTAAATTGAATTTAACTAATTGCTGTTTAAAAATAGATGATAAGGGTCAAGTAGTTGAAGAAATTGCTAAAGATATGCAAAGACATGCTTATGTGCCAGTGCAGACTTGGCACTCATTGAAATTTCCTAACTGGTTTGCTAACCTCTTTTCATGGGTGGGAGGATTTAAGACTTTCATTGTCTTAGTACTAATCCTTGTTGCTGTTATCTTCTTATTACCATGTTTAATCCCATGTTGTATGCGTTCCATTCATAACACTATTGATAGTACAGTAGAGCGGAAGACCGCCACTAAAATAATGGCTTTGTATAAGGCCAGTCCTAGTCGGAATCCTTCAATCATGATGTGATTCTTCTAAAGGTGATTTAATTCTCACACCTTATTAAGTAATAGGGTGAGATTAATCAAAGGGGGGAATGTGGCAGGTGCAGGCCTGTGATCCACGGTGTCTGACATAAGCAGGCCAGCATAGCTAGCTTGACCTGTAAATGAAGCCTGTGGAGAGGCACATAGGAATTGCACATCCCCCAACATGCTGCTAATGTAGGATAGAACTCTGTAAGAGAACTAAACTAACTTAGGTAAGCAAAACTGAGAGATGGAAAAATACAGAAAAGTATGTTTAAAAGTTACTGATAAGAAAAAGTACATCTGCAAGGAATATAATTGGGAGTGCTGACAGATGAGTTGCAGAGCCCTGCTCCCCTGCATGCACAAATTGGCTCTATGGCCTTGAGAGTGTGAAAGTAACAAGTTGATGAAATGACCATTGTAATTGGGACTAGAAGGGGGGTATGCAGGTGCCATGCCCACTGAAGGAACATAATTGGATAAACTTATCAGTACCGGGACCAATGGAAGGGGTACGGGAGGTACGGGAGGTACGGGAGAGTACCGGGACCAATGAAATGTTTTTCTATACCTAGAATGGAACAGAAATCTATAAAAGTTGTTGTAATGCTAGAAAACTTTGCTCAGCCATTTTGAAATTGACTTGCTTGAGACTTGTGCACAAATAAATGATTTGGACCTTTTGAACAGACTCCTGGTATCATTGGTTTGTCTGCGCTTTGCTGCTACAATAAGGAGGTGATTGCTTAGGATTGTAAATAGTTGTAAGGTACTTAGACGGATGCCATTGCCTGCATGAGACTGCGAATTGTCAGACTTCAAGTAAGGCTTATTATTTTCTTTGAGAATGATACTATAATGCAGGAAAACCTGGAGCCACTAACAGGCCCAGCAGAGATTTCTGTTTGCTTGGGGAAGAATCCCTGCATGAAAAGTGAGTGTTTGTGTGACCTAATTAGCCAGGGTGGAGGGACTCTGCTCTAGAATTTTATATTTTACAAATGTATCTCTTATTATCACAAACTTAGTCTGCAGGCCCTAGGGAGAAAAGACCAGCTTGCACAGATTTTTTAAAATTAAATTTGAGGGTGTTTAGAATTGCTTAGGAGAAGAATGTGGGCTCTCCCAGAGATGGGGCTGAAGTTACAGCATTTTTCACTATAGCTATGAAGTGGCATGAAGGCGAGAGCTGCTGACAGTAATAAATTGATCAATTATTTTGTTTTCTTGCTGAGTGGAGTATACGAAACTCAGCCCACCCTTCAATGCTCTCTATCCCCCAGGCTTGCACAGGGGGCTCTTCTAGAGTTTTAACATTAACCTTAGCTGTCGCCTGTGACCATAATACTATGTCCTTGCCCTTTATCCCAGTGCATCCTGGAAGTTATACATACGGCCATTTCACCTCAGTGCATTCTGGGAATTGAACCTCTTGACCATGACTTTCAGAGCTTTGTGAGAAATTCGCTGAAGACTTACATTCAGGTGCTGAGAATAGCAGTGATTCCAGCAAAATGCTGTACTGTAGCTGGAATTTCAGGCACATGAAGATCACTGCATGTTCTTGTAAGGTATGGGTCTGTCTCACTTTGCTTTTAAAAGACTTGGTGGGAAATAAATTATGGCCCATAGCGGCATGGAACCGACTAGAGTAACAGATCACTGTCTTTTTAGCTCCCCAAGGAGAAACTCACTTTTTTTGTTGTTTTTAATTTTAAAAAACAAAAGAGGAATTAGGTGAACTCCTTTGGTACCTTCTGAGTATTCAGCAGGAGCAAAAGCAGGGAAGAGAACAATAAGGACAGGTTTAGGAAATCAGCAGGTGGATCCTAAGCTCTTAGTAAAGCTTTCATGGCCTGGGAGCAGACCTTCGCACAGGGATCCAGCCTGTAGCAATAACCTCTGCTCATGCCAGTGTGTCGGAAATGACAGCCTTATTGATCCTGGAGTCTCCCTTATGGTACTGAGTATGCTGTAGACATCTAACGTCTGTTGAACCTAATGGGGCATGTTTACCAAGCTGGGCTAACGGTTAGCACGTGCTATTTGTGACTAGGTCCTATTGAATAACATGGGACCTAGTTACAAATAGACCTTGTGCACCGTTAGCTCAGTTTAGTAAACATGCCCTAAAGTGGTGTTCATTCCAGACAGACATGGGTCTTAAGGCATGTGAGGTAGGCTAACAGAATAACTTTGTGTGTGTGTGTGGGGGGGGGGGGGGGGCATTATTTATTCAATAAATGTAGAATGGTGGGTGAGAACTAAGCTGGCATATCCACCCTCCCTCCGCTCACCCTCCCTAATCTAAGTTGAAAAGTGGCTGCCTTTGTGACCACACGGCCTTTGAGTGTGAGATGAGAAGACATTGTCTGGAATAATTCCTGCCCTCCTGTTTACTTGCCAGTCCCTGCAGAGTTCAAATTAATGTATTGCTGTATCGATTGAAAAGATTCCTGTGTGAATTATTGACTGGGAAGACTTAATTAAAGAAAGTGGCACTAATGCAGGTCAAAGTTACCCATTCCTAATGAAGAGGGCCAGGGCTGTGCAGACAGTCTTGTATTCTTCAGTCACATGAAAGGTATTCTTATACTCCTCACAGTGCACAGACTTCTGGCAATCCCTTTGGCAGGCCTATGGTACACTCCTCTCTTCCCATGCCCACAGCAGAAGGGCCACCATTCTAATCTGAGTAAAACTTCAGAAGAAAAAGAGCTGGTGTAGAAGAATTGATTTTGATGCACACAATTGGTAACCATCTCATGCCAAACAAAGGACTGCCATGCTTTTAAGGTAAAATGTAAGTTCTGCCCCTCCCCTTCCCATTGGCCATAGAACCCAGTAAGTGAGTTTCCCTGCAAGAAGTAGAAGAGAGAAAGACGCTGTAAGAACTTCTGGAGTCCAATGTGAATAGAGCTGCCTTTCATCCTTGCCTCACCGATTGTTCTAATCCCCCCAGTCCACTGTAAGCTTCTCGCCTCATCAAGAGGCTGAGATCCCATCATTCCATACTAGACAACTGCAGCTTGCCCGGGTGTTGACAGTGGAACATTATAGGGAACATAGTTCATTCAGCTATGGGAGAAGGAACAGATAGCCATAAATATGAAACATCCAGCCTTGAAGCGCCAGGGTCCTTTCTGAAAGTCATACAGCCTCTTTAAAAAGAAAATCCCAAAGCAAATTGAGGAGCTTAAAAAAGCTTTGATCCCTTGAACGTTCCTGTAGGAATTGTAACACATTCTCTCTCTGGCTGTTAGGAAGTGTCCTGTGTACCCTTCCCATCCAGAGATCTTCCATCTCACCTCAACAGAGGTGCCTTGAATACTGAATGAGGATCTGCTCGGCAGTGACTTGGAAAGAAGCCTCCAGGGAACGCACAGCACTGTCTCCGTCTCCTTTATTCAGCACAGCCTCTCATTATGTCCTACACAAAAGTGGCTGTGGCTGGGATTGTTTTAATGAAACAGCCAATGAAATTCATGTTGCAGTTTGCTTTTGTTCATTGTTTCTTAATATGGTTTTTGCTGTCTCATTTTTTTAAACCCTTAGCTGTTTCTTCAAAAGAGGAAAGTTCAGTAGGTCACAGCCCTCTTCTCTGGGCTAAGAACTTTCATAGTTGCAAGATTTGGAGATTTTTCAAAGTCCTTCCAGTGACTCTTCTATTTTGACCTGCTAGGGCTGACCTCTTCCTTTTGGCTGTCTTTTGAGATAGCATTTTTTAAAACATGGAAACAAACATTTCCTGCCATTAAATCCATAAGAACCTAAGTGTTATGCTGGATCAAACCATTGGTCCATTAAGACCAGTATCTTGTGTGATAGTCATTTGGAAATGCCCAGAAGATCTTAGTGGAAAATTCCTTTTTTGTTGCTCATTCCAAGAAGTAAGTAATGGCAATACCCACATTTGCTTGGTTATTAATTAATGAACCATCTCTCCAGAAGCTCATCAAAGTCTTTTGTAAATCCTGCTGTGCTACTGGCCCTGACTAGCATTCAGCTTCATTGTACAAGAATGATGTACGGTTTTGTCACTTAAGCTGCAGGAGGTATCTGGTAGGGAAGGCATAGTCACTTCCCTTGGAGACTGGAATGCTTGTCAGAATGCAGCTGTGTCATGGAGGCAAGTTCTTAGCCATTTTGAACAAGCCTCTTGTCAATATCCCAGAAGTGATATACCTTGTCACCTGAACCTCTAAGTTATGTCAGGTTTAGTCCCATTTCCACCACTGCGCCAGGTTACCACCGTGGGCATGGGTTCTCTGAGTGGGCCAGGCACGGACTGCAAGGCACCCAGGACTTAAGAGCTGTCCTTGAATGGGAGGAGGCATGGAACATGCAAGGAGCAAGAGCTGGAACAGGAATTAGAGAGAGACCAAAGTAGCTGGCCTGAAAATGGAGTCAGGTAGTTTGCAAGCTACTGTAGAGCAGGGACTAGAATTGGATTAGAGCTGCCATCCTGAAACTTGCAAACAGCCAAGCAGCTGAAGCAGTAACTGAAAATACCTCCTTTCTGATTAAACGTTCCAGGCTTGTATTGCTGGTGTAACGGATCAACCTGAAGCAGACGGACTTGGCAGCAAGAACTCCATGCACAGAACAGCAGGCTTGATGGTAAGCAGGCTGGTTAGCTTTTGGACTGCAGGGAACAGCTTTCAGATCCTCAGTACTGACTCCCAGTCACTTGGATGTTTAAGGGTGTGGTGTTAGGTGCTTGATGGCAAGGATACTCATCTTGATTTCTGAGGCTGACTCTGGCTCAAGCCCACATCTGGGGTTTTCCCTGACATGCTGGAACTAGGAGTGCTAGTCACTGAAGGGTCCATGGAGGGAGCATGGGAGGAAGAGAGTGTAGGTAGCTAGATGAGAGCAATTTTGCTGCATGACCATGGAAACCTAACCATTCAGGGCTTCAGGTCCAGAGAAAAGGAACACTATAGTCGGTACAGCTCAGCTGTGCATCCGTGGCACTTACCATCTGACTGCTTATTTCAATTTGTTACAATGCCCTGGAGGGGCTCCGGGCTGACAGCAACTGCAAAGCAAGGCTAAATCAAAACAAGCCATTGAGGGAAGACAGAGAGAGCATGTTGGAGAAATAAGGTAGAGAAGAAAGAGAAAGGAACCAGAAGGAAAGGAGGAACAAATAAAAAGGGGGGGGGGGGAGGGGGGCAATGCAGCAGATCATTTTTATTTAAAAAAAAAGAAATCTTAGCTTGAAGGATCCTTCAAGACATGATTTCTGTTGCCTATAGCAACAGTGAATCAAAAATTCAGTTCTGCCATCTGGGGCCCCAGATGAAGAACAAATTTGGGAATGTATTTCCCTGAACTGTATGCCCAGGTCCCTGCTTACGCTATACACTTCTCTCCAAGAAACCAACACAGGAGGAAAGTGAGAGAACATAGGCTGCTGTGAGCAAGAAAACAACTCATGTGAAACATTCTCATAACACACACTATTGAGTTATTTCAGCTTTTATACTTTATGATATTTTTATTTGTTCTTATATTTTGCATTTGATCCTAAATTAATTCATCAAGGGTTTCAAATTCTCTGGAAGCTGAAGGGCAAATTTCGCTTACAGATAGTTTAAGCATAGGATGAGAGAGAAAAGAAAGATACAGCAATGACTTGACTGTCCATCTTTTGAAATGAATGCTGCATGAACTAGTAACAAAATCAGCTCGTACATGGAAAAGGTGAGAGCAGTCACATCGTAACACACCCAATTTAGTCTGACTCAGTTTTGGTTTAACAGTTTTAACTTGAAGCCTCTTATTGGGCTTTCATTGTGGGTCTGTCATGACTAGACTGCAAGCTCCGAGAAGCAGGGACTGCCCATTATGTAGTTCTGCATATCATACATCTGTCATGTGCTATTTAATAATAACAATACGCACATGCCTATCTGTTCAGCCCAGAGCAGGCCAATGGGAGAAACCAACGGTGAATAAAAGCAGGAAACAACTGTAGAGCTATAATGATGAAGAGAAACCAATGAATGAGTGAACAGGATGAACCATTGAAAGACACAACAAGAAGAAACCATCGATGGAAGAAACCATCTGGAAATCCTATGGGCGAAGAACCAAGGGAAAACCTACTGTAGGAGCTAATGAGATAGCCAATGGGAGGAATCATTGGAGGCATGAAAGAGGCATCCAGTACAGAGAGTCATAATGTAGCCTACATGAGAAGGATGGGAGTCCTGGAGGATAGGCTAATCTAATCTCTCCAGGATTAGTTTCTGTGCTCGTTGCAAACCTTCCAATGTTTTTCTCAATTCTTCTGCTTTTCATGCACTCATGAACTGTAAATGTTTCCGGAGACATGGTACTTTAGCTTGCCTCACATTTTTGCAAAGGAAACTAGTCGTTTTCCTGTAACTAGAAGACAACCCATGTTTTTTAGCTTAGTTTGCCCAGGATGCAGAGTGGAGTTTTCCTCCAAGGGAAAGCACTGGAGACTCAAATTGTAATAAAGATTAATATACAGTATTAATACCATCATGATAAAAGATATTATTTGAACACTCCCATTCGTGATGGGAGGATTCAATTAGTAACCCAGAGTCTCTGGTGGTGGAGCTGCTTGACACTGAATACGGTATTGAGAAATTACCTTTAATCATCTATAATTCAGACACTCGTTCTTTGCTTTTATTAATATCGTAAATGTTCAAAGACCTTTTATACAAGTTCAGATGTATAAAGAAGCACTAGGCAGAGGCACAAGTGAGCACAAAAGCCTTGAAAACACAGCTATGCTTTCTAGCGTACAGTACACAAGTTACATCTGCCAACATATAGATGTGCAGATACTTACACATTGACAGAAATACAAAGAAACAGCCCCTCTTTAGGACTGGAGTCAAGTATATTCTCTTTCCAGTAAAAGACTTAAGCATGCTTCTATGCAGAGACATTAAAATTAACTAGAATGGTATGGACTATTGCTCCTGAAAGGGTAGGGGATATGGTTATAGTATATGAAGAGAGTTTAAAGGGATGGTTACTATAGGGGGAGAAGATGGTCTTAAGGGAGAGTTAAGGGGTATAGTTTGCTTGAATTATTTTTGTGTAATCTGTCTTGGGTACTTTATGAGGAGGTGAGATATTAAAAGGCACATTTTAGAAAGGTTGTGTATGGTGAGAAATGTATGTGGATGCAAAAAATATTCAAAACAGCATGCCAGTTTTTGAACAGTGAATGGGCATGGGTAGGCATAATGTGAAACTGACGTATCTCTGCCCCATGAAATGTACAGGTTTGTGCTAAACACGAAGTGAAAAAAACATGTGTACATGGTACAAAAGAGACCTGCATACACTCTGAAATGGTGCCATGAAGGAGAGCCCAGAAATGATGTGGAAGTGGCATAAGCTCCGACTTCTACGCTGAAGACATTCAGCTTATAATAGCGCATGACACCTGGGCTCCCCGGTTTCAACAAGAACTCGATTCAAAACTTCAAGCAGTTGCAGACTGGCTCTGATCTTATAAAATGATCTGACCCCCCCCCCCCCCAAAAAAAAAACCAGAGGCACCTTGGTTATCTCACAATAACTACCCACCCCCCTTACCTTCCACAAATTTTCTCTACAGTGATTTCAATAAAAAACACAATTCGCTCCCTTGATGTTCTGTTAGATGATCACATTATAGATCAGGGGTCTCCAACCAGTCCTGGAGGGACACAATCCTGCCAGGTTTTCGGGATATCCCTGATGAATATGCATGAGATATATTTGCATGCACTGCTCTATTGTATTTGAATTTATCTCATGCATATTCATTACAAAACAAAAATTACCACAAACACAGAGTAAACCACTATCACCAAGACTAACTCCCAGTATAGCCAACTAAATAAACCAACTAGTTAAAATACTCCCAAAATTCATATGCTAGACAACCTACTAACACTCAAAAACTAACAACCAAAGACCAGCAATTTTTTATATTTTTGTTAATATTATATTAAAGTACAGAGATTCATAGAATAATAAATAAATAAGAACATAAGATATGCCATACTGGGTCAGACCAAGGTCCATCAAGCCCAGTATCCTGTTTCCAACAGTGGCCAATCTAGGTCATACGTACCTAGCAGTTCCCCCAAAAGACAGGTTCCACAATGCTTGTACTGGGTCAAACATTGATATCCTGGGCCCCTTCTTAATAATGGTTTATGGACCTTTCCTCCAGGAACTTGTCCAAACCTTTTTTAAACCCAGCTACACTAACAGCCTTTACTACATCCTCCGGTAACAAATTCCAGAGTCTGATTACACGTTGAATGAAAAAATATTTTCTTTTATTAGTCTTAAATAGTTTACCCTGTAGCTTCATTGCATGTCCCCTAGTCTTTCTATATTCTGATAACGTAAACAATCGATCTACGTTTACCTGTTCCACTCCGTTCATTAATTTATAGACTTCTATCATATCTCCCCTCAGCCGTCTCTTTTCCAGGTTAAAGAGCCCTAACCTTTTTAGCCTTTCTTCATTGGAGTATCCTTCCATCCCCTTTACCATTTTGGTGGCTCTTCTCTGAACCTTTTCTAATAACACTATATCCTTTTTAAGATACGGCAACTAGAATTGCACATAATATTCAAGGTGTGGTCTCACAATGGAACGATATAGAGGCACTATAATATCTTTTGTTCTATTTTCCTTTCCTTTCCTTATGTTACCTAGCATTCTACTTGCTCTCTTGGCCGCCGCTGCACACTAGGCCAAGGGTTTTAACATGTTATTCACAATGACACCTAAATCTTTTTGCTGGGTGGTGGTTCCTAATGTGGAACCTTGCATCGTGTAACCATAGTTTGGGTTGTTCTTCCCTAGGTGCATAACTTTGCACTTGTCCACATTAAATTTCATCTGCCATTTTGATGCCCAGCCTTCCAATTTATCAAGATCCTCTTGCGATTTTCCACAGTCCTCTTGGGTTTTAACAACTTTAAATAGTTTTGTGTCATCTGCAAATTTGATAACCTCACTCGTTATTCCACGTTCCAGGTCATTTATGAATATGTCAAAAAGCAGCGGAACCAGCACAGATCCCTGGGGTACACCACTATTCACCTTTCTCCATTGGGAAAATTGGCCATTTAGCCCTACCCTCTGCTTTCTATCTTTTAACCAGTTCCTGATCCATAATAATACACTGCCTCCTATCCCATGACTCTTTAGTTTTGCCAAAGGTCTCTGATGAGGGACCTTGTCAAAGGCTTTCTGAAAGTCCAGATACACTATATCAACCGACTCACCTTTGTCCACCTGTTTATTCTCACCTTCAAAAAAACATAACAGATTAGTAAGACAAGATCTTCCTTGTCTAAAGCCATGTTGGCTGTCTCCCATTGGGCCATGACTATCTACATTCTTTGATGGTTTCTACCATTTTTCCCGGTACTGACGTCAGGCTCACCGGTCTGTAGTTTCCCGGATCACCCCTGGAACCCTTTTTAAAAATTGGTGTTACACTGGAGAGCCTCCAATCTTCAGGTATTAGAGATGATTTTAGTGATAGTTCACAGATTACTAATAGCAGGTCTGCAATCTCATATTTCACTTCTTTCAACACCCTTGGATGTATACCATCCGGCCCAGGTGATTTGCTACTCTTCGATTTATCTAATAGTTGTAATACATATTCCCGATGTATCGATATTTCCTTCAATTCTTCCGCACCTTTAAATACCACTTCAGTCATGGGTAACATCCCTACATCTTCCTCAGTAAAGACTGAAGCAAAGAATTCATTCAGTCTCTCCGCTATCGCCTTTGTCGCCTCTTAGTGCCCCTTTAACCCCTCTATCATCTAATGGACCAACTGACTCACTCACAGGTTTTTTGCTACGAATGTACTTGAAAAAGTCTTTATTTCACGTTTTTGCTTCCACTGCAAGCTTCTCAAATTCTCCCTTTGCCTGCCTTATCATTGCTTTGCATTTGACTTGCCATTGCTTGTGCTGTTTCCAGGTTTCATCGTTTGGCTCTTTTTTCCATTTCCTAAAAGATGCTTTTTTGGCAACAACAGCCTCTCTGACCTCACCTTTAAACCATGTTGGCAGCTTTTTGGACTTCCTTCCACTTTTCTTAAAGCGTGGAATACAGCTGGTCTGGGCTTCCAAGATAGTATTTTTCAACAACACCCAAGCTTGATGTAAGTCTTTAACAGTTGCAACTGTTCCTTTTAGTTTTTTCTTAACTATTTTCCTCATTTTATCATAGTCTCCCTTTCGAAAGTTAAAAGGTAGTACTCTGGATTTCCTTACTATCCCTCCTCCACTAATTAAATCAAAGGCGATCATGCTATGATCACTATTGCCAAGTGACCCTTATCTCTTGCACTAGATCTATTGTTCCACTAAGGACTAGGTCTAATATGGCTTCCCCTCTGGTCAGTTCATGAACCAACTGCTCCAAGAAGCAGTCATTTATTTCATATAGGAACTTTATCTCCCTAGCATGTCCTGCCGTGACACTGACCTAGTCGATACCGGGGTAATTGAAATCACCCATTATTATTACTGCACTGTAATGTTTGTTAGCTCCCTTGATTTCTTTGAGCATTTCATCATCCATTTGTTCATTCTGGCCAGGCGGTCGATAGTACACCCCCCACTGCCATCGCCTTCCCCTTTTTACATGGCATTTCAATCCATAGAGATTCTACAGCAAATTTTGTTTCCTGCAAAACTTTAATCCTTTCTGACTCAATGCCCTCTCTAACATAGAGCGCAACCCCTCCACCAATTTGATCAGCTCTATCATTACAATATAGTTTGTACCTAGGTATCAAAGTGTCCCACTGGTTGTCCTCCTTTCACCATGTCTCTGATATTCCAATCATATCTAACCGCTCATTTAGTGCTATATATTCTAACTCTCCCATCTTATTTTTTAGACTTCTAGCATTTGTATACAAGCATTTTAGAGACTGTATTTTATTCATATTAATTTGGCTATTGGTAGACATGGGTAATTTGGGATCTTTAAGCTCTGTCTGCTGCATACTCGAGGGCATTTGGGCTACTTTACTCTTTTTTGGAACCTCTCTGCTTTTGGTAGTATCCTTCAAGGATACATTTTTCCGAACCATGCGCTCTTGGACGACTGTCGGCTTTCCCCTAGTATCTAGTTTAAAAGCTGCTCTATCTCCTTTTTAAAGGTTAATGCCTGCAGCCTGGTTCCATCCCGGTTAAGGTGAAGCCCATCCCTTCGGAAGAGCCCCTCCTTTCCCCAGAATGATCCCCAGTTCCTAACAAATTCAAAACCCTCATCTCTGCACCATTGTCTCATCCATGCATTGAGACTCCGGAACTCTGCCTGCCTGCCTTTTGGGTCCTGCGCATTGAATGGGAAGAATTTCAGAGAATGCTACCCTGGAAGTTCTGGATTTCAACTTCCTACCTAAAAGCCTAAATTTAGCCTCCAGAACCTCCCTACCACATTTTCCTATGTCAATGGTACCGACATGTACCAAGACAGCAGACTCCTCTCCTGCACTATCTAAGACCTTATCTAGGTGGTGCGTGAGGTCTGCTACCTTCGCACCAGGCAGGCATGTTACCAGGCGATCCTCACGTCCACCAGCCACCCAGCTATCTACATGCCTAATGATCGAATCACCAACTATAACGGCTGTACTAACCCTTCCCTCATGGGCACATGGCCCTGGAGAAACTTCCTTGGTGCGAGAGGGTTTTATACCACCTGGAGGACAGGTCCTAGTTACAGGATCACTTCCTGCCACACCAGGGTGATGCTCTCCTGTCACGTGACCTCTCTCCTCCATGGCAACAGGGATGCTGCCAGACTGGAGGTGGGACTTCAGGACTATATCCCTGTAGGTCTCGTCTATGTACCTCTGTCTTTCTTATGTTTTCCAAGTCTGCTACTCTAGCCTCTAGAGAATGGACTCGTTCCCTGAGAGCAAAGAGCTCCTAGCACCTAGTGCACATGTAAGACCTCTCACCAAATGGGAGAAAATCATACATGTGACACTCAATGCAAAAGACTGGAACGCCCCCATCTCACTGCTGGACTGCTGTCTGCATCTTAGTTTTAAGCTTGTGCTTAGATCTTTAAGTTCTTTACTTACTAAGGGTTGCTATGGATATTTATACTAATAAAACTGTACCTAATACGTTTAATATACCTTGTTCACCTGAAGCTTAATTAATCTCAGGTCCTTAGTGTATGACTGATTTGGGTAACAAGCTTCACCTGAGAGAACCTCCTGAGAAAAAGCCTCAAGGAGTAACGTCCCACTATACGGCAGCACATAGGCCCCCAGGGGATCCAGTGAGCTCACATCACAGGCTCAAAAAACTCCCTCCATATATATACTATAGCAAGGAACTATGGTTGAAGCACTTAAATAACATCCTCTCAATCAACTCTATTAAATTATATTTTTATCTTTTAACTATACTAGAAGCTCAATTCCAATCTCTGACTCAATAATCATAGAAACCTGCAAGAAATAAAACAAAAGTAATCAGCTGAGACTCCCAGCCCAGTTAAAATGTAGCACACACATTCACTTATCTGAAGGTGGCAGACACCAGACCCCAAAAACAGCTCCAGGGAAATACAGGCTAAAGGCTCTGTATCAGTAATCCTATAGTCGGTCATAAGAATTCCTCATTGCCCTTTTCCTTATTGCCCGACAAAGATCTTTGTTTCACCTGACGGCTTCCTCAGGAGCAAGTTGGGAACCCGGACAAACAGTCCGTCTAAAAATGGCATCTGATGACAGTGGTTTTAGAGCAATAAACCTACCAATCAGAAGACAGCTGATACCTGATTGGACAGGCTGGTAAACCGCCAGAAAAATTAAATACAAAGAGGGAATACCCAGGAACTGCATAGCCAAAATGCAGCAGAGTCACAAATCAACAAAGAGAACTTTCAATGATCTTTAAACCCCTCCCCCCTCAAAATGAATTTTGGGAATATTTTGACTAGTTGGTTTATTTAGTTGGCTAAACTGGGAGTTAGTTTTAGTGATAATGCATATTCATTAGGAATATCCCGAAAACCTGACTGGTTTGCAGCCCTCCAGGACTGGATTTGGAGACTTCTGTTACGGAGGAGTTAAATGGTTAAAGCAGAGGCTTGGGAGACCAGGGTTCAATTCCCACTAGCACTCCTTGTGGCCTTGGACAAGTCACTAAACACTCCATTGCCTTAGAAAAATCCAAGTTATCAATGTCAATGTCTAATGTACGTTACCAAATTTAAGTTACAATGTAAACTGCTTTGACTGAAATGATAGAGCAGTATAAAAAACCTGTCAAATAAATAAATCTTACTTTTAACCTTTTTATTTCTAAAACTGTTCAGACCTGTTTTTCGCCCTCAGAAGGATTAAAACAATAAAACCCTACCTTGACACTATAACCTTAAAAATAGTTCTTCACTCACTAGTTATCAAGAGAATAGATTACTGCAATTCTCTACTGACAGGCATTTCACATTCTCAACTAAAACTCCAAATCATACAAAATACAGCAGTAAAGCTTATCTATAAAGCCAAATAGTACGATCATGTCGCTCTACTGTTCTGTTAACAACATTGGCTTCCTGCTGCCTTTCGCATAAAGTTCAAACTTAACCTTGATGCATAGAGCTTACTATTCCGACCTTCCTGCATACTTACACTCACACCTCATCTCTTATTGCCCCGCTCATGCTCTTCGCTTGTCAAATACAAACATCCTAGTTGTCCCTACAAAACACATGATACATCTTGAAACTTACCACTCTATGGCCTTCAGTTTTCTAGCTCCTCAGTTGTGGAACTCTATGCCCACTGAATTTTGTAAAGAATCCTCTTCCAAAAAAGTTCAAAATTGGCCAAAAGATCTGGCTTTTTACTCAGGCCTTCAGGGACACTTAGCCATGCTCCTTCTCCTGATTTTTTCCCTTCGAGCTCTTCGTTCCTTCTTCCCCCTTCCTTAAGTTTTCCCATGCTGTGAGAGCTCTTCCTTCTCCTCTGGTTGTCACCTACTATACTATTGTTGTGCAACTGCTTCGACCTCCATAATGTTATCCTTCTTTTTCCTATGCTTGTCCTGTCTCTGTTTTGGTGTTACTGTAACAATAGACATTTTATTGTAAACCACCTTTAAGGTCTTGACAAAGAGCGGTATACTAAATCTTTGTAAATAAACAACATCTTTGTTAGTGATATAGCGGAAGGGCTGTCGGGTAAGGTTTGCCTCTTTGCGGATGATACCAAAATCTGCAATAGAGTAGACACCCAGGAAGGTGTAGATAACATGAGGGGGGGATCTAGCTAAGCTGGAAGAGTGGTCTTGAATTTGGCAGCTGGGATTTAATGTTAAATAAATGCAAGGTCATGCATTTGGGATGCAGCAATCCAAGGGAGCAATATAGTATAGGGGGCGAAGTACTTTTGTCCACTAAAGAAGAGCGGGACCTAGGCGTGGTTGTGTCTGATGATCTTAAAGTAGCTAAACAGGTAGAAAAGGCGACGGCAAAAGCTAGAAGGATGCTTGGGTGCATACGGAGAGGAATGGCTAGCAGAAAAAAGGAGGTGATAGTGCCTCTGTATAAGTCTTTGGTGCGACCTCATTTGGAGTATTGTATGCAATTCTGGAGACCGCACCTTCAAAAGGATATAAACAGGATGGAGTCAGTACAGAGGGTGGCTACTAAAACGGTTAGTGGTCTTCATTATAAAGCATATGAGGACAGACTTAGAGGAAATCGGGATAGAGGTGATATAATTGAGACGTTTAAATACCTCCATGGCATAAATGCACAGGGGGAGAGCCTCTTTCGACTGAAAGCAAGTTCTGCTATGAGGGGACATTGGATGAAAGTGAAAGGGGATAAATTCAGGAGTGATATGGAAATATTTATTTACGGAAAGAGTAATGGATCCATGGAATAGTCTCCCAGTGGAGGTGGTAGAGATGAGGACAGTAACAGACCGGTGAGCCTGACATCAGTACCGGGGAAAATGGTAGAAACCATCATAAAGAACAAAATTACACAACATGTAGATAGTCATAGCCTAATGGGAGACAGCCAACATGGCTTTAGACAAGGAAGATCTTGTCTTACTAATCTGATATGTTTCTTTGAAGGTGTGCATAAACAGGTAGACAAAGGTGAGTCGGTTGATATAGTGTATCTGGACTTCCAGAAAGCTTTTGACAAGGTCCCCCATCAGAGACTTTTGGCAAAGCTAAAAAGTCATGGGATAGGAGGCAGTGTACTATTGTGGATCGGGAACTGGTTAAAAGATAGAAAGCAGAGGGTAGGGCTAAATGGCAGTAACATACAGGAAGCACGGAGCCCGGAGCCCACACATGCACAGATGGCTCAGCCACGTCCTGCCCCCTGTGCAATTTTCCTGTTTCTGTGGGGGGTGGGGGATGGGGGAGACATGGCTGAGCCTTCTGAGCAGGTGTGGGCTCTAGGCTCCGTGCTTCCTATCTTTTACTACAGTGACTTCAGATTCATAATCATACACAGCGCTATGATAATCACCTTGCCCATGATGCTTGAGGCTAAGGTGATACTGGACTTGCAGGGGAGGGAGAAATAGGGAAGGCTGGAGATCACACACTGCGGGACCACAAGGAAAGGGGGTGGAAGGCTATCCCTATGAGGAAAGGCTTAAAAGGTTTGGACTTTTCAACTTGGAAAATAGACGGCCAAGGGGGAGATATGACAGAGGTCTGTAAATTAAGGAATGAAATGGAAGGGGTATACATAGATTGGTTGTTTATGCCATCAAGAAGTAGAAAGACTAGGGAACATGCAATGAAGCTGCAATGTAACCCATTTAAGACTAATAAGAAAAAATATTTTTTCACTCAACGCGTAATTAAACTCTGGAATTCTTTACCAAAGGATGTAGTAAAAGCTGTTAGTATAACTGGGTTTAAAAAAAAGTTTGGACAAGTTCCTGGAGGAAAGGTCCATAAAGAGGACAAAGGAAATCAACTGCTTGCCCCGGGACATGCAATGTGGAAGCTGTGTGCCTTTTTGGGAACCTGCCAGGTATATGTGACCTGGATTGGCCATTTTGGAAACAAGATACTGGGCTTGATGGACCTTGGTCTCATCCAGTATGGCATTTCTTATGTTCTTAGGTAAATTGGGTTGGCATTTACATGTAATTCATAGCAGGTGGTAAGTGGGAACCTTTGAAAGTGCCTTGAGAAATACATTGTACATGGATAAATGCTGGTACCACCCAGACTGCATCCCCAAGCACGTCTCTTAAAAACGTTCATGTGTGGATGTCGCCAGTGCCTCCAGGTGTAAAATGTGGCTTTCTAAAATCATGATCTGCATGGAACATACACATGTACAACAAGAGCAAGGCTTCTCAACTAGCCTCCAAAATGTAAATAAACACACACAGGGGGTCAATTTCCAAACTGGTAGGTGCAAAGTCTGAGGGTACCCTGTGCCTTTGGACCTTGCACTTCATTTTCAAAGAGAAAGGACCTTCGCTTTAAAAAGTGGTTGATGAGGATTCCATGCCTATACCTGCTCCTGATCACGAATAAGGAGCAAAAAAGTGCTTGTGTCATGGTGGCAGCGCTACCAGGGGGAAAAGAACACAACGCGCTGCTGTTGTTACTGTCAGTATTTCCTGGGCAAAGAAGCATGCCTGTTAATACAAACCCCAAAGAGGTTACTAACCCACCACTGCACATCTGAGTGTCTGCAATGTCAGTGAACATGGACATCCCCCTTCTGGAAAACGCCAGCCACAGGGCTGGCCCAAGGGTTTCTGCCACCCCAGGCAGAAACCCCGGCTGCACTGTCCCCTCCCCCCCCCCCGTCACCCTGCTGATCTGCACCACCGCCACCCTCCTGCTGCCACCGATTCTATCCTGGGGGTGGGGAGGGAGACAGGCGGCAACGACAGTATTTTAAAAGTGGCAGCTTTGTGCTCACTTTGTTGCCCGCGGCAGGCCATGTGCTTCAGCACACATGGCCTGCTGCTTCTGATGCCCTCCAGAAGCGGCAGGTCATGTGTGCCGAAGCATATAGCCTGACGCAGGCAACAAAGCAGCGGCACAAAGTGGCCCACCCAGGAGTTAGCATTTATATACCTACTTTATAAAATGTTTCCATGTCTTTATAAAATAAGCTGGGGCATTTGTGCTTCTTAAATAGTAGGTATGTCTGTGTGGACTTTTCATGGGGTAATTTTCAAATGGAAAGTCTTTGCATAGTTTCCCCGTAGAAAACTGTTGTAAGACATGCACGTTCCTGCTGCAGAATTTGGATGGCCTGTTCTAAATTACCCTCAATTATGTGCAAACAGGTCCAGAGTCTATGAGGTAGGCACTGGGAACTAATGTGTATTCTTCCACACACAAGCAGTGGAATGGGGCGGGCCACTCAATGTTTTGCCCCACATCACATCAACAAGTAGGGAGCTTAAGGGGGGGAGCTCCAACCAAAATGTTGTTCTTCTGCCTCTGCTTATGCACAGACATGAATGCATATAAACCAGGAACACTTACATTCCTTTCTTTAAGCTGCTTCCCAGCGTAATCTGGCTTCTGGCCAGAGAACGTGACTAACTCCATCTGCCTGTCAATGTGGAATAAAAGCAAATGGAGTTGCAGGGTGAGAGAGAAGGAATGTATATAAAGATGAAGAACAGAGGACTTGGGGACAAGAAGAATAAGTGAGTGAAAATCAGAATTGGTTTCTTCATCTTTAATTTAAAATTCAAGGCTACCATGTGGCAGCAGACGAGAATGTCATGATGCCAAAACACAGAGACAGAAAAACAGGGAAGAAAGTGTGGTCAGCAGATGAATTCTGGGAATGGCAGGCAAAACTCCAGAGCCACTTTTCCTCATGTGCCTCACTGCCTCTTCCCAAGTATACTGTATTTTTCCTTTAATTTATTTATTTATTTATTTATTTATTTAACAATCATTTATATCCCGCATCTTCCAGAGTTCAGGTGCGGTTTACAATTGAACAACAGTCAATGTGACTTTTAACAGGAGGCAGTGCAAATGGGAGCAGGAAACCAATAGCAAACAGCCAGGAGTCTCATTTTGGGCACTGAACAAACATATTTCCACCTGCTGTTTAAGCACAAATTTCCTGGCTCACTGGAGAAAGGTTTAGCTAATGATTCCCTGCTTGGGCAGGAGCTGTCTACATGGAGCAGATCTTGGGCTGCTGCAGTCCTATTTGTTGGGGAGAGGCAAGCAGCCAGAGAGGAGCAGAGAGTATGCTCTGGTAATATTATTTGTAATGGGATGAATGCAGTTCCACAGCCTCAGAGAGAGCATTGTGGTAGGAAGACAGCACCGGTGGCTGAAGATGAACGCTTCTCACCGCTGTGGAGATGGCAAAGGTTGGCATGCTGCACACAGCTGAGCTCTGCCCAAGGTTCCTGGCTCCAAATGCCCAGCTCTTTGCCTTTGCATTTGGTACTGCAGCAGCTCCATGGTTTGTTCCCCCAGAAAAGCAGAGAGTGGACCGCCCCATCCATCAGCCCCTTCAATGGCAGCAGAGTCCTAATCCTATTGCCATGGCAACCAGGCCTAACAGCTGCTGCTTGCTCAGGATGGCTTTGCTGCCGGTGATACTGGTTTGAATAATTAGAACTGGTGGAGGCAAAAAACAGTAAGAGAATTCAAGAAAGCCTGGGTTAAGCACAGAACCATGATAGAAAACCCAGAGCCCAAATAAAGGGCCTATAACACTGCAGCAGAAAGAAAACTAGACAGATTAGAGGTATCTCCCAAGATTGATTTGCCATCGTGTTCTGTTGAAAGGGGCTGCAGCTTCTCCGTGAAGAGGAACGGCTGAGGCTGGCAAGGTTGGGGGGAAGGTATGAGGAGGGATTATAGAAAAAGTGTGAGAAGTGAGGGATGGGGGAAGTGTAAAAAGTGAGGACAAAAAGAGAAAGGTGTGAGATGCAGGGAAGAGAATGGGAATGATCAAGAGGGGGCTATGGATGATGGATGAATAAAGAGACTGGGGTGAAAACGAGAGGAGAAGAGAAGTGAAAGATCAGGAAGGGGACTGTAATGTGAGGAATCAAGAGAGTGGAGCAGAGCTGAGGGATCATGAGATTGGGTTAAGTGGTGAAGGAGAAAAACAAAGAATGGCAAGGTGGGGTACAGGAGGAGGGATGAACTGGAGAGAAACCTTTAAAATCTGATGTTGTATATTTTGTCCAGACTTCTGGGTATGAGTAACAGGGAATGGATCTCCCCATTAGGCTCTACCAGGTATTCCCAAGTAACAACACTGTCTGAGATAGTATAGTGGGCTCAAGGGACCATTGGTCTTACCCAGCATGTTTCAGAGGCAACTCAGTGTAAGAAAATTCTCCATGCTTTGCTGAGATGCATTCCCTAATGTGTTTTTTGCATGTTTGAACAAACAAAAAGTGTATACATTTTATTTTCATGAGACTGCATGTAATATTTTAGATGTTTTTGTCATCACACCCTTTGTAACATGCACCGAGTATGTGTCTGCTCATAAAAAGGCGTGAGTAAACTGACACTGCAAATACATGAGAAGAAATGAAACTATATCCCTTTGGACGCCACATACATTAGGAGCTATGAAGAAAGAAAGAGAGCCCCTCCCAATACTCATAGACCACAGAATCACCCCAAATTCTTTGAGCATAAGGAGTACTGATAATTGAGCCCTGTGCAATGGATTAGCAAGATAGCTTGAATTAAAGCAAAGTATCACAGCCTTCCACTTTCAGAGTGACTTTTTATGGTCAGAATGAAACACTTTCTGATGCTCGGGATATATTAGAGGTACAAATGATTGGAGATGATGACTTCCTCCCCCCCCCCACCCGCCCCACTATGCTATACACCAGGGGTCCCCAAACACTTGCATATGAAGGGCCATATAGGGCATTTCAAATCATAGAGGGCCAGCAGAGGGTAGAGCCCCTCATGGAGAAGAGTTTGCTGAGAAGGGGTGGGGGAGGGGAACCATTTCTGGCCTTTTCAGTTATTTCAAATGCTGGTGAAGGAGGGAGGCAGAAGGCATAATTACAAGGGCTGAAAAAGATCACTCTTCCTCTTCAGGTGCTCTCCTTTCCCACCGTCTGGCCCCTGGGGACTGGGGGGAGGGTGGATGGTCTGTGTAAGTGCTGGACACTCTTCCATTCAGCTCTGTTTTCCACCCCCTCCCTTCTCCTCATTCCATTCTTACCCTTTATCCTTCTCTTTCCTCCCTTCTGTCTCCACTCACTTATTTCTCCTCCTTCTCTTCCCTGTCTCTCGTCCACCCCTGCCTTAGTCCTGCGCTCTCAGAGCAGGCTGCACCACACCTTCAGCACTGAGAACCAAGAGCACCGTCACACACACACATCGTGGCCCTGAAGCACCAGTAGTCAAAAACATCCAAAGGTTATTCTTAGTGCTGCAGCCCTGGAACAGGGAGAAAACCTCACTCCTCCACCCCGCATCATCTGCTGCAAGCTAGAGCTGAGTTGTGATCATAGGGATCAAAGAAAGATGGATGGATTCACTTTAGGCAGGTTTAGCAGTACCAGGCTCTGGAGGCGATGACTATTCCCAACTCTGTCGCACTCTCACCTTATTCCTGAGGCTGTTGCCACTTTCATGTCAGAGGTAAAGAGGAGGAGGAGGATTTGAACAGTGGGAAAGTTTCACAGAGAGCGAAGGGTCACAGACTGAGATTGGGTCGCGCAGTCTGCCGGCTGAAATACTTGAGCAGGGAAGGAAGAGAAAGAAGCGAGGCTGAGCGCATGGTCAAAACACAAGCCTGGGAGGAGGGGCGAAACCTGGTCTGATATGGGAATAGCAAAAGGATAGAGAATCAGAAGATCTTGCTCCAGGGCAACATCAGGCCCAGGGTCCTTAGTATGAGGACCTTTGCTCTACACACTCTCATCAGCCTTGTGCTCATGTGTAGATTCTTTGTCTGCACTCCAGACCTGGGCAGCTGCTAGCAGAAGACTGCAAACTAGCACTAGGATGAACTGCTACTTGCAGGAAGTGAGGTTCCCCTGCAAAGGACTAATACAGACAGTGTGCGGTTATGGCAGTACAGTGAAAACCTGTCCCATCTTCTTATAAATACCATTAGTCAAAGGGGAGGAAACGGGAGGCTAGGAAACAGCGTCTATCACTTCCTCTTATACACACAATCAGATTTCCTTACTAAGCATGATGGATGACAACTTTCCATAGCTGTGTCTTTCTTTTCATTCCTGGATAGGAGAGCTCCATCAGAACAGTTAAGAGGGCCAATATGCTTGCAAACATCTGAAGCGCGGCATATCACTTCGGGCGATGGAGAGACTCCAAAAAATGAAGCAGCCTCTGGATCAGACCCAAAATCACTGCTAAGTTTTTTCAGTTAAATAAGGTCCCAGTGAGGCCTCACTGGATGTATTGTTTTCAGTTTTGAAGACGGTACCTCACAAGAGATATTAAAAAACTTGAAATGGTTCAGAGGAAGGTGACCAAAATGATTTGGAGTCTGCACCAGAAGACGTACGAGAAGAGGCTTGAAGACCCAAACAAGAATACCTTGTAGGACAGGAGGGTTAGAGGAGATGTGATACAGATGTTTAAATACTTAAAGGATATTAATGAACAAACAAACTTTTTACAAAGACAGGGAAGCTGTAGAACTAGAGGACATGAAATGAAGCAGCAAGGGGTAAACTTAAAGGCAATGTCAGGAAATACTTTTTCACAGAAAGGGTGGAGGATGCCTGGAATGCCCTCCCAAAGGAGCAGGTGGGGGCAAAAACAGTGACGGAATTAAAAAAGATATGGGACAGACACAGAGAATCCCTTTATTGCAACAAATAGAGGGGGGGGGGGTAACTTACAGGAATCAGCGGGTACAACTCTAAACAAAGGCATAGAGGGGGGTGTGGCAGGTACCACTGTAGCCTCTTTACTGGGCCAACTGGATGGACTATGTTGATCTTTATCTGCTGTCATTTACTATGTTCCTATGTTTCTGAAACAAGGAAAGCAAAAAGAACCATCCTTTCCCCTCTTCCCCACACTACCACCAGTAAAGCAGGATGATGTTGAAAAGGAAGAGGACACGCTGTAGTTTGGGAATACAGCCTGCTGCTACTCTCAGGATGATCTCACATTGAAAACTAGCTGTAACTTTCAGGGCAGATCTGCTGCCGACATCATCAGGCTTTCTGGACGTACAGGTGGGCCGGATGGTATACATCCAAGGGTGTTGAAAGAAATGAAATATGAGATTGCAGACCTGCTATTAGTAAGCTGTGAACTTTCATTAAAATCATCTGTAATATCTGAAGATTGGAGGATGGCCAATGTAACGCCAATTTTTAAAAAGGTTCCAGGGGTGATCCGGGAAACTACAGACCAGTGAGCCTGATGTCAGTACCGGGAAAAATGGTAGAAACCATCATAAAGAACAAAATTACTCAGCATGTAGATAGTCATGGCCTAATGGGAGACAGCCAACATGGCTTTAGACAAGGAAGATCTTGTCTTACTAATATGTTGTTTTTTTGAAGGTGTGAATAAACAGGTGGACAAAGGTGAGTCGGTTGATATAGTGTATCTGGACTTTCAGAAAGCCTTTGACAAGGTTCCTCATCAGAGACTTTTGACAAAACTAAAGAGTCATGGGATAGGAGGCAGTGTACTATTGTGGATCAGGAACTGGTTAAAAGATAGAAAGCAGAGGGTAGGGCTAAATGGCCAATTTTCCCAATGGAGAAAGGTGAATAGTGGTGTACCCCAGGGATCTGTACTGGGTCCACTGCTTTTTGACATATTCATAAATGACCTAGAAAAGGGAATAACAAGTGAGGTTATCAAATTTGCAGATGACACAAAACTATTTAAAGTTGTTAAAACCCAAGAGGATTGTGGAAAATTGCAAAAGGATCTTGATAAATTGGAAGACTGGGCATCCAAATGGCAGATGAAATTTAATGTGGACAAGTGCAAAGTTATGCACCTAGGGAAGAACCCCCCAAACTATGGTTTCACGATGCAAGGTTCCACATTAGGAACCACCACCCAGGAAAAAGATTTAGGCATCGTTGTGGATAACATGTTAAAACCCTTGGCCCAGTGTGCAGCGGCGGCCAAGAGAGCAAATAGAATGCTAGGTATCATAAGGAAAGGAATGGAAAATAAAACAAAAGATATTATAATGCCTCTATATCGTTCCATGGTGAGACCGCACCTTGAATATTGTGTGCAATTCTGGTCGCCATATCTTAAAAAGGATATAGCATTATTAGAAAAGGTTCAGAGAAGAGCCACCAAAATGGTAAAGGGGATGGAAGGATACTCCTATGAAGAAAGGCTAAAAAGGTTAGGGCTCTTTAGCCTGGAAGAGAGACAGCTGAGGGGAGATATGATAGAAGTCTATAAATTAATGAACGGAGTGGAACGGGTAAACGTAGATCGATTGTTAACGTTATCAGAATATAGAAAGACTAGGGGACATGCAATGAAGCTACAGGGTAAACTATTTAAGACTAATAAAAGAAAATATTTTTTCACTCAACATGTAATCAAACTCTGGAATTTGTTATCGGAGGATGTAGTAAAGGCTGTTAGTGTAGCTGGGTTTAAAAAAGGTTTGGACAGGTTCCTGGAGGAAAGGTCCATAAACCATTATTAAGAAGGGACCCAGGATATCAATGCTTGACCCAGTACAAGCATTGTGGAACCTGTGTCTTTTGGGGAAACCGCTAGGTACGTATGACCTAGATTGGCCACTGTTGGAAACAGGATACTGGGCTTGATGGACCTTGGTCTGACCCAGTATGGCATATCTTATGTTCTTATGGATGTTGTTGGAACATTTAACCAGTTCTTAGCATATGGAGTCTTCGTGCTACAATCTGATTGGTTCCTTAAAGGCTGTAAAGTTGTTTCTTCTAAACTTCAGTGAATGTGTCTTTTGGTTCTTGTAGAAACGCCAAACCTCTGAAGCAGAGTTATGAAACCTGCGGGCAGTTTGGGAGAGAGTTGGCGTTTTCTTCTGTATGCTGAAGGCATACTGTGGCAGCAGATTGACGGCTTTAAGCTGGGTCTAAAAGAACATTCTGCCAGTTAAGTAGCATTGCAAATGATTGAATTATGTTCAGTATTGCAAATTGATGAATGGCATTGAATGAAGTTGTTGTATATCTTTGAATATTGTGTGGCGTGATTTAAAGCACAACAGGTCCAGGAGATCTCCTGCTGTTGACACACTACTTATACCAAAAGTTTCCTTAAGAGCTAATCAATCATCCATCAATAGGGCTTTTTCGAATTATGCTCCTAGATGTTGGAACAAACTCCCTCCCAATATCAGAGCAATTAAAGACATCAAACAATTCAAAAAAGCCCTTAAACACCACCTTTTCATCGCACACTTCAAACACCTAAACACCCCTTCCCCTCCCCCATCCTTTTAACCTCATACCTACCCTAACTAACTGTATAGATTTTATATATCTCCAACATGTATTCTCTAGAAATATAAATGATTTCCCCGTTTACGTCCATGTTAATTTTCCTGTTACTTGTAATAGGTCTGTTATATCTGACCAATTGTTGTATTGTTTCAATGTAAACCGCACTGATGACAAATAGCGCGGTATATAAGAAAATCAAATAAATAAATAAATAAAAACGAGAAATATAATACTGTAGTAACACCATAGCAAAGGACAGACCTGGAATGAGCCCTCTTGGAAATAGTTCATTATGTTTTTAATATAAAAGAAATAAGAAGCAAAGAAAAGAGTGCATAATAATAAACAGGACAGTAAATGAGTGTGTCGAACTGATGACTGAAAAGGGGACAATGGGTGAAACATTGCTATAAAAGAAATTCTTAGCAGTTCCCCCTAGCTCCATTCTGATGCTTCTTTCACTCGCATACTAATTTTTTAGGTAACCAATTAAGAGCATATATGGGTGGATACTCCTGATTAGCTTATGGGGAGGTCTTTTTGGTATTATATTTTACAAAGTGAGGCATGTGCTTGCCTCACTTTATAAAATTGGGTGGCTACATGAAAGCGGAGACGTGCATCGACTATACGGGAGAGTTACAGAATTACCCCTCATAAAGTACACGCACATGTTTACACCTACCTCAGAGCAGGTGTAGATTTGTGTGAGGGAATTAGTGGACTACTGGGGATTTTTCCAGGAACCTATCTTATAAAGGTGCTAAGGTATCTATGGTGCTTTTATAAAATACCTCACCGAATGATTGCAAAACTGGAGGCAATACGTGGTCCAAGCCAGCAGTGGCTGATATCCGTTGCCGTAATCGGTGAGATGTTTCACATTAGACTGTGTATGAAGGACCGTCCCTGAAGCTGAACTGGTTTTGGAACATGGTATTGTGTTGGACTGAGCTGCACAGCATGCAAGAGAGAGGGTGCTGGAGGAAAATTACTTTTATGGAAGTGGTCATGTTGATTTCAGTAAAGAGCTAAGTACATCTACAGTACTATAATATATAGATTAATGAGTAGGATACGGTAGCGCTGAAGCTTTATGGGCATTGAAAAAAAAATCATGGATTTAGGATTATGAATGAGAGGAGTGCGAAGGGCCCAGTATTCAGCCTGTGGCGGTCAGAGTGTGCAAAACACTTAGCTGCCAAGGACAAAGTGAAACTGGATGTCAGGCACCGGATGCTGGATATCCTGTGGTGGTTATGGTTTATTTAGGCTTAACATACCACCTTTTGCACCGGCAGCAGGGTGATTTACAATAAAATCAAATGGCTTTAGAAATTAGAAAGGAACTAAATATCAAAAAGGAAAAAGGATAGAAAAGAAAGAGAACAACAGGCTTAGAGAGTTGGCGGACAGACTGCAAGGCACAGTCTTGAAAGTCACTGGGTGTCTGTTGCAAGCTCTGTCACACTGTATGAACCATCTTGGAAGGCCTTGTTAAACAGGTGTGTGTTTAATGCACATTTGAAGGACTTGTAGGAGGATTCAGTACGCAGGGCAATGGGAAGGGCATTCCAGAGAAGAGGGGCTATGAAGACGTTTTCTGTGCATCTGGTGGTTTCCAGCCTGGCAGGGGAGCTTCTAGTCTGTCATGAACTGAGCACTGGAAGGAAATCGGGGAGCATAGATAGGTGGGGGTAGTTGTATAGAGTGCCTTGTGAATCAGGGTAAGGATTTTGAAACCGATATGGTGATGGTTGGGGAGCCAGTGTTGTTGAAATAGAAGCGGAGTAACGTGGTCAAATTCACCAGTGCGACAGAGAATACAGACTGTTTTATCCTTTAGTAAACATGCCTCATAGAGAACACAAAAATGTTTACACTTCTGCAGCAAGGGTAAGCTTCTGCAAGACTGTCTGTGTGCTACAGAGACTGGATCTGGGTGCTTATTTGTTTTTCCCTTTTTGGACATTCCACATGGGCACCTTGTTATAAAATCAAGCTTATAAAGTCTAAATTAGCTTCTGGTTACAAAATAAGGAAGGTGGGGTGTTGCTGGCCTCTGAGAGAACAATTAGGAAAGTTTGACTGGGTCACATTCCCATGATAACATCGGTAATTCTAAATCCTAGAATTCAGCAGACTTTTCCTATCTCCCCACTGTTTTCTATCCATATGGGGAGGCAGAGGCCGAAAACGCCAACCTCTGGTCCTGCCCACAAGCTCTTGTATTGCTGATGCTATGATGAGCAAAATACTAGTCAAGCCATGGCCCAGTAGTTCAACCCATTTTACAGTCTAAGTGGGGAGGGGGGAGAGAAGCTGTAATTCCAGGCTGCCTAGTTACAGACATAGAGATTTTAGGACCTTGAGCAACTCATCAGCTCAGCTCAGCTCTGCTGCAGAGCCTCTCTCTTTTTCTTATGTTTGCTTTAAAGCTGTTTTCTGGAACAGCCTAGTGGCCCAGTTGCAGTTTCTGTTCAGTACCACGCAGAAGGCCTTGAATTATTCCCCAAGCCAGGTCCGTGGAGGCCTCAGAAATTGTTCAAACATGCTATTCAGTGGCCAGTTTTAGAGTCCATGTTAGCTGGGTTTTGGAGGGAATTGTATTTTTTGGCACCTGGTCAAGGATTGGCAAACCAGTATCTGCACTGAGGTGGGAAGGGATATTAAAGGAGGAGAAAAAACCCAGCAGGTTGAAGAAAGCCCAATGGAAACCAGCTGAAGCCCAAGAGAGCTTGAAAGCCTCGAGTGTTCCAACACTCCATGGCTGCATTGCACAGATTACTGGGAGAGCTTTATAAAATATATTTGTGTTCTCTTCTGGCAGGCGTCCCCAGTCCCATCTGACCTTACCTGAACTACCACAGCCCTACCTTGTGCAGTCTGTTATGGAGGGAAAGGTGGTCTATAAATCAATGAATTAAACTGGCCAGTTGTTTGAAATCTAGTATGATAAGACATGATTCTGTAATGGGGTAAGCCTGCTGCCTCTCTGCTACCTTTGCTCTGTTTACAGGTGGCTGAAATTTTTTAAATGTCACCAATGAAGAACCCATTTTCCCATATTGGTATAAAGAGACACAAAGTTCACAGGTCACAAATCATTCTGTGACTGGAACAGGATAAGGACACAGCCTGTTCTTTGTCAGCTAGGTTAGTATTGCAGTGGTGTGTGCTCTGATATTTTGGTAGCATGTTACCTTGCTTCTGGAAAATGATTAGTAGCTGGTTTTCATTGGTTACAAATTTTATGAACTATAATCATTTCTTTGCTTTAATTGCCAGATGGCTTTCGTTAATTACTAATGGAGATGATTATGCTGGTGACACTGCATCTATGTTCTGAACTATACAATTATTTTATTAACACGATAAAAGCCCCATGCTAATGACATTCCTATTTCTGCTTATTCACAATCTAATCCAGCTTCAGAATTGTTTTTACAGTTTCTTTAGATTTCAACAGATGCTTTACAAAAAAAACCTCTGTGGAGCTCCTTAGGGGATGGGCTCCCAGGGGCCCTCAGAGCAGCAGAAGCCCCCAACTGCAGCTCAGGGGCACCTCAGGGTTTTCTCCTGCCAATGACTGCAGCAGAAAGCATCTTCCTGCTGCTCTGCTAGCTAGGTATCAGCAGTAGCACGGGCAGAGCATTGACGTCAGGCGGCCACAGACAGGAACTAGACGACATAGGCAATAAGTTGCCATGAAACTCATCTACAGTGCCAAAACTAGGGCCATATTATGCACCAGCTTCCCTTTCCATGCCAAATCCTTTTGAGATTTTGATTTTGGCTCATCGAGCCTTTCATTTTGAATTGCCAGAGTTTCTTGCCAACTCGCCAATTGCTTAGGTCTGCTCCTAGTTATCCCAATTTACACACAAGTAAGACACAAAACACTAAGGCATTCAAGTCTTTATAGTTATTGCTCCATATTTATGGAATGATCTACTATTGGATATTAGACTGGAAACATCCTACAAAGTTTTTCAAGTCAGCTCAGAAAATTTCTTCTTTTAATAAATCACTCCGCTACTGATGTAATATCAGACTGGTGACTGATGGACTGATGGACCTTGGATCTCCTCCTTATCTTATATCCTAGCCTCCCTGACCTTCCTTATGTTTCCTACTCTACCCTAGTTTGATGTCCCTTATCAATCTGGTTTCTTTCTTTGTACTTCCTGTATTTCCTATTACGGTATGCTATATATTTATTATTATTATTAATATTATTTTTACAATTTTAGTTTTTATTCAAGGTTTTGTTATATTATACAAAGCACAGAACTCCAGAACATTCATACCACAAGCCCATAATTTATTTTATTCTAATATTGGCTGTTTTATTGTAGTATTGATTGTGTGGTCTTCACTTGTATTTTATACTTTGTGAACCACTTAGGTAATATTGTACAGGTGGAATATCAAATAAAATGAAACCTTGGGCTAGTGATTGTATCTGTACATTTACAAGGAGTGCAGGCAACGTCGGCGTGATAATTGAGAGGAGAGGGGGCTAAAGAAGTTTCATTTTGCCCACATTTTTTTGTCAATATTGAGAGTACAGCATTTGTATAATCTCATGGTTGCCTAGCAACAGTCTTGTAGTGAATGAATAAATTACTGTATAAAAGTAACATAAATAAACAATGAGCGGTTTCAGAATCAGGTCTCTGCATGGAAAGGGCCATCAGCCTACGAGATTTAGTGTGCCACTAAAGCCGCCATTGTACCCACTGCACAAGATACTGTATATGATGAGAAAGTATCCAGCTGGGGCTGGCCTGGTGGGTAAATTCCTCAAATTGCCGTGCAGCAAGACCCTGGTTTGCTTCATAGATTAGGGCTTTTGCTCCTTGAGCTGAGCTAGTGACCTTCATGGTGGGCAAAAAAACGCTCCCTCCCTGCCTTGCCTTTCCTTGAAATTTTAAGAAGCAAAGCACAACAAACATTTCTCACTTTAGAAGTTGCCCTGCTGCTTCCCGCCAGGTTTTTCCCATGAAAGTACTTCAGCCCTGCCTCCTGGATGTTGGAGAAGCACACAAGCCTCACATCTTGATGCCAGGCTGAAGTCTCCCGATAACCATGGCAAAATCATGTAGTTGTTATTGCGAGACCTCGGCCGGCCAGTAGGAGGTGAGGTCATGTGGTTCCCTGGCCGTTGGGAAACCTGTAGCACCTGCAGATTTCCAAGAACCTGCTGCTCTCAAGGACAGTTTGCAAAGTGGAGCGAGAAGGGGGGGATACTTTGAAGCACCAGGAGAGAATGAGAAACCGCTGCATCTTTGAATACGTTTGGAAGGATGTCTTGGCCGAGGCAGGGTTGTTGGCCATCTCACGTGCTTCATACCTGCCTAATAAAGACTGAAAAACACTCCACACATGGTATTTCCATATGTGCAGTGTGTGTGTGTGCTGAAGTAGTTTCAAAGGTATATTCTGCGGAGAGTTTCTTTTTTGGAAAATCAGCTTTCACTTGTAAACTGCACCAAGGAACTGAAACTAATTTTGCCTTGATAAATGTTAAAGAATTCTCTGTGACTTTTCTCTATCAAACTCTCCTCATCCTGGACACATGGACTAACTAAAGTGCATTGCGATTTGCACCTAACACACCAATAGCATGCAAAACCTGGCACATTAGGTGCAACACCATCGCATTAACTCTTGGGGCCATGGAAAGCATGTTCCCATCCGTTAGCGCAGCACTGCTCCTAACGCATGCCATATTAGTGTGGGCACACATACCTCCATCTATTGAGGTGGCAGTAATTGCTCCCATGCTAATTGATCACCATCCAGTTAACATAGGCACCTGCCCATTTGCTCCCCTAATACGCCATGGACAATTAGTGCAGACATTTGGCCGTGCTGTCAGGGCCCTGCGCTAGCTGTCAATATGTGTCCCAGCGCACTTTCAGCACATGCCAGAATATGTACTCATAGCTAGCACCCCTTAGTAAAAGAACTCCATGGTGTCCCCACTTGCTTGCTCACTGACTGAAGTTCTAAATATTTGGGGAAACAATAAAACCTGATGGGCTGCCAGGAAAGTTTCTCTCTCAAATTGTTTTTTTTTTTTAGTTTAAATTCTTCTCTTGACAATTTATAATTAGGCCACAGGAGGAGGGAAAAGATTGATATTATTGGGCCAAAAATAGCCCAGTATTGATCTAGTGTTTTTGCTCTGTTTTCTTTAGAGATGAGAGATTAGAGAGATGAGTAATGGTGAAGGCAGGCCATGGGTTTTATTCCCGCTGGGGTTCCTGGGCTGCCTTGCTTTCTTTGGCTATGCTCTATTTGAAGGGTCTCTTCTCCCTCTTTCTGCCTTCCATGAATATTTCTTTTGAAAGCTATTTCACTCCATGCTAGGCAGAGAATAACAATCTAAAATGTGTTGCCCATTCCAATCCATCAGATTTTTAACCTCCCAAAAACAGACTTAGGTTAAGGGCAGAGGAGAGTAACCCTTCCAGGTCATATCCCTGAAGGTCATGTGCAGTAAAGTGGATGCTTATAAGCAGCCCTGACTCTGCCTACAACACTGGCATCACAATTAATCCAGCGTTCATAGCAGATTCTCACTCTGCTCCTTGCGCTTTCTGTCTGACCACCGACACTTGGCTTTTTACATGTTGTTTCTCGGTCCCACTTAGTACTGCCCTCCTTCCTAACCACTGTCTCCATCCTCCCAAACTCTGCTTCTCCTCTCCTCTTCCATCAAGCCTGCCGCTCCCATGTCACTCTAGTTTGGTTTCGCTGCACTGGTTCCCAGTTTATTTCCATGCAGTCTTCAAGTTTAAGGCTTTGAGCTTCAAATGAATGCAGAAAGCCAACTTAGAATACCCTCAAGGACAAAAATTTGCATTGAAATTGCATATATAATTTGCACATGCAAATCTATTTATTTATTTAGATATGCCATTACAGGTTATTAATCAAGCCCAGGCCCTCTGTGTAAGCCACTGGGCCAGACTAAATTAGATCAGCTGAGCTTCTTTTTTGTGTAGAATTTCCCCAAAGTAAAGATTCCTGCCTAATACAGTAGTTTGAAAAGAGGGTGCGGAATTTGTTTTAATGATGCACGTATTTATTGATGACACAGATAGGAGGAGTCTTTTTATCTTCTGCCCCATCACCCAGAGTCTCAGGCCCCCTCGTTTCTCACCTCAGTGCTAGACCTATGGCTCTTGTTAGCTGAAGACACCTCTTGAACAGGCTTCTCTCCCCACAAGCCGCCTGACCCATTTCCTTGCTTATTCTTATCATTTTCATTGTACTACTGCATGTATGCAGCTTTCTACAATGGGGATAATTATTCAGGCTTCATAATTCTCTGTTCCGTAGAGCTTACAATAAAAGTGGATACCTGGAGCAATGGGAGATAAAGTGACGTCCCAGCTCGCAGTGACGGAAGCAGAATTTGAATCCTGACTTCTCTGATTCTAGGAGGCCACTTCTTCCCCACCTTATCTCTGTCAATCATGCTTAGTGCCTGCTGTTCCAGGACTGAGATCTTCGTATTTACCTCTATCACTACACCTCGCTCCTGCACTGCAGCACTCCCTATTATTCCAGGACACAAAGCTCTGCCATTGCATCTCATTCCCGCTGGGAAGCTTTCCTCTCACCAGGGTTGTCCCTACAAAGCACACAGAGGGGCATGTAAAGATTAACATGCACTAACGAAAGTTAAAGTGCGTTAAGTGCTGCCCATTCATTTCTATGGCCCTGGCAGCCTTTAAGGCTCTTTAAATTTCATTTATGCTCTCCTGGGACAGAGAAATGCCTACTGTACCTGACTGTAACTCACCTTGAATTACTACTGGAAAAGTGTGCGCTAAATACTGCTACTACTAATAATAATAATTAATGCATATTAACTTTTAGTAAACCTGCCCCAGAATGTGCACTCAAGAAGAAAATTCTGGGTCAGGTTTTCCATGTGGTACCATTCCCTGAACTCTCTTAAGGCATGCCTTCTGTTAAATATGTATTTTGTAAGCCATCTCAGCTCATCACTTTTATTAACACCAGAAGACTAGCAGGTGCCCCTGTGGTGGTCTCTTGCATGCCATTGATAAGCTAAATGAGCAGAATTGCTTTCACTCTTTCTAGAGTTTAATTTTCCTTTGTAGATTATACTTGTATTTCCCCATATACAGTGGACTGGAGTAATAAGGGCAATTGTTTTTTTTTTTCCTTTGACTATTTTTTTGCCTTAAAGACTGTTGTTTTGTTCCATATTTATTTATGTACAAGTGTTTTCTTTTGCATTGTTTTTTTTTTTTTAAATCATTCACATTTAAAATTTTAAAAATCAGTCCTTTCTAAGATAATGATTAATCTCTCAAACTGCTAGGTGGAAGGGGTAAGAGGAGACTAAATATGTACCTACCAAAAGTTAGCTAGGTCAATATCTGGGGAAATATTCAAAAATGTCTAATGTAGATGTTTCAAAATTATTCCTATATTCAGCAGTGCTATGCATCTAGCTAGTGCTGCTGAATATACTAGTATAAATAATATGTATAAGCGTATATATACAGTACATATGTGCAGACGTTCCCAATATCAAGGCTTCTACATATAAGCCATTGGGGTCATTCCAAGCTGTGAATAGCAGGGAAGGATGTCCTGTTGGGACGTTCATCCCCGCTATTTGGCCCCCTCTGCCGACCCCCAACTAACCTCCCTGTATGAACAGGGCATTTGTATGGGGAAGCTAGATGGGGGCAGGAAAGGGGAGGTGCAGAGGCAGAGACAGGGCGGGCTGTGGACGGTCTATGGCCCTGGACATATAGGGCCGATTCAGCTGTTAGTCCTATACGTCCGGGGCAGGCAGACAGAATGGGGAACTTATTCCACCTCTGAGGTGGAATAAGTTCCCCTAGATGGGGGGAGACGACAGGCCTGGGGTGCATCAAAGGGTGGATGGGGTGCAGGAGATTCCCCACAGCCTGACCCTGGCCTTGAGAGGGCGGATCGGGGGTCGAGCTGCAGGGAATGCATTTAGGAGCCTTGACTGGGTTAACCGGGTAGAGGCCTGTACATGCAGGCCGACCAAGATCGGGTCCCAGGCCTGCATGTACAGGCCTAGTTATGATTCTGATTCCGTGGGGCTAGATGTGTCCCACGGGATCAGAATCACATCTGCCCCTGTGCGTCCAATTCCATTCGGGTGCACAGGGGCATGGATGTCCTATATGGAATGGGGCCCCGTATGTATGACCTCAAATATCGAGCTATAAGGCACATTTTAGAAAAAACATAGAAATCTGAATTGAGACAATGAGGTCACGGCGTTTACAATTTTGGCTGCTTTTTAGAAGGGGGTCTGAAAAAATATGGAGCCATTTCTAAAATGCCAAAAAGGATTGCATATGGATATGCATTCACATACAGGTGCCATTTTAGAAACCAACATGTGAATAAAAACAGCAGAGAAACATGTCTACATACATGTGAAAGTGCCAGCATCTACATGTGTAGACAAGGACAGCGCTACCATTAAGCACAGTAAACGGTCACTTAGAGCATTGGCCCTCTGGGAGCACCAATTGTTGCTGCTGTCGCCCCCTCTCCAGAACTGACAGCTGTGGCAATAGTCACAAAGAGCCTCGCGGAGCTTACCTTCAAGCTCCATCGCTGCGGGGCTGTGTGCCTCAGACTCTCGATGCTGACTTCCTGTTTGTACAGGAAGTCAG
This sequence comes from Ichthyophis bannanicus, assembly GCA_033557465.1. NCBI lineage: Eukaryota > Metazoa > Chordata > Amphibia > Gymnophiona > Ichthyophiidae > Ichthyophis > Ichthyophis bannanicus. The sequence goes on from CM066042.1 coordinate 148,590,027, forward strand.
CATCGGATGTCGCAGCAGAAGCAGACATCTCCATGGTACCAAAACCTGAAGGTAAGCTCCGTTGGGGTTGTTTGCGGCTATCGCCACCACTGTTGATCCTGAAGAGGGGCAGCAGCGGTGGCAGTTGGCTCCATGGCAGGCACAAGGGATGAGGTTTGCCTAGGGCACCTCATGTCCTTATGCCAGCCCTACATATATGGCAGTACTTTGCAATTTGAGGAGGGGCCACATACTTATGGGTGTGTGCAATCAATTTTGCCTGCTCCTTGATACTAAAAGCCCAATATCACAGCACATCCCCCTGCTGGCAGCAGCATGGCCAGAGGACTCCCACGCAGCTTGGTGGAACATTGGCCTATTCTACTGGCCTACTCCTCACCCCCTGCTTCTCCTATGTACTACCAAGCAGGGCAGTCTGATGTTTCTGGGTTTTTTACTTCTCCTCTCCATATCCATGGGATAATCTCCCCATCAGACTACAAAATACATGAACACTGTGCTTTCTTCAGGTCAGGGCAAAACCTTTTCAGACAAGCATTGCTCAATGCTTAGTGTGCACCTTTCCCTTGTAGTTCTGAGTATTTCATGGACTCATTGGCTTCAATTAGTGCACTACTGTAAGGCATCCTGAAATCAAGCAAAAATTAAATAAATCATGGAACTTATAGCTCTGCCCTAAGGCTCTCCCTCACTGTCTAATTCAAGTCATCAGAGCTTTTGTATTTATATGTAAACTACTTTGCTGCTTCTACAAATGGCGATATACCCAGTGATTAAACTAAAACTAAAAAGAAATAATACTTTCACCCCTGTGTCAAGATAAAAGCCAGGTTTTTTCAAATCTCAGGCACTATCCTGAGATGGTAAATTCTCTTTTCCTTGCTTTACAGCTCACTGCCCCCCGTTCTCTCTCCTTGTTATGTTAAAGCATTTTTTATTTAGCTTAAAGAAGTGCGTACTGCTTGCAATAGATGTCAGCAGTTATTAATAAACGTTCTTGAATCACAGCATGATCGTATACTCTTTCCCCTTAAATTACATGCAATAATACAACAGGCTGTACCCTCCCTCTCAAACATAGACTCACAGCCATTTTTGTAAATGTGCTCAGTAAAGAGCAGGTTACTTGCTGGTCATAGCCGAGGGCACACATAGCTCCCAGCTCCATTCCCTGACTGACCTTTCAGTGGGATTCCAGCTACTCACCTTTATCTCTATGCCATAGCCTGCGTAGACGGACAGGGAGTAGATGCAGTCCAAGCTGGAGAAGTATATTGAGTCAATCTGCTCTGGCGACGTGATGTAACCTTCGGGGCTTGTAAAGTTTATGCTGCAAGGACCTGGGGGAATAGTTATAAATCCATTAAGAAGAATTAAGAGGAACAGAGGTAGGAACTGACCTGAACTGGAATTCAGGCTTCTTTCATCTAACTCTAAGTGGAGTCTACTAAAAGGGTCTTTCATAAGAAAAATCACAAGACGCTCTCTCCTGCATTTCATCCTTCTCCTTCGATTCTGCTCTCTCTAGTTTCATTTTTTTGTCTGTCCTTCACGTTTATTGTACTAATTTGAGCATTCTCAATATGTTACAGCCTCACAGTCTCCTACTTGCTTCTTCTGAGCTGAGCCTTCGCCTGTACTATTGCATTCTCTATTACAACCGCACAGGACTCTCACTCATTGGCTCCGAATCAAGCTTTCCCCAGTATTATAATCTTATTATCCCTCAGCTGAACCCATCTCAATGCCACAGCCTCTTGCGTTCCACATTTACTGTCTCTGAGCTTAGCACTCCTCCATACTACAGCATCACGTGTCCTATGCACTGTCTCTGAGATGAGCTTTCTCTAATGCTTCAGCCTCACCACCCCCAAACTGGGCCCCTCCTAAGTACTACAGCCTCACAAAACTCACTGCCTTTGAGCTGAGCCCTTCCCAGCAAAACAGCCTCACTTCCTAAGAGCTGAGCACGCCCAGTATTACAGTCTCGTGAGGCACATATTCACTCTCCTTAAGATGAACCCTCCCCAGTGTGACAGTCTCAAGGACCTCACACACACTTCCGTTAATATCCCACATGCACACTTAAAGCCTTATGGGTCCTTCATTTACTGCCTCCAAGCTAAGGCCTTCTCAGTACTAACCCTATGAGATTCAGGTTCACTGCCCTGAGCCGAGCACTCCCCAGTATAACTGTCTTGAGGGTCCCCCACCCACTTCCAATAAGCTGAGGTCTCTCTAGTATAATAGCCTCATGGATCCTATACTCACTGTGCCCATGCTGAACTTTCTCCAGCGCTACAGTTTCACACCCGCTGCTACAGCGCTGAGCACTCCAATCCCTAAAGGGTTCCAGACCATGAGCTACTCGATGGCCTGCTCTCCTTCATGTACCTGCTGTGTGCATGGTGGTGATGGTGGTGGTGGTGATGGTGGTGGTCGTGGTTGTTTCCTCCTCATCTCCAGAAGGTGGCGCTGATGATGTCATTGCAGAAGTGTCCACTGTGGGCTCGCTTTTTTGGTGCAAGATAGGCCTCTGGGTTTGTGAATCTATGGCTGGATTCAATGCAGTAACAGTTGCTGTGGTTTCACTGATCATCCTGGTGGCTGTGACTTGGCTAGGATTCTCGGGACTAGCTTGGGAGACAGCAGCTGCATTGGCAGAAGAATGTCCTAGGTACGGCAATGCAGTATTGGCATCTGAAAACGCTGCTCCTGGGTAAGTGGTAAACATATCCATAGTGAAAGGCAGTTTTATCCTCTCAGGAGTTCTCTCTCTGTCTATTATACCAGTCTTTTCCCCCGAGATAATTACAGATGCCATGGTGCCCGCTGTGGATGCTATTGTGGGAGTGGTGATAAAGTCAGAGAAGGGAGGGATGTCAGCTTGATATGCCAGGTTGGGCACTGGACCTTGCGGGCTCTGTGGAGCCACACTGGGCTGGGTAGCAGCAGCTGCACCCTCAGGACCTGACCTTCCTATTAAGAAGGGCGACTGGTTCAGGCGATCCGTCTTCATGAGTGCCTCATGCAGGAATTCTGCCAGCAGGGGGTCATGGTTCAGTAGGTTTAATGTTGGAGCTGTTGTTACAAAGTGAAGCTCCCCTTCCCGCTCCTCTGCTGTTGGTACTGCTGTATAGTCCTCGCCAGCCTCTAAGCGCTCCAGTCTGCTGCTAGCTCCGTTCTGCTCCACAGAGTGAAAATCTAGAATGAGAGATGAAACTTCTGAGCAATACCCAGATATAATATTCTTTTCATTTTTTTCTGTTTGTGTGTGTGTGTAAGAGAGAGAGACAATGAGACTGTGTGAGTGGGTCTCTGAGAGAGAGACTGTATGTATGTGTATTTGTGTGTGTGTGCGCACGTGTGTGCGAGAGAGAGAGACTGCGTGTGTGTGTATTTTGTGCATGTGTCAGAAAGAGAAAGAGAGACTGAGATTGTGTGTGTGTGTGTGTATTTTCTGTTTTCTTAATTTATGTACACTTTGCCTGAGAGAGAGGTTCACTGTTTTGCTTATATCTACAGTTTATGGGACAAAATTTATTTCACTGTTTCTCAGCATGTCCTTACAGAAATATCTCGTATTGTATATCAAACACATATCCTGCTCCTTGGGTTTTCTAACAGATGTTGAATGCTCCTGACAGCCCAGACTGAATGGAAAGCTATTCTTATGCAATAAGAAACATTTCCCATAGCTTGTTATTTAAGAAGAATTATGTGATCGGTGCCAATGCCAACCGCATAGTTTTTTTTTTTGCATTGCTCTGGTTCTATACATAATTCTATGCTTAGACTGTGCCATCATGGGTTTTATCTATAAATCTTATGTGTAGACCAGAAGGCAGCATTTCAGGTGGTCCAAGGGCAACAGGAAACATTCAGCTACTCTCTGTATAACTTCTACACACAAGTTCAATCAGTGACAATGCAGACCTTGCTTATGCATAGAAACAGCGCCATTGAATACACCAAAGCACTGCTTCTAGTTATCTGTTGACTGTAGCCTTGGAATAGCAGACTCAAAGTCATTTTCAGAGGAATAATATAATCAAGTTTTAAAATGCTGGCATCTAAACAGAGCTTCTCCTTTATTTACTCACAGAATATTGGAGTGGACTGAAGAGCAAAGCTGTTTAAAAGGCGGAGAATGTTTTGTGGTTGAGATGACATTTATACACAAGATAACATGGGTTATAATATTACCAAATGCTGTACTGTTGATTGACTGATTTCTTATTCATAATTGTTAAAACAAATTTTTCAAACAATAATCTTGCAGAGGGTGATTTTATAAGGGGATGCCTAGTTAAAGTGTATATTAAGGTGCTTATGTTAAGTCAATTTTATAAAAACAACTTGTCTTTATAAAATACTAGCTTGAACAGTCTAATACATGGCTATGTGGCAGGCAAGGACATTAACAGAAGCCCTAGAGCTGGTGGAGATGTCTCCATCTATATTTTTCAATCCTATTATTTTATAATCTATATGTGTACTTGTATATTCTGCCCATACTGCACCCAAAAGCTACGCATGTGCACACCTACCGGCAAAGTTTCCACCTTGATGCTGAAGCACGGACTTTTATGCCATTTTTATCAGTATGTGGCCACATAAGCAGAGGAATGATGTTTTATAAAATAGCCTTCATCTTACTAACCCCGGCATTAGAGCTCCACTGCTCTGTCTGATGCTCTGACAGTTTATATCATTAGATTCTGTGTATCACAACCTTGTATATTTTTCATATTTTTCTGTCTAAAATGTACAGTTCAACATGCATTAAAATAGAAGTTTCACTGACCTACAAAACATAACCTACAACTCTGGTGCAAAAGGACAATTACAGAAATATTCCAAAACTATTTACGACTAAGAAAACAAAAAGCCTTGCTTGCATAAATCTTTACGCCCCTTGGTTCAATTTTTGGTGGCAGCCCTTTTTGCAGCAATAACAGCCATGAGTCGTTCAGGGTAAGTGTTTGCCAACTTTGCACACCGGGTTAATGCAGTCTTTGCCTATTTGCCAGAATAGCTCAAGTTCTTTAAGGCTGACTGGAGATTGTCTGTGGACTGAAATCTTCAAGTCGTGCTAGAAATTTTCTGTTGGATTCAGGTCTGTGCTTTGATGGGGCCATTCTAGGACATTCAATTTCTTCTGGCTGGGTTACTCTATTGTTACTTTTGCTTTGTGCTTAGAATCATTGTCCTGCTGAAAGCTTTATCTTTTCCCCACTCCTAAGTCTATAGCAGACTGGAATAAGTTCTTGTTTTTAGTAGAATCTACCTGTACTTTATACCAGTCACCGTTTCCTCAGTCTTCACAAGCTTCCTGTCCTGGCTACTACAAAACATCCCCCCCAAATTCTTTCACCATCATGCTTTACTTTAAGGATGGGTGTTAGTGAAGTGATGTGCTCTGTTTTGGTTTATGCCTCACTTATTGCTGAGCACCGAGACCAAAATGTTCTACTTTGGTCCCGTTAGATCACTAAACCTTCTCATGCATGTATGTAATTTCCCACAGTGAACACTGTTTTGGTTGGAGGGGTCAAACAAACCAATCTTCAGTTCTGCCTTTAAGCACTCTAGTTGCTGATACTATGTTGGGCAAAATATTGGTTGAGCCATGGCTCCAATGGCCCACCCCATTCCACTGCCTATGTTGCAGTTGCTATGTGGTATATCATATGGCTTCCTTATTGCCACCCTCCCATATAGGCCATGTTTGTGGAGTAACCTTGAAATTGTTGACCAGTCAACATTTTCCCCAGTCTTCAGCTCTTTTAAAGTAATCTTAGGCCTTGCAGTGCCCTTCCTCAGCAGTTTCCTTAACTCAAAGCCACTGATTTTGGAGGAATGGTCTGTTTGAGGCAGTGTCTTTGTGGTGCCAAACTGCTTCTACTTTACTAAGATGGGCCTTACCGTGCCCTAAGGGATATTCAAATACCTTAAAATTTTATGTTATTTTCTCAGTCTGTACCTTTAAATAACATTAACCTGGGGGGTTTCCACAGCTCCATGCTCGGCATATTTAGACCTTTGCTTCATATTCACTTCATACCACAGAAACAGCTTTATTTTCATTCAACAGCAATCAAATCAGTTCACCAGCTACTCCGACAGATACGTTTTATTTAACTTATTATGGACCCTATTAAGGCCTTTCTTTGGAAATGAAGCTAATCTGGGTTTGCTATGACAAGGATGTGATATGACTTATGCAATCAATTACTTTTGGTTTTTTATTCTTAATTATTTTTTGAATATAACTATAATTGATTTTTCACATGTGGAGTGTAATTTTATTGCAGGTCATCTAGGTTGCAAGTCAAGGCAGGCACCTATTTGGTGTTATTCTACAAAGACAACAAAGACCCCTAAAGAGGATGCTTACTAAGCTCACTAACTGTAAATGTGACAGATAGTGTGTACTGTCGGGCCATGTTAACGGATTTTCTGTACTATCTGCAGATCCCATGCTAACTTCTGGAGTGGATGGGATAGGGCCGAGAGTGGGCATGTCTTCAATGCACGGTTACTGTGGGCATCAGCAGCAAGTAGTAACAGTCAAAGATGCAGACAGCATGGATGCAATTAACACTACCTCAATAAGCGCCATTAGTTGCACTCACAGTGCTGCTGGGCCATGTTCTTTGTAATTTCAATGAATTATCTGCTGGGGAAATGCTGTGCATGCTCCCAATAGATACTGCATGGCTTTTGCAGCTAACATAGGCTGCCTACACTTTTTTGCATGTGAATGAGATCACTCAGTTTTAATAAATGCTTTTTTCTGCATGAAAAACAAGGTTTACCAATGGAAAAAAGGCTTTATAAAATTTCCTCCTGAAATTGTAGAGTATGCAGGATGTGCTTGGCCCATCCCCTGAAGCAGATACAATCCACAGCAGATACTCATAGCACAGAAGAGTATAATGTTCCTGTTGTTATGTGCCTTCGAGTCGGTGTAGACTCATGGCGACCCTCTGGATAGCTGACGTAAATTGCGTTCAGTCTTCAGTCAGGCAGCTCATTGTTGACAGAGTGGCACCCATAGCTGCTGTTATTGTATCACATTGCTGGCATTCCTCTTTTGCATTGACCTTCTACCTTGCCAAGCATGATGTCTTTCTCTAATGATCTCTCTCTTTGCATGATGTGTCCAAAGTATGAAAGTCAAAGTCATCTGAGCTTCTAAAGAAAGCTTAGGTTTGATTTCCTCTATTACTGACTGGTTTGTTCTTCAGGCAGTCCATGGTATACACAGTAGTCGTTGCCAGCCCATAATTCAAAGGCATCAATTTTCTTCCTGTCTTTTTCACTGTCCAACTTTCTCATCCATATGACGTTATTGAAAATAACATGACTTGAATGAGTCAAATCTCTGTATGGAGAGAGACATCTCTGCTTTTGAGAATCTTATCTAGGTCCTTCAAAGCCATTCTGCCAAGAGCAATGCATCATCGGATTTCTTGACTTTTTGTTGTTTCTTTATTGATAGTTGATCCAATTAGGTTAAAGCTGTCCATTATTTTGATATCTTCTCCATCGATGATGAACTTAATAAATGTTCTTATGTTCTTAACTTATTGATTTTGCCATTTGTTAAGATCTTTGTCTTCTTTACATTAAGGTACAGATCCATGTTAGGACTATATTCCTTGATCTTGAGAAGCAAAATGTATCAGATTGTCTTCACTTTTGGCCAGTAAAGTGGCATCATGAGCAAAGTGAAAGATGTTGATGAGTCTTCCACCAATCTTCACACCTCAGTTGTCTTCATACAGTCCTGCTTTGTTGATGATTTGTTCTGCATATAAATTAAACAGATAGGAGGAAAGTATGCAGCCTTGTACACCTTTGCTGATTTTAAACCATTCTGTTTCTCCTTGTTCTGTTTGAACTGTTGTTTCTGGATCGATGTAAAGGTTGCTCAAGAGAACTATCAGGTGTATTGGTATACCTATGCTTCTTAATGTGGCCCACAGTTTCTCATGTTTTACATAGTCAAAAGCCTTACTGTAGTCAATAAAACACATATAGATATCCTTTCGGTATTCTTTAGTCTTTTAAAGGATCCATCTCACATCCGCGATGGTGTCTGTTGTTCCTTGCCCTTTCTTGAACCCTGCTTGCACTTCAGGCAGTTCCCCTTCCAGGTATGGTTGTAGTCTCTGCTGAATAATCTTGAGTAGAATCTTGCTGGCATGTGGGATCAGAGCGATTGTGCAATAATTTCCAGAGTCAGTTGGATCACCTTTCTTTAGTATTGGTTTAAACAGATCTTTTCCAGTCAGTTGGCCATGAAGTTGTCTTCCAAATTTCCTTGCAGAGCCTTGTAAGTATGGTAACAGCTGCATCGTTCTTTGATAAAGCTTTCATTGCTGCTTTGACTTCTTCTTTCATCACCTGATCATAAGGTACAGGTTGAAACGGCTGTTGGCCCACTTGATCTTTATCATATAAATACTCTGTATATTCTTTCCACCTTTTCTTGATCTTCTCAACATCATTCAACATGGATCCTTGAGCATCTTGTAACATTCCAATTCGAGGATGGAATTTTTTCTTTAACTCTCATAGCTTTAGGAAAGCCTATCTTGTTCTTCCCTCTAATAGTTTCTGCTTCTATTTCCTTGCATGTATCATTGTAGTACTTCTCCTTGTCTTGTCTTGCTGCATGTTGGAAATCTCTGTTGAGTGCTGCTATTGCCTCTCTTTCAGCTCTGGCTTTAGCTTTTCTGTGTTTCAGAATTCTTCAGTCATCCATTTTGGCTGTTTTTGCTTTTTTACCTTTTGTAGAGACTTCTCACTTTCTTCCAACATAAATATCTTGATGTCACCCCATAACTCTTTTAGAGTTCTGTCATTTGTATTTAAAGCAGCACATCGATTTTGCAGGCAGTCTTTAAATTCCAGTGGTATATTTTCAAGGTCATATTTTGCTACATTTATGAGTGGCTTGCTCTTTTTCAACTTTAGCTTGAGTTTGCATACTAGTAGTTGGTGATCTGTAACATGGTTAGCTCCAGGTTTTGTCTTTGTTGATGTAATAGAGCTTTTCCATCGTTGACTTCCACAGAAGTAGTCAATTTGATTTTTGTACAATCCATGTGTACAGTCACCGTTTGTGATGCTGGAAGAAGGTGTTTGAGATGAATAGATTGTTGGTTTTGCAGAATTCTATCAGTCTTTCTTCAGCTTCATTTCTGTTGCCAAGTCCATATTTTCCAACCACTTTGCCTTCTTTTTTATTGCCAACTTTTGCTTTCCAGTCACCCATGACTATCAGGATATCCTGTTTGCATGTTCTGTCAATTTCAGGTTGTATTTGTTCATAGAACTCAACTTCGTCTGTCCTTTTCTGCAGCTATTGTTGGGGCATATACTTGAATTATAGTTGTGTTGATGGGCATTCCTTGTAGAAATTAAGTGTTCACTGATTGCATTGTATTTCATTACAGTTCTTGCGAGTTTCTTCTTAATTATAAACGCAACACCATTTCTTCTTTATCTTTTATTTCCAGTATAGTAGACCATGTGATCATCAGATGCAACGTGCCTGATGCCAGTCCATTTCAGTTCGTTGACACCCAACAGATCAAATTGTACACGTTCCATTTCATTTTTGACCACCTCCAACTTCCCTTGGTTCATGCTTCATTTGTTCCATGTCCCAGTATGTAAGACATCTTTGCAGCTTTTGACTCTCATTTCATATGCGGCTACATCAGCAGTCAGACTTTCCAAGGGTTTTGATCCAACCACATCATAAATGTTGGCTTTACTCTGAAAAAGTCTTCAGCTCCTCCCCAGTAGCCAGTTGAGCGCCTTCCAACCTGGGGGGTCTCATCTTCCAGCACTATAGTGCAGTTTGTTTTGTTGTGACTATCCATGGGTTTTTGTGGCAAGATATGGAAGTAGATTGCTAGGCCTTTCTTCCACACAGTTTAATTCTAGTGTTGTTGCCATTGTCATAGAAACGTGATCCTCTGCCAACACCACCATCCCATTCTGCTGCTGCCCAGATGGATGGTTTGTCTTGGTCTGACACCTCAGCTGAGACTTGTCCATCCTTGGAGACCCTGCTAGTAGTTAAGCTACCGATAGCTTAGCCCTCAGCATCACTGATGCATACGAGCCCTCATAGCATGAGAAGCTGCAGTATAATGAAGATCTAATATTAGTCCAGTGGTTCTCGATCCAATCCTCAGGACACACTTAACCAGTCAGATTTTCAGGATAGCCACAATGACTATACATCAGAAAGATTTGCGTGCACTGCCTCCTTTGTATGTAGATCTCACTCTTACATATTCATTGTGGTTATTCTAAAAACCTGACTGACTAGGTGTGTCCTGAGGACAGGGTTGATAATCCCTGTATTAGTCTATATGGGAAGGAAATCTTTCGACTATCCATACTCAGCTGCCAATACCGAATGAACCATGAAGATTTTTCTTGGGGGTTGGAAGCTCTTTCAAAATACCCCAGCAACTTTTGAGGTTTCCTGTAAACCCTGCATGTACCATATTGTGAGTGTCAGAGAGGGCCAACTGCTCTTCCCTGTGTCTGACCCTTTCAGGCAGGGCTTCCCAAACCTGTGCCGGGGACTCCACAGCTAGTCAGGTTTTCATACAACTGAAGCAGTGCATGAAGATCTCACTCATGTATATTGTGGATATTCTCAAATCCAACTGGCTGCGGTTCCCTAAGAGAGATTTGGGAAGCTTGAGCTGATGTTTCTGGATCTGCATTGCCTCTCCCAACAAATGGTGATTATTTCTAATTAAGCATGATTCAGCCTTGCAACAAGCTGGACACTTAGGACTACTGGATGCATGAAAGAACCTCTCACTGAAGATAGTGAAGGCAAAAACTGTAACAGAATCCAAGACAGCCTGGGATAAGCCCTGAGGTCAAATCTCTGGATATGAGCTTTGTCATACTTAATCAGAAATGGACAGACTAGGTGAGACTTGCGCTCTTTATCTACCATTAGATCCTATGTTTTTGTGAAGCCAGGGGTGGGGCAGTGGAATTCTTTTTTTAGGTTGGAGGGGCCAAATAAACCAATCTCTGGCCCTGCCCTCAAACTCTCTAGTTGATGCTGTGGTGGGAAAAATGTTAGTCCATGGTTCTAGTGGCCCACACCATTCTGCTGCCTATGAGCCAGAGTTTTGAATCCTGGTTGGGAATACCACTCCTTAGAGTGACAACCTCTTTGGGGGCTGATACCTTTGAGCCTTGATGCTTTTTCCTCGAGTTACTGGACCACTTGAAGGCTCAAATCTATCTTGCTCCCTGAAAACTACAGCAGTTTCAGTATTGAAGATAAGATATCATCAGTTCTCCAGGACCAAGCAGGAAGTCAGTCCTCACTTATGGGTGACGTCTGCGCCGATGGAGCCCTCGCGGAGCAATTTTCCCCAGCTTTCGCAGAAAGCTTTTGGGAATTGCAGCACGCATGCGCGGTCCCCTTCCCGCCCAAGGATGCCATCTTGCTCAGTCTCCTTTTTTCCACGGAGCCCTACAGACATAGTTTGTTGTCGCCGCTGAAAAAGTTGATTTTCTTTTATTTTGTTTTCTTGTTATTTTTCTCGGTTCGTGTGTCCTCTTCCCGCCGGGCCTTGATATCTCCTATCGGGCCCGTTCACATATTTTTCTCTCCAACTGGCGTTCCCGCCACTTTTTACTTCTTCCCTGGCAGCGCGGTCTTTCGACCTTGCAGGGGCCCTTTTTCCCCCCCGATGGCTGCCAGTGGGTTTAAAAAGTGTGATCGTTGTGTCAAACTTATGTCTCTTACCGACACGCATGACTGCTGCCTCCGCTGCCTCGGGCCCGAACATGACTCAATGAGTTGCGGTCCGTGCAGCAAGATGTCCTCGAAGGCGCTGAGGAGTCGGCAGTCGCAAAAGGAACGAATCTTCTCTGACCCCGCGTCCGGTCGGGCCCGGACCTCATCAGAGGCCTCGACGTCTCGTGGCTCCGGCTCTGAGCATCGTCGGAGTTCCTCTGAACGGGGGTCCCCCGGCCGAGAACACCGTCGGAAGAAGAAACCCGCGAGAGTGGCGTCGGAGGACGCTCCTGGTCCCTCGAGGGCCAGGTCGCATATCCCCGTCGGACGCCCCGGGTCCTCGGAGGGGGAGAGGCCTTCGAAGCTTCCTCGTCTCGAGGTGGAGTCGCCTGGACACATGAGTGCCATAGTCCTCCTGGACTCTCCTCCGGGAGAGCCGCCGTCGGGGCCCGAGTCGGGGGCTGCTGGGTCTTCTGAGTTTGGTCTCAGATTGACGACCTTGGAGCGCAGTATAGCTGCCTTCATGGACCAGCAGCGGGCATTGATCACCGGCTTCGCCAGTGCATCTGCCCCGACCACCGGGACGTCGACGCCCAAGTCGACCCCAGAGACCGAGTCGATCCTCGAGTCCATACGAGCTCGAGTCGATCCTTGACCTAGGTCTCCCTCGGCCTCCCGTTTGGGACCGAGGTCCTCGACGCCGGCCTCGGCGTCGGGGCGGAGGTCCCCGGCTCCCGCCCACACGGAGCTGCCTGATTCCTCCTCGGAGGAGTCGGGCTGGGACACGGAGGAGGACGAGTCACCCGGGTCTTTTCAGACTCGGTGCGTCCCCTCCGACTCGCCCGAGTCAGAGCCTCGGAGGCGGTCCCCCCCGGAAGATACCCGGTTCTCTGATTTCGTGAGGGATATGGCCAAGGCTTTGGCCTTCCCCGCGGATCCGGAGGAGGAGCCTCGAGCCGAAGAGCTCGAGGTCCTTCAATATGACTCTCCCCCCAAGGAGGCCTTTACTGTACCGGTTCCCCCGATGCTGGAGCGGCTTCTCTTCCGCATGTGGGAGAGCCCGGCCTCGACGCCGGTGTTGAGCAAGCAGGTCGATTCCATGTATTGAGTCTGCAAGAGCCCCGGGTTTCAGAAGGCACAACTACCGCACCATTCCATGGTGGTGGAATCGGCCATGCATCGACTTAAGAGTCAAAAGATGCACTCCTCGGTGCCTCCGGGTAAGGAGGCCCGGAACCTGGATGCCCTCGGTAGAAAGTGCTTCCAGGGCTCTGTGCTTGCTTGTCGAGTCCAGACATATCAGCTGTATATGGGCATGTATCTTTGAGACCTGGCAAAAGAAATTGCAGGGTTCTCTGCGTGTCTCTCCGAGGAACCCTTGCAGCGGTTCCAGGTCTTGTCCACAGGGATTCGAGAGTGTTCGAAGTTCATTTCTCGAGCGGCCTACGATGGCTTCAAAGCATCGGCTCGAGTAGCCGGAGCCGGCATCGGGGCTCGCCGTCAGGCTTGGCTTCAGTCATCCGACCTCGAGCCATGGGTGCAGGACAAGTTGGTCGATGTCCCTTGCAGAGGCGAAAACCTCTTCGGCAAGCCCATGGCCGAAAAGGCAGCGGAGCTCGAGTCAGAGACTCTCACCAGGACTCGCCTATCCAGAAAGACCTCTGCCCCTTCACAGAAGAAGAAGGGCTCGGGGAAAAAGCCTTTTTACCCGAGGAAGGTGTTTGCTTATAAACAACACCATCCACAATATCAGGCCTCAGCAACTCCCCATCAGGGGCAGCAGCCTAAAGGGCAGGGTAACGGATCCCGGAGGCAGAAAGCCCCCAAGCCCACTACGCAGGCTCCGGCCCAGCAGGGTGGGGATTTTTGACTATGCCAGCATAGCCTCTCCCCCCCAGGGGCCTCCGCCCAGCACGGGGGGCCGGCTGACCCACTTTGCCCACCAGTGGTCTGCCATAACATCCGATTCCTGGGTGCTGCAGGTGGTTCAAAAGGGCTACCTCTTGCATTTTCACCAGGTGCCTCCCTCCTACTTTCCAGGGGAGCCTCCAAGACCCCCCCTGCACAGGGACTTACTGCTTCAGGAGCTGCAAAGTCTGCTTCACGAACAGGCTGTGGAGCCAGTGTCCCAGCACCTGTGGGGTCACGGGTTTTACTCTAGGTACTTCCTGGTTCCAAAGAGAACAGGAGGCCTCAGACCCATTCTGGACTTACGCAACCTCAACAAGTTTCTGCAGCGGGAAAAGTTCAAGATGCTTACCCTTGGAATCCTACTGCCCTACCTCCAGCAGGGAGATTGGCTATGCTCCTTGGATCTAAAGGATGCTTATACCCACATCCTTATTCATCCGGACCACCGGCAATATCTAAGATTTGTGGTGGCAGGGAATCATTATCAGTACCGAGTACTGCCCTTTGGCCTGTCCTCCGCTCCCAGGGTATTCACGAAATGCCTGGCAGTGGTGGCAGCCTTCCTGAGGCTTCAAGGCCTCTTCGTCTTCCCATACCTGGACGACTGGCTCATCCGGGCACCGTCTGCTCCAGAGGTCACTCAGGCCACTCAACGCACAGTGGCTCTGCTTCAGCATTTGGGCTTCGTTATAAACTTCGAAAAGTCCGCTTTGCTCCCCTCTCAGGATCTCGAGTTCATAGGGGCATGGCTGGACACTCTGCAGGCGCGTGCCGTCTTGCCTCTGGAACGGGCCAACAGGCTCATAGCTCTGGCCGGCAGGTTCAACAGCACGTCACCGGTCTCGGCCAGACGGTTCCTGCAGCTGCTCGGGCACATGGCCTCCACGGTCCATGTCACTCCGAATGCCCGTCTACATATGAGACCTGCTCAGTGGAGCCTTCGCACTCAATGGCATCAGGCCACAGGGAAGCTGTCGGACCTAATACAGATTTCTGACCGCCTGGTCTCCTCTCTGCAATGGTGGCTTCACCTGCCCAACCTGGTACTCGGCATGACCTTTCAGTCTTCCCCACCGTCCCGGGTGCTCACGACAGATGCCGCTCTCCTGGGATGGGGAGCGCATTGTCAAGGGACATGCACTCAAGGCCTTTGGTCACCTTGGGAGGCCGCCCAGCAGATAAACTTCCTGGAGCTACGGTCGATCCGCCTAGCCCTGCGGGCCTTCTCTCACCTCACGTTTTGTCAGTCTGTACTGGTGCAGGCGGACAATCAGGTTGCCATGTTCTACGTGAACAAACAGGGGGGCATGGGCTCCCTCCTTCTATGTCAGGAGGCTCGGAGACTGTGCTCTTGGGCAGTCAGTCACGACATCCTCCTCAAGGCTGTCTACCTGCCAGGGCAGGACAATTGCCTGGCGGACAAACTGAGCTGGATTCTGCAGCCGCACGAATGGCGGTTGAACCCCGCAGTGGTCCAGCAGATCTTCTGCTGGTGGGGCTCTCCCACCGTGGATCTCTTTGCCAGTCCCCTGAACCGACAGCTTCCCAGGTTCTGCTCCCGGCACCCGCATCCTCTCAGAGTAGTGCCGGATGCTTTCCTCATCTCGTGGTCCATGGGTCTGCTGTATGCCTTCCCTCCCACACCACTTGTGTCCCGGACATTGTTCAAAATCGTCCAGGACAGGGCCTCCGTGATCCTGGTAGCGCCCAGGTGGCCGAGGCAACCGTGGTTCCCTCTACTTCTACAGCTAGCGGTGGACACCCCTCTTCCTCTGGGTTTCAGCCCGATCTCCTGACACAGGATCGGGGTACTCTTCTGCACCCCAACCTCCGGGCCCTGCATCTGATGGCCTGGCTGCTGAAAGGGTAGTCCTAGCTCTGCTTCTGCTTCCTCCGGAGGTGGAAACCGTCGTCCTAGCGTCTCGGCGACCTTCCACCCGGAAATCTTACGCCCTTAAATGGCGTCGCTTCTCTGTCTGGTGTTCTCAGCGGTCTGAGGACCCCTTCTCCTGCTTAGTATCGGTGGTGCTGCAATACTTGCTTCACCTTTCCGATCTGGGCCTCAAATCCAACTCTGTCAGAGTCCACCTCAGTGCTCTCTCTGCGCTTCATTCGCCGGTGGAGGGCCAGCCTCTTTCCTCGCACCCCTTGGTGGCGTGTTTTCTCAGAGGCCTCCTTCTGCTTAAGCCTCTGTTGCGTCCTCCAGCTCCTGACTGGGACCTCAATGTGGTTCTGCAAAGGCTTGCTTGTCCGCCTTTTGAACCCATGGCTGCCTGCCCTCTTCGTTTCCTCTCATGGAAAACGCTCTTCTTGGTAGCCCTTACTTCTGCTAGGCGCGTAAGCGAGCTACAGGCCCTAGTGTCGGAGCCCCCATACACTAGGTTCTACAGGAATAGGGTTATCCTACGGACTCACCCTAAGTTTCTTCCGAAGGTGGTCTCCCACTTTCACATCAACCAGGAGGTGGTTCTTCCGACCTTCTTTCCCAGGCCGCATTCCAGCCGGGCTGAGACTGTTCTGCATACCCTGGACTGTAGAAGAGCCTTGTCCTTCTACCTTGACCGTATGCGGGAGCATAGAAAGGCTGTCCAGCTTTTCGTGTCTTTTGACCCCAATCGGTTGGGGGTGCCTGTCTCTAAGCGTACTTTGT
This sequence comes from Ichthyophis bannanicus, assembly GCA_033557465.1. Taxonomy (NCBI): domain Eukaryota; kingdom Metazoa; phylum Chordata; class Amphibia; order Gymnophiona; family Ichthyophiidae; genus Ichthyophis; species Ichthyophis bannanicus. The sequence goes on from CM066042.1 coordinate 148,606,391, forward strand.
CCATCTGGGTAGCTGACTGTATCGCCTGGGCTTATGGGGCAGCCGGCCTCTCCTTAGAGAGTCGAGTCACGGCTCACCGTGTCAGGGCGAAGGCTGCGTCCGTGGCTCATCTTCGCTCTGTTCCATTGGCAGACATCTGCCGGGCCGCTACTTGTTCTACAAGCCAGACCTTTGCGGCTCATTACTGCCTGGAGAGGGAGTCCCGCAGGGACAGTGCTTTCGGTCAGGCAGTCCTCCACAATCTCTTTGAGGTTTAGGCAACTCCTACCCTCCGGCCCTGGTGTTGGGCTACCAGCCGGATTCGTATTCAGAGAAGATTTCTTCCCTCTGTACTGTTGAGCTTGGGGGAGCTCTTTAGGCTTGAGGTCTCCGGTAGCCTTAAGCTTGGGAGTCCCATAAGTGAGGACTGACTTCCTGCTTGGTCCTGGAGAAAGAGTAGTTACTCACCTGTAACAGGTGTTCTCCAGGAGCAGCAGGAATCAGTCCTCACTACCCTCCCTCCTCCCCTTGGAGTTGCAGTCATTCTTATTGCATATTTTTGCTAACTTTTTGCTGTCTTTCCGCTATGTCATCAGACTGAGCAAGATGGCATCCTTGGGCGGGAAGGGGACCGCGCATGCGCGCTGCAATTCCCAAAAGCTTTCTGCGAAAGCTGGGGAAAATTGCTCCGCGAGGGCTCCGTCGGCGCCGACGTCACCCATAAGTGAGGACTGATTCCTGCTGCTCCTGGAGAACACCTGTTACAGGTGAGTAACTACTCTTCAAGGGACTTCTAAGCTATTAGACACTTCCATAGTGCTCCTATATAGAAAAGCATAAGACACACCCTGCCCCATGAACTTTCAATCTAGTCAGGGTACACAAGGAAATAAGTGGCCTGGGTTAAAATCAATACATTTTGATAGAATTTAATTGAGGAAATGTAGGAGTTAACTAACAGAGTAAAGGCTTCACCTCTGAGAATCCACATAAGAAACAGGAAATGAAGAGAGGGGCTGGATTTCAAGTCAGTCCAACCTTTCATTTGCATGTCAAAGGCAACACTACAGCTGTTTCTACACAGATACTTAAATCCACAGTAATATCTGGAAATTAAGACATAAATTGCACTTCAACTGAAGCTTACACAATTGTTAAATCATAGTAGGTGAGGAATAAACAAAGCACATAGCATGAGACACGTATGACTGTGTGTGATGGTTTCTGTGATCAGGTGTGTACTGTATGTCATCAACACAATATGACCCATGACATACCACTGAATAATTAATTACTCAGAAAGCACAAATCCAGAAAAGCCTAAGGGAAGTAGAATGCTTAGTTGGAGAAGTGAACAGGTAGATCCTAGAAATAGCATCAAGTCCTTACTTCAGGACTGGTTCAAGGATATCAGGCACCCTAGGCAAATATTCAGCCTTCTGCCTCTTCATCCCCTGAGATTTTGATATTTAAACTCAACAATCATGATTAACCCTACCATACCAATTATGTAAAAATATACTGTGACTGGACATCATACTCTTACATACAGTACAAAGCAAATATTTATGGGTGCCCGCTCTCCCTGTAGATGAAAGAATGTGCTGATGACTCTTTGCGTTTGTTGGCTGTTAGGATCTACTGTTTTGCTTTGACTATGGCTGCTTATTTCTGCCCCTCAGAAGCTGCTGCCCTAGGCACCTGCCTGGACTTGCTAGATGGTTGAGCCAGCCCTGTCTCACTTGCCAAATGACAAAAAAACAATACAGAAAATCTGGACATGCCTCTGGGAGGAACTGCCATCACCTTCAGGTATGGCAGCATAAGTCTGGTGCTCCGTTGGGGCCAATAGCAGATTGGTGGCTTAAACCTTCCATTCCCACACCCAAGTAGACAAAAGTGGAGAAGAAGGCAGTAAGACCAATGTCCTCTAAAAAGAAATTAGAAAAATAGAAGTACACAGGGATATTGCAAAGTGGAAATGTGAGGAATGAGAGGCAAGTGGAGAAAGAAGGCTCTGAGATGGCCGCCGAGAGCTTGGAGTTGGAGGTGGAAGGTGGAGAAACCATGAGCAGAAGAATGGCTATCTTCACAAAAAAGGACATGAATGTGTGACTGGCTGAATTAGAAACAAAATTAAGAAGCATGCACTCTAGATCAGAGGTTCCCAACTCCAGACCTGGAGGGCCAAACACCATTCAGGTTTTCAGGCTGTCCCTAATAAATATGCATGAGATGCATTTGCATGCACTGCCCCCATTGTATTCAAATGTATCTCATGCATATTCATTAGGGACAGCCTGAAAACCTGAATGGTGTTTGGCCCTCCAGGACTGGAGTTGGGAACCTCTGCTCTAGATTAAAGAAGTGGTGGTGACTTTGAAGGCAGAAATGATAGGAGTTGGGCCAAAAACACGATGAGTTTGAGGTACAGATGGAGATGTTTGAGGATGGGCTGGAGGGCATTTGTAAACAGCAAACAGGGTTGGAAAAAGTATATACAGCAATTATGGATACATTAGAAGATCTAGAAAATTGCTCAAGGAGGTCGAACCTCAGATTTCATGGCACACCTGATAGTGATGCTTATAAAAAGTGTGACGAGGTAGTTCGAAAGTTATGTGTGGAGCTGTCTGACATGGATAGTGGAGATGAAGGGGAGAAATGATAGGTTCAGATTGACTGGGCCATAGAAGCTGGGGGGGGGGGGGTCATGATGAGATAAAATGCTTTGCGACATATTGGCTTGCTTGGTGGATTTTACAGTGAAGGAGGCGCGCTTGCTAAAGCCAGGAAATTAGGCCTATGTTCTTGAACAGACAGTAAAGTGGAGATATATCAGGACTTACCAGCTATGACACTTCAGAAATGCATAGAGAAGTGACCCATTTTTTGAGGAAAATAAATTATCACTATGAATGGATGTTGCCCATCACTGTATTTTCCACAGTGAAGGGGACTACTTGCAAAGTCTAAACAGAAGCAGAGGTCTGGAGGGCATGGAGTGTGCGACCTTCCAACAGACATTTTGAAACCAATGAAAATGAGATCTGAACTCAAAGGACCACAACGATGGCAGAGAGTATCATTTGGAGGGATTTTATTTATTTATTTATTTAACAGATTTTATATACCGTCTTTCTACAAATCAAGACGGTTTACATAAAACATTTAAAGTAGACTGTTTCCACTGTTTACATAGAACAAAGTAACAAATATATAAGATAACAATGAGAACTAATCATGAGAATAAACAACTATTTACTAAGGTATTTACCGAGATATCGGTTGTCAGTATGATAGGTTTAGAAGGGGTAGGAGCTGGGGGGAAGCAGATGAAGGTTAAGTACTAGGTGGAAGGGAAAAATGTTCCTGAAAAAGGAGGGTTTTTAAGGAGGGATGTGATTGTGGTGGTCTTCTAGCAGTCCAATGAAGAAGGTGGTGTTTGAGATGGAAGGAGTCTGAGGAGAAAACTTGGACTTGTACTTCCTTGAGACTAGGTCAGCAGAGTGGTCATGTTCATGAGAAAAAGAGTGCACATATGGAATGAATTCTTGGACTGGTTGCGTATGAACATTGGCAGAAAAGGGGAAGTAAAACTCTGTGATCAAACGATATAGAGAAAATAAACAAAGCAAAAACAAAAGTTGACCACAGTCTTAGATACACAATGGCTATTTTACTTAGAGTGGATTTCAAATGTAAGGTGAAGATATATAAAGATAGGAACGGTAGGCACCTGGCTGTAAAAGGCAATAATGGTGGGTTCAAAATGATCATAATTGATGTCTATGCCCCCAAAACAAATCTTGAAGAGTTTTTTCAATGATTGGAGTGGGAGATGTTGGAGTTTGTGGAAGGTGGAGTGATAATGGGAGGGGACTTTAACATGATTATGGATAGGGAATGGGATCTTTCTGGGGGAGGTGTTATTGTTTGAATGAAATCTTATTGAAGGATGAAGATGTGGTAGGAGAGGTAAGGAGGGGAATAGAAATACATTGGGAACACAATGATAATGAGGAAGTAGGGAAAATGCCATTTGGGATGCCATGAAAGCAGTGGTACAGGGCATATTTATTAACTGGGGGGGGGGGGGGGAGGCTAGGAAAAAGAAGAGGAATCAGGATAGGCTTTTAAAATTTTAAAAAATGGTGCAGTTGGAGAAGCAACATAAAAGTAGTCCTAGCAAGGACTTATAGGGAGAGCTGGTGAAGATGGAGAGGGAACTAAGGGACATGTGACTGTAAAAGATAGAGCTTAACTTGGAAAAGTTGAAACAAAGGTTTTTGCAAATGGTCAATAATGTCATATGGATGCGAAAGTTGGACAGTGAAAAAGATAGACAGGAAGAAAATTGATGACTTTGAATTATGGTGCTGGTGACGAATACTGTGTATACCATGGACTGCCCGAAGAACAAATCAGTCAGTACTACAGGAAATCAAACTTAAGCTTTCTTTAGAAGCTCAGATGACAAGACTTTAACTTTCATACTTTGGACAGATCATACAAAGAGAGAGATCGTTAGAGAAAGACTAGGGGACATGCAATGAAGCTACAGGGTAACCTATTTAAAACTAATAAGAGAAAATATTTTTTCACTCAACGGATAATCAAACTCTGGAATTTGTTACTGGAGGATGTAGTAAAAGCTGTTAGTGTAGCTGGGTTTAAAAAGGTTTGGACAAGTTCCTGGAGGAAAGGTCCATAAACCATTATTAAAAGGGACCCAGGATATTACTGCTTGACCCAATACAAGCATTGAGGAACCTGTGTCTTTTGGGGAGACTTCTAGGTACTTATGACCTAGATTGGCCACTGTTGGAAACAGGATACTGGGCTTGATGGACCTTGGTCTGACCCAGTATGGAATATCTTATGTTCTTATGACATCATGCTTGGCAAGATAGAAGGTCAATGCAAAAGAGGAAGGCCAGCAATGAGATATATTGATACAATAACAGCAGCTATGGGTGCCAATCTATCAACAACGAGTCACCTGACTGAAGACCGACAACAGTTTAGGACAACTATCCAGAGGGTCACCATGAGTTGACTCAGACTCGACAGCACTTAAAAACAATAAGTCAAGAAGAGGATTAGCTAGGGAGGGAGGCCAGGGAGAGGATGAATAGTCAAAAAATACATGGAAAGGGTAGTGGAATTTGGTATATGCTAGAGAAGGTTCACACCCAGTAAGAGACTGAAGAATATTTCGGGAGGGTCATCTACTAAGTCTATCATAAGAAGTGAGAGCGAGATTAATGCTCTCATTTTAAGCTTATTAAGAATGGACCTAATGAAAAGACTCCTGGGTTGGTTAGGTTGACAGGGAGATTTTACATGAAGTTTCAAGGGGAAATGATAGGGAGAATGACAGTTGTTCAATGGGTAAATCCAGTTGTCAATGAATGTTGCAGGGATTATAGTCCTTCCCAAGCCAGGGAAAGATTTTACCAGATGTGGCTCATATCACCCAATATCCATGCTCAATGTAGATGTGAAGATCTTGGCAAAGGTACTGGTAGCAAGACCAGCTAGAGAAAATGGAGTATTGATCAAGGTAGATCAAACAGAATTTATCCAGTGAGACAGGCCTCAGACAACATTAAGAGAACTCTTCAGCTGATGTGGTTTGCACAAAGGGAGAAGGTGCCTTCAGTGATGCCACGGAGAAGGTTTTTGACAGAGTTGGTTGGTCCTTTCTGATGGGAGCTCTAGAAAAACTGGGGTTGGAAGAAACCTTTATGGCATGGGTACAGAAATTTTATGTATCTGAGGGCTGGGGTCATAGTCAGTTGGTCTTATTTTGAAGAAATTCATTTTGGGAGAGGAAGAAGGCAAGGCTGCCCTTTATCACCACTTCTCTTTGTTATTTTGATGGAATCCTTAGCGGAGGCTATTAGGAAAGGGTTATTTGCGAATGATATGTTATTGTTTGTGGTATATCTGAGGCTAATCCTATTGGTTATTATGAAGGGTTTGGATGAACATGGATAAAACAGAGGCACTAAATCACAATTTGGGGGAAGGAGAAGAGCTCCTTTTAAAAGACTTTTCCATTTAAGCGGGGGAAGGGAGCTATTCACTGTTTGTGTATGCAGATTGGAAGTGATCTGAGAACATTGTATTCCAGTAACTATAAGATGATGTGGAGGGGAATAAAAAAAAGATTTGGAAAGATGAGACAAGGAATATATATCCTGGTGGGGTAGACTAGCTGTAGTTAAAATGAATGTTCTGCTTAGAATGCTGTATCTCTTCAAGACTTTACCAGTGGGGATCCCAGGGAGGACAGTTAGAATGGAGTTTGGTAGATTTTTTGGGGGAGGGGGGGGGGGGTCAGAGATCTAAAGTGGCTAGGTTCATACTCTATAGGAAAAAAAGGGTAAGAGGGGTTGGCTTCACCCAACTATAGGGAGTACTATTTGGCTGCACAAATAAAACATTTATTGGGCTGGGAAGTAGGGGAATGGAAGGCTGCAGTGCAAATTGAACAATTCTGGGCAAAGGGGGGTTTGAAACAACTCCTCGGGGGTCTGAGAAAGGCATAAGGAGGGAAGAGATCATTAATCCCTTTACTAAGAATTTTTGGATACACGGAGGAAAGTGAAGAGAATTAAGGGGATAAGTGTGGGGTTATTTAGTTTGGTTTCAATTTTGGGTGAAGAGGAATTTACAAGGGGCAGATACTTAGGAATTTGAAGGAGATGGTAGGAGAGGGGAGTGATATGATTTTATCAGTTTATAGATGAGGGAGCTTTGCTCCCATTTTTGGAGCCTGGGCAGAAGTTTGATCTGCTACGCAGAGACACTATGTTTCGCAGGTTCAGAGCTTTATAAGATGGCAAGGAATGGATCTTGACTCACCTGATCTTCTTTGGGGTTCCTTACCATTCCCCCTAGATATATCCCATGTCTACAGCTGCTGTGTTGTCTGTTTTAACTAGATTGTAAGCTCTGATGAGCAGGGACTGTCTTTTACTGTGTCTGTGCAGCACTGCATATGCCTTGTAGCACTATACAAATGTTCAGTAGTAGTAATAGTATGGGAGGGAAGGGGCAAGGGAAGAGTTAGAGGAGGTTTGGACCTCATTGAGAGTTTTAAAGTGAGCCGTTACAATGTTCTATGGGTGCTTGGGGAAGGATGAATGTAAACAATTCAAGTTTATGGAGGAATGAGAGGATGATTTGGGAGTAATATGTTGGAAAAAGATTGGAATCAGAATTTTGAAGAAACTAGGAAAGCATTCATTAGTACATTAATTAAAAAGAATGCATATACAATAGTTTATAGGTGGTATCTTACGCCGGTGAAACTTAAAAGCCAGATTCCAAACGGTATCTGACTAATGCTGGAGAGGCTGCAAGAGCAAAGGCAATTTTATACTGTATATATTTGGTAGACATATGGGAAGATATTTTGGGAGAAGGTGGTGATGGGGGTGAAGGTGGGGTGCAATCCCAAGATGTGCTTAATGGGCATAATTCCTGGGAGTATGGGTAGACGGGAATGCTGAGTTCTAAAGATGGGGTTAGTAGCAGCTAGATGTGAAATAGTGGTTCATTGGGAAAGAGTATATCTGTCCTTAGTGGAGGTGTTGAAAAGCCAAATTCAACGGATTAGTCAAATGGAAAGGCTTACTGATACGAGGAGGGAGAAACATAATTCTGGGGATATAGAATGGGGGAAAGTTGAGGACCTGTTTAGGAATTAAATGCATAAGAATGGGTTGACGGGGAGGGAAATGAGGGATTGGGTAGACTGGGTGGGGGGAAGGGAGGGTGGGATATGTTATATTGGATTACTGTCTTGCAGCCCAATCTTTTGATCTGCAAGTGTTGGTATTAACAATGGTTTTTATCAGTTTTGAGATGGCTGTCTGAAGTCTTTTATTAAGTTTTGTTGGGAGGGGGGGGGCTTGATTAGGATACTTTGAATTGTAAAGGTTGAGCTTGTAAATGGTGATGAATATAAATAAAAATTTAAAGTTACAAAAAAGAAAATTTGGATATGCCAGTGTTGAACTTTTTTTTAATCAAAACCAGAGCTGAACGCTACTTCTACTGCTTCCCATCTCTATAGTTTTACTAGATATATGAACTAGCACTGGGGCTCTATAGTAGATGCTGAACTGATACATTGCTGCGAAGATTAGTTGCTACATTTTGTAATTTTCATCACTACATTTTTTATGCACTGGAGTGTCCAGTTTATACATCTGTTTCTTGCTCTTTGATTTATACTCGTACTTATAGAAGATAATTTTATAAAAAGTTGCCTATATGTGAAAGGCAATACAGTGCCTATTTTATAAGGTATATGGAGGAGAGGATGCCTCTATGCTTAGATCTATGTGTCTTTATAACACATAAACATGAATCTTACTGAAATCGTGGGTAAAAGGATCCCACGTACACCAACTTGAGAGCAAGTTTAGACATGTGTAAGTACCATACATGCAATTGCATGTATTTTATAAATTGGCATGTAAACCTGTACTCCACTCTTCCCAAACTCCACCTCACAACACATCTATACCAAAGTCACATACGAGCATGTGCGTTCTTGTCATGCATGCTTGTACACGTAAAGTAATCTTATAAGAGAAACGTATGCTCATACCTTGGCATATACACGAGAAAATGGCGTTAATGAAATTACCTTCATAATCTCTTCCCTTATTTCTGTATTTGACATATCTGTGGTAAGAATATGCAAAGGCCAGCCTTTCACCTTTTATTCACACAACTGGAGAAGGGGAAGAGAGGCAATATTCTGTGATCAGGGCATACAGTTGTGGGTTTCAATCTTGCCTTGGGCTCCTTGGTTGGCCGAGATTGTTTTAATCGTAAGTGCTGCAAAAGAGACACCCATGAGAAAGCATCCCACAGCATTCCAGTTATGAAAATGACACGCTCTTCTGTGAAATAATTCCTAGGAGGTAGGACAGAGCGACTATAGACCAACCTAGGAGCTTGCAAAGTGCGGAAAGCAGAACTGTCACAGACACAGGCTCTGTCATTACCATGCTGAGCCCATCGTACCTCCTACATGCACTCTGTTGTCAGAGATAGAATCAATAGCTGTAAAATATAGTTCCGAGGCCATAATTTCAGGGACTGCGCTGCTGGACTAAAATTCCTGAAATTATCCTGCTTTTATTTGTCTGTCTTGTCTTTCTCCCTGTCGGAAACCTGTCTCAGATTGGCTGTAGGAAAGCAAGATGCCTCACTTAAAACCTCCCTCCCTATGCCTAGCACTCTGGCAGCAATGCCAAATGTGCTGCCTGGCAGCTGTTTGGCAGGGAGGATGCCAGACGCCAGCCACCTTGCAACGTCCGAAATGTAATCAGTATTGTGTCATAAAATGGACTGAATGGTAATTGGTGGTGAGGCGTTCATCAGAAGGAAAATAATGTAGTTAAAGCAAGACATGGCTAGGCTCAATTTCAAACAGTTCTCTTATTTATTGAAGAGATGAGAAGAAAAAAAAAGACTTCTAGCCAGGGTGCAACAGTCAAAAGGACAGGGGCCAGACAGTATCAGTCAACCTGTGTGCAAAACCCTGCCTTCCTTACCTTCCCTTCCCTTCCTCATACTGGAGCTGTAGAACAGGATTTTCATAATGTGCATCTTGACATTCTCGGACAGTTCCAGAGGCAATATTGAAGCTTTAGGCCTCTTTCCTCTTGATTTAATATGATCACTTTCCTTACAGTCAATACTACATTCAATATATAGTATAAGAACAAGGATCTTAAGCTTAGGGAATATGCACAGCCAGGGATATCACCTCTAGGAGTGGAGGGTTCAGGGGAGGGGAACAAGGAACTAGAACCTGTCACAAGTTAGGACAGAGCCTTAGTTGAAAAGTGGTTACCAGCTGTTGGCAATTCAAGATGTCAGAATTTAGTCCGAGCCTAGTTCCCTGCAGAGACAAATGTCCATATTACTAAAAATACACCATTATAACTGACATTTTAGCTGGTAGTCTAAGCGGAGAATGGGATGCCACTCTTAGCCTAGAAGTGACCCCAGAACACAGTTGAGTCTAACTGTGACAATGTTAATGTCATTGAATGATAGATCTCCTGAGCATAGTATCACCAAATCATCACTGCAGCTACAAGAACTGTAGCCTAAGATTCCCAGGGCCTTCTACACATCACTTACTGACACCATTCTGAAACGCTGGGCATCCACCTCAGAAAGCAATGAAAATGGTGCTAGGAGGAGTAGGTAGAGCTACCAGTCTCACCTAAAAAGGTTAGGGCTCTTCAGCTTGGAAAAGAGATGGCTGAGGAGAGTTATAATAGAGATCTATAAAATAAGAGACACTTACATACATAGATCGGTTGTTTATTCCTGCGAAAAATAGAAAGATGACACGCAATGAAGCTACAATGCAGCACATTTAAGACAAATCGGAGAAAATATTTTTTCAATCAATATGTAACGAAACTCTGGAATTTGTTGCCAGAGGATATAGTAAAAGCTTTTAGTGTAGCTGGTTTTAAAAGAGGTTTGGACAAGTTTCTGGAGGAAAAGTCCATAAATCATTATTAAAGTGGATTGGAGAAATCCACTGCTTACCCCTGGGATAAGCAGCAGGAATCTAGGCACCTTTTGGGAACCCGACAGATACTTGTGACCTGGATTGGCCACTGCTGGAGACGGGATACTGGGTTCAATGGACCTTTGGTCTGACCCATTATGGTATCTCTTATGGTCTTATTTTATCTTTAAAAAATAGCCATTTTTTGTTTTGTCCTGTGGAAAAAAATGAGGGGATGTTTAAATTTTTATTTCAGCTTTTATGTCATGCTCAGGGTATTTCACAAAGAGTTATATACAAGTTCTTCCTGTTCAAAAAATGTACAAATCTAAGTGAATACCAGAGGCAGCATAAGATAAAGAGGTTTGCTCAGGGTCACAAGAAATGTCAGTGGCTGAAGCAGACTATGACACCGGTTTTCTTCTTTCCTAGCCAATTACTCTCACCTCTACAAACTCATCTGCCTTTTATGAAAGGTGGAATGAACATCTAAACTCTGAGTGAAGCATTGACTTTTGGTGTTATTGCACACAAATTACAAATTTCTGCCAATTTGCCTATTTTTCCATGCATAAAATGAATTCATCCATTCAAATGGATTTCATTGGGCTTAAGAGGGGCCTCTTATTTAGCATTTACACTATCCCAAAAGAACCTTTTGAAAATGAGTTTCCCTACAGAGTATAAGAAGTCTGTATGTCGGAGCTTGTATGGGCAGCTGGGGCAGGCATTAAAATGGTCCCTGCTTGTGAAAAATGACAAGATAGAATCCAAGATCTAGACTTCACATTCGACAAGGTGAAAACTGAATAGCAATGGGTCTGGGAACTAACCAATTTATGTGCTTAATATTATATAAAATACCAGTGAATCAGCCTCTGTAAAGCTAACAATTTAAATGCATCAGTGGGAACAGAGTAAGAGAGAGAGAGGTGGGGAAGGGGGTGCCTTTGTGCTTGCAAATTGCATTTCATTTGATTGTTGCTGGGGATATGCACGATGTAATAACACACGCAGGGCAGATAATTAATCTTTGGTTCACAGACATTATGTTTACCCCGATCCGCTCCAGTTTTAATTACAACATATCTACTGAGTTCTCATGTGCTCCAGGGGCTGATGTGACAAGGAGAGCCCTGTCCTACAAAGAAAGTGGGGAGGAGGGAAGAGAGGTCAAATTGAAAACTTGTGCTGTAAAACAATTTGTAAGGCAAATCCAATTTACATGCAGGCATTAAGACATTATTTCATATGTATGAGGGAAGCTCTGTTGAAGCAATCTGTGTGGTTTTGTGTGTATGCGTGCCTGTGCACATTTATATACTACTCTCTTTAACACTAGAAGCCCCAAAAGGAATTTTACCTAGAAACCCCAAAGTGCATCAATTGATGCATTATCACAATGACTGCGTTTAGCATGAAATGCAGATGTGAATTAATGTGAAGTTACTTATTTGTTAAATGCATGCAGTATGTGACGTCATTAAATGTCATCATGTGTTTATTGTTTGTAATGTCGGAGTAAAACTGTAAACAGTGATTGAGAAGCGCCACCTAGTGGGAACATGAATTTATACCTAGAAGCCCCAAAGTATGTCAATTGACGCATCCAAAACAATTGAGTGCGTCAATTGACGCACTTTGTGGCTTCTAGATATAAATTCATTTTCCTGCTAGGTGCTGCATCTGTCATTAATTTTTGATGCACATATTTGGACATCCTGACCTTGCTAACAAACTCATGGAACATGACTGAGATGGTTCGAGCAGTGGTGCTGGTATACAATGTTCAAGATGCATTTGTGTCAATTGATGCACTTTGGGGCTTCTAGTGTTAATTCAAGGCTTTCCAAACCTGTCCTGAGGACCCCCAAAGCCAGTCAGGTTTTGGGATATCTACAACGAATATGCATATGAGAGATCTTTATGTAGTACCTCCACTGTATGCAAATTTATCTCATTCACATTCATTCTGAGATCCTGAAAACCTGACTGGCGATGGGGATCTCAGGACAGGCTTGAGAATCCCTGATATACACAAAGTAATTTTATAACAGGTTCCTTAGGTTGAGAGGTCAAGTAGGCGCCTATGTGTCTTTATTAAATTGCAATATAGAAACATTTATACCCTCTTTGAGTTGGTGTAAACAGACACCTGTTTGATGAAGACCACACGAAAATTACTTCACTCATACCTTGCCCAAAAGCTGCCTACTTCAGCACTCCTTGTTGGCCTTGGGTAAGTCACTTAACCCTCCTCTGCCTCAGAAAAAATCCAAGTTATCAATGTCCTTGTTTAATGTACATTACCAAGTTTAAGTTACAATGTAAACTGCTTTGATTGAAACAATAAAGCGGTATATAAAACCTGTTAAATAAATAACACACAAGTACATGTGCCCTTACCACCAAACATCCACGTATGTAGGTATGTGATGGTGGTAGTGGTAGGGGTAGCAATTTTACAAATGACATTTTACATATGTATAATGGTGTATATACTCAAAAACTCCTCTAGAAACGTACCCCCACCCTGTGGGCCTTTTGTAGCCTAAAGCATATGGCTTTGTGAATGCTGGTGTGCACAGGTGTGCCTGGGCATATGTGCTTCCCACTATTAACAAAGGGGACTTCTTCCAATCTCCTCTCCAATAATTTCCAGTAAGTTAAGGGGAAAACGTCTTCTGTAGTGACCCCCTCCCTAGTCACATATCTCCTGTACAGGGCCATGTTGTACTTAACGTCCTAGCCAGCACATTGAAAGACAACATTTCAGGACTCTGGACAGCGACTCACCTCCATGAGTCACCCACAACTTACTTCTCTTAACAATGTGTAAGGAACAACTGTTGTCATAGTTACCCTGGAGCTATTCAGCACGACATGAAGACATCAGATAAAAGAGCAGTGTATAAAATTGATGTTTATATTAAATACAGAACTGGCTCAATATTTAAAGCAACGGGGTTTGCAAAACTGGTTTTAATAATTCAGGTCTGAATTTACTAAGCATTTTCCCCTTACACCTAAAATGGGAAATAAGTCTTTATTAGAGCTAGCCCTTTGTTAGAAAGTAAAACACAGTCATTAAAGGTTCTCCTTTATTGATCTGATTTTAATTTCATTCCTGAGGCAATTGCAGGTTTTAAAGAATTTGAAGGTTCTAAGCCATTCCTAGTGTTAAATAAATCGGGGCTGCTTCTCCTCAAAATCTCATGCAGACATCACACCCACATATGTAAAGCATTAATACAGGTAAAAAGTGGACTTTCATCAATACCATCATAGAAACAGAGATTATGACAGGAGCAACGACCATAAGGCTCATCAAGCCTGTCCAATTTACTTCTGCTACAGCACCATAAACCCTGGGTGATCTAAGGCTTTACCTTCATTTTATTGCAGCTAAAGAACCTCTGTTTATTTCAGGCTTTCTTGAAAATCACCACTATTTTATGTCTCCCTCACCTCAAAAATGGGCAACTCCCTGATACATGTAAAGCATGAATACATTTCAGACAGCTGAAGAACAGATTCCCAACAGAATTCCATGCCATTATCACACTAACGCACATAAGACTTGATTTTATAACGGAGTGCCTATGTGGGATGTCAGAAAAGGGGCCTATTTTATAAAGGCAATGAAAATGCGGGTTGTGGGGCTGCATGTCCCGGTGGGATGTGCAGCCCTGCAACCCATCGGGGCCCGATTCTCCCTGTATGTTCTATGCATCAGGATGGGCAGAGCCAATGGGGGGCATCGGGGCAGAGAGGAGGAGGGCCAGCCCGGCAGCACATACAGGTTATGGCCCTATGTATACTGCTAGGCCCATGGGAATGCGCTGCTTATTCCACTTCAAAAGGTGGAATAGGAAGCGAAAACCCAGCAATCAGGCCTGGGTATCCTCCCCGGGGCCAGGGCTGGGTGCAGGCGCATCCCCGCTGCCTGATCCAGGCCACAGCAGGCCAGCTTTGGGTTGGGTACCGGGAAAAGGGGGACTGGGAACGCCGGAGTCGGGGATGCCTGTGGGGAGGACGTCCCCACAGGCGGCAGGGCATGCCGAGCCGTCCTTGGGCCCGATTCCGGCTACATCCAGCATTGGGTCCAAACAGGCCTATCTTGCTTGAGGCTGCCCAGATGTGCCCCAACCAGAATTGGGCCACAGGCCCCATTCTGAAACGCAGGTTGCAGGGCTGCACATCCCAGCAGGACATGCAGCCCTGCAAGCCATCAGGGCCCAATTCTCCCATTGGCCCTCCCTGTACATCCTGTGCATCAGGATGGGGAGAGCCAGCAGGGGGCAGGAGAGGGCAGAATGGGGGCAGGCCCGCCCAGTAGAACATACAGGGCCGAATCAGCTTACAGCCCTGTACATGCTGCCGGGCCTGTGGGGATGCACAGCTTATTCTACCTCAAAGGTGGAATAAACAGCGCTTTTGCTGCAGCCGGGGATCTCCGCCAGGGCCAGGTGGGGGGGGGGGGGAGGTCCCTGCCACCCTATCCAGGCCAAGGCAGGCCAGCCTTGGGTCGGACAGTGGGAAAAAGGGGGACTGGGAACACTGGAGCTGGGAGCAGCTGCAGGGAGGATGTCCCCACAGGTGGCAGAGGCACGCCAGGTCGTCCTCATGCCTGATTCTAGCTACTGCGGGAACATTTTGTTCCTGAGGTCCAGAATTGGGTCAAAATGGGCCCGTCTTGCTCTGGCCCGAACGGACAGGCTGGGCATGACCCTATGGGAATTGGGCACACCTCATCTGACAAAGTTGCAAATGTGTGTGTGTTCTCTATGCATATAACCACAATTTTATAAAATAAGTGCATACATATTAGCTCTGCCACTGCTTTGCACAAATTATGCCCCCAGGAATACCTATGCAAGTGTGTGCAAACCTATTGGTGTACATACTTATACTTGCATATAGTCAGCCATGCAATTCCCTTTTCCATGTATAAAACAGGCCTTACCTGTAGTCAAAGCTTTATAAAGTTACTTCTTTAAAGCATTTACAGTATTTTATTTATGTATTATGACATCACTACATCATCATAATGCCCAAGACAATCTCTAAAACAATACAACTAGTAGAAACATCACCCCTATAAAATATGTCCATCTTTTTACAGTAGGAATACTTAATATAAGGTATTTACCTAACAATTCATATCTTAGGTTGATACAATCATAATGGCAGTCCTCCTATGAATGTTAGCGCACCAAGGGACCCTTTAATAAAGTGCTTTAAGTAGTTAATGTGCATTTTTGGGTGTGGTAACTGGGCACAAGGGCCAGTGGTAATCGTTGCCACATAGGCATGACAGTTACTGTGTGCTGATTCACACGTAACTTCCAATCATGCGTTGGGGTAATGAATGAGCAGGTTAGGGGTAGAGAATGGGCATGGAGAACATGTTGCAGTTAGCATGGGGGGAGACATATCGCACGCTAGATCTCAATGTTGCAATTAGCATGGGTGCAACTAATGCCACTTCGAAAGCTAGGTGCACCCGCAGTAATTGCGCTATATGTTATTCATCTGTATGTTAATTGCCAGGAGCATGGTTGCCATGTTCCTGACAGTTAACATGGAGGTTTTGCACAACGCACATTAGGTTTAGTGCATTAAGTGCAAAAACCTAAGTGCAGTTGCACCCATATAATAACATGTGCATGGCGGTACTTAGCACGCGTTAACACTTAGGAAACATGTCTGCAAATGCTGAAGAGTGGACTCTAAGAAGGATAAATTTAAATAGTGGGTATGGTTATAATATAAAGAACATATTCCTTTTTCCTATAAAGTGTGAAAAGGTAAGAAATAAAATATAATGGGCCCAATATTCAAAGGCATTTACACAGTTTTGCAGACCTGGGATTCCCCAGCCAGTCGGTTTTTCAGGATATCCACTATGAATATTCATGAGAGAGATTTGCATACACTGCCTCCATTGTATGCAAATCTCTCATGAATATTCATTTTGGATATCTTGAAAACTCAACTGGCTGGGGAGCCCCCAGGACAGGTGTGGGAACCACTGCCATATGCACTAAATTCTAGGTGTTATATTTTGGGATTGCAGCCTCCTCACAACAGCCATAGGAAAGCCCACATGCAGTGCAAGGTCCTCTTATTTGGCTGTGGTGGGACTAATACCTGGCACCAGAACCAATGACTTTAGTTTTGTTGATCAAAGGTCTAAGGAAATCTCCACAGGATAATTACAGAGGTGTATGATAAGGTCCATTCAGATGCTAATATCTCCAGGTCTAACAGGTGCCTGGATTGTACAATCCTCAGCAACACTTCTCCGTCTTCATTTCTCAAAGGGAGACGATAACGGTCGTACTCATTCTCAAGCAGTTTTATGCCTTTATTCTGTGCATAGGGCTCTGGTGTCTGTTCTCAAGGCAGAAAAACAAGACTTGGGTGGCATAAAAAATGATACCCAGTGTACTGATAGCATGGATTGCTTGAAGCATGGTGAAGCTTTTATATTAGATAAGTTGATGGGGCAGCTTTTTTTTCTCATAGTTAGGAGATAACCACACATGAATATATATTGGGGGAGCTAAGTCATTTCTTGAGAATGTGTGGCTCTCAATGCACTCAAAACTGAGGAGCGCCGCAGCGACTTTGGGACTCTCATATAGGATTGTAATAGAAGGGAGTGCTGTTGGGAGTGTCAGGTCCTCACCTTTGGCTGTACTACAAGTGACCTTCCAGTGCCCTCCACTCTTTATTGACTAGGCATTTCCATTTACCCATGCAATAGGTAATGCAATGTAATATGTTTTAGGTGAACAAAACAATTGTTTTTAATGTTCTACCACCTCACATCTTAATTTGTGTTCACAGAACAGGAGAGGTTTGGTTTTCTGAAGTTTTTGCTCACATTTGGAATCACTAAGCTAGACAAGATTTGAGAGGTAGTAAACGTTTGAAGGTTCAGGCTGGTTCATCTGCTGCCAATGGCACCATTGGTCAACACCTTGTGCAGGAAGGGGCGTGATCCCCAACTCGGTGCAAACACCTTCTCCGTCACCTGATGAGTAATCACCACATCTTTGGGCATTTCTGTTTTTGTAAATAGACATCTTTTAATATCTGGCCCCACAAAAGCTGAAGTTATTACATTTCCAAATCTATTATCTTTCCCCTTCAGGCTCTGCCTTATAGCAGCTGCTTTGGCATTAATAATGGAGAAAAAACTTTTTCCAGTTATATTTCACTGTCAAGATCTTTCTTGCCCTTTGAAATGAGATTAATACTGGAGACATATTTCGACTCTCCCACCCTCGTTTGCCCTTAGCCTTTTTTAAATTCACATCTTCCTTCATGTGGGTTTTTAAAAAAATAAAATGCTTGCTTCAGATCCTACCACTTTCGGAGAAGGAGAGGCAGAGTATAGCTACTCCTCTGCAAATATCTTTTATACAGATGTTGATATGCTTGCTTATTAAGGTGACAGGCTCTCAAGTCAAAGGGAGCAACATCTGTCTGCAAGAAGGGCATTCTCAAGGTCAGAAACAAAGAGACCGATGCCTGTCTGCTGTGCGCTGCATGTGGCTGCTTCAGAGAAGCGGGTTATCAAATGAACAGAAACATCTCAAGCTAGTGAATACAAAGGCAGGCACACAGAACATTTGCTTTCAAATAGAAACATATCAAACTGCCCCGCTTAATTAAAACAACAAGAGTTTCTAATGTGAACACTGTGCTGGAGATAGCTATGGACTTAAGAGGGTCATTTAAAAAAGTTTAGTCGTGATATGGATGTCTTGAATCATGGTCACGTCTCCGTAGCTATTTCATAAATGATGTTCGCAGACGTCTGCGGTGTAGGGATGTTCAAGAAGGCACGGGGTGTGGCAGTGTACTTACATGTCCCCATTCAATCTCAGAAACGTCAAAGACGTTTGCAGGCATGTCAATGTTTATACCAATTCCAGGTACAAATAGGCACCAGGAAAGTGCTTGTTTTCACCTTAAAACATCCCAAGAGTGTAGAGAAGATGGAAAATTAAGTGACTAGCCTTAGATCACAAAGGCCCAAACTGGATCTGAACCTTTACCACTCTGCTCTTAAGCCACTACTCTAACCATTATGCTATTAGACATCTTGATTCTGAAATACTCTCCTGGGGACGTCTATATAGACGTCGGATACACGTGCATATCGGGCATGAAATAGTGTCTGGACTTGCATGTGCCTGGTTTTTTTTGTTGTTTTTTTCCAGATGTTCTGGCTTTGACGTCCCAGATTGCACTTGGACATCCCATTGTGAAAGGTGCCTCTTAGTGTTTTTCAAATGATCCAAGTTAGGAGAAGGATCAGACGGTTTTGTCATTGGATTAGGGATTTTTTCATAAGAGAAATCGGATTATGCTACCCAGAATGCACTGATGATGCCAGGGAACCTAGTGGACGTCAGAAGAGAGTTTCAGCATGTTGTTACACTGTAAAGCAGTGGCTCTCAACCCAGTCCTCTGGGACCCCCACGCCAGTCAGGTTTTCAGGGTATCCAAAATGAATATGCATGAGATAGATCTGCATACAATGGAAGCAGTGCATGCAGGTCTACCTAATGCATATTCATTGTGGATATCCTGAAAACCTGGCTGGCCTGGAGGTCCCAGAAGACTGGGTTGAGAACCACTGCTGTAAAGCATTGCATTCGGTAGAGTGGTTTTGTCACCTCATTCCTGGATGACTAATCATATCCTTTGAGTAGTCCCATCCTGACGCCTTCTGATACCTGTGGGACTGATTTCAAATGGAAGAAGCAAGACTACAAATACCGGAATGCTTTGGGCTACAATAGACTAGGAATGACCAGACATTTTCTTTTAGAAAAGGAACACTGGGCAGTGTGATTCTGGTTCTTGTTGTCCTAAGGGCAGTAAAACAACATGTTTTGTAAGCTGGACTCAACCCAAAAAGCTGATAACCCCAAATACTGCATCTCTACCATCTTAAGCAAAGCTTTGTTCCAGTAGCCATTTGCTGTCATAAGGATCATATCATATCACATGAAAATCTTTTCACAGAGCTTTACTCAGCAATCTATTATTCCAGATATCTCTAAAAGCACTCAGGGTAAATAAAAGATGCTTTTGCTTATGATTTCTCAAGCTCTTTCTATTGGGGCACAGTTCTTTCTTAGGGTCCCCACAAATGCTTGCTTAGGTATTATAGAACTGGACATATTTTCTGGGAATCTAATCAACTGAAGCAGTTTATATAAACAAGGTGGCCCAGATCTTAGGTCTTTGTATACTAATTTTGGTTAATACTTTCCTCTGTAAATTTTTTTTACTAATTCCCTCCTTGGTTGGTTTGGGCAAATTTTTTTCTTTTCTTACATTTGTTCTCAGACATAATGCATGTGATGAATTTTGTTTTTTTCCTGTTTTCCATTTCAATATAATGGGCCTTGCTGAATATCCATATTATTTTACTGTGATGAATTAAAACATCAGTAAGTACAGAATTTAAAAAGTAAAACTTTCAAAAGCCTACCCTGCTACTTAGTCCAAGTATTTGCTGAGTGGAGGGCTTAGTGTACTTATTATATCTGTCCAACCAAAGGAGCTGGAATTCTAATGGTTTTTGGAAATGGGAGATCTGATGTATCCCTCAGGTCTGAAACCCTTCAGTACTTCTTCCCATTACCTCACAGGCTATGCAAATAAACCAAGTCTAGAGCCAGGGAAAGCATATAAATAAAAAAAAAAAAGTTTTATGTTGTTCCAAGTGAGCTGTCCAGAGGTATCTCTCACACTGCAGCTTCTTCCCCCTTCGCTCCCAAACTCTAACCTCTCCCTGTTGGGCACCCCTCGATTGGCAGGTTCTTTTATACACCCTCCCCCGCTACTTTCTACACAGTGGGGCACTGCAGGAACAGCCACCAATAACTAGCATCAGACTGACGGTCTGGACAAACGCAACTTAGCTCCATGTCAGAATGAAAGGCTAATTGGGGTCTGGTGTTCTATCTCCCATGCCAAAGCACTTTGCTGCTCAGTATTTTGCAGAATGCATTAGGATGGTAGCTAGAAAATCAACAGTGGATATTAATCTCATGATGACTTGGCTTGAAGTGTGCAGTAGTCTATTGTTTAACAGAGCACTGAGGTAGGCGGGTATCCCTGACCTTCTCCTTCTCCCACCCATAGTCAGAATGTGTTAGTAAGAAAAGCCAGAACAGACGTAAGGTGCAGATGTTTCCTTTGCACAAGTCAACCATCAGCTGTCACAGCCTCATTAAGGGGTATGTTTATTAAGCCAGGCTAACTGGTTAACTGCAGCTCTCTGCAACTGGATCCCATGTTATTCAATGGGACTTAGTTGCAAAGAGCCTGAGTTAATAGAGCGGGTTAATTTTAGGGGTAGATTTTTATTTTTCCAAATTTTACAAATTACTAGTGACCAAATTTATGCATTTTCCATGCTGAATCTAAAGCTATCTTCAGAAACTGCTTCAAGTGAGTCTTATGTACATCAAATCACAGTTAACATATGTGGAAGTTAAGTAATATTTATTTGAATGTACAAATAGTCTGAACAACACCTGTAGCCACATAATTGTCTTTAAAATGTCATTTATGCAGTTCATTTAATGTTATTTAACAAATTCCATCAAAGAAGTCACATCTTGTTTGCTTCTGTTTCAGCTCCCTGCTGACCATCTGACCCCTAATATAATGTTCCCTCCTCTCCTGATAGTTCACATGACCAGCAGCCTCAGTTGTCATTTTTACACACCTTTCTATGGACTGGGTGGGTGATGGCCAGTCTGGAACCATCAAGGGCTTGCTCAGAAATGCCTCGATCTCTGCTGTTGTCATGGTACAGGTAAGAGGAGGCTCAGAGACTCCGGAGCTCCAGTCAAGTAACTGGGTGAGTGTAGTTGTCTCAGTGTGGATGGATGGTGTTTTCTTAGGTCTCATACTGCTGTCTCCAAGTTGAGTCTTCTCATCTCTTTCAGCTCTGATCTAAAATATCTTCTCCACTGCATCTCCTCTCTCCTGTTCCTCTTCACTGCACGGCATCGCCCTGCCTACAGTGAGAAGGTCAGCTTGGTATGGTTACTGTGAGTCTGTTCTGCAAGCTATCTTCCTTACCTCTTCATACTGTTCTTTCAACAGTTGCAGCTAGAAAAGGAGATGCTGGAATCTTGTGTCCAATTGCTATTTATTTTTATATTGAACCAGTTCACCATGTAAACCCCAACACAGAACTCTACAATCATTCTTAAGTTTTTGAGATTATGCTTGGAAATCCATATTCTCATGAACCTTAGAGCTGTTGTAAGCCATCTGCTATGTGACACAAGTCTTATTTCCAACAGTAATTTGTGTATTTTTGTGTAATTTGCATACAGGTAGGTAAATAACATATTACACAAAATTTAAAGTTAGTTGTTGATTTGCCACATGAAATTGTACCACTTTTTCCACTAGTGCTTTTTAAAATTATGACATCTCCAATATTGGGCTAACCTTTAGGGCATTTTTACTAAACCAGGCAGAGAGTCCCTTTTGCTTTATAGTTTCCATTTTGCTTCTTGGGTTGGTTCTCTGTTGGATATTAGGAACACCGGGGCTGATACTCACTGGCAGTGGCCTGGTGCTTTTAAAATGCCTGGCTGCTATCACTTTAAATAAACTGGATAGTCAGCACCATAACTTACCTGGTGTCTGGCACTGAATATCCAGTTTCTGTTGACCTGTCCTAATTTTATGGGGTTTAGTTATCCAGTTAGCAGCTGAATATTGCTGCCAGGACTGTCCCGACTCCACCCACGGGGTGCTCTGGTTTGGCTGGGTGTCTTTCCTGAGGCGATATTCAGTGGCACTATCTAGATAGTGAAGTTGAATATCAGAATCGGCATGGTTTAACTGGTTTCAAACCTTTTTGAATATCACCCCCACTGCCCTTTTTATACAGCAAAATGACTAGTGCTTTCCCATCAGAACAAGCTGGAAGGCTGTAATTGCACAAAGGTCCTCCTGGGAACAAAACTAATTCTACAGTCCCCAAACTCTGGACCTCCAGCCTGATCCACTGTTATTTGGCATCTCATAGAAGAAAATCCAGTTGCATCCAGAAGTTAGTTTATGGTTCGTGCATCACATCATTGTCCCCCTCCCCCTCCCCCTCCTCCTGCCCCTTTTCCGTTGAGACTATCACTGGAACACTTTTGTGACTCACTTTTATATTCTGATAATTTCATCTTTTGATCATACTGTCCTGACCTGAGGAAGAGTATTTTAATCTTTGAAAGTTAGTCAAAAAATGTATTGCTAGTCCAATAAAAAGGCTATCGCCTTATTTTCTTTCTATATAGCACAGCAGTCATATAATCTTCCCAGCCAATAAGATCTGCAGTAGTTCAGCAGGTTAGGCTGAGGGCAGGGTTTCCCAAGCCTGTTCTGGGGACCCCTCAGCCAGCCAGGTTTTCAGGATATACAAAATGAATGTATGAGATCAGTTTACATATACTAAGGAGGTCATTCCAGAATACAAATAAGACAGATAAATGTGCGCGGTAGACGTTTTGCAAGTGAAAATGCCCAATACTGTATTCTGCACGTACGTGCCACTAACACGGGGATCTCAGAACGTGGGCGAGAGGGGGCGCGGTCAGTCGTTGAGGCACAAAGCATATTCAGGGATGGCCCATTTACATACTCAGTGCTTCCCACAGACGTCCCCATTATACCAGCTGAAAGGTGGCATAAGGCCAGGACTTAGAGATTTGTCTGCTCTGCGATGTGCATCATA
The DNA here is from genome assembly GCA_033557465.1 of Ichthyophis bannanicus. NCBI lineage: Eukaryota > Metazoa > Chordata > Amphibia > Gymnophiona > Ichthyophiidae > Ichthyophis > Ichthyophis bannanicus. The sequence goes on from CM066042.1 coordinate 148,629,718, forward strand.
GCCACTGGAGTCTAGTCTGTGCTGTATCCAAAGATTTAGGACTTGATTCAAAGTAATTGATATTCTGGCATTCCTTATTCTGTCTAAATAATTTGCATTGACCACTTGAAGTGACAAATGCATCAGTTGAAATACTGCCATAATACAGATTGATCATGCCACAACCTAAATATAAAAAATTACCTGTAGCTTATCAACCCTGTCTCTCATGCATATACGTAGGTAATGCTGCTCATTCACGTGCATGTGTGGCATGACGATAGCACGGGATGTTTTGGTGTGATCACCTGCACTTCTTGGAGAACGATGCCAAGTATGGCCTGAAAAAATCAAAAGAGGGTCTATATAGTGAAATGTCGGGAACATATCACTGTCACAATGAAGGGACCATCGGAATAAGACGGCAGCAATCATACATTCCATAGGGCAACAATCTCTCTCTCTGCAAATGTGCACATATGTATATTCCGATGAGGGTGATTTAAGACATGTATTAGTGCTGCTTGCGCTGTTGCACGCTCTCATTCTGAGAAGCCCCTCTTATTGGCAGGGATATGCAGTAGGAAGCTTCTTCTGATTATTGCTGTCCATACGTTACATTGTACAGACTGATGTCTGAGATGCCCAGTAACAGAATGTATAAGGCGTTTCCCCACTGCCATGTCTGTTCCGCTGCTAGGTATGTCAGGACAAAGATATAACTTTTGACTTGCCTTTGGAATATCTTTGCGGTCACTGAGATTACTTGGCAGTGTGCTGCCCATGCAACAGACCTGTATATACAGTCTGGTTTACATCAGCATCTCCATATCAGTCATGTTCATGTGCAGTTGGCATCAGCGCACCACAGTCGGTGAGGGGAGGAGCTGAGGAGAGGCACGGCCAGCATCTGAAATTTACATTGTTGCAGAATACTCAAGGTGGTCAGCTGGGTATACCGTCAGCAAGGGCCCATGTTTCTCTATACTAGTTTGGGCATGCTGTGCCTGAAGCATCTAGGTCCCCGATTCCAGAATCGAGGCTGTGCCATACCCGCGGTTGCGGAATCAGGTTTCAATTGGGTCATGCCCATGGGCCAGACTTACATGTTCTGGAATTGGACTCCACGTCTCCAATGCATGCAAATGATCCTGAAAACCCAGATGGCTGTAGGTTCTCTCCAGGAGTGGTATGTGAAGCCCTGCTATTGGGAAATAGTTTTCTTTCTGCTTGTCTCTGGATCACCATTAGGGGAACTTTGAATCCAAAGCCCTTTAAGGGGATCCAGAAGCAAGCATGGAAAGAGAGAGCTACAATCATTACTGTTTGCAAAGGGCAGCATGGCCTTCGTAGTTTCAGCATTTCCTTGATCCAACAGATCCGTGAATCTGTTGATGGAATTTATAAATAAAGTAGTTCCACAAGGGTCACAGTCTTTGGACAATAAAAACATAAGATATGCCATACTGGGTCAGACCAAGGTCCATAAAGCCCAGTATCCTCTTTCTAACAGTGGCCAATCCAGGTCACAAGTACCTAGCAGTTTCCCAAAAAGACACGCAGGTTCCACAATGTTTTTATTGGGGCAAGCAGTGGATTTCCCGGGTCTTCTTTAATAATGGTTTATGGACCTTTCCTCCAGGAATTTGTCTAAACCTTTTTTTAAAACCAGCTACATAAACAGCTTTTACTACATCCTCTGATAACTAATTCCAGAGTTTGATTATGCATTGAGTGAAAAAATATTTTCTCTTATTAGTCTTAAATGGGTTACACTGTAGCTTCTTTGCATGTCCCCCTAGTCTTTCTACTTTTTGAATGCATAAACAATCAATCTATGCTTACCCATTCCACTCCATTCATAAATTTATAGACCTCTATCATATCTCCCCCTTAGCCATCTCTTTTTCAGGTTGAAGAGCTCTAACCTTTTAAGCCCCTCCTCATAGGGGTATCCTTCCATTCCCTTTACCATTTTGGTGTCTCTTCTTTGTACCTTTTCTAATTCTGCTATATCCTTTTAAAGATACAGTGACCAGAGCTGCACATAATATTCAAGATGCGCACCATGAAATGATACAGGAACATTATAATATTCTTTGTTTTATTCTCCATTCCTTTCCTTATGATTCCTAGCATCCTATTTGCCTTCTTGGCTGCTGCTGCATGTATTATCCATGATGATGCCCAAATCTTTTTCCTGGGTGGTGGTTCCTAATGTGGACACATGCATCGTGCAACCATAGTTTGGGTTTTTCTTTCCTAGGTGCAAAACTTTGCTCTGGTCCACATTAAATTTCATCTGCCAATTGAACGTCTAGTCTTCCAATTTATCAAGGTCCTCTTGCAATTTTTCACAATACTCTTGGGTTTTAACAACTTTGAATAATTTTGTGTCATCTGCAAATTTGATTACCTCACTTGTTATTCCCTTTTCCAGGTCATTTATGAATATGTCAAAAAGCAGCGGACCCAGCACAGATCCCTGGGGTACACTACTATTCACCTTTCCCCATTGGGAAAATTGGGCATTTAGCCCTACCCTCCACTTTCTGTCTTTTAAGCAGTTCTTCATCCACAGTAGTACAATGATCCAGGGGCTCTCCTTTAATGCCCTCTCTTCTCCATATTGCAAGAGCCTTGTTATAAGCGTATAAGCCTTTTGTATAGGCCTCCTCATGGCCCTTTGAACATGTTTTGGCACACCTTTATAATACCTTCTTTAAACTGAGAAGCTGTGAGCCTTTCTGACATGTTATAACTCCTGGCAGATAGGCATGAGCTGTCTGCGGTCTGCTGGTTCATGTCCTGATGGTTTTTATTTTGGGTTAATGTCCGAGATGCAATCAGAATGAAGAATGTGTCCCAGCGTAGAGCCTACAGAGAGCAGCACTTGGGAAGGAGGGAGGGATGCTAGCGACTGCATCTCTGATCATCCCCTTAGCTTATACTTACCACTAGTCTCCAACATCACGTTTCTCCTCCTCTTTCCCGTTTTTCTCTTACTCGTTACCCTAAAAATTAATACTTGTCATGCCAAAAGAAAAGCGGCTTCTTCAGACTGTGAGAAGTAATTATGAGAAACTGACAGACAGCGACTCTAAGAGAAAAGTCTGTAATTAAAATGCCTTTCAGTCTTTGTGAAGAAAGGAGAGAGCAAGAGGGAAAGCTGGAGAGAGGGAGCTTAGGAGGGGGAGAAAGAGAAGGAGAAGGAGGGTGGCGGAGAGAGGGAGGAGGATAGGGAGTCACAAAGCATGAGAGGGGGAACAGGAGAGAATATAGGAAAGGGGATGGCATCAGGCGGCTTTGTTGTTCCTTTTATTGCAATTGCCCATATGGCATCATTTGATTGTAAAGAAAGAGTCTTGTGCTGTTGCCAGTTGAATACTCATCTCATACAACCTAAATTGCAGTATATGCAAGTGCTTAAGGTGACAAGTCTGGAGGGAGGCGGCCATGCTATTAGTTTTCTGGTATGAACTGAGAGATGGCTGGAACAAAGGGTAGGGTGAATGGGGCACCGACCTTCACCCAGCCCAATGTTCCAGTAGGCAGCCGTTTCTCAGCTACACGGGGCTATTGTACGGAACAGGCAAGAAGGATGAGTGCCCCGGCAAGTGTCACATTCCCTTGCAAGTAAGTCTATGAATCTGTGAGCATATGAGCCCAAAAGGGAAAGGGATGAAGAAGGAAACCCTTGCTCAGACTACCAGTTTGTCCAGCAAACTGCTCTGAGACCACAATATAGGCGCCCAAGCGCCGTTGTCATTAGGAAGCTGCAGAGTGGAGGAGCCAGACTATGTGATATGCAGCAGAGGCTTCCCTTAAGGGGAGAGGAGGAACCTAGCGCTTAGAGCAGCAGGCTGAAAAACCAGGTAAGTTGGGGTTCAAATCCGACTTTCCCACTGATGCTCCCTGTCACCTTCAGTAAGTTGCTTAGATTTTAAACCCATTTGGGCAAGGCAATAACTTGTGTACCTGATTGTAAGTCATCTTGGAAAAGGAGAGTTGTATTCAAAATCCAATGCAAGGGCAGCTGTTACTGGAGCCTGCAGCGGCTATCGTCAGGATGGAAGGGAAGAAGAAAGAGTAGTATGAATGCGGCTGATAGAGAAGGAGAGAGAGAGAGAGAGAAGAAGCGGCATGGATGGTGCTAGGAGGGGAAGGGAGACCAAAGGCTAATGCAGGGTGCGAGAAAGAAAAGAAAGGGCGAATCATGGTTTCTGCTGGGGAGAAAGAGAGAGAGCAATGATGACCAGAGACGGGAGAGAGACAGAATGCATAGGATCTCACGGCTGTTTCCATCTGTGGGATTCTGCGGAGTTTTCATTATTTAATCTACATGAACTAGTTACTTCTGCTCCTGCATCCAAAGCCCAATGGATAGATGCCCAAAGAAGAAGGTCAATTTTTTCCAGAAACAGAGACTCCGACAGCACATAATGACTGCAAGGCCCAGCCGTTTTGCCATTTATCAATCTGTATCAGTACCACAGACCCAGCCCTCACTTTCCCACAACTGAAGATCCTTCATGCCTGTTCCAAGCTTTCCATCTCACCAGAAAGCCATTCAATGCATATATCATTCTACTCCTTGTGGCCTTGGGCAAGTCACTTAACCCTCCATTGCCTCAGAAAAATCCAAGTTATCAATTTCCCTGTTTAATGTACATTACTAAGTTTAAGTTACAATGTAAACTGCTTTGATTAAAATGATAAAGTGGTATATAAAACCTGTTAAATAAATAAATACTTCCCGGGTGCAGTGGCTCTGTGACAGTGCAGTGCACTACCCACTTCTGATTTTTTGGCAGTTCTGATTTTAAATTTGTATTACAATGCGATATGGTTATTTGTAGTCCCTGATTGCGCCCACTGAAATCAATGCTGCAGGTCCCGTAATGCATCACACATAGGTGTCTGAATGGGGTGGGCTACACAGGCCCTGGCCCCAGCAAACGTTTGTCTGCCAGCAGAGCGAGAACAGCCATGATCGCAGGAGATTCCTTCTGTTTGCCCGCGGGAGATCGGATCCCTGCAGGCAAGAGGGGAAGCCCATTGCGATCATGGCAAACACTCCTCCTCTCTGTCCACAAGGAGATTAGATCCCTGTGGGCAGACAGGAGGAGCTTTTGCTGCGATCGCGGCTGCCTTCATCTCCTGTCTGCAGGGGATCTGATCTCCTGTGGGCAAGCAGAAGGAGACTGCCAAGATCGCAGCCATTCCCTTCTCTTCTGCCTGTGGGAGGTCAGATCTTCTGCAGACAGAACAAGAGGGGGGGGGGGGGGTAAGGTGCGGAGTTAGAGTGGAGCTTGGGGCGGAGTCAAGGCGGAGCTTGGCTCCCTCAATCAGAGAGGGGTTCCGTGGCTCCTGAAGCATCAGGATGAGATTGTCAGAAATCCAAGATTGGCTGAAAATCTCACTCTTGGAAACCGGTTATTTTGGCAACTCTGGCACTATTATACTGGACCTGGGTTCAACTCCTAGCTCACATATTGCAGCTGGTCAGTATTGGGGATTCTGCAGAGGCAGTGTTACTAGCCCCTGGGAGAAGCGAGTCCTAGTCATAACATGATGGTGTCACTGACTGCCCAGACTTAGAGCCCATAATTGCAGGGTTCTCGAAGGCATCCTAGTCTGTGGTTTCTGGTTGAGGATTCTCAATGCAGTAACTCGACTAAGGTCCATGCCCCCCCCCCCCCCCGCTTTCTCCTCTCCTTCTTCCCCATCCCTTCTAGTATAATTGGTTTTTAAATTGTCCTTTAATTTTATGGCATTCCTTTCTGTCTTATTTTATCTTTGTTTTTTTTTTTTATTTTTGTACACTGCCCTGCTGCTTATGTGAAGGACAGTTAAGCAAATCCAATAAATATAAGTGAAATTAAATAGGGGGAAAATTCCCATGAAGCTGTGATATAAAGATTCATGATGCCATATCCCAATCCCCAAAGTTCAAAGGTGCAGAAGCAAAATGCCAAGCTGAACAAAGCACTTACTTACATTACTCTGGATTTTACCACTCTCTGACCTCCCCTCATGACCCCATGGAATTCTTTACTGATGAGAGAGACTTGCCTGTCTCCTTATGCTGGTAAGTGAAGATCCACCTTATGAGCCTGATTTTATAACAGGGTGCCTATGTAAGAAGACTTAAAGGTGCCTACTTTAAGCCTATTTTATAAAGGCCCCATTCAAATCCAGCAAACGCTTCTAATGAAATTTATAAAAGACCACCAAAAATGTTTACAAGAGCAGATTCATATAACTTCAAGCTCTCAACGCTTTCATCATCAATCCAAAGCTTTATATTGCTCAACTTATTCAAACATATTCATAGCCACGTTTTTATACACCTGACATCTGGATACTGGACTTTAAAAGGTATTTTATAAAGGCAATATAGATGCTTATGTGCTTTTGTAAATAGACTTACAGAACTGGCCCTGTAGCACATAAATGCCCATGCACACATTCATACCAGCTCTGAAGTTGGCGCAAACACGTTCACGTATTCTTGGTTTGTATTCCCACATTTTATAAAATATATGCGTGTATTGCAAATCCTCCCTCTTCCTTCCAGGAATGCCTAGATCTGTCACTTAGGCTACTACCATGCAATTCTATAAAAAGCCTTTCCTCGTGTACGAAGTGTGACAAAAAAAAAAAGGAGACTGTGGCAGCCACGCCCATGACTCAATGCCAATTGGCTAACCGCTTATGTCACTGTGTTGTGCAACATCTCGCCACTATTCTGCTATAATATTTTTCATCTCTCTCTCTAGTTTTCTTTTTCAGATTTTTTTGTAGCACACTGCTCCATCGCTTTGTCACACAATTGGAGGTGGCAGAAATATGGAGCAAAGAATCAACTTGAAATTTCTGGTTAAGTTGGAGAAGGGCCCAACTGAGTGTCTCCAACTTCTCCAAAGGCTTATGGAGAAGATGCAATTTCAAGGCCGTGAGACTTCGAGTGGCACAAACGTTTCAAGACTGGCAGCGAGGAGGTGCAGGATGACCCCAAGTCAGGACGGCTTTCCACGACAAAGACGGCTGAGGACAGTGACAGAGTGAACCAGCTGGTGTGGAGTGATCGCAGATTGATGGTGCGGATGATAGCTGAGGAGCTCAACCTGAACAGGGAGTCAGTGCGGACCATCTTGGTGCAGGAGCTGGGGATGCAGAAGGTGTGTGCCAAGATGGTACCCAAGCTTTTATCAGACGACCAAAAGGAGCACCGGGTCAATGTTTGTCGAGACTTGCTAGAGAAGATCGAAGAAGATCCAGAGTTCATTGGCCGAGTCATCACAGGAGACAAGACTTGGGTCTTCCAGTATGACCCTGAAAGCAAGAGACAGAGCCTGCAGTGGAAGACTCGACTGTCACCCAGACCCAAGAAGGCGCGCATGTCCAAATCAAGGATCAAGGTCATGCTGATTGCATTCCTCGACCAGAAGGGAGTGGTCCATCATGAGTTTGTGCCTGAGGGTCAGACAGTCAACCATCACTTCTACCAGCAGGTCCTCAATTGCCTCCATGACTGGGTTTAGTACAGCAGGCGGGCTCTGTGGAGAGACAAGTTGTGGCTGCTCCACCACGACAACGCGCCCGCACACACCATGCTCAGTGAAAGGCAGTTATTGGCCAACAAACAGATCACAGCTCTCGACCACCCTCCTTATTACCCAGATCTCGCACCGTGGGACTTCTGGCTCTTCCCCAGGCTGAAGACTGTGCTCAAAGGAACTCATTTCACCTCTGTAGAAGAGATCAAGGTCACTGAGATGAGGGAGCTGAGGGACTTCAAGGAAGAGGGCTTTACCGAGTGCTTCCATACGTCACAGAAGCGAATGCAGAAGTGCCACAACTCTGGGGGGGGGGGGGCGATTACTTTGAAGGGGACAATGCGTAATTTTTCTGTAGATTTTGTAATAAAACATTTATGGGACAGCCTCGTTTCTTTTTTGTCACATCTCGTATAACAGGCTTTACACTTGAAAAAATCTTTATAAGATCATCGCCCACATGAGCAATGCTTGTCTCTGTTGATAATGCTTTCATCACCTAGTATGAACTTGTAAGCACAGGAAGGGTAAGTTTATAACAGGGTATCTAGACTGTGAAGCACATAGAGTTAGCTCATGCTTTATTGGTGTGGAGGAGTAGCCTAAGGGTTAAGAACACTGACTTTGGAACTCAGAGACCAGGGTTCAAGTCCCACCAGCACTCCTTGTGGCCTTGGGCAAGTCACTTAACCCTCCATTGCCTCAGAAAAATCCAAGTTATCAATGTCCCTGTTTAATGTACATTACCAAGTTTAAGTTTCAATGTAAACTGCTTTGATTGAAATGATAAAGCAGTATATAAAACCTGTTAAATAAATAAATTGGAAGTTCAAGATGAGCTACATTCAGGTATAGTAGGTATTACCCTGTCCCCATAGGGCTTACTATCTAAGTCTGTACCTGACACAATAGAGGGTTAAGTGACTTACCAAGATCACACAGCATGGAAGCGTGATTTGAACCTGGGTCCCTGGTTCTTAGCCCACTGCTCTAACTATTAGGCTACTCCTCAGGTACAAATGTTGCACCTGTTTTGTAAATGCAGCATAAGTGCCAAATTACCTTTCCAAAATTACACAATTACACCTGCTCTGAGACAGGTGTAACCTTTCTGCCTTGGATTGTGCAGATGTATCGCACAACTCCACCCAATCTCTTCCTCCGAGAACAGCTACTCATACTGAAGTATGCACTGTGCTTTGGCAGTGCATACCTTTATGCATACATATCTCCCTCAGGAATTTCTGAAGCAGCTATTTCTGCATCAAAAGCTTGTTTTATGTGGATAAAAGGCTTATAATATTACTCCTAAAATGTAGATCTAAATAAGCATTAACAGGCCAATGGAGAAAATTTGAGTTATAGCCATGTGTTAAAGAACATAACTTAACATAAGAAATGCCATAGTGGGACAGACCAAGGTCCATCAAGCTTAGTATCCTGTTTCCAACAATGGCCAATCTAGGTCACAAGTACCTGTCAGGTTCCCATAAATGTACACAGATTCCACTAGGCTTATCCTGGGGTAAGCAGTGGATTTCCCTGGTCCTCCTTAATAATGGTTTATGGACTTTTCCTCCAGGAACTTTTCCAACCTTTTTTTAAATCCAGCTACACTAACAGCTTTTGCTACATCCTCCAGTAATGAATTCCAGAGTTTGACTACACGTTGACTGAAAAAATATTTTCTGTTATTAGTCTCAAATGGGTTACATTGTAGCTTCATTGTGTGTCCCCCTAGTCTTCCTATTTATTTGATGGAGTAAACAACTGATCCATCTTTACCTATTCCATGCCATTCATTAATTTAGAGACCTCTATCATATCTCCCTCAGCTGTCTTTTTTCCAAGTTGATGAGCTCTAACCTTTTAAGCTTTTCCTCAGGGGTATCCTTCCATCCCCTTTACCATGTTTGAGGCTCTTCTCTGTGCCCTCTCTAATTCTACTATATCTTTTTTAAGATACAGTGACCAGAATTGCACACAATATTCAACATGTGGTCTCACCATGGAATGATACAGAGGCTTTATGCTCCATTCTTTCCTTATGATTCCTAGCATCCTATTTGCTTTCTTGGCCATCACTGCACAGTGGGTTTCAATGTATTATCCACCATGACACTTAGATCCTTTTCCTGGGTGGTGGTTCCTAATGTGGAACCTTTCATTGTGTAACCGTAGTTTGGATTGTTCTTCCTTAAGTTCATAACTGCGCACCTGTCCACATTAAATATCATCTGCCATTTGTACGTCCAGTCTTCCAATTTATCAAGGTCCTCATGCAATTTTTCACAATCCTTTTATGTTTTAACAACTTTGAATAATTTTGTGTTATCTGAAAATTTGATCACCTCATTCATTCCCATTTCCAGGTCATTTATGAATATGTTAAAAAAGAGCGAGCCTAGCACAGATCCCTAGGGTATTCCACTATGAACCTTTCTCCATTGAGAAAATTGGGCATTTTACCAAGAGTCTCTCATAAGGGACCTTGTCAAAGATTTTATAAAAATCCAGATACACTATATGAACCGGCTCACCTTTATCTACCTGTTTATTCACAGCTTCAAAATGTGTGGAACTTTTGAGACTGGGATAAATATAGTTAAAGCTACTTGTGTTACTTTCTCCAGAGTGGAGGAGTAGCCTAGTGGTTAGAACACTGGCTTGGTAACCAAGCAACCAGGGTTTGATTCCCACTAGCACTCCTTGTGGCCTTGGGCAACTCACTTAACCCTCCATTGCCTCAGAAGAAAGGCCTGGCAATCTACTTCTGGTGACACTGCCAAGAAAACCCAGGAGCGTCTGGGTCGCCAGGAGTCAGGACTGACTCAAAGGCACACATTGCATTTTTGTTACTTTCTCCAATACTTATGAGGAACAAGCTGGGAGAATCACCAAATTGGAGAATGCATTGGGAGAAATGCGGGAACTGGTTACCACCCAGATTAAGGACAGAGCTGTCTCTTGTCAGAAGATGGAATATCTGGAGAATCAGGTCCGTCGTCGTAATCTTCGGTTCCTGAATTTCCCTAGATCCCCCTTATTATCAGCTACGGAGATGGTGCGTAAGTACTTTGGGGAAGTCTTAAAGATTCCCCCAGAGCAGTTTCCCCCTGTAACTAGAGCTCAATATTTGGCCCTGGGTGGTAGGGACAGGGTAAACATGGTTTCCTCTACTTCTCCTGGGGTGGGAGACCTCACAGGGTTTCTTGAGAATTCCCTGGAGGTTGTGACTGAAAGATCTACCCTCCTTGTAACATTAGCCTTGGAGTCAGATAAATTGTATATCCTCAGAATGTATTTCAGGAATGCTAGTGAGGTTTTTTTGGGTTCCAAAGTTTGGATATTTACTGATTTGTCTCGTGTTACACAACTGAGAAGGAAGGACTTTTTGGCCCTTCGCCCCAGGGTAGTGGCCCTGGGAGCTACTTTTCAGCTTAAATTTCCGGTTAAATGTTACGTGGAATTTAAACATAAGATGTATTTGTTTTTTGAACCAAAACCGCTTCAGGCCTTTCTGGAAGCTAGAAAGGGGAGTGTGGTTGAGGTTTTGGTCTCTTCTCATGTGGCTGACGCGTGAGTCTCTTATCTGCTTACTTAATTATACTTATGTTTAGATAGTGTAGGTTATACCATTGAGTTCCTCTCTATCTTTAGAATAGTTCCTGGTACTTCCCTATTTCCTTTTTTTGTGGTCTAATAATAATGGAAAATGGTTTCAATATAAATGTATTTTCCTATTATTTGTAATGATATCTCCATTTTTTCTTTCATTCATTGTAATTCTGTTTGGATGTAATGATTGGATAATCAATAAATATATAATTATTAAAAACAAAAAAAATATAACAGAGTAGTAAGACAACACCTTCCCTAGCTAAATATATGTTGGCTTTCTCCCATTAAACCTTAACTATCTACATATTCAGTAATTTTAATCTTTATCATGGTTTCTACCATTTTGCCTGGTACTGATGTCAGGCTCACTGGTCTGTAGTTTCCTGGATCAACCCTGGAACCCTTTTTAAAAATTGGCGTTACATTGGCCATCCTCCATTCTTCAGGTACTACAGATGATTTTAACGATAGTTCACAGATCAGTAACAGGAGGTCTGCAATCTCATATTTCAGTTCTTTCAGAACCCTTGGATGTATATCATCTGTCTAGGTGATTTGCTACTCTTTAGTTTATCAAATAGTTGCAATACATCTTCTCGATTTATTGATATTTGTTTCAATTTTTTTATACATCACCATTAAATGCAATTTCAGGCATGGGTAACTTCCCTACATTTTCTTCAGTAAAGACCAAAGCAAAGAATTCATTCAGTTGCTCCACTATGTCCTTGTTCTCCCTTAGCGCTCATTTTACAACTGGCTCTCCCACAGGTTTTTTGCTAGAGATGCACTTGAAAAAGTTTTTATTGTGCATTTTTGCTTCCCTGGCAAGCTTTTTTTCAAATTTTCTCTTTGCCTGCCTTATCAGTGCCTTGCATCTTTTACAGTTGTGGTCAATATCATTGGTATTCTTGCAGTTCAACCCCTTAATGTACAATATCCCCTAAAAAAAAAGTGCTCAGTGAAATGGCTTTGGACTATATAGGCACACATATTTGACATATAAAAGAATCAAATAAAACAAGACCGTGCCTGAAGACGGGCTGATGAAGAGAATAATGGGTATTCTGTGTGGCTGTTGTATTCCATGCGGTTTGTAGAGACACCGGCAGTGGAGTGTATTTTAATGGTTTTGAATACCTGCTGTTAAAATGCTTGCTGGGACCCTCTCCTGAAGAAGTGGAAGTGAAACGCTTTTTGGGCATCCGTTATAGTGGTGGACTTAGTTATGATTCGGCAGCATTGCACATGATGAGATAAATAGTATCTTATGTGAAAGCCTTTGAATTTATGGTATGAGTGACTATGTTTGCAAAGAATTCTGTGCAGGAGATGAGAGAGGCTGTCTGAGTTATGTCTAGTTATTTAGCTATGTGAGGTTTACTGAGCTATGTGTTTGGCTGAAGGGGGTATATGTAACATGTAATTTGTTTATGTATCTGATGGGTTCAAGGGGCTGATGTATTGTGACATAAGAATCTATAAAGTGTGTGTCACATTTGAAGGGAATTTTTTTGGATCCATGATGTCATAGAGCCAGTCCATGGCCCTATTTCTATAAGCCAGAACAGTTTAGCTCACAGGTGCTGAGGTCCTTTCTTCCCCCTTACTGACGTAAGGTTGGGGTTGTTTCCAGATGTTAGTAATGGTAGAATGATGTTTGTTGGGGTATAGATAATATATGCGTCATTCTGATAGAGTGGACTGAGAAATGAAAGACATGATTACGGGCACTCTTATGAACAATTCAAATCAGTTTGAACAGAAGAACCACATTCCCACTGCAGTAAAATTAGATGCACCTGTGATCAATTGTCCGTACTCGCATGACTTGAATCAGCCACTGAATGATGGCTCTAATGTTTAAAATGACCACATTCACTTCTTGTTCCATTTTCACAATGGTGAAGACAAGAATGCTGCCTGGGACTGTCAGAAAAGTCATCACCAAACATCAAACTTCAAAGAGCTGCAAGGCCATCTCCAAAGACCTTGGGATTCCTGTGTCTACAGTCTGCAATGCTATTAAGATGCTTTCTGTTCCTGGAACTGTCAAGAACCTCCCAGGATGCGGTGGGAAGAGGAAAATTAATCCGAGACGTTTTGGAAGGTTAGTGTGAACTTTTGAGCAACACCATATACAAAATCCAGAGAGTTTAAGGCTGGCCTGCAGCAATCTGGAGTGGTGATTTCAACCTACACTATATACCGTGCACGAAACAAAGAAGGACTTCATGGGCAAAGGCCAAGGAGGACCTCATTGCTCAAAGACAGATATAAAAGAGCACGCCTGAGCTTTGCCAAAACCACCTTGAGAAACCACAATCATTCTCAGAAAATGTTCTGTGGGTAGATGAAACCAAACTTGAGCTCTTTGGCACTGCAGACCAGTGATACATTTACAGGTGAAGAAATTAAGCTTATAATGACAAAAACCATCCTTCCCACAGTTAAATATGGTGGAGGTTCCGTAATGTTGTGGGACTGTTTGCTGCCTCAGGAACTAGAGGTCTGGACTGTATTAAAGGAATCATGAAGTCAAAGGACTATCAAGGTATTTTGGAGTGAAATGTGCTACCTAGTATCCGAAAGTTAGGACTGGGTTAAAGGTTATGGGTCCTCCAGAAGGACAATGACCCAAAACATACATCCAAAAGTACAAAAGAATGGTTAAAAAGTAAAAAATAGACTGTTTTAAACTGGCCAGCAATGAGTCTTGATCTCAATCCAATCAAATCCTTTGGAAAGAGCTGAACTCTGCCACTGGTAAAAGGAATTCTGGAAATATTCATGAGCTGGAACAAATCACAGTTGAAGAGTGGAAGAAACTACCAGCAGACAGATGTACAAAACTTATAGATGGCTACAAGAAACATTTGGAGGCTGTCACTGCCAAGGGTTGTGCAACCAAATATTAGTGAAGGGTGCCATTAATCCTACCTATGTCATATTTTGTTTTTTGTTTTTGTTTTTCAGAAATTGCTATGTCTTAAGTTGCACAGACATCTTTTTTTTGTTGTATACCTTTGAACATCACTCTAATAACAATGAGCCACCTGACTGAAGACCGAATACAGTTTAGGACAGCTATTCAGAGGGTCACCATGAGTTGACACCAGCTCAGTGGCACTTAACAACTACCTTTGAATATACTATTAAAATAATGATGAGATACAGTTGGAATATTTCCAATTATTTCTCAAGATATTGTGCACAACATACCTAAAATGCAAGGGTGCCAATAATGTTGACCACAACCATAACTTGCCAGTGCTTATGTAGTTTTCCATTTCCTGAAACATTCCTTTTTTGCTGCAACAGTCTCTCTGCGCTTCCAAGATAATAGTTTTAAACAACGCCCATGCTTGATGTGAGTCTTTAACCTTTGCAGCTGCTCATTTTAGTTTTTTCTTAACTATTTTCTTCAATTTATCATAGTCTCCCATTTGAAAGTTAAAAGGTAGTACTGTGGATTTCCTTGCTGTCCTCCCTCCATTTATTAAATCAAATGCAATCATGCTATGATCACTATTGCCAAGTGGCCCCAACACCCTTATTTCTTGCACCAGATCTTGTGTTCCATTAAGGACTAGGTCCAAAATAGCTTCCCCTCACATGAATCTGCTGCTCCAAAAATCAGTTATTTATTTCATCTGGAAACTTTATCTGTCTAGAACGTCTTGCTGTGACATTGACCCAGTTGATAACGGGATAACTAAAATCACCCATTATTATTGTGTTGTAACTTTTGTTAGCTTCCCTGATTTCTTTTAGCATTTCATCATACATTTGTTCATACTGGCCAGGAGGTCAGTAGTACACCCCCACTGCCATTGCATTCCCTTTTTTATATGGAATTTCTATCCATAGAGATTCTACAGTGTATTTTGTTTCCTGCAAAACTTTTATCCTGTGTGACTCAATGCCCTCTCTAACATAGAACACAACGCCTCCACCAATTTGATCCACTCTATCATTGCAGTATAGTTTGTACCCGGTATCACGATGTCCCATTGGTTGTCCTCCTTCCCCCAGGTCTCTGAGATGCCAATTATATCTAACTTTTCATTTAGTGCTATATATTCTAACTTCACCATCTTATTTTTTTTAGACTTCTAGCATTTGCGTACAGGCATTGTAGAGGTTGCTTTTTGTCCATCTTAACAATATGGTTATCAGTTGACAGAGGTAATTTGGAATCTTTCAACTTTGTCTGCTCTGTACTTAAAGGCATTGAGGTTACTTTAATTTTCATTGGAGTCTCTCTACTGGGATGCCCTACCTTCCCTCTTTTGCTAGCATCCTTCAAGGAAACATCCTTCTGAACCATGTGCTCTTGGGCGACTGTTGACTTTCCTCTATTGCCTATTTTAGGAGCTGCTCTATCTCCCTTTTTAAAGGTTAATGCCAGCAGCTCAGTTCATGGCTTCTTAATGCCAGCCTAATGCACAACCACTGCTCTCCAAAGCAGTAATCAAATAGCATGCAAATAAGCTGCAAAGGTCTGCGCTAGACAAGGAAAGCAAGCCAGATGCATGCGCACACAGGTCTGCGCTAGCAACAGATATATCTTGCGCATAAAAAAACTAGTCAGCACTATCTGCTGGAATGCTTCTAACACAAACAGCAATACAGAAATTCTGTGCAGAATAATATTGCTCTTTATGTGCCAGAAAGCATTCCCGTAAATGCGTATAACATTGCTCCAGCAATGTCCTCCTCAGTTCCTCGTCTCTTGTTGGTTTTTCTTTCACCATTCCCCTTCAGCAAAGCCAGAAAAAGAGTTGTGGGTCCTGTATGCTCGATAAAGAAAAGTAACAGGTATCAATTTCTCACGAGTGCTGGCCAGAGACCAATGAACTAATCCTTTACATCTCCTCAGACTTTGCCTTGAAATCTCCGCATTGAGCTCAGCCTTCTGTGCACTTCTCTGCATTTGCCCTGAATAGCTAATTGCTTCATTAGCATGGATTTAAACGTGCTGTCTGCTGCTGTCTGCTTGAGGCTTTGCGCACAATTAGCATGTGCACAAAACGCCTTTTTGTATTGATGGCGCACAGAAGCGTGCCCAAATGCCGAGCTAAGCTGTATGCAAAGTCTAGCACACTTTACTGGATTGACCCACAAGTTGTAAACGGGGAACCGTTTTTCCAGTTCCCACCTTCAAAACCATGTACGCAGTTCTGCCCAATCCACTGTAATTGAAGGAGTAAAATCTCTTCTTACTAATGTCCCTCAGTGAGACCCACATGCCATCAGTCCATGTCCCGCCCACTCCCATGCCAGCTTAACCAATCGCAGATATATGCCTTGTTGCAGGCGTTCTGAAAGGTTAACTTGCACCCAGTATGAGTTGAATTATTTTTTAATAGGATCCATTTATTATCCCATAAAAGTTAATGAGTTTATACTGAAGGGTGCCAAAACTCCTTTTATGTTTTAATAGGGGATTAGTAGTGGAGCACAAGCTTCCCAATGCCTCATTAACCACCTCCTGTGTTAGGATTGCACTCCTCCCTCCCCCACTTCTGATGAAGAGGCGGGATAAAGGGGAGGAGGGGGGCAGCAGCATTATCTGTAGCATTCCCTAAAGCTTTTCATTTGTTACTTATGAAGTTCTGGCTAGAGAATTTATAGTGACACCACATAAGTCTCAGTGTGTTGTAAAGGATAAAATGATTTGCCTGTGTGTTCCTTAAGCAAAGCATCCCCTTAAATCCATACAGAGAGACAGCATTTAAGACATAAAAGGGCACATGAACTGAGATCAATCACAAGTACAATATATTATAGGTGTAGTTCGCCTGCTTATTTTGGGGCAAGGAGGGGGCAAAGGATAAGGAAGTCATATTAGCAGTGGGCACAGGGGACAAGTCATCACAAGTGGAGGAGTGGCCTGGTGGTTGGGGCAAGGTACTTCAGGCCGGGGGTTCAAATCCCACTAGAGGACAGCAACCTTGGGCCGGAAGGACTGGGGTTTCTAGTCCCACAGGTGCTCCTTGTGGTCTTGGGCAAGCCACTTAACCCTCCATAGCCCATGTTCCCTGTAAAATAGTTCTCTGTGTGCTGTGCTTTCCTGTCTAATCAATGTGTTTATACCTCAAAAATTTCCTGTCATGATTTGACAATTTCCAATCTGTAATCAAAAACCGCTGCTGATCGCTGGAAGTAGCGGTATACAAATGTATACTAAATAAATAAATAAATAAATCATTATCACCCACCAACATTTAGATAGGCACTGCTCCTCCCCCCTCCCCCCACACCCACCCCAAGCTACACCTATGCCATATAAGAAAGTCCTTAATCCTTTAAAGAGTTCATTTGAAAAGGAAGGCGCCACTGGAAACAGATGCCACCATGCAAAGAATCACCTCACTTGGGCAGCTTCAGTGGCAAACCCCATCTGTCTGCATTTTGGCTCCAGATCAGATTTAGTGATACTCAGGGATCACAAAGCTCTTGAGGACCCAAGAACTGGGCCCATACAATACATTCAGAAGAAATGGCAGATGATAGCCTGTCTTGCTAAACAGAAATAACCTTGTCTATTCTACTGTCTGTCCACAGAAAGAATAGATGATTCTGGCTCACAGTGAAAGGGGAGATATATGGTTAGAAGGCTTTGCCAGCCAACCTTGGCCCCTAACCCTTCCACTATCGTACTGGTGTGGAACTCACCCTATCTGCCTGGCTGCCCTGTTAAGGGACATCTCATTGAACCATAAAAATGATCGAGATGTTTTTGAGAAGAGTAAAAGTCATAATTGGGTCAGATGATGGTGGGCATTGAATCCTGGTGGAAGGCTGTGACCATTTGCAAATTTTCCTTGACCCTGATGTGTTCTAATTTAGGGTTTGTTGGTTATTCAGTGGCGGCCTAAGGGTTTCTGCCGTCCTCCTTGCCCACAACTGTGCCTCCATCCGGCCTGCCATGCTGCCCCCTGCCCCCCCTCCTCCTTGCACTGAAGTGACAGTGCAGTGCTGCATCGGGCCTTAAAATGCCAATGTCCTCAGTGCTGCTTCATAGGAGTGGGGGGGGCACCCACCAGGGTCTGCCGCCCTAGACCACCACCTAGTTCATATAGTGGACAGGATGGCTCTGGAGTTATTTAGTGTTTGTTCATTTAATTAGTTATGATGTTTTTGCTATTTATATTTTAATTTGTGAAAAGCTTTGAATAATCTTTTGAATGGGATGGAGAATAGGCAATATATTAAATTTTACTAATAAACTGATTAATTAATAATTCTGTTGAAAGTTGTGTTCTTAACAAAACTAGGTGGCACGATCTAAAAAATGAATCAAAGTTCTGTTTGGGGGACACTACAGTAACTGTTGTAAAAATGGCCATTGCCCCCAGTCACATGGAGACTTGCGCCTGGGGAGCGCATGTTCAGATCCTAGGTGACATGAGAAAGGAGACAGCGAACCTGAGAAGTCCCCGTCTAGCCTGCAGAGGGGAGAAGAGAAGGTGCTGCAAGACAGCAGAATCCTTCACCTCAGTCGCACAGACCCTACCGAACATCAAACAAGAGGGCAGATTTCAAAGCTTCTCCACAAGTAAAAAACATTTTTTTTGTGCAAAATCAGCTGTCTGAAAACTGTCCTCCCTCTGTGCAGCTTAAAGTCCATGGAATGAAAATGTCATGCTGATCATAACCTCTTCAATTTTCATAATTCTCAGTCATGATCCCAGTGCTCTAGTAGAATGTTTACAAAGAATCCATTGGATGCGATGAGCCACCTTATTGTGCCTTTCTGTATACAAATGTTCTGCCTTCAGAACGTCACACCATCTACGAGATGAGTAGCTGTTTCCAGCTCTTTCTTACAGAATCTATGGATATCAGTTTTCCCAGTTGTTACTATGCTTGCTATGAATCATCTCATCTGTAATCACTGTCCCCAGGGCTGGTGATACCCTTCGGCAAACTAGGTGGTCACATAGAGTGCCGGCCCTCCAGGGGTGCTTATTACTGCCACTGTCTCCCCTCTCCGGGACCGACAGCCCAGCAATGGATTCAAACAGCCACATGGCACTTACCCTAAAGCTTTGGCACCACGGGACTGTTTGTTTCTGTCACCCGGTGCCGACTTCCTTTGCAAACAGGGTGGGCGCCCTGGGCGCTGCGGGGAGTGGGGTGCAAAAGATGAAGTTCGCCAGCCCTGACTGTCCTGGACTTCAACTATCAGCCTCTCCTCCTGAACCAGTCATGTGTCCAGTTTTGATGGGCATATGGTTCCTGAAGTAACACTTTGTATTACCCACTGTTTTTCTGCTGATTTATAACGAGTTTTATCTCTCATTTTGTAAATTCTAGTGCTTCCTTTTCCAGGGCTGGCCCAAGGGAATCTGACGCCCTAGGTGAATCTACAGCATTACATCCACCCACCAAGGATAGCTTAAGGCCCTCAACTGTGTCCAAATTTTCCACTTCCTTTACCAACCCCTCCCCAGGTTTAAAGCATTTCCCCTTCTCCTCCCCCAATTAGTGTCCAGCATCTATTTTCCTTCCCTATCCCCCTTCCCCACCATATGGGCCCAGCATCTCTCCCTTGCAGATGACACAAAACTATTTAAAATTGTTAAAACCCAAGAGGATTGTGGAAAACTGCAAGAGGATCTTGATAAATTGGAAGACTGGGCATCCAAATGGCAGATGAAATTTAATGTGGACATGTGCAAAGTTATGCACCTAGGAAAGAACAACTCAAACTATGGTTACAATGCAAGGTTCCACATTGGGAACCATCACCCAGGAAAAAGATTTAGATGTCATTGTGGACAACATGTTAAAACCCTCCGCCCAGTGTGCAGCGGCGGCCAAGAAAGCAAATAGAATGCTAGGTATGATAAGGAAAGGAATGGAAAATAAAACAAAGGATATTATAATGCCTCTATATCGTTCCATGAATATTGTGTGCAATTCTGGTCGCCGTATCTTAAAAAGGATATAAAGGAATTAGAAAAGGTACAGACCCTCAGTTTCACAACGCACATTAAGAAAATGACAAAAACAATTTACTACAAGCTTCGTTCCATACAATTGAGGCTGTTCTTGGAAAATGACGATTTTAGAACTATCACACAAGCCTTAATAACCCCACACTTTGACTTTTGTAATGGTATACTACATGGCATAACAAAGAAGAATCTAAAAATCCTTCAAATGGCCCAAAATGTTACCGCAAGAGTAATATTCAAAGCCAAACTAACCGATCACATTACCCCGATTTTATTCTCTCTACATTGGCTACCTATCTTCAGCAGGATTCAATATAAAATAGTATTGACCACCTTCAAATTAATTAATAAAATTGCCCCATCATACCTAACCACACTTATTCACAACCATCCTGAAAACAGAATAAGACGAAGAAGGAACCTTAATACCATCATAGTACCTGACACAATAAGGAAGACAAAACATACAACAAGCAACAGTGCCTTCTCATTTGTAGCACCAACCTTATGGAACAACCTCCCGGATCAATTAAGAGAGATAAGAGATCTATAAAAATTCCGAAAGGACCTAAAAACATTTCTATTCACCCAATATTACTCCAACACAATTTGTGACATGGGTTTGGCCTCCCAACCTCCTTAACTCGACTTGGATACACTCTCTCAAATTGATCTACTACGGTTTTGACCTCTGAAAATAAGACGATTCTTTAAACATAATTATATATAAATCTATGTAGCAAATTGTAAATAGCTCTAAATCTGTTTTTACTTCTTTTATATAATGATCTACAGTTCCAAGTATGCTTTATAGTTTTTACTCCTGGTACATAGTTATCTACGGTTCCATGTATGTTATATAGTTGCACATTGTTCTATGTACTTTAACATTGTTCGATGTAAACCGCCACTGATCCTGGGAATTGGTGGTATATAAAAGTTTTGAAAATAAAATAAAATAAATAAATACAGAGAAGAGCCACCAAAATGATAAAGGGGATGGAAGGATACTCCTTTGAAGAGAGGCTAAAAAGGTTAGGGCTCTTCAACCTGGAAAAGAGACGGCTGAGGGGAGATATGATAGAGGTCTATAAATTAATGAATGGAGTGTAACGGGTAAACGTAGATCGATTGTTTATGTTATCAGAATATAGAAAGACTAGGGGCCTTGTAATAAAGCTACAGGGTAACCTATTTAAGACTAGTAAGAGAAAATATTTTTTCACTCAACGTGTAATCAAACTCTGGAATTTGTTACCGGAGGATGTAGTAAAGGTTGTTAGTGTAGCTGGGTTTAAAAAAGGTTTGGAGAAGTTCCTGGAGGAAAGGTACATAAACCATTATTAAAGAGGACCCGGGAAATCCACTGTTTGCCCCTATACAAGCATTGTGGAACCTGTGCCTTTTGGGGAGACTGCTAGGTACGTATGACCTAGATTGGCCACTGTTGGAGAACAGGATACTGGGCTTGATGGACCTTGGTCTGACTCAGTATGGCATATCTTATGTTCTTAAGTTCCCTACCCTATATCTTTCCCACCAGGGTTCCAGCATTTCCCCTTCTCTTCCCCCCCCCCCCTTTCCCTTTTCAGCATATCACCTGCCTTTCCCCTGCCTTCATCACATCCAGCCTCTCTCTCACCTCTTCCTTTTCTTGTCCTTTCTGGGCCCTGCTTCCTCTTGCCACCACTCTGGATCTGCCATTCTTTAGAACTGAAAGCTCAAAGCCCTGCCCCCCTCTGTTGTTTGCATGCACCAACTCAGCGCTCAGTCACATGCAGGCACCACGAGCCAGCTGCTTCCTTCTCCTAGCTCGGTGGCTGCATGTGATGTCATTTCCTGCCAGTTACAGGGATTGGGAAGGGGTGGGGGGTGGGTTAGGGTTGACCTAATGCTAGCTGGTTATGAGGAGCTTAAGCAGTTCTGACTTTAAATTGCAGTCAGAAGTGGAAGATCGTTTTGGGTCAGCTCAGAACAGGCTCGGGCACTGCTCTTCTATAACATGCATCAGTGCTGCTCCCACAACCGGGCTGCTTGAGGCACGTGCTTTGCCTGTCTAGTGCTAGAGCAGACCCCGTTCTTTCCTAAGTGAACTGGTCGATTCTCACTCACTCCTTCTTCTTGTCAAAATGTTTGTCCAAGGTTTTTTATTTGGATCCAGAGGTCGCCTCCCATTTCCTTTTCTGCCTCTCCAGCACAATCAGAATCAGGCTGGGATCCTGCACCAAGACCTTTTGTTTGAACCACCATGGACATTTTCCCCTATCTGCATCTTCTCCCCAGATATACTTACTTCAGTCATTGCAATGACCATCCTGGGCCGAAAGCGAGGTAGCCTGGCTCCCTTCCAAACCTCGCAGTCAGGGGCAATTTATGCATCATTCCTATGCGTTGACTGCAGCTTCCACCCCCGAGAGCTGTAAACCCTGTGTTTGCAGCGTCCTCAGCTCTGGCTGACCTGTGAGGCAGAAATCCCAAATGGAGAATCCAACTGGGGACTTTCCACATGGTAGCAAGCATCACTTACCATTTTGCCCATCAGGCTGACCCTTACATGGGTAATGTCTCTTACTATAGAAAACCGTCCATACATGAGACACTGGTGGAAGGAGAAAATCAATTCTGTGGTTACACACGTAATATTTTTCATGTCTTGTCAATTTGGAAAATATAATCCCCGAAATCCTAGCCAAACTGTTTACTGAATCACAGAAGCTGTTCCTTCTCTAAATATCTTGTCCCGTAGGTGCTTCTCATTCTCTGTCAGAACCTGCACAGCCATCTAATTGGAGGAGGTTTCTTGCTTTCCTTCAGCTTCTGCTTTTAGTTTTTAAACTCCTGCTGCTTGCTGGATGGGGTGTATAATGAGATGTAACTTCTCAACGGGTAGTTTAGTGCTCTGGCAGAATGTGTAAATAAATTGAAATGCTAATAATGGACCATCAGGATAAATTCACTCTGTGACCTGCATGACCTCATCAACACAAGTGAATCTCAGAGAGCTACAACCATTAAAATGGGCTGTGGG
This sequence comes from Ichthyophis bannanicus, assembly GCA_033557465.1. NCBI lineage: Eukaryota > Metazoa > Chordata > Amphibia > Gymnophiona > Ichthyophiidae > Ichthyophis > Ichthyophis bannanicus. Next base: position 148,652,877 of record CM066042.1, read on the forward strand.
GAATGGAGCTAAAAAGCCTGAGCTAGAGAAACAAGAATCAGAGGGAAGAGAGGAGCCCTCCGCCACAGACAACCTAGCACCATCACCCCATGTACACCCAGAGATACAGTGAGAAGAAAGGAGCTTCCCCCATCACAACATGCACACACAGAGACAGAGGGAAGAAAGGAGGTCCCCCCATCACCGCATGTACACCCAGAGACAGAGGGACGAAAGGAGGTCCCCCCATCACAACATGTACACCCAGAGACAGAGGGAAGAAAGGAGCCCTCCCCCTCACTGCATGTACACCCAGAGACAGAGGGAAGAAAGAAGCCCTCCCCATCACCCCATGTACACCCAGAGACAGAGGGAAGAAATGAGCCCTCCCCATCACCGCATGTACACACAGAGACAGAGGGAAGAAAGGAGGTCCCCCCATCACAACATGTACACCCAGAGACAGAGGGAAGAAAGGAGCCCTCCCCCTCACTGCATGTACACCCAGAGACAGAGGGAAGAAAGGAACCCCCACCCCATCACCGCATGTACACCCAGAGACAGAGGGAAGAAAGGAGGTCCCCCCATCACCGCATGTACACCCAGAGACAGAGGGAAGAAAGGAGGTCCCCCCATCACAACATGTACACCCAGAGACAGAGGGAAGAAAGGAGCCCTCCCCCTCACTGCATGTACATCCAGAGACAGATGGAAGAAAGGAACCCCCCCATCACCCCATGTACACCCAGAGACAGAAGGAAGAAAGGAGCCCTCCCAATCACCGCATGTACACCCAGAGATAGAGGGAAGAAAGGAGCCCCCCCATCACCGCATGTACACCCAGAGATAGAGGGAAGAAAGGAGCCCTCCCCCTCAGCACATGTACACCCAGAGACAGATGGAAGAAAGGAACCCCCCATCACCCCATGTACACCCAGAGACAGAGGGAAGAAAGGAACCCCCCATCACCCCATGTACACCCAGAGACAGAGGGAAGAAAGGAGCCCTCCCCCTCACCGCATGTACACCCAGAGATAGATGGAAGAAAGGAACCCCCCCCATCACCCCATGTACACCCAGAGACAGAGGGAAGAAAGGACCCCTCCATCACCCCATGTACACCCAGAGACAGAGGGAAGAAAGGAGCCCTCCCCCTCACCGCATGTACACCCAGAGACAGAGGGAAGAAAGGAACCCCCCCATCACCCGCATGTACACCCAGAGACAGAGGGAAGAATGGAGACCACCCCATCACCGCATGTACACCCAGAGATAGAGGGAAGAAAGGAGCCCTCCCCCTCACCACATGTACACCCAGAGACAGATGGAAGAAAGGATCCCCCCCATCACCCCATGTACACCCAGAGACAGAGGGAAGAAAGGAACCCCCCCATCACCCCATGTACACCCAGAGACAGAGGGAAGAAAGGAGCCCTCCCACTCACCGCATGTACACCCAGAGACAGATGGAAGATAGGAACCCCCCCCCCCATCACCCCATTTACCCCCACAGACATAGGGTAGTAAGTAACCCCCCCCCATCACCCCTTGTACAACCAGATACAGAGGGAAGAAAGGACCCCCCCATCACCCCATGTACACCCAGAGACAGAGGGAAAAAAGGAGCCCTCCCCCTCACCGCATGTACACCCAGAGATACAGAAGAAAGGTATCCTAAGCTCTGACTCCTTCTATGCACACCAAAAATCACATACAGATGCCACACAGACACTCAAAGACTTGTACATGCTCACACACGCAGGCACTCTCACTTGCATGTGCGCACAAACACGATTAGTCACACACACAGACACTCACACTCTCAGATGCTCATTTACACACACACACACACAGACACACACACACAGACATTTACAGATTCTCATATATACTACTACTACTATTAATCATTTCTATAGTGCTACAAAGTGTTCACAGCACTGTATAAGCACATAGAAGACAGTCCCTGCTTGTAGAGCTTACAATCGAATTAAGACAGACAGCGCAATACAAGAGAAATAACGGGTTCAATAGGGAGAGGAGACACAAGAGATTAGGATCCAAAAGTGGCCTCAAAGAGGTAAGCCTTTAGCATGGATTTGAGGAGGGAGAGAGATGAGACTTGACGTAAAGATACAGGAAGTTTGTTCCAGGCATAAGGAGCAGCAAGGTGAAAAGATCGAAGTCTGGAGTTGGCAGTAGAAGAAAAGGGCATAGCGAGAAGAAAGCCAGAGGAGGAGGGGTGTAGGGAGAGAGGATGGAGGAAAGATGAGGGGCAGTAGAGCGAATGCATTTATAGGTTAGAAGGAGACGTCTGAAATGGATACGGAAATGGAAGGGGAGCCAGTGAAGTGATTTCAGAAGAGGGGTTATATGAGTGTATCGAGGCTGGCGGAAGATTAGCCGCGCAGTATAGTTCTGAAGAGGAGGGGCGATGACTCTGAGGGAGACAAGCATGGAGGAGGTTGCACTAGGCAAGATGGGAGGTAACTAAAGAGTGGACAAGACCTTTATTAGTATGTTCAGAGAGGAAGGGGCAAATTTTGTTGTTATTATTATAGGAAAAGAAACAACAAGTTTTAGCAATCTGTTGAATATGTGTGAAGAAAGGGGAGGAGTCAAAGATGACCCCAAGGTTGTGGGCTGATGAAACAGGAAGAAGACGAGTATTGTCAACAATGATAGAGGAAGGGGGAAGGAGGCTTTAGGCAGCAAGATAAGAAGTTTGGATTTAGCCATGTTCAATTTCAGATACAGTGAGATATCCAGGCAGCAATGTCCGATAAGCAGGCAGGGATACGAGTTTGGAGTGTAAGAGAAATGTCAGGTGCAGATAGATAGATTTGAGAGTAATCAGCATAAAAATGGTACTGAAAGCCATGGGATGAGATGAGGGCATCAAGGGACTGGATGTAGAGAGAGAAAAGGAGAGGGCCTAGAACAGACCCTTGGGGTACACCAACTGAAAGAGGGATGGCAGTAGAGGAGGAACCACCAGAACAAAAGCTGAAAGAGCAATTGGAGAGATAAGAAGAGAACCAAGACAGCACAGAGCCCCTAAAACCAAGAGAGAATAATGTGTCGAGGAGGAGGAGGTAGTCCACAGTATCAAAGGCAGCAGAAAGATCAAAAAGAATGAGAACTGAGTAAAGGCCTTTGGACTTAGCCAGGAATGAGTCACTGGAGACCTTGGCAAGAGCCATTTCAGTAAAATGGAAGGAACGAAAACGAGACTGGAGTTGCTCAACAACGGCATGAGAGGAGAGAAATTCAAGGCAGCAGTGGAGAACTGCACATTCAAGAAGTTGGAAATGAATGGGAGAAGGGAGATAGGCTGGTAATTAGAAGGACAAATAGGGTTAAGTGAAAGTTTTTTTGAGGAGAGGAGCGATCACAGCATGCTTGAAGGCTGCAGGGAAGGTTGCAGCGGAGAGTGACAGGTTGAGACTATGTGAGATGGAAGGGATGACGGAGGAGGAGATGGAGGAGGAGCTGGGTGGGGATAGGATCAGAAGAACAGATAGTGAGTTTGGAGATGGAAAGAAGAAGAGAGGTTTCCTCTTCAGAGATTTTAGAAAAGGATGAAAAAGTGGTAGAAGTTGAGGGGAAAAGTTGGTATTGGAGAGGGGGTGAAGAAGATTTAGTAGGGAATTGAAGAGTAATCTTATGGACTTCATTATGGAAATAGTCGGCTAGGGTTTGGGCAGAGAGAGAAGGAGAGATTGGAGGCAGTGGTGCCTTAAGAAGAGAATTGAGAGTAGAGAAGAGATAGCAGAAGTTACAGGTAGAACAGTTAGTCAGATGGATAAAATAGTTTTGTTTAGTGAGTGCAATGGTGGACTGGAAAGAAGTAAGTATGAATTTGAAGTGAAGGAAGTCAGAAAGGGAGCTGGATATGAGCAAAGTGCATTCAGCTGAGCGGGCACAGGAGCATAGGTAACAGGTAGTTGCACCTCACAGGACGTGCTATAGGCAAGGCAAAAATATCTGGAGTAGAGAAGAGAGCGGTATTATAGGAAACTATGGCCTCATTCTTCAAATTGAGAGGAAAAAGCAGAAGAAAGAAGAGAAGAGACAGTAGTGGATAGAGTCAGTGGATCGATAGTATGAAGATTCCTAAAAAGATAGGAGGAGATTGGGTGAGATTGAGGTGGAGTGTGATGAAGCATGAAACTTAAGAAGTGGTGGTCAGATAAGGGAAGAACTGAGGTGCAGAAATTAAAAGGTAAACAATTAGAATAGAAAATGAGGTCAAGGCAGTGGCCAAGCTGATGAGTGGGGGCAGAAGAGCAAAGCTGGAGGTTGAAAGAGGAGGTAAAGAAAAGGAGCTTAGGGGTCAGAAGAGTTATCAATATGAAAATTAAAGTCACCAAGAATAAGGGATGGGGAGAAAGAATCCAGGAATAAGAAGAGCAAAGAGTTAAAATCAGTGAGGAAGGTAGAGGTGGACTTGTCAAGGGCTCTATAGACAACAGTGATCCAGAGAGGTAGGGAATTAAAAAGACAGATGGAGAGAACTTCAAACGAAGGGAAGGAATGGGAATGAGGTAGAAGGGGAGGTTGAAATTGGCAAGAAGGAGAAAGCAGAAACCCAACACCACCACCGTGGCCAGTGGCACGAGGAGTGTGGGAGAATTGGTAACCACCATGAGAGAGGGTAGCGACTGAAGCAGTGTCACAGGTCTCAGTAAGAGCAAGGAGATGGAAAGCATGAGGTAAGGAGATCATGAGTAAAGGGAAGTTTATTAGAAATGGAATGAACATTCTATAAGGCACATGAGAAGGGAGAGAAGAGGGGGAAAGGAGGGGGATATGGACGAGATGGAGGTGGTGGAGAGAGGAACTAATATGAGAGTGAGAGAAAAATGAAGGGGGGGAGGGGCGCCAGGGTTGGGATTTATGTCACCAGAAGACAGAAGGAGAAGAAGAGTGGGAGGGAGAGAGGAGACAGCACAGTGGAAGCAAGGATGAGATTGTTTTAAAGAAGAAGGAGAGGGATGAATGAGAGGAAGGAGAAGGTGAAGCTCAAGAGCAAAGGAAAGGGTGGAGGATAAGATGGGGGAGGAAATAGGGAAGGTGGAGAGAGGGTAAGAGAGAGTAGGGGTATTGGGTTGGTAGAATAAGGGACGGAGGTTAGAGAGGATCAGAAAAAGGAATAAAGAATGATGTGGTGCTATAGGAAATGGCAGAGGAAAGTACAATTAGAAGAAGGAGAGAGATAAAAAATGAATAAGTGAATAAAGATAAAATAAATAAAATAAAATGGAATAAAAATTACAGATCAGTAAAGGTCTTAAAAGACAGTGAGCTATCAGATAAGAAAAATTATTAGTAGAGGAAATAATCAATTAACAGTGATGCAAACAAAAGGCAAACCTTATCTCAAGTAAGCTATAAATCTAAAAATATTAAAAACATTAGAGTCATCAGTCAGGGGCTGAATGAAGTCATCTGGGCACCAACAACCAATCACAGGTGCATTCACAGAGGCTGAATCTAGTTACCCCATTAGTTTAATATACTGTAGTGTAAGGAGGGTAAATAAGCAAAAACGTAGGCAGCGAAGGCCATGCAATACACCACCATCTGATGAGCCATGTGCTGCAGGCCTCAGCGGCTTTTCCAGTCACTTCAATAGGTTGCCATGGCCCTTCAGCACTCGTCTAACTCTCTCCTACATTCACAGACCACGTGGTGATGGCTCAGCGTAGCGAGGTGATGATAGCCTCCATTAGGCTGATACTGCGGTGCATGAGTCCCTGGGATACTGTGGTCCTGAAGATCACAGCTGCTGAGACCAGTTGATGATGGGTGGCAGTAAATAAGGATGGCAGTCCCAGTAGGAAAGAGATCTGACAGGTTCACAGCTCCGGAGTGGGGAAGAGCTTTATGTAGCGGATATCATCAGCAGACATATCACAGGCCCCCCTTCAGCTGATTTCAACTCAGTGGGTCCTCCCCTGGCAATTTCTGCCACTGCACCGGAGAGCTTCCATCATCCGACGGCCAGTGGCATGCTGGCAGATTTTGCAAGCCGCGCAAAGACGTATTTCCCACTGCCTTCTGTGGTAGTGGCAGTGACTCCAGCACAGCAACCCCTTCCTTCCTGTACTGCCAAGTAATCCAGTGCCAAGAGAGAGATTTAAGCCAGTCCTGGATTTCAGGCAACCCTTTCCTGTTGCATTATGGGACTCGAAGCCCACATTTTCAATGGGTAGAAGCCAGGGCTAGAAGTACATCACCGCTTTCAGAATATAAGTTCAAAATCAGGATTGGGCCATATTAGAGATGTGAATTTTCCAAAGCATCCAGTGGGCACCCCAGCTCCATGCTAGCTGCAGGGGTGCTGTTAGATGATGCCGTGGGCTCCTCCCTCACCGCAGTCCTCTCTGCTGACAACGAACTAGGCCAGCAACAAGTGCAGATTTCTTTCCAACAGTAGCAGTCCCTTTTGGTAGTCCTTAAAACCTATTACTTCATTCTAGCTTTTCCTGAGTACTAGGAGCCGGTGTAGCTTGAGGGTAGTGCTGATCTGCAGGGTAATCTCTTATACCCATGCTTATGACTTTGCTTGTCATTTAGTCTTCTTATGTCCTCTCTCTAACCTTTTTCTTTAATTTGTTTATGGCATTCTTTTCACCTCTTTTACATCATTTGGTTTTATGCAAACCGTTTTGATGCAGGGACCATCCTTGCATGTATCTGTACAGCACTGCGTACGCCCTATAGCGCTACATAAGTCATCAGTAGTAGTAGAATCACGCCATAGGTGGTATTTCAAGTCTTTCTGTGCCTGAAATCTCTCCAAGAGTCCAGGTTGTAATACAGCCTGCTTATCTGATGTTGCTGCCTGGATGTCCCACTGACATCTATGCAGGAAAGGCACATATGTTGCCCCTGCTTCATAAAGACAACATAGTGCCGCCTTCTGTGAATCGCGGGGTGAGCCCTCCATTCCCAAGAAATGTACTGACTCATACATCCACACAGACAATTACACACACAATGACACCACATGGACACCCACACATCCAAATACAGAAAGACAATACCCTCCCCCCAAACACAAGTACATACATACTCAGAGACATTCACAACACATTTACTCACATACATAGGTTCAAACCGAAGTCCACTGACACAGATACATGCACACACAAAAACATATGACAGACATTGCTCTCAGTCCTTCCAAATGTGTCATTAGCTGCTGCAACAAATAATGTCTAACAATGACTAAACAGCATATAAGAGGAGAAAATAATGTGCTTCAGGGAAACAGAATATAGCTGCCTTAATTGTTTCAGCAAAACCCTTTATCCAAGTTTATAAATGAACTGCAGCTATGATATTTCTTGTCTAGATCCAGTTCTGATAGGGCGGATTTTGTGGGGCTCACTGTTACCATGTGCTAGTATCTTCCACGTATCTCTTTACGGGATGCTATAGATACACATTGTGTGTCTGTCAGTCTGTTGCAACCCTCTGCTGCCCTGCAACCCCCAGCCTTCATCTGCTGCCACCTCCGTCTCAGGGCTGCTACTGAGTTGAGATCTCTTTAATCAGCGCTGCTGTGTGGTATTCATTCTTAGTAAATGAATCAAGACCTCTGATTATCTTTGTATATAAGAACATAAGAATTTCCATACCGGGTCAGACCAAAGGTTCATCAAGTCCAGTCTGATGTTTCCAATAGTGGCCAATCCAGGTCACAAGTACCTGGCATATCCCAAAAGTAGCCAGTTCTATGCCTCATATCCCCAGAGATCTGCTGTGGGTATCCCCTGGTCTAGCTTTATAATAGTTTTCCTCCAGGAATTTGATCAAAGCTTTTCTAAACCCATCTACCCTTACTACTTTTACCACATCCTCAGATAATGAGTTACAAAGCTTAGCTTAACTATACATGTGTTGAGAGAAAAAAAATATTTTGTCCTATTTGTTTTAAAGGTACTACTTTGTAACTTCATGACATGCCCCTAATCTTTGTACTTAAGAGTAAACAATGGATTTATGCTTACTCATTCGACTCTATTCGGGATTTTCTAGACCTCTATATCATCTCCCCTCAGCTGTCTCTTCTCCAAGCTGAAGAGCCCTAATCTCTTTAGTCTTTCCTCACAGGAAAGTCCTTCCAGCCCCTTTATCATTTTGGTCAACTTTCTTTGTACCTTTCCTAATTCCACTATATATTTTTGGAGATGCAGTGACCAGAATTGCACAGCATTCTCAACGAGTAGTCGCACCATGGAGTGATACAGAGGCATTATGATACCCTTTGTTTTATTCGATACTCCCTTCCTAATAATTTCTAACGTTCTATTTGCTTTTTTGGCCCCTGCCACCCACTGGACAGAAGACTGTGATGTATTGAACTGGACTGTGAGGAGGAGAGCTTCAGGCTGCCAGCAAGGCTTGGCCCCTGTTCCGCTTCAGAGAAGGGCTGACAGATGGATAATGCTCAAGACCAGCAGAGATATGGAAAAAGCAGCCTCTGTAGCCAACCTGGGGTCTCAGCGAGAAAAGAAGAGAGAAAGGAGTTTTAGGCTGACCTGCCAAAAGCCAAGGATTGTGAGTAATGACATGCAAACAGTCAGAAAACACTGTCATCCAATCCCATTGAGCACAGAGGAAATAATTGTTTTATCCATCTTAGTTCCAATCCTGCATCTGCCGGTAATTCAGCTTGCCAATTTGAACAAGCTACTGTATATCCACTGACATGTTTGAGGAAATCCCTGAGATATTAAAAGGTCACAAACATGCAGACAGGGTCCGTCTAGCTTTTGGATCCCCTCTCAATAATACAGAAAATACCCTGCTTATAGCCTGAGACCTTTCTGCCGTGTTTAGCTCTGTTGTCATGTGTTCTTCTCCCCATGACCTTGAGGCTTAGAGGTGGCTGCATAATTGTTTAATGTGCAGAGCCTTAAGGTACTATATCTTAAGATTCAGTGGCTCTAATTGAACTCCATAGCTTCCCAGCTGAGATCTCTGGATGGTTTGGAGCTGCCCTCTGGTCTGTCAGCAGGAACACAGGGGCTCCAGTCCCTCTGCCTAAACCTCCTGGTGGTACAGTCTATTAAACGAACATGGCTGTATGTTCTCTCACAACTACTCTTTCAACTGAAGAAGAAAGGGGAGGGAGGAGGAGAGAGACATTTCATAAAAATCAATTTTATCTCAGGAAAAAAAAAAGAATAAAAACAGCTATATTAAGTATGAAATCAATACGGTTCTGCGTATAGATAAACAAAAGATGAGGCAGTCGACAACTAGCATAAAATAAGATCTAAACTAAAGAGGAGCTGAAATTCAAGACCCCCTGAGTATTACCAGATTGCAATAGGCTCCTGTGTAATGGCATTATGAAGTTTCGAGCTGCCATATGTCAGATGCCTTCTCCCATGGACTCTGAGGACTGTCTGGGAGCTCTTTGAGTCATTTTCAGTAGCCTTCTTCAGCTGTGTTAGGATGGGGATTAACACTTCCATCCCTCCCCAGAGATATTGGAAACAATCCACAATTTATGAGGAATTTGGTTTTATAACTCAAAAGGTGAAAGGCTTTAAAGTTGGGTGCAGAGAGGTGGTTCTTCTAACTAAGCGCACAATTACCCCACCTCTGAACCATCCACACGTAAATTGCTATTGAATATGGGACAGGTGTTAGCAGTGTTATACATGAATCAGATTTGGGATCATGAGAACAGTGAATGTGAAGATGGTACCAGAACTTCATGACACCATCTGGCACCATGAACTTCATTGGGAATCATCTTGGGAACCTTCTCTTATTTTATATCCCAATTCCAACTTACTTTAATGTCATAGCAGTGGTAGACCTCAGCCAGGGACCACACACCAGAGCTCCTTCCAAGATCCTGCACACACTGAGTCTCCTTCTAGGACTCTGTGATCATGGGCCCTAAATCCAGCCCCTAAGTGTTGTCATTGCACAATGAGTGAGACCTCCTTCCCCCATGGGCCATGAATATTATTTCTGCAGCACCTCCAGCTCTAGCCCTGACTGACCCAAGGACCAGAAGTGAATCCAGTACAGCAGGGCTGCACAGCAGTCCCCAGGATGCTTAGGTTTTAAAATAGAAGACCAAAGCTGTGCTTTTTCAGACATATGCAAACATGTAAGTTTGTGATCCTGTAAGTATACAAACTTATATGTACTCTAACTGTATAAATAGGAACTAGAACTACACATCCATTTATTGGATTTTGCACTCACCTTTTCGGTGGTAGCTCAAAGTATGTTTCCCCCTGCCCCTGAGGATTTACCTGAAGCAAAAGAGGATTAAGTGACTTGCCCAAAGTCACAAAGAACATTGGTGGGATTTGAAGCCTGGCTTCCAGCCCTCTGTGCTAAGCACCAGCCGATTGTGTCTCTCAATAGATAACTCTTTAAGTGTCTCGGGTTCCTTTTCTGGAGTCATCAAGCAGTGTGAATGACACCCTATGACTAGCTGCTGCCTCAGCATATGCTCATTCCTCACATGATGCTGTCGGATAGACTTTTAACCATATAATACAAAGATACTAATATTGAGAAGCGTGTAGAGATAACCTGGATCCTCTATCAGGGGAGGTACACCAGATCCCTGTCAGAGCCTGGAGTTGTATGTGCCTGGGTACACTTCTACCATGCACCATGTTTGTGTTTATTAAAGCTTGATATACCGCCCTTCATGGGGTCAACAGAGTGGTTTATAATATAAAAACATAGTTCAGTTTAAAAATGAGAAAGAACTCCAATAAATAATAGAAAAGACAAAGTCAGAGTCTGCCGGTGCTCTCAAAGGGCTCCAAAGGGACATGACCTGCCCCTACAGGCTGTATGTATGTGGCAGCCTCTTTTACGGGCCTCTGGGGGCCTTCCGATGATGTCAGTGGGTTAACCTGCAGTGCCTGCTCCTCACTCTTGCCAACGGACCCTGGGGTACAATGCCAGCCACAACAGGCCTCTCACACGGGTCAATGGACAAGCCCTCAGATATTCCTCCTTCAGTCCAGATGCCAGCTTCCAAAGTAATGAGTTTTTAGCCTGGATTTGAATAGGGCCACAGATGGAGCCTGATTTACCGACTCAAGTAGTTTGTTCGAGGCATAAGGAGCAGCTAGGTAAAGATCAAAGCCTGGAATTGGCAGTGAAAGAGAAGGGCACAGATAGAAGGGATAGGCAAGGAGTGGAGTTCCCGAGGAGGGGTGTAGGGAGAGATAAGAGAGGAAAAGTAAATAGAAGCAGCCGAATAAAGGCACTTATAGGTCAGTAGCAGAAGTTTGAACTGGATGCAGAAATGGATAGGGAGAGCATGAAATGACTTAAGAGGGGTGACATGAGCATAGCGACACTGATGGAAGATTAGCAGTGCAGCTGAGTTTTGAAGAGATTTAAGTGGGAAGATGATTCAGAGGAAGACCAGCAAGGAGGAGGTTGCAATAGTCTAGAAGGGAAGTGTCAAGAGAATGGATGAAAGTCTTTGTAGTGGGTTCAGAAAGGAAGGGATGCATTTTGCCAATGTTATAGAGAAAGAAGTGACAGGTTTTAGCTTTCTGTTGGATGTGTGGAGAAGGCAAGGGAGAGGGAGAAGTCAAAGATGATCTCAAGGTTGTGAGCTGAGGAAACAGGGAGAAGTAGAGAATTATTTTTGTTTTATTTAACTAGTTTTTTATACCGCCTTATCCTTCAATCAAAGAGGTTTACATTAAACCTCAGTGTGTACAGAGAACGTTGAACAGTTGGGGAGGGGAGGAATGGGTATTTGGGACAGGATAACAGATTAAGTTATGCACAATGCAACATATAAGGCATAACATATGTACAACTTAGGTCTGTGGATAACAGATTAACTTATGTACAATGCAGCATATAGGGTATATCGTATGTACAGCTTATGTCTCTTGTGCATCGAGCCTTTCACACTAACACTCCGCAATATCTGGCAGACCTCATCACTTTTCACACTCCTAGACACACGCCTCGTTCATTCCACCTTAACCGCCTCACTCTCCCTTCTCCCTCTCTTGCACATCTCCAGTCCACACGCTCCTCAGCCTTCTTCTTTGCAGGCCCCGCGCTCTGGAACTCCCTCCCCTCCTCCCTTCGTCTCGAGCCCCACCATCCTACTTTTAAGTGTAACCTGAAGACCCACCTCTTCTCCCTTGCCTTTGACCTTCCCTCCCCTTTCGTGTAGTCCTTTCTTTAAGTCTCGTGTTGTACCCTCTCCTCCTCCTGCTTTCCTGTTTAAGATTGTAACTTCCTTTTCTTCTTTTCTAGCCTATTGCTTTTTGGATTATTTGTTCATTGTAAACCGCTCTGCTTCCTCGGAAGGGCGGTATATCAAATTCAATAAACATAAACATAGGTTATATTGTATGTACAGCTTATGTCCACGGTGATGGGGAACCATTGTTAGTTTGTGATTGAAATTATCAATGGAAATAGAGAAAGGAGGGAGGTGGGCTTAGGGGGAAAGATAAGGAGCTCAGTTTTGGCCATGTTCAATTTCAAATGGCAGTGAGACATCCAGACAATAAGCAGGCAGAGATCTGGTTCTGGATACCCAGAGAGATTTCAGGTGCAGAGAGGTAGATTTGGGAGTTATCAGCATAGAGATGATACTGAAAACCATGGGAGGAGATGAGCGCACCAAGGGACAGTGTAGAATTAGAAAAGGAGATTCCCAAGACAGAGCCCTGGGGTACACTGACTGAAAGAGGATAGCAGTAGAGGAGGATCCACCTGAACATACACTAAAAAAGGCAGTGGGAGAGATAGGAAGAAAACCAGGACAGGACAGAACCCCAAAATCCAAGTGAGGATAGGATTTTGAGGAGACCGTGGTGATGAACACAGTGTCAAAAGCAGCAGAAAGGTCAAGAAAGATGAGGATCAAGTAAAAGCCCTTGGATTTGGCAAGAGCCGAATCAGTTGAATGTAGAGGGTGATTGCAATGGATCCAGAAGGGACTGAGGGGAGAGAAAGTCAAGACAGCAGGGTGAACTGCACATTCAAGTAGTTTAGAAATAAAGGGGAGGAGAGAGATGGGTCAATAATTAGAAGGATAGGTAGGATTAAGGGATGGTTTCTTGAGAAGTGTAACCACAGCATGCTTGAAGGCTGCAGGAACAGTTGCAGTAGAAAGCGACAGGTTGAAGATATGACAGATGGAAGGGACAACAATGCAGGAGATGGAGTTTAATAAATGGGTGGGATGGGATCAGAGGAGCAGGAGGAGGTGAGAAGATGTGTGTTTTCTTCCTCATCCCCTCCTGTCTGCCTGCGGTGATCCGATCTCCTGCAGGCCGACATGAGGGGAAGACCAGCATTCACAGTTGCTCTTCTGCCCTCAGGAGATGGGATCCCTGTGGACAGAAGTAGGTGAAGGCTGCGATTGCAGCAGTGACGTTTTGGTGGAGCCAGGGCCTGTGCAGCCCACCCCTTCCTAACATCTATGGAAACCTCTCTACCACCAGTCTTTCAGTCTACTGGGAGCAGTATTTGACTCTGGCTGCTTCTTGATGCAGCCCTAATGGGCACTAGAGATCTATCTAGCAAAAGGAAAAAACTATTCAGGATCCCTATAGAAAAAAATGGTCAGTTGTCACACACACATAGAGCTTTCCTCACACAGGAACTGCTGCAGTACAAGTTTGGGAACTGACTAGAAAAGGAGCTATTTGAGACCTAGTTTATTTATTTAGTAGTTTTTAGTTCACACCGTTCCAGTAGTTACGAGTTACATTCAGGTACTGTAAGCATTTCCCTGTTCCAAGAGAGCTCACAATCTAAGTTTGTACCTGAGATAGTGGAAGTTAAGTGGCTCACCCAAGGTCACAAAGCGTGCCAGTGGGATTTGAACCTTGGTCTTTCTGATCTCAGGCTGTTGCCCTAACCACCTAGTCCTTATTGGAACACAGTGCTAACAAGAGCTAACTTTTTCAGGGCCATTTGGCATTAGCTATCATAATATGATCAAATGTAATTTTCAAAAGGGAGACTATGACAAAATGAGGAAAATTGTTAGAAAACATCTAAAAGAGCAGCTGCAAAGATAAAGGGTTTCCATCAGATTCGGACATCGTTTAAAGCTACAATCTTTACTTAAGGCTTACACAGAATATAAAGATGGCGATGATCTGTCTAGTTGGGTGAGGGTGGATTGTTTGGGTATACTGATTATTTTATCTTTTTTAACTTTATGTATTGTCCTTGTTTCATATTTTATAATATGTATGTAAATGTGTAGACAGTATACATGTTGTCATGTGCTGCAGTATAAAAGCAAAAGAAATGAAAATGAATGAAATAAAGCCCAGATCTGGACCTGAGCATTCTCTGTGTCTAAGCTGGTATCACACCGGCTCTGTGTTTCAGGCTGGGCTCCTTCCTCTGTGCTCAGCTTTGGTAGGCAGTCTCTGTCTCCTCAACTCTCTGTTCCAGTCTTTCGTCATCAGCAGTGGCACTCCCACAGCTCATAGGGTCCTCACTCAGGCTTGTCCCTCTGGTTTCCTCAGCATCTCTCATGACCAACTGCTCTGCTCTACACTTTCTCAGTGGGCACTCACTTTGAGCTGTATCTCTGCCTCTCTGAAGCTCTCTTGGTTGGGCCCTCTCTCTCTCTCTCTTATTACAGGCACCCTGACGGGATTCTCTGACTCCTGGTTCCTTTGAGCTCTCACAGGCTCACTCTCTCCTCTTCCGCGCTCTTCCCCTCTCACCACAGCTGGGCTCTGCTCACCTCTGTAGTCTCTCTCTGGCTCATGCAGTCTCCTGCAGCATCTCTGCTCTAAGTGCTCCTGGTGACTTTTTTCTTTGCAGGTCTTCTCTGCTGGCTCGAGTCTTTGGGAACTCTTGGGGTGAACACAGCCTTTCCAAAGCTTCACATCTCCGCAGCTCCTGGGTGAGACACTTGCAGTCTTCAGGCCTCTGGTCTAACTCACCCTCCTCGGGCTTCTGTGCTCCCGTACGTTGCTCCCCATGCCTTTTTTTTCCCTGAGCAGCACGCAGTCCTTTGACTTTCCATCTTCTTCCAGTATTCACTCTGCAGTTTTTTCTTTTAAAATTATGTTGTCTATTGGCCTGCCCACACTACAAGTCTCTGGGGAGAGGAGTAAGTAACTTAAATATTTACTTTCTTTAGCCCCAAGCTACAATGCAAACCCAAAATCAAACAAAAAAGTTAAAAAAATAACAAAAGGTCTTCCCATGCACACATCTGTCAGAGTGCAGTCAGCTGCTGCCACATTCACGCACAACGCTGCACAAGATCCCTGCTCACCTTTCTTGAGCTTGCCTCTACATCTGGTAAAACACCGTCATCCAGGTCATAAGGAGCAGGCTGGTCTGTTATTGGCTTCCAGCTCTTTGGTTTTGAGTTTTCTTATACTGAGAAATTGCCATAAATGGAAGTCGCAAAGCCCAGGCCTGGGGACTAAGACGTGTGGTGGCCACATGACCTGAATGCTATCACTGTTTGATGGGCACATCTTCAAGCCTCCTCAGCCCTGTCCCCCCTCCCAGGGTGCTGCTTTATGACCTAAGACCAGAACCCAGAGGACTGTCAGTTCCTTCTCCGTGGTAGCAGGGGTCTTGCTCCACGGAGGGAACAACATTTACTTTCAATTTCAGCCCTTAGATTGGTTTCCTGGCAGAGAGAGGGAGGCTGAAAACAAGATTAATGCTCCTGCTGGCTGTGTGAGTGTCACACAGGCTTAGCCTTCCTGAACAATTTCACTTTCAAACTGTCCAACTCACATCCCCTTTAACTCCCCCTCACTCATTAAATGAGGCCACTTAGAACACAGTCCTCCAAGGCCGCACCACATATGCCACCCTCTGGTGGACAGGGTTGTATGGTACAGCACTCTCACAAACATACAGCCACTCTCCGAGAGACCCATCTACTCTTGCCTACTCTCACAAATCTAAAGCTATTCTCTCTCTGAGACATACAACTTGTCATACAGCTGCTCTTGCTTGCTCCAATATACACAGTCACTCTCGGTGAGACAGCAGCTCTTCGTTGCTCTCACAGATCTAAAACTTACAGCCTGTCTCAGACATGCAGGCCGCATCTCACTTGCTTTGAAATTTATCCTGCTTCTCTAGCTTGCCCTTCTGCCATTTACCTGCATTTTTTATATCTTTCCAATACAGTGCTGCGGGGCGAGCATTTTAGAAGCTGATAGATGGTGGCTTTCTCCAAGCATAGGATGCTGCCGCCAGAGATTAAATGTCAAGTTCCCTTCCCATTCCTTAAATGCCATAGCCCCATGGATTGGACTGTGAATTACCCTGCACATGCCGTGGGAGTGGAGAGCGGCCCGAGCAGAGGTGAGAAATGTCATCTTATCCGCAAAGCAGATGGGGTGCATCACTGGTGTGGGGGGGGTGAGGGGCCCAGTTGTTCTAAGGTTGGCACAAAGAATCAGGATTAGTGGCGCAGGCTGAGTTTGTGTCCCCTGTGGAGTTTGCAGAGAGCTGCCTTTTTTGGAAGCTTTCCTGACCCTTCTATAGGACAATTTCTCCATCAGGAAGAGGGAGGATGGGACTCTGAGGCTTATTTCACAGGGATGACAGGGGCTGGTGTTTATCTCCCTCACGCCTTCTCCTCTGTCTCTTTCTTGCTCATATTTCCACTCTCTCTCTCTCTCTCTCTCCCACTCTCTGCCTCTCTGTCCCTCTGTATAGTTATAAATACATGCACACAATGCATTAGACAGGCAGTTGGCAACGTAGACAGACAGCAACAGTAAAAGTGCTCATTTCTCTTATTTTTTAACTCTCCTCTTCAGAGCTACTGATGCGTCCATCACAGCAAACCCCGACTCCTCTCTTCTCATGGAAGAACCCGTTTGTCTTTAGTTCATTCTTGATATAAAGGGCTTGGTCTGGCTGTCCACAGCGACATCATTAGATTTCTTAGGGTTGAGTTAACCATTAGACAGACTAGATGATCACCCATGGCAGCATGTTTTGGAAGATGGCAAACAGTAGATGCAATCACAGGAAAGCAATAAGTCCTGACAACTCCACAAATTCAAAGAACCATCAGCCCATCCCTTTAGCAGCAAGTAGGGCGAGCAGTTTTCAAATAGCCCATTTACCTGGGTACATGTTTTTCGAATTGTCCTCGGGGTGTGTGTGTGTGTATAAAAATTACATATATATTTACAAGTTCATTTTGGGATAGCTGATGATGCGTAATCGTGATTTTTGAGTGTGATTATCAGAATTTCAAAGGGAGGCTTAGAGGCTTGAAAGATAATGGAGAGGGACACAGGGGTGATCAGCTGGAGCACTCCCATTCCAAGAGATAAGAAGCTCAGCGCAAGAAAACTGGACATAGCGGTAAAGGAGAAAAACACGAGAATGGCGTTGAAACGGTCAATGCCAAATGACTGCTCTGTCCATCATGTGCAGAGGAAAGAAATCCTCAATACCAAGCAATGCAGTAGGAGACCAAGAAAACATGGCAGAAAGACTGAGAAATATTTCCCATCATGTCATAGGTTTGAGTTAAAGCAAGTTCCAAGCATACCTTGAGATGGTCTATGCACATTGCATTCTATGAACTCCAGAAAACAAGCTCAGAAATGGTGCTAGGCTTTCTGGCACCCCCACGTCTTCAGCATCTCATCTCTCCTTCCCTACTCTCGTCTGCCTGGGAGAGCGGAATTAGGGAAGATAATCAACATAGTGTGGGGCCTTGTAACATAGGCCCATATTCCAGCGCTTCTGCTTCCTACCTCCTTCACCTGTAGGAGGGGATGGGACACAGCAGGGTTTCAGATAGTTACTGGTTCTTCCCTGGATACAGCAGCTTTACAATATAATTAGAATTCTCTTCATGTACTAAGCAGACACTCCTAGTCTTTATCTTTATTCAGCTTACTTGTTATACTACCTTTCATATAAAGTACATCAAGTCCTCTCATTCCACTGGATAACATGTTGAAACCCTCCACCCAGTGTGCAGCGGCGGCCAAGAAAGCAAATAGCATGCTAAGAATCACAAGGAAAGGAATGGAGAATAAAACAAAAGATATTATAATGCCTCTGCATTGTTCCATGGTGCGACCGCACCTTGAATATTGTGTGCAATTCTGGTCACCGTATCTTAAAAAAGATATAGCATTAATGGAAAAGGTACAGAGAAGAGTCACCAAAATGGTAAAGGGGATGGAAGGATACCCCTATGAAGTGAGGCTGAAAAGGTTAGGGCTCTTCAACCTTGAAAAGAGATGGCTGAAGGGAGATAGGATAGGGAGGGAGGGCTGAAGGGAAATTAGTGAATGGAGTGGAACGTGTAAACGTAGATCGATTGCTTATGCATCAAAATATAGAAAGACTAGAGGACATGCAATGAAGCTACAGTGTAACTTATTTAAGACTAATAAGAGAAAATATTTTTTCACTCAATGTGTAATCAAACTCTGGAATTTGTTACCAGAGGATGTAATAAAAGCTATTAGTGTAGCTGGGTTTAAAAAAGGTTTGGACAAGTTCCAAGTGGAAAGGTCCATAAACCAAAGAGGACCCGGGAAATCCACGGCTTGCCTCGGGACAAGGATTGTGGAACCTGTGCGCCTCTTTGGGAACCCATCAGGTACTTGTGGTCTGGATTGGCCACTGTTGGAAACAGGATACTGGGCTTGATGGACCTTGGTCTGACTCAGTATGGCATTTCTTATGTTCTTATCCCGCACATATGCACGCCTAAGGCTAACAGCAGGGCTTAGTGACAGATGGGTCACATGGCTCTTCAGGTGCCTTGCTTTTCTGATGTTATCAGTGGGCTTGTCACATTATGTTTAGAATACATTTAGCTTCCAGTTAATGAGCTCTAAGGGGAAGAATTTTGGATTTAGTTCATGTCTTTCACGAGTAGCTCAAGATGAGTTACATTCAGATACAGCAGGTAAAGTTGTATCTGAGACAAAGGAAGGTTAAGTGACTTGCGCTGGATCACAAGAAATGGCAGCAGGATCTGAATCAGGCTTCCCTAGTTCTCAGCCTACTGCTCTAGCCATAGGGCTATTTCTCTCCCCCCCCCCCCCCCCCCCGGTCATAAAGCCAGGAGACCTAGAGACCGTCTGTTGGGGAAAAAACTGCTACTAGAGAACCTGCAACATCTGGAAAGAGTAACCTTCATCCCCAATCCCAGTCCAAGGTTGCCTTGATCATTAGGCAGACTAGGCAGTGGCTTGAGGTGGTAGCTTTTGGGGGGCAGTTGCAGGCAAAGCAAAACAATAGGTCCTGACAACCTGACTAACTCAACGAAAAAGTCAGTGCATACTTTTACCCACAGCGAGGACAGGCAATTTTCAAATGATCTATTTACTCATGTAAATGGATTTTGGAAACTGTCTTTTATGTATATTTTCTGACCTCTAGGTTGCCAACCTGAGATTTTGATAAGCATACTTAACAATTATGATCATCTCAACCCCCCTCCCCAAACACATATCTAGACTTGATGCTTTCAGATATTACATTCTGTTTTGTCCATATATATTTAATGAGGGCAAATTACAAAAGTCATTTTCCTGGATAAATGGCTCTTTAAAAATTGCCCACTCTTCCTTTTGGTAGAAGTATGCGTGGATGGTTCTGTGTGTTAGCCTGACTGCAACGATTAGTTGTTTTGCTTTGACTGTGGCTGGTCTTGGCGGTCCTACAGAAGCTACTGCCCAAGGCCACTGCCTTATCTGCCTAATGATTAATCCAGCCCTGGGCAATTGAATGTTATGTGGAACTTTTTTTTTTGCTGTGGTTACAATTAATTTTTATCCCTTTATTCTTTTCTTTAACAGGCAATGGTATATGACACTTTTATATAGTTGAACAGCGCTTTTGATGATCTTACTGTATTTGTGCACAGTACTCATGGTCTCAGTATCATATTAAAAAACTAAAGACTCAACGCCTCCCCCTCTTCTCACTACCTCCTCCACGAAGCATGACCTGGTCCTAGGCCATGTAGCTCCAGTATGCATTCCA